>CM068491.1:7940043-10340043 GCA_034769265.1 Remorina albescens | reverse complement strand
ATAATCATTGCAAGCTAAACAAAATTAAAGTGCGTACAATTAGTTTTTTGTCTTTACAGTTCAATACTACCTAGAGTCTTTGTAAGCGCAAAGTGCATGTGTTCCTGCCTGATAGCGTGAGGCGTGCGTCTGCACGCCTCAAGTTGCAAACCCTCACAGATGACTTTCAAAGGTACATGTCAGAGTTCAGCCAGGGTTGAAGCCAGTTTCCATGCCAACCTTTCTGTTGAAACTGGGGCTAATGGATACCATAGAGCCATAATGGAAACCACAGAGCCCTGAGTGTAGTGTGGATGCCAACAGAATGTAACACTTCATTATCATCAGTATTATCATCAGTCATTATTATATCAGTATACACAGGCTGAGAGCTGTCACTGTGCTCTACACTGCAGTACTATAAGCAACACTAGCATGAGTAATCAATATGAATCCAATGTGACTTGCCAATAACCCTAAAGTCTTCTTTTAAATGACAGCAGAGACAAAATAAGAGTTACACTTAAAAGACCTCACAATGTCTCATGACCTCATTGTGTGTTAGCTCTGTAATCAGTTGGATACTTGTAATCTCCTGGCAGATTTTTTTCTGTTGACAGCAGAGAAACAAAAACACACTGAACCTCGCTGTCAAACTTAAACCCAAATGACAAACCTGCTTTGTGTCAGGTTTTATCCATGTAAATATAAAATACATACAAATCAATTGATTATGCAAATGGCCTGGTGCCACTCTAACCCCATGTGTTTGTGGGGTTCGGGGAGTGTTCTCGACACTATATATCTAAAAGAGAGATAGAACGGCTCTGTGGAAGGAGAAAATTAAGTGTTTGAAAGAAGCTATCCTCACTTTTGACAAGGGTTTCTCTCAACACCCATCTGTGAGTCTGGGCTGAGGTCACTGGCCAAACATAGCATTTCATCAATCTTGTCCAAAAGACAGGCAAACATTATTAAACAAAGCCCTTCTTCCAATGCCTCATTCTACTGCTGAATCCCTAGAATCCACCCTGTTGAAATCGATGGAAGTAAGATTAGAAAAGGGAAACAGAGCAAGAAAAAGAAGACAGCATAAGAATGGCCGCTAAGTTCCACAGAAGAAAATGAGAAGAAAGGGGAAGAAGGAAAAAAAAATTTTTTAAAAAGAGTCTATGCTCCCTGTTCTGGACACACCACATTTGGATTAAAATAAATCTTTGTGCTGAATATCAGTAAGGTTTGAGCCATAAGGGAAGGAGAGCAATACTGCACAATAAGTACTGTGGTAATCTTGTACAAACAATAAAATGACCACAGTGTCACATGTACTTCACAGTGTACTGGAACCTCGGTTATGAGAGGCAGATTACACATATACATAAATAACAGGAGCCTCTGGAGACAAACTCCACCACCACATAAAGACGAGAACCAGACGAGCAACAAGAACCAAGCAGGGAAAGCAAGCAAAAAGCAATTGAGAGCCTCCAATGGGAGTGAGGCATCCAGCATTCAGGGTGTGGGAGCTGACTGAAGATCAGGGCCAGAGTCGTGTCAAGCATTGATGATGCGATGGGCTAGCGGTGACAGACAACAGGAAGATGGCTTTTTCATAAAGTTGGCAAACAATGAAAAAGCTGCAAGACAGCAGGTTGTATTAGAGAGCATGCCAGAGGGATGCAGGTTAAGAAAATTCAATCCATAAAATATGTGAAATGAACTCAAGTAAAACGAAACAAGAAAAGAAATTGTATCCTGCAATGGTCATTGAGACTGATGATGCTTAAAAAGACCACCAATAACAATGCACTTGCAGATATTTGAATTTTTCTAATTTCTTGTGGAAATTAAATGTGGATAGTAGGGGTTTCATGACTTTTTTTTATTTTTTGATTAAGATCCTGAATCATCCCTATGATTCAAGACTGGATTAATAAGAGACTGAATGTGAGTAGGAATCAGAAACGGGGCAATACATTACACACATATACATTGCATAGAAGCACCACATGTTAGTGTACTGCATGTCTAAATGTAGTAGTCATGAAAACTCTATTTTCCAAATTAAATTAAAGCGCAACACAGGATGTTTCAAGGACGAAGAAAGAAAATGAACGGCACACAAATGACTTCAGGAAGCTCTGAGTGAAGGACAGATAGAGGCAGATACAGAGGAGTGTAAAGGAAGAAAAAGAGAAGGAAAGACAGAGAGAGGAAGAGAGTAAAGGGGTATGGACATGTGTGTCCTAATGGCCAAGGTCTCCAGTCACGCAGTGTGACTTGATGCTATAATGGAACTTTACTATTCTAAAAAGTCAAGTCAGCTAACCCCCAAAAACTATAAAATGTCAGGGGGGTGCACTTGAGTCACACAACCACACCTGGTCTGGATTTGAACTTACTTTCTGCCTCGTGTCGAGTTATAACTCCCTCCGTATTTCTTCCGATTAAGGATGAGAGCAGCAATTTCTGGCACGTAGCGAGCAAACATGGCCTACATGCATGGAACAGAAAAAAGAAAAAGGCATGCAGAGAGGGTTCTACCGCACACAGAAAAACAGCAGAACCATCTGGAATACTTACTTTCTCCCATTAACCGCACTATAGGAACCACCATATTTCTTGCGGTTTCCTATTAACTCTATGATTTCAGGGACGTAGCTGGCAAACATGGCCTAAGGAGAAGATAGAAGACAGAAGAAGAGACTAAAAAAGAGACTACTACGCCACGGAATGGGTGGTGGGGAAACTGGTGCGTGAATCCAGATTTCTGAGGGGAGAAAAATATTACTTTGGAAATAAAGTTGTTTTTTTTTTTTGTTTAGCTTTTTCTCTCATTGCATGTAGTGACTTGCTGAACTCGTATACCAAAAACAATCTTGTTTTTGCTGTTGAGGAAAAAAAAAAAAAACAGCCCCAGTTTTTAAAGTTATAAAGGATTGGGAACAGATTTAGTCAGTGGGCAAGAATTTTGTCACAGCTGATTGATAGCCAGTCTGTGATAGCACCCAAAACCTTTATCTTTACCAGAGGTCTAGAATCTGAGGGCGGTTAGAATAAAAACCTATGTGCCATGTTTTGTCCAACAAACACAGATGATGTGGCAGGTTGATTTGAATAGGCCCACCTGATGGTCCACAGCTGCAAAACGCATTAAGACTCATTTGTTGGGCTGGAAAATGAGCTGGATGCATTTTGCAAATTTTCAGTCATTTATCATAAGAAAGGATGGTGTTAAAGTCTACTAGCTAACAATGGGATACTGACTGACACTCATGTGGGCTTACATCTACAATAAGAAACAAAGACATGCTTTGCCCATGTAAATACGCACTTAAATCATGCTTGCAAAGTTTACCTATACATTACCATGCGAAATGACGTTGGTTTGAAATGATGCCGGGATTTAAAGCATCTCCAGCCTTGAGTCATTACTCGGCCACTGCTGCTGATAGGAAGCAGCTTGAGGTACGAGCCTAAAGACTTCCAGAGCTTTCAACGCAGAGGAAAGCACACAACCTATCACCATGACCACAGCACAGTACACATTAACACAGCTGCAGGTCATCAGTGCATAGGGATAGCTGGCCAAATGCAGAATATAGCAACTGTGATTTGGCTAGATCCTCCATTTTTTTTTCTTTTTGTAAAAGCAGATGGAGGAAGCAAGGTCTTTGGTGTGTGTGTGTGTAAGTTGCTATACTATTTGCAGCCCAACAGGACGCTAGATCAGGAGAAGTTGCGAGGAAGTGAGTGGGAGGCTGCTGTTGCTATGGTAACAGTCAGGCTGGCCTAAGCCTCATCTCTCTGCCCCTGTGTTTGTTGGAATTTTGGGAAGAGACACAGGAGGAAGGGTGTCCTGAAACCGCAACTGCTTTTAAGAGAACAGTAACAACATTATCAGACAAAAGCTTATACTCTAATCAAGAAATACAGGAATGACACATGAGGGGAGAGGACCAAGGAGCACATAGAACTGTAACTACAGTAGACAAGATACAGTAGGCTAAACAGAAGGATACGACTATACTATGACAAAGAAATGATATGTAATGATACAGGCAAAATAGTTCTAACATTTTATAGCTCTGTGATACGACATGATACAATACACATATATCAAATTATTAAATTCACTTTTTTTGTCATCATCACATTTTTTCTATCATATTGAGTGAAAGATAGGAACAAGCAGGACATTAGGAAGGGATAAGGGGAGTAAAGGAAAAAAAAAAAGAAAGCTAGATTTTACCAAACCACCAAGGATGAAGAAGACCATAAACAGGCGGCCCAAGGTGGTTTTTGCATAGACGTCCCCATAGCCCACTGTAGACATAGTCACCATCAGCAAGTAGACACATTCCCAGTAGGAAAGTGACTGGGAATTTTGGAAGTTTTCCCAAGGATCCCCTGAGTTTTCCACCTAATTTAAAAATCAAAGAGGGAGGGAGGGATAATTAGACGTGACTCCAGTCACCAATTTGTAAACAAGGTCTTGCATGAAAAAACTACTTCGTCATATTTGATTAAATCCAGCTACAAGTGCTCATGCAATCATCTAAGTTTCAGTTGTATATTATTTACTCAGTGATCTTAGGCTACCATCTAGTGGTTCAAACTGTTTAATGCTTCATGCGTTGTTGAGAAGGGCTGCAAGAAGACAATGAATGCTGTATTTACTTTCACAAAGGAACAAATAGTCCATCCCCAATAATCATAGTTATTTTTAATATTTTTAAATATATATATCCATCTGTAGTTATCTATCTAGATGGATGGATATATGCAGATAGATAAAGATAAAATTCCAGATAAAATTTGAGCTATTCCTCTCCTTTTGATAACTGTTCTTGCAATGAATTGTTCAGCTCATTAAAATTACACTATTAAAAGCAGCAGGTGTTACAGTTGTCTTGTATCAGTCACTTCGCCGTCCTTACTGGCTCATTAATCACCGACCTTCAATCTGTCCACTTACCAAATGTATGAATCCAGCAGCTGTGAGCCATGTGCTTATGAAGATGGAACACAGGTTCACCAACTTGATGGAATTACTAGGCACAAAAAATGCAATCATAAAACTCTTGAAGACTTACAAACCACAACGACACGAAACAACAGTTCATGAAAACCTTGAGCAGGACTGAGACCCACTTACACCAAGGATGATTGAGATGCGATTTCAATAGATTGTGGTCATTGTAATTAAAATGAATTGGGAAAATACAATTAATATAGTATAAATGATGAAAATGGTCAGTACAGCTAATGGCACATAAAGGGACTGAAATCTTGAACTCAACTTCCAATGACACTCATGCTGATATGTTAAACTTTTACAGTTATGGTATGTTATTTATTGTATAGTGATCTGTTTCTGGCCATTTTTCTGTAGTTTCTTTCACACCATAAACCACACTATCACCAAAGATATATTTATGATATCTCATAAAATATGGTTAATGGTTAATGACATCCTGACACATACAGTACTTAAGGATTTAAATAGTAGATAGATTGGTATTGGGGGAGTAGCCAAAGTGAGCTGCTTCCTGTGAATGAGGCTTCTGTATTCTGCTGTATTCTTACCTTGTTTTCAAGATATTCAAAAACTGTAAAATTTCTGAGAACTGTATTAATCTTAGGGCTCTCAGGAATCTTAAACCTGTGATAGAGAGAGAAGGAGAGAGAAAGAAAGGGAGATTAGGGAGATTAAATACAAATGCAAATAAATACGTACAGAACAAGTGATGGCGTATAGTGATCTGTGTAGTGACAGAAGGGACATGTAAGAGTGTCAGCTGAGTGTAAACAACATGTATGAGCAGTTCAGTAATACAGAAGAGTTCAAATGTTTTTCAACGGCACACAAGCACAGCACAGCACCATACTGTGCAAAATGTAGTTTGGAAGAAACAAGAGGATGATACACAAAAAAAAAAAAAAAAGAAGGAAAAAAAACAACTAGACACTTTACTCAAGATGATGTGTCGGAATTATTTAGGCATTCAAAAAGTTAGGAGGAACATCATGTGGCCTACTTCACATGAGCCTGAGTCTGAATCCAAAACCAGTTCACTCAAGGATTACAGAACAATGCGACACCTGCCCCGTTGTCTTTTTACATAACACGACTGATCCTGTTGGAATATGTGTGTGTGTGTGTGTGTGTGTGTGTGTGTGTGTGTGTGTGTGTGTGCATGTGTGCGTGTGTGCGTGTGTCTGCCTATTTCCAAAAATGATTCCCTGAGATGATTTCTACGATCAGTTCACTATCTGCAAATATAGGAAAGTAGCAATATGCTCATCACTAAACAACAATGATAACCAGCTGTAATTGTGAAATTTTCCATTTGACTAACTAGGGAACCTCAGAGCAGACTTCCAATATACAGTATGCTCTAATTTCCTTACCCCAGTTGGCGAGGATCTGTAAACAGGCCCAGACTGAATGGTAAAGTCCTGTCTGCCTTTCCTTTTCTTCCTGTCCATGATGGACCTGCCTCACCCTGTAGCCATTCTGAAAAAGATCACCACAGGACTTCTTCCGCCTCCATGTCTCTCTGAGGGTCTCCAAATTAGCATCACTATGTGTGCGCCGATACATGAGAAGCTTGGGAGGTATCATTGTTTCAGCCTAAATGTTTTCCAAAGGGTTCCTTTGTCTTTTGGACAAAATGGGAATTAAAAAACTTTGACCCAATAGATTTAAGGTGCAAAAAGACATGAAATAATTCCTTATAAAAATGACATGTAAGTCAAAATCAAAAATTTTCTGCAAAAAGCAAATCTTCCAGGCAGAATTGAGTTGTTCATCAAATCATGTCAGTCTTGTCACAGATTGTGTCTCTAAGAGCGAAATGTCAGCTCTAATATAGGCGGGGTTCTTTTTTCCAATTTTGTTACACTCCTTTTAATCTCAACAAACCAAACAGATTTACCTTTGTCATGCCCCTTTCAGTGCTTTACTATTAACCCTTCTGAAGCTTTGTTCTCATCAAAACAAAGCTGCGTTAAACCTTTCTAAAAATAAAAGTCTGAATCCTGCCAAGGATTAGCAAAAATGAAAAACAATAACCCTGACTTTAAAAGGACTATCCTGTTTCCATAAGAAATTTCCAAACAACTTCATCTAACATTTGATCCATTCTTCAACCTAACTTTCCCAAACAAACACTGTAACAATCCTGTCTACTCTACATGCACATTGACCAGATTGCAGAAGTGATTTTAAAAAGGGCCAGTTAAGATTTTTTTTATTCCTCATAACTCACTTTTTATATTGAATGTCGTATGTCACCCCTCCCTCTATGAATATAGGTTTTACACATCATCTTTAAGTGTGACCACTCCGAATTTTTCACCCACTAATTGTCTAACGTAAGCTGTGTTGTCCTGATCGGACATGGCAAGATGGAAAGTACAGTATGTTTTATTATGTTAAAGGCCATAAGTATTCCTCTACTGCTGGACATGGTGTCTTGCTGAGCTTCGGATACTTTTGTCTTTACAATACAAAAGGTTATAACACAGGCAGACATGGCAGACGGGACACTGCAGTGAATCATTATAAGAAAGTGATGAGACAGCAAAGCTCGATTGGAGCTAACTAATTAACATACTAAACTTAGTAGGAGAGAAAAGAAATAGAAGTATAACAAGAGATCACTTTGGAATTGCTTACTGCCGTTGGCTATGAACAACAGTGAAAACTTACAAGAAGTTCCTTCTATGATATACTAAGTATTTATAATATGACGACCACACATTCCCTGTTTTGTGGGGTAGCTCAGCCCAGGTTGGAGCTGGAGTTGTCCCCAGAAATGTCCCCGTTTTTAACTGTGAATAAAGCCACAAGAATGACAGGCAATAAAGTAGATACAAGAAGTCTAATCTGAGTTTGTCTTTTTTTATTTAATGTCTCTAGGCAGAGAAAAAGTCAGATGACTCACTCTTTCAACAGAGCGGTAAAGAAAAACAAATGCACCAGAAGTCCTACAGCTGTTAGTTGAACTACTGCTTTCATGTTGGAGGTGGTGAAGAAGGAAAAAAATCAGGACTACTGATTGATAAAAGGTCCCAGTGGGAGGCTGTGCCACAACATGTGACACACAGGCCATGCTGTGGCTGGCAAAGCCTCAATGAAGTAAGAGTGGGCACAGACCAGAAAAAGCTTTTTGAATGAGCATCTGTTCAGCTGAACATATTATTATTATTACTATAATTATAGTTGTTATTATTAATATTTTTAAATAAAGCTCAAATTATACAAAAATATCATTTTTGATTGTGTATGTTTTGTGTGCTGATAATTTGCAGCTCAGTCTCTCCGGGGGGTTTGGTCTAGTTCCTAGTCTCTGGGGGGGTCCGCTCTAGTCTCTGGAGGGGTCCAGACTCTGGGGGCGGTGTGGTCTAGTCTGGGGGTCCAACCTAGTCTAGTGGTCTAGTTTCTAGACTCTGGGGGGTCTGGTCTGGTCTGATCTGGTGTAGTCTCTAGTCGGGTCCTGTCGCTGGGGGGATCTGGCTTCTGGAGAGGTCTGGTCTAGTCTCGTCAGTCCCTTCTCCAGTCTAGTCTCTATTCTCTGGAGGGGTCCTGTCTTCGCTTTTCCTTGCTGTAGCGCAGTCATAGATGCAGGATGATGGCAGAAATGGAGGCGAGAATTAGTGAGTTAGCATCGCGGCCCTGCACCTTAGCTAGCACAGCTTATGCTAGTGTAGCTAGCCGCCCACCTGTAACTGGTGCGGGCCGATTAGCAACTCCTCGGGCAGCCGAGAGAGTTTCTTCCCTCAAGCAGCCGGGATCTAGTCAGGGCGGCTGGGTGACCGTCCCAGTCAAGAGGCATAGTCGTAGGCAGCAGGCCCCGGTTCACCACCAACCAGTTCACGTTTCCAACAGGTTCTCCCCGCTCAGCGACACACCCGCTGAAAAGCCGACTCTAGTGATTGGCGATTCTATTCAGAGGAACGTGAAGACTCGGGAGTAACAAGTCATCTCAGTGGGTGATTCGTTCTTTTTTCCCTGGTCCGCGCCTGCGCGCCACAGGCTCAGATTCGTTCACCAACGGGTCTTTCTGCCGCATATTCTCTGTGTAGGAATGGCTGGTTCGTTCACGACTCATAAAATAGGGTCTGAGTCTCTCATTCACTTGTCTCATAGCTGCTGCGTATGCTCAGTGTAGAAATGAGTGAATTGTTCATGACTCATAACTCCGGGTCTTCTGGTCTTTCGTTCATTGTTCACGTGGTTACAGCAGTAACATGACCAATACTGTTATTACTGGTGAGAAGAGCTATCTGACGTTAGCACAAAAGTTAATGTTAGCTATGTAGCTATGGGATGGCTGTTTAATTTGCCTTTCCATTGGAACAAATTCATACACTACGGGTCTTCAGTGACCAGGTAGGCTAAAGTGAACGGCCATCACAGAATGAGAATTTTTTAATGATAGGCAGAGCGCTCTCCTACCAGCAAATGAAGTAATCAGTAATTTTAGTAGTTTAACAAAAGCAAACTTTAATTAATACTTGTATGTACATGTTGCAAAACTGTCAATGACATCCTGGCCTTCAAACACATGTTCATGTATGAGAAAATCTCTCTCATTCTTGCTAAAGCCTCACAGTCACACATGTGCACGCACAAACACACACTGTTCAGCTGAACAGATGCTCATTCAAAAAGCTTTTTCTGGTCTGTGCCTACTCTTACTTCATTCAGGCTTTACCAGCCATAGCATGGCCTGTGTGTCACATGTTCTGGCACAGCCTCCTGCTGGGACTTTTTATCAATCAGCAGTCAGGGATGGTTCATCTGGGATAATACTGACAGTCAAACCAGCCAGGATTAGATTATACGATGCTACACATCCCTGAGCACACATACACACACAGACACACACAAGTCAGTGAACATCTATCTTACTGGACATCCATCATGCACACACATCTTAATGTACATTGCTTTACTGAGAATTACGAGTGAACTCATTGCCAGTGCAGCAATGCAAACATGCAACATGTGAGAGGCCTGACCTGGCAACAGCAAAGAGGCTTAAAATCCCAACAAATTAGTTTCCCTCCCCTGAATGTACATGGAGGCTTTCCGCCAGCGGCTGAAAGGCTCCATAAGACGGTTGCACTCATGTCCAGGTCAGGTACCGTAAGCCTCTTTCAGCAGGAAAACACAAGGGATCAACCAGCGTCTGTGGGATCAACAACCAGTATACTACAGCACCACTAGATGGCAGTAGGAGGTTAGAATCCTAGCCTAGCCCAAAGGCCACTACTGTACTGTACATTTTCAAAACTAGTGCAGCTTCACAATTACAGTATTACTCTCATAAAATTACAAAATGAGGCAAATCAATAAACATTTTTGAAAAAATCATGTAGCTTCTGTCAAAAACATGATATTCCTGAAGTGACTGATGTGACAGATCCCTGTGTGTTTTTGTAAGTGAAGGCATGAAGTTGGCATTGTGTTAAGAGCTGGGGCCCCATAGTCACAGTATCTGCTAGCATCTTTCAAGCAGGCAAATGCTAATAATCCGTCAGAGCTAGGACTTTGGTGGAGCAATGCTCAAGTGGCTCAAGGAGATTAATTCCTTTTTCCAACAAAGAACTATGCATGCCCTCTTACACTGGCTGCACATCATCCTCCTCGTTTTAATCAATGTCCAATTTGAAGAGGCAGAGGGAACATAACTGGAAATGCATACAGCATTGGCTTCCTCATATGCAGAATAGGCAAATGCCAAAGAGAAGAGGGCAAAAACCCTTTTAGAACATCTCCACTAGATCCACAACTGTCTTCTCATAAAGGATCACCCCTGGAGGAGTGAAATGAAATGTACTGTAATTATGATGTATTACATGGGCTGTGGTGTGTATTCCCCAGCAATGAATGGAAAACAAAGATTAACTAATCCATGGGAAATGAGCTGCACACACAACCACCACACCAGCTTCCTCTGACTAACGCTGTTGAGGGACAATGTGTACACTTAACTAAATGAAAGCAGCACCAATTATGGATTAGTCTATCAATTATTAGGGAAACTATTATGGCCCTATCAATCTTCCTGGAGGAAGCAACTGAAGGGAGGAAACAGTCTTGCTGAAATAGTAGTATAGTAGTATAATAGTAGTAATAGTATCCATTTACAATATAGCTTTCGATGGATACAGTCAAATAAGGACAAAGAAAGCAGCATATCTTGTCATTTTCCTTGACCTTTTCTCCAATTATTTGTGATTATTTTCCTGTAAGAAAATGGTACAGTATGTTTTCATTTCTGCGGCAGCACAGCAGAATGGTGGTTAGCGCTGTTGCCCCACAACAAGAAGGTCACAGGTTCGCTTCCCAGCCTGGGGCCTTTCTGTGTGCAGTTTGCATGTTCTCTCCGTGCCTGTGTGGGTTTCCTCTGGATACTCTGGTTTCCTCCCACCTTTCCACCATCATGTTTGGGTTAATTGGTGACTCTAAATTGTCCGTAGGTCTGAGTGTGAATGTGAGTGGTTGTTGGTTTCTGTCTGTCTCTGTATGTTGGCCCTGCAATGGACTGGCACTGATGTACCTCGCCCTTGCCCAATGTGAGCTGGGATTGGTTCAAGCATCCCCCATGACCCGGAAACAGATAAGCGGTAGAAGATGAATGAATGAATGAATGTTCCTATTTCCATATCAGTACAGGCTATAAGCAGCTAATTGTCATTCCAGTCCTAGTTCCTCAGAGGCTCAATATTACCAGACATTTTCAGCGCCCCATTAGTATTCTGGGAGCTATCACCAGCCTGTTAGGGTACACCACATCCAACTGCAGATCTACACATAGTTAATTTTAATCACTGAACCTTTGCAGCACTTTATGTAGCCTTTAACACATAGAAACAACCAAGTAAACACACACTTAAGCCATGCCAGTGGGAGTTTGGTTACTACACTACAATACTACTCACTATATATGTCCAACACTGCAGAAATAAACAGCTCTGATATACAGTGAGATGCAAAATTATATTTCATCCTTGCAAAAATAGTCTTCACAATACTCCCCTTTTCAAAATAAGAATGATAGAAAATATATGCAAATTAGTAGCACAGGAATCTAGGTCATCTCTCACAAGCGATACTCTTTATCTGCTATTTATACGCAATGCTGCAGCTGTATTGTATATAGAGAATGTCATTGCTCTCCACGTAAACACCAGATGAAGGACATTTAATAATCACAGGCAAATTATTCACTGAAGAGTGTCAGGCAACAGCCAGACCCACATTTCACCGTCTTTCATCATCCTCATCAAGGCCTTAACACCAGCAGTTTTCTTGGGATGAGATGAGGACACCTTACAACATGAATACCACAAGCCAGATTACTTGACTAGGCCATTTCTAATTCATTACACAGCTTGTACCCTGTGAAATTCAAGGGCCAATATGAGCTTCATAGGAAAGATTCATCACCCCCGAGATTTGACTTCTAACAGTTTCAAATTACTTCCCAGACTGAGTGATTCAAGTGGACATGCAAAAACAAGAGGCTACACTGAGATAGGGGGAGCTTTGCACATCACTGAATCTCCGACACTACACTCTCTTTTTTATCAGTGATAATGATGTTTTCATTATTGTTCTAACCAATAGAAACACTATGGCAGAAAAATGAGTAGTCCAACATTCACAAACACATGTTGTAAAAGATGCCAAGCTGCAAGTAGTGATTTTTTTCATTGCTGATAATCTGCTGTTTATTTACTACAGGTACACAACCCGCAATGATATTGATATAAAACACAGAAAAGCAGCAATGCTAGTAGACATGTTGTTCATACTAGGGGTGGGAATCTTTTCTCTCACGATTCGATTCGATTCCAATTTTTGGTAGCTACTTTTCCGTATGCTTTGCAAGACAGAATGACAAATGGAGACATTAAAGTGTCTTTTTCACATTTATTAAGTTTGAAACATTTATCCATGCTGAGATGGAATTGCTGCAACTGTTAAAAGCAATATCACATATTGTAACAAACTTAAGTAACAAAAATAAAAGTGTCTCTATATAAAAAAAAATAGTGCAGTTAAACATGGGTTCCCCAAGTGCTTAATCCTCATTTTGCAAACCTTGCACACTGTGAAGCTCATGTTAAGCTCAGTCTTGCCGGGCATTCGGTAAATAGGGCCCTATAAAATCAGCGATCACAGAATCACGGAATTAGACATTAAAACAGAATTCATTATAAACACGGAATAACACGGAACTGGCCGACATTTTACATAAAAGTTTTTTTTTCCTGGAATAAAAAGGAACATATCTGTCGGGAAAATGCTCCGCGGGGGTCACTAATAATGCAA
The DNA here is from genome assembly GCA_034769265.1 of Remorina albescens. Classification (NCBI taxonomy): domain Eukaryota; kingdom Metazoa; phylum Chordata; class Actinopteri; order Carangiformes; family Echeneidae; genus Remorina; species Remorina albescens. The sequence goes on along the minus strand of CM068491.1, from coordinate 10,326,710 downwards.
GCCCCCCTACCCATGAATGAATGAAAAAATAAATAATGTGTTTTCCAAAATAATATAATATTGCAGCTGTAAATGAACTGAGATGTAAATTAAAAATACAGATGGAGGTTGCTGATCTACCAGTTTTCTGCCATGTGACCTGAGCAGCACAGTGGCATAGTGGTTAACGCTGTCGCCCCGCAATAAGAAGGGCGCGGTTCGATTCCTGGTGGGGTTAATTGGTTAATTGGTAAAGAGTGATGGACTGGGCTACAGCAAGGAACGGCGACCAGACTAGACCAGAGACTAGACGAGACACCGGACCCCTCCAGACACTAGAGACTAGACCAGAAGCTAGACCATACCACAGACTGAACCCCTGCAGAGAGTACAGAGTAGACCAGATCAGACTAGACTAGACGAAACACCAGACACACCCCCCCCCAAGACTAGAACGGACCCCTCCAGAGACTAGACACTAGACCGGACCAGACTAAACGAGACGAGAGACTTGACGCCTCCACAGAGACCGGATCCCGGTCTTTTTTTTGGAATAAAAAGGAACATATCTGTCAGGATAATTCTCCGAGGAGGTCACTAATAATGCACGCCCCCCACCAGTGAAGCGGCCGTCTGAGTGCTAAGTGCTAAGTCAAATGAGAGTCACTCACTGAGCTCAACACAAAGAGGTTGACTATCATGTACTTCAATGGAGATGTCAGTAATCAGTGGAAAACCAAAGAGCATGGGGATAGAAGAAATGAAAAAGTTTACAGCTGATTTGATATTTCCACCAAAGTTGTGGGACGTATGTTTCATTGTCTTATTATGTCATGTTATGTTTTTGCTTAAATGTGTGGAAGTATTAACGTTTTCAGTTATAACTGAAGAAATTGTCTACATTTCATTACATAACAAACACTGTTTAGGGGTTAAATTTGCATAAAATGCTAAAAACGGAATTCTCAAAAATTAAAAACCGAAAAAAGGAAGAGAAAAAAAAACAATATGGAAAAAAATAAAACGGATTTTATAGGGCTCTAAGTAAAAACCAAAATGAGTCCAAATCTTTGCCTTCAACGAGGACGGGGCCTGTTGAATCTCTCTTTTCACAGTTATCACAGTAGGAAAAACACGTCCCAGTAAACAATGAGGTTGACAGTGAACTAACATGCACTATACCCAGGTAAGACATGAAATAACTGAAGTAACTCAGTGAAATTCACCACCCATGACGTGTAGGAACTATATAAATATTGCAAAAGAAAGAAGAGGAAGAACAAAGAAAGAAACTATTTTACTTAAAACGTATCACAATTTTTTTTTTTTTTCAGTTTCGACACCGTTTCAACACACACACTACTCCTTTGGCAATATTTAACATAAATCTTCTTATTCAAATTCATCCCTTAGTACCTCAGGGTTTCAGTGTCATTCTAAAAAAAAAAAAAAACAAACATTGGATGAGCTGAGATGAAGTGAAGAATGACCATGACCTATAGTGTTGTCTATGATTTTAAAAGGAGAGTAAAATAATGCAGCTACAAAGACACTCTTTTTACTGCAGTGTAATTTTGGCTGCAAATCTCTGAACACACTGAGAAAAGTAGGTCATTATGTAATACAGGTTAGGGTGTTTTCCAGTCTGCTTATGCAAGTGTGTGTGTGAATGTATAATATGGGGATAACACATGCTTCTGCGTGTACATTTTTCATGTGAGTGTGAATGAGCCCATTAGATGGCAGTTATGGACCACTGTAATCCAGGTTCAATGCCTCAACACAGCATTTACCAGTGACACATACACAAACACACATGCATGCACGCACACGCACGCACAGGACCACAGCACCATTCTGAGTCACTCTCACTCCCATTAGCCCATCCACTCTGCTGTGTCTGTGCTCCCTGAAACATCAGAGGAACTCAGCCCTGTCGCTTTCAATGATGAGGGAAAGTTGACTGCAGCCCTGGGCAAGAGGGCCTCAGAGACACACTCCCAGTAATGGGGACACAGAGGGGAGACCAGGAGTCAGAGGAAGCAATAGAGAGTGATAAAAGGAGGGGTGACGTGAAGATAGAGGGCAAAAAAAATAGAAGAGGAGTGGTAGCTTGGTGGAGTTGAGGAAGAAAATATGGAAAATGGAGAAAGAAAACAGAGATGAGGCTGTGCAGCGTCAATGAAAAAATTGGTTTATGAATATTAGGTTAATGTCAATGTGACATCGGAAATTACAGATGAAATAAATGTGCTACAGCTGTGGAGACTTACCAAGCCAGCTTCTGTTTAAGTAGACAGAGACGAACACAGGAGGAACCGTGAAGAAGTCGACCACTGAGTTGACCTCCAGCCAGAACCACAGCTTATCATTTGCTGCAATAAACTGTCAAAAAAACAACAACACACAAAAAACAGGGATGGCATTCAAAATCAAATGGCTGCATCTTCCCCTGGCACTGCACATACCATATACTGTAGAATGACAATAGCTTCACTTACTTGCTGAGTCATGCAAGAACGGTTGGTGGTGTAAGCTGCTTATGAGTTTATTTATTCATTCATTTGAGATGTCAGGCTTGCAGTTGCAGCACTGGAATGCTGCTGTGGCAAGAAAGCCTTACTAGCAACATTATTACATCATGCATGCTGCATGAGTGTTCGTAGGTGACTTCGGTGGGCGTTGCCTTGGGTGTAGGCAAGGTTTATTGTACTGGGGGGGACTTTCACTATTGAGGCTCCATTTAAGAAGCTTGCCCTCATTGATGCATGCATGTCATTTGTGGCTGTGAATCTAAAAACAGGTCTGTAATTGTCCAGATGCATGAATGAGTAATGCTGTGTGTTTGTGTGTGAATGTGTGAGATTGCATGCCCATGCTGGAGCTTACCCGCAGGCCGAAGTAAAGAAGGAAGAAGACGTTGAAGGCCATATCAATCTGTAATGTGAAGTCTTTGTAGAAGTTCTGGCAAGATTCAATAGGACTGAAGAATAGAAAGAGGGAGAGAACAAAAGATCATTCCACAATACGCACTAATGAAATGGTATAAGTTCTGCCATCTCTTTCCAACCACGAAAACACAGGTGGCCAATACTGGGACACTCCCAGTTTTGGTAAGAACGACACATCTTGAGCTTTTATCGTTTGTGCTGTATGTAAATGTACATTAATGTACTCAAAATATTGGACTACAACAGTACTTCTATTAATACTGCCAATTCAGTGATTTGCCAATGGGTGTCACCAACTCCAAGCAATTCCTCCTGGGAACCTGGGAGGGTGTTGCTTTAAAAAGAAAAAGTGTCATGTTTGTTCATTGATAAATGAGCAATAAATTGTCTAGTCTTTCATATAATCCATCTTCATATTAACAATGTGTTTATTGACCATTCTCTCTCTCTCTCACCGAAGGTAATAAGAGTTTGTGTTCCTATTGTATTCTTCACTTACTTAATGGTGTATAATATTATTCTCCTGACTAATGAAGAAATCCCACTGTGGGGAAAAAAACATTAGCATGTATTATGGTATAGCTTCCTATAGGGGACCTTTGGGAGTGTATAGACTGGTGAGGGAACATGCAGGAGATTATTACATCAGTAAATAGCTACCAGTCTCATCGGCTTAACTTAAACATTAAAGCATAGATTTGTATGAATGGAGCCCATAGGGGCACAGTTTGAGATCCAGAATACGGTCTACTGAGTTATGAGAGCCTCCAGAGGTGGAAGCTTAATCATCTTCCAGTTAACGTCAAACATTTTATTATACAATGGCCCATTGTAATGGAAGACTAGATGGAGTGCAGACACACCAGGCAAGATACAGTACATTCCTCCAAGAGGATGATCCCACTTCTAATTCACAAATGTGTGGTCTGTCCAGAGCATATCCAAGGGACTGATGGTATCGAACATGATGTGAAACCATGACCCACATCCAAGATGATTAGAGTGATTCTCATGATTTGAGTTGATTAAAATATAATTAATAATATAATTGTGATTTTGGACAGGAGTTAATTTGCTCTTGATCTCTTGAAGGGAGCTACTTCTCACCAGCATCTCCACGTGGTCCTGCTGGCATCTGTTTAAAAGTGTGCTAAGACAAACCAGTCATAAATCATACATGCAGCCTGGACATACACAACCCCCCCTTGGGTGATAAATTTCTTTCCCTTCCAACATAGCCTCCAAGCCTCACATTCATCTGCACACCACAGAATTATGTCCTATTACTCATAAAACTGATTTGAAACTACGAAATCAGCTGATCCTTACAGACCTTCGTGTGAGATGATGCACATTCATATAGGGTAACAGTAACACAAGTAAACTAACATGCCCATATGAGTGCATATATACACACAGATGGTGCACAGTGAAGACACCATTTGGAGTGGTCACTGTGACATTTCCCCTTAGGCCCAGCTCTGGCCTAATTCTGAACTCCTCAGCTGTAGTCACATGACCCAAAGCATCCTCAATAACAGAGAGTGCATGGCAGTGCACAGCAGGGGCTGAGTGCTACACAGAATTTTGCTACACTCAGAGAGCTTTAATTTAGTAATTTTTATAATCATCATTTTATAGTAAAGGTTATCATTAACTAAAGTGGGGGGAAGACACATCAGGCAGATCTGTGGATTCTCCCTTAAGCTCAGGAGAACAATAGCTTATCAGTATAGAATAGGAGCAGCTCCCAGCCAGTGAATGTGAACCTGCCTAGTATCTTTTATTCCAAATAGAAAATGGCAACATGGAATGAAAAGTAAAAAGAAATAACAATTCATTACTGAACTAAGGAGAACAAGAAACTAGACTGATCCTCAACACAGCGGCTCCCTTGAGTTCTACTGCTGATACAGACTCCAACTTTGCAGCTAGACTGAACCAAGACAGTGCTTATCAACCTCAAATTCAAACTTTACTCATCACCTCATTGGTCTATTCCGAACACAAACTCACCATTATAGTTTCTTCGTGTGTTTCATATTTTGCAGGGCCATTGTATTGGATTTCATGACACTGTAAAGGTGTTTGAATGTCACTTCACACTCAAGGCATTCCTGGCCACATGCTGCCAGTGTCCTGGAGAAAATAGATCTGCCCACAACAGATCTTATTACTCCTTAAGCCCCGGCACAGCCTGGGGTTATGCCATCTTTTCCTGATGGGGAGGAGGGAGAGGTGCAAATTAGAATTAAAGAGAGACCGGGAGGAGGACATGTAGTGGCCTTAAAAGGGAAAGGAAAAGATGAAGATGGAAAAGTGACATAAAAAGCTCTCATGTATTCCTGTATGTAGCACACAACTTTAGTTATGTCAAAATACAACTGTAGGACATATGGAAACTAAATGGAGATCCCTGACTAAACTCTCTCTCGATCTCTAAGCCCATTCTCCTTGCACCAATATACTCACATACCCCCCCCCCGCACTTACATGTAGACACACACAGGAGAATGATGTTTGCCTGAGGGGAGGTGGCAGACTCTGTAAGTCTATTTCAGGACATAAAATCCTTCCCCATTTTAACCTTCGCTGACCAAGAAAACGCCACCCGTAAACTAATTTGTTCACAAGGGCAGAGGAGTTTGTTGGCGATGGTGCTCTAAAAATAGTCTGAGACACCTTTAGTCAGTGGGCAGGAGGGAGTCTTTCTTTAGCCTGCGCATGATCCTGGCTGGTTAGCTGCAAGAGCAATAGAAAGGTTTCCGCCCCGTCAAACAATAGCGTAAACACACCAAATCTGAGTCACTCCTCAGATTCGTCTTAGTAAGCTCATAAGCATCGAAGAATGTAGCAACAGATTCATAGTCTCATTGATTTGTTAGCATTCAAGTCGCCCCATGAAATCAATATAGAGCTCCAACAGAAAAGTGAACCTATTCAAAATGAGATTTGAGCATAATGACTGCATGTCTGGCTCACATGCTGTATTTCTCCTGAGTGTAGAGTGTGTACGTGTAAGCGGAGGCAGCAGGGAGGGGTCTTCAAAAGAAGGCCAGGTAAGTGCTTAAATGAATGATTTAGGTCAAGGCCCCATTACTAAAATAAGAAATACTTTAGCACCGACAAGGGCAATGGACAAATAAAAGCTCCCCAAGGAGGCTAAAAATAGATAGCTAAATTTTTTTCATTGCAATACAAATGATGCTTTTCCTCTTTGTCTTTCTTTTTTTTTTTTTTAGGAGTAAAGAAAAAACACATTAGTCCAAGAAACCACAATTTCATACAGCTCTGCTCGGCAATGCAATAACATTGAAATGAGAATAAATACCAAAATAATCATGAAAACCAAAGATGAATTGACTTTGCAAGAGAGATATGATAAATATATTCAGGGGCCCATGTTACAATACACTAGCTCAACCACTTACGTCACATCCCTCCTCTCTTGAACACAAACCAATTAAGAGATAAAAGCTGTAGTTATGTGCCATATCCAAAAAGATGAAGTCCTTATCAGCACTCTGATTAACATTGTCAAGCAAATGAAGTTTGCAGTGCTGGATCTGCTTGCTCTTTCAGGACACGTCATCAGCATTTTTGGACCTCCTCAGATTAAAATACAAGCAATAATCAACACAGAAACAAATTTATAAATGTCATTAATCATGTAATTATAACAAACCCTGCTAATCCCTCATGAGGAAAAACTGTATCCCTTAGGACACAAGAATATTAGCTAAATTCCAAAAATAAATATTAATTCCACTGAAAAATTATTAAATTCACTTTCATGGGACCCTTAATGAAGCACTTTGCCATCACAAACTGGAAGATTAATATGAAAGTGGACCTTTCAGGTTTATTAAGGTAACTCAGTGTTTTGAATGTAGCTCATGCTGTGTCCCTGCAATGGTCTAAAAATAGCCCTTCCGCTCGGCACTGTGGGATATCGGGGAACTACAACAGCAAATGGCCTTTACTGTATGTTGCCATGGCGATTTTGATAAACAACAAACCCTGGACCATTTGGTGTGCAGTGATACCAGAAAAAAAATAGCAGAGAAACCCGGCTCATCATCTCTCTGATGATTTCTTTCATTAGACTTCAATCAGTGTTTCATGCAACAAAATTGCATTTAGAGAAAGAGTGACCATTGGGATAACTTCCCTCATATTAGTCTCACCCTCATAATACCAACAACAAGTGATACCATCGCACTAATGTTCAGCTTCACCTCATGTGGGCTGCGCCCAACTCACATTTTCAGGGCAAATGTTGATAATGACTCATGTGTTGAAGGAAGTCTTCCAAAAAATATAAAGGAAAATAATAAAAAAAGGCGCTTAGTTTGCAGTGGAAGGGATTTTAGAAAGTTGCTGAAGATTTGATTTGGTAATGAATAATTTCCCGCTGTCACAGTTTTTGGATTTAAAGCCGAAGCCACGGTTCCACGGTTCCACCCTGGCTCCAGACATACAAGTCAGGTATTTGTCAGCAAAACCCAAAGAGGAGAGCTCCGTATATAGGCTACCCTTCATCGCCACAACGTCTGCCAAGCTTGTCTCACTGCTCAGCCATATTTCTCACCTTACCCCATTAATTAGTCATTAGGCACTGTTTCTTTTTTCAGTAGACTTTGATCGCACACTAATGATAGAGTTACAGGACTGGGCCACTGCTTCTGAGGCCTCTTAGGCAGAGGTAAAATTGTGTTTGTGTGTGTGTGTGCTTCCACAAGTTAACGTGACTATGCAAATGTGTGCATGTAATTGTCTGTAGCCGATGTGTGACAGGGGCAGATCGAGAGGGGAAAGAAATAGAAACAGAAGTAGAGCAGGAACAAGGGCATCCCTTTAAGAACAGCCTGCAGAGGCTTTGTCCTACATTCCTCTTTATTTGTTTCATGGGAGCATGGAGCAGGAAAAAGAAGGGATGAAGAATGAGGGATGAGCCAAGGTATTAAAGCAGATTCGGATGTGAGTGGGAGAGGACGCAGTATCCTCCCATTGAAAATACAACCAAAATAGCAGCAGTGTGGCAAGCGAGGTCTGCTGCAGAGGACGAGAAAAGGGCAGCGTTCTGTCGCACATTATTATGTGTTGCACCGAACTGTGATAAACCAACCACTTTGTTGAAATAAGCAGATGGACAGTCATTCTTGGTGATTCATTCGCATTCATTGAAAAAAAAAAAAGTCCTCTTAGCAACAGCACAGTTGCCAAATCAATGACTAGTAATGTCTGTGTTCAGATGGGAGTGCAGCCAATTAAAAAAATCCTTTTCAAACTCTCTCTACCTGCTTCCATAACATAATTGTTTTGTTTTCCTGTTAAGCTTTTCTGACGGATTTTGGCCAACAGAGCTCCCACTAGGAAAGTCCCACTTGTAGAAAGCCGGAAACAAAAGCTGGGCCCCTGGGAGGCAGGTGCCTGGCCACCAGGGAGGTATGTTCTCCTCAGCATTTTACCCTCTGTGCGTATGCATGTGTGTGTGTCCTTGCCACAAGGGGCTGCCCTGCTTCAGTGAAGTAGACATAAAAATACATTGTGCAGTTTTAGCCTCTTGAGGTCCAACCAAATGCACCAAGTACACAAATACCCTCTCTTTTCACTTTTACTGCAGGAACTCAACCATAATCCTTGCAATCACAGTTGCCTATTTTACAGATGATTTCAAAATGATGTTCACTTACTCCAATAGCCAAAAGGGGGAAAGAAAACCTGGGCCTGAGCAGTTCACAAGTCAGTACGACAAGATCTTCAGTCTTTGGTAGATTAATTACTACCATTAAAAGGGTGACCTATAAATCCATGCACATCAATTTCCTCAGTCATAAACATTTCGTTGCAAGGAAGCTAGATGGAGATGAGGTCATTTGTAGAGCATTTTTAGCAGTGGAGGATATAAATGTAGGAGTGTCATTTATTTATATGGTGCATGGCCCTCATAGATCAGAATACATGTATGCAACTCTTACTAGGTGTTAATCAAACGACGGGCATATGCCAATATTTGTACCCTTGTGTATGCTCTTGGAGTGAAGAGGCAATTGGAGTGCCTGTTACAAACACCCAGGCATAAAATAAAGCTCTGTTGCTAGGCTGTAGCAATGTTCACTTGAGACAGTTATGGTGGATGTGACATATCTCCACAGTGAAAATTGGGAACGTTTTGTCCTTGATGGCCCATATAACACACTTTTTATTATTTTGAGATCGGCAAATTCTGACAACTTTGGTTATTTAATAATACAGGCAATAGACAGATGGAGACAAAAAAGTTTTTAAGCATGCAATTGTGAAAGCTTTAGTGTCAAGTTCACTGTGTAATATGTAACAACGGGGATGGAAGAGGATCTAGCTGTCACAGTGGAAGTATGGTTATAACACGAGCCTGGTCCTGTTCAAGATGTCAAAGCCCTGAGAGTCAGCTGAACCCACTCCGAGTCAATCAGTAGTCCCCCTGAGAGGACGTGCATACTCAAGTGAAAAACTTTAGCTAATCACGATGATGAGTGTAGAGAGGGCCTTAGAGCTTAATGGGGGCACAGAGAGATCAGGGCAACGCCTCAGGGAAGCCGACTCATAGAAATACACGGGAATTGCACGGAAACACACAAGAGATAACAAGGAGGTAATACAATGAGAGAGAAATACAACTACCCGTTCTGCCTGGCTGCAGGTTTGATTTTATGGCTCGCTACATTTATGCAGACCTTATGATTTCAACCTTTCCCCTCTTCCTGCAGATAACTCATCAGTGCAATCAATCTATTCTTTGCATTTTTATTTGTTTCCAGTGTAATCAGTCTTTATTTTCCATTTTTTAATGATTGGCGATTATTCATATGGTAAAGGGGATTAGTTTTCATCCCTCATCATCTTAATGTTTATAATAATAAAGGTATTATAAACTTTAAGAAGCAGTACATTTCTGTCACAAACCCCATTTTTGCTTCTTTTTTCTTTTCAAATTATTCCACAGGCAGAGAAGAACACAAAGAGGGGGAGATAGAGAGATAGTGATATGAAGGAGGAAGTGAATGGTTTATCCTGAGGTACAAATTGGTGACTGGAATCACTCCAGGAGTAATTTCGCACTGCTACCAGGATAAAACAGAACGAGTTGGATTGTATTTTATAGTCGTTTCTTTTATGTGTTTGACATCTCTATTCCTGTCTTAGATTCCTCGGGGACACAATTTCACAGTCATTAGGTATTGAATTAAAGTGAAAACAAACTACTGGAAGCTGGTTGTTGTCTCAAGAAAATATGCTGCCCCACTGCTGAGGGAGGAACGGGTATGATGAAAAGGTGCCTTCCACCATCGTGGTCAATGGATAATGGTCCATTGCAGTCGACATCCTATAGCCACAGACCCTGTAAATATTTTAGGCTTTGTTTTGAAGAATCAATGGTATGTGAAATAAAGTGCCGTCAGGGGCAGATAGTCAATGTGTGGGCCATGGTGGCACATTTTTGGTCATTCCCTTGCCAGAGGCACATGCAACATCTTCTACACATACTTGGAGGTGATAAATTGCCTCCTTTGCCGCACTCCAAAAGTGAGGGGGGGGCAATTACTACAAAGGCTTTTGTTAATGGAAGATAGGAAGTGGAGAACAGCAGTCAACAAATATGCAGGCCAAAGTAGAAAAAACATTGTTTTTGTGAAAAAAGGGATACATTTTACTGCTTTACACACTGGACCCCTTTTATATATCGCCTCTTCAATCACAGTAAATTAGGCTGAGTAGGTGTTTCAGCTTCCCCTGTTAGCTACTCTTCATTTCATCTGTTGAAAACACATATTTAAGTGTCAGATCTCATTTCAAGACATCAACTACAGATGCACTCTTAGGAAAAAAAGGACAACATAGCATGCCCTTAAGGTGTAATGTTTGAATGAGGTAATTACTTAAATCATAGGGTCATCATCTGATTATTAAAATGAGATTATACAATACTAAAGCAAGTCCATTTGCCTACCAGAGAGAATTTCAGAAATATTAGAAACCCGTGTGAATTTACCAGAAACAAGTCAGACCTGCAATCTGTCCCTGGGTGACTGCTAGCCAGGGACATACTCATGCTAACAATATATATACTAATTTGCTCACACACTGAACAAGCTGCCCAACACACACAGTATCTGCCGATCTCTGTTACCGTGGAAACTGAAAGGCCTCCCATTGACAAATCCGTAGCTACAGATGTGTGTTGTGTGTTGTGTTGAGTGCTTGAGGGGGTGTGAATATGTGCATTTGCATTTCAGAGATCGCAGAGTGAGTAAATGAGTAAGGACGCATGTGTGCCTATCACTCGGATACAGTATGCAGGCCGATGTAAACGCATGCAACACACACATGGAAAGTCCATTTTATTGACATTTAATTGTCAGCGTAGCAGCATAAAATTACAATTTATTTCAGAGGATACGTAACAGAAGTGATACTTACTCTGAGGAGTCTATAAAGTATATTCCAAGGGCCCCGATGCTGAGCGCAAAGACTAACACCACCTGCGGAGAAACAAGCAGATGAAAGAGAATTAATTTCAGCAACACAAAGTGATGAAAGTCTTGTTGGAGTTTAAGTCCAAAGTGTATGGGGGAGTGGACACAATAGGTAACACTAGTTGCAGGATCTGTAATTAAACCTAAACTTGCCCCCTGCCTTTTGCAGAACATAGGACATTTCTTAAAAGCATGCGTTGAATAATGAATGTTCCCCCTCCTGTCAGCAAATAGTCTCCTGAACACACAGTGTAAAATCAAGCCAGCAAACCTTACGAGGTACAAGCAGCAAGAAAGTCCTTAGACTGAACCACAGCCATCAAATGTTGATGTGCACTATGCTGAGTCAATATTTGCATTGTGTAATGGTTTGACTGTGACTCTATACACACTGCCATGATCTGTATAATGTTTCATATAAATATATATATATATATAAATGACTAAATGTGACTTGCAGTGTATGAAACACCTGAGTCTAGAATCAAATGTTTTACTTTTGTGAAGAGTTTTAAAAACAGAATTTTGTATAAATGATTAAAAAAACAACTAAAAAGATTTACTTTTGAATCACTTTAAATGTAATTAAATTACCCCAGGCTATTGATGCCACACTACAAATGTGCCAGTGATATAAAGAGAGGTAGAGTACAAAACATACATAAGGAAGGGCGCATTTGAAATTTGAATATTAGTCTTTAAATCCCACACTTGAGGAAAAAACAGCAGTGTATGCCGCAATAATAACCCCCAGGAAATGCATTTGAAAACATCAGCGTTCACATCACCACTGTTCTCTTTATGCTCATCTTCATCCCCGTCCACAACAGCTGACCAACATAGTGGCGCACAATAGTTCCTTCCCTGTGCTCCTTTCTCCTATTCAGCCATTACACAATAGAAGCCCACTGTCCCTGCTGATTGTGTCATTCATTATTGATGCTGGGAGCTTGATTACTTTCATGTTATGGTCCTTTGGATTGATCCAAAGCATTGTCCCCGAGGTATTAAGTAAATACCCTCATCCCATTACATTTTTAATGGTTTTCCGCTTGAATGGAGGGCGATGGCAATCCTGAGCAGAGAGTTGTTTCGGGGCAGGAATAACCTTACCACACAAGGGCATTAATGATGCTGCATACAAAAGAGACAAGGAGAAAGAGCTTAGACTCTACGATAACATCAGACCTTCTGAGTGAAAGGCACTACGCTGGACGGATCAGGAAAGAAAGTAGTTGACAGGACGGTATTATCTCTGTGTTTATGTGGGAATTAAAATATGACTCCCATGGCATAGTATGCCTATTGTGATTTGTTCCAGCTACGGGGTGAACACAGGAGCCAATATTTCTCTTTACAGGATTATTAATGCACAGGTGGGGCCCTATAAAATCAGTGATCACAGAATTGCGGACGGAACCACCTCGGTCTGAGGTCTTGCAGACTCAGCGGGCGGGGCCACAGGGCCTGTCCTGTCACTCATCTGTCGTTTTGCTAGAGAATGACAGATTATAGGTGATTGCAATTCCACTCCCAACTGTTGGTGGCAGTAGTGTGCCAAATAGGCAGGTCCACCGCCAATAAAAATATGGCCGTGGTGTAGGGGTTAGCGGTGTTGCCCCATAATAAGGAAGTTATGGTTCGATTCCCGGTGTGGGCAGTGGGTGACCAGACTAGAGAGACTAGACCAGAACCCTCCAGAAGCCAGATTCCCCAGAGACTAGAGACAAGACTAGAGACTGGACCAGAACCCTCCAGACCAGACTAGACCGGACCCCCCGAGAGACTAGACTAGACTAGACCAGACCAGACTAGGGACTAGACTAGAGACAGAGACAAGAGACTAGACCGGACCCCTCCAGAGACTAGAAACTAGACCAGAACCTTCCAGAAGCCAGATCCCCCCAGAGACTAGAGACTAGACCAGACCAGACTGGAAAATGCTCCGAGGGGGTCACTAATAATGCACACCCCCCACCAGTGAAGCGGCCGTCTGAGTGCTAAGTGCTAAGTCAAACAAGAGTCACTCAGTGAGCTCAACACAAAGAGGTTGACTATCATGTACTTCAATGGAGATGTCAGTAATCGGTGGAAAACCAAATAGCATGGGGATAGAAGAAATTAAAGAGTTTACAGTGGATTTGATATTTCCACCAAAGATGTGGCACGTATGTTTCATTGTTTTATTGTTATGTTTTTGCTTAAATGTGCGTAAGCATTAAAGTTTTCAGTTATAACTGAAGAAATTGTCTATATTTCATTACTTAAAACACTGTCGGGGTTAAATTTGCGTAAAATGCTAAAAACGGAATTCTCAAAAATTAAAAACCGAAAAGAAAAAAAAAAACGAATATGGGAAAAATTAAAAAGGAATATGGGAAAAAATAAAACAAATTTTATAGGGCTCTACACAGGCATAGGTAAACAAAGTTGTATAAATCCTCTGTGCCTGGAGTTGTATGAAGTCTAATGACTTGCCTCCATTAGCTGGATTACAAGTTTAAAAATTTGAAAAATTTAGGAGTGCAGCGATATAAAGACATTCAGTTATTCAGACCCCTGCTCATCATTGCATCCATCACTGCCACTTACTGTCTGAATAAAAGCATAAAAAGCCCAAAAGATAATACTTTAATTCGAACAACACCCAGATCTCTAACGGAACTATCAGTGGTCAAGTTGCATTGTGTGTAATGTTGTGACTGGGATTTGACAAGGAGGAAAGACAGTATTTCTGACTCATCTTAATTGATACCTCATTTAACGTGAGTCATGAGCCTAATATTAGAGGAGAGCAAAGCTCACATGCTGAAATACTCTTCATGTTCACTTGTCACAGATTCCATAAGCTTGGTTGACATCATCTTATCTAAGTAACCTTGACTACAGGCGAAAGAGACATCCTGGACACTATCACCCCTAAAATAAAGAAAGAAGTACCAATTTAAGCATACTAAATAAATGCATGTGTGCCTGGATTTGTATACTCATACATGTGCAGTAAATATAAACACTGAATTTTCCTTTGAGCTAGTTTGTGCTTCCACTGCTTGCAGAAGGAGCACAGTCATAAGACAGGAGAAGGGGGCAGAAAGGGGTATTACGGAGCAGTGGTACGTTGCTGAAAAGCTGAGCAATGAACAGTGAACACCCAGCGATGGGCTGAGGCGATAAGAAACATCATCATCATCATCTTAAATTGACCCACTTATTCAGCTGTGAAAGCCAGTCTAACCCTCCACCCCCACACTTTCCCCCTTTCTCACACACACTATGCCCCCCTACCCCCACACATTGTCTACAAGGGTCGATTCTGAGGCCTGTCAACCTTAAATCCACAGTCTACCAAAGACAACAAACCAAGCAACTGCCACAGAAAATCAAAACCAATGCAGTTCTAGGCAGGGGAAACCTACAATAATGGTAAAGGCAAAAGGGCATTCCCTCTTTGCAAAACAAAGTGAGGAAAAAAAATATTGCTAAAGATAGCTGTTGTAGCACTCAGTTGCTTTCTGCAGCTGTTGATATGCCCATTTCATTATCCACACGGCATAAGTGAGTCACATTTGTTGACGCAAACTGGTACATCACAACATCAAGTCTGCAGTGCAACATTCGGACGTGATGTCTATGTTTTCTCTGTAATAGCCGTGTAGGATTTCATTGGTGCAACCCTTCCTATATTTAAAGTGTAAAGCTGAGTCCATCAGATGTTTTCTGTGGTGCACTTTAACAGGCATAGTGGCAGACTGGGAGAATAAAAGAAGCCGGCCACAAATCATGTGCATGTTTTCTGTGTGTGTGTGTCAGGTTTCGGCACGGCAAGTGGGCTGAAGGTGGGAGCTCTCACATGACGCTATCAGAATTGTAAACACATAATAAAATTTAACTCACATGAATAAACACGCGTGCAAGTCTGATGGCTGGACGGTTTATTTGGCAGTCTAAAGACTTTGCAGAGCTGAAGGCTTGCCTGAGGAAGTGCCCTAAAACTGAGCCAGGATTTCACACACGACTTCCTTCTCCAACAGGGATCCTGTCTAATGACTTCCTCTGTCTCTTAAGTGCACCCTGTAACGGGAAGAGAGTAGAATCTCCCCGACAGGTGATGTGCGCTGACAACATACAGTATAATCGCTTCACATTAAAGACAACTACCCAGGTCAAGAGAGCCGTGACTCACAGGTCTCTGTCTCCTCAACATTTCAGTCCTGAGCAATCAAGATGAAGGACAGACTTTAATCTTCAAGAGACGCACCTCTCTTCTTCCACAATGGCAAGAAGTGGAAATAATTTTCAACAATGGTATTGGTAACTTAACTTCATATGACTGTTCTACCCTCACACTTACACAGTTTACTGGAACAGATATTGCAATATGTTAGACATGAATTATACACACAGGTAGACAAAGCATTGAATTGAGTGACTTTTATTTTAAAATACAGACTATAAGACTACATATGATTTCCAAAGTCCTCAGCTGGAGTATATGGAAATAAGTAGGGCGTTTTATTCTGGAACTTATACTGAAATTTTTATGATAAAAAGCCTAGTTGCGCAAAATATTAATAAAATCCAAAGCCTGCAGCTGATGAGGCCGCCCAACTGTGAACTGATTTGCATGCTATTGTTACAGAGGTTGTCATCAAAGGCAGGGGGACAATTATCCTTATGGGCAGATTAGTTAAATTGAAGATGAGAGAAAAATCTAAACAGGAAGATTTTAGTTTTTATTTTTGTCAAACAATGAAATAAAAACTTTCTATGAATCCTAATGCGTTCCCCAAGATTACATGAATGGGAATCCTCAGCGGGAAGTCAAGACTGCCCGTCAGTAACGCGGTGCATCAGGATAAGCTTGTTCATTAATCCAGCCTGGCTCGCTATGTTAGCCAGAAAGAGAAGTTCCAAAATATCCCATTGATGCCTCAGCCACAACAGATTTCAGAGGTCTGCCGCCAAGTCGGGCTCAGACCAAACCAGTGTTTCTGAGTCCCTAAATCTGAATCCTGAATCCATCTGTCTTTTACAGCAGGGTTCAAACTAAGAAAAGCTGCAGTCAGTAAATACTCAATACTCAGTAAATATTTGTATTCCATACAGATTTTCTCTGAATAATTCACGTCAATGGAACAGAAGACAAATGCAACTCTACAGTGTTCCCTCACTCATCAAATTGTCACAATGTTTGCTCGAACATTTGCACCCACTCCAAGTGTTTGCTTTCATAACAAAGACTCCCAGGTTATCAGACACGGGTCAAGCATCAATGTAGATTTAGACACAAAAGGAAACACCTTTTGACAGCACCAGGTGAGAGTGTTATCTTTTCACCGGGGGAATGTCAACAGATGACAACTCTGTTCAAGTTTGATGGCGTACACCCATACATCAGCACGCATCGTCATCTCCCCTTTCCCCTTGGCCTCAAAGGGCAGGGGCTTCTACCCTCTGCAGGTGTAGGTACCATCTGACATCCTGTCAGAGAAGACACACCGTATTCCAGTCACACACACACATTTCATAACTCGACCCTGACTACTGATTCCCAGTCTGGGACTGAACAGATATACCACAAGCTTGCAACAGAAATTCAGGCCAAAACATCCCTACAGAGGATTTACAGAATCCTGATAAAAGACACAAATATTTTTCATTCAGAAAAACAAATGCTCAAATTATTTCATTATTTATGATATTTTAGAGCTTTGGTTCTGAGGAAACGTGAGTAAAGACAATCTGCTCCCAGGCTATCAGAGTACTGGAAAGTCCGCTTCAGACTGCCTGATACTCCGTATAGTGATAACTGGCCTTCAAATGTCATCCATGCTAATTGCTACCTTTGGTATAATAATTGCAGCTTAATTGAATGTGGAAAAGAAAAAATCTTTTTTTTTTCTTTTTTGTTAAATAGACAAGCAGAATACAATAATTTTGGCTAACTCAACAAAACAGGTAACAACAGGGCCAATTATGCCCCAATGTCAAACACATAATTCATTGATTATGAGAGAAGAAAAGAATGCAAACTGCAGGATACAAACTGACTAAGTTCTGCACTGCTGCGTTTCAGGGTTCAGTGTTTCATCCAAATCCACTGAAGACTTACAGTCAGTTGGTATAAATCTAATGGGAGAAGAGCTTATTAGAGGGGGAAAAAAAAGCGAGGGATGAGATGAAACACAACAAGAGCTAGATTCCTCTCTAAAAATACAGCACCATAGTAGTAAATAAGTAATGCTGGGCACTTGGACACAAGTCCAGATGGCTTGATCCATTCCTCTCCCTACTATATTTTTTTTCTATATGATTTGTCTGGTCGCAGCGGAGGAGAAAAATACTACAGGTTCTAAGTGATGCACACAGCAACCGAAGCCCTGTCTCTCTTTTTTTTCCCCCCCTCATCATATCCTTGCCTAACAGAGCTGATCCTCCCGCAGCCAGCCTTTTGTGTTACCATTCAAGGTCATCCTGTCTCTGGGGTAAAGACCTAGTGAATAGCAGATAGCAAATCGGTAGAAGGAGGCTAACCTGTCCTTCAAGAGTAATCTTTTACCATCCATCCAAATGTGCGCGCGCACAGCAGAATGTGGGATTCATTCCTAGTCCATTTTATAAAAAATATATTTCTCACTATTTAATATCCAGTTTACTTACAAGAATGATCTTTGCCATTCATCCAAATTTGTTCACACAGGGCAGGATGGGGAATTAAATTGTAGAAAAATGTATATAACATCTATTATTACTATTTGACATGCAGTTGGGGGCTATGGTTTTTTTTTGTTTGTTTGCTTAGAGATAACAGGATGCATCACAGATGATCACAAAATTTATTTTAAAACTGTACTTGGTCTGGGGAAGTGAAAATTCGTTGAGTCAATATAGTAGCAGGTCTCATGTTAAAAAAAAAAAGTGTAAAAGGCTAATTTTGTTGGTCTATGACCAAGATGGTGTGAAAGCTTTTCATTTCCTTGAATCAGATACTGTAAAACTTGAGAGGCAATACTACTGGAACTATGCCTGATTTTGATACAAGAAAAATTACAAGTGTGGCGTGAAATGTAACACTTTCGGCAAACTAACTCTTAAAAATAAACTTTGGCATAGCCAGCAGGACACGGGCGACAAGCATCAACAAGCAGTCCCGGGATTTCTTCATGGCAGAGATTGGGCTGCCATGTGCTGGGATTTTTTTTTTTTTTCATGTTTTGAGATACTATGCCATACAACGGTACCAAACATAAAAAACCTGAGGGTTGCAATGACTTAAAACAAACATCTAAAAATTCTCTGGTCCTCAACCTTTACCTGTTTTTTGGTCTACTTAACCTTTTCATTTTGAACTAAATGACACCAGATCATACTGCAATTTGTGCCAATCATTTTTCCAATCTCTGAAAAGAAATGCAAACTCATATATTAAGATGCGACCACTGATGCAGCATCCCTGGAAGTGGCTCAATTTAACCTTATGAGACCTTTATGAGATGGATGCCCACATATCGTCGTATGTAGGCAACAGAAACAGTGATTGACGGGGGAGAAAACGGGGAGAGCGTCGGCAGGAAGGAAAGCCTCTCAGGTCTGACAGGATGACAGCTCTTAAAATGAGCATCTGTCAGTGGGAGATGAAGTGGACGCCTGTGGGGATCTGTAATAGACAGACAGGACAACCTGTCTGAAAATCTCCTTTAAAAGTTTGTCTATGGCATCATTAATTCATGAAAAGAGGATATTTTATTTTAAATTTTTTTTCTCACTACTTCATGTGCCAGTGCCAAATTAAACTTTCCTAACAGAGATAGAGCTTTGAGAGATGTGCGTTATGCTCCAGATACTAGAAGGACGGCTCACTCTTCCTTCCTCTACAACATCCTGTGTCTAAAGGAAGCCTTCCCTAGACACCTACAGTGTGGCCATGACCTTGAATGCTCACGGAGGAAACTAAAAGGATAAAAGAGAACAGATAAAAAGGTGATGATGACAGGAGATGGAGGGATGAGAGAGAAAGAGAGCCCAACCCCGTGGGACCGGAGGAGCTTTAAGAGGTGGCAGAAAATGGCTTGTGGCAGGGACAGAATGAGAGCAAGAGAGAGAGAGAAAGGACGAGGGAGAGAGCAGTTGAAGAGAAAGAAGGGTGGAGGGAGGGTTGGAGAATATTAGAGCTTGTCCTCTAAGGCACAGCAAGGGCTTATATGCCACAGCGTGTACATGTCTGTGCACGTGTCTTCGCGTATATCATGTGTATATGTCTTCGACCTCTCTGTGTGATAAACCTTTGTGTGGGTGTATTTCTCCATGAAAAAGAAGGGAGGACCCCAACTGGGATTATTGTAGCACAGAGAAAATGAGATGATGCATTTGAATGAAAAATTATTCAATCCATTCTCCACCCAACATCCACCACATGAGTTTATAAATGGTTCCTTTGGAAAATTGCAGTATATCTGCAGAATAGAGACGGACTTCATGTAAAGCTGCTGCCACAGCAGTTACCATAATGTACATTACGCATATGTACTGTAGCTAGAGGGCAACATTATTTTTAGTGAAATGCGACTGTTCAGCTGTTACGCTGATGCCAACTCACTGGTAAGTTGGCCACGTATTAAAGATTTAATGTGGGAGTTCAGAGGAAGCGCTCTGTGAAATAACAGCGCAGACTGATGAACTGTGGGGAACATGTGGCTTTTCACTAATGGATATCACAGGTTCACCAACATCGCCCCAACATAGCCCAAAGCCTGAGGGCATCCAGAATCAGTAAGTTTCTCACAGCCTACAGGTAAACCTTAGCCTCCTGCGTGGAGAAGGATCATGACGAGGACAGCATCC
This sequence comes from Remorina albescens, assembly GCA_034769265.1. Taxonomy (NCBI): domain Eukaryota; kingdom Metazoa; phylum Chordata; class Actinopteri; order Carangiformes; family Echeneidae; genus Remorina; species Remorina albescens. Next base: position 10,306,420 of record CM068491.1, on the reverse strand, counting down.
AGCACCCAGAACCAGATTTTAAGGTTTTCTACCAAAGTACAACACAAGTCTGAGGTTTACATTGTTGTAATTTACAATAAGTTAAAAGCCAGTTAGTGGGGCCTTTTATTATCCAATGTATATTTTGACTATGAAACAAAACAAAAAACAAGTGCTGTATTCATGAATATACCATTAATACATGCAAGGCACTTAACTAGACTTTAGGAATAAATTCTGTTCAGCTAAATTTCACACTGTTTCAGCCCTCCAGTGAAAGCAATTATATTTAAGAAAAAAAAAAGCCAGCAGAGAAATTCAAGTCTCACCATCAATCTGACTTTCCCAAACATTAATCAGGTACCAGACTGCCTTTTATGCAGCCAAGGTGCTTCCAGCTCTTTAATACACTTTTGCAGTTACTGTCAAGGCCCTTAAAAATGAGCCAGAATGATCTGCCTTCTCAGAAATGGCCAAACAGAAATAACCAATCTTAGCCAAGGCAATCTTCACTTCCAGGGTAATTTATAGAGACCTTTTCTCTTCATTTAAAAATTTCAAGTAGCTACCAATAAGTTCTCTCTGCTTTAATTTTCAGAGGAAATTAGCTACTTGTCAGATCAGGTCATACTTGAAATGTATAATATTTTTGCAGCGCGTCCCGTCCATTCCAACATGTTATGATTCTTTTTGAGATAATCAGTTATGCTATTATATTTTCAAGTATTTCTGAATAAATACCAGTGACAAGTCTTGCAACCATAGGTGCAGCCACTGGTATTGTAAATCTGCATACATTGTGTCACATCTGAGGTGATGCCCAGTCTGACTCACCCAAAACACAACTAGATTATGAATGGGTTTAAAGTAGAAGTGGCAGGCACCAGTAACAGATTTATGACAAAGTGTGTCTGACTCTGACTGAGTCAGGTAAATGTCTCACTAGTGATGTGTCGTTCATTTTGAACTAATCTTTTGTATGACTCGGGAGTAACAAGTCATCTCAGTGGATGCTTCCTTCTTTTTTCCCTGGGCAACAGGCTCAGATTCGTTCACAAACGGGTCTTTCTGCCGCATATTCTATGTGTAGGAATGACTGGTTCGTTCACAACTCACAACTCCAGGTCTTCGGGTCTTTTGTTCATTATTCACGTGGTTACAGTGGTAACATGACCAATGCTGTCTCTTGTCCGTGGGGGGGGTCTGGTCTGTGGAGGGGTCTGATCTGATCTCTAGAGGGGACCAGTCTCTGGTCCAGTCTGGTCTGGTCTAGTCTCTAGTCTCTGGGGGGATCTGGCTTCTGGAGGGTTGTGGTCTATTCTCTAGTCTCTGGAGGGGTCCCGTCTCTGGTCTAGTCTAATCTAGTCTCTAGTCTCTGGGAGGATCTGGCCTCTCGTCTAGTCTGGTCTGGTCTGATCTGGTCTAGCCTCTAGTCAGGTCCAGTCTCTGGTCCAGCCAGTAAGGCATACTGCAGTGTAAAAGTAAGGCAGCATGTCTCTGTGTGTCTTATTGTTTGCCTGTTGTGTGAATGATGCATGTAAGCATGGTTGGAATTACGGGTGAGCTAGGTGGAGCTCGACTCCCCTGAAAGCCTGCCCTGAGACATTCACGGGGAGTGCTAAAAAATTGTCCGCTTTAAGCTATATTTTATTTTCCTTAAATTGAGGTTCCTGAAATGAAAAAGAATTAAAATGTCATGGCTGTGTGTGTTTATTTGCCCATTAAGGTTCAATATTTTTAAACATTTGTCTCAACTAATTATCACAATTCCATATATTCCTGCTTTGGCGGCGCTGGAGTAGAATAGCTAGATTTACGAACTCCTCATTAGTGAATGAGTGGACCGTGGGAAATTTTTGGCGGTATATTTAAAATTTAATGAATTGTATGATATTTGGATTATCCTCAAATTATATTGAAAATGTCCAAACGAAAACAGCCAGGCCTAACCCTGTTATTGGCGGCATATTGGATAGTGGTATGCGCGTGCGCATATGGTTGGCAAGTCTTGGTGCACACTGTAAAATAGGGCTCCCCGAGGATAAACAAAGTATATAGCAATCATATTTATAATATCCATATAATATCATAATATTGCAGCTGTATATGAACTGGGATGTAAACTAAAAATACGGATAGAGGTTGCTGATCTACCAGTTTTCTGCCGTGTACCTTGAGCAGCACGGTGGCAGAGTGGTTAGCGCTGTCGCCCCACATAAGAAGGTCGCAGGTTCGATTCCTGGTGTGGATGAACATGTCTAGGTTAATTGGTGATGTAAATGTATGTTGTGACTTGAGCAGCACGGTGGTGTAGTGGTTAGGACTGTCGCCCCGTAATACAAAGGTTACAGTTCGATTCCTGGTGTAGGCAGCCGAATATAGGTTAATTGGTGATGAGTGATGTACTGGGCAACAGCAAGGAACAGCGACCAGAGACTAGACCTTAAACTTAGCCAAGAATGAGCTAGCCTTAGGTAGCCCAGCTTATGCTAGTGTAGCTAACCAACCCCTGTAGCCGGTGCGGGCCGACCTACAGCAGCTCCTCGGGCAGCCAAGAGAGTTTCGTCCCCCCCAGCAGCTCCGAGCAGCCGGGATCTAGTCAAGGCGGCTGGGTGACCGTCTGAGACAAGAGGCATATTTGTAGCCTCCGGTTCACCACCAACTAATCTTTTGAATGACTCGGGAGTAAAAAGTCATCTCAGTGGATGATTCCTTCTTTTTTCCCTGGTCCGCGCATGCACGCCACAGGCTCAGATTCGTTCACGAACCGGTCTTTCAGCTGCATATTCTCTGTGTAGGAATGGCTGATTTGTTCACGACTCATAAACTAGGATCTTCGGGTCCGAGTCTCTCATTCACTTGTCTCATGGCCACTGCGTAGGCTCAGTGTAGAAATGAGTGATTCCTTCACGACTCATAACTATGGGTTATGAGTAACATGACCAATGCTGTTATTACTGGTGAGGAGAGCTATCTGACGTTATTATGAAAGTTAATGTTAGCTATGTAGCTACAGGATGGATTTTTAGTTTGCCTTTCTGTTGGAACGAATTCATACACTACGGGTCTTCAGTGACCAGGTTGGCTAAAGTGAATAGCCATCATAGAATGAGAATTTTTTAAAGATAGGCAGAGCGCTCTCCTACCGGCAAATGAAGTAATCAGTAATTTCAACTTCAGTAGGCTATGGCCCAAAAGGGTGCTCAATAGTTTAACAAAAGGAAACTTGTGTATTATATGCCAAGTGAAGCAAAACATGTTGCTATTCAGTGTTTGAAAGCCGTGCTTTTTCAGTCATTACTCAAATGACAGCTATAGCGCCACACTGGTTCCGATGAAGGAAATGAACGAATGACTTGAAAAAAAGATTTGTTCATTTTACTGAACAAGATTAAAAGACCTTAGTCAGTAAAAAGATCCCATCACTATGTCTCACTAGCACTGGACCATCTTCAGTCGTTGTTGTAAATTCCCCACAGACTCATTATAACACCCTGTCATCTCATACTCCTGGACTACATGTAATTATTTTTAGTCAGGCACCTTTTCGGTTGCACTAGAGTTCTAGAGTTAGCATGCAGTGGTTAATAACACATGGTGGAGCTGGACGTCCCCTTCCTGTGCGTAAGTTACGTAGTTATAGCCTGTAAGAATAAAATTCATGCAGGATTACTGAAGGTTAAGTTTGTCATATGTATGTCTGAGCTGATTCTGCTATAGAGTGTTTGATTCACTCTCAGTTAAGTCCATGCTAACCAATTATCTGTGTTAAAGCACACACGGTGCATGTGTGTGTATGTTGAATCGATAGAAGGTTATTGGTTTTGCTGTTCACATAGCAATTGTGGTATATTACTCATGCCATAATGATAAATACAATGATTAATAGTTTTACAGTATATTTCTACTCAGTCTATTAGTTTACATGAACTCATGGAGATATGTGTCAAATTTATTTTCATCCTTGATTTTTAATCTCAGTATTAATGGGAATGTAATTCCACCACGTAGCCACCCATAGCCAGCTTGAAATTTCCATAGCTGGTGCAATTTCCCATCAGAACAATGAGAAATCGCCGCTCAGAAAATGAGAAAAAGGAAAATTCACCATATGAATACTAAAAGGTTGTCTTTAAGTGGTTTATTCTCCGTGTCGTCTGCAGGTCATAATGTAGTCAGGTCACGCATCTGTTTTTCAGGCGCCAGATACAGCCACACAATCCCATTATATAGCTTTAATTTTAGCATAAATCATCCCTGCCACAGTTAATAATATCAAAAGTTTATCACACTAAAGCTATTTCTATTACAGTGGAAGTGGAGCAATTACTTTGTCTGATCCATATTGTGCAATTCTGAAAAACCTTTCATTCTTCTCCAAAAAAAATGTCATAATGCATTTGGCTGCTAGAAGAACAGCCACACCCAGTATAATATGGGATTAAAAGCTTCAGTCTCCTTTTCAGTAGTGCAAATAGAGCATGATAAAATGACATAGCTGCCCAACATCCTGTTTTCACTTTCCTCTATTAAAACCAATCTTCTTTATCAGAAAAAGTAGCCGACCCATCCCCCAGCATAGGTTTCAATTCAGAGGAGACAAAGCAGTGACATGATCTTTATCTAATTAAAACACGGTTTCGTTAAAATTCCTGATAGTTAACGAGAAGTTTATCATCCACGTCAAAGCAGCGGATCCTGATAAGGTAGAGCACTTGCTCGCAGAAGGGTGAAAGATGAGAATAGAAGCGGCAGAGAAGCAAAAAGCTGTATTAGTATTCCAGGTATGTTGGCACGCAATGTGTAAAGTGGAGAGCAACAGCATCTCAGTATAACCCCCACCCCCCTGCCCCACCACATCAGATCAAGGTTTACACACAGCTGTCTGGCTCAGTCAATGAAGTGGGCGGATGCCTGGAACCTGTCATGGTTGACCTTAAAACATCTCTGATACCTTTATCCATCAGCAGGAGAGATGAAGGTGTCGCAGTAAACACTTTGGCAGCAGCTCTCACAAAACAAGCCCACAGATGACAGTAAGGAGCTGAACGTTCTCATTTAATACCCCCCAATTAATAAAGTATCTATCTATCTATCCAAAAACCAAAAACAAATCTACCATATTTCATATTCAATTTCATTACTTACCGTGGCCTCAGTATGCTTTTGCAGTTTTGAGAGTTTTCCTTTTGGAGTATGTTTTATAATTCCACTTTAGTCATACAGCTATTCATTGAGTAGATAATTAATGCTCTCCCTTGCAAAAAAGATAGTTAATCCAAATCCAACAGAAACACAGAGCAGGATTTCAATCAGTCTTACAGTCTGAACGAATGTCCTGAAAAGTGTTGCATTTTTTTTCCATAATCACAAGCAGACAAACACATTTTGGAGCAAGGTGGTTAATTATTTCATATGTCAACAGAAGAAGTCGAGTCAATAAACCATTCCTCCTCACAAAGCCCTGACCCTTATTAAGAAGACATCGAGGTAAACTCTGCTTCAGTGTTCGTCAGTTCCACCTTTCACCTTTCCTGTGATGATGGTCTGCCAGTTTGATTGATTATTGACTAGCACTGAAACCTGCATCAGTGTTCGATATCCAATGTACTTTGTTGGGTTTGTTTCATTGGACATCAAAACACTGAAAAGTGCAGCAGCTCTGCCTGCAGCCTGGAAGGTAGCTGGTTCCCATGAGATTGAGGATTTTATAGGTTTAATATCAGACGCAAGCCTTTTCAAATCCATCTCTCCATTCCGAGTCCCAAGACTCCCACCTCTCCTTACAAAGCAGTGACTTAAGGATGAGTGAAACTGCCACATAAAGCTGCTGTGTACACTCATATCTCGAGAACCTGCATATATACATTCCTTACTAACACGAGAATCCACCTGGGTTTGGAGTATAGCTGTTGCACTGTAATGCCATGGCTAAGGTTTGGTAAGGTATATTTGCACAAAAATAAGATCTAAGATCTGTTGTGCTTCTAAGAGCGTCACTCTCCTTCCTTTTGCTCCAGGTGACCAACAGTCAAACTCTGCTGCTGGTGTGGTTTGTCAAGTGAACACTCACCATTTTGTTGAAACAAGTGATCATTCTCCTTAGCGGGAAAGAAAAATATTAGTCATGCAGATAGTTTTATTTGGAGGTTGAGATCATTTGTCTCTGAGTTGACAAGCTAGACTACTGTAATTTATAATATAGTTGAACTGGCCCCCTTCAAGCTCATTGAATCAGTGGATATGAAAAATGGAAGCTCCCAGGGACGGTGAAGGAGAGAATGAGATTTAAAAAAAACAAAACAAAGCGGGCACAAACTTCAAACCTGTGGATATGAAATATGATGCTGCCACTGTGATATTCCACTTGTGAGAATAACTGTGAATGCAATGGGCCAGAGCGACTTATACAGCTGGCCCAAAGTAATAAAAGAGGATCACAAAACCAAAACATCACTCACTCTTCAGGGACTAGGAAGATCTAGCCTTTAGCCCTCTGTCAGAGGGAGTTTTATGCTTTCATTGCTTTATCTAAGTGGCCCCATGATGGAGCTCTCCCCAACTGGATTACTGTCAGTCTAACAGTGATGTTATTTCCAAAGGCAGTGAAGTAAATGGAGAAACCAGATCATGTAATTTTGGATACAAGCAATATTACAATATCATCTTGGATATCGTAAAATTCAGAAACTATTTGCTTTGAAAGCAGGGAGAGGTGGCTGTAAACATGTATGTGAGCTAAATCGGTGAATGACATTATTATGGTGCATTAACTGCTGTGTTTCATGCGATAAACATGTTACATAGTAAAACTCTTCGCTCGTTCACAGCTGTTAAACAGTGAAGCTATTCTTCTTCAAAAGTATTAATTTAACCTGAAGGATAATGTGTTCCTCCCTTCACTTTGACCATACCTGACCTCCAATATTTAGTCCAAATATGTGCATGTCACGTAATAAACACAACGACAAAACACTCACTTACATTGCCTATATATAGTACACATTACTCATGCAAACATACGCTTTAATGCATACGGGGAGATGCCTCTGTGACCCTACACACCAGGTGCAGAGATAAGAAATTAGGGTAGAGGAGAGGAGAAGGGAGGCTGTAAGTAAAGTCCTTCTGCTTCTGGTCCGTCTTTGATGCATTCAAGCTTTGAAGTCAATACTGATGCAATTTAGGGCCAGGGGCAGAGACGGATCTACATGCCATTTAATTAGCACCTCGCTATGGCTCCTAATGCGAGAGAACCTCGGTAGCAAAGCCAAAAAAGTCTCCCCCCTTTGGTTCACTCACAACAAAGACCAGACTTTATTAGAATATTTTCCTGGCAAAGCTGAAAAGAGATGTATGATAATATTTGGCAGCGAGCAGGAAAAAGAAAAAATCACAAATTAATCAAAGTATTTTGAAATGGTGGGGGGGGGCAGTAAATACATATTTCAGTCTATAAAAACTCTCTCAATGCTGAAATCCTGATCCAGATTAATACGAATACAAATTTTCCTCTTGCTTTTTTTTTTTTTCTTCTTATTCCATATTTGCTCCCATATCTCACTTTCACCTATGATCTTGTGTAATAGTATTTCTCCCTCCCCACTTCCCTATGCCTGTGACTTCACCTGTGATAGTCCCCTAATGATCTCATGGAAAATGTGAGCAGCAAACAGTGAGCTGGTGGTGGTGATGTGTTTTGGGGACACTGTGTGGCTGTCCCATCCTAAGAAACAGAATCCCAGTGGGGGTAAACGGATCTAAAACCTGGCTTAGCAGATGGTCCCCACTGTGCTGAGTGTGTTGATAAGCAATTAGAAGTACAAACATGACACGAGTGACAACAACATATTCAGAACAAACCTGAAACAATATCTTTGACCGAGTCCGTTGGTATGACGGGAGTCATCGGACAGTCCAAAAAAAAACAAAAAAAACAAAACTGAAATACGAAACGTATAATACAGGAATGCCTACACAAGGAAAGCTGGCACTCAATCTTTCACCTTGAGAGGCTCCACAAAGCACAATAGGGAGGTGTTTCCCATCAATATAAAACATTATGTGAAAGTTGCCTTTTTGGTGTCTCTTAGGTCAGTTTTAGGAGGAGTGGAGCCATATCATCCATCTTCCACCTCTGATGTTGCTCCAATAATAACCTGTCCACCCTATAAAGCAGAGGTAGAGAGGCAGTCATCCCCATCTCCACTGATCCTTTCACTCCCACACTATCTTTCTCTGCGTGACTCAGACCTGCTGATGTATAGATGGTGAGACAGACTGAGAAGAGGAGGAGGCAGTTCTTGCTTCGCAGAGCAATTGACATACAGCATTCGAAGCCTACACAGAGAAAATGTTGATTGTTAATAATGCGATGTTTTATCACACATACAGGGAAACTCTCAGAATTGCTTATCGTACTCCAAGGAGTTTGGAGCACAAAGTGTGTTACTGTAGAGAGCAGAAACTTTGCAGGTGGAGGGTGTTAAATTTCTTTGTCCTGTTACCTCCAGGTCAATTTACCGTCAATCACTTTTTGCTCATACTATGAAACCTACAACTGAATTCAAAAAAGGTTCTTTGGGGGTACAACACAAATGCTCTTTTAGCCTGTAAGCGACTAAGTGGGTCTGCTGGTACAAGACTGGCTGGTAGCTGAGCAAGCAAGGGCACTGGCACTTCATGTAAGCACTAGACGCTGAAGGCCATCTAAGTATCCACAGGATTTGACATTTGCATAAAAGAAAGCAGTTGTGAAATCAGCAGTATTGCAAGAAAATCTATTTTTATGTTTTGCTAAAGTTGTCACATCCACTGTCTCATAATCTTGGTTTTTGGAGAGTGGTGTGTTAGATGCAGTTGGATCAATGTGATGCTACAAGTTCTGATCCATTAAGTGTGCATCACCCCAGAGGCTCTGAGTCACTCAATATTCTCCTACCCAAGACCATACCAGACAGCCATGACAGCCAAGAGACAGAGCTGTCTAGCAGGTGACAGAGGGGCCCTAAATGACAAAATTGCAAATGTCTGCATTCTCTCCAACTGCCCACTTAGGTCACTATCTGTCTGCATGCAATTTTCTGCCTGTCCGTTTGCTTATTCGACTGTTGACTGTGTGCGTCTCTCTGTCGGTCAGTCTGTCTGTCTGTCTTTAGCCCGCAGACTAATACACTTGTGACTCTAAATGTAATGTCATTTCTAACTAGTATGTCACTCCTCAGCCTGAGGTTTCAGCATAAACAAGCTCATTCTAAAAAGTAAACAGAATATCATTACTGAAGTTACTTGCTTGCTCAAGGGGGGCTATATTTTAATTACCTAATAGCATGGACAACTTGTGTAAAAGCTACAGTAGAGCTGTTGTAATTAGCTAAGTGATTTTGGATTTTCCTGCGACACACTCCAAGAGCATTGGCACCAGAGCTGTTCACACAAACAAACTTACAAGCTAGAGTAAAACTTTTTACTTCATATATTTGAGTTACAGTGGTGTGATATGATTAGTGAAACGTTTCAGAGTTGAATGTGGTGAGTTTTTTCTACAAGCCCAGACAACAGGAAACAAATGAATGTGTGCCACCACCACAGCGTCTCGGACAAATTGCCCTCTAAGTCACAGGTGACTGTGATCTAATAAGAAGAAGGTCGGGTAGCCAGCTAAGTGAAACATCACTCCTGTGTCTGCTCTCTTGACCTTTTCCTCTGCAGACGGTTTGAAGGAGGGTGGGACAGACAAAGGGCACGAAGGGCTGCAGTGAGAGATGGCGCGTCCAGGTCACTGGCTCTTTAGCAGCAGAGGCCCAGGTGGCAAATGGATGGGTAAATAGATGGGCGGGTGGGGTGCTTTAGGGGAAGAACAAGCGCAGATGACTCATCCCACAGAACAGAATCAGAGTTATGATGGGCCTAAGGGGCGGCTGCAGGGAAAATCATTCATGAGGACAAATTGAGACCAACCATTTCAGAGTTATAAAACTCCCCAGTGTACTGCTAATTTAAAAGGCTGGGAAGCCTATCGCTCAAATGTAACAGAGGAAGAGGATGATGTATATTGAATTCTGCACTATCCTTCTACTCTTGCTTGGCACAATTTGAAGAGGCATGTTTTAGAGTTAATATAATATAGCACATCATGCTTGTATTTATATATGCATGCTCAGATGTGCCGCACTATCTCTGTTTGGTAAGTGAGAAGGCAATGTGCGAATTTCTACCCGCTGAAACGATGTATCACGATGGCAGGGCTCCCTGTTGCTTTTCTTTCCTCCTATGACACCCTGGTTTCCTTGTCATCCCCTCCTCCTCCTCTTGCTACACTCCACCAACACTCAGAGCACGACTTGTGTTTCTTATGTGGCAGCAGCCCAGAAAACCAAAGCCAGCAGGGCTGACTTCACATAGCGGACCTGTGGCTAGGGTATGAAATCACAAGCATTTGTCGTTGTATTGATGGGCTTACAAGAGAACACACAAATGTAACTATAATTGTCATGACTTTAACATACTATGATAACATCTCCAATGCTGACACATAATCTAAGATTCCCCTTTTTGTTAATGCTTCGTCTCCACATTATTGTGTTAGAACACATAAAGAAGACTTTGGCTTGTAGCAGACAAATCTCTTTCCTTTAGCTGCCTCCATCTCCCTCTCCCTGCTGCAGTACTTGTCCCCCATGGTTCCTCCAGCATAAACACCCATTCATCATTATTCAGAGGATTCCATTGATTGCATATTGGCTCACTATAGACTGAAGTGATAGATCATGGCAAATGACAAATGGATAATCTGTGCATTTAACTAAACCCAACAACTGGGAGAAATGGGAGGGAGGCATGGAGACGGCTTGGAGGTTTCAGAGGCAGAGGTCACCCAGTTTGAACTGGCTGAGAAATTGAGTTTCATTATGGAGGAACACAGTGTGTAACATCCCTGGATGTGAAAAACTGATAGATTTATCCCAGGTATTAATTTACAGCAAAATTGGGTTGTCAAGCACGTCTGCAGTGATAGCCTCTGTGGCTATTGATTGTCTAGTTCCCACGTCAATGTGACAGATTCTTTCATGGACAGACACATTTGAGAGACATTCTGGGAACTGACGATTGACATGTATTTCTGTTCATAGGTCAAAGGTAGGGCTGGATAATCATTGCAAATGGCCATTAATTGACTTTGAGCTCTTAAACTGATTCATCGTATTTTATGTATGTAGTTGTCTGTAGCAAAAACTATGCTCAACAAGTGATTAAAAGTTGTGATTCATGCATATAAAAAAAAAAAAATCAGTCTGTGTTGCATAACAAAGAAATCCAGTTCATGAATTTTACATGATTTTGAATATATATAAACATAATATAGGAATAGCTTTATTATTATTGTTATAACGATTTTAGCCATATTGCAAAGTCCTACTTCAAGCTATGCTTGCATATATGCCTGTATATGTGTGGGTGGGTGTGTTTATTGTAAAGATTTTTCATTGAGCCATACAAGTAGTAACACTCATTGCTCCCCCCGGACGGATAAAAGACAGAGCTGCCTGATAGTTTTAGGTTTTATGCTACACTGAGATGAGTGATGGAGGAGATGTTGCTGTGCTGACAGCCGTATCCATGCTGAGGAGTTTACTGACAGCAATAAATTAGTTCCACGCGCTCAACAGGAAAGCATAATTAGGCAGTCAAAAACAGACACACATATATTTACAATTCATGGATACACACAACAGCGCATCCACTTTGCCTGCACAAACAAACACACAGCACAGAGAAACATGCAGACAGAGGCATCACACACTCACATACAACTCAGGGATGCAAAAAGTAACAGCTGCTGCTAAAAACATAAATATGCTTATCCAAGCCCAAAGGCTGTCAATACAAAACTCTGCTCGTACATATCCACACACAACCCTAAGTTACACAATGCCAGTGTAAAAAGTAGAACACTGGGAATGACAGCTGTTCTCCGTGCAGGAAGTAAGGCCATCATAGGGAGAGAAAACATTCACACTTATTTTCCCCACAACAGGATGTTTGAGGACACAGGGAAACACAACACAGTGCACCCACAGTGTGTTAACACACTTCTGCACAATTTCACCCCACCTCTCACGCAGTTGCTTACATGCATATGCACTGTAAGCAACTGTCCTCTCACATAAGGCAGAGGATGGAGAAAATTAGAGGTAAGCACAGAGAGAAGGTACATGGAGGCAGAGAGTGTGAGAAAGAAAGCAGTTTCTCCTGCCAGAGTTGCTACTGCAAAATCTGTTTTTATTTCGTTTTGTTTTTGTTTTTGTTTTTTGTTTTTTTTCAAAGGAAGCATGCTGCATTTGCTACACATGCTGTAAGAGTAGCTATGGTTATGGTTACAGTTAACACATGTGTTGAGGAACCCTACTGAGGAGTGAGACAGATGTGTCGCATTTGCAAATAGGGGCCAATATGCAGAGTGCCATGAAGTGTGTGGGTGGATGGGTAGGCAGAGGGATGACCATGGGGTTTAGGGAGCGGACCATGCAAACAGATGGTCACTGGTTGCCACCCAAGATCCCATTAAGAAAGATGGCAGGGCTGACCTATTTCTGGACACGCCACGCCATGAAAATCTATTGCACACAGAGGTCGGGGCGAGTATTTAAATTCAATGGTTATAATCCTCACTGTTTTTGTTGGACATTGTGGGATTATATAGGCTGTTACTATAGAATTAACGCAGGAATCAATTAGACAAGATGCCGCAGTAAGGAATCACGACAATCCGGCCGACTCATGTATACAGCTGTCGAGCTAGTCATTTCCTTGGACATTGTGCCCTTGAGTGCTTAATGAGGTTTCTCTACAAAGCAACTGCGGTGATACAGTTGTCAAGAGACCGATGAGCCATCCACCGCTAGACCAGAGGTGCTATGCCATTCACCTATGCTCCACATGCAGTGCCTTTGTGTGGACAGCTGTCTCATGGGGCTCAGGGAGAAATGCCCTGCTTAAGCTTCAGCCAGCGCTTAGTTGCTCTCTGCTCTGCATGAGGCTTCACAAACTGACTTTTTTTGCTATTCAATGAATTTCTGAAGAGGTATTTTTTAATGTATTTCAATGTCATCTAATTTGATGACTGTTAAAGTTAATTTTCCCTTATGTACTCCTCTCTGACCCTGACTTTGGTACCAACTGAAAACCACACTAAATGCCGGTCATGTGTGGATGAGGTAGTAAATATTTGATAAGGTGATATTGTAGAGGCGATGGATCATACAAAAAGCAGAGGAACCCACCCCAGGAGGAGCAACAGTGGCATGTGGTAGCATCAATCATTTCCCCTGATATTTTATAAGGCACATAAGGTGACATGGCCATAATCGAAATTGGATATATGACTGTATGTGTCGTGTGTGTGCATGTGTGTGCGTTTGTGTGCATTTGTGTGTGTGTGTGTGTGTGTGTGTGTGTGATGGTAGTCGGGAAGGGTTCATGCCTGCAGGTTACAAAGGCTATGATCACACAAAAACACGCGACTTTGACATACGACCACTCTGAGAGAACAATGTGTTATCGGCGCCTTTGTCTTGTGAAATGACATACGCACATAAATACACACACATAAGTGCCTGTGTGCACCTGCTGCCCTGTGTTTACTGTTATTACACAGTCTAAGCAATGCCATGAGCCATAATAGCCTTCGCCTCCCGCAGCCTGTGTCTGAGCTGCAAGACACCTTCAAAACAGGGTCCATTCTCATTCACCACAGCTGCTCCCAATGGGTATGGGGTTGGGGTGGATATTTGTTAATTTAATCCCTTTCTCATCAGAGCAATGTTTAGTTTTGCTAAGTCACATCAGGCACCAATAACAACAAAGGTCTTGTTCTTCTCTCCCTGCTAATTCAGCTCAGCATGGAGAAACAATAGGGAGAACTCCAGGGCCAAGATTCTGCCACAGATGGATTTAGATTTGTCTGATAATTCAATAAGCCTGGGGCTACACTTATCTTTTACTAGTGATGAAGTCATCAAAGCAAACAAATGAGTGGGAATAGAGGGCTCTGCTTTTCTGCCTACCAGAGGTTATCTGTCTCAATCTGCTTTAGCTTTAGCTCTTCCACCTGGATAGAAGGAGCCTGCATCAAGCTTTAATCCCACCTCTCTGTGTGTGTTAGTCCTGCTCTGCTCTGCTCTGCAGCGCCACTACACAGCAGTTGCTATGGTTACCAGCCAGGTTTTGTGTACACAGATACTCATCGCAATTTTGATCTGCAGTGAAGCATTGATGGGAGAGCAAGAGTCCTACAAAAATCACCCACCCACACACGCACACACGCACACGCACACACACACACACAGTATACTCATACAAATAAGCTTGCACACATACATGGATATCATACACTTAATTCATATGTGCGAATATGCCAACACACATGTATCCATGAATTCCACAAATCCACAAAGTATATACAAATTCCACCCATATGTAGTGCTTCATACATTCATTCTTCTACATGGAGCACCCCTCAGTACACACTGAAAACACATCCTGCTGGCCAGAATTATCAAGCCCACCAGAAGTAGCACAAATCACAGTAGGTGATAGACCGGGATCTCTCTATGCCTGGAAACCCCTTTAAAGCAACCACTACCTTGTTTCTAATCAATTCTCTTTGCATATGTCTGTTTGTCTGTATCTTAGTGTGGCTCTCTCTCTCTCACACACGTGCACACACATGCACACTTTATTTATTTAGAGGGCAGATTGGGAGCATTCAGTCAGAGCAGAAGATGAAAGCAAGAGGGAGCTGTGTCCATGCCAGAGGAGCTGTGTGAGTCGGGAAGTGATGAAAGAGAGGCTCATTTAGTAAATTGACAGCTCCCTTTAGGTTTCTATATCTTTTCCATGAAAGACCTGAATCCCTCTAAACTCCCAGCTATTCTCACCAGGCGTGAAGAAACACGTCACATTCCAGCAAACATTCACAATGACAGCCTTAGTATTTTACTTGGATCCCTCTCTCTACTGACTCCCACAGCCGCTTCATTCAGTCCACACATGCACATGTGGATATGTGTGTAATAGGGGTGGGAATCTTTTACTATCTCACGATTCAATTCGATTCCGATTTTTGGGGCTACGATCCGATTCAAAATCGATTTTCGATTCAAAACGATTTGATTCATATTGATTTCTGCTTTAATCTATAGGTGTGCAAAGGATCCTCATGATCTACTCCAGTCTGCCTTGCAAGACAGAATGACAAATGGAGACATTAAAGTGTCTTTTTCACATTTATTAAGTTTGAAACATTTATCCATGCTGAGATGGAATTCTTGCAACTGTTGCATAAAAGCAATATCACATATTCCTTAAGTAACAAAAATAAAAGTGTCTCTTTATAGTTAAACATGGGTTCCTCATTTTGCAAACCTTGCACACTTTGAAGCTCATGTCAAGCTCAGTCTTCCCGGGCATTCGGTAAATAGGACCCCTATAAAATCAGCAATCATCATTCAGCAATCACGGAATCACGGAATTAGACATTAAAACAGAATTCATTATAAACACGGAATAACACGGAACTGGATGACATTTTACATAAAAGTTTACATAAAATGTTTTTTTTTTCCAGAATAAAAAGGAACGTATCTGTCAGGAAAATGTTCCGAGGGGGTCACTAATAATGCACGCCCCCCTACCCAAATAAAGTAATAATGTGTTTTCCAAAATAATATAATATTGCACCTGTATATGAACTGGGATGTAAATGAAAAATACAGTTGAAGGTTGCTGATCTACCAGTTTTCTGCCATGTGACCTGCCATGCGACCTGAGCAGCATGGTGGCGTAGTGGTTAACGCTGTTGCCCTGAAATAAGAAGGGAGCTAGAGCAGGCTAGACCAGACGAGACACTGGACCCACCAGAGACTAGACCGGAGCAGACCAGACTAGACCAGAGAAGGGACCTCCCTCACCAAAATGAGTCAAAATCTTTGCCTTCAACGAGGATGGGGCCGGTTGAATCTCTCTTTCCTCCATTATTGTAGTTTCCTCCTTGTTTTGGTGCTTACCGCGCACGCGTATGTTCCAGAACCGGCTCCGTGGTGACGTCAGGACGTTCAAAATGGAGGCAGACAGTCTGCGAATTTGTTTTATTTTTTTAAATTCGATTTTGGGAAATTTTAAATCGATTCTGAATCGTAGTAAATGAGAATCGTGATTCTTATATGAATCGATTTTTTGGCACACCCCTAGTGAGTAAGGCAGTAAGAGTCGTCGTAACACCCTGAAGCAAGTAAAGGTGCAAAAGAAAAGCTAGACGAGCCAAAGAATAGATTTTAAAGAGGGAAAAAAAGTTTTCCATCTGTAAAAGTGACAGATACACAATCTATAAATAGACACACAGCATGAGCACTATATGCATCTTCTTCAAAGAACAACACTAGCAGCTAAGCGGCAGACATCTTGCTAAACAGAGAGAAGGAGCATGTGAGAAATGCTGCTTATGGAAAAGGCTTTTAGTCTTTAATTTGAATAATGTATTTTGTTCAAGAGGTAAATTTTCATGATGCTGTACAAGACAAAGGAGAGACTTTTCAAACAAATGATCACCATGTGTTTGTACAACAGCAACAGCAACAGCAACAGCAACAGCAACAGCAACAGCAACCGGTGTTCTTTTTACAGACAGTGTTTGGCACTGCAAAGAGAAGTGAACTCTTGTGATTCAATTTCATTTGGGTTCTTCAATGGAGAGAATCAACTGTGACTAAGATGAAATTAAATTAATGCAATATGGGAACCGGCTGAATAGCAGCACAGACATATAGCTATAGAGAGTTCAACCACTGCATATACATGGGGATCTGGAAAAGAGAACCAAAGCGCAGGAGAGATTCTGGGGGCAGAGAGAAAGATGGAGCTAAAGGAAGGAGGGTCAGTAAGGGAGAGGGACTGTAATTCATATCAAGAGAAAAGCCACACTGACAGCCTCGTAGCTACTGTGCAAACACAACATATGCTACCTCTCGTACTTTGACAGATGAATCTCCCCCCTCACATACACACAAGCATGTACGTGCACACCCCACAAACAGAAATACACACAAACTCATCGGTTCGGGTGCCAGCAGCTCAGCAACATAAGTCAGAGTGTGCCACACATAGGCCACTGCAGCAGAGACAGGGCTGGACAATCCCACCCAAATAATCAGCTGAGGTTCAATGAGGACTGAGCATCCGCATGTGTCTGTGGGGATCAAATTAATTGGCCAACAGTATGTCTCCAGTGGGACCTGTAGAAAACAGGTGAATAAATGTGTACATGGCAGTAGATTATATAGTGAATACATCTGGGTGTGAAAACCAGTCTGCAGTCTGTTTGCCTGAGGAAACACCAGACTGCTGCAAATGAGGGCTGGAAAAATTATTTGTGTAACAAATAGATTTAATTCTGGATTCAGAATTTGAAATATCTATTTCTAGCAAAAACAGGAAAACCTACCAAAACTCTGCCGGTGAGCGTCTGAGCAGAGATCATGACACCGGCCCAGTCTTTGACTGAAGTCATCCATCCCACCTCACTGGCTGGCGCTTCCTCTTTCTCATCAGGACCCTTTAGTGTCCTGTCTGCTGCCTGATTGTTGGCGGGGTTGTTCACCTTCTGAGCCTCCTGGAAGAAGAAATAATAATCTGTGTTAGGAAATGGAGCATATTAAAGAT
Source organism: Remorina albescens (assembly GCA_034769265.1). Lineage (NCBI taxonomy): Eukaryota > Metazoa > Chordata > Actinopteri > Carangiformes > Echeneidae > Remorina > Remorina albescens. The sequence goes on along the minus strand of CM068491.1, from coordinate 10,288,723 downwards.
AAAAAAAAAATAGGAACATGCTTTAGGGAGAAGGAGAACCTACAGGGTAGATTTACAAAGGCACAAATGTGAAGTGGCATTTAACAGTGAGGAAAGGAAGACATGGGCCATGGGGAAACCTGACTGTGAAAGAATATCGTCAAGAGGTTCAAATAAATGGATCATATGAGCTGTACTATGAAACAGTATCTCAATACAGCTCTTGTATGGCCACATTCATGACTAGCTACAACCTTTTAGGGGAAAGAAGGACCAGGATTGCTGCCATCATGCCATGATGATCTATCTGCTACACATTGAATATGTGTGTTGTTGTTGTTGTTAGATAACGACAAAATGTATGCACATTTGCTCTTGTTGTTTGGCCCATATGGCTCTGTAAGTTAATTGTTCCTCAGGGTAGAGAGTGTAACACTATTGTTCTCATTCAGGCCTTTCAACGCTCCCTCTTGTGTCCGACTGAGTGAACAGAGTTACACGACATTCATTGGCATGCTTTGCTTGGCACAGTCACTCCATGCAGTTGTTCCTCTCCAGCCGCTCACTCACTCCTGATTTGACAAAAGCGGGCACTCAGCTCTCCTGTCCTTATGGCAAAAAAGGAAAATGAGTACATTTCCAGTGATTTACAACCTCAGAGGCAACAAAATCCTCCACACACACATACACACACACACACACAAATGCATAACAAATGTTTGTTTGTGTCACCTTCAGCCTCATAAAACCACAGACCTGGTGTTCCTTTCCTAGGAGACAGGCTCCTATTACTGTTGTATATATGCAGCACTTGGAATGCATTTTACAATATCCCTCCACACTGATATCCAACAAAGAGCCATCAAAGCAGATTACGTGCCATGTCAATCGCAGTACTGATGCCACAGTTTGTGTGGATGACCTCCATGACATGCAAAAACGCTGATGCAAAAAAATGCCTATTACTGTACGGGGCAGAAGAGATGTGCAACCACTGTCCAAGCAGCTACTGGGGTGACCAACATGTGCCTTAAATGCAACTTTAAAAGAAAAAAAGCAAACCAGACTAAAATGTGAGTTTTTCTGCAGTGCAAAAGAGCAACACTATTACAGATGAGCCTAAGAGAGTGCTCTGTCCATTTCAAGAGGACTGTCTGTTCCAATTGGATTACATTTCATAACGATATGGCATGGACACAGCTGCCATTTTCTTAATTTGATTCTGACCCCATAACAATGCCAATAAACTGGCCTTAAAAAATCCTGACTTAGTCTTAAGATCATTATCTTCCCGCCATTGGGCCTCTCAGTACTGCAGTGGATAATTCAGTTACTTATGCTTTATATACTCATAAAATAGCTAAAGGTTGGGGGACTCACCTGCTGTGAGTGAGATTTGAAGCAATTAGTTTTGTTTTTGGAACTTACACCAACACAGCACCTGATTGCATTAAGTTTATATTATTAACTTTCAAATAAATAAATAAATAAATAAATAAAATCACATTTTAATATTGCCACATCATTTATTTTGTGCAACATCATATATCACAAACCCTTATGTACTGCTTTTGGCTGAAAGCTGGAGGACACACTAATCTGACTGAAAGTGCAGACTGCATGACTAAGATTCTGTCTTCTCTCCCAACCACCTACCAGTACCTCCGATTATCCATACTTCCTCATTACTCCCTTGACTACCAAGCCTGCATGCGTCTCGCCTGTCACATGCTACAAATACTCAGCAAAATGTGTATGCACGCGGGTCACCATGCACAGCGACATCTAAGGTTTCACTGTGATTGGCCATGTGCCTGCTTGATAGCATTCCCGGCATGTTGCAGTGGAATAGTATGTGCAAGTCTGTTCCCTGCAGCGATTTCTTAGCCAGAGGGCCTCACATGTGAACACACATAAACACATTGCAGTAGAACTATTGTGTGTCACACAAAGTGCATCTCACAGTAGCTGTTAGCCCGTTTGTAGCTCATCTCCTAATCTCTTTTTAAGCATGTCATTGAATGCTAGTCCTATCAGAGCAACTCAACAGCAACAGCAATGTCTCCATGAATTGTTTTTAATAAAAAAAAATATACAGCACATGTATTGTACCTAATTTGTTTTAATGAATTAACTAAGCTCCATGTTTGAAGCTGATGGATTTTATTGAATTGTTTTATATGTTTGTCTGCGTGTTCTGTGTGTAAATTAACCAGGTTCATCTGGGAACATGCTCACTGGTACACACCTGAGCATGGAGGCTTTAAACCACATTTGGTGGTTTCAATGAGTTCCTGTGCGTACATGTGAGTGTGTGCGATGGAGGAGAACACATGAGTAACGAATGTAGTCACAAACTGATGGTCAGGGCAGATCAAAAGCAACAATGTAAACAAGGAATTGCTTCTAGTTCATTTGAGTGGCCAGCAGTAAGCCTAAACCAATAGAGAGAGAGAGAGAGAGAGAGTGCAGCACTGAAGCAGCCTGCCATGGGAGAATCCATCTGCTGACTATATATAAACACGTGATGTCAAACTGAGAGAGAGACAGGCAGAGGGTTACAGGGGAGAGAGGGAGAGCCGCAGGAATCAGTTAATTTATTTATAGCCAAACTCAGATGGAGACAAATTATGTGGGGGAAAAAGGTAAAAAATATTGAAATAAATGTAATGTCAAAGAAAATTGCGCGGTAATCCAGAACTGGAAGACAAGTGTAGAAGACAGCTGGTAAAACTCTGATTGCCTCCCAGCAACAAGTTTATTGAATTTTACTGTTTTCTTTGATGTTACAATCCTCAATATTCTTCTAGAATTAAAAACTATCAGCTGTTCAACTACTTCTCTATTCAGTGGTTGTCACTGTGAGTAGCAGAATCTGCCATGTCTTTGTATGATTCACATTATGCTGCTAAAAACAAGGAATGCACAGGAAATTATGTGTGTATGTAATTCAACATTACTACATTTTTATTTTTACGTCAATGGTATGAGTCAGTTCAGTCCTCCAGAGCCACATTAGACCTCTAAGTTACTGCTAACGCAAACCAAACTTTTCCCTGCTAGTTCACAAAAGTGCAACCAGCAAAAGGTGGGATTTTGAAGTAGTCATAGGAAATGCAATGAATTTGTCAGTGACATTAATGCTGACACTTGTTCATCATGTTTCTAAAAAACAAGATAACTTCCCTTTTCAGCATTTTTTCACTGGCTTGATGAGTTTTAAATACTGCAGGTAGTGCAGGAACATTGAGCTATTAAATGAAGAGCTGCAAACAAATGATTGGCACACCTCCAAGGTAAACAACTTCACTGCACCCTGCTGTTTTGTTAGAAAATATTTGTGACATGCACAGCATGAAAACATACAGCAGTTGCATTTATTAACTAATTTCCTTAAAAACTGTTGTCTATAAACAGATACATTAACTGCTCCTTTGTTGAACTTCTGACAAACTGTTTCCTTAATCAGCCAGAAATAAAATCTTGGGTTCTGTAACATAAAAGGGATCTATTCTGCTTATTTCTATCTCTGTATTATTATTTTAGGACTCCCCTTAATAAGCTTTGGGTGAAGTTTCGTTTCTTAGTTTTGTCTCTAAATTGCCTTTAGACATGAGCACGAGTTGTTGTCTATGTATGTCTATGTATCTCTGTACATCAGCCCTGTGATGGATGACAGAAGTGCCATCTCACCATTTTGCAATAAAATTGACAGTATGCTACAAGCTGCATTTAGCAAATTCTAGACACTTGAGATTGATATTCAAAGTGGTAATGTAACATATCCTGTTTAAAAATGGACTGTATATAGTTCATCTTCCTACTTTAAGAAACCTTTTTATAACAAGACGGATGAACACTTAATATTAGGATTGTACCAATTAATGGAATACACAGGGGATGCTTGGTAATAATGAGCAGGAGAGAGGTGGGTAGAACATGGTGCAGGAAATAAGACAAAGAGGACCTGACAGCAAGAAGTCAATAAGCCAGGGACAGAGAGACAGGAGCTAAAGGGCTGAAGAAGGACATCGAGTCAAACTAAAATTCAGGGGGAGGTGAGGAGAGAGATGTGACAGAATAATAATGCAAGGAGGGCAGAGATAATGACAGAGAGACACAAATTCCAAGACATCAAGAGAGACAGCACACAAACACAGGACAAACAGACAGAGGTGGGCGAGACAAAGGTACTGCAAGACGGGGAGATAAACAACTGGGTGGAGGTCAGACAGCAGGGCAGATTAGAAGCAAGACAAAATGGAAAGTGAGAGTGAGAGACCACAGACGGGGGGAAAAAAGACAATAAAGAGAGAGACAGAACCGTGTCTTTGTGACTCAGTTGATCTAACAGGACTGGGCTTTAGCGCAGCTGTTCCTCTGGTTTTTGTACTCATAGCTTGGGAAAACTCTATTCCAGTGTGAGAGGCTATTTATAGCTTCACCCAGGGAAACGTTAAACGAGTGAATCTCATAACACGCTCTGTTCTCCATGTTTGCTATTTTAATGCCGGTACAGTTACCCAGAGTCCCTGGGTTACAGACCTACACTGGGTCATATCGAAAAGGGAAGAGGGAGGAAGACCAGGGAGCCTCCTCGCATACTATTGCATGCACATGGACACAGGTATTAAAGCTGGAACTATGAGAAACGCTGTCACCTCTCCCTCTATTGGTCCGTAGATCACTAAAGGCCCTAAATGCTGCGGGCTAGTTCCCATCAGTGCCATTCATTTCATTATGATCCAAAAATAAAACACATCCAATCTCCATCATGTATTACTTAGTTCAGGTGAAAATTCTGATTTGAGATGACGGGATTTGACGAGTTGAGTTAATGGTTTTTACCCAGGCTGCCATGTGTTTGATTTGGGGATTACACAGGTACAGGCTGGAAAACAATCTGTTCAGCACCTGTACGTGTCACTACTCGGAGCACACTGGCACCACACAAATGGCAGTGTAGCAGCTGCACATCTGGTACAGCAAATACCATGGCTACATTTTACTGTATACAGAGTAAATCTGAATGAGCAACAGCAGAAACATGGAGTTAGAGGAAACGGTTTTATGTGCTACTGTTTTTGCTCAGGGGTTTTTCACTTTGTAAAGTGTAAATATGAAACAGTTCAGGACTGCCTGAACCGAGATGCTGGGCATGGGGTCAGTCGAGCTGCGAGTCCAAACTATTCACAGACAAACAGAAGATCAAAACAAGCTGAGCACCGCAGGTTAAAGCAGCATTACATGACCTGTGGATACCAAACTAAATTGATGACATCCACAATCCTGGCTAACAGGAAGAGAAGCCAAACACTTCAAATCCCTCTGCATCACCGCTGGACAGTTAATCCATCAGCACAAAAAGGCAGGAACTTACTCCACAAAATGGCAGCACAGCGTATATGCTTTTATGTCCAAACTGTGACAGCTCGGATCGCGGAGAGAAACAATGAGATAAGAGATATAAAAAAATACAACATAAGCCTGGCAGCACATGCTGTCCAAGATTCTTTCATTCTTTCACGTCCTCCTGTTCAAACAAGATGGCAGAATAAAGGCGCTTCCACATTACTGTTACTTTCCTGCAACTGGAGAGGAAATAAAAGGAAAAAAATCTTCAATGTATAGTCCTGTTGATTTATAATGCTGTGCTGCAGCTGTTCCATTGATACAAGATTTCAAGCTCCAGTGGTCCGGGATAAAAATAGATGGTGCGCTGAATTGTGGGAGATTGAAAGGTCAGCACTTGTCATTTGTAAAGTCTATGAGTTTTACCATCTTAATGTCTGCAGATAATAGACAGCCAGTCGCTTAAACGTGGGGACACCAAAGATGTAGGCTGTTTAATGAAAGAAAAGTTTTTCATTGGAAAATGTCTGTTAAAAAAAAAAAAAAGTGAGAAAATGAGCTACTGTATTAATGTCTCTAAGAACTGTAAGAGCTAGAGTCACTTAGTCTACCATGTGGCATCACAGCAGTTTTCAGACCCCAAAAATCAATATCATAATTTTCTTTGCACTCTCCCTTACTCTCAGGAACCCAGTGAGACGGGTGAGACCACATCGTTGGACTTTCCCTCCAGCAATCCCCTCTGCCTTTGACAGACAGCCTGTCGCCTCCATGGCGGATCTTTATTTTGACTTTACTTCACTCCAAGTACACATAATTGGTGCTGTAATTGCCACAAAAACTGGATATTAAGTAGATTTACGGCCTCAAACTCACAAAGCGTGAAAACAAATAATTACTTTAATGCAGATGTACGAGTGAAAATTAAACAAATGATTATGGAGGGGGAAAAAGTACAATTCGTGAAAAGTCATTACATACACAAATCACATTTTCCACCACATGTGCACATGCAATTATTGGTCATTTAAGTCTTCACAGGTTTCATTTGTTTTTTGTTTTTTTTTGCCCATCTACAGATGGCTTGTTACTATGGTGACACTCACATTGTTATTTTTAATGAAAATTAAGTCTGACTTCAAGGAAAGTGCCTCACATGCGTAAATTAATAAACCAAAAATGGCCTTCAATGTGACTGCCGACATGAGAAGAATTTAGAAGCCGGGGTTATCACATCATGGACCTAAATCACAGTTGACATTATCATCAGAGAGTCTGTTTTGTATAATGAGAATATTTTGCATATTGAGTGATTGCAATGTGTTGTTATACAGACCAGAGCAGGTTACTTAAGCAATAGCGCACAACAGGCTGTGGAACAGATTTATTATATCCCAGATAAGGGAGGTTGTTTGGCCCAATGTGAAGCAGAAGGCCAAACGGAGGGTCGATGACCTCCCTATGTGGGTCTATTTGACACCTGAAACAATCAGATTGGCAGTCTATTTGGGCTACATCTTTTATAAATACCATTTTATCCTCTCAGAAAGTAGGCGAAGTGAAAAAAGAGCTACATGCTTGAATGACATTAACCGTTACTGTACTACAGCCATTTACCTGAGGCTGAATTCCACCATTTGGCACAACAAACCAATGTGAATCAGCCTTACTGGATAAATACACAATATACAAGCCTTCTAGACACTCACCATTAGAAATTGAAAAAAACAACAACAAAAAAAAAACATGTTCCATTGACTGAATATCTGTTATTGTGAATTTTCCTCATAGCAAATTTTGACATACCCCTCTCACCACTCTTCTTGCTGGTTAGAGCCTCCAACCTCTGTTTGTTCAACTATAGCCTTAAGGTTGACTCCATTTTCTATTACTGCTCTAAGAAATACGACTTTTATTCATTCAAGGAAACCTGGAAACTCAGCTTTTGTGTGTGTGTGTGTTTCTATACTGTACTTGTGAGTTAAGAGCAGTGATTGATTTCTATTTCATCTCGGGCTCGGTTTGTGTCGGCATCACTTACCACACCTATGAATCAGGCAGTAATAGTGTGCCTCCAAACTCACAGCTTGCCTGGCCCTCCTAACCACAGAGCCATTGGCAGAACTCATATAAGCAGCTGCAGCTCTATCAGCTGCGCACAACGCTACACAATCAAACATTTCAGCATGGTATGGAGCTTTAATATAAGCTTTTTCTGTGGGATATTAGAAAAAAAGGCACAGTACCATGAACAACTACAATAATTTTAAAGCTTTAAGCTGTACAGAACTCATTTTCCCCAGGCCTGACACTTGTTTTGGGTCCTGACACCTTTCAGTCCTATTGGCTATTAGACTTACCTAGACAATTCTGCGGTTCTCTGAATGAGGTTTTTTGAACAATGTTAATGAACAAGAGTATGAGGCCTCGTCTCTAAGGTCTTATTACTTCCACATCCCTCAGTGAGTTTAAAAAGCAACAGGTCAGAGATAAACAACAAGCCATAGCGAGGAGTGACCCGTCTTAGCCCCGATTTCCTCTTGCCCTCAGAACACTTAAATCAGCTTTCCACCAAAATACAGACAGCTCACACGTGTCAATGAGTGGCTCAGCGGACAACAGACAGATGAAATCAGGGGCCCGTTACCTTCTGCAGAAAAGGCTATTTATGTGTTTTCCAAGAGCAGAAAACAACCAAGATGGAAGCTATTGGCCTAATTGGCTCCCTGTTGCCTAACCTTTACTGATCAATGACCCTGCTCTGTAAAGATCAACATCCAGACAAGACTGGCAATTTCTTTTCTTTTTTTTTCACAGTACTGGTAAGAGATTTTCAATTACAGCTCAAATTTAATAAACTACTATGCCAAGGATCACAACAGGGGAAAGGGTGTTCAGCACAAATACATGTGTTACTATAACTTTGGTGGTCATCTCAACAAATCCATGCTTTCTCTTCACTTCTCCAAATCCTGCAGCCCTATGAACTCAATTACTATATTGAAAAAATCACGTCAAAAAGAGGAATTTTGAATGGTTTATTTGGCATTAATTAGCATGGATTTATAATTCCTTAATCAGTCATAGGATTGAGAATTACTTTTTGTTATTTATTCTTAAAGAAATAAATCAGCAAATGCAGCACAATAAATTGAATTTAAATTTGAACAATAAATACTGCTCCTTGGTATTTCCTCACACAAAATTATCAAATTCACTGGCTCAGGAGTCCAAACCACCAAGTTTTATACACTGGAGCACTCATTGAGCTCATCTAAGATGTTGTATTTTAACGGCTGTTTCCAGATTTGGATTCAGCCTAGTCAGCCCATCACTCCATAACAACAGATGAGTGGGACATGTTGCATGATGGGATCATCCACGCGTGTAATATGAATGATGTATCTAAGTATGAGCACTCTGACCAACACTAAGATAGCAGCGCATGCTGTAAGGCCCAGAGTCTGTATTACGGTGTCCTTGTACAATTACAAGTCAGTTCCAAATGTTAAAACACAAGTGTGAAAAGTCCATGTCCAGCTTATCCCTGCAGAGAGGATTTGTTCTTAGTTCATCGTCCCCTCAGCTCTGAACAGAGGATGGTCACGTCTAATCTTTTTAATGTAGACCAACCCGTGCCTTTATACCTTCTATATCTTCCTGCTTCATGCATTGCGCTCCACAGCTATCTGAGGAGCTCTCACAATGGTTACCCTGTCGTCATGACGTCTTTCCATTTGCTCTCTCCTTCTTAACCATCATCCAATCAAACCCAATTATTCACAGCTAGTTGACCATTAATTGACCTCTGAGGTTCAGTTTCAGCCAAACTGGTATAGCTACATAACCTCAACCTTCCCATTCTGATTTTCTTCTCTCGTATATCTACTGTTATCTCTTTTCCTTTATCCTCTCTACCTGCTCTTGACTTCCCCTCCTTTTCTTTTTGCTCTCCTCTCCACGCCACGCCACCAGCTTAAGAGAAGCCTGAAGAGACCACTGAGATTAGATTCCCTCCGCCTGAGAGACTGGTCTCATTATCTTTATCTTCTCCTGATGTAATAATACTCTCTCCAATACAACTCTCACTGATGCCAGCCAGTATGCACGAAAATATGAATTTATTTCGACAAGCTTAAGCCACTCATTTGGTTTGGAACAGCTGCAAAAGAGATGATGGTTTGAATTATAACCAACAGTTCCAACATTAATTGTTTGGTAATTATATATGTTAAAAAAAATCCGCTAATGAGAAGCATCAACCAAAGTCAAATTTAAATTCTTCTTTGGGAGAGGGTGTCGATCGGGTCCACAAATTGTATTGCACAATGTTATTTGGAAAAATCAGAGACTTGCCTTTGATTTGAGAACAGCTAAGAGGCTGACAAATGGAAGTGCAAATGATTTTCTACCTCTAGGCTCGTTTAATCATTTTAAATTTAGATCTCACGCCTCCCACTGGGGAAAATAAATCAGTTTCTTTCATACAAAATTTGCATGTTTTAACCCTGGAGTTAAGAATGGGAAACGTGGAGAGGACATGGCGGGATTTGTGTGGCTTGTGTTCTACCATCAGCCCTCACCAAGTGTGTTCCACTGGGAATGTTGTGTTACTTGGTTGTGACCCCAGACAAGAGAACACTTTGACCTCAGCTAACAAGATCCATTAGGAGCAGCTCAAGTCCAGACAAAAATGTTGCAGCAAGTGTTCTCGAGCCTACAGAGAATCGGTGCAATTATGCAAGATGGCAGCGCAGCAAACCAATCTGTGCATTTATAGGAAAGGTCATTGCCTTCGGAGGAACACTGGACCGTATTACACAACATTAAGCCTCTATGTGATGTCAAGCATAAAGCAGGCTGCGGGAAAGGACTGAGGCATCCTTCCCTCTGTTTGCGTGGAGCTAAACTTAAAAAAAAGAAAAAAATCTAAAGATTTTTATTGTGGAATGAGACACCAACAGACAAGGCGCTGCAGAGGAAGCACCCTGAATCCAAGTTGAACTGCCATTGTGTTGAGTGTAAGATGAACATCAACCCCGGTTTCTGTTGTGATATGCCTGTTCCTGTTAGTGGCTATGTTGTTGTATTTAGAGCTGGTTTGGGATTCAAAGAGCTGACAGAAAAGTATAACTGCGGGACTGCCTTTCGTCTGAGGTTGAGGGAAGCATTGCCTGCGTTGCTGCTGCGATGTGGGGGTGGTTTGTGCGGGTAGGGGTAGAGAAAACCACCTCCCAACGGTCAGCATTTCGACCCTTACAGGCTTAGTACAGGCTGCACTGTTGAGTTCACATAAGCAGTGAAAATTCTGCAGAAAAAGAAAAAAAAAGTGTTGTCAGAGTGTGTTAGAGGAGAAACTGGCAACAGCTTTCATTTGGAATGATGTGAAGACTGAATCAGCTCTCCTCTACTGTCCACACAGCGTGCTCTTGATCACTGCAGCATTGTACGAACCCAAGGACTAGTGACTGAGGGTGACACACAGAACGTGTTAGGGCTACTTTTGCACACGAGGAGCATTAACATTAACATACTCAGAAGCAACAATGCAGCGAACACTGGAGGGGAGCGTGTGTATGTGTGAACGTAAGAATGAGCGATTCATCAAGTCACAGTTATAACTCTTCTGATGATCTCTGCTGAACAATGATCACCTGATGTCCTTGCAGATGACAGCCACATTGATGTACTTCCAGGTTGTATTGTGATGCGTGTGGACAAGGAAGACCAGCTATCCTTTAACAGAGTCAGTAATATACATAATGGCTGCAGAGATATACATCTTTCCCTCGTTTCTGACAAGTGAACATTTCTGAATAGGTTTAATGTAAATGACACAATGTCTATTACATCATAATGAAGACAGTTTCAGCTTCATCTGGGTTTTGAGATGCAGCATAGCTAAGAGCTGGCCCTGGTAATCCACTCATCTGGAAGCATTCTGCCTGTTGCAAGTAACGTCCAGCTCATGAGCTTTTCTTCAAACGCAGTGGTGAGGAAATCTACATCACTAATCCCCTATCCTTAGAGCATTTATTTAACAGGTTGGACTATTGAAGGTTTACAGTAAGAACATCTTCCTTTCCTCCACACCAGCTTATAGCCCCGTTAATCGATACATTTGTAAGTGCTTTTTCGTGCTCAGTGCCAGCCCCATTTGTCAAAATAAAAGCCGCAAAAGCCCAAGGGACTAATCAAAAGGGATGAAGCAACAGAGAAATCTACAGCGTGGTAACATGAGGAAAAGTCCAGGAGGGAGGGATGAGGAGGGGCACAGTAGTGCTTCGGGCATGTTCAGCAGTAGCTTCAGATTGCAGCAGCAGCTGTAGAAGTAACAATGTTATGAGAATTTATGTGCAGCAGGAATTAACGTGTTATATTTTCTATTTGGCTGAAAAAATATCAATGAAATGGTATGTCATAAGATTAGTGCATCTCTGATACATTCTAGGAAAATACTGAGAATTAATAGCAAGTGCGTAATTTTTACACTACTTTTTGGGAACATTTTGTCTATTTAATATTATTTATAATAAGGGAATGACAATGAAAAAGTAAGCAAAAGCAGATACTACAATACCACGATTCTTTTTCCCAAACCTCCGGGGGAAAAATATTTAAGGCACAATTTCAAACTTGCATTCACGCTGGCTCTAATTGCAATGTTTGGTTCAGTAATCACCACAGGACACTGCAAACCAGCAAAATCATTTTAAATTTACGCCTTGCTAATTCAATCAATGAAATTTCCAAATCCTAATTGTTTCCTTTATAGGCTCAATACAGGCATGAAAAATTTGAACAAAAATTAGAACAATGCCTCACAGTACTTATTTCCCTCAATCAAAATCAGCTAGAACTCTTATCAAGAGAGATCCAGTGCATGTGCATATAACGCAGCAAGGGTGAGATCATGACGGACAGACGTCGCTGTCTTATAAGAGCAGTCCATCGCTCATAGCTTGTCGCTTAGCAACAGAGACCTGGCAGGCAGACAGTAGGTGTGTGAGACAGAGTGTGTGGGAGGGGAGAATTGGAGGGGCGGGGGGGGGGGGGTGGAGAGAGGGACAGAACTGGGAAAGAAAGACAGAGGTAGGTTGAGAGAGAAAGAGAGACGTGCCCAGCACAAATAAACGTTGAAGTTATCAGAAAAGTGATTATTCAATAATATGAGAAGTAGCGGATGTAAACACTGGTGTATTTCTAACATATTAAATTATTCATATGAATATGTCTCCATATGACTAAATCCACATTGCTTTATTAATAAGTGCAATATGACTCTATGCTTGGAAATTTTGTATAGTTGTACAGTTCACATGATTTTCATTGACCATGTTTAGATAAACTATTCCACAATCACCATGAGAAGCATTTCAATGGCAAGAAACATCATTTTAGCAGCACAGCAGAGGAAAAGAAGAATTGAAAGAGCACCTTAAAACAACTTCTGTTACTTCCTAAGTCTGCTGCGTTCAAAGAATAGAAGCAGTGATAGGAATGAAAGTAAGATGTAATAACTCAGTACTGTAATTCAAAAGACTGACATGTAAATACCGAATCGGTCTGTTGATCAGATTATGTTTGCTGCAATTTCAGCCTTAAAATAATCTGGCTAAGGAGCTGAAATGGCAGCTGCAACAGTCAGAGAGTAGCTCTATTCTTGTTATTATAAAATTATAGCACGCATGCAAATTCACAGCGAGCGCTGTTTGGTGAACCTGTCCACAGTGTTTTACCACCTCCTACCTAATAATCCAATCTTCATTCTAAATCCAGGAAATAAGACTGCATGAAGAGTGACTATGCACTTTTAAGTGTGTAAAAGACCAATTCATAATGTGGAATTGTATGACATTTGAATACTTCAGTCTCTGCAAGAGCCCCATTGGCAACAACTTGTCCTCTATGTCTGGCCTTCTATATTAACAGTGTTATTGTTCTGCTTCTTTCTGCAGATTCATCAGTGAATGATTGAAAATCCAAAACAGCAGTAGCTCAACAGTCAGCTTGAACTCATTTCTAAAATGTCACTGTAATACTTTTTTGTGGCACTGTTAATTTTTTGAACCACGGTTGAAACAGGAACCATAGCCACAAATATTATTCATATGCTGAAAACTGAAACTAAAGAGCAACTGCACTTTTCCAGGATTGCACAGAGAAGCACAGCAGCGCAAAGCAACTTCACAGCATTACCAGTTTGCGGTGCCAACAGTGTGACACTGATTTATGAACAGGAAAACGGAACATAGAAACATAAAGAATCTGTTGTGTTAAAAAATGTAACTAGTAGCAAAAATTTTTTTTATTCTGATACATATTTTTTAAAGATTTTAAATTCCATTTTTGACACATTTATCAAGGTTACCCAAGTACGATTGCTATTTCCACATTAAAGGTGCTGCAGTAGGCAAAGGAAGGGCATTCTAATAATGCAGGTGGCAAAATACCAAAATACCATCACGTTATTTTTAGCTGGGTAGAGGGTGAAAAATAGTCCAAGTGTAACCTTGGTACACACACAATCCTCACAGCCTGGGCTTTACAAGACATATACTGTCCTGCATTGGTCTAATGTCACCAACAGCAGCCAAGTCTCAAGGAAAATTCAATGACAGGTATAGAGCTGTGCTAGGGTGGCTCAAGAATTCACCTCAGACAATTCATCTTCAAATGATCACACTTGATGATACCACAGTGACTGACCGGTCTGTGCTGGACCTCTTTAGCTAATATAAAATTCAAAATTCAGCCCTGTGCTTTTCCACTCAGGTAATAAATTGTAAATTCACTATAAGTGCACTATAAACTAAATAAACAATATGTGTGTTTCAAATAACAGCACCTGCCAATCAATCAGCATAACACATCTTAATACACCAACATAGTGTAACAGGAGACGCTCTCTCACCAACTTGCTGATGGAAAATATCCAAGGGGCCTCTATATTAGAGTCAACTGACAGCAATCTAATTCAATCATGTGTGTCGCAGTTGCAACTAAGCTGCTTCCAAATATCCCCTGTCTATTTTAAACCCTGTTCAACAATGACAGACCGCAAAGATTCCTGTATGCCTGAAAAAACATTACGCAAAAGGAAAGAAACCCAATCCTCCCTCTGTCTAGCATGTGTAAATGTGTATTTGTGTGCGCAGCAGCCAGGCCTCTTCATTGCCTCAGTGCGTGGCAACATGTTTGGGTTTTGTATTTTTTTTTACTTGTCCTATTATATATAGCCGAGTATAAGACAGTTTATCAGAAGGAGCAATTGGAAGACCAGAATGGGAGCTATTCAAGTTTATCCATATAATATCAGCAGGCAGGGCTCAATTTAAAAATAGTGAAGCTACAGCCAATTTTTCTTTTTTGTTTTTACAATTAAATCACCCTGAGGAGAGAATTACCTCACCATATCCTTATCTTTCCAGCACATGAGAAGGAAATAGGAGACATATTTCACTGGGTGTAAAGTGGTAAGAAACTACATCGAGGTTATTTCTTTTCCTCCTTAATCAGAGCACACTGGTGCCCTACAGCTGTTGTTTACTATTAAAACGGGATCAGGGCCAAGTTTTGCTGGGTTGTTCCAAGAGACACCAATGATCGCATGGTTGTTCCCAGAATGCCTGGGTCTTTGAGATAATTTCCTTCAGACGGTATAGCTAGTGGGAACAAAGGCCGTCTTTTCTGATCTTTATAGCCACAAAACTAGAAAGTACTGGTAGTAACCCTGTCAGCCATGAGTGGTTTGACTATTTTTCTCTAACAATCTTCCTCCTCTTTTCCCTGTCGCAACGAAAGCATTTTCTAATAAAACATAAATGACCAGGCTGGGAAACATCCAAGAGCGACTGCTGTGGCCTTCATATCAAGAGCGCTGTAGAAGCACAACGCGCTTTATATCATGAAAAACAGCTTGAAGGATTTTTTGTTATTGATTTATGAATATGAGGGTAAGGAATGCCACCTCCAAGCTAAGTCATGGCCCTATCAATAATGCAGCTACAGTATCTGTGTCCACACAACAAATGAACAACATACATTATTCATGGGGGATTCCACCTGTAGAGCACCAGCTGCATTATATGTGTCCCATTGGAAGATTTGCAAGAGCTGTGTGCAAGCCATTAGATGGACTATTTGTAGTGGTAAACTAATGTTGGTTTGGCAATGAAGCTAACACCCTTTAGACGAGACAAAGACAACTGGCCAACACCCAGGCACAGTGAATTGCAATAATCCAGCCTTGGGGGGATAAACATGATGCTAACTGCTATGTTTGTATTGTGGAGAGAGCGTGAGCTTCAGTTTAGTTAGCTTCCACAGGTAAATACAGCAACCAATCAAATAGATAGTTGTGTAATTACCACAAAAAGGTACATGTAATAGCCTCTAACGAAAGAATATACAGTTATACAAGCAAAAACCTAGAGTTGATATCGGATACAAACAAGAGTAGAGTCACCTTTAAAACTACAGAGAGCTCCCAGCTGTTCTTTGTTGTTTTGTTTTTCCAGAACAGAGGGGAGGACAGAAAGCATCTCCGGCAGTAACTGGAATGGAAAAACAAAAATTGTAATTTGCCTGTGAACACTGTCGACACGGGCAGAAACGACCTCTAAGCAACAAAACCTTTGCTTGGAAAATTGTTATTATCACTAACTTTCAAAAAGCCATTGATAAACTGCATTTAAGGGCTACTGGTGTAGGCATGAAGACGTCAGCAAGCAAACACAATACTAAAATACTCTGGCCTATGAGGAAAGTGTTTGAGGAGGCCCACATATCGCCATTCTCCCTGGTGAGTCCTCTGACATGGAAGGACTATAACTTTCCCTGAGTCACAAGGAGTGAGCTTTGCCCCTCCATCAACTAGAAACAGGAGGTCACAGCCTTTCCAGGGGATCAGAGGTCAGGCACTACAACAGAGCCACAAACTAACATCAGAATGACACTGTATTCAGGGCAAGCTGCTCAGTGTGTGGTTCACTTTACTGGCACTGATTCATGTAAGCTGTGGATATAATGGCCACTAATATTAAGTTTATGTTAAAAGAAATTTTTATATTTTGGAAGTATGTTTAGTTGATTTCGGGATGACTAACCCTCATAATGGTAATTTGATATTTTTGCTGTTTAGGTTTTGAATAAATTAAACAATTCTGAAGTGTATTCTGTCTTTTTGCCAGCTGCTGACTGTAGCTTAACTTTTACAATACTGACATGAGACCATCAGTCTTTACTGGTTTCCAGCAGCATTTCCTTTCACACTGTCCTGTCTTTGTTTCATTTGAGCGAACTGGGGCAAAGAGGGTGGGAAGAAAAGTAAACCACCACCTGTGTGACATGAACAGCATAAATGTTAGCATTAAAAGCATTAGGGGTCTGAGTGTATGTGTAAGTGTAGGACTAGTGCGTGTGTATGTGCTGCATTATGTGTGAATAAAAACAGCAGGGCCAAGGCTGACCCTGAGACAGCGGTAAATCACATAGCAATCTCTATATATCACAGGCACTGCCATTTGGCCCACTGGTTTCCTATTGCTGTTCCAAGTCTGTATTTCAATACTCTACAAAGACTGAAGACTTAACATTATGACTTAAATAAGCATTGGTTAACTCCTAATGGTTGGGATGGTTAAACATATCTGGGAGCAAAATGTTGTAATCTAAAGAAGGAGTGTAACAAATGTGCTTTATTTCTTTTTGTTATTGAACCAGAGTGTCGAAATGGATGTAATGAGTAGACTCTAGACGGCTAAACAAGTCGAAGAAAGATCCTGTTTATCTATTTATAACAAGAAGATGTATTTCCCAACTTGTGTGTCTTTGTTCTTATCGCCCAGCATGCATTTTTAAAATCACATAAACCCTGTATTTCTCACACCCACATGCACAACTTGCCAAGAATGGCTTGCTTTGATCGACAGGGAGCACGGCAGTGACGGTCAGAGGCTGCGCATCAGAGTAATTACAGGGCAACCATGTTAGCAAGCCAGTGCAACTCCCACAGGAAAGGAAACTGAAGCAGAGCAGCTTGCATAGGTAGCGTCTCACCTCAAAAGTCACCCTCCCTCTGCTTTGTTCACTGGTCCGTCATGTGAGAACACACAGACAGCTAATTTTTCCTTTGACCCCAATCCTTTTTGAGACAGGTGAAAGGCTCCTTCTTCAGTCACGCCCAAGTCACAGAAATAATCTCTTTCTTGAACCCCTGGTCGGGGGTCAACTCCCTAAAGGGGAAGTGTAAATGGCCATGAACTAAAAAGCAAAAGGGGCAATTAATGCTCTCATAAAACACTCACACACTCGCACTGAGCAGTGCGAGTGTGCTCCCTTCCTGCCATTCAGCTTACTCCCTTTCAACCCTTTCTTGTCATACTCTCTAGTTCTGCGTGACTGGTGCGGGCAAGTCTTTTCTGGTGTTTTAACAATGCTGAATTTCCACATGTCATTTGTGATATCACTCGATGATCTGTCCCCTTTGTTCATATCCTTGAGGACAGAAGGCCAAATGAACAACAAAAGCTTCTTAACAGACCAGTCCTGTCTGGCTGCCAGATTCAGTGTGTAGCCGCTTTGAGGGAAACACAAGGAAGACCTGAAGGACAATAACACATGAAGAAAGACAGTAAATTGAAGAGAGAGTGATGTGGCAAGAGAAAGCTGTAGAACGGAGAGAAAGCGCGAGCATATGGAAACAGATAAAGATAAAAAATGAGTATTAAGTCTACAAGTAGGGGAATTAAGAGGATAAAAGAAAATGAGAATGCTTCCGAAAACTTTACAACATACTTCTCTCTTCATCTCATCTTCATTTGAGACATCAGAGCAGCTGCTACGCTCAATTGTCTCCTATTGTTTAAAGCACTGGGCAGCAAAACAAATCAGACCAATAACCAGCCTGTGTCCACCAGCACTGACCATCACAGTTAATTGGTCAGTCATTCAGAAAAACTGTAGAAAAGAGATTAAGGATTTCCAGAAATGTGGAGGATCAGCTGTGATGGGAAGCATTAGTAATCATCGGCATTCAGTCACTACGTTTCCATATTATGGCATTCAATTTCAGTAGTTGAGTACGTCAACCGGGCCGCTTTCAAAAGTACACAAGGGATTTACAGGAAAATATGCATTCATGTAATCCAGCTTCACTGTTTGTGAGTTCATTTCAGTTAATCAGCTTCACTGTTTACTGTGCACTCACCTGCATCCGTACCAAAGCAGCCTTAAGTTACTGCCAACCAGTTTTGATTTCCTCCTGCAGCTGCTTTAAAAAGAAAACTGCTCGAGCGAAACATGGGGCAGCTGTTAATGTGAATCAGTCATATGAAACGCCACGTTTTCACTAAGGTTGTCAGCGAGGGCTGGTTACAACAATGGCAGATTTTCAACCTGAAATATCACAACCTGTATATAGATTCAATTTAATGATTTGCCTTGCCTCCTCCTACATTTTTCTATCTTTTTTTCTTTTTCACCACAAATCCCAAACTACGTCGCTAAATCTGTTACCAGCAGTCACGATTTCTAAACAGCAATGGTTTTATTAACCTTAAGTGAGTGTTTTCACTTTTGTCAAGACAAAACAAATGACTGCACTCACGAGCGTATTTCTGAGTTATTTAATGTCATTTTTTAAGTCTCAATTAAAAAGGTCTGCGTGGGAGAGTTCTTTCAATCCCACACACACCCACTCTCTCAAGATTACAGACCATTACTGCCTGTTCCTGCAGATGTGCCATCCCACTCCAGTTGGCAAAAAAAGGTTGGTTTTTTTTCAAAATCTCTCAGCTCAGTTCCGCTAAGAGAATTAGTGTGTTTTAGCAGTTTTTACAGTAAAACAAGTCTTCGACAGGGAAACCTTTAGATCACATCTACTGAAAAGAAGTCATCCAATCAGTACTAAAAACAATCATAGTAACTAATATTTCCTCTCTAATCTCATTTATTGGTCAGAAGTATAGGCTGTATTTATTTATTTATTTATTTATTTTAGGGGGAAAAAAAAAAAACCCACACTGGCCACTCCACTGTTTGTAAAAAGAAGTATTTCTTGAAATTTTGTTTCATGAAAGACTGTTCAGGCTCTCTGCCACAGCTAGTAAAAGGCAATGCTTTTTTCCCCACACACACAATGGAAAGAGTTTCTCTGACTGATGATTTTTATTCACAATCTTGAACACAACTCTCTGTTTTGGCTGCTTGACTTCTGCAGGCAAAACTCTCTGGTTACACAAGAACTTTAATACCATGACATTTGCTGAGTGCATTCATGTCCCCCAAAGAATGAACCCTGTCGGCTCCAAACACTCATGATCTACCTCCCAGTCTTACCCCTCAGGCCAAAATATCAACTTTGCACATAATGTAATCTAATGAAATTTGCTGAGCCAGATCTCCTCCGAGGATAAATCTTTTCCTTTAGCCCCACTATGGTGACAAACTTTACATTTTCAGCCCCACTACTAATAACCAAACAATAGCCTAACTGTCGTCAATATGTTTCTTGCATGCAATCCTTGTACTTGCAGGACTTTGGACTTTCTGTCTGTCAGTTTATGTTGAGTTTTAGCTCACTGTAATTCTGTTCCACTCCAATACATTGGATTTCAAGAAATATAGTGGATGTTGTGTTGGGATGATATACTGCGTGTAAGAGGCATGAAGAAAAACCTTAATTTGATCCTCAATCAGGTTTCCGCCAGATGCTCCTCAATACCTGCTTATTGCAGTCAATTCAACACACAGGGATATTCAGATAGCACTACACACCACCTCCATCACACTAATGTTACATTAGCAAACAGTTCACATCCTTACTTAGTTTCAGTGCAACCAATTGAATCCTGTTTTTATGACTCCAACTCTCTTCATTCCCTGAGCACTAGTCAAATAGCTTGGAGCTGCCTTATGAGACTGGATTTGTGTTGAATCCAAAGTGTTATCCGTCTGTTGGTATAGAACGACTACCGTCCAGAAAAAAAAAGTATTCATGCAATTGAATATAATATTTCCTCCCATTCAATTAATTTGAACAGAGACACCTTATGGAAACTTTTAATTGAAAGTTCATTGGTTTAGGAAAATTTTGGGATATTAGATTGCATAACTTAGAGAGGCAATGACATTTTTTTTAACTAATCTGTGCGATTAGAGAGCCATGCATATTTTATATGAGAATCAAGGTGCTAGAATCTTTAGGCAAAGTAGAAACTAGCTAACAAACAGGTTTGAAGTCGTCAGCAGCACAGAATTATTCACACACACGTCTACAAGAGGCTTTGCTCAGTCGGCCCTTACTGAGCTCTCCATGGTGCTGAAAATCATCACTTGTGCAGAATAGCTGAGGCCTTCGGCCATCATGTTTAATACATCCCACTGAAACACAGCGATGAAGCACAACTGCTGTGTGTCACTGTGGCCAAAAGATTCCACATCTCAGATGAGTACTATGAACAGCATTCCATTCTCTGAATATTAGAACTAATCCCTACTGCTCCCCTGGTCTGTACCGCACATTTCAACACAGACCCCAAACCACCCACAGGGATCCAGTGTGTCGTTCGTGATTCACAGTAGTAATAAAGCAAGTAGTAATTATAATCATTAATGAAACAATATTGTTATTTATTTATCAAACATACATTTGCCAGTCATTCAAAATTAAAACTGTTTTATCATGTGTGAGACATTTCTAAGCCAGCTGTTCACAATGCTGCAATCTATGGTGAATTCTAAGGTTTCAAATGATCACCGTTGAGACACTTTTCTCTCACCTGATGTCTGCAGCCTGCCAATGCACACAGGCACAAGCAAACAGGCAAACTGCACTGTAATATATTAAAAAAAAACAAAACCCTGATCTACAAATCTGTATGCACATAGAGTATTTTATTCTGCTATGAAATATAAAGGTAATGTGGTTTACTGCACCATCACACACACATCTTAGCATTATGAGCATTATGTCCATTTGACAAAAAAGGGCCAAAGAAGAACACATTACATCTGCCACTGAATTCATAACAAGCAAATCTATATCTTTACAACAGATGCCTATTAGGGCCGCATGATGAATGAGTCCATCCCCTAAGGCTCTAACCATTTTGGATAGACTTATTATTAGTAATAGTTAGAAGCACATGCTGGCTAAGATGGTAAGACCAAACACATATATTTTATCTATGAGAACATGATTTATATCCATATTTGCATTGTTTTTCATTAACTTGTTCTTAATAATCGTTTATTTTTATGTGATAGCCAGATAGAGTCAATTACAGATTAAAATATATACTATCCAAATGATCTCCAGGAGAGCAGCTGGGCAATTTAACCATTACTGACCAATGAAAGTGTTCCTTAATCACATTGGATGTATTGGAGCAGCGTGGAAACTCTACATTATCATCCATCCAGCTATGATCCCATGCATTCTGTGCATCATCTTTACATGATGTTTACACATGCTGTCATGTGGGAGTCTACACTGGGTGCATCATCTTACAAAGCTCGTGTCACTCAAAAACTGCTCTTCACAGCTTTGTGAGCAATGTTGGGCAGCATCTCACAGAACCTGAGTGATACAGGACCTTCTTGGATTTCCCTTTTGCAAGCATCAAACAAGGCTGTAATTGACAGCTGAGCTATTCATTCTGCAGAACCACTCTAGAAAATGTCAGAAGAAGCAAAGAAGTAAAATCATTGTGCAGCAGGCCCACTCAGGGTTCAACTGATCTGCTGCCCTTCACTGTCAGTCCAACTTAAATTTCCTCATAAAAAATATTCAATTTTATTAGTGCCTAGTGTTCATTTAAGTAATAGACACTGGCTGGGATGCTGCCAAATGGGGTGCAATCTTAACATTGGAGCATGGGAGCTATTAAGGCACATTGTTGGCACACAGAGAGAAACCTGAGCCTGCTGTTAGCCTGCTGTTAGCCTACACAGAGAATGACAATTAACATATTAGCCTAGCCCCGATGGAGGTTGATTGAGGTTGCCAAGGACAGTGGCTGCCGTTGTAATGATTGTAACACTTAATAACTTTCTCTGAGAATGGAGGTTCGGATTGTATGTTCGACATGATAGACAGATTGACGCATGTTGCTAAGAGAGAGCTGATCTCCAAACAGGAAACAGAAACATCGTCTGTTGAGATCTTTGAAGGTCACTGCAGTGTCCTCTACACATTGGCCCTTTCTCTGTCTCCATCGCTCTCTCTCTGTGCATCATTGCACAGCTCACAGCACCAATTATTATGTTAACTGCATTTTGATGTTCACATATCAATGCACCACAGGCTTCCCTGATTTCAGCGGGCGGGCAGTGGGCTGAGAGGACTGGAACAAAAATTAGAGTGAGAGTAGAGGATGGCTGGCTCTGTCTGATAAAGGGCTGTGCACGTGCTGGCCGGGCTGGTTGCTGTTACTTGATGCATTAGCATAAGAGGTTTGGACATCTCTAGCACTTTAACATGTTTGTACGATGTCAGACTATACTGCTGAATATGTACATAGAAATAAGTCTCTAATGGGGAGTGCATTTATGTATAAGGCCATACATGTGTATGTTGTTAATCTCACATACAAAAACACAAGCATTTGTAAATTTGAGGAAGATAAATAGGCAAGAAAATTTAAGCTGCAAAAGACTAATTAAGGCCCATATACATTACAGAGCACTAGGGAGCAGTACCAATGGCACATATATGTTTCTGTCCTCATTAGTTTAAATACACACAAATCAAGCCACATCGTCACCAAATAGTATCAGTTAACCCTTTTGTTCAGTCCGAACTGCTGCAATGTTTCATCTTGTTGATTTGACTTGTATGGCCTGACTATATAAGGAACACCCAACCTACACACACACACACACACACACACACACACCTCCTCTCATGTTAAGCTGTTTAAGGACAACAACAGCTGAGGAGGAAAGCTGGTAGACTGGAAACCATAAGCCATGATCCCGCTAGCTAGCCAGGCACTAGCTAGCTATCTCCCTCCTGCAGGCCTCCTGTGCCAGCTTAGCCTAGCCGGTCTCAACCAGCAGATCTATATGCAAATGGTTTTTCACTGCCAGTTTGACTAGGCAAGGACCATGCCACTTAGACCCTATCATGCATTTTCAATGTTGGGAATGCCAATCTTGCACTCTTCCCGCTTATGGAGCCAGGTATACCCTTCCCCTCTAACCTTTGACCTCCGAATACTTCTCAGGGCATGGACGTCCTTTTAATAGTCCAGTGACTGGCCAAGAAGACATAACAGTATGACACCAGGGGAGCTCGGTTAGGGTACGGGGGGCAGACCTCTGTATCTGCCTCATGATATACATAGTCTGGCCTGATATAGGGCCTCTCCTTGTCTGTGGATTATCAGACATCAGCACGGCACACTAGAGTTGTCCCTAGATGGCCATCAAATCAGGACCAGAGAATTAGGGATTAGGGCTCAGAAAAGGGAGGATCTCCACTGAAGAATAACTCATGAGTCACACATTCCATATTTGAGTAGCACGAGAAAAGATGTTTGTAAAAGCTGGTATTTTATCCACTGCTGCTGCGGGATGATAGCTATTTTTACACCTGTTTCGGATTTAAAAGGAGATCAAGACAGTATGATCTCAAAGAGAACAAAGATTCAAACATTTACTTACTCATCTCATAATCTCCTCTGACTCATTTCTTAGTTTCAAATTGAAAAGCAATTAGTCTCCAATGAAAGCGAAGTGCAGCTTTGCTCCGTTTAATATAACTGCTAATTGAATACATCTTTGGCTTTTGAACAGTTGTTTGGACAAGCAAGCAATTTGAAAGTATCAGTTTGCACTCTGGGACATTACAATGGGCATATTTCCATATTTCTAACACTTTACAGACTAAGTAAATAGTCCTTCAGTCAGATACTAAGGATAAAGATATCAAAGAAAATTAAAGTAATTATTGGTTACAGATTTGCATTCTAGACACAAGCCAATGGGGACAGCCAAGTCACACTTTGCCCTGGGACAGCTCTGAGGCATGCACTGTGTTACTCAATCCACAGCACTCCTAATCATTTAAATCAGGTCTTTGCTTTTTGCAGTTTATTTAATCAATTAACTTTGAATTTCAGTAAACCAGAGTGGGATGAACGGGCCAAGCTCGGCCGGGTTAGGCTGAGGTTAGTGAGAACGACAGCTGATGGCAGGGTGTGTGCTCTATACCGCTCTGGCAAAATGCAGCTGGTCGGTTGCCAAGCACAAGGGAGTACACAGGCTCATAACAGTTCCTCTCTGCAGGCACCTCCGCAATCCCTTCCAGAGAAAGGTAAGCACACTGAAGAGTTTCCCAGCATACCTCATTCACTCTGCAATAGGTTTGCTTTCCCCTCGTCACAAATGCAAACACTGAAGTGGGTTTCAGACTCAGGTATGATTCATCACTCTGCAGTGAAAGCCGAGGTTTAAAGCAAAGAGATCAATATAAATTCTCAATTGTGGAATTCATTATAATGGTTTCAAATTCAGGGGCCTTTAATATCTTATTAGACGGATGATTGCAAGATGGATTTCTTCTTGCGGGGAAAAACAAAACAAATTTAAAGCAGAGTGACTTACCGTTCCACCTTTAACCTTGACGCTATTAAGTGTTAAGTGATAATGCATTTACTTTATCACGAACACTCTGACTACAGACTAACAAGGGTCAGATAAAATGGAGCCTCGGCACCCACTGAGTTTATTAGTCAAATCACAGGAGCAGTGTGCGACCCCAGTGAGAAGAAGCAAAGGCAGCACATCAACCTCTCATTAGATAAAATGACACTTTAATGGTCCCATGATTGCCACAGGGACCCTGAGCTGGAGCAGCAGCTAACAAACATAACAAGCAGTAAAAGTGAAATAAAATGCAAAACAAACAAACAAAAAAATTCTCTTTCCAGTTTCAATATTGTTAAATATTATTAAAAGCTTTAGTCAAAATATTAAAAGATACGGTTTACAGCCTTATAATTGTTAAAAAAGAGGAATCAGATGTGAAATAAAAGACAGAATTAAAAAATGTGATAAAGTGTGAATGAAAGCCAATATTGAATAAATTAAATGTATTAAGATAGAGTGACATTTATACAGATAGACTGCAGAAGAGTGTTTACAAAATTGTTTGGCATACTCTAAAAATACAATTGTAATGTGATTTAACTGTTTGACAGTCCTGTGTACTGTGTACTGTCTATGTCCTTGCCAGCACGGACAGGAAATATAGGTGTATGGAAACAGTGTGCATAGAAAAGAAAATACACAGGTACTGATACACACTCATACAGCTGTAAGTACAAGGAAGAAATACTACAACAAAATGTCAATCAAGTCAACTTGGGCACAGCAAACCACATGTCGAGAGTAGATTGTCCAAATACAACAGGTGTACCACTCCATCACTGTTCTCGTTGAGCTGTTAAGACAGAAACAACTGCACAGACCTGACGGCTGTTGGCTCTAAAGTGTAGATAAAACCCTCTATGTTGCACCTTAGAGGGATGAGGGGGAGGCTGAAGGTGCTCAGTGCAGTAGTTTCATTAGCTGTGTACTGAGGCAAGGTGGGAGATGGATTTTTTTTTTTTTTCCATGCTCATTTAGTATGTACACACATACATACAGTATATATATATATATATATCACCAAAACACACTGTGTGTGTACTTTGGTGCTTGGATTGAAATACAAGACAGTCCGCTCTGACTCTGCTTTCGCCACTCAGTTAATAACAGTAATGATGTTTCTCTCAACTGCTTCATGACAGGTGTTTAAATCCACCACAGCAAGGAGCTGAAGATTCAACCTGAATCAGTCCTAGTAGTAGAGACCCTCACCTACTAGATACAGCAACATGAATGACGCATTTTAAAGGAGGTAAGGCAACATGGATGATTTCTATACACAGGGGAATAAAAATCATACCAACATGACCATGTCATTTTTTCAACTAGAAGATCGTATTAACTGGCCAGTCACACTATCATGTTAACAGCATAACCTGACTTTAACCTGCTGCCTAATGAATATGAATAATATGAACAAAATGAATATTAGGGTTACAGCTAAGGATTATTTTCAGTATAGATTTAGGTGCCTTAATTAATTTATGAAATGACCCCTTGGCAAAACTCAATATTGCAATTTTATAGAGTTCAAATTAACTCGAAAGATATTTTGTCTGCAATCATATAATAGAAAAGCACATCCTCCCATTTATTTCCAATTGCTTGAATAATTTATTTCAAAATAAACAAAGATTTTATCAAAATAATTGTTGAAATTAACTCAGCTCTTGTAGTTTTAGACACCATCTGTGTCATGATTACCAAAAAAAAAATTCCACTGTGTCACACTTTTATGTAATACCAAATTTCTGGTTTGAGTCCACAGATTCAGGAGCCCTGCTGGAGAAAATGTCAGGTATCTCTCTCTCTCTTTCTCTTTTTTTTATTAAATCCATGTTTTCACAAAGTCATGTTCTCCAGAGGCTAACGGTGCCATTCATGTTCCAATAGAGAATAATGCCACAAACACAAAGCCTCTATACTCCTCCTCTCCACGCATTCCAAATAAAAGAGGCTACATACAAGAACTCCTGGAGGTGGCATGACGCAGAGTAGATAACAAGACCATTAGATAACTATACAGCAGTGAAGCAGCACATCACAGAGCAACAACACAAAAACTCAGCAAGACTACAAGACCATAGAGTAGGCAAAAACTGAGCAGAGCATCTATGCCAACAAGCCTTGCAGCATGGCAGTGGCTTCCTCCACTTCATGATCCCTGAGTGGTTGCGCTCACATTTCTGTCACTCATGCATTTGCCTTAGTATGATCTTGAGTGAGTCGCTACCTCAGTAAAAAACCTCGTATTTAGAATGTGTTAAGTCTTGAACTGTACTATAAAAAGAGTATGAAATAATCACTCATCCTGAGAGCCTGATAGCTGCTGTTTGCATGGGGACTTAGGGCAAATCACATTACAAATGTGGTTGATATGTGGCTTAAAAAAGGTATTTGAGTGCTCTGAAACACCCAGCAGATAAATAATGCCATAATGTTTCTATTACTAGCATAGGGTGAGAAAAATCTATGTGGTTTTTGTTTTATTTATTTTCTTTATTTATATTTTTTTTTATTCAAGGTTGGCTTTTTTTAGTCCCTCCCCAAAATAACACATTGTTCAGTAAGATAACGCTGTTTGTATTTTGGACAGTCAACAAAGACTTTTTGAAAACGGGATTATCTCAGATTCTGAGGACTCGGGAGTCCCACATAAATTTGTTGGTTTTCCACTAAAATGAAACCATCAACAGTGCAGGATCCAAATACCAAAAAGGTGTGCTGGATTTTTTTTTTTCTTGGTGGCATCCCCCTTATCTCAGTCTTTCTTGATGAGTATGAGTACCACTCTCTTATAATGCTGACGATCAAGACGGCCATTTAAGAGCATTGGAACCCAAGCTGTGTTTCAATGGCAACACACAGAAGGACACTTTGCAATGTAACACCCGCTCTCGAACCCTTCATCACCCTCACACCCCTAGTTTCCACTTCCACCTGTGTCTCCCTCAGAGTTTCCATCCCTGTTTCCTTGCCTCTGATTTCAGGTTCCCAATTCACCAACTATGCATCCTGTGTCTGACACATGCCAACAGAGCTGGCCGCACTAGTCAGCTGAACACGGATCCAGTTTCTCCCTCTTAATACTCCTAACAAGCCTTTTCCCTCTCCAGCCAAGTGTCAAGCCCACCAATGTCACCTAAGAGGATGTCTCTGTCGTCCACAACACAACAACACAACACAGAGAGGGATCAACAAACATATGCTTTCATTTTTAGTATTTTTTCCCCTCATTTACAAGAGTTGAGATGCAACCAGATATCCACCAGCAGTCACAAGATGGATGCCTCATTATATTTGCATGCTTTATTTTCATCACTTTCCCAGCAAGACTGTGAAGTATGAAGGATGACATATGGTTCGGTGCCATTTCTGATACTGGGATCCATGGGCATGACAAAAATGACAGGAGGTTGGCAGCCAAGTACTATCCTAAAGGGCAGAATTATCTCTCAGAGTAAACAAGAAATATTTACATGGGACAATTTTTAGCGTACGTGAAAATAATAACTTGAATGTCAGTCACAGCGCATCCAAAATCTAGATCTAACATTGCTGTGCTAATCTGGCATGAGGGTTTTGCATAATGAATGTGGAGGTGGGAGACGTGAAAACAGTACAAATAAAATTCTTTTGAATATGAATTTATGTTACATAAATAAATACAAAAACAAAATGTTTTCCAGTGACATTAACTGTTGCACCATTTTGCAAAACTCCTCACAAAAACACAAAACAAAAACCCCTTCAGTTAATTTTGTTGTTTTTTTTTTTTTGTTTTTTTTTTTAAGAATTATTCATTTCTTTTACTCTAACTCATTACACAAAATACTGAGTGGTGCTGAAAACCCAACCAAATGCCCAGCACTGCATCCTACATAATTTAGTTGATCCCATCAGTGAAAAGTATCTACAGTGTTTATTGCCAGTTAAGGATGCCTTGTCTCCCACCTGCCATAATAACAGTAAAGGGTAGAAAAGTACAAAGGCCATCAAAAAAATAAAACCTGACGGAAGAGCAGTAGGAGGGACACGACTCATCAAGTCGAATTGGACACAACCCAAACATCAAGGACAAGGAGGTTACCACTCGCTCTGTCTCTTTTCCTCTCATCAGTGTCTATTTGCAACCCATTGGTTCTTAAAACACACAAAAAAAAAATCATAATATACACTAAATACGTTCTCATTCCAAACAATCATTGCTAAATAAAACATGTAAGATACAGTTTTTTGGTTGTGTTTTTTTACACATTCAGAGCAGCATTCCCGTTCAGCTACCCCGCTGTGCTGCCAGGGGACCACTTGTACTACACACAAGTGTGTGAGTCACGTATGAAGCAGGCTTCAATACACATTTGAATCAGCCATGATTCATCTGAAATGCGGGCCATCCCAAGCAAAGGTACAGGGCTGTGTCCTTTTGTCTTTTTCTTATTTTTTTCAGCCCATTTTTAGATGAGCCCTGCCAACATGCAGCATAACCAAATTTCAGCCGGCACTGAGAATAAACACGAAGAACAGAAAAACAGAAAGCTGTGGGAGGAGGAGATGATGCTTCCAGAGACTTGATATTTATGTTGTTGCACGGTGTGTAGGGGACAGTCTTTCTGTCATTGGGCCCTGCATCAGCAATATCAGTGGAATTTTTTTAGGTCTCGCTGGTGGAATGAGCAGGATCATGTGTTTGCTTATAAGAAACTGGTGTGTGGCCCCCCTCAGATGTTTACTCTCACCATAGAAATTACAAGCTGATGAGACAAGGGTTGTGAAGCAAAATAAAATGAAGGCATTGCCCTCGTCACATCCCACCCATATATGTCATGCAACACCACCCCTTCCTTTATCGAAGGGATAAAAACAATCATCTACAAGGGATGTTTTCATTTTAAAGGCACTGCAATGGGCCCTTAATCTGTTTAATGGACAAGTAGGATGTGTATGATGAGAAAACCCATGACATCCAGCACAGTGGAGAGGTGATCAGAGAGCGAGAAATCAAGGCCAATGTGGCAGAGATGTCTCCATTATGTGCATCAGTGAATATATGTGGGAGATTGTTTTGTTTTTTTTTTCTTTACAGTCTGGGAGTGGAGGCCATACCTTGTTTTTGATGTTGCAGTGGCAGCAAACAGTCCACAGATATTTGAGGGTCCTCCATAGTAGGATGATAAAGAGACCCCCAAAAAACGTCACCATGGAGGAGGCGAGGAATGCCCACCACATGCGCTGTCCATTATTGTCGCAGGGCACCTCGGACGAGAACGGGATGACAACGTCTTCCATCTTGGATATTAAGATTGAAGAGTCCGGATTGATATTATTATTGATATTGCTTGTCCTCATAGAGCTGTCGCTTCCATGGGGAACGGTGCCATCTGCTTCAGCTAGCATTTAGGAGCCTTGGAGAGCCTGTGCCAGCGTCCCCAGCCCCACTCACCAGCCATATTGCTTAAAAAAAACAAACAAAAAAAAAAAAAAACCCTTGTTGGCTGTAGATTGTGTTCACCAAGCTGATGGAGTCTCTGTCTGTATCTCAGCAGCTTAGTGTTTATTGGTGACGGCGCGAGGCACCCGGCACGCGGACCTGAGCGGGAAGTGCGGCTGGTCGGACGGACACATTTAAATCCGCAAAAATGACGAATCGGAAGCGGCTCTCATCCCGAGCGGCTCTCCGGCTCCTCCACCGCCGACCACCATGGCAAGGACGGCCACCGATAGCAGCCACGGCGGCCGCCGACGCTGATGGTGAACAACAACGACAGTGGAGCAAAAACAAAAACAAGAAGAGAAAACAAACAAAAAAAACCCCAACTAATTTACAGCCTGATCTCGGAGAGCCGACCTCTCTCTCACTAGCCGTCTTCCATTCAGGGATCCGGTCGATTAGCAGTGTGTGTGTGTGTTTGTGTGTTGGGGGGTAAGACAGTCGATTTCACTTTCTTTAAGCGTCACTGTGCAACAAAATGATGGAATAAAAGAAACCGCGCACCGAGGTGGATTTGGCTCTACAGTTGGTCAGCCGTCAGACGTGGAGGACTACATGGTCTTGTGGGCGTCACCGCCGTCGGTTCTTCGTGAAGCGGACTGAAGCTCGGGCGGATGTCGCTGTCTCCATTCGGTCCCCCCTGCAGCCCTGGCACCGAGCAGCCAGCTGAGAGAGAGCGCCTGTCAGTTCCGCTCCAGAGGAGAGCAGCGAGGGGGGGGGGGTGAGGAGGAGGACGAGGAAGATGTGTGGAGTGGGGGGGGGGGTTACAGGTAGGAAGGCGGAGCCAAACCCCGATAATAAAGACTGACAGAGGAGCCGGACGCGCCTCGCCGGCGTTTATTCCAAGAATCCATCCGACCGGCCTGCCTCTCTGCTGCTGGACTCAATAATTAAAAAAAAAAAAAGTTGCGCGTTTGCGTGTTTAATGCGCGCCAGTGACGCACGTCGCGAAGGCAAAGAGGCTAAGAAAAGAAACACGATCGATCAGCCCTAAATTTTTTCGGGGTTATAAATTAAGATCTAAACATCATAGGGATCCAGTAGTGACAACCAGCAGATATAAAAAGACAATAAAGTGAGGTCACTCATCACTGATTGACTGAGAGACCCTGCAGGGGGAATCATACTGGAGTGAATTTTCATTAAAGATAGTGCTCCCCCTTTTTCGTCATTTACTGATGATGGGCGTCCCTGTTTTCTCTTTCGAGAAATTAACCAAATAAAAAAAATAATAAATAGTAAAAAGAGGCTCACACACACAGAGGAAATTGATTTCCTTCCCCGTCAGTTATTGTAACATGCTTGGACTTTTAGCTGACATATTAGGGTAAAAACAGGTGTGGGTTGGTGATGACTTGTGAGGCACGACCAGCAGTAGTTTAGTAGGATGCCCCTGAAGCAGCCAGCAGCCACACCAAAAGGATCTAAGGAGTGGGAAACAACTGGCTCGGGGCCCTGAATAACCACTGACCCCTGAGCACCAGACCGGGCAGGTGCACACAGCCACCTGTGTCACAAGGCTCCAGACTTCTTGGAGGTTGTATGTGATAAACATTCAATAATCTGACCCTGAATGCTTTTAATTCAAAAAGTCACAATGCAATTAAAGCATTACATCCCCTTCTGCATGTGCAAAGGCAACGTGAATAACAAACATCAGTCACAATGTTTTTGGAGAGAGACCAATAAAAAGTGTGGGATTGTGACACTTGATCTCAAGAAAGGTTTGAAGGAGATATGTGTTATCTGCTCATGATGGTAATTTATTGTCAGGGAAATAT
This sequence comes from Remorina albescens, assembly GCA_034769265.1. Classification (NCBI taxonomy): domain Eukaryota; kingdom Metazoa; phylum Chordata; class Actinopteri; order Carangiformes; family Echeneidae; genus Remorina; species Remorina albescens. The sequence continues at coordinate 10,256,464 of CM068491.1, read as the reverse complement.
TAGTGCTTCTACAGAAATAGCTGCTGTAACAGAATCTTTTAACCTGGGAAGGGGGTGAGCTATAAAACACAGCCGACAAGGGGATCTGTAAATTATAGCACTTCAAAGTTATGAATGCCTAAACAAGCATAATGGCACCACAGAATATATAGATGTATGAAATAATGTATGACAACACTGTTTCCCACCACAGGCTGGTCAAACAGAGGAAAAAAGCTCAGAGGCATTATGTTTTAAGATATTTAAATACTCTCAGTGATCTTTGTTCTGTTTACTCCACATGGTTTTGTTTTCAAATGACCCTGTAAAAAAACATATGGAACCAAATCCAGGTTTCGGCTTTAAGATACAGCACCAATGTTATGTACATTGTTGGGCTTTATGTATGGCCTGTGATGCCACAAAAGGCCCCTGATCTGTTCAGGCTGATAAGAATCAGGGAGGGCCCTGAGCAGCAGCAGCTCTGAAATTGTCCTCCTGCTGGTAAAAAGATGAAGTGTCCCATTAAAGGTAAACGCTGCTCTTCCACAGCAACCCAAGGGCAAGATTCACTGACATGTTTATTTCAAATATTACAACATCTTTGTAAAAGAATAAAAAATTATTGCCAGTTCCAAGGTTCCAAGTAATAAAGACACCCGAAGCCTTACAATGAGGGAATGTTTTATTAATGCTCATCTTTATTAAATAAGTGATGAAATCCTCAGGAAATGTGTGAGGTGCAAATCACAAGTTCAATTAACAGAGATTTTCTATTCGCAGAATGACGCCTATAATACAACAACCAAATACAAGAAAGGAAAACAACAGGGAAATCAGGTTTAACACAATACACACACTGTGTTCAAGTCAAGTGAGATTCAAAATCAAAAGCAACAATAAGGCCCCAAGAGAGTGTGAACATCAGCAGCACCTGCTACGTACGTTATGTGTCATAAACCCCCCCACTCCCAAAATGAAAGACAAGCTGTTGCTTGAGCAGGTTATCACGCAATATACTCAATATTTTCTTCAGAGCTTTAGCCGGATGGATCTCAGCACTAACAGATGAGGGGATTAATGTGAGAGCAGTCAGGTGGTAATCCCACAGGACATTAGGATGTGCTGGAGTTAACATGCTGGAGAATGGGACCTGTTCATCCCATCCAGCATGAGGGTGGGGGAGAGAGAGAAACACGCCTCGTCACTCTGACAATGAAGTTTACTGTGAGCTGGGAAAGGCCACATCTACAGACCGCTGAGGACTACAAAGATCCTTAGCTGTCAAACTTGAGACTTCTCAAGTTCGGTTGAGCTGTCAGCAGCTGTCTTGAAACAGACACCTCAGCAGGAGGGCCAGAGACCCTATCCCTTTCTAAAATAGGCGAGGGGAGACTTGAAGGACATGAAGAATTTGGGGCACGATATAGAAGACCTGCACCTTTTCTGCTTTAGTGGGAATCTTAAATAGGGATTAGCCTGCGATATCAGGATAACCAATTTCATCTCTAGAAATAAACCGTGATTAAATGAAAGGGATTTGGCAGAAATCCAAAAAGAAAGCAAAATTGGAGAAGTTAAAAAATTATTCTGCAGGTGAAATGATCAGAGAAATCATATAATCGGGAGAATTTTGCATTGGTAAGTGAAGACAGTGAAGATCATATTCAAGCAGAATTGATGCCAACAAGCATGAATTAGCATCTAACACAAGAAGATTGTTGCTCACTTTAGGATTTCCATTGCAGACTTCCACTAGTATTCAACCGGTAAGATATTTGATGGCCAGCTTTCATTCTTAGGTTTGCATGAAGGAGTGAAGAAGTTTTTACTTTATTTGAATGTAGGTTGATAAATAAATGCTCTGGTCTATATGATTATACAATATAATACAACCCTATACAAAGTCTCTGTTGGAGGTTTCATCCTCCATTGTATAAAGAGATTTGGAACTGAATAAGATTCATGATTAAATAAAGTTGCACAAGAGAATCATATTCATGCATTATCCCAGTCTCTTATATAGAATTTGGTGTGATGTACTGTGGCATTTTGAAACCATGGAGTTGTCCCCGTCTCTCTATAAACATGATGTACGACAGTACTGCTGAAGAACAGACAGAGCCACAGTGTTTTTAAAACTGTGTATAAACTCAAGGGTGCAGCTGCGACTTTTAAAGCTGAATCAAGACCACATCTTTACCGCTCCTGATGAGAACCTGTCAGATATTGTCACACACATTTGTGGATGCTTTCAGAAAAAATATTAGTTCACTTTCATGCTTATACATGTCAGAGCTACAGAAACAGAAACCCTGGTATTGAAGAAGAGAGATGCCACTTCCAGCAAGAGAAGTTTTCAGTACTAGAGCAAGAGGAAACTTTAACAAATACAAAATTAGAAAAAAATATAATACAATTAAAAAAAATCCAAGAGTCCATGTTGTGATACAGAAAATGAGTTTAATTCTCAAGTTAATGTCTCAACATACAAATCACATTCTTTTTAATAAAAGAAAAAAAAAAAAAAAAAAAAAATCCGATCAGTACCTGGTGTCTAGATTCTTCTTTCTAAAAATACAACCACTTCACGTTGTATCCCGCTCTCTACAACATAAGCTATCTACTCAGAAAAATAGTAACATTACAGTTTGCTTCTGCTTACTTTTTTAGCCCAATAGTCAAACTTGTGGACTAATTTTCCTTTGAGAAACTGTGCAAGAATAGATCCCTTTTTAATAATTCAAATAAGAAGTGATCCTTTTTGTTTTCTAATCAAGAATAAAAAGGCCATCAATGAAATGTAAGGAACTGATGCGATACATAAAATGTGAATTAGTTACAGTAGAAATTATAGTACCTATTCATAGTCTACTGGAAACCTAGGAACAGTTACACGTTTAAGGTTCACAGATAAACAAGTGCAAAACAGAAATAAAAAGGATAAAGTTGCCTTAGTGGATTTTGGCACATTAAGATACAGAATATGGTTTTGAGGAAGGGCAGAATATTTTTGTCAATATTTTTTGCCTCCTCAATAAAAAATACAATTAAATAACAATGAAAAGTCACTAACATTTAAAACGGACCAGAGGAAAATCATTTAAGATATTACCCTGCAAATTTTGCTTCATAGTGTCTCTTTTAATGAGTACATCAATAAGTGACTGACAACCAACCACAGAAAAAAAATTAAAAATTAAAAAATTAAAACTTACAAAGGAAAAAAAAAACAAAACACAAACAAAACATGCTAATACCTGCTAAGTCATGACTGCCAGACGTTCCTAGGTGTATGACCTAGTGAAAATACATGTAATATATATATATATATATATACACATATATATATATATTTGTTTTTTGTTTTTTTTTAAGATTTCTCTGCATATTGTATATGTTATATTTTATAGTGTTATATATAGGTTAAGGAGATAGAATGATAGTTACACAGTGGTCTGTCTAGCCCTGGAGTGCATTCTGAGGAGTTAACCCGTTGGCCGCTACTTCTGCAGACCCTCAAAACCTCGCCATTGTCATGCACTGTACTGGTCTGAAATCAGCCCCTACGTCATCAAGTCTGTGACGCGTGAAGGGATTATTTCTCACCTCGAAGAAAAGCTTTCAGGATGTGTCTGAATGTTTAAGCTGAGTGAGTAGGGGCTGGTTTCAGATCAGGCTTCTTCTCCGAAGGCACTTCCGAAAGGCCCATAAACGGTCCACACACCCAGCTACTATAGAAAGACAATGCATAGAACACACATAGATGTGTTTGGAGTTTTCATGGCCATCACTGCTGGCAGTTGGGTTCAGTGAGAACACAGCTGCATACTTCAAGAGGTTTTGATGCTTTTGCACTTTTGTGATGAAACACCACAAGGACTGTGATGTCTGATCCCGGCATTCCATTTCTATAGCACTATATTCACATTGAAACACAACTCATCTGAAATTGCCATTACAATTGTGAACTACAGTCTCGATGCTGTTTTTTTCCTCTCACACACACACACACACACACACACGCTCACGCACAAAGACAAACACACACAATTAGTTGTCAGTCATTGTCAAATGGGTGCATATTTGTGGGAAACCACAAATGTCATTTGGTACACGGGTGGGTCAAGGATTGCTGAACTTCATTAGTGTTGAGGTTTGTGTACACAGATGGGAGGGACACGCATTCAAGCAAATATTGAACATCAAGAGTCAGACTTGTCTTTTGACTGTAAACGGATGCTTACGATGCAGCATTACAAATACACCACCAGAAACCCTTAGGGAAGACTCAATGAACTCTAACGTCGAGATCCAGTGCTACTAACCTGCTCCGGAGTACATCAGAAATAAAGGAGGCTCTGATTATAAATCATAACAAAGACAAAATAAAAAAATATCAATAATTTACATAACTAGCTCGTTGTAGGGTACCTATTGGTATAGTGTGAGAGTTAATTAGTGTTTGGGGAATGGAGATGAAAGCTGCAGCTCGCTGTAGTGGCAGCCAGTCTCCTCTAAGGGCAGCCGAGTGGAGTCCACAGGACTTTACTTTGTTCTTGATCAACTATCGTCATGATCTGAGTGCAAATGTAAGGGAGGGTGCCACCTTGGACAATACCTGCAAAGAAAAGGTGGCTCATTTAGTACTGACTGAGTTTGAGTTTGGTCTATACATACATACTGGAGTGGAATCTAAGCTGTTTATTGTGTCATTGGATTTTTTTTTTTTTAGATGTTTAATGGTATACACACCTGTAAAGAATTTGCTGTACTCTTGCTCTATCTTCTGTGCGCTTTCAAACTGCTCCTTGGAATGTTTTTGAGAAACTTTGTCCCGCAGATAAACCGGATCCTTCTGCTCCCTGTGGCAAAAAAACAAACGAACAAATGAAGATCATCATTCAGACCAGAGCCTGTAAATTCAATAACAGCCACCATTTGTCAGTCATTCACCACAATCATAAAATTTTCATTGAGCTTTTGATCCTTCAAACTATCTCATACTTTAAAAAGAATTGTAACACATTTTGCCAGCAAGGCTATTTGGGAGAGAAATCTGAAAATCGATCATAGTTTCATGAATCATGGCAAGCATTTAGAACATACCGCAAATGAAGAAGGGATACAGCATTCATAATGAGAGACTTTCAACAGTTATATTTCACCAGCTAATTGGGATAATACAAGTGTGTGTATTGGAGATTGGTGCTTGTCCAGACACGGCGAAAGGTTCATGGTGGGATGGAGAGTTTGAACACTTATCCTGTTCCATCCATCCATCCATCCATCCATCGACATACGCGCACACGCACGCGCACGCACGCACGCACGCACGCACGCACGCACGCACGCACGCACGCACGCACGCACGCACGCACGCACGCACACACACACACACACACACACACACACACACACACACACACACACACACACACACACACAGGACTAGATTCAGCAACATAGACGTTCTGCACTTTGCTTTGTGTGAGAGTGAGGGGAGACCATTGTGTGTGCCCTAATTTGTGTTTTGAAAGAGTCTGCAACTTACTTGATCTGCTTGGCATTTTTGTAGCGGATGAAGACAACAATTGGATAAATGTGAACACTGTGGAGCCTTTCAATGGCATGCGGGGCGATGTCAAGCAAACAGTGACAGCCCTGCATCCGAAGACAAACAGAATGTTTTTAAACCGATGAAGTAATTCAATGCACTGTTTCCATTGGCTTCGCCACAGGAATCTGAAGTTTTAGTCACTGATATCCCAGAATAAAGAGCTGCGACAGTGAAAACTTATCTTGAACAAAGCAGAGATTCCAGACAAACAGAAGCCACTTGATTAAACCTGATAAAAAAAAATGAAGAAAGAAATATGCAGATTCATACCTTATCTGTTATTTCCTTTATAGAAGCAACAGTGGTCACATCAAAATGGCCACTCCTGCGCTTGTAGTCGATGAAGAGACAGTCTTTTACGCCCCGCTCGATGGCTTGCTGGGATGCCTTCATCACCTCTGCGGACAGAAATTAATACAAAGCTACCCATAGGATGAAGCATGAATATTGCTACAAGGTGTAAACAGATTGTGTGATAGAAATACCTTTTTTCTAAACTAACCCATCCATTCCTATTCCTTCATTTCTGCTGGAGACTTTTCAAACAAATGTTAAGAATTTGTAGGACTGACAAATACCTGGATGAGGTGAACTTACCCAGTACACATCTGCAGAACTTTCCAGGAGACTCTTTCACCAGCATCTCTTTGATGGGATCAGTGAGCGGCCCAAGGATGAGTACTGGTCGGGGAGAGGTGCACTCCACCTTCTGGACCCGCTGGTACGCCAAGCTCACACACTCTATAAAGGCCAAGAGCACATGGGTCAGTCAAACATCAGTTTCAGCAAAGATTTTTTTATTATTATTCCAAAGTATACAAAGCTTTCTTCTTACCATCAAGGAAGGGGATGGAGTCTGTGCTGATGGCATCCAGAGCCACCATCTCTTTGCTGTCTTTGGAGCTGCTGCGCTTGTGTTTCTGTTTCCTTCTGAAGAAGGATCTGCGGGCCGCTGCAGACAAAGTCTTGCTGGAGTCTTCCTTCATTTCTGTCACACTATGTCTACGATAAAACTCTTGGTCCATCCTAAGACGCACATTCACAAAAGCAGAAATAAGCGGAGGAGTCAGAGATAATTTTAAAACCAAAACTGTTTTACGCATTAGCATTTTTCAGAGAGATGTCAAGAGACAATTTGTTGTAAAAAGAGGTCTTAACTGGAGATTCCACTGTAGTAGCTAAATAACATTATTTCTGACTTTCATTACTGATAGTAACAAAGAGCCAGAACAAAATAAGAACAACTGAATAGCCAGAAACAATTTGTTACGTCAACACATAAAGACAGAATAACAAAGAAAAGGACAGTCCAAAAGAAAAGTCAAGAAGGGTGATATTAGATACAATGCATCAATAGCAATGGCGAAAGTTGTTGTGACAGCTGTTACTGTCACAACAACTTTCATCTACTGTCACAACTGTCCGCTGGCTCAGAGATGTACAGTATGTATGTGCCGGTTGCATTCTCCACCCACATGTACTTGCTGGGTATCTGCCCCCTCTGGATCTGCTGTGCATTCTCATCTAGCTGCCAGGCCATCCAGGTCCCAAAGCTGCCCTTTGGTAAAGACTCATCCACGTACAGGATGTCATCCTTCTTAAAACTGAGGTCACCCTCGGCCTCCCCCACCCGGTCGTAAAGTGCTCTGGTGAGAGGGAGAGACAAAGATAGATGGGGAGTTATGAAGAGTTGGGCAGAATGAGGGTTACCACGGAGCGTCTAAAGTTGATTAAGTAAGAGAAGAGGTGAAGACCAGGTGTGACGGGAACAAGATAAAGAATCACGGAAATAGAATGAGAGTTAGAAAAGAAGTGAAGAGGGTGTTTATCTATTGACACTGTAGGACTTGCTCGCCTCCTGTTAGAGCCTCGTAAGTCATTCCAGAGGAGTCTATCTGTGACAGCCCGGCAGGCTGAGTGTATTTATTGCAGATGACATCACGAGCCCACTCGCCTATATGACAAGTGACTGCAGCAGCTGCAGCAACATGTCCAGATAGAGTCCCAACAATAAAACCTGACTATTTTAGCACTTCTTTTTCCATTCACATACAACGTTGTTTCCAATGACCTGAAAAACCACTGAATGCTAAAATAGATGCAGTGTTGGCATATAGTGAGTACAGAGATTAGAGAGCCTAAATTTGTGGTGTGATTAGCATCATTGCAATCATACAGCATATCTAGGACATAATTGGTTGGATGAGAAAGACTTGAACTTATGCAAAGGCCATGATTTAATTATAGCAGCATGGATGGATATGAGGTTGGTTGAGGAAAGTTAGTGCTGTCCTTCTTGTAGAGCTGTAACACTGTGTGCATGTGTGATGTGTGCACATAAATAGTATACAGGTACCTAATATAAAAACCATCTCCTGGAACATCTTTGAGCATGCTGAAGTCATCTGGCCGATGCTGCACCTTAAATGTCACCACCTCTGCGGGCTTCAGCATCTCAACATACATCTCTTCTGCAGTCTTATTCTTCATATTGACCGAGTTATACTGAAAGACAAGAAGAGATTGACAGCTGAATAAAACTAATAAGGACCAAGTGAGGTTCATAACATGATAAAATAAAAGAGAAACTGGGTGAGGAGCAGAGAAATTGGAAGTGTTTACACTCATATGTGAATTGATTGTCCCATGTGAAGGGTTCAGTTGCAAAAAGCTACATTTCATCCGAACATTCAGCTGTATTTAAGTGTCGCAGTATTGATTTCTTATGTTTGGAGAAAGAAAACAAATAGGATGGGAGATTAAAGGACAGACTGGTGCTGTGCAGACTGACGACAAAGCTGCATGGCAATTCAGATAGAAAGCCCTCTGTGGTGGAGTGTTAAGTGTGAGCATTCCAAGAATTGTGTATTATGAGTTTACTGTGCTCTTGGATAGATCACCGAAACGTAGTGATGGAGAACGCAAACGAGGAAGGGATCAATGAAAAACAATGACAGACAGGAACAGAAAAAATTAAATGCCAGACCCTTGTGGCAGGGCTTCAGTCACAACGGCATACAACTAACAAATGTCTTAGCTTTAAGCTTTGAGATTACTTTTGCTCGTACATCTTTTAACTGTCCACTTACAATCTACAGTATCATGTGAAATGGTATAAAAGTCTCATTTTATCTCATCGGGGATCTGTTGGGTCCTTTTAAATAATTTTATAAAGAGTTTGGTCTAGACCGACTCTATGTAAAGTGCCTTGATGTAACTTTGTTATGATTTGGCACTATATAAATAAATCAGATTTAATTTGATTTGATTTGATTTAGAAAAAGAACCATCTTTGCAGACACCGTGAATAAAATAGAAGGTACACAAAAAAAAAAAACCTTACAAATTCAAGAATTACAAGTGTGACAAAAACAAACCTACATCAGCCACTGTTTGAAAAATATATCAGTCTATTTGTAACACTTTCATGAACTTCTTTATATGCCCATTGCTAAATTCCTACGCAACAGATTGTGAGTTTGAGCAGAAACCCAAGTCCATACCTCTAGGATGAGATCCCCAGGGAGGAGCCCATCAGGGCCTCTGGCAGGACTGTCCTCATCTAGGCTTTCTATGTAGACACCACGCAGGTTCCCTCCACAGAGTGCAACTCCCACCTCCACTCCAGGCCGGCGCACCGTGACGAGTCGTGGCTCACCCACCTTCCTGCTGCCATCAGACAGCATTCTGGCACAGAATGAGTGGTTATTCAGAGCCAAGCATCCTTCCTATGTACAACTTAAGATTATGGAGAAGAGCTTCAATGGTTTTATTAGTTTTTGTGCATGTTTACCTGATGAAATTGTGGGGGCTGGTAGTGGGTGTGGTCTGCTTGGAGGAAGGAGTGAGCGTGCCCTCATCTTGTTCGCTGAGAGTGTCGATGGTTGAGTGATTGTCGGGGGTGGCGGCCCCACTTCCTTGTGGAGTCGACTGAGTGCTGACTGGCTCCAGACGGGAGCTGCGCAGATCAAAGACAGCCAAAGTTTTTGGGGTTATTTTCTTTGCTCAATCGATTAAATTACTACACAGGAAACTAGGCTTAATGTTCTTCAGTGCTGAGGAATTATTCGTGTGACCCACTGCATCATCAGGGAATGTCAAAGAGTTAAATAATTTGTACTTGTACTCCCCCAATATAGCCAAATTTTAATGCAACACAAGAAGATGCCTTTTATCAAGAAGGGTTTGATTAGTCTGTGGATAACGTAGGAGTGGCTGCTGTTTACAGATTTGTTATTCTCCAACCATGAGCACAAATACAATAGCTAAAAATCTAACTTTTCATATTTGTTAGGCTTTAATAGAGCTACAGTGAGGTCAGTCTTGCAGTGATTCAAATTCTTTTATTTGACCAAGCACCCAAAAAAGAACAGTGGTGGCAGTTGGTGAGCAATAAATGATTTATTAATTGGGATTTTGACTGACTGGCATGTGCAGGTCACACTGGTCTTCACTCTGCCGTGCATATGGAGAATCTATAAAGATGAACAGCCTGAAAGTTATTTAATTCTCTACATTTTGCACCTGAATGAGCAACTGCTGTTTTAAGAGCTTCCTCTGTGTTCATTAAGATAGAAAATTGTAAATGCAATGAAAACGTATCGTCTGAACATCTGCTACTTCTTAAAACGAAACCAATTCAGGAATCAGCCAAGCAGAACGACTGGGACACTACTAACCCCCTCGATGCTTAACATCTGCAAGTAGCTTTTCAAGAAACATCATGCTACCTGGAGCGAGAGTGGTTCCCCAGCTGGTACATATGTGGGTTGTACTGGGCCATAATGGTGATGGTGTCGCACTGCTGGCCGATGATGAGACGAGCCTGCTGCTCTGTAGCATTACGCAAGTTGATGCCATTAAACTGATAAGGGAAGAAAAGTGTGATTAGGGAGAGTTTTAGGAGAGATGGAGTTATTAACAGACCAGAAAGATATGAACACAGTATGTGCCCAGACTATTAAGGGCTTTAAGTGATTAGTAGTGCTTGGTGGGGACGATACTCATGAGAGTTGACAGAAGATTAACTTTACATCCATTTTCCTAGCCTTAGAAAAAAATATAGTGCATACTCTATACTCTGTAAAGGGCCCAGGCAACCATTATTTCCCTTGAAACATCTGTAGCTTTATTTGCAATTCAGAAGTGCTGAAGCAATGCATGCTTTGTTGTGATTATGTAAAGTCACTAATGCATATTCATGGTTGTTGGGTTTTTTTTTATGGTTTTTTTTGTATGCATGCACCGTCATTCACAACACAGTGGGATTATATTGAACAGAATTGCAGAGGATGCAATGTTGTTCCCACTTAGGTGAAAATCGGCCTTCACTTAATCACCTTAAGGTTAACTTAGTTTAAAATATATGTTAAGAAGTTTACTTGTATGGGATTTACACTCATATGTCATTGACACAGTGCAGAATTAAAACAGTAAAATTGCACATTTTGCTTAGATCAGGGCTCTGTTATGGGAAGGTTCACTACCTTATGCGTTGAAGAAGCACACCAAAAAAAATAAAAAAAGTAACAAGCAATTCAGTCTCTGCAAAGTTTTGGTACAAAGACCTCATTTACTTCAAAACCATTCCTCCTCCTTAAGTCTTTTTCTTTGAGCTAGTCAAACTGTTTACCAGGTACAACATATAGCCACACTGATATGAAGTGAAAACATCATTTCAATTCATGAACTTCAACAAACATTCAAATCTTGGGAACTTTGACAACACTGATGAATATAGTTTTCCAAGAAGTTAGGCCATAGAGAAATGCTGTTATTTATGCTGTTTTTACCTCCAGTAGTTGGTCTCCATATTCCAATCCTGCCTGGTGGGCGATGCTGCCTCCAGTAACTTTAGAAACAAAGATTCCTCCGTTCTCCCCGCTGACAATGGAGATGCCAAGAGGCTCTGAACCTTTGTGCACAATGACATTGCGTGGCTCCTCCAGGTATGGCCTGATGGGAAAGAGGGATAGCCATAAGTAAACAGTGCCTTAGAAAAAGTAATTAAAGGACACCACACAGGAGTGTGTTGAGAGGGTAAATGCTGAGGAACTATTTTCACAGCTGGGTTGACCAATTTATTTACAGCTCTGGGGAGTCACTTGCTACCCAGGCTTTCCTCTGGATGAAAAAAAAAACCCAAAAAACCAAAAAACAAAATCAACAACAACAACTAAAGAAAATCCGATTGAAATATAGCCATCATCAAAAGAAAGTTGTATTTAAAGCATGTTTGGACATGATCTTAAATTTCCCCCCAGGCCTGTAAAATGATCATCTCTCCGGAGCACCACTGGCTTACAGGATAAACCGGACAGGCTCAGAGCACAGAGACACTGTGTACAATACCATGAAAGCACAGGCAAGTGAAATCCCTTCACATGAAGGAGATTTGCATGAACTTTGTGTGTTCTTCATAACATGTTGGCTTTGGACATGGCATACAATCCCATGAGGAGGAATGGATTAGCAGCCAGAGACAGGGGTAAACAGAGTGGTGGTGTACAAACAAGACCATGACCCAGAAGCTGGAGGCTGAATAATAATGCTGTTGCATAACATCCATACCGCAGACTAAAGGGTGACTTGGCTTCAGGCCAAAATATACACATGCATATTGACCATGTCGTCATCGTGGGGTATGGAAACTGCATGCAAAGTCTGGGATTTAAGTGTGTTTTCCAGCATAGAGGGAGACAAGTGCAGACACATAAGCACAACACTGAACCTTTGAAATTTACAGAGTGGAACTAATCGGGCCTTTTTTATTTTCTGAGGCACATGTACGTTTCAGCATGCAAAGAAGTAGCAATCTGAAAATTAAACTACTCCTTTGTGGTGGGTGGAAAAGACTTTTTTTTTTTTTTAATCCTGCTCCTCCATACTATATACCCTACTGCACCAAAGCATGTGAAGAACGTGAATTTGGGGGAAGGGTGGGTGGGGGGCATTCCCTTGTTTGTAGCACTGTGAGGGCGAACAAACCTGAGGCTCCTGAGAGAGGAGAACCTCGGCCTTGCAGCCAGAGGAATCCTTAGAAAAGATCGGTTATGGTAAAGAGATCTGGAAGCGGAGGGTTACAGAGAGGCGGGAGGAAGATAAAAGAAGAGAATGGAGGACAGATATCATACATCGACAGTGATGATGTAAAAAGATTGAGTGGTGCTGGTGGTACACAACGGGACAAAAATGTTGGCGGAAAGAAAGTAAAATATGAACATACCAGCAGATCACTGCTTCTATTTTGAAAACAGCAAGAGGCTTCCATAAAATTATTAAGCATATTTTAATAGGATTTCAATCGGAATTTCAATAACGAATTGCAGAGCTCTGACCAGGATAGAACTGTTGCCTGGCAACGCCTATCAAAACAACTTGGGAGGATCCCTGAGGACAGGCGTAAGCCATATCATACCCACTTCTGATCCTTTTAATCACACTCTCATTTACTTTTACATTTATACCATCTGTAGGGGCTCTGTATCTGTTAGGGCTGCATTCATCAACTTGGCACAAATAAGCATCTGATTCATATTCTTGATCCATGACCAATAAGCTAATGCAGACAAGTCATTCAACTGCTCATGGACAGTTAAGTTCTGATATACTGCTCTCTCAAATCTGAACACTTGCTTCCATCATACCTGTCTTTCCTTCGCTCCCCTATTGGCACAGGACTGACTGAGATCCGAGGTAAAGTGGAAATGGAGCCTTGGGATTGGCTGCTGGCAAACGATGAAGTCTCCAGATTGAGTGGCGAATGTGGAGGCGTGATGAGGCTTGGACTGCTACACTCTGAGTGCGAGAGGGACCCTGGATTTAGGGGAAGAGGACCAGAGAGACAGAGAATAAGAGTCTGTGCAGTCTAATATGACATTTATGTACTTGGAATTCACATGAAATCTGATATTGTTGTTACTGTTTTTGAATGGAAGCTTAAGTTTAATATAAATTTCATTGTTTTCACACTTAATGTACAAATTGTGTTTCTAATCATCTGTGGATAATAAGATACTGAGCTTCCAAGAGGTGACTCAAACATGAACACATTATCTTTCCTGCACACAATGTGGCCCCTCACGTTGTACCTAAATACCTCACACAGGGGAGATAATAGTGTCACTGATGATGACGAGATGAAGAAACTGGAAGGGAAAGATGTTGACAATTCAATTGTTTAAAGGAGACCTCCACATTTGAGGACAACATTTAAGTTGGCTCCTGTTTTCCTTCCGCTAAGGCTGAAAAGCCTCTTACAACTAAGTGAACCCCTACAAAGTCATACCAGGCCTGAGGGTTGTCACAGAGTTTAAGTAAAAAAAAAAAAAAAAAAAAAAGCTGAGACTTGTAACTGCTGTTTGGCAATATGATCCAAAGAGCTTTTAAGTGTTTTAATAGTCGTGTAACACGAAGTGGATCTTAATGCATGAGAGCAGTACCTCTGTCTGACCCCAGCATGGAGCGGGGGTAGCGTGGAGTTGAGGGGATTTTGATCCTCTCTGTGCGGTACTGGACATTATTTGATGAACCTGGCAGTGGGATGAGGAGACAAAGGAATGAGCTCTGACATATTACCCCCCCCCCAAAAAAAGCTCCACTGATTCTGCGATCTTTACATATTGGTGTGCGCGCGTGCGTGCGTGTGAGACTGACCGAGCCGTGCACTGGAGGGCAGTGAGTTTGTACCGTGTGAAGCTCGGCTGCTGCGTGATGATGAGGATTCAGAGTAGTCGCTTGTGCGTTTCTGCTGGCTTAGATCCAGGCTCAGACGACCCTGGTGTTGGGGGCTTTGCAGACAGAAAAAGAAAAAAAAAAGAAAAAATACACAACTATTCAAACATGCAATGTATATATATATTTTTTTTGTTAAGACATAATTAAATTGAGGGACTGAGTTATATCCCCCACGTCCCGGAAACAGATAAGCGTTTGAAGATGAATGAATGAGACTGAGCTAAATCATAACTGCACAATGCTAGAGAAAAAGCAGCAGTAGGCACCACAATTTCATTGTCTGATTCTTGTGTTTTGGAATCAAACTCATTTAAATCTATTACTCATCTTGAGAAGCCTAATCAGAAACTCTGAAATGTCAATCTGCTTTAGAGCAGCAGTAAAGGAATGGTGAGCGTGAAGAGAATGTAACCTGGTGTGGGTGTGCTGGTGACAGATCTGGGAGGCTACAGATGGACAGTTGCTGGTATGAACGCGGTGGCTGCGTACAGTGTACACTGGATTCCTCATTACAGCGGTCACAGCGGGGCAAGGAGCCAGTCCCCGGTGGGCTGAATCTGACAGACCACAAACACAGCACCATGTTAGAGAAGGGGGAAATTTATGATTATGGTGAAAGCACATGTTTACAAGTATAAAACTCACTAGGAGGTAGGGTGCCATTGTAGACTGTGGGGACAAAGCCGACACTGTGCCTATGGGAGCGGCTGGGGGAGGAACGCAGCATGTCCCTGGGCTCTGGTGAATGCTCGTCATTAGAGTAGCTCTGTGATGAATGTCAAAAACAAAAGATTACCATTTTCCTTGCAGGGGAAACAATACCATTACGTCTTTGGAGACATTCTCTGCCATTTTCTGGAGTCAAGTGTCATATCAGAAAAATGACAACATGAGCATCCCACAATAATAAAATGAACATTTATTACCAAACCTTCTCCATCTCCTGTGTGCTTGGGGGCCTTTGGAGGTAGCCAGGCACAATTGTCTGAGCCCCGGGCACTGACTCAGCTCTTAGGTTGTATGGCTGCACCAGTGCAGAAGCATCATTCACTTAGACATGCTGTCTAAGAGGTATAACTCTGATGGGGCTGTGAATTCTGTTACAAAACGGATTCTTTGGCCCAATGGAAGGATGTGAAATGTTTGTGCGACTTTTAATTCGTTTTTCAAATGCATCTCATCTCTTTTTATATGTATTATATGTCCCCATTTAGAGGAGGACATTTGTATGTTTTATTGTGTCACATTAAAACTCAAGGCCTTAAACTGACTCACTTGGAAGGTGGGAAGAGTGATGGTCTGGGGGGTCATCCTACGTCGTAGGGCAGGGGCAGATTTAGGACGTGGTCTCTTCACCTCTGGCTCCTCCCCTCTGGTTCGGCCGATGTCTTCGTCACATGACTTCCTCGAAGTCAGGACCTTTCCGTCCAGGAAATAGTGGTTTCCATTTCTGTCTCTTTCTCGCTCACTCCTCTCCCTGCTTTCTCCTGCTGCCATGGAGATGACAGCCTCTCCTTTGCCATCTGAGGTGATTGTGCAGTCAGAGGCAGAGCTGCTTTGATGTTTGTGTTTGAACTTAAAGGAGTCACTGCGAGTGGGTGGAGTCGGAGGGGTTGGGGTAGGGGTGGATGAGGAGGAGAGGGACTCAGTCTTCGAGGGCTGTGGGGAATGGGAAGCTGCAGCAGCGGCAGCTACTGCTGCAATCTGATTGGCTGCCATGAATTCCATCTTAGAGGAAGGTGTTTCGGGCCGTTTGAAAGTATCTGGTTCAAAGATGGATTTCCTCTGCTTAGGGGATTTGTAGATGGAGAGCTGAGCTGCTGCTGTGACTGGACTGGAGTTATCTGGTGCAACCGACATACCTCCCACCATCATCTTGGGCCAGGTGCCTCCACTGTGCTTCTTCTCCAGAGTTGTCTCCATTGTGATGCAGTCTGAGGCTGAGACAGGGTCAAAAGGCAAAGAGGAAGGCCCCTTTGTGTAGGGACAGCACTCTTGGAAAGCACTGGGCCCATAGCGGCCTGTACCTAAGTCAGACGCTGGCCGAAGGCTGGTGGCGTGGAGGGAACCTGTGGAGAATGGCTTGCTAATGTCGCCATACACCTCCTCAGATTCACCTCTGACCTTCCTCCTGTCCCCAGAGATGCTACTTGTACTAGCACTTCCAACATCGGGGCAGAAGATGTCCGTCTGTGTGGAGCTGTTGTGTTTGAGGTTACGACTGTTGCGGGAGTGAATCTCTGACAGGTGAATGCGCCCGTTGGACTTTTCTGATGACTCACGCAGACTCTCAAAGATGTTCTGGCCTGATGTGCTGTGAGGGAAGAACTGAAGGGAGAATAGATTATGGTATAAGCCAAACAGCATGACACATTTTTAAATGATGCCTTGGAAAGTACTGCATCAGATAATTCTACAAACCACACAGTTAAAGTTTGAAGTCTAAGTAGGTCGAGAAGTAGAAAGAAAGCTCTTGAAGACTTTTTAGCATAGATGGAGTATAAAAGGAGCTCAGAAAGTGAGATGAATGTGGCCCACCTTCATAAGAGAGAGGCTGAGAGAGTCCCTGCAGCTCCTCAGCAGAGCCTCACACTCTGTCACAGATTTGTTATCCAGAGCAATGCCGTTTATCTGGGGAGTACAGAGAGACACTGGAAATAAGGACAGGTCCTTCAGCACTACAGCAATGCACAATAGTCTTTTTGATATTCCTCCAGGGCACATGTGCATGTCCTGTGTGGCGGTATGATCAAAATAGATATAGGTCTATGAACATGCACAGGTGACATGCCAACATGAGAGCGCCTGGGACCAGAGCTGTGTCTCACTCTGCTGCAGTGGTGGAAACACAAAAATTTAAGGCAGCACAATTCAAGCCAGTAGAATCCCCATACTGCAATCTGCACATTTCCAATGCAATGAGCTCAGTTTGGGATGAACTTTTTCTTTTAAAACAGTCAGAGATGTTAAAGTGTCTAATATATTATAGCTCAGACTTATCATGAACTAACTTCAGGAAAGAACTTTCTGCTTTAACACAGAACAAGTCAGGCATTTTTTATCAGACAGAACAGAAACAGTCACCTGTGAGGCGTGGAGTTCAGCTACTGACATTCAATTGCATCCCATGCATATTTCATTGCAGATTCAACACTCTGTGCTCTTTTTTTGCAAATGCAATTAAGCATTTAATGAGTTATACATAACCTGATACACGGCTGTGATTAACATCTACAAGGGCATGTTAAAATACGATACACTTCCACTATTAAGATCTCTTAACTCATCATCTTACCATTGCTAATTGTGGCTGCGCTGAGCTATCATCTGGCACATCACCTCCCTGGCTAAATGGAAGCGAGGGCTGTGGTGCTATATAGTGAGTAGAGGTATTCAAGTGCTCGTGCTCTAAAGGTATTGCACAGGTTTCAGGCTTAAGTCTAAAATAACTTGGGAGTTAAGATTTCTGCTGCTATTGACGATTAATGTAAGTGACAAGATCACTTTTTGGAGCTAGAGATGGATATGAATCGTTCCATTTTTGGCACTTGCCTTCTCTCTCTTCCACTCCCTAAAGTCTATGTACACTGCAGTGGTGTGTGCTAAGACAGCTCCACCTAGCCCTTTAGAGCTGCAAGTTTTAGCGGGTTTAATTTGAAGGAGAAGACTTTCCTCATTCTACTTCATATGCTCAGCCAAATCCCCCCTTATCTGGGTTTGGAGTGTGGATACTAGAATGGATCAAGCCCTGGATTAGGAACCAGTGTGAGCTGTAGTGTGGTAGATATGGAGGAGGGGTGTATAAAAAAGGAGGGGGGGGGGGGGTTCATTAAGGCTGATAGTGACTCACAGCGATCAGTCTGTCTCCAACTGTGAGAGAACCTTCCCTGGCTGCCGGGCTGCCCTGGACGACAGCAGTGACAAACACCCCGCTCTCCAGACCAATACCACTGTCTGAGATGTAGAAGAGAAAACGGGGTGATAAAAACAAAAATTTGAACTAGCACTGAAGAATAAATAGGAATAAGACAAGGGAAAATCATTGGAATTTTTTTTTTTTTTTTTTTTTTTATGAGCAAGCCAAGTAATTAATCACCAACATACCTTTATGTCCAGCAAGGTTGATGTGAACAGGAGTGACCAGCCTTCCTCCCAGAGACTTTCTTCTTCGTACCACCATATTGATCAATCCTCCACCATTAAGGACAGCCTTCACCACCTGTTTCCTGTCCTTATTGCTCAGATCTATGTCATTAATTTTCAACAACCAATCGTTCACTCTGGAAACACAAAAAGACAGGCAATGAGGCATTTAATAAATAACTCACCTAGATAAATACCCAGATTAATTTCATGAGGCAGCTCATACCTTAACCTTCCATCTGCGATACTTCCTTTGTCCACCCTTGTAACAAATATTCCACAATCTCCTGGTAAATATGGATCATTTACCCCCTCAGCAATATCAAACCCAAGTGCCTTCAAATCCATGTCATCCTATAAAGACAATTAGATAAAAATCACAGCATATTTATCAATTTTGATCATTCTATTACAATTTCATGAGGTTTTGGCAGTCTTTGGAGCTCTGCTGGCTCTCAGAAGATTGGCATGTCATCAAATCCATCTCAGTAATGAGATCAGAGCGTTGCTCTTACCCTGTCTTTCTCAAACTCCACCACCTCTGTCTCCCACTCCAGGGAGTCAGTGTCGATGGCTGAGTCGTGAGAGCTGTGGGCCATTAGCTGACAGAACCGAGCCTCCTTCTCCAGCTGGCTCTCCATCTTCTCCCTTAACAAAGCAAGACATGGCATACAGAGACAAAGGTCAATCAACTGAGGATGCATTGCAAAAACAACAGAAAAAAACAAACAAAAAAAACCCCCACACCAGCAGTCTGTAGACTGTTGGGGGGTTTTTACCAACAGGCATGAAATAAAATTTATTCATTTAGAAAGTATATATGGTGACCTCTTTTGACATGAAATCAGGTGCAAACCTCATTTATCATTTCAAAGTATTTTATATGTTCAACTGACACCTTCCATTGTGTGGTTTAGGGAATCAAATTTATATTTACTACACCAGAACCTAGAAGGTAGCTGTGACATTAAAACCCCGATTTTGCATTGTTCTTGACAGAGGTTAGAGAAAGAAACTCTCACAGTCACAGTATGCTGCATAGTCCATATAATACTTCAGCTCAAAAATGCTTGCATTATACATTTCAGCCAGCAAGGGGAGCTTTTACATGCCATATAAAATGTTCGTAGGCAGGGAGGTAAAGACAGTGATAGAAAAAATATGTGTGTCCAAAACACTGACGCTTCACAGGATTACACTTTTAATCTGGGCATGCGGAAATGGCGCCAGGCACACAACTAAGCTCTATGATGTCTCCAGAGGCAGAATAGTTTATGCCTTGCCACACACTGAGGACAACAGCTTAAAAGGACAAAGACAGTGTAGCACACAAAGCTGGCTCAATAATAGGCAATGTCATTTTGTGCTCACTCATGGATTTTCTTTGAATTACAAACACAAATTTACATTATATCTCAGGCTTCAGAACCATGGCGACGACTCACTTCAATTCTTTGAGCTCTCGCAATGCGTCATTCTTCTGTTTCCTCATATCATCCAGATTTCGCAGGGCATCGGCCAGATCACTGACTGCACGATCCCTTTCCCGCCGTAGATTATCACATAGAGTTCTGGGGGAAGACAGCAGAGAGGCAGCAATATGATGTGAGAATAAATGGTGGTGTGTAAAGACAAGTACTTTAGCCAGTGAGCCCACCAACTCCGCCAAGAGTCTTTAACAAACCAGTACACAGACTGACCTTATGCTCTCCCTCTCCGCCACTATTTTGTCCCTCTCTTGGAAGGCCCAGTCCCGTCGACATTTGGCCACCTCAGCCTCCTGTGTGGCCTCCTTCAGTTCCTGAGACATAGCCTCATACTGTTTTCTCAGCATTTCGATCTCCTTATTGGCTCGTTCCATGTCCAGGGTGGCCGAGTCTTGTTTCTGTCACATGGAGCACGCATGAATAAGATAATTCAACAAAAAAGTGTGCCATTACAAAATCCAGTTTGTAGTGCAAATGTAAAAATTAACCTTTGAAACAAATCAAAGCCCATCTTGCAGGTTATAAAACTTAGTGCCGTCTGGTGATTAGACAGAGGTGTGACCTAAAACTACTTGGTGGAGAGTCCACTGACATGCTATAATCCACCAACTGACACCTCCAAGGCTGCACTAAGCTTGTTCTCGTGTGTCTAACCTGTGACCTTATGCTGTCAAATCTCAGGTGCGGTATCGTTTGTTACCTGTCTGGCCTGGTAGTACTCTCTGAGTAACTGATCCCTTTGAATGATGGCCTCTGTTCTCTCCTTGCGGGCCACATCTCTTTCCTCCCGGACGGTCTCGATGTCCTTGCAGGCCTGGCTCAGCTCCTTCTGAGCCTCGGCCTTGTCCTTCACCTCGTGGCAGTACTTCTCCAGCAATTCGTTTCTCTCACAGATGGCCCTGTCGCGGTCCACTAGTGATGAGTTCAACTCCTGTCACAGAACAAAGGGGGTAAATGGAATGAGGGCATTTCAACACTGCGAGTGATTAATGTGATGTGAAGAAAAAAATTGCAGGCAGATGCAAAGTGATCCAACATTAGTTATGAATCTCTTTTGTCTGTCAACAAGCGTGTTCCAAAATCTTCTACAAAAAGGAGGTGGTGGAGCAGATCTATTTTTGTACTGTTTTCTGGGTGAAAACAGTCTTTCATTCACTGCCTGGTGACCGAATTCCCAGACTAAGTTATGCAAAAACTCACTAAAAACATGATTAATTAAGTTGTTACATTGTCACAAAATAGTTTAAAAACAGACATATACAGTTTTTGAAGAACTGAAGAAATGGATTAACTCCATTCTCAGTCTTAGTAAGACAATTTTACTCTAGGGCTGCACAGTTCATTGAAAAATAATCAAAATCACAATACCCATCAAAGGAGCCTTCCCACACAGTGCTCACATAACCTTGACAAAATATACAATGCTCAAATCTCCAAGTCTCCTGATTCTATCTGTGTGATGCAGTTTAGGATCCACTTATCGCTGCAACAGCTGCCAACACGGAATCAGTTTAGACTTGGAGCTAAGGTTCCAAAGTGTTTGCTACACAAAGAATATAGCTACAGGCCTTTTATGCTCTTCATAAACCAAAAAATACCATGTTTGAAGCTTTGGTTGGCTCTTTCTTACACTCATTGTGACTCTTTGGTTCAGAACGGTTGACTGAGGTTTAGATTAGATTAGATCTATATTCCATTGCATTATTTTTAGGCTGGTATTTGATAATAGATTAAAAAAATTTCAAAACTATTGGAGATATGTTTCTTACTTTTTACGCTGAGAGTCAGAAGCAATTGACAGAACTGTCATCGCTGGATGTGTAAAAACAACAATTTGCCATTTTATGGGTGTTATCTGCCGTAACATTTCTTGGCCAGAACCAATGACTCCCCGGTGTCTCTGCTGGCTTCCTAGCAACTGGGCTGGATAAAGTAATAGTCCAGCAAACCACCATTCTGGATTAAACAAATGAGACACATAATTGTTTAGAGGTGCCAGTAGGCTGATTTTGTTACTTTTGGACTGAGCCATGATGTCTGTTACTTTGTTTGCAGTTTTTATGTTAAGCTAAGCTAACTGGTTCTGAAAACATTAGACATTTATCAATGTCATCTAACTTTTGACAAAAAAACAAAAAAAAAAAAACCAAACAACAAGCGAATGTCATTCATTATTTGTTTGTGTGTCTTGACATTTGATGTAGTTAATGGGAGTTTATAAGTGCAGTTGTGGTGTTTTCTGGAGCAAAACTTTTTAGACTGGTCAATAACCTCTTTGGACATAAAGGGAGAATACGTACTGTAAATGTCAGTTGCGTACATTAGATGCATTTCTATAATATCATTTATGATTGCTGATACCTGTCTAAGTGCCTCCAACTCTTCACTGGCGACCACTCTCTCTGATGAGGTGTTTTTCAGTCGGGCCTCAGCTGCCTCCAGTTCTGTCTGTAATTTGTCCAGCTCTTTGATCACCTGGTCTCTCTCACTCATGATGAGACGATACTCGTTGAACACGGAGTCCCTCTCCTCCTTGTACTTCTCACAGTCCTTGGACGCTTTCAGCTGTAAGTTCTTGTAGCGCGTCACCTCCGACTGCAAGCGTTCCATTTCTCTTTGTAGCTCCTTGTTCTGGGCCGAGGACTTGTTCAGCTCCTGCTGCACTGAATCAAACCTGGGGGAGCAGAGGGAGCTGAATAGGTCTGAAGTAAAACATTTTAAGATGGTGTAGTAGTGCAGCTCATAGCAGTAGTAGTTCTTATGTTTGTGGGTGTGTGTATTGCTCTCGGTATGTGCGTGCAGGTAATGTTTTCACCTTCTCATGGATGTGGAGTACTGCTGCTGGTAGTGCATGGCTGAGTCACGCTGTTTGAGCAACGCATCCAGCTGTTTCTGCAGGCGCCGGTTCTCCTCCTCGGCCTGCTCCAGGCGGCTCAGGTCTGTGTTGTGGTTCGCCACCTTCTCGCTGTAGCGTTTGCTCAGGGCATCATATTCCTTCTTTACACCCTCCAACTTGTCCATGGCTGTGTCATACAGTTTGTTTAACACCTCTGATGAACCTTTTTCTTTCATTACCTGGAAAGGATGACAAAAAACTAAAATTTCATTACATCTGTAGTGGTAGCGTTTTGATTGCTGCTCACATCACATGAAACTGCACTAAACCTCTATTTGCTGTGCCCAACTTTAGCAGCAGATGGCATCAATGTGTAAGCAGGATTTCTACAGGGCAAGCAAAAACCAGTACAAGCTTAAACATTAGCTTTTGTAAGTGCTGTGCATTTCTAAAACAGCTTTTAGGAAATGCAAGTAAAACCAAATGGCTGCCCTGCAAAAATAACTTTTATATGTAGATTGCGTCCTTCAGACTGCATTACACATTCTCTGAATGCCTCATTACTGTGGGTCTTGCTGATATAGTCTTCCTAATTCCTGGGAGAGCTGATGCGACCGTCTGTACTGACCTCATTGACACAGCACAACACTGCATATACACTACATGGTTTGGGTCAGGGTGCCCTTTGCCCAAGCTGCAGCCCTTTTCTTCTGCACTTGCCCTTTTCAGAAATGCTCTGTATGCATTTCCATCTGCTTGGATGCCCTATGCACTTAACCACTGCAGTGTTCCCAAGGGTGCTGTGTGAGACAGTACAGCACAGTAGCCCAATACATCCCAGATTCTTTAGTGCATAGAAGACAACAGGCAATATTGTGGAATGTCACAAAATGTATGATTTATGAGGTGGTGCATTTTTCATAATACGATCTGAAAATCCCCTTCACAAAAATTTGTGAATAATCTATGTGATTTTGTATACTGGCACTTACATTTGTATCATCAGTTCTCACTCATTCTCTGAGTTCCCTGCTCATATAACATCTGGATAGCTACATCATAGATTGTGTGCACGTGGACTGTACCTGCTGCTGCTGCTGCCGGAGGTCTGCCAATTCTTTCTGGTCTTGACTGTGCAGTCGTTTGAGCTCCTCGCAGTTCTGTTTTAAATGGTTGTGTTCTCGCACAAGTTGGGCATTTTCCCTCCTGAGTGTCTCCATCTCCTCCTTCAGCTGTGTCTGTTCACCCAAGATGCGGCTGTGCAACATGCTGCAAAGAGACAACATGCAGAGTAAACACATGTACAAACAGGTAGATAAGGTATTGGAAATTACAATATACTGATAGCTTACTGCCTCAGTAAATAGTGGTGATATGCAACATGTAAAATAAAGTAAGTTCTTGTTATTTGTGGAAAGTATTGAAGCAAAGCGGACTATATGGACGTTTGCCTTCTATGTAGCAGACTAACATTGATATGTCTAAATTTACATCTTCTAATATAATTTCATGTGGGAAGTATCTTGAGTCAACATTCTTTTGTTAGCATTATTTCAGCCAAAAGCTTACAAAGATCCATACTGCATAAGATGTCAGCCCTAATAGCTATTTACTTACTTATTCTATTCAGCAAGGCTCTCGAACAGCTAATACGCCATAAGATCAGACTCTACGCTCCAGAAATTTTGCCTTGGCTTATGAGTTGTTAGGCTGAACAATTCAATCACATAAATGCTTCCATTTTCAAGCTTTTAAAACTATGCATGGCTTTTCTTCTTTTCTTTTTTTTCCCCCCCTTTTTTGGAGTAATTTCCCTTAAATGCAAAAGCCGACTGTAGCTCTTTCAATTAGATTATTGCAACACCATGCTAGTGTTTGTAACCATTCCAGTAAAACAATGCAATAAAAATTTATTATTTCTATGCTGAAAAGCAGCAGGTGGAAACTGACAAAATCTTCATCGTATAACATTTGGACTTCAATAATGAGTCCCGAAACACATTCACACTGCTTTCCAAAAGAAATCAATGCAACTAGCTATATAGAATTCTGACCCATAACACAGGTTTGATAACTAAAAGTTAATGACTGCAATGAGTTCTGAATCTTCATTAGCAACCGTAAAGCTAAAAGAAGGTCCCCATGAGACTTAACAGGGAAGATACTTACTGGTAGAAGTCAGCCTCTTTTACAGCTTCCTCACATCTTTTGAGTGTTTTGGTGTGCTGGTTCTGGAGAGACTGCAGATCTGCCATGGCCCTCATGCATTGACTTTTGAGACGCTCATAGTCATGACTGGCTTTGGAATTTGGCCTTAAAGAGAAAAGCAGCATGAAATTCACTTTTTATCCAGTAGTCTTGTATGACAAACCCAGCTCAGAGAAGAGAGCTCACCTTCCCCTTGAATGAGGGTTCAGAAGATAGAAATGAAATTTTTACCTGGATGCAAACAATAGTTAAAAAAAGAAAAAAAAAAAAAGTTGCAAGGACATAAGCAAGGCAGCCCTTTCCAGTCATCTGCTGCACATGAAACATCTGGTACCTAGAGCACATTAGACTTAATTAAGCAGCTAGTGTCAGTGCCCTCACTATGCGAGGTAATCCAGACAGCAGTCAGAACACCTCTGTTCTGACTGCCGTGTTTTCATCTATGAATGGTTGGCTGAACACAACTGAGAGAGAATAAACATTACCAGTCATAAACTTTGCTGCTCTCACAGCGATGAATCTCAGGTCAGAGTCAATACCTGGATCTGATGTAATTCATTTAGGTGAAAAAACATATATAATCACAGTGGACAGTTTAATAGGCATCAGCCAAATAAAGATACTGTTACAAGAAGAAAAAAAGAACAGCAACAACAAATACTTGGAAGACAGGCAAGGATTTGCACCTGCAATCGTCGAAGGTGGTCCCGGGTGATGCCAACGCCAGACGCTTACGAAGCTCATCCCTCTCCCTGGTCACCTGGCGGAGCTGGAACAAAATAGTATCCAGGTTGTCACTGGATGGCCGGTTGTCATTGATGGCTGGGGGTGGGGAGGATGCTTCACCATTAACAGGCGAACCTGCAACATTGAGCACATTACCGGAGGCTAGGACCATTGATCAGCACACAAGAGTTTCCCACACAAACCACAACAAGAGCTGCATAATGTACATTAGTCAAGATGTCATTGTATTAATCATACCTGACATGAAAAAGTCAAATCTGGATGTCATATTATACCCATGGGGACACAGATTGCTTAATTAGCCCAGCGTTTCCCCTGCCAATTTCCCCCAAAATTGCAGGAAATTACTTTAGATTAGAGTTACAAAATCTGTAATCTGTCACATGAAAATGTAAGGCAAAAGAAACATATAGGAATGGGATGATGTGCTGTGTCTCTGGTACCATCTGTGCGTTTAAAACCAATGCTTCCAGGTATTCTTTAATTCAGTGCTGGCCCATTTGGAGAATGCCAGGAAACCAACCTAAAGTCTTTAGAAATGAAGAATTTCAGTGTGGATTTATTATTCCTTTACAAAAGTTGTGTCCTAGAAAGCCTTATTTTCTTTAGTCTGGCTTTATGCCAGGGTAAATAATGCTATTATTATACCTGGCAGTTCAATTCTACCTGACATGACTGAGATTAAAATTTACCAGATTGATGTTAACATGGGAGGATTTGTCCTTACCATAACAAGGTAATTCTCCTTTATTCGATGTATTTCACACTTTGCCAAATAGACAGATTCTGACAAACTATTTTACACCATTAATGAGTCATTTTCCGGGCTGTTTTGCTCATAGAAAAGAACAGCCATGGCAGGAAACCTGGGGATTATGTTCATCTTTGGCTCAACATTTGGCCCTTTTGGAGGTTTATGTAACACAGCTGAGTCATTTGGAATTTTGTCAAATCTGGGGAAAGACAAGCATGGCAAACTTCCTTAAGGGAAGAGGAAGACATTGGGAGAGTGTTATTCCTTTAATCTGGGGTTTAAAGCAAGGGAGACATAAAAACATTGGCTTCCTGAACTGTACAGTTCAGGAAGCCAATGTTTTTATACATCTGTCTTCAGGGTTATACACAGTATAACCCAACAGACAATCAGGAATTCTGCTAATATCATAAAACAGTAAACAACAGAGGCATCATGTTATTGCGTATTTAGAAGTGGTGTGGAAACTGTGTGGTCTGGCGTGACACACACAGCACAAACAGGCATCCCGGGTCATAATACATACCAACACTGCTGAGGGAGCTGCTGCTTTCAGAGTCAGAGGGCATGGTGGACAGAACGCTGTATGTGGAACCTGCCAAGAGAATAGATACATTCAAGCCTGCACTCACTGATAGATTGATTAACCAATTATACACAAGTCCAAATTAACTGCCCATATAAAGGTAGAAAGAAATTAAGTCTTAAACAGCCAGCTTCATATTCCTTTCCCAGTTATATAATAAATATGGTGCAAGGTTTATACCTTGAATAATAACTTCAACACTCCTTCTTAGTGGTTCTATATTATCACTCCAGACCATCATCGTCATTAAACCTCCTTTCCCCTCACAGTGCAATCTGCCTTGCTTTGATGTATAGTCCCTGTATGTTTCTGCTACACAGGCGGAATGTCACGGCTGAAATGGGATTTTCTCTTTTTATGTCAAGCACATGGAGAGAAAGAGAGGGAGAGAGAGAAAGAGAGAAAATGATTCCCTATCTGAATAGCTGTACACACCGTTAAGCTGGGGGATATTTCACACAGGCTACCACAATCCATAGGAGAGACTATGCAGATCCCCATTACACTGCAGAGTCCCTCATCCAAAGGGCAAGATAAATATAGTCAACAGCACGGACAGGTTTTGTTTAAAATACATCTTACATTTGTGCATACTGCAGAATACATCATATCCTCGATTGTACATGGTATGTATGTGTATATTTCCAGATTTCCCATGAGGAGCAGACGGTTTTAATAAGCTCTTTTACCCAAAATGTTTGTCTCTACACATTCAAAAGATATTACCTGTGGCAAGAAGACAAGTATCCACAGAATGTATCATAGATAAGGCCCACTTGCATCAAGAAGTTAATAAAACACTTCCAGTAATAAATATTTAACAGAAAGACGGGGAAGAAAGAGTACAAACCAATAAATGGTTTAACTATATTTGTAATAGTTCTACAAAATATTTCACTAGTTTTTCACATACAGGTTTGATATTTTTTATATAACATTTAAAAATACACATTAATAAATGCAATCCTTTTAATAAATGCAAGCCAAATGCGTTTTAATTTGGAAATAATAATAACATGAGATAATGCTGACATATGAATAATGTTTTTTTACGTGAAATGTTAGTAAAAATAATAAATGGGTGCTTATTTGATAGCCTAATCATTGCAGCTCTTGTTTATCCTGAAAAAAATTTAACCGAAACAGCGAAATGACACACAGATAATACTGATCTAACGTGGTCAATGCACACTGAACATGCAGGGTTTTAAGAGAGCAGGGGTATGCTAGCTGGCTTTGTCAGCAGCAGGCAATAGATTGACGCCAACTGTTCTAGATCTCCATCGCTGTCCTAGCCTCCCCACTGGGTTTAGCTACAGCTCTGGCTCCAGCCCTCAGTGTGTGACAAGGCCAAGCCTAATTAACTATGAGCTCTGTGCGACTGAGCCACTCCATCTTAGGCTCCGCAGACAGAGCAGAGGAGAAGAGATGAGACGAGAGGAAGGCAAGAGGGGAGGCGAGAGGAAAGCATGGAGCATGGGAGGACAGATGAAAGGAGATAGCCTAACTAAGTTGCAAAGAGTTAAGGAGGGAGGGTGTTCGAGAGATAAAGAGGCCCAGAAGTATGACGAGAGACCGTGTAAAAAAAAAAAAAAAAGGAGAGAGAAAGAGGGAGGGAGAGAGAGAGGGAAGCAAGGCGGAAAGGCTTTTAATCTGTTCTGACGTTCCCTGATGCTCAACACTTTTACTTTGCGAAGTGCTTGGAGCACACAGTTTTGATTTCATATTGTTCCATCAGACCTGATGAGAACAGCTGCACAGCATTAGCTCTCCACAATCAACACAACTATACAAAAGGCTCCTGCTTGTTTCCTTAGTTGCACCAAAAAGGAACATCTGCCTTCTTGAACCCAGCATCTGACTGACAAGAAGTAAAAGATGTTAACCTACTGAGTGGTCTTACCCCAGCTGAGTTTAAGGACAAATCTTTTTTTTTTCTTCTCCTTAAATACCGTACAGAGTCAAGCTCTGTCCCAGTAAAAGCCTTAAACTGTGGCTTCTTCTGTATTTTGGCATTTGGAAAGTAAAACACTCTGATAAATTGAAATCCAAGTAATCCATGACCACTGAGGAAATGCGCCAATCACCAGAGAGCTATAACTACTTTAATCAGGCAGCTCTGGGACAATCCTCAGTATCTCACAATCTGATTTGGCTGCAAGGGCAAACATGTGCACCAGAACTCCTATATTTGGATCAGTGTAATGGGTTGATGAGTTAACCCCATAGGCACACCAATGGAAGCAGTATGGATTGCGTGTCAGATACAAGCCTTCTATCTGGTGGTCGATGGGTCAGTGGCATTAGCCTTTTCCAACAGGCTTTTAACCATCAACAGCAATTAGCAGCAGCAACCACAGTGAGCGAGGTTGATCATTTGTAAACACATTTGCTGCATCAATCAAACAGGAATCCATTAGAGCAGCAACGATAGGATGACAGAAAGTGGGAGAATCCACCTTTCTGAGCCAAAAACAGAAAGACAGGACCAATCAGACCTGACATTCACGTTAAACAGATAAATACATCACGACAGATTTAATCCAGAGAGATTACATATGCTACCAATAACTGGGCTTCTGCCACCAACTTCCATCAAGAGATGCACTTAAAAAAAAAAAAAAAAAAAAGGAGAAATATTCCAGTAAAGAGCCTGAGGCAACTGAGTCGACAGCAACAAAGGCCTGTCGTTGTGATCTAAATAGGTCAGGGGAGTACTCGCCCCACCTAAGGGGTTCCACCTCCCCCCACTCATTTTTTTTTTCCCCCCATCCACTCTGCTTTCCCCACCAATCAAGTGATGCTCTCAACCACTGACAGTTGCTTCAGACAACCAGATTATGTTCTCCAGCGCATAAAGCAAGATGACACACGTTGCCATGGTGAAGCTGGATGAGAGGAATAGTAAATTCTGCAACGTGGAGAAAAAGC
Source organism: Remorina albescens (assembly GCA_034769265.1). NCBI lineage: Eukaryota > Metazoa > Chordata > Actinopteri > Carangiformes > Echeneidae > Remorina > Remorina albescens. Next base: position 10,226,437 of record CM068491.1, on the reverse strand, counting down.
ATAGCAGAAGAGTTGGGAGGCTGATGGAGGAAAGCCTTATCAAACAAAGATGCAAAGTCTGGCTTCCACTATTAGGTGAAACTAAATTATTCATCAGCTCCAGAAAATTGTCTTATCTGAGTGTCTCTGAAATGTAACGCACATATGATAATCATCGCAATTGGACTATGCTGCTGCTTCCAACTCACTTTATCAGAGCATGCTGACAAGCCTTGAAACTATGGATTTGAAAAGAGCCAAGGCCCCGGCTCTGCTCCCAAGAACATCACAGGAAAACTTCTCAGGGCCACTTGGTAAAAGAGCAGCATTAGCATTCCAAAAATAATACTGGGAGCTGTTTTTTTACTAGCCACTGTCAGCTCTTCTCACTGTCAGTGAGCAACTGAGATTTAAAGAGAAAAAAAAAGTCACACCCCAAGTGTCAAACAGTCCAGATACTCTTTATGCTCCATCTCTTTGTGTCCTGAGCTTCACAGCCATTAAACTACAGAAGCGCAAATAACAGCAACACTAATAATACGCTTGAAAACTACAACCCACTCCTTTTACAGTGTGCTTAAGTGAGGATGAAGGATATGTCAGCATTAAGCCAGCAAGCAGAAAGTATCTTTTACCATGGTATCCCAAACCTTTAAATCCTGCTCTCCGTATGGAGGATAGAGTTAGTGATGTGTAGCGATCCCATCTACTCTGTCTTGATACTGTATACTAATCCAAAACTAAAAAAATATTCACAGTGCATGTCAAGTACCAATGCTCCCCCCCCCCCCCCCCCCCCTTTAAAATCTGTGTTTTACTGATTACATTTTATGATGTAAACACATCACTTTTTCCTAACCATGGAGATCATGCATCATCATAGTCTTAAAGCTTTAAGTTGTATAATTACATTTCTACATATGACAACGGCAGTCAAGCAACCATAATTGACAGTGGTGAGGATGTTTGCTGCTACAACACTCTGTAAGGGACAATCCCATAGATGTAAAGACTCAGCCACCTGTATCCTAAACCTCATCATAAAAAGAATCTGGTTACTCCCTCTTTCTTTGCCAATTCCCTCCCTGTGCTGTGGGACTTCCAGTAAGCCGTGCAGTGGGCCCGACGTCTGGGGAGGCAATGACACAACAGGCCAAGATGCTGGGCAGGGAGCCAGTGAAGTCTTGCTGCTGGGGTGAGGGATTGATCATTTGATTTAAGGGGTCTACAAGAAACATAAACAAGACATCTAACATGATGACTCCATGATTCGGGATTACTCAACGGCACGCACATCGCCTGACTCACAGCTCCGGCCTATGGTCCAACACACCCAGCTTTTTTCCACCCAAAAGGTCCAATATCTATAATCTACACGTCTAAAAATAAGATATTCTGTTGATTCACATTAAAGACTGTCTTCATCAGGGGCAGAATTTTAGCCATTTTGGATCTATGTAAACACCCTGGGATATGATGTAAAATAACATGGAGATGTGAAGAAGAAAACTGAAGAGTCCCAGAGCTTTCCACCCAGAAAACCTGTCAGAACTGCTAAGCAGCACCAAAGTCCACACAAAAAAAAATCCTGAGCGCAATCCAGCCCAGCCCACTATCAGCAAACCATAAAGGGTTTTCTCTCCATAAAGAGCTGTAGCACAGCATAAATAAGAAATCTTGTTCTCTTTGTCCAATTTGGCTCTGCCAGGGGTTGAGCCAAGAACAGAAAGGTGAAAGATGCGTGCATGTCCTTGGAATGCTCTGCTTTAAAGTTAACACAAACATAAGCCAAAACACTGCCAACAGCCCGTCTGTGTAGAATAAACCCACTATTGGAATTTGGATAATCTTGGTGACTTTCCTTTCATGTTTAATCACAGAGGAGACTATGGATATTCTGTAAGCATTTGTCATTGTGTTGAGAAGTTTGAAAGATTAAATTGTGCTAACAGTTTTTTCAGAAGGTCACCGATAGTAAGGAATCTAATATGGGGGAAAAAAGTGCTGTTAATCATGAGTCAGACCTACCAATCTGTATGACAGATAGGCCTTTTCTATTGTATGATTATGAGCAAAATAAATGTCATTACAGGGTTTAGCATTTGGTATTAAAACCACCCAAGTCTGCCCTGTGACTTCTGTCATGCATCATCCTTTGGTGTTGTTTCCATACAAAAGTAAAAACACTAATAATTGTCGCCATCACTTTCATTCCTTGGTGATTACAGGTCACATTGGCCTGGAGTCACGTGTCAGAGACAGAACAAATGACAGCAAGTCTCGGGACGGATGAAAAGGGGCAGAATTAACAAGATAAAGAAACAAGGAGAGTCACTGGTGGAAGTGACTTTGTGAAGGGAAGGCAGGAGAAGAAGGAGGGATAGAACAAAAATACTGCAGACAAAAGCAGGAGGGATCAAGGAAAGGTGCTGTTTATTTCCATGACTTCATAGTGCTGGTAAACATTTAGATGCTGGCATTTCCTCTACCATGTGGCGTGATTAAAAAAAGCAGAGGAACATGTGTAAAATGGTAATGAAGTCATCTTTCTCAGTACACCCTCCTAGCTGTTGTTTGCACATTTAGAGTTTAGATAAACCTACCACAAGATATTAATGCTAAAGGGAAAAAAGTATACAAATTTTACACTAAAAAGATGCTGCATTAGAGAACAATACCAGCAATGACCCAGTGGAAGCAGTGAGACCAACCTTTCACCTGCCTGGATCTCAGGTCTTGATTTAATATTGAGTAGCAATTACTGACAAGACACACTACACTAGTAACAGTGCAAATTCAACTCACCTAAGGGTATAACTTAAGATTTCCTCAGTGATTTTCAATATTTCAAGTTAATATTTAGTCCATAAAAACAGTGGCGAGTTCAAATATATCTGATTTCCATGTAAACACTGAAAAATGCGGGAAATTGTTACACTTTCGGGGCTGAAACTGCAAAGTGTTGGCACTAGTGTTTAATTGTAATGATTCATTGATTATGAAAAATGTTGTTCTGTTGCTGAATGACTTGATAAATCAGCTAATCATTCCAGCACTGTAGTGGCTCACTTAAATCACTGCACAAGTGACAATTTGGCCCATTTCAACGGACGCCTGCATTGCTGGTTGTGCAGAGAGACTGCAATGTAATAAAACTCATGCCCACAACTCATCTAAAATATAATCTACTCAAATGTCATCAATCAATCATGCCTAAGCTGAAACATCGGTTAACAGCTGATGAATTGATGGCTTCCTCTCCACAGCACAAGGGGAATAAGGTCACACCATGGTACAAAGGGTGGTGGGGGAAAGAAAGAAGGGTTAGATGCGAGAACCACAGAGTGAATCTGACACAGAGGACGCAATGAAGAAAGGTCCGGCTCATGGGAGTTGAGAGCAGCAGTCGTGACAAGAGTGTCAGGGTCATAACTCACTGTGGCTTTCCACTGTGCTTTATAGAGTGGGACAGGAACTGGTTGACAGAGAGGGGAGCAAACCCTAACCCCCCCCCACCCGCCCAACAAAACACATACTGGCCTATGTCCTAAACTGATGTACACAGAGCAAGCTGCTGACTGTGCACTTTGGGCCTGCTCAACTTCTCAACAAAAGGCTTGTTGTTTACCTCTCTTGTCCCATCTTCCTATCACTCTCTTCTTTCTCTCTGCTTTGTCCCTCTATTTAAGTGTGCAAAGAAACAAAACCACTCGTTGGAGAGGGGGGATTATGATACACCAGGGAAAAGGGAGAGAAAGTTAAGAAGTGATGGACAGTGAGTCAGAGGGAAAAGATAAAAAAGCATGAGAATTAGACAAAAACAATGAGCAAATGAAGGCAAATAGCAAAAAAAGAAGAGGACGACAGTGGACACTGCATCCTGTCAGTGAGAATTGTGTTGCCGTCCTCTCAGAGTGTGTTAAAATCACTGTCACAGACCCTTAAGTCTGAAAAGATGTGGAGGGATGTGAAGGTAATTCTCCTCTTCTTCTGTTCCTTCAGGTGGATTATTGTCCAATTTGGCACAGCAAGATAAGGACACAATCCCAGGCATGAAATTAGCTCAATTGCAGCTGCTTGGATTCATTAAATCACTTCAGTTTATCATTCCTTGTGCAGTTTAATCAGAGTTACAGAATTTGTTAAAAAAAAAAAAAAAAAAGGGAGCCAAAGTCCCCACCACACACTGATGAACAAAACAGGCTAAATAATGAATGATTTGTTTTTGTGTTCTCTGCAGCAAATGTGTTGGAGTTTGCCAGCAAAACACTAATAATTTACAGAACCTGAGCTTTAAACAACTGAGCATTTTTGTGTGCATCTGTATGCTCTTGCTTTGGGGAGAAATATGAGGTTTCTTTGGCGTTCGGATGATTCAGTAGGTGTGTGTGTTTGGAGGCTCAGCAGGCAAAAAAGGCACATCTGAGAACAAGAGCAGGCAGGCAGCATGAGAGGAGGAACACTTGAGAGCAGGTTGCTATCAGACTCATCACACGCACTCATATTCGCTGTCTTCACACACCCTGCACAGCTCACTGACGGGCCAGGGCTCTGAATTTCTTCTCTATGTGCCTCTTCGCCTGAAGGCACTCTGTGAGTGGCTTGTCTTCGGTCTCTCATGTTTGTGGTTAAAAAGCAGTAATTGCATCAAACGAATCACTATACTAAAGATAATAAAAGGACATAAAAAAAAAAAAACACCGTGTGGAAAGAGAGGGAGCTCAGAGGATGGCAACAAATAACAGAAGATTGTAGAGGCATGATAAAGCGTGTCTCACTGAGAGAGTTTGCACCTGAGAGAGAAGAGCAGGGCCTAATCCTCTGTTGAATAACTGCAGGCTGACTAGCCAGGCTCACCCCCTCTCTACTAGAACAGGGCAGGTCAGCGCTGAGGCCCACTGTCTGGAAAGGTGTGTGGAGAAAAAGCCCCAGTCCAGCAAGAGCCCAGGAGCTAACACCGAGTCCAATTTTTCAGCCCTTCACAGGTAAATAGCTGTCAGTGTGAGTGTTATTCTGCAGAAAAACCACTCTCCAGAATGAAAAGCCTCAGGAAGTATTAGTGAATCAGTCAGGAGAGCAGCAACTCAGCGTTACCTGCTAAGGTCTGCTTGCTGGTAGTATACAGTAGACATGCTACAACTTGGCAGCTGTAAACTGCAGATCACATTGTGTATTTAAAAAGAACTCAAGACAATATGTGTTTAAACTGAAGCTGCAGCTATGTCAAAATGATATACAGCATAGACTGCATGGTTGTTTTACATGTTGAATATATCAAAGAGAAGCATTACTCTGCATCTCCTCCCCACGTTTGGATCTCAAGGCTCATCCTGCATTCAGGCCCTCAGGGCAGGAGGCTGGTTGTGGGTAAAGCACTTGTTTCAGTCAATCAGACAAAGCAAAACAGGCGAAACTAGACGAGGCTTTTACACTTGGTTGCCCTTTGTCTTTGTGCAGCAGCAACCAAAACCACTAAAGTGGAGCGCAAATGAAGTGACAACAGTGAATAAATTGTAATTAAAAATATAGCATAAATGCACCACTGGAGAGAAATCTGAGCCTGTTAGGAAACCAATGTGGTTCCCTCTCTGTACGAGAAGGTGGACAAATCCACGCCATGTTTTACATTTGCAGGGGTAGGCAGCATGCACGCACGCACGCACACACGCACACACACACACACACACACACACACCAAGGTACAGGTCGATATGTCAGTGGTAGACCCGTTGTCATGGAAACAAATCAGGCAACCTCATGTACTTTAGCTACATCATGCAATTGATTACGAATTGGAGTTTCTGTTGAATATGAGTCACCTGATCTTTTTTTAAAGTGCACACAGACTATGGTTAGATAAAAAACAAATAAATGCTCACCCAGACATTGGCCAAGCAACTCTACACCATGGATGTACGATATGGGAGCGAGCCTTTCAGGGGAAGGATGGATGACAGTAATGGCAGAATAGTCCTGAGCTGAATTAATTACAAGCTGTGCATCAGATCTGCAGGCCACTGTGGATGTCTACTTAAAGATGCAGGCTATTTCAATCATGCGTTGTACATTTAACATAGCATAATGTTGCACTCATTGCAAACATGCAACCATGTTGTAAGCAGCACTGTTGCTTGCCCTTGCAACCTTCACATGTACATGAAGATTCATTGGATTTTTTTCTTTCTAGTTTGGGTGCCAATAACAAATGAAGCTCCAATCTCACTGCTGTGCACTTATCCACGGTTTGCTTGCACCAGACCACCCAGGTCGCTCTCACGCTGGAGAGCTATGCAGCGGGTCCACTTTGTTTTTACATTCAAGTTTGAACCCCCATGAGTGAGCGGTCATGGCTCGGCTCTTACCGGTGGAGTGGTCCACTGGTCCACCGCCGCCGCCGCCGCTGCTGAACAGGGCAGCGTATAGGTCAGGGTATGCCTTCTCCAGGGCGACACACAGGTCGAGGAAATGGTCGCTCTCCTTGTTCATCAGCATCTTCAAAAGGTGGTCCACTTTCTCTGCGCTGGACGAGCAGTTCTGGTCCAGCTCGAACCTATCGAGTTGACTCAAGGTACCGGAAACGATCAGCAGCTCGATCACCCGGTCCGCATCTGTGATGGACTCCAATAAGTTCTGGTGGCACTGATCTAGCAACTCTTTGTGCTTTGGCTCCATTGCTATCCGCCGTAGTTCCGTAGCTTCCCAGCTAACCCAGACGTCCGACTGGGTGTAATATCTTTTCCGATCAGAAGTAAGGAGCGATGATTGAACTTAACTTATCGCGGCTTGCAGAAGTTCGCCGGAGCCACCACGGCGTCAGGTTGCACGGGAGATCAATTTTTATAACATATTGGAAAAGGCACAAGAAGCCATATTTGCTGCCCAAGGCTGTTGACTGCACTAAACAGCGATACATTTTTCCATCTTACTCGTGTGTGGCAGTTCAGGTCGTTTTTTGCTTCCCCTCAGAGTAGGCTTGACCCGAACACATTTTCCTCCTCTTCTGTAACATTTAACGGGCCCTTCGGCGACTCATCTGCTGGGAAAGCTCACGTAGCTCCGCCGCTGGTCCCCCAGTTACACTGTATCCTCCGCCATGTCTGAGCGACTCAGCAGCTGCTGCCCGCTGTCAATCAACGGTCCGCTTAGTGACCATAAAAGGTAAAAGGGGCGGGGCCGTGATGAAAAACACACCCATTTCTTCAATGGGCGTTCACAGCGGCTCGTACTACGTCGAAAATCCCAGGCGGAAAAAAAATGAGAATGGAGAGAATTTGCATGAAAAAGAGGAGAAATAAATAAATAAAAAAAACCCTAACCCTCGACGTAGTGGTAAAGGTGGATAACCAATGACCTCATCTGTAAACATCTACAGTAATTAAATGCGTCTTTCTGTTGTCCGCAGTGGTGCAATGTAACTAAGTATATTTACTTCAGTATAAAGCACAGTGCAACAATTAAACATTTCAAATTATTTACTCAAGTATTTCAAAATTACACCACAACATTTATTTGCCATGTTGGGTAAATTTTTTCTTCTTATAAAACACATCATGAGCCTAATGTTTAAACTAGCTAATTACAGATGAATTTGAATGAACAGCAATGACAATCCTATATGATAATATAACAATCACATGAGAATATGATTAGTTTGTATATTTTGAATTTCTATTCTTTATGTTCATTTTACACACATTCAATGTGGATTCAAATATTGCAGTATAACTACTTGAGTAAAGGAGCTTAATCTTTCTCCACCACTGGTTGGATGTAAATTCTGTCTGCCTCATGGAACTTACTGTATAAACACCAAAATAAATGTGATTCACCTCAAATGTTGATGGACCAATTGATATAAATTCTTCATGATAAACCGGTGAATGGTTAACCTATCTGACTACCCTTTTTTATGTAGGAAAAATGCTAATGCAGTCATAGAAATATAAGCATTTTATTCCGTCCTTGCATAATACTGCTGCCGTTGCCACGGGGTTGTGCAGCACATTTCTGTGTGTAAGCTGCAACACAACAATGAATTTCAGCATAAGCTGTATCAGTGTTGGATAAAATAGCTTATATGAGAACAGTGTTAGATGAATGTGTATTTATATAAAATAAAATGTCTATTTGGGGGGGATTTGTGAAAAACAATGTGTTGATGATGATGATGATGATGATGGATGTACTCCACTTCCAGCCTACAGCTGAATAAAGATTGTTGGCACAAAGGCAGGCATCTGTAAGCATACCTCTCAAACCATGACCTTATTCATGCATGCACTGAATCTCATTGTGACATCTACAACTCTCTCCCTCTCTTTCTGTCTCTCTGCCATCCTGGCTCCATAGCTTGTGCAACCATGTGCTATCCCTTTAGATGAAAAATTAATTACAATACATTCATATCAAAGGGAAGCAGGTCCCCACTGCTGACACGGATTGGATGGTTGTGTCTGTAGCCTACTTCTGAGGACATGCATTTGACTAGAGAAGACAGCCTGATGCTTTTTATCTTGGGCTATGAATGAGTTTATTATTTGGGCAGCAACGGTTGTCTTTCTAGCTGTCTGATAACTTACTGAAATATTATTAAACAGATTTGTTCATTAGGCTCCCAAGATCAGGGTAGATAATAGCTTCATTTTGTTAAAGATACTGTAAACAAGCATATCCATCATTGTTTTGCTCTTTTCCCTGTGTTGAATGGATACATGCAGATTTTAGAAAGACGCAGCAGCAACGTGTTAGAAAAGAACCAGTTTCTCTGAAGCCCCATCCTCATAAGACTTTTTCAATGTAAAACTATATATATTCCCACAATACTTCAGTATCCATGGCACTGTGGAACCATTCCCAAATGGTTCCATCAGTTATAAAAGGCATTAAATTAGGCTATTCTTGGTTTTTAATTAACAAAAAGAAACCTCAGCTGGACACCTCCAACAGATGGCAGGTTTCTGATCATAATTATATCAAAACAACATTGTTGGCTGATACATAGTAGACATCTTCCCTGTAAAATTTATCTAAATTATCTTCTCCAAACCAATCTAATAACATCTAGCATTCATTAAGATTCGAGTTACTGAAAACTAAACATGAAACTTAAACATCTATCCAAAACACTTCGGCCTTCTCCGCCACTTCTACTGTATTTTAACACAATGTGATCAAAAATGTCTCTTCCATTGTAGCTTCTACTCAAAGGCTCCCCCGTGCCTCTGACAGCACTGCAGACATGCTAGACTTGGTTAATGTGGCCAAGGCAGCTTTATGGATGCTATCAATTCAACACGCTCCCTCCTCTTTACTTTACACAGAGGTATTGATCTTAGTGCAGTAAAGTCACACACACACTTTACAGTAGCCAGCCAAGCGTAGTCTCATTTCTAGAGTCGTGTGCTTAACAGTATTTAAAGTGAAACCAACAACACTTAATAAGGTGTGGAAAGCTTCGCACAATTCCACACAGTGGCCTTACATCTCTCAAGTAGAGGAGAAACCAAGTATCCGTTTTGATGGAGTGCACTTACAAATTCATTGGTTTTTGCCATGGATTGTGTGACTTAAACATGTACTGAAGTAGAATGATGTGATTTATACAAATTAAATGGAAATGTGACCTTGATTATGGATTTAATGCAATATGAGTCTGATCCACATTAACACTGCTGATTGGAATGCATGCTTGAGTGTAGCTGCTGGGGTTGACAAAGTCTTCACTGCCCTCTACTGTAAAAACTAAGATACCACCAAGTTATATCAGAACCATTTGAGTACACATTGCAACACATTTGCTGGTGATCCAGTGAAGGGATTTAATACTAATGGGATTTTCCAAATAACTCTTCTGTATTTTGCATGTGAGAAACCACCAAAGTACTTCCAGTGTGCCATCTTAACATTTATTTTTCTGAGACTCAAGACTGTTAAAATGATGATTTAAGAAATGTATGGATTTACATGCCAAAAATACAGGTATATGATACATAAATGAAAGCATCTACCTCAAATACAGAGCAACTACAATGAATACAAACTTTTTTGTAGAAACAAAATAGGGACGAGATAATAAAGTCGTAAACAATAATTTTGGTACTTGCTGGTTCTAAGTAGCTTGTTGGTAGTTGATATGTATCCCATGTCTCATACTTTATTCAACATTGCTGAACAAATGAAAACAAATGGATAAACATTCAAGGTATTGTTACATGTCTGATCATATTGCACAATTATAATAAAATATTTTAAAAATATAAAGCTCTTTAAATTCAATTGTAATCTGACAAATCTATTTTATGGCCATCTATGGTCAACTGAAACGATCAAAGTCACCACAAGTGAAAAAATATAAAACTTTTTTTGTGCATACTACATATAGTAAAAGAAATAGCATGTAGCAATATGTTTGGTTCTCCTAGCTAGATAAGCATTGCACTGAGACTATTGGCTTGGCATGCAGGTTGGCTATTTATATATAATGCCTATATGCAGAAAACTGTTTTCAGCTCAGTCACTGCCTCCACAAAGCATCAGTAGGAGTTTCTTGTAGTCTCCTGATGTGTCTCCCTGTAAAAGAATTTAATCATCAGATTATTCAGATATTGCTCTCAATATGTTCACTGTGGGGTTATTTCATGTGTATTAAATACAGTATATGATGAAGATACTTACAGAGATGTGCGTGTACAGCGATTTGCCATAGTTTTTCACATACTCCTGACGGATGTCCAGCATGTCCACTTCTGAACGGGAGACCATGATGCGAATTAAGGTTCTGTCCTTAGTTCCAGCTCCCTGAACAAACCCAAAAACAAACAATGAGGATGAAACAAATCACATTTTTTTTTGTACTTACTTTAAAATGTAAAGAAAATTACTATTCACAAAACAGTCAGTCTCACCTTCATGGCTTTGTACAGCCTCTCAGCAAAGTATGCAGGTGTGTTCTTAATACACTTCACTGAAAGTGAGAAAATACAAACTTATTATCCCTCATTTATCACAATGTACTAATTCATTCATACTTTGCCTCTTACTCTGAACGCAAGAGGAGATTTGTAACATTCAACACTAAACATGATGGATAAAGGATGATGAAGATGGCAATAATTCACTTGTACTATCTAAAAAGTAAACTATGTAAAAATCAAACTGCATACATCAACAGAATGTAAGAGGAAATCAAGCCAACTTACTGCTGCATTAATCAATATTTGAATCAAAAGAATATGTATACTCTGAAGAGGGGCCACTCATTGAAAAAACCATTATTATGTAGGAAAACCTATCAACTGGCTGATTGAGAAAGTGATGGAGACCAAAGCAGAGCCAAAAGGAGAAAAAGTAAGAGATTTAAGGATTATCTATGGCAAGAAGCATGAACCTTGTCAGTTAAAAAATGTTGCCTTGTATCTGTTACATAACTAGGCAACTACTTGTGTGTTTACCATCACAATTTCATAAACACTTTCTGTCTTTGTGAGTTTGTTCATGACATTTCCTGCCTACCATTGGCTAAAAATTGATTATTGCAGCTTCAAAGTGAGTTACATTTTTGAAACGAATAAATGAATGAAAAAGTAAGGAAAAACATAGTGAAATCATAACGAAAGGCAATGTTCAGGAAAGCGAAATGTAAAGTATCAAAGACAATAACAGATATTCAACACTGCAACACACACCACTTCACAATTAAGATGCATAGATTAAGCGTGAAAAATGAATAAAAAAATTCTAACAAAAAACACATCTTAAAAACAGATTACTGTACCATGAACCTGAGAATTGTTAGCAAAGAAAAAAACAAGCAAACAAAAGAACAAAAAAAACAAAAACAAAGGTTACACATTGGACCGGAGCCTCGCCCCACCACTACAACGCATTTTGACTTGTGGAAAGTTGACTATAAATACACATGGAATGTGTAATGGTTAAATGTTACGTCAAACATGTCCTGCAGAAGACTCTCACATAAACAATTTACATGGCAAAGACTACACACAATGTGTGGGTGTGGCCCTTTTAGGACTTGAATGGGAGTGTGTGTGTGTGTGTGTGTATGTGAGAATGTGTGTGTATTCTTACCCACTGCCAACATGCCACTCTCAAGATCTCCAGACATCTCCCTGCCAATGCTCTTTTCAATATCTCTGCCACACATGTGCTGGTACTCAAGAAACACTACACAAACACCAAGACACACACATTTATTTAATTCAGTTATCTTTACATGCGTCTTCAATGATACTTTATTTTATAATGCTTGTGAAAAGGTCTTCATGAAAAAATACCTGCTCTGAGGTGGGGCTTGCTCCTGGCGCATAAGATTGCATTGAATTTGGATTCATCTGTTCCCAGCTTGTTTTCCCCAGCAGCATACAGGGCCTATCATATTAACAGCAATAAATACAAAGCTAAATGCATTTGTGCCAAATACATCAAGTTATTATTAATTGTCAGACAAACTGTAAAACATTTATTACAAATGAAAGCTGAAGCTTAGATTACCTGAGCATCTTGTTTAGCCAGAGAGATGTCAACATTTTCTCGTTCATCACGATTACCCTTCAAAAAACACACAGAAAACCAATCCAAATTAAATCTGATGGCAGTTGCTAAGAGATATCAGGTTTCTTATTTGTATCACATCTGTACCTGGGCGAGAGAGATCAGGAGCCTCCGGAAGTGGCCCGAGGTATCCCCACTAATGGCATCCTCCAGGGACTTCTTGTGCTCTGAAATGGCGAAAAAATAAAAACACAATTTTGTTATGAAACTAGTAACAGATCATAAAAAGCAAGAAAATTAGAGAAAAACAAGATGGATACATTAAACGCTTTTAGGCATATATCAAATGCAGTGAATAAATAGAGTGAAAAATAACATGGCAAACCTTTTAACAATTCATTAAAGCTGGGGGAAAAATTCAATATTCTACTACTATTTTTAATAACTTAACAATTTGCAGTTATGAATCTTAATGTGAATGTGTTATTACTGAATAGAAGGGGCCAGTGCAGAAAATCTGAATTTATGTGCAACTAAGTCCCTGTATAATCTGCATTCAGAAATTTGATGGTGGTAGCGAAATCTAGAAACAGCAAGATTATCAGCCAATGTAAAGAAACCCCTTTGAGACAGCACTGTGATGCTGTGAGAGAAGGTTGAACAGAGCACTGGAGAAAAGCAGTATATGAATCACCCTGAGCATCTCACCTTGTTTGTAAATGCGATTGATCTCTTTGATTTCATTGTTGGAGCGGGAAGACAGGATCTCAATAAGACAGGCTTCATCGGTTCCAGCTCCCTTTTAAGAAAGCAGAACGATGATAAACTGATAACCTCGTCCTTTGCCCTCAAAGATGCCAACTAAAGAAAGTTAAATATTTTCTAAGCATTTACCTTTATGGCACTGTTGAGCTCATAAGCATCAAACTCAGCTGGGGTTTTCAACATGGCCATGACCAGCTTCCTAAAGTCTCCTGACAGTTCTGAATGGAGATCCTTAATCAGGTCCTAAAAATGGAAACATCCTCAGAATAACTCAAAACCATCATTAACCCCTGCTGTGAAAAACTTAGTGCAGGAAAGCTTTGTGGCATAGCTATAATGAGCTCTGAGGACATTCAATCCCCTCTCTATTTCACTGCCAGCACCTGTTGTCTGCTCACTCCCATTAAGTACTGCTAGGAAATAAGCCACATATGCTTTTTTGGTGTCTGTTGTATGAACAATTTTTAAAAAGTAGTTTCCTCTAATGCTAGTAAGCTAAAAGTAAATGTAGTTAACAATGAGCATAATCAGGACTGTTACCTTCCCATAGGAGGTTTTGTAAGCCCGGAGCAAAGGCACACGCTGCTTGTTGGAGCGACTCCCCAGCAAATTGATAATGGCTTGCTCATCAGTTCCTGCACAGACAAGCCCACAATAACAAATCAGACACAGATTTAAAAAATTACCTTATTTCAAATCTAACATATGTTTTGTACTTTTTAAAATTATTTAAAAAACAAAAGGAATAATAAGTAAATGAAGGTGTTTATGACTAAATGGCCATGGATAGTTTGGTTTATTAGTTAAAATCTGTCATTTATTTTACAGATATGTGAATCCATTCACCATGCTATATAATAGTCCTTGAATGTGCTTGTAGAAAAGACATAAAAATATTTGTGAACAGATGATGAATAGCTCACAACGGAATGGTTCAAAAGAATACTCTATCGGAAAACATCTTCCCAAATGTGAAACATCAATGGATCAATGGATCCAAAATAGATGACCATAATAAAATAAATCATAAATCTATAAACTGTTTGGTCTAAACCTGCTCTATATGTAAAGTGTATTTAAGTAACTTTGTTATGATTTGGTGCTATATAAGTAAATTTGACATCGATTTTTGATTTGATTTTGATTTTAAAACAACATGCAGCCAACCCTCATTAAGGTCTCAGCCCATAGCACTCACCAAAGCCCTTCATGGCCTTCCTCAGGACCTCCACATCTTTGAGTGGGTCAGCTCCAGGAAAGTCCTTGATTGATCCTCTGAATCCTCTCTGACAAAACATAAAACCATTTTAACCGTGTGTTATTCCAGCATTCATTTTGTTTATGACATTATATTGTAATCGTTTAATATTTTGTGTGTGTGTGTGTGTGTGCGCTGCACATGGCAATAGAAAGGGATAATAAGAAGACGCATTAGATTTTAAAGTCCAAAAAAGCTTTTCCGGTTTCTCTTACATTGACAGGTGGAGCTACTGGCATGGCTCCTCCTCCATAAGCTGGCATGGTTGGATTTGGTGATGGGACCTTTGGGTACGCTGGCATAGGTGACGGGGCTCCTCCATAGCCAGGCATAGAAGCATTAGGTGAGGGTGCGCCGGGGTATCCTGGCATAGGCTGTGCAGGCTGACCAGGGTAGCTCATTCCTTGGCTTTGTTGCATGGCCCCTCCTGGCTGTGGGTACATGCCACATGACTGTTGGTTAGGGGAGGGGGCACCATACCCACCAGGCTGAGGAGGAGATGGGTACCCCCCAGGGGCTTGAGAGAGCATGGATGGGTTCGGAATAAACCCCCCCATACCTGGGATTTGGTGAGCCTGTGATTTGGAAAAATGGAATGCCATAATATGTGCACATGTCCTTGAAAATGATTTCAAACAAAGCAGAGGTAGCTGACCACACATTTTTGGTATTAGATTTATTTTATTAGAATTTTAAATTCTTATAATCTACATCAATGTTTAACATATTTTTAAATTAATATCTCCAATTCTTGCCTTACTTCGGAGGAGAAACTGAAGATAATGTTCCTGATGTTTAGGAGCCACTATAACTTACTATTATGTACAAGTATCCAAAAAAGTGCAGTCAAATACAGAGAAAAAACAATGAGAAAGAGAAGTAAAAGAGGCGGGGAAAAAAACAAAACAAATAAACAAACAAACAAAAAAAAAAACATAAAAGTTGCATCAGATTGAGTTTCAAAGGGAATGATAAAAATTAAGTATAGAATGGATATTCTCATGCAAGAGAATTTGAAAGAAAAGCTGGCAAAGAGAATGGCAGCGCTGAGGATTTTAAGATGTGGACTTTGGAAAAGTCTTACCGTAAAGTGAAAGGATGTGATATTCCATTAATGGCTTTGTAATTCATTCTAACTGGAATATTCAACGCAATAATCTGATGATGTTGTATTACACATATATTAATCAGGAATTTATGCAAATGTAGGAGATTTTTTGAAGATGAACTTACCATGCCAGCATTGTATCCGGGGTTCGATAAATTGTCAAGCCCAATAGAGGGATAACCACCAGCTGGGCCACCACCCCAGCTGCCTGGAGAAGATAAAAAAAGAGAAAAACTTTGAGAAAGTTAAGAATATACTAAGCTACTATACCATAAGAAATTGAGGGTATCAGCCTGAGACAGGAGGGAAACCTCTCTCTGGAACTTCTTATTTCTCAGTTTCCGTTGACTCTCTAAGCAACAACAGATGTTTTATGCTTTTGAGGGGGAAAAAAGCCTACCTTAACTATAAGCCTTATGATCCCTATTGCCATAAAACACAACATAATTGACCAATTATTAAATTTCATATATACCATACAGAAATCTTCAAAATTATAATCAATACCTAACGCTAGGCAAAAGAGTGAATGAGTATTTCATATTATTAACAATTTCTTTTGCCGTGTTGCGTGATAGCTTACCTGGTGGTGGTGCCTGAGGGTAACCCCCAGCCTGTGGCGGGTAGCCTCCAGCCTGTGGCGGGTAGCCTCCTGCCTGTGGCGGGTAGCCTCCTGCCTGTGGCGGGTAGCCTCCTGCCTGTGGCGGGTACCCCCCTGCCTGTGGCGGGTACCCCCCTGCCTGTGGCGGGTATCCCCCTGCCTGTGGTGGGTAAGCTCCAGGCTGAGGTGGGTAAGCCCCAGGCTGAGGTGGGTAGGCACCTGCCTGAGGTGGGTATCCAGGGTAGCTCATGGCTTTAAAGGGAAAGCAGAAATGTCAGTCATAGAGCTGCCAAACATGACTTATTACTAAATAACATAATGTTCATCTTGTGCAGCCACTGACACAAGAATACACCTCTCCCATAACCAAATGTGTAAAATGTGTAAATAAATAAGAATTAAATAAATGATACCTATAGTGTTAATGGCTGTCTCATTACATACAGGTTGCACTGGTAATGACACGAGAATGAAAACACACATAGTTGAGAAAAAAGAAAAAAACAAAAAAAAAACCAAACCAAAAACCCCAAAACAAAACAAAAACAAAACAACATCTGCCCTGGAAATTATAGCTCTGGCTTCTCACTATTATGTAATTTTTGTTGCACTGAACCCTTATGTACACAGTCAGTAAGCTCTATAAGTCAAGGTCCTTCACTAAGCGTTGTGATGCAGTTATAGGCAAACAATTACAGGTCTGTTCAAATTGATTCTCCTGGTTTTAGCTTTTAGTCCTGATAAGAGAGGAGTTAATAATCCCTCCCTTTCTGAAAGAATCAACATGAGTGCCACTGTCACTGCAATATAATATAGGAGTGGAATTTGGTCTGTGAAGGAAGTCACACACATTTGAGCTTAGTGGCAGGATGATGAGGAAACTAATTTTAGTTTAGCTCAGAACGAAGAGCCTTTGCTCCAATGAGTTGGTTTGTTCCATGTTAAAATTGACTTAAGTGACACAGTCCTCCTTGGTTTGCATTTTATGGACACAGGAGGAAAACGGACGTTGCTGTGTTTGAATAAACGCACAGGGTGAGCCAGACTACCCAGTGAAACACAGGGATAAAATCAAACAAGGTAGAAGTATTTACATTAAGAGGATACAGAAATATTTTATCAACTGCTTTTAGAAGACAGATGTTCAGGCACTTCTTCCCCATAACCAGCTGCTGGTGTCCATCTCTGTTGGACTGATGCTGAATTAAAGTGTAAAATCCCTCTCCAACATTTGTGTCAATATATACACTAATATAAACACACTCCTAAACCTTGTGGAAAGCCTTCCCAGAAGAGTTGAAGCTGTTATAGCTGCAAATTACCAAATACTTTTGGCAATATAGTGTATAACTTTATAAAAAAAAAAAAAAAAGGTTACAGCACATAAAAAAAAAAAAAAGTAGCTTCTTCTCTTCCGGGCCACTTTCATTCCCACTCCAAGCGGTGAGAAAAATGTGAACTGGCCAAACCCCAAAACTGCAAACCCACCAACAACCTATTTGTTTAAGGATTTAGACGGGACAATAAAATCGATAATTTCAGAACCAACTATTGATGGAAATAATTTACAAACTCCAGTGTGTTGCAAAGGAGCTTCTGTTGTTATTAACTAATGTTACCACCCTAATGTTTGGTGTTTTAGTACTTTCACTTAACTTTTTGTTAGCTTGGCTAGTTGCTTTACTAATAAATCATCTTTCAGCGAATGTATACAATGACATCTCAACACTAAACACAGATATTAATAATCGTCGGAATAAAAACATTCATCCCACAGCACGAATATTGACTTATCAAATCCAACATCTCTCCGGGCCTGTACGAATGTCCTGCTGGAAATTAGCCATGTTATCTACCACATCAAATAGTGTATAATATAGTCATATACCCAGGCCTGGCCAGCTAACCATATATGAACTGAGTAAGTTTTTCTCAGGAAACTAACGCTACGATCTTGTTGTAGCCTTAAATGGATTGGCTAAAACTGCAGGCTAGTTGGCAGCTAACTACAGGGCCTACAGAGAGACGATAGACCAGAAGACGACACCAAAGAAGAGTCCTACTTGTCAAGATATCACTTTAAAGTGTCAGAAATAACTCAAGTTCCGCATATATGAGCGGCTATTTATGAATAAAACACTTACTTGTAGTTTTCTTGTCGTGTTTCCTCCACTCGTCGCAGTATGGACCGTATTTAAGCAGAGTGGGTGGGACTCATAGTTTCCATGTAGAGAACCCACCCATCCTGGACAACACTTAACCGTCATCCGAACCACGTGACGTACTGATAACCCGAAGACAGACATATCAATGGACTTCTTCATGATCGGTGACACGGCGGAAAGTTTGACACACAAAGTTTGACACGAAAACAACGAGTCCATTATTTGAAAAGTGTTTCGCGAAAACACGTGAGCACACCTGAATCTAAAGCTTATCTAAACAACATGCTAAGATTATATCTACTGCCACACAGCCTCAGGACTAAATATTAAAATAGAGTAATACAAACCAATGATTGAAGCATACTGTGTTTAATTTTAACAGGGACAGTTATTATATTTTATATATATATATATATATATATGGCAATCATGTGACTTAAATGTGTGCTGTGGGACTTTCTAAATGAAATTGATGTTTTGACTTTTTGGCACTGCATTAATTAGAAACTATAAAAATATGCTTTAAAAAATATTACTGCTTTTGCTGCCTTTCTATATCTATGATAGCAATGTGATTTCTACCTACAACGTCACTGATCTCCCGTTTTCAGGAAATGGCCCATTGATCAAATTGGAAATCTCACAGCTGAGCATGTATGTGAAAAGTGCCACAAGAGGGAGCCATTTCAAAGCTTTCGCCATATTATTACGTTCAGGTCAGGTTGGAAGCTGGGACATGGTGGCCCTGAATGAAGCCTGGAGGCTAATTGTTGGTTATCTGGTAACCTATTAACTGATAGTTTGATTATTTGATTTGATTGATAATTTATAATCAAGCTGATTTTTAATCACCAATGACCCAGCCGCTTTTCTTTGCTGCTTCCACAAAGAAAATGTTTGCAGTCTTCCAAGAACATGAAGTTAATTTTTAATTTAGAATTTTTTGCAACATTTAGGCCGTTACTGAAGTATTTCTTGAAGGTTTCTTGGTTATGTTCGTGCAATCCTCAAAAACCCTGAAGGTAACATTCCCTCATGTATTTCTAAGGTTTTATATTGAAGACATCTACACATTAGTGACCATACTTAAGTAGCTAAATGTGACCCACTGTTGACTTAATGGTCTGATAGTTGTTTACTACATTAATAAGCCACAGTGACACTTCAAGTATTTGTCAGTTAAGTGCAACTACTCTCCTATGTACCTGAATAAACAAAACACCTCACTTTAACACCCTCAACCCCTTCTCTGTGATACACACACAGACACACCTTTTCAACAATAAAAAAGAAAACAACATGTTATTAATGTTACAATTGGTCAAGTAATCAGTGCCTTGGTTTATAAATAATCTGTTAACTTTGATTTAATTTAATAAATAGCTAATGAGGCAGTATTATTGGTGTGGAGCTAAGATTTGCAGTGAACCGTTTGTCTCATCCAGTTGGCTATGAATGAGTATTCACACAGAGCGGACGCTGATTGGCTGGCGTCTCCGATGACGCAGCCTGGCCCTCATTACATATTTGAAGAGTCAGTCCTTGCCCGCTGCAATAAAGGCTGGTAGCGGACCATGGGGAGCAGGGGAAAACTTTTTATAATGATATGTCAGCGCAATGACTATTGAGAAACATCTGTCGGGGACGCGGCTCCCGATGTGAAGAAGACAGGGCTCTTAACGGGAAGATTTAAAAAAAAAAAAAAAATAAAAAAAAAAAGACGAGCTCTTGCCATCTGCCAGGCTCCGGGAACTGAAAAAGCAAGACGGCAAAAGAGTTGAGACCAATCCAAGAAACAACGGCGGAAAATAGCCATTTCATTTTGAAAGATGAGCTTGTTGTCTGCCATAGACACGAGTGCCTCCGTGTACCAGCCTGCGCAACTTCTTAACTGGGTCTATCTCTCCTTACAAGACCCCCACCAGACCAGCGCCTTTGACGCGTTCAGACCAGAACCCAACTCTTCCCACCCGGATCTCAACTTCAGCAAGACCCCCGGAGCGGCGGACCTGAGCTCGTCCCTCAACTCCAACTATCTCAACAACTTCTTTCAGCTGCAGAGGAATGAGGTGAAAGACATTGGGCACACACACAACATGTATATAAATATGTATATGTATATGTGTATGTGTATATATATATATCCGGGGAATTGTGGTTGAAATTACCATGGCTGATCTGTTGACTGTCTGGTCTGTGCCACAAATGTGGCAGCAAGTACAGCATGGGCTATTCTGGTAGCAGATACATAACCGCCATGATATCTCAAACATGGACAATACGTTTAAAAAGTTTTATCAAAACAGTGTTTTGTTGTAAGCAGACATGTCGTTGGTATAACTTTTTCCAATCAATAAAGGCCTAACAGAACATTTCATGGGGCCAAGTTTTATTTATCAAATAGGTTTTGGAGAATATAACTTAAATGTTATGTATACATATTATATATACTGCAAATTGTACATCCCAAGAAATAGTGTAGGGATATCATGATTCCAAAGAAGATAGTCAGTTTAGGCCCATAGTGTTATATTATTACTATCAACTAAGGTCCTACCTCATTTACACTCTTAACTGAAGGCATATTAAGGGTTGTTTTGGGGGAAAATGCTATTGAATATGGATAAACTTATGAAAGCTTAATAAAGCAACATAGGATCTCTACATAGTTAAATAGTTAAATGTCATATCATGGTTTATGTAAAGAGACTATTTTGTTCCTTTTAGCTGTAATGTCATTAATTAATTCTGGAGAAATGTGTCTGTTTTCAGCATATTGGTGAGTAACCTTTCAAATTAAAGACTGTTTTGAAAAAATATGTTCCAATCAGACATGACTGTGAGGTAAAAGTGCACAGATGTCGAGATATCCCTACACACCTCTGTCTGGAGAAAGTGGGCCGCTGCAGCCTCTTGCTGAGGCCTGCTGTCTCTGACTTCTTCAAATAGACCAGGTTGTGCAAACAAAAAGTCAATCCCTGTTTACATACGATCTATTTTTGTAGCTCTGTGTAATTTTAGGGACAAACATTCTGATAATGTATGCGGGCTGCAAACCTGAGACTGCAGACCATACTGTGCAAGAGGGACCCTACCACCACACCACTCAACCGCAGCCTACTAACATACACATATAAGCAGCACACTTGGAAAAATAATCACATACTGTATGCAAAATGGTAGTTAAAAAAGAAAACAACAAGCTTCCCAATATGTTTATGACACAGCAGTGGAGCTTCTTAGATCTATGTCACTCTGATGCTTATGCATTGAAAACTCTAGGAAACAATAGTAGTGCATGGATGATTCATTCAATATAACATAAGCATCCACTGTTATGTTGGTAACCATAGAGTCATTTTGAAGTCATTTAACATGAAACGGTCCTCTAAAAAATGGGTGTGCACATGATACATTACATGCAATTGTGTAATGCCATTCAATCCACATGAGTCTAAAGGGTTTCAAACTGAGGGAACACATACAGTCTGGAAACAGTTTAAAGGGTGGGGGGCATTTTGCAACTTATTATACTGGCTAAGCCAAGTAAAACAAACCACTCAAGGGATCTGATGATGAGATGAGTTATGTAAAATGTGGTTGTTTTCATACTGGATCACACACCAGTCTACTTAAAAAGAAATTGTGACAAATCAATGTATTTGTTATTGATTGGGAAGTCATGCTGTGGCAAGTTTAGTATGTTTACGACAGTCTCATCTGCTCACAGCTTTGGTTAAATGTTTTCCACTTAACTCCCTTCTTATCTAGTTAGAGGCTAAGAAGAAAACTACTTTAATGTGGGTTTTTGAACATAACAATTTTCAATTAATCAAACCATGAAGTTATTTTCTGTGGAATTTATTTTTCTGCAAACCATTCACCTTTAAAAGTTTCCACCAGACTCCACAACTGTGGTTTAAACATATCAGTAGCCCAATTACTCCCTGCAGTGTGGCACCTCATTCCAGGACCTGTAAAAACAGTCAGAGATCTGCTGCAGTCCCTATTCACGAGGACACACAAGTGACTGGTGACGATACCAGCTTACTTCTCATAGTTTTGGCCAACACACACATACAAATCCATCACCACACACAAAACCACACAACCTCCCGCTGAGTCGGTCAGTCAGTCAGTCAGTCAGTCGCTCGCTCACTCACTCACTCACTCACTCACAGATACACAAAATAAACAAACAGTCTCACCCCACCATTAGCAGATGTGTGTGAAATCTGTTTCCTCTGGGCTGACAGGAGGAGATCTCAGGCCAAACTGAAGTGATGTGAGGAGTGCAAAACTGAGCAAAGTTTCCTTTTTTATGTTTGTTCCAATACTTTTACAATCTGTACTAGGAGTTAAGTGTAGCTAACAAACAAACATGTACATCTCTGCAAAGAGTGGTAATAAATAATACTGCTATACACGGAGCAAAAATGCATGGCAGATGGAAAATTTGAGAAGCAACATAGCTGTAATGCTTGATTTACGACAACTACATCTAATAAATGAACATGAATCTTTAAACTGGATGTGGTTAGCAAGACGATCTCACAGGCTGCAGATAAAGCTTTGGCTTGCAGCCCCGGCCAGGCTGCCAAGTTGAAGGTCTCTGCACTGTGCAACATAAAATATCAACAGTAACATTATTTCCTGGACACAAACCCGTGACCTTAAAAGAAGCCCGACCACTGTTGGTGAGGTATGAGTTAATCAGTGGATTTCACTGTGCAGTTAAAACTAATAAAGCTTAAAGCTGACGAGTTTGACTTGTTCACTTAGCAACTTGCCTAAAATATGCTGCATCAATTTATCCCAGAAGTCGACTCCTGTCTGGTGTTTCTGGGTTATATTTGAACAGAGGAAGACATGAATTAGAAGGGAAAGTGCAGGCAATGCTTTGCCTGTTATTAATATTCAGAGGGCATCTTCCATGAATTCACTGGGCACCATGGCATGCAACACTGTGTTCTGTGGCTCCGATCAGACTGAAAACACTGACCATGGCTAGTTTACTGCCAACAACGCATGGTGACATTGCTGATGTTCCACAGGCTGACGAGGGAACATGCCTCCCATCTTGTTTACAATGACTCATCCTCTCAAAGTCCTGTCTTTCTCCATGGACATGCTCAGTACTTTTCCAGCTCATAAGGGCTGGTGGGCCTCTAGCCAGATGTTCTGAGTTTAATGAGAGAAATGATCCTGGTGTTTTTGTGGGGGTTTTTTTCTTCTTGATTTTGTATTTATTTATTTTTTTTGCATAACAGAAAACAGGAAATAATGCACGTAAAGGAAATTGATGATTAATCTCAGCATTTTAGACCCCCGAACAAGAAATGCATTGAATGTGAAGGTGTCTTAAGATTGTTGATTGTCTTAAATACAACCTATAACAGTGGACACATTTTTAGATTAAGAACCTGGATGATTACATGAAAAGACTGAACCTTGGCTGATATTGTTTTCATTTTATAGGCTTTGAACAACAACGTGTACAAGGATGTGTCACCCTATGGCTCCCTGAACAACATTGTGGATGGACTCAACTCTCTGACAGACCATTTCTCAGACCTCTCCCTTTCTTCAGAGCCAAGAAAACCAAATAAAAGGCCCCCGCCCAACTACTTGTGCCACCTCTGTTTCAACAAGGGCCATTACATTAAAGACTGCCCTCAGGTGAGAAACACATATATTACATAATCTAAGCTTCTGAGGATATAAGTAGCTTCTAACATCACAAAAGTTCCTAGTGGTGGGTATACACACCAATCATCTTGTTTTTTGCATTTAAATAACTTTGTGACTTCTCATTTGGTTCATACAAGCCAATGATGGCACTAAAAATTGTGCTTGCTCCACCAATGCCTCTCTTTCTCTCCCTCTCTTGCTCTCTTTGGCTCTGGTCTGACCTACTTGTTAAACAGGCTGGCCTCTGTCTTCTGTGGTCATGTGTGTGTGTGCTCTTGTGCATCTTAACTGCCACAGCATTACACTACCTGAAACCATCCGTTAAAACCCTGATAAATAAACTTGTTGGGCTAGTTCAAAAGTCAAAGGGGAAGCCGAATGTCACAGATCGTCATTTTAGCTGTTTAGGTGCTGTTGTTTTCAGGAATACAAAAACAATGAGTCGGTACTGCAACAGCCATCTTTTCTGACAAATAGCTGAACAAATTATATTATTCCAAAGTCACAGTTTTCATGTCATCCTGCTTTCCACTGATTTAGTCCATGATGATGCGTTTTTTTGTAGGTTGTTTTTTTTTTTTTTTTTTTACGTGCAGCACCATGATAAATCCACCTTGGGGTCAAGCATGGAGGTCACAGCACACAAATGTGTGACTAATGGGGCCCCAGCTGTTGTAATCTCCTGCAATATAAACTCAATTTTGAGAGCACCAGGAGAATTTTAGGTTTAAACAATCCCTGCTGGTTTACTTTGAATGACATCTGGGCAGAGATGTCTTTTTTAGGAATAAGGCCTGATCTGTAGCCTGTTGATTTAAGCGTGTAAGCACTCAAAATCTACGTGTAAATGAGAGAAGAGTTTGTGCTTATGAGTTACAAATATTGTGTTCATGAAGAGATATTTTGTAGAATTGTTGAACAACAAATGGACTATCAAATTGCTGTGCTGAATCTGTCATTGTGGTGTTATATATCTCCAATCCTCCATGACTGGAACTAAGGCCTGGATGTGATCTGATTTCATAAGAGGAACATGATGGCACTTTCCCTTATAATTGTGGAGTTTTTACTCAGGTTTTTTTTTTTTTTTTTTTCAGTTGAATTTGTGGTGCCTAATAATCTCCCTTCTTCTGCTGTCTCTCCTTTGCTTCTCCCTTGTTTTTTTCTCTTCCTTTCCCTGGGTGAGGTGCAACAGCCTAACCCCAGCACTGAGTTTCTTTTGCATGGAATGGTAATGAGGAGCAGATGTAAGAGTAAATGCTTTGACTTGCTTTATGACATATGATGACTAGTCTCGGGAGGTCTGTAAAAGACCTGCGTACTGATGAAATATCTCCTGGACTGCTCCAAACTCCAAAGTGTGGGAATTAGATCATCTACTGACAACTCTCAATGGGAATTTTGAGTCTCAGTATATAATGCAACATGTAACTTTTGCCCTCGTTTTTCCTTTATGCAGTTGTTGAAGTAAGCATTGATCACCTGATACAGATATTCAACACTGCAACAGGTGTCTTTTAGGTTATATCATATATTGTGTTGACTACGTTTAGTGTGTTCACCGTCCATCTGTACTATTGCAAAATAAAAGGCCATATCAGGCTGAATTTAACAAAAACTCTTTGTGACAGGACATGCTGGAAAATCAATCTTGCTATAGATTTAAGCATTCTGGGTTGGACACTTCTGGTTTATGTTTTAGTTCTCTGTTAAACTGTTAAAAAAGCAGCAAAGTCAACAGACGATCTCTGCACCTACACAGTTCAACACCGTTGCAATTATTTAGGTGTCCCCTGGGTTTTTTTACTCCATAAATTCATCTTTCATTTATGCTACATTACTTACACTATTGCCCGGTCACCTGTTATTGCATGCCTAGCCAAGGATAGCTCATCCTCAGCTGAGGACCCAAATATTAGATGTGACACAGATCTTGCAATAGTAACACAAGTTTTTATTGGCAGTAGTATTCAACTCACCTATTAGTCAACACTTGTGTCGTTTCCCAAACAATATTTTCCTGTCCTACATTATCCTTTCTCTGTTTCATAAAGTGCCGTGATCTGTTGTGTGCCCATAGACTTTCTGGTATCTGCCAGCACTGGAATGAATTAGATGATGAATGTGCCCCAACTAATAGTTTGTCCTGTCCTGAGGTTCTCTGCCAATGAAAACAGACACTCCTGATTCAAAGAGCGCTTGCAAAGTTTGTTATCCAGGTCCAGCATGGAGAATCATATTCTGATTACATGCACAGTCTTCTTCCTTTTTAACTCAACATGTTTTATTGTGTTGTATTGTACTGCCTTTTATTAATGGTTATATATTTTTGCACAAGATGTACAATTGCACTTGATGACATATTCCAACACCAAAAAAATCTGTTAATCCATGGTCAAAAACAGTACCAAAGAAATGCCTTATTAACAATTGCTTCACTAATGTTTTCTAAAAACTACAGTGCCCTGTTCTTTTTGGAACTCAAGCGTAGTTTATTGAATTAAGACATTGGTGACTTTTTTGGGGGGGTGATTTCTACACAGCACAAGGTTAAGAGCTGTTTACTTAGTCTAGAAGAAACGTAATGAGAAAAGCATCACACTTTCTTCCTTATTTGCCAAAAGTTGTCTCCAAAATTGGAAAGCACCCTTATTGTTTTGCAACACTTTCATGCTAATGAAGCTAGTATGCTAACCAGCAAGCTATTGCTCAGTTTGCCCATCCTGTCTTTTTTCAATCCTGAGTAATCTTAGCAACTAGTACACCCTGAAGAACTTCACAGGGGATTATTATTAATAGTATTATAAACTCTTGTCCAGTAAATGCAACAGTGCACGAAAAACAGGCTACTAGAGGATTACAGTTCAGCTTGATCCAGCTATCTTCTTAAAATTAAGTTCAGAATGAGCCAGAATGTGTGTAAACTTACTCTTAATTTAAACAATCTTTTCCACGATACATTTTAATTACTGTATAGTCAATATGAATAACGAAGGACAATTTTTAAGATCAAAATATGTTTTAAAGCCACCATAGCTCCTAAAGACTTGCAGGTTTTGAGTGGTGGGTCCTTCAGTTAGTTGATGGTTTTTGTATCCACTCCATTGGTTTGAGGAGAGCAACAGTTTGGCAATTAAATAGCTGAGGTTACCAAAGTGTTTATGCATAACTTGAAATTTAAGACCCTTTTTTGTTATAATATGTTAACATTGGAATTACACAGAGGAGTCTTGTGGGTATGCTGATAGAATTATTTTTCAGGGAACTCTTGGTAGCTGAGTGAAAACCACAGGCCTGGAAGCAGCTGCCCAGTGCTCCTTGTCATGGGGACAGAGGTGTTATGTAAACTGGCTTTTATATGGAAAATGAGGTTGTTCCCCCAGTTATGAGCAGAATGCCCCCTCACTGCCACATTTTGGCCCCCTTCCAAGATATCTTCCACTTGCACTCATGATTAGGTTCTGTTCAGTGGACTAATCCTTTCAACAGTTGGCCCCGCCTCTGATTTGAGTGATCAAAAAGATGCACCGTGTGACATCTTACTCTGTCCCCCTGTAGAAGGACTAAGTCATGGAAAATGTCTTTGCCAGAATTTAGGTTTGTGGATATTTAGGGGGTAGTTGCTGTTATTGATATTTTATGTGAGTCACAGTGGACTCCAGCCTCACTTTGCCCCATTGCTACACATAATACATTCCCCTGGTTTGGTCTGTCAGAATTACAGTTCCCTATTTTTTTTTTTTGTTATTATTTTGTTATATTATTATTATTATTATTGCTGTTGTTGTTCTGAGAAATTTTGGAACATTTCAAACTGGTAGAAAACTTCCATAACATCCATCACCAATGTTGCAACCACCTCTGTGCCAATTCCTGCTGAAGAAAATGTAGTTTCAAATTTGATGCATTAAATTCTAAAATGTAATGTTTTACTTTATAAATGTACTATAATCAAAGTTTATGAGCAGGTCAACCTCATGACTGTCCCTCCCATAAAAAAAAAAAAAAATTCAGAATGAAATTGTGAAAAAAGCTAAAATGTTGTGTAAGATGTTTGACGTTTTGGGAATGTAATTACCAGCTCTTTTCCTGCAAAGAGCTGGTTGAGAAGATTTCATTGCTCACATATCTGCCCATTAAATACAAGCCTTCAGCCAGAAGATGGTTATGTATGCCACACACAAAGCAAACACAAAGAGACAAAAACAACCAACCTTCTATATCCAAAATCATAAAAAGATTTGCCTACCAGCACCATCCTGTTCTTTAACAAATGAAATATACATTTTTAGATTGTGAGCTCAGTAGGACAGAGCTAAGCTAATCATTCCAGTTTTAAGTTTTAAGACTTCTCAAACCTCAAACATAACAAATAGCCAGAAAGTGCCGTCCTATCTAACTCTCAGAAAGAGAATAAACATGTATCCAAAAATGTTGAACTTAAGCTTTAACAATACAAAAACAAATTTCTAGTATGAGGCTGCTCTATCTGCTTATTTTTGTATTGCTTTGACTACACAGATACAGAATGAAAAAATCGTGATGATACACAGATTTGCCTGTTTTTTTGGCCTCTTGTGAGAGAAATTTGATTTATTATACATAAGCCTACACATAATCAAGGAATGTGATGTTTATTTCCGTCAATAAAAATGAACAGGAAACAGCAGACAGAAGCAAAGAGCAGCTCCAGGAGCATCTCAGTTTAGGTGTTGATCAGAAACACATGGAGCCCATTGGTCCACATACAGAGCCTTCTTTATCACACAAGGATAATAAGCCTTTTGTTCAAATAGTTAGGATGTCTGTGGAATTTGTGTATAAATCGCATTAATTTCATACTTAAATTTTTCTTTTTTATTTTCCTGTAGTTCTCTCTGTTGCGATGTCTGACTGGGAATATCGGTAGATAACACAATGAGTTTGACTTTTTTTTTTCCTCATCACCCCTGTGATTTGGCTATGCCTGAAGCTCCTCTAGAATGTATCTGATCTGTGTCTGTGACCATATGCCAATTAATGCGATGGACCTCACACCTCACATGGTGGTAATTCCAGCAGCAGTCTGTCTTTTGTGACAAATGGTCACCATAATCTTCCATAACAGTGTCAACACGGAGAGCTGAGGGGAGCTGTGAAGTGAGGGCATTCCTCACACCAAAGGCAAATCACACTTTAAGTAATGGCCGACTTGCCAAAATGAGGGCTTTTCCTTTGGTCATGGTGATAAACTTAAAGACTTGTCATTACTGCAGCCCACTCTGTCAACCACAACAAACATCAGTGGCGGTTGATTTGGCAAAATGCATTTGGCTTTAAAATCTCCCAGTATTTTACTCTGATGGACCAATGATCCTTTCTGAACTGGTTGCCAGTCATGTAGGGATAATTGTGCAACCACTTTGTTTTAATGTTCCAGTTTGTTGTTGTATGGGGGGACATAAAGTGGGGGTGGGGGATGGAAGGGGGGTGGCGGTAATGTGTCAAATAAGTGTTGCAAGTTTATAATTTATAACACTGCACAGCACAGTCTGTGCTCTTCACTCCAAGAAACCAACTATTTTAGCCATCTGCTGGCACACCCAATTTCCTGCTGAATGTACCTCTGATATTAAAATCTTAATTGAAACAGTTTAAGGGCCGTCGGTGTGTTTTACCTTTTCAGGAAGCTCTTCTTCTGGTAAGGGGGGGTTGAGGGTACATTTTTTTGAGTTACAAATGTAAGACCAATCCTCACAAATAGGCAGAACTGCCAAAAATGCAGTATTTGCAAATGAAGATACACAATTCTTTTCTGAGCCACTCTCTCTATTTTCACTAATTTGTGTAACCAGTTTTCAGGTTTGTTGGGTATGGCTTTTTTTGTCATTCATGTTAAAGTCTTTGGTGGATCTTAGCCAAAGGGGGATATAGGTTCACAGATCCACATCTGGAAGATAGAGTGCTCCCATGGTGTTATACTGTTGCCGTTTCAGCTGTAAGAGTTAATCAGAAACAGTTGAAGTGCCTTGCTTGTGGGTAATTCTGTGGTAGTAAAAGGAAAAGCTGTCTTATTCACTTCACACAGTCCATATTTTTCCCCTAGCTGGTCCACTTCTTCCTTTTCCATAAAGAGACTGGTTCATAACTTAGACTCTAGCATCCAATAAAATAAACATTTTCAAGTCAACAACAACAACCCAAATCCTAACCCTCCTAATAATATTAAATCCAGCTAAACAATAACTGTCAAAACACTGGGAAATCCTTGTATTGAAAACATTAGCCTAATTAGCCCTTGCTGATAGTTAGTAGTGCTGAATACCAAACACTAACACGGTTTGACAAGGTTTTTATGTTGCTGAAGACGTTAGCTGTCCCCTGGAGTCTTAATATTCCTGGGAGGAGAACGAGCATCTGTCCTTTAGCTTTTCTAATATTTTTTTTTAATCAAGCCCTGTATTCACTGAAAAATATCCATCATGAAATCGTATATTTACATTTGCTTGAGCCTGCAGCTGTTTTCTGTCTTCTTGTCTTCGTGTCACTCTCTCTTTGCATCCTGTAGTTTGTTAACCCTGTCGATAAACAATCTCTCAGAACCACGGTCACACTTCAGCGTCTGTCATGAAAGAATTCTCCACATTTTACCCTCATGATTTCTGTGCCCTGGGGCATTTCTGACATGGCTGCAGTTATTTGCTGTGGCAGGGAGACAGTTTGGGATGTTTCACTATTATGGCATGGAGCATTTCTGAGCTTGCCGGTGCAGGACCCAGAGAGGGTAAAGGTCAAAATCCTGTGAAGGGCACAAGAGCCAAGAGACAGCAAGCCAGCAAGAGGAGACTGAGGGTACTTCCTGTAAAAGGAAATCAAAGTTAAAAGAATGATAAAAGTGCAGTTTCCTGCCAGCTGGTTTGTGTTCGGTACAGAATCCCATTCTTCCTCTCAGTTTTTGCTGAGACAACAGTTGGTCCACTTCCTGTTTTGATAACTGTGACACTTCTAACCCTATCTCTGGGAGGCGGTGGACTGTCCCATTTATGATCAGGCAGGTGAACTCAGAGCTCCTCTTAGATTAAATGTTGTGAAAATCAAGGAAGGAGAGATCCATGTGCAGACAATGTGCAATCTACTTAGTGTTAGCTTAGTCTAAATCAGTCTAAATTAGTTTATTTCAGAGGATGCTAAGCTGACACTAATGCACGAGTTGTCTCTTCTTTTAAAGCTTTTGCACTTCCTATCATCTGATTAACTTTTCTTTAACCCTCAGAATCCAGGTCTATTGCCTAAAATATGCTACATGTTTATTTCTGTTAGCTCAGCTTTGGAAAGTTTAGTAATACTTGAATTCTTTTTCCTAACACGCTGCTGAGCCAGCATTGTAAAACGCAGGCTGGAGTTAATGAAAGAAATCAAATAATAGTGATTTGGGCAGCTGCTCGTCACATTGCTTTATATAAGTTTGTCTTTGCAGAAAGAAAAACACAAACAAAAAAACCCAAAACAAAACAGGGCAGCACTCATTTTAGACTCTAGTTTTCTGACGCTTATCCTCTTTTATTTTCCTAACATCTTGTAGTATCTTTTTAAAAAATATATAATTTCACCCTTCTAATTGATACTCGTGCATTTTGACAGCCAAACATCTCCAGTAATTCCAAGATATTTGGATTATACCAAACAATAATGACAACAATA
Organism: Remorina albescens; assembly: GCA_034769265.1. NCBI lineage: Eukaryota > Metazoa > Chordata > Actinopteri > Carangiformes > Echeneidae > Remorina > Remorina albescens. The sequence goes on along the minus strand of CM068491.1, from coordinate 10,194,680 downwards.
GCAGAAATGACTTGTACAGTAATGACATTTTGGCTTTAGCTCTTCAAACAAATGCAGTGTCGCGAGGGTCAGCAGCCATACACTGAGGCCTCAGGAACTAGAACAGGATGGTTTGTCTTCCAGTGAGAGAGGAGGGACGGAGCAGAGGGTCAAAGGTCAGATTTTCACAACAACATGATGTCCTGTTAGCACACCAGGGCAAGAGGGCTTTGTTAGCTTATACTAAATGCTAATGTTCACTCATGCAACAACTTCTTCTATGAGCCAGGTTGTTACATAACATCACATTATAGTATAGATGGTGAAATGTACCGTTATCGCTTTTCCCTTTTCTTTATTTTGAAATATTTCGATTTTAGAGAATGTTAATGTTCTCAAAATAAATAGTTTTTTTTGTTTGTTTGTTTATCACCTAGAGCTGATTAGCCAAAAAAACAAACAAACCCCAAAACAAAACATTGATTAACAGTTCATTCATTCACAACTATTGACAACTAAGTCCATTTACTGCATTGATTTTAAACATGTGGTGGTTCAGCATTTTCTGGTCTTACCACATGGCATGGTTTGGCTTTTGAAACATTGGTTAAACAAAAAAGTGTCTTACTGGCCTTTTTTGCTGTTTTTGGTGGATCAAAACCAAACAATTATTTGATTAAGCAAGCCAATAATGTAGATTCATTGATAGTGATAATAATTGCAGTTATGAGCCCCAGGCCCCATCCTTCATTCTGTAGAGTTATATCCAACAGGTGATTTTTCCAGCTAATTGGAATTTAAACTATGTTTTTTAAACTCTTTAAAATCTTTGCACCCTGCTGGTTACTTTAACCATGTCCCTCTCCACTTTAATTCATTGGTGAACCTGGGAAGGAAAGGAATAAACAGCTTCATGATGGACAAGAGCCTCACACATCGAACCAGCGGACCTCTAAACCTCAAACTGGAAACTAAATTTCATGCTCATCTCCCCTGGTTAATTGGCGTATGGTGAGACAACCATAGCAGCACCAATTCTAACATGAACACCAGAGATTCTTCAGACTGACAGAGAAGACGGACAGGCAGACAGAGACACTGTGAAGCTGCAAGCGCTGGCACACAGGACTGAACTTGGTGTCAAGAGATCGGGGACTGACACTGCTGGCTTTGTGTTATACTTGAATGAGCACCTTAGGGAGAGACTGTGGCTGTGAATGGGCACCATTGGGGAAAGCCCTAGTGGTGGGAATGGAGTCTGGTAATTAAGGCAGTCATTGTATGTCTGTAGGATCTGCTAGACAGAGAGGTCAGGAAGGCAGGCCTGTATTGTTCCCCAGCAGGGTCCTCACTGCATCACAGTGGTGCGTCAGAATCAAGTATGTTTGGATAGAGCTTTGGATCTTACAGAGGGAAAAAAAAGTAGAATTACAACAACAAACCACACAGGCAGTCCCATAAAGCCTGTTTGACTAAATGTCAACATATATAGACTACAGGGGCCTCATCTATGGTTTTGATTTTGTAACAGTTTCTCTCTCGCTCTGTAGGTTTTAATTATCTTCAAATCCTTTGTACGCACGTGGGGAAAGTGAAATCAGCCTAACAGTATATATGTAGATATGTGCTGTGATTTTACTCAGTCAAAATTCTTTAAATGGACAAATTAATTATATAACTGAATTAGATATCAGATAACACATAAAATCATCTGGATTGTGTATCTTGGTTATAAATGTACACATTTTAACAACCGTATCCTAAATTGTTAGAAGCTGAAGTTTCCATAATTAAATAAACTGGGGCACCAAAAGGGAACATTAATGGTATATTAGAGGTTACATGAATATGAATGGGTATGTAGCAACAGATTAGAAATAGTTCAATAGGAATAGAGTAATAAATTATATGAAAATAAGAAAATATAATCCTTTTTTAATTATACCCCCAGACTCAAATACTTATTTACTGTCACAATGTGTTTTGTTTAACTCAAGTTTAATTGTAGGTTTTATTTTTTCAAACTGCTCTGCACAAAGTGAAAATAGATTTTAGTGATTGTGCCTTTACTTACAGTAAAAAAGATAAAAAGACCTACATGGCATTTAGAAAAGTTTTCCTTTCAATCTTCTTTCATTCCTCTCTCTATCTGTACGCTCTACCCTGCTGTCTGCCTGAAGTTTCTGGCAAGGATGAGGGCTGGGGGAGGTGCACCATGGGAATGTTTTTACAGGGTAACCCCTGATCTTCCTTCCAGTCACAGCAGAGGCCCTGCATCTGTCTCTGCTCTAACGCTCACTCAATCTGGGTACTGAGGAGAGTGACAGAGATAAGGCTTATCAGGGATGCTGAGGACATGCCTCAGGCTCCTCGCTTTCACAGTGTGGCAGCGGACAAGATAAATACTGTCACTGTAAAAACAGCGGTGGCCACTACCTGTCAACAAATTTTATTTTTGGGCAGTTATACAGAGAAAGAGCCTTCATAGCGAGAGCACTGAGAAGCCATATAGGGCCATAGGTCCAATATAGCATTGCCAGCAAGAGACACTGAGATTAGCAACACACGTGTTCAGTGTATCTTGGACACAGATGCACAGAAATATACGGACGCACATTCAAAAACACATACACACTATTACAAGCATTACATACAAACATAGATGGCAGCAGTACAAGCTTCCTGTGGCAGATGAGGAGATGCTTTGTGCACCTCTGTATGCCCCAGTCTGCCACCCAACCTGCTCTTGTCATTCACTGGCCTGGTAACCTAACTCTGATGTGCAGCTGCACAGCTCATTGAGCTTAGTGGGACCCTGAATAAGTCCAAGGCTGGGAGGGATTTACACCCACAGCCCCACTTTGCTTTTGCGCTAACACTCAGTAAATATGGTAAGTGTAGGAGTTGGTTAACTTATCCTGTGTCTGTGAAAAGAGGCAGCTTCCGCTTCAAGCTGGTGTATCGATGGAACTGAGCCTCTGGGTTCAACCAGGACAGAATCCAAGGCCCAGTTGGCCAATACTTGTGTTTTCTATGAATGAAGCATGAAGAAAGAGAGAGGATTCTGTCTAAAACATCAGTTTTAAAACAAGGCAGTGCTGTTGGTATGAAGAAAAACACCCACATGCTTGACTCTCAGGGGTATCCATCATTCATCCAAGAACATGACATTGAGATCCGTGGCCGATTAGAGAAGCTGGTTTGTGGAAATCTAGGAATCTGGGAATAGTGTTTTGGCAAAGTGCGCGCTGGCATTGTGATCTGCCTCTGCAGCTGTCTTGGAAATGAATGACGTAGGTCTGTTACTGAGGAGAATAACTGTGACGTACACACGTATATAGATGCACATATGCACATGTGCAGGCATGGAAGACGATACTTCCTATACGCATTGTATAACGTCTATTTAAAAAAACTGGGGAGTAAAACGAGAAGTTAGAATAATAGGGTTTATGCACCAGTGACATTTAATATGAATCAATATGTATTTTAGGAAGAAAATAAAGAGTATAAATAAAGAGTATTAATTGTTGTAACATTGAAATCATATGCTTACAACAGTTCATAATACAAGACCCCTACCTCCAGTTTATCCAAACAACGAGAAATTGCAGGTCACCAGATTTCATTTGTAAGTTTGCAATCGCTCATGTATATCTTTACCTTTTCCTTGATTTTAAAGGGCCAAATGCAAATACAATAAGAAAAATTTAAATAAATAAAAATGTCATGATCCAGTATACTGTTCTTGTAAATAAGTCATAAATACACAGTTTCTCTGCACTGACGACATTTAAAACCACAAAATAACTCTTTCATTCTGTTTCTGCCACACCCTCTCTAGTTATCTACATGGGCTCAGAGCTGTGGGATGTCCAAAAAAAAAGTAATATCATTAAGGCATTTTACGTAAATTTGACAACAAGTTAAATATTGATCCATGTTCTGTTTTCATCTAATCATATAAAGCATTTTTTTGGTGTGCCATCGTCCAGAATCAGTGTAATCCAGAAGAGTAGCACACACATAGAGTTCATGGTAACACACACAGTTTACTGCTCTGCCAAGCAGAGACCATTTCCTAGAATGAACTATTTTGGCGTCTCCATGGGGCTGGAAATTGACTTGTGGTCATTCTTTAAAACAGTTGGAGTGGCTGTCTTCTCAAAATCCTCCTCTTTGTATAACAGTGAGATAACAAACTTTTATAAAGACTTGCGACCTCAGTGGTTAAACCCAGGAACCCACAAGGGAGAAACTTGTGACCGTAAGCATTTCTGGTCACTGAAATATATTTATTTAGGTTATTTCAAATTCAATGCTGTCCACCTTAGATAGACTGCACTGGTGATATTTGTTGCACGGTTTCTTGTCCATGTGGGTTTGTGATCCATTTTGAAAAGTGCCCCTTACATAACTGAAGTTTTCAGATAGCTGTGGATTTGATTATATACCAAGATTGTCGTGGTTTCTTTCCACACCTTTAAAAAACAACAACAAAAAGAACTCTCTCTTTGTCCGCTACCTCCCCTGCTCCTCCCCTAACACATTACACCTGAGAGAGGATAAATTCAGCAGTAGACTTTACCACAGCGGAAACGCCTCTCAGGAATATTTAGACCTGGAAACAACTGGGATGTGCTATTGTGAGTAAACCACTTTTTATAGTGCAATGAAATGTCAAGCATATATGAATAGGCTAAAATAAAGAGCCTCTAGAATATGAAACCTTTTTTAAGAATAGTAGCCTGAAACACATGGGTGCGGCGCAGGTTCAGAGGGTTTCTAGCTAACTGACGGATGGGGGACTGGAAACTACAGAAAAAATTAGCTCTCTAATATTAGAAAAATGTCTGTCACTAACAACCACAACAGAAATACATTTACATCTTAAAAATTGATAGTTTATTTGTCAGTGTACATTTTGATATTTTGCACCCAGTTAGAGGAAATTGATACAAATACCCTCTTGAACGTTGTACTCTCTGCTTGTCACCACACCACAGTCAAAGAGGTATTTAAGTAACCTACAACACATTTAAAAATATTTTATATCCATTTAAGGTGGCACTTTCCTTCTTAATGTGTAATACAGGGATCAGTGGGCTGATTATGAACACATTATATGATAGAAAAATTACATTAGTTAGAAAATAAGCAGCAACATCAGGTTGAAATCATGTACCAGTAATTGTTTGGATTATCAGAATATGATTGTTGAGCTGAACTGATGAGTCAGTTAGAAGTTGAACGGACAGTAGAAGACATTTGAGACCATCACATTGGGTTTAGGAGAGGCCAGTGGAAATTCATGACATACTGCATGTGCCCACAAATTAAAGTCATATCAATAGCATAATTTCACACATGCATTGGCGTATTAGGTGGTAGAATTGTACACAATGTATGTGTGTGAATATGTGCAATACATGATTGTGTAATGCTGCGTTTTATATTTAGAGACAATTATACAAGATAAGAACACTTATCTCAGCAGTTGTAGATTTGGAGCTGGGAAGCCGAGGCAGAAATACAAGCAGTTACAAACCGCAGTGATCTCCGCCATTACGGCTAACATACGCACTAAGTCACTGTTGTTTCGTATTTAACTAAATATGTAGCTTGGTAGCCACACATACACTTTTCTTTTCTGCTGTAACAGGTTGGACACACAACTGCAAAACCCCACAGTCCTTTGTGGGTCTAAGTATCATAGTGTATGGGCTAGCATTGAAAGGCCGAATGAACCACACACCTTGGAGAGGAACAAACCAAACCACTGCCACTATGATTAATAGATATATGGTTACTCAAACCCTATTATGAAAAGCTCAGGAAATATTTCCTTGTTGTGCCTCAAAGAATCAAACATGACTGATACTTTGATCTTTTTTGATGTTCCACAGAGGAGAACCAGTTCTCAGGTTTAAACCACATCCAGGCCTCCACCCCACCCCTTATAGCATTCATTTAACCGCTAAGGCTAGCACACTAACTGAGAGCACATTAAAGCAATTACAAGTCTTATCGGAAATGCTACGGTTAATGAGCAAACCAAACAAAATCTCCAAAAGACTCAAAGCTAACATTGTGGACTGAACTCCATCCGTTCTATCTGTAAATCTATCTCTTTCTGAACTGTGGCCAAACTAAATACAGATCCTGAGATGAGGACACAAGAGTAGAGACACAGATATGCGCACGGACACACTCGAGCTCGCTCGTGTGCTCGCGGAAGTGCAACACACACATGTTCTGGGCTGGTTTGGTGCTCTTGCATTGCTCTCTGAGTGATGTCCTGGGGGATGCGGAGAGGCAGAGCGGGACTGAGCTCCTCCGCTGCTCCTTTGTTTACACTGATGGTTTCCAGATGCTTGCTAGTGATCGGAGCTCTACGGAGCGCTGGGGAGCAGCACAGCAGTTCGGGGCCTGCGCCAGCAAGCAAGGATTAACGCAGCTCTGTTCGGGATTCTTGAAAAACATGGCTTTGCCTGTTAATTATTGTTCTTTTGCTTTGCATGTGGTGATCTTAAATATAAGTGTCACTAACATCTCCGTTTATTGGAGTGACACATGCAATGAATGCGCAATGACGTCCTAGGCTATTAAGTTTCATTATTAGTCACGAAATGTGGACTTGGATTAATTGCATCTGACTGTAATTAACATATTTGTTTTTCCTTAAACAGCCTCCAGCCAGGCCTTGGTTCTAATGCTGATTGCAAAGAGAGATTTTGCACCCCATAATTTCCCTCCCCAACTTGTTTTTCTGTGGCAGTCTAAGTATATTGTCTGTCCCTTCTGTGCTGGCCGATTCAGAAGAGATTGTTTTTATAAACAGAGTTGCATTGTGCCTGAGTGAGGGCAAATTTATCACTTAAGCAGCACACCTGTTCCTCTCGTCACTTTCAGCCTCGGCCACTTTTCTTTACATGCAATAGAAAGAGACAGCTGCACCAGCAAAGGAGCCGTCCAGAGAGGGAGAGAGAGGTGAGAAACATGGCAGGGTAAAAGAGAGACGCACAGAAAACAGTGGCTGTATTTAGAGCTAGTAGTGCATGGTGGGAGTGATAAATAGTCGCTGTAATGCACCTGGCTGAGGTTCTGGCATGGGGTCGGAGCCGTTTGGTCCAGCAGCGGAAACAGCCAATGAAAAAATGCTTGTTCTATGTGCAGTGGGTCACAGCTGAGGTGGTGACAGTGTCATTCTTGTGAGAGGCTTGAAGCAGTGGCCATCTGCATGCCCTCACTTGGCCCTCAGTTCTGACTGATAGGCTTACCACTGCACCCTCAGATCTTTATTCTATAGCTGCTGTGATGTCAGACAGCATGGGCAGTGGTGCTCAAGTGGATATACTGATCAAACTCAGCCTTCAGACAAACTCCTCCTGAAGGACCAAGTTCAACAAGTGCTTTTCTTATTTTCTTAATTCCTTTTGTTTTTTTGGGGGACCAAGGGGATAGGAATACCACAAAAGATAATGTAACGTGTGAAAATATGTTACATCTGCATATTTTCCATGTTTCAGATTTGAGCTTCCTTGATGTGGTCAGCACAAACCAAACTGGGCTGAGAATTGTTTTGCAAGTATTATTTGCCCCAAATGACCCGGCAAGTGTTTCTTATGTCGTCTGGTGTGGTTGAAAAAAACAACCTCAGCCTTTTCTTTTACCAGTGTATTTGTCTTTGGCTCATGTTGTGAATCACTGACCTGTTTGGGTCTCATGGATCATGTAACTTAATAGTGCAGCGATGGGAACATCAAATTATGCCAAAGAATCCTGCATTATCATGATAAACATCAAATCACTGTTGTAAACTAGCATTTTACTTTGAAATTCATCAATGTAAATTAACCAATAAAGGAGACTGTTTATTTACTATGAACAATTTTCCAAAACTTCAATCTTGGTACAATTATTGTCAGCAATGTCTCTTTGAAATTGTTAACTGTGGGATGAGTGCCAGCAACATGCGGATCGCAAATCAAATGTGGGGCGGTAACTAATTGACTAAGTATGAAATCCCATATCCACAACCTTGAAACTAGCGGTCTCTAGATTGATTCCTTGGAGGTTTGGCTTGGAAGGGACGTGTAATACTGAACCAAGGCTAACCTATCCTGTTGCTTGAGACAGCAGGATTAAGGGTTCAGGTTTTTGGGTGAGTGTCTGGGAGTGTACAGTCTGGTGTCTGTCCACTCGTCATTACTTTCAGCCTGGAATGTGAGATTAACACAAATATACGATCACCTTTAGGCCTCAGACAGTGGTCTGGACTACATTTTTCCAGTGGTCAGTAATAGGCATCATTTTGTGATTTAAACTAGAGCAAAATTTAAAGATGGTTTTGTCGCAAAATGATATTCAAACTACAGTTTCAGCATTGGATACCTGGACTGCGGGTGTTATTTAATCAACGTCACGGTATTCCCCGAATTACCCTGAAAGACATTGCAGTGGTTGTTGTCAAGAAAGGGATCACCAACTTCAACACATGTCTCAGTAATCCGCCTACGATAGTCCACACGCTTCAAATTCTTAATGTCATTCAGTTCATAGAACATATGTGTCTTTCACATCAACCCCTGGGAGAACTCTCTGCATTCCTCCACATGATAATGAGTCCAATCCACTGTTGTGGTGGCCAGAGCTATAGCGGTTAGTTAACACTATTTTATCCCCCACGTCTCTCCCTCTCTCTCGCTCTCTTTCTGAAATGTATGGCCTAATTGAAAGCAGAGCAGTGATTTTACGACTGCCTTCAGTGTTTCTCGTGTTCTGCCCCTATGGAGGCCATCTGTTTTTGTTTTAGATTTCCTCCTCCTTCGCTCTCTTTCTCTCAGCTTCTCTATCCCTTTCTCCTCCCTCTTAAGAAGGACTGGTTGGAGGGTCTCTCAAAAGTTGGCTCGGGCAACTGTGGGGCTTGTGGTATTTGTCCATTTTTCTTTTTCTCCCTATGTCGTCTGTGTGTTTGTTGAGGTGTTTGAATTCTGATTCCTAGACCCCTTTCATTACAGACTCCTTAAGGACCAGGAGGCTGTTTCACATCCAACTCTGATGTTAATTACTTTTCTGTCCTAATGAGCTTTCGCCTGTTTCTGTCCCTCCGCTTCTCTTGTGTCTCATTTTGTCTCCCTTTCTGTTTTACTCTCTCTTGTGCAGTTCTCTTTATTCTATTTAATGCAGTTTGTGAGCTCATTAATCCTATGATATATGCCAAAGAATGATCTGTGTCCTTGTAGCAGGGCTAAATTCTGAGTGGGAGTAGTGCAGGAAACCGTGCACCAAGGCTTTCCAGTTGTGTCTCAAGAGTGTATGTGGATATGGAATTTGTTGAGAATGAGTGTGATTGTCTATGTGTGTGTGTGGATTTGTGTCTGGGTGTTAAAGGGGAGAAGGGAGAGACATTGTGTCAGTGTTTGATTGTGTCTGTGTGTGGCCGTGTTTTGCATAGAGATTGCATCAGTGAATGGGTGTATCACGTGTGTGTGTGTGTTTGTTTATACACTCCATTCAGCGGTTCATTGACCTGTAGTTTGTGTGTGCACTCATATGTGTGTGATATGTCAAGTCCCTGCTGTGATCTGGAGCAAGGAAGGATGTGGTCAACTAGTTGTGGTCATCAAGCTAAGATGTTTTCTCCATTGATAATGTTCACTACGCACAAACACACACACACACACACACACATCTGCACACCACACACTGACCCTTATCTCAACACGTGCCTCTCTAGCCTCGGGTACATAAACAAACATTGACTGAGTACAAAAGTGATACGACAAACACCACTCAAACATCAGTTGATGGCTCAGACACCATCAACCAATTCCCCATTTCAGAGCTCTGCTTCCACATGACAAACACGTAAACTGCTCTGATTGGTTCAAATACGTCCATTTAGCTCCAACATTGGCATGAGCTTGAATGGCTTTATTTGTAGAGAGCAAAGGAAAACAAAACACATCCTCCCGTGTAGGCTCATCTCCTACATAAGGGTTGTGTACTGTGATGACGCAGTTCCATTAAGTCAGTCATTGTAATGTGTGTATGGCTAGCGTGGTTATTTTCCTGGAAATCAAGCCTAACTAAAACATTTACTCAGTCACCCTGGTGTTTACCGCTGAGGGTTTTGATTTGTAATCCACTGTAGCGATGTAAGTATGTATGTAAGCAAGGAAACCCAAAGTTTTGTACATTAGCTACTGGCCTGAACCAATGACCGTGTTTGTCAGCTCGCCTCCGTTAGCAGTGGTGACACAATACTCAGGATTTATTAACATTCGTCGCGACATGCTTGTGTGTTTATTGGAATCTGCGCAAGTACAGCTCATGACTTCATTTAAGATCTACAATGACAGCCAACGTCCTGCAATGGTGTGACGATAACTGAACAAAATGCAAGTCAAATACCCTTACACCCAATGGATTACTGGATTTAAAACGCTTTTTCAGTTTGTGAGAAATGTATCAACTGCACTAATTTTATTTTATTTGAAAGTAACAAAGCTGAAGAGCCCAATCTCCAGACTGCAAGTCCTACCTGACCATCAGTCCTAACACAGTTGGTCAGAGATGTTGTTTTCACTATGGTAGAACACAAGATAAGCTTCATATCCTCACGCTGGGGAGAAGGAACCAGCTGCAGACGGTTTGACTCACAGGCAAAGGCCAAATCCAGACCCTGGAAACAGCATGGAGGAGCAGAGGAATGGTCATGAGAAGGATGAGTGCTGTTTCTGTCCTGCTGAGTCCTGGCTGCACTATCAGGGAGATTTTTTCATTTGAACAAACAGCTATATCAGTAAATTATATCTAACTATGTTCAAATTTCCAAACAAAAAAGGGGAATTAAGGTTAGAACCCCTGTGTTGTACACCTGGTAGTCCAATATTTTTAAACTACAAAATAATCCGATTTATTTCATTCGGAGGAATAGGGGATAGCTTTACTGCGGCAGAAATCTATAAAGTACTGTCTTTGGGCATTTGGGTTTTTAGCAGTGAGAATTGCAGCCTGTTTATGGGCGGATCACATTGTAGCTAGATCATTTGTAGGAGAGCATCCAAACGAAATGTTGCCATGGCATTGTCTTTGAGATTGCCCGCTTATTGGATAAAGAAAACTGTCAGTGTATATAGACTGTTGTGCTGCAGGCCAGCAGAAGTCAGATTTTCCAGCCTGCGTGCTGTCACGGTGGGAGATGCGAGGCTGACAGTGGGGTTGAGGTCATGCTGTTGAGGGGCCGGCTCGAAGCACAGCCGCTCATACTTAGCGTTGGCTCGATGGTGCTGTTGCAAAGCGCTGACGTCTGTTACGACAATGCCAGATGCTGCTGATTAAAGTTCCTATTACTCACACATGGGCTGGGACAAAATAAGGGAAGACCAGGGGATTCAGATTGTACCGCTCCTCTCTTTCTCTCCCTACATTCACCCTGAAATCTGGAGCCAATGTTAAAATGATCATGAGAACAATCTGCAGTCTTGCAGAGGAAACAGTAGAAGACTGGACAGGTATGATTTTACTTTCAATGCAAAGCCCTTTTTAACCTTCTGGAAAGCTGCCATCAGTTGCATTGTGTGCATTGAAATTACCAATTTCTGTAATGTAAAATTTCCATCTGTGCATTAAAGCACAACATCTGTATTCCAAAGCATAAGGATTTTGTGTAAGAAAAATAACCACTCCCTGACTGACTGACGCAAGAAAGATATTGTTTTGGGATGAATTGTAAAATGATTTTTGGCTAGACCACCAGAGTGAGGCCAGTCTCGATGCATAATAATACCTTCAAGCAAGAGGGTAGCAGTCAGATTCATCACTTTTTAGTTCCCCAGGAAATGTTTCCATTGTTGTCTGTGCTATTTGCAAAATGTTCCTGTCATTTGTCTGGATTTGTTAGCATTGTGAATATGTGCAGCACACTTGTTGCCAAATTGGTTAAAATGTTTTCTGTTTGCATTTTGTCCGTTTGCATGTTTTGATATTTTTTATGTTGAAGTACATTGAGCTCTCAGGGCCACCGTACAACTGTCCCCAACTGAGTGATTGAACAGCTACATTCAAAAAGTTTGTGTGATTTATGCCATATTTTTTTTAAAGCACACCTCGTGACAAATTTAGCGTTTTTTTGGATTACCCGTTGATACTTAGAGAGGGGTTTGTTACACGGACTGAGGCAATGAGAGACAAAAAAAGGGGGCTCTGTGCCTTATTTTTTTTTTGCATGCTTATGTGTCCAGTGAATGCTGCATGCTCATATGTGATTTGCTATATTTTAAGTTTTGACTAACATTTTCCTTCAAAAATTAATGGGGGTAATAATGTGGGCAAAACCAGCTCAAATTAGATTTTTGAAGATGGAGCTTCAAACTGATAATGACATGTTTGACAAACTTACAGACTGGTTGATGTTTGATTTTGGCTGGATGGAGGACAGTTTGGGGTTTGTCTTTTTTAGTGACGTACGCTGTATGTTTGTTTGGGACAAGCTTTCGGGTGAAAAAAGAATCTACTCGTCCAATGCTGTTATATTGGCCTGAATAAAGTTGCCAAAATGAAATCACTGGAGTGGTTCCTCCCAATAATATCGCTCTCGGGCTAGTGTGCTTTTTCATGGCTGGCTGACTGACTGCAATCATCTCCCTCATGAGAATCAGTAAAATTATTTAACAGAGCTGTAATGTAAGTAAACGTCTATTACTCAACTGCACATTGTGCCAAAACTGTGTTTAGGAGTGTGCTGTATGATGAAGTAGGATATATTAGCATGACAGGGATGGGCACACCCTGCTGTCAATATCAATGAATATAAGAGGTTCTTATAAAAATGTCCTTCTGCACCAAATAAAAAAAAAAAAACACTCCTGAAATTATATGTATCTGGGAAAGAAGGTAAAAATAATTGGTCTCTTAATACACCTTGCTTTGCTCTTTGCAGGCCAGACCCAAAGGTGAAGGGCTGACACCCTACCAGGGGAAGAAGAGATGCTTTGGAGAGTACAAGTGCCCCAAGTGTAAGAGGAAGTGGATGAGTGGCAACTCCTGGGCCAACATGGGACAAGAATGTATCAAGTGCCACATCAACGTCTATCCACACAAACAGGTACTTCAACCTCCAGTCTGGCCCCAACTTTAGACAGTTTAAAATCCCCAAAGTAAAAAATGTTACCCCTATACTTTAAGTGGTGGATTGAGTCCAGACTTTCTGTGTATAGTCTTGAGAAAATTCCAGATGGCCTTGTTAAGACAAAATAAAAATCATAACCCAACAATTACTTTTATCTCTATGGTGATGAACCAGCAGTGAATCCATGAATTACCTTTCCTTACTGATAACATTTTAGGATTATTTACTTTACGTCATCAAATTTTCAAAACAAATATGTCTTTAATAATGGTTTACAGATGCAAGATAACTCCTCGGAAACTGAGGCTTACAGTCTGAGAAATTCTTCTCACATTCAATAACACATAAAATTGAAATCATATTCACCAAGATGGAGTGGAGTGTTTTTCCAAACAGCTAACACTCAGAGGGAATTAATGTGCTGGTGAGCTGTCTGTTTGGCTAAAATGTTCCTTACAGCCTGTTGACAAAAGAGGTGGATCGCCTGAGAAAGAGTTCACCATGTTTTCTTCAGCTCCAGATATATTTTTCCTAATGCTTCATCATTTAATATTTATGCTTTTCCACATTCTTCCAATTCCACTTCCTGGAATAAAATTAGGATTACCGCTTGAGGCTCCACTCGTTCTCTGAATACCATAGCTAACCATGCTCCACTCTGTTAACACTTACATGAAATGAAGCAGGAAAGGGGTGCTGTTCGACATATTTGACCTAAATGTCTGGAAAGGCACTGCAAAATTCTCAAACAATGGAAAGTTAAAGCAATATTTTACTCCAAATCGTACTCGCACCTTAATCAATGTCAGTGTAAAAAGCATAACTGTACAACTGCTTTCCAACTGCCAGTACTTTTCACTCCAAAACCATTTTGTTCCATCAAGTCCATTGGTGAGAAAACTTCTCTCTTCTCTGCCTGTTTTGTGGCAAAGCTGCACACAGGCAAGCAAATTCCCTGCATTTGCAATGTCCCCCACTTAACATATTTCCCCCCTGTCAGCATTTGAAATAGACCACTAACTTCTGTGTCCTCAAGCATCAAAGAGCACAGCCTCTCAGCACATCTCCCTCCCTCCTCCCCGTGTATTTCCATTATTGAACTGAATACACTGTGTTTTCCAATCCCGAGAAAGATTTTGTACATGTGACAAAATCTTTCTCCCTCTTGGCTGGGAGATGTATTTATTGAACGCCCACTGCATTCAGTGCAAGTCGAGGGGTATAATTTCCACTGGGGACTATGAGGACATGCACTCTCCCCCTCTACAAAAATCATATTTTGCCCCCACTTACCCAGTTTTAGTTTGATTTACTCTCTATAATCTGTTCCTTCGCTGCCCAGCTCAGTTTGAACTTTGCTGAACTTCACTTCATACAGCTGACATGTAGAGAAACAAAGAGACAAGCAGAAATTCATGCTCATACTCAGGTCTACGGGCCATTTTAAGTCATCAGTAAACCTACACATACACGTCTTTGGTCTGTGGGAGGAGGCTGCAGCATCCAGAGGGAACCCACACAGGCATAGGGAGAGCATGCAAACAGAAACGCCCCAGGCCTGGGAATACACCCAGAACCCCCTTGCTGTGCGGCAACAGTGCTAACCTTTGCAGGACTGACTACTGTATCATATCATATGAATTATCATCATTGATCAGAAGCAAGCAGTCATGACAGCACTGACTCGTAGGGGAAGCTAATGTAGACAAGCAGATGGTCGAAAAAACTTTTTTTTTTTTTTTAAGCTATTGTTAACTTTTTAAGTGAGTTTGTTCAATGAGGGTAAGCAGCTGCGACTAGAAACCTTCTGACCTGCAGAGAGTGGATTGTTGAACTTTTTCTGCCCCCTGTTTTTGTATCTCAGGCTACATAGATGCTGCTTTAACTATGCGTTTGGTGGAAACTTTGCAGAAAATTACATGCCCTCCACTGCATGTTTTCTGGAAAGTAAGTGATATACGGGATTTACGTGACTATACAACTTGAACCTCATTCAAAACTGAAGGGCACCAAAGGACAGGGTAATTTAGTCAACAAATGAGTTTCGTGAATTAAAATGACTTTGTTGTTGAATGTTTGTTACTTTTCTAAAACACATTATCTCTAATCGTCTAAGTTCTTTAACAATGAATCTACATCTTTTTGGTTGGTCAATTAGTGATTATTTCATTGCACCAAAAAAGTGAATTATTTAATTTTTTATGTTAAACAGATTCCACATCTATTTTATGTTGGTCTGGTGGAGGATCCATAAACTCCCTGATATTTCCGAAACCTTGATTTTTTTCATGGGAGTCCTGCTTCAGTGCCAAACACATACCAAAATAAAGTTGCAGTTATGAATGACTGCAGGGGAAATGTCACTCCAAATGAATGGAGGTCAGACAGCAGCTTCGGTTCCAGAACAGACTCCCTTGAGCTTAAGGTTGTTGCTAAGGGACACTTCAGAAGGGAAGAAGCCTGGAGCACAGACGCTTTAACCTAGCTCACTCAAACCACCGAGGGGACCCCATAAAATATGGATCAGATTTTCAAGCTTTGCTCAAGGACCGAATCTCTTTAACGCACCGATAGTAAAGTCTCAATACTTCCTGGCAGACTCATTAGCGGATGACTGAAATATCTCCTTGTAGTGACCCACGGTAACCTGCTTTCCTTTAGTTAGGATGCTTGAATTAAATAGCGGTTTTGTTAAAAAAAAAAAAATCTAACAGGACAAGAACAATAGATGTGAAAAAAACTTTTCCACACAGATTGTTAAAATAACCTCTTAACTCGCTGGCTCTGATAGATTCCCTTCATCCTCAATAATGACTTTCAGACAGCCATTGCTAAAGCAAGTTCACTGATATTTCCATACAGGTCATGATCAAATGCACGCTGGATCAGGTTGTGAAAATGCGCTGCAAGTTTCCAGAGCAGATGGTGCATTGCCATATCTGTGCAGCTAATTGTGTTCAGTACACGTCTCCTCTGTGAAAAATATGGGAGTAAAGTTGGAGGCTGAAGAAGCTGGGTGTGTAGCTGAGTCAAATCCAGCACCAAGTGAACTGCTTGGAAAAACTGTATCTGTGTGTTTGTGAGCCGCTCTCTCCAGTGTTTAATATGATATATTTCTGGCCCTCTGTTTCAATCCCCAGCGCCCTTTAGAGAAGCCGGACGGCCTGGACGTTTCCGACCAGAGTAAGGAGCACCCTCAGCATCTGTGTGAGAAATGTAAAGTCCTGGGCTACTACTGCCGCCGTGTGCAATAATCACCTACTCAGAGTCAGAGAGCAACTTTTTTCTGTACCAAGACCTATCGCTCATCCTCCATCAACGCTGTTAACTTCCTCCCTGTCCACAAATCCAGGTTTCCCTCCTCCTTCTCCTGCACACAACATGGCGTCCTCCTCAGTCTTCCCCTCTGTCTCTCAGAAGCGTCAAATATAGATTGTAGCTCCAACCCCACGCACGTGCCATGGCTGGTTTAGGAAGAGCTGGTGCATGCGTGCACCAACAACGACAGTATTGATGATTACATCTGGGAGTGAGAGGAACGTGTTAACTTAGCATCATATCTTTCGAAGTGCTCTTCATCAAAAGCAAAAACCTGTCAAAAAAATATTTTACTTATTGTGTCTCATGTATCAGTAACCATTAAACCCCACCGATCCAACCCAGTGTTTAACAACATCCGATCATTGTGCCGATGAATTAGCACCAGTCATGTATTTCATTGGTGTCACTGACAGTATTGGTCTCAATAGATTACCTCACCTTGGCATTTGTTGGCTTTGTGTTTACAGAGATCTGCCTTTCAATTCCCTGCCAAGTGAAGCGTGTGCTAATGTGACGAACATTTAACCCAGGCTTCTCGCAATGTTTTCACGTATTGGATGCCTGTGATGTCTTGCCGTATTAGGGTCAATAGCACATCTTATTATAACTGTGAATTAACTAAGGGATAATGTGCCATACATCCCTAGCTTACATTTGGCCTATTTATTTTTCTTGTTGTCTAGTGTGCAATTTGAATTTTAACTGGGACATAAAGAAATGTTTTTTTTTTGTATGTATGTACATCACATTTTGTGTAACTGCTTCCACGTGTCTTTAGAAACTACTGTAGGTTCAGTTGCGTAGTCGCTCCTCGTCTAGATTTAGTGCGTTGCTAACAGATAAGGTTTCAAGTCATCTTCCCAAGAGTATTTTTGTTGCCACACAAACTCTTTAGTGTCAGATAGGTACAGACGTCAGGTAGGTAAGTTACATTCATTTCAAATCACAAGGTCAAGGAGGGAGAGCTGTAGGAAAACAGTAGTAGTTTTCAGTAACAGTACTCTTGTCATCCACTGTCTCTTAGCAGCTTTTTTTAAGCACTTGCAAAAATGAACTGCTTGCCATAATTTCATTAGCATTATGAAACATGACTGTAGAGGTTAAACTGTTCTCATGTAAAGCCTGATTAGATTTTAAATTAGTGAAATACAAAGGAGATGTTTGCTTGGAAGAGGTTCAGAAAGACATTTAAGATTGCAATTATAGTACCAATAGATGTCTGGCAGCCTTAGAGGAGTCCGCGAATCTTAATGGAAACTTTTCCAAGGGCTTGCACCCTTCAAAACTATGTCTAACAGCTGACTGCTGTGCAAAGGGAGGTGAAGCTTTGGAGAACCGCAAAGATTTTCAGGTTGGTTTAGAGAAACAATAAGATTTAACATAAGGGCTTATTTGTGATGTAGTGATAAAGATTTGGGGATTTGTTGAAAGTGCCGATGGATATAGGTCACACTTTATTCATTTTTAATGGGGCCTACAATTACAAACCAATGTCTTTAAAGAAAGAGAAGTACACATCCAGTTTACATGGATCACTTTGCAGACCTAAAGCACTACAGAGTTTTGATTTCTAGAAACCTGCTTTTCAAGAAATCTTGTTATAGGAATTGTGAACTATTTTATGTACTGTATTTTTAGCCTTATAAAAGCTGGTAGACTATTTTATATTTAATACAATACTGTATGTGCCTTAAAAGATTTCAATCATTCTGAAGTGTCAAGAGGCCATTTGGAGCATGGAAAGGATGTGGGGACAGGCTCAGAGTTGGAGTAGTACATGTGCATGTGGTAACTGTGGTGCAGAATAAGCTTAATGCAGGTTTTAGATGTGACAGGACAGGAAAGGGACAGTTCCTCTATTAGCAGTTTGAACTGGCATGGTGGGTGTTCGCTTCAACGAGGTTTGCTGAGTTTGAGGCACAGGCTGAACCAGCATTCCCAGCTGGCAATAACAATCCTCCTGTGGTCTTTTGTCATGGAATATCCACCAAGACATGACTTCTTAGTCGATCCACACAAAAGAAAAGAGTCGCACATGAAACAGTGGACCTCACTCTTTGTTTTTTCTATCCATTGTAGTAATGTTTATCCAAGGAGCCATGGATTTTCTCGAGAAAATATACATGGTCACTTGCCGTAGTGGGAAACATTGCGGTGGCTGATATAGGTACCTTGCAGTTCTGGGAAATGATGATTTATTCCACCTCTAAAGTGAAAGGGGCACTCCAGTGATTCAGTACTGACGTTACAGCACACAAGGTCCTGAAAGTGACACTGAACAAAAGTCTAAACAAATTCAGCAGAGTCTGAGACATCCTTACTTTCAACCCCTTGCATCACTCAAGATGGAGCTGAAGCTCCCATACTACATCTGCCGGGTAAATGTACATATATTTAAATCTTTACATTCTAAGCATTATTACATGAAGTCATCAGCCTGTATTACTAGTGATGGGTTGGTGGAGTGACCCTTTAAAAGAAAGACTTGGCCTTCCATCTGAAATGGAAGCTTCCCCTTTTGAGCACTGCTTGGGAAAAAAATCCACATTTCTTGATGTTTAACATTGTCTTTCTTTTGCTTTATGTAGCAGTACTAACCTAACAGGTCTTTACATATGAACCCTATTATCATACAATGTGGCTGCAGTGAGAGGAAAAGATACCAATGATGCCTTACGAACTAACCTCATAAACAAGTATCTATTAGGATTCACAGAGTTCTGGCTACATATTGAAAACAGTAGGTGAAATGCGTTGAAATCCCGTTGAAGAGTTTGATTCCGCCCAGATGTTTTGAGGAGGTCATTTTAAATGGCAAACCAAGAGCCAATGGAAGCAGCTGATACAATACATTTGAAAAAGAAAGAAAGGAAAAAAAAAAGAATCACTGCTTTCGGACGTAGTGTCTTGAATGACATATACTTGACTTTTTCTAGTACCTTTTCAGTTCAAATTTGTTATTTTCTATGAATGAAGATGTGTATTTTGGAACACTTAATAGATGTTGAAAATTTTAAAGCAATCTGCAAAAACTCAAGAGTTATTTCCCTGACAAAGATAGACTGTTTTATGTATATATTTGATGGCCATCATTTTCAAGGATATTAGCTCTTTTGAAGCGTTATGCAATATTGAAGGGTTTTTTTGTGTGTGTGTGTGTGTGTGTGTGTGTGTGTTTGTGTGTGAAGAAGGGCCTATTGTTGAAAAAATAAACAAAGCTTGGAGTTTTCTTGTTTGTTTTTTTTTTCTTTATGTTTTACAATAATCTGAGGGGTTATCCTGCAGAAGTATTTATGGAAAGATTTTTTACAACACTTTTTGTATAGAATATGCAACAAAGTTACACTAAGAAGGAAATATTGATGTCTACATAGAATATTATTAAATAAACAGCTGGTACATAATTAATACCCTTTCTCAATTATAAGCCATTGTATTATTTGTGTTTTGTTTCATGATGTTATCAGTGTTGAATAACCCACAATGTTATTCAGTTGCTATTTGTAACTAATTGTGAGCTGCCATTTACATCCATAGAGTTGCATGTATTCATTTTGTAAACAGCAATTACAATATGATAGATATATTGTGTTACCATGCAGAAATCTTTTTTTTTTTTCCCCCTTAATTAGAGATGGATACTCACCACTGTATAAGCACATTAAACTGTGAGATGTAGTTTGCTTAAAGCAGCAATGACAAGAATCTATTATAAAAAGTTACAGTGTTATTAGTAGTTTAGGGAGTGTATACTTTTGTCAAGAAAGTGTGTGTGACAAAGAACTATTTTAGAGTTTGCATGTGCATGTGTTTGGTTTTGAATGAAATATTATTTCGTGCAATGTATACTTATTTAAATACTTTACGGTAGTTTGCTTCAGTATGTGCTGTTTTTAACATTATCAGCAACTTCTGATCGGTGTTAGTCGTAAAGTATTTCATTTACCGCTAGTGTAGTCTCTACAAATAATACATATTTACTGAATGTAATGTGTTAACACTTATGTGGTCGATTTGGAAAGTTATGTTTGTATTCTTTACTGTCTGTATCACTTGAGATGTTTGTAATGCAATATTGCAATAATGTAATATTTGAATTGGACAGAACACAGACGTGAGGTTGGGAAGACAACGATTTGGGGGGAAAAAAGGACAGTCTTGGTTTAGAGAGTAGACCGTGGGTCTGTTTTTCATGTCCATAAAACGGCATTCCAAAATGTGCCTTATTTGTTAGTTGGGAAAACGTTTTAGTGTTATAGAGCTGTCGAAAAGTTTGATAAATAAAAGTTATATTGAATTAGGACTTTTTGGGTAATGTGGTTTTCATTTGCTTGGGTCCTGTGCTGGATTGGTGGATCCAGTGACTGGGAGGTGTTTACTCTGAACTTTCATTTCAGCCAAAAGCAACACATTGTTTTTCTGAGTGCTCCTGTTGGTATAATATTCACAGAGACTGTATGTTTTTATCATCAGTCTGATCTGTGTCTTTGAGAGCTTGAAGGCTTACACAAGCACATAGATTATGATAAACGAACTTTCCAATGGATTATTCATGGATGTTGTGTAACAGAAGAAGAGTTTTTTTTCCTCACTTTCCATGAAAAGTGTGGAAAGATAGCAGACACACCAAGCTGACAGGACTCGATTTCAACACTTTGGGTCAAGCTGTGGACAGGAAAACCAAAACACACACACACACACACAAGAGGACACCCAACCGACATGGGCGCTGTTTGATAGACGTAGACATTTACAACAGAAGAACCAGCTCGTACCAGTTGTTAAGATGTCATTGTTTTGCATGTGTATTAAATGCTGGCCACAGTCACGCCGTCTCGAGCCAAGTTTCCATGCACAATATTGGACATGCATTCCAAATAACTAAAAGTAAACCAGAGGGTGGGGACCCAAATTATATCAAGTTTGTTACAACATCTCAAGCTCAAACAGAGAGAGCTGCAAAGTCTCTATAGCAACAATGTAATCCGAGAATTCAAACAAACGGTGGAAGGTCAGACGCATATGGTTTCATTTAGGGGCAAGAGCTGCTTTTTCACGTCGCTTCATTATTTACTTTCATAAGTATTAGCTCGATAAGCAGCACCACCCAGTCTCTGGCCTTCACACATGTCCTGGCCTTCTTTCCTCTGCCCCCTCCCCTCCCCTCCCCCTCTCCTCTGAACACTGCACTTCATGAAAAAGAGGCTGCGAAGGAACAGCAACCCACGTACATACTAAATACATTTTCAGGTTTCTTTGTGGTTCCAGCAGATTAAATTGTTTCTGTCCAAGGAGACTATGGCCACAGGTCTATCATCTGTCATCTGCTTTCATGTGATACTTGAGGCTTCACTGTAGGTGGATGTCACATGATGTCACATCCTGCTCTGATGAACAGGAAGTCCGTCGTGCTGGAGAGCCACTTTCTAAAAAAAGCTGCTGGATCATTTCCAGGAAGCTTTAAAACCAGCAGGGTTGGTGGCACATGAGAGCGAATGTCCCGTACTAAGACCAGAGCTGGTAAAATCTCAAAATAGCCTTTATTTTGCAGTAAATAGAGAACAATCACATGATACCAACTTGGCTCCAGTTAGATGTGAAAAAATCTGCAAGAACCATTAAAAATGGATCAGTGCAACTCCTGGACTTTTCATTACGGGCATCATATATTGGAAAACGTGCAATATAAACTTTTATATATATATATATATATATATATATACATACACACGTATATGAGTATATATATGTATTCATATATATAAAATTAAACTTAAAATAATAAATTTATTCATCTTTGAAAATCACGATAAGCAGTAGAAATATCACATTTTAGGGAGGATCATCTGTGATAGCTCCTCCTCCTGAAAGTATCATGAATACAGAAGGATAGATAAAGTAAATACCAAATGTCTGCTTGGTGAGTCATCCCACAGATGCTCACGTGCAGTCTTGGGTGTTACTTGATTTGCCCACAGTCAGTGATCGCAATTTTTTTGATCACACCGCCATCATGTAAACCAAAAGATTCCATCTTGGTGACCACATCCATACCTTCCTTTACCTGCCCGAAGACCACGTGTTTACCGTTGAGCCTGACAAAAGAGGAAAAGAAAGTGACGTCAGCAGGTGATGATCAAGCGGCTGTTCTGAGATGACTGATGAAGAGGTTCTTCAAAGTATTTACCATTCAGTTTTAGCCGTACAGATGAAGAATTGGGAGCCATTGGTGTTTGGCCCTGAGTTTGCCATAGAAAGAGCTCCTGAAGGAGGAAAGAAAAGCCCCCGAGTAAATCAATTAAATGTGATGCTGTCAACAAGATCTTGACCTCCTCTTACCACTGACTCACATTTAAGACTGACTGTAGCAAAAAGGAACCATGACAAGTCAATAACTGTGTCAGGAAAAGGCCTCTTTTCTGAGTCTGATGCAAGCTGCGATTACGCAACACTTCCGACGAAGTGCCTAATAATCAGCATATGGTCTAAGTTTACTGAAGAAGGGAGTTATTTTGATTAGTGAACGTTGACTCACTAAAAAGTAGGTCATTCACCTGGGGATTACAAAATCCATATAGCCATTCGTTTTAAAGCTGTATGAGATCAGTCACTGCCATCTAGTGGACAAGCAGCTGGTTTTAAAAGCAGCCAAATTACACAGGTGAGAAGTTGGAAAACTGGCATAGATTTCATAATAATAAACTGCTATTTCACATTTTCAATATCATTTAATCTGTTGGTTGTTGATTTTGATTTATATGTCCTCTGTAAAAATTTTAATTCCCTATAGTGAATATATTGGAACTAGAGAAAACATTTGCTAGAGATTTTGACTTGAAAAATTGCATTTTTAAAAGATTAAACAAAAAAAAAAAATTTAAATTTTGACTCTGCAGGTCTGATTCGATTGTTATGGACAGTTTCTTTGGTCCTTGATATGTCCAGGAAAAAGTACATTTGATCTCAGAGGGTGTGCTGGCTCATGGAGGGATAAAATCTCACAAATATACCTTGCCTTAAAAGTAATTAAAAGAACTTTAAAATCAAGACTAAAATAAAGGGGAAGCCAGAGTTGAGCTGCTAAGCCCGGAGTGATGTTAACATATTATTTGGAGGCAAGGTGCAGTGGATTATGTAAGTGATGGACACTGAAGTGACCAGAAACATGATGGACCAACCCGTAAGTGTGGCAGATGTACCTGGACCGCTGTGTTTTAGTTTGAAGTTCTCATCTTTAAAGGTTTTCCCATAGATAGATTTCCCTCCTGTGCCGTTGTTTTTAGTGAAATCTCCTCCCTGCAACAGAAAACGTGCATCAGCGTACATCATGAATTAAAAAAACTCCTCTTGTTCTCTGGACAGTAAATCAGTAACTCTTACCTGACACATGAACTCTGGTATGATCCTGTGAAAAACACTTCCCTTATATCCAAAGCCATGCTCCCCTGTGCACAGAGCTCGGAAGTTTTCTGTTAAAAAACAAAACTAAAATGTCTTAGATCAGGGTCAGCATTGACTGATTGATTTTTTTAAACGTGGGTAAACACACCTGCAGTCTTTGGGACGACATCTGCATTTAACTGTAAAATAATAGAAAAACACTGTCAGACTGATGATGGATGTGGACATGAAGTCGCTGCAGCTTTACAGATGTCTACCTCGATGATTATTCTTCCCAGGGACTCACTGTCGGCCTCGACGTCCAGGAACACCACCGGGTTTTCGGCCGGCCCGGAGGAGAAGAGCCGGGCGGCGGCGATGCCCGGCCCGCTGAACCTCAGCCGGCTCTTCACCTGCTTCATCTCTGCCGATCATGGCCGCCGCCGCCGTTTACGTCTGACGTCACAGTGAGCGAAGGGAGTCTACGTGTGCGTCAACAGCGACGCCACGTGACCAGGAGGCGACACGACACAAATAACCCGACTGAAATGAAAAGCTCCCACATGCCGAGCGTCTCCTGTCAGCTTTCAGACCATCTCCATGAAGAAATCGGTCTTGTTCTAGAAAACTGACTGCAGTGGGAAGTCATATTTTATATAATTTACTTAATTTGTGTAATCTTTTGAAATGATTGTAGATATCATGCAGTTATTAATGTAGATTTTCTCTTGCTTGATAGAAATGTGAAGTTATTGGGACGACTGATGATATTTGATAACTGTACAGGGCTCTTCTCTTCCAGACAGATTTAATACATTAATAAATCGCCATGGTTGTCCAAAAACACGAATGAATAAATTGACTGTGTGCATTTATTTATCTCCCACGTAACATTTGGCCCCCCACGAAACAACTTTAAACAAATGTACAAAAATTTGAAATCTAATCATTTGGCTGTCAAAAAGTCAAATCTATCTTTGATGCGTTCTTTCTGGAGTTTTGATTCAGAATCACAAAGAGGTGCACAGTGATGAAAATAAAAATCTGGATTTTCAGATGCTGCTCCTCAGATTTTACATGAGTCTTGCCTTATACAAGTATTTTCAATGAAGAAGGAACTTCATCAACCACATCCTTGGTATCATAATCTCAGATACATTTATCCAATCCAACAATAGCATACAGATAAATCACAGAATTCTTGGAGGGCCTGAGTAATATTCACAGCTCTAAACTGTAATTGGACTAATTAATTTAGAAAATGAGCTGCTCATTATTTGTCACAGTAATTCAATTAATTTTTTTTTCAGTCTAAATTTCAGGTAACAGATCACCTTTGAGTTTTTTTATGTTAAGCAATGATCTCTTATTCAATTAAATGATATAATTATTAAAGTGATGCAATTGATCTTTTTCACAACAAAAATTTTACATTTTCAGGACTTTAATTTTCAATCATCATTTATATTATTTTCACCTTTGCTGTTCCTAATCTGTTGTAAAGAACTATTATTCTACACAGTTTTAAATGACTGTGATTTGCAAATTGGACTTATTCTGTGTATAAATTTTAATATTTATTGTATATAACTATATCATTTACAGGTAATCTATTATAATGTATATGTATGTCAAAAGACACAGAGGCCATTAATTGTGTTTCATCTGAATACATATTTATTAGATAAATATTAGGATGTCACGTCATCTAACTACATACAGATTTGCAAGACTAAAAATCACAATGTTTTTCTGACCAGTTTAGAATATGAAATGATTGTACATAGGATGTACAAAACCAAAGAGACAACTGCCACCTGTAGTGCCAATCACTTCAGATTGTACCTCATAGCATATTTTGCCAAACTGCATAAAAATTATAAATTTGACTTTTTTTTCTTTTTTTTTTTTACAAATTTGGAAACAATCCTTAAGAGCCACTCAAAGCTCAGTGTCTCCAAGACCCAATTATACCTCAAAAGGTTTTAATATTTTTTTAGCACCTTTATAAAGTACACAGGTAATAGAGAAATACACAGTAATTTAATATTACACAAAGGAAAAATGTCTTTTTTTTTCTTGGAGACCCCACGTGGAGGGCCACATAAAGTATCTTACATAAATGAACAGGTGTGGTCAGAGAGGTCTGCACAGACGCAATCAAACACATTTTCCCAATTCAATGTCTGACAGGAGGATGCAAGCTTTACAAATTCTAAATACACTATGCACATTCCCCCTGGAGAAAATGAATACATTTCAGTTAACGTGTCTCTATTTGTCATTTACATTATATACACGTATCCCTTGCATCCCCAACCCCAACCCTCTGCCACAACCTATCCTTGTAATGCAAGTAGGAGGGGTCTCCCCCAAATTTAAATTTACAATATTAATTGCATTCTCTTTCAAATCCTCAACTTAATTTCCAATGTCTGCAATCAGACAATACAATTTGTGTCACTCAAATTGCTAGGTGTGATTTTGTGAAAGGTTTCAGTTACAGTTACACACTGTGTAGGGAAATAAAACATCCCAATGCGGCAGTGCATTGTCTTTAACAAACATATAAACAAACAAACAACATCTGATCCTTCAGCTGTGTTATATATGGGTGATTTGATCAACTCTGAAGACCAGTAAAGCCACATTTAGTTTTTTAGATCCAAATGGGGAAGATTTTATCCAACAGCATTTAGTATTTTTAAAATGTATCTCATTGTATGTAATTCATTTGTACTGCATAAAACTGTGTAAACCAAATTACAACCTGTCATAAAAAACAGAGGATAATAATAACTTAAAACTTGAAACAATATAAAATGTGATGAAAATACACAATCACATTCATACATTTTTGTGGAGTATGGTTATCAAATCTCATTAATCAGGCCTCAAAAAAATTCAGAGGACATTTCGCACAGTCTCACTTTAAATTAAGAGGACAAGGTCTCTTGTTTCAATGAGTTTAAAACAAAGAATTTTTGGAGGAATTTAGATCTTTACATTAATTTTACCCGCGACCCGTAAACGGATAAGCGGTTGAAGATGAATGAATGAAGTTAATTTTACATAGACAAAAAAAAACAAAACAGCTAATTTGTATATAATCCATAATTCTGATATTTCTTTTTGTGGATGCATTGTCACAAACTAATGGAAAAACTGTACACAATACACAGGTACTTAATACAAGGCCAGTGAGAGTGCATTTGGATCAATTTGTTACAATATTGGACTGTTTAGAAGGGATTCTGTGTGTGTTTGTGAGCATGTGTGTGTAGTCCTTGACAGACATACAGTACCACATAGTTGCAGTAATAGATAGGTACAGTACTGTACAGTCACGAAGTATTCACAAAGGGTATATACAACAGCTCTGGAAACACTGTTGGATCATGCAGGATGTTTTTTTCCCAAAAAGACAAAGTTTAACAGTAACAAAACAACAAAAGGATAGCTCAGTATAATCACACAGACGTTTCTATAAAATACAGCGATTTCAAATGTTCTGCAGACGTCTGTATGATGCCGAAATCCCGCTCTTACACAAGCATAATATCCAGGCCCAAACCCTTACAAAAAGCATAGGACAACTTTGGTGATGTGTATCTGAATCAATGAATGTGGGACAGAGATAAAACATAAAAAGGAGAATAGTAAAAAAAAAAAAAACAACAACATGAATTTAAAATAAAGTAATAAATATAAAGACAAGAGAAAGAATAATTTGATCAAGCACGTTTAGGCTGAACAAAGACAACAGGAGACATTGGCACACATGCACTTGTGAGCAAAATGGTGCTAATTGTATGAGGAAAAGTGAAACAGTACAAATACAAACTGCAGACAGAGTGGAGACAAAGAACTGAGACAGCTCGCAAACTGGATTGTTTTATCTGTATTCCATTCAATATTTTTCTTCCCTCCTCAGTCTCAAACTTTCTCTCCCCACTGTCTTTCACATATGCTTGCAGGCAAACAAAAGGGAACACATTAACACACACACACACTCTCACTCATACGCTACATTGCACAATGTGTGCTTTTCTTCCTCTGTTGACACTGGAAGACATTTTGGCTTGTCCTGTCAGCGCTCTGATTCTGATTCTGTGTCCCAGTTGTTCAACTGTCTCTCTCTCTCTCTCTCTCTCTCTCACACATACACACACACACACACATATATATATTTAAAGACATACACACTTGGAAGTTTGGGGGTCAAAGGGCGTGGCATGTGCCGTAGTTTTGGAAAAACATATTTCCAACAGGACAAAAACACAACAAGACAATGTTTCCCTTGAACATATCTTTTTTCACAAAAGGAACATTATAATTAAGAAAACAAAAACAAAACAAAAACAAAGCTACAACACTTTCCCTCGAACCACAAAGGCTCTGTTCTCTTCCGTGTTGTTGATGATTATAGCTGCACAGTTTTCAGTTGAAAAGTCTCATATATATATGTATATATATATATCTTTAGTGCCTGCCAACATGGCTGTAAATGGCATGTTTGGAGGTGGTGGAACTGGTGTGTGGAATCTTTACAGGAGGAAAAAAGGGAGTTCAGGTGTAAGTGGCATTCCTGTTTTCCCTCCTTTGAGTTCCCAAACAGGTGCCTCTTTTTAGCCAGGCTCCCATAACACACATAATCTGTTGCGAGACCGTGAATGTGTGTGTGCGTGCGTGAGCACAGGAAGCTGCTTTAATTGTCGATTCAAGGTCGGTGAAGTGTCTGTGGACGGACAGTCAAACTTGTCAACACTCCTGTCGGTGCAGGAGTGTTTTTGGGGATTAGTTGTTCTCAAAGAGGGAGAGAAGGTCGTCGTTGCTGTTGGTGGGAAGGTCGGGGGGGTCCAGGTATGATAGTAACTCGTCTGGATTGGCCAGCTCTGGAAGCAGCTGTGGATAACATGCAGAAAGAGACAATGAGAGGCAGGGCTTCATACGCTGAAAACATGCTGGTAGTTCTGATGTTGGCTGACTGAGTCATGTTCACGAAGATTGTGTACATGTAAACACAGCTACCACTGCTCAGAAGCAATTTGAGAGCAAAACATAAACAGAGCACACATAAAGAGATGAGAGCAGCTGCAGCAGACAGTGTTAGCTGTTAACAGGTAGCATATGGAGCACAAAGCCAACACACTTACATCCAGGGAGGGTTCAGGCATATCCTGGGCTCCCTGACCCATCTGCCCATCTGAAGAGGGGTTAAAGTTCAGATCGCTGTGGGGGTGACTGTTCTGCCCAGGCTGCTGAGGCTGTGGCTGAGGCTGCGACTGGCGAGGCGGCTGCGATGACTGGCCGCTGTGATGCAAAGGTTGCCCTGACTGGCCGCTGTGATGTAAGGGTGGCCCTGTTTGGCTGACAGGGTGGGGAGACGCATGCAAGCTCTGCTGCATGGAATTATGGGACTGATCAGGATGGGACATCTGCAGGTGCGAGAGGACAGACAGCGAGAGAGATGGGGAGTGAAAAATACGGAGGAAGAAATAGTGAAAGAGAAAGAAAGAAGGAGAGTTCGATGAAGGTGTGGAGTGGTGTTGGTAAGTGTGCGTTGTATGGGAAGAAGGAAGAAGGAGAGGAAAAGCGAAATGAGTTCCAGCGTGAATAATATGAAACAGGCTTTCTAAATGGAAGCTGTGATCAGCAGACATGTGCAGCTGCAACATTATACGGTGACATGAGCATGTGAGCATGACTGAGCACACATGCTGGCTGTAGGACAGGCTGCACCTTGGTCAGATAGCAAATCTGTCTGAAAACAGTTGCACTTTTTTCAGGATGCACAGATTCTTTGGAGATCCCATAACAAACTCTACTACAGGACTTCAGACAGCCCATAATGATAGAACGATATATAAACCCTAAAAAGCAGATCTTAATTTAGACCAGTGTGACTGTGTTGTTATACAATGACCTCTTAAACATACTTCATTGATACAGTGGTATGGGAAAACAAGCAGCCTTGGAAGCTGAGCCTACTTACTGCATCATTCATGCCATGGTTAAGGGGTTTATCCTGGGAGAGGAGACCACCGGGTCCATCTGGGGGATGAGAGAGCTGCGGGCCATGGATGAAGTCATTCATAGGAGGACCCCCACCACCAGAGGGGTTCCCATGAGGGAAGTCAAAGTTTCCTTGGCTGTGGTAACTGTTGCCTTCAAAGACCAAAGAACAAACACTTTCTGTCAAAAGTTTGGCCTTGCTGACTTTTTTGTTAAATTCTTGCAGTTGTAGAAAGTTACTTTTTCAAAGTAGGGCTATGGTTACATAAGAGGATGCACAAGTTCCACTTTTTTTTTTACGGTGATGAAACTTTTATCAGAGCAATGAGCCGCCAACATTTTAAAAGTGGTTCGGCATAAATCTCTCCTTTAGGCGATCTCTTTGTTTATAGCACCAGAGACACATCAATGGTTTCTGTTGTAAAATGAAAAACCGCTCACTTTTCCAACAAATGAGCTGACACTTGAGTTATTCGTTTTTGTTTTTTTTTTACCTGCTCCTGGATAATCTCCTCCGTTGCCACTAGTATGTTGACCAGGGTGTGGTGGGTAGGGGCTGGGACCTGGTCCAGGACCAGGTCCGGTTCCTGGGCCAGGACCAGGCCCAAGCTGGGCGATCATCTCCATCACATTGGGCATGGTCATCTGACTGGGGCTCATGGTCTTAAAGCGCTTGGCCAGCGGCCCATCAGGGTCTTCTTTGATGTGAAGCTCAGACTTAATGGGGACAGGTCGCCAGCTACATGTCGGGTCTATAGTGACTTCCTCAAACTCTGAGCTGTTGGAGGAGGAAGCAAAATGTGGTGCTTAGATTTTAAAGTTACTGGCTTAAAATTAAGGTAAAGAGAAGACACCTACTTTTGGATGGCATTAAGGATTCCCCACATGTACTGGTCCACCTCCAGACCTTCTAACAATGCTGTTTTACTGGGAAGAGAAAAAAGGGAGATGAGGCCTGTTAGAGGCGTTTTTTATTACTAATACTATCTAAATCTGCCTCAAACAGAATAACTTTTCACTTACTTGCACACAGGACACCTCCATGTCCCCCTCTCACAATTAAGCTGCAAGTATGACTCCAGATCAAAACACTGTGGAGAAAAACATCACAAATACTCATTAGAAGGATCTGCTTCCATTCACAGTGACATGAGACACAGTTTTTCATCAACAAACTTTTTCTGACTTTTTAAATCTGGACAAACCTGGACATGTTTGCAGTCATGCCCTCGTGCTGGTAGCTGGATGCGCCGGAAGGTTATGGGACATTTCAGTGACACTTTAATGGCTGTCTGCTCCACGCCGTCTTCCCCGTTAAGGGTAGTGTTGCCTGCTGAGGCTGCCACACTGCTGAAGTTCCTCTTAACTGAGGAGAAAAGGGGTTTGAGATGGAAAGTGAATATCTTCAGGTGCACTTCAAGACATATTTTAAAAGAAAGTGTAGAGACAGGTGTGCCCCCATTTAATTAAAATGTACTTATGCATATTAACTGTGCTAAGAGACTAATTGAGCCATACTCTTAGTGATGCAGTGTTCTGCAGGAAGGAGTCTCTTCTTCAGGAGCCCCTGGAGAACAGATCGCACAGATGGCCTGTGGACCAGCTGCAGCACAAACAGGTGGGACTGCAACACAAGAACATGAAAAAAAACCAGAATTAACACAGACAGCTGAACATCAAGTCTATTCGACATATACACACACACACACATACTCAAGACGCTGTGTAAAGTTAAATAACTTCAGTTGATGTTGAAATCGTACATTGTGATTGATACTGTGTACTCACACAACAGCAGGCAGTGACAGTGATCTGGATGGTGTTTCTCCCAGGTTGGCATACGTGCTTCAGGTGCAGGGGTTTGTGGGAAGTTTTGTTGTCTCCTCTCTCAATGGTGAGGGGCGTTGCATTGACGCTGACCTGGACGG
Organism: Remorina albescens; assembly: GCA_034769265.1. Lineage (NCBI taxonomy): Eukaryota > Metazoa > Chordata > Actinopteri > Carangiformes > Echeneidae > Remorina > Remorina albescens. Next base: position 10,162,922 of record CM068491.1, on the reverse strand, counting down.
AGGCTGGCCAGTTGGTGTTCATCTGCCTGTCCTCATGGTGGTAGCACTTAAACTGCAGCTCAAGGTCTGACCTATAGGAGGGATGGGACAAGAGGGTCAGAAGTTAGTGACTTTACAGTGACAGAATAATACATTAAGCTCAGTCTCAACCTCTTACTTCAACAGAGGAAATGACCCTGAGTGAATGACCCAAAGTACAGAGAGCTGCTTCATTGCAGGAATCTTGTCTTCTGTAAAATGTGATCATTGCACTAATGGAAGCAAAATGGAAGTGTGTGCGGTGGTCTTGCCTCCACATGAGGGTCTGGTGGACGGAGGGTCGAAGGTGGAAGACGTGGTTACTGACAGCCAGGTTGTGCTCCAAGCGGAAGGGTTCCAGCACCACTCCATCCCTGACTGGGAACGTCAGCCGCAGTTCCTCGTTGGGGTTAGCTGGGAGGACAAACAGGAGAGATCAACTTTTAATCTGATGCTGTTAAGTCACACAATCTGTCAGATGGAATGAGAGAGGCACAAGGCCCAAAGTAAGCAAAATGCATATGAACCAGTTGTTTCAGGTCTGCTGTGTGCTACTCACTTGGAGGGGGCGGAAGTGCTGTCATATTTGGTTTCATATCAGGTGGAAACGGTGGTTTCACATCCTGGTTTGGCGACAAGTATGGAGGGATACTGCTTCCTGGAGTCATAGGCGGTGTGGGGTTTCCGGGGACTGGGGAGTGGGGGTAGTTACCAGGCCTTGGGGGCTGTAAAAGGCAGGGGAGTGCAATAATGAAAACATCTGTACAACATCTGTTTAATTCACTTCACATACATGACGAACTGAAACTAAACACCAAGCGCTTGGCATTCTGCATTTAACAAATTGAACTTTTTTTTCTATTGAAAGTGAAAACATACCCCATTGCCTTGACCGTAGGAGTATCCACCTCCAGAGAAGTTGGTGCTTTGACCGTTGAAGGGCTCTTGCTGTTATGGAAATATTAAGAAATAACAAGTTATGCTCTGTAGTTTCCACCAATGTGTGCTATAAGATGTCCTGTGTAGGAATAAGTTGTAGAAAATGGACAGTTGGATAAATTGAATAGTGTCACAGACCTTATAATACTGGCCCATGGGCATGCCAGAGGGGTATTGTCCCTGGCTTTGCTGCCCTGGCATCCTCTGGCCAGGGTAGTTAGGAGAGGGCAGTGGCCTAGAGGCATTTGATGTGGGATACTGGCCCTGCTGTGGAGGAAACTGACTATTCTGCCCGTACTGTTGACCCCCATAACTTGCCTAGATGGTGAAAATGAAAGGAAAAGATATTAGAATACACGTTTTAGAGCCTACATAACACAAAATGTCCAAATTGGTAATTCCACTTACCTCCCCAGGATATGGCCTCTTCATCCCCTGCATGGGCATTCCCTGTCGAGGTCCTCCAGGATACCCTTGCTGGGGCATCCTTTGGCCGTGAGTGCCAAAAGGCCCCATGCCAGGTGTTCGAGTCTGGTTAATGCCCATGGGAGGTCCACTCATGTTAGGGTTGCTCATGGCTGATCCCATGCTGGCTGGATTCATACCTCCAGGGGGACCTCGCGGTCCTGGCTGGTTCATGAACTGGCTATTGTAGGCCTGAGCAGGGCCCATTTGGAATGATGAACACATCTGGAAGCAAGACAGAAGGTTTCAGATTTAAATATAATTGTTATATTTCTAGCAGATGGTTGGATAACAGTTTCCTGTGTATATTTGTATCTTACAGTCTATTCTGAAAAGTGCCTGCAGCTGTAAACATGTGACCAAGTGTGTATTGTACCTGTCCATACTGATTCATATCTTTATTCTGGGTTTCCTGCAGAGCTGCTACTGTGGCTGTTGCTGTGGCTGTTGCTGTAGCGGCAGCGGCAGCAACAGCAGCTGCTGCTGCAGCGGCGGCTGGCTGTGTGAAGTCACCAGGAGGACGTGTGTGGGATGTCATTCCCATACCTCCTGGAGGAGCGTTAGGGCCTCCAGAATAACTGCCAAACGCACGGATCAGATGTGTTAGTCATAATGGTACATTTTATAGATTTATTTTTTAAAATGTGAACTCATATTCAGTGTCTTACCTTCCGCTGTATCCCCCAGGACCACCAGGGTAGCCAGGTCTGCCATACATGCCCTGCTGCATATAAGGTTGGTTGGAGCCTCCTTTGCTTGGGAACTGTTGCTGCTGAGCACTGAACTGAGGAGAGTTGAGCCCTGCTGCACTGGCAGACATCCCTGATCCCATGGGGTTACCTCCGGGATTCATGGGGTTATTGCTGTTTGCCATTGGGTTACCCAGCACCTGGACAATGGAGGATAAAACATCTCTTTGATTTATAAAATCAGACAAACCCTGACTCAAGTGTTGATTGTGTGTTATACTAAACAGACTGGATGCTGATCATGCTGACATACCTGACTCTGTGATGTATTGGTCACGCCCCACACTGTTGTAACCACAGACAATGACCCTGGGGGCTGGTTGGTATTTTGTTGCCAAGGGACAGAGTCATAAGGAAAGGATCCATCACTGGAAACAAGATCACAATAGGAATATGTGCCTGATGTCACTTGAAGTTTCAGCTCACTGGAAAATGAGCAAGTAAAAAGCCAACAGAGGTGCATGTGTATCCAAAAATGAGAATCATTTGGGAATTGTTGTTGCCAAAATTTAAGGTAATTTGAAATGTTTGGCATTTGATTTCAGAAGCCATGGTGTCAGCTAATGGCTACATAGTGAGTTCCAAACGAGCTGATATGGAATTTAGTGTCCACACACACAAGTATATATTATATTTTAATGAGATTAAATTATATCCTTGCTGGAAAATCTTTGGATGTAGATAGTTAGGAGCATTTGGAATGACTAGCATTCAGATTTAAAACAAATATTAGGGCAAAATATGAGAGACTGTAACATAAACAAGCTGAATCCTCATGGGCAGAGGCAAGTGGCCAGTGGAGTGGGAAGGAACTGCTGTTGTTGGAGAGCAGCTTGTTTTCGTTTAGAGGTTAGCTCTTGGAATGGATGACATGCTCAATATTTCCTCATAAAGGCATAAGAATATCCCAAGATCCTCAGCAGAGACTAAAAGGACTCAGCTAGCTCCAGGATTTCTTCCTCTTCTTCTTCTTTAAAAGAGGCATGAGCACACAATGTTCTCCAAAAAAAACATTACATTACATCACAGAGCATTTCTCCCGTTGGCCTGTTCCTCCACCCTAAACCCCCCCCCAAAGCCCCCTTCAACCCAAAGTCACTCTGCCTCCTCTATAAATAATGGAAATCCTCTGTTTCTTGGTTGCATGACATAAACACCGAATTCAAGATAATCCCCCCAAAATAAAAATGGACAGACTATTGAGCCTGAACTAAGTGAACCTTGTTTGGCTTTGATGAATTAATTTGCAACAATTTGGGAGAACACATCATGTAAAACTCCAGCGAAATGGGACATCAAAGGCTATTTTAACAAAGCTCTTGGAGCTTTGATGGCAGGTACTAATTTGTCAGTTTTGCCACTTTTGTCTGTCATAAATAATTTAACTGTAACAGTGTCTCGTTCTTTCATTTACATTTCTGTGATGTGCAATTTGTTGCAGTTGGTAAAAGAAACAATCAAAACCAAGCTAAATAAAGATTGATAAACTAGATAGAATAGCCTTGATAATTTACTCTATTATTACCGAAATCTAATAAAATCTGTGAAACACACCTATTTAAATTCAAAGTTTGAGACATTTGCCCTCACTCTTTAGCCCCTGTTATCAATCCTTTCACAGCTTTGCTCTGTTTCTGACTGTGATGAAAAGCTATTTTTTCTAAAATACACACAATCTTGATTCAAGTGACAGGAAATGTCTCAGAGACTCCCCACTGACCTGTGTGTGAGGCTGGGCTTCATGCTGCTCATGCTGGGCTGCATGGAGACTTTTCCCTGTGGTTCGTTCTGCCGGTTCTTCTGGTGACGCAGCAGGAGGAGACGACCGAGCTCCTCGCACCACGACGACAGCAGGGCTGCAAGGTAAACACACAGACACACACATATATGCACATTTGTTAAGTCTCTTCTCTGTGCCCATCTCAACTGCATGAACATTGGTCTGCACTGGGTGTTTATGGTAAGTGCATGTTTAGGGTTCAATGACTGAATGATCTTCACTTACACCACACGTTTAGACGTGAACCTCTGGGGAAAAATATACCCTGTCAGGAGAAGAGTCTAAGCAGGGCACCATCCTGTTGCCATTGAGCCTGAAGTAACTGCTGTAGCCTCCAGGGTGCAGCCTAACTCAATAAATCTACACTGATTATTTGACCGTGTTGATTTCACAACAGTCACATTATCTCGACCACAGAATACAAAATATAAAGTGAAATCTACAGCAGAGAGGTAAAGGCTGAAATGAAGCACGGGATGCAGACGCAATAACTGGTGTTATCGATAACAATCTATATAGGAAGTGTCATATCTTTACTCTCCTTCAGTTGTTCCAATAACTGCTAGTTTATTTGTCTCCACACTTGCCATGTCCTCTCATATCTCTGAGGACTGTGCAGCCTTCTCATCCTCTTAAAAAAGGGAAGAGTTCAGATTTTTCTTTTCTTGTGCTATTGATATTCCATTTTCACACCCCTGCCCCCTGCCCCCCCCCACTGTCAATCAACTTGTCTTTGTCGAATCAATCAAAGTTGTGTTGGTTGGTCTTCTGCTTGATTGTACAAAGTTGTTTAGCCAAGCTTCAAAGAAAGGTTATAGTGTTCAGTACTTCATTAAATAATTTAAGTTGTTATTTTTAGCTTTGTAGACCCAGATACACCAGCTTTTAACAAGTGCTCCTACAAGGTTTGAGGTTTCGAAATTCGTTTGAACATGTTGGCTGCCATGAAGAAAGCCGCAGTCAAATGTTTGAACACTAAAAGTGACATCGCATTTTCGAGATATACGAGGCCACAGACAACAAATGCCTCATAAATTGCCTTGTAAATTAAAAGAAAATTTTTAAAAAATGGTCAAAAACTGGAAAAAAAAAAAAAAAAAATGCTTTTGAAATTTGTAAACTCTACATTATGGCATACAGAGTCCATATTGCTTGCGCTAATAAGGGTATTTATTTTCAGGGGGACAAGATCTGATCTAAGAAGTGGCAATTTACTAGGCAAACAGAAAAGAGAAGGGAGGGGGAGTAAAATGAAAAGAAAGGAAAAGAATGAACAAAGAAGAGGAGAGGTAACATTTTCTTCTGGAGGGTGGAGAGAGCCAAGCCTCCTAGTTAAAGAGGAATTATTCCACCCTGCCATTACAGGGAGCTTATCTCCCCACTAAATCACCACCTCCACACAGAGGGCTGTCTCTCCAACTGGCAACCCACTATTTAGACCTAAAGATCAGCACAAGGGATGGAGTCGCTCTTAGAGGGAGCGACATATAAGAGAGGAAGAGGAGAAAGGAGAGCGGTAGTGTCTTATTGTATCACTATGGCCACAAGCCGACAGATTTCACAGGCTGCCAAGGCTAGAAGTCATTCATAATAGAGCGAGGTTCTGCTCTGGGCATCGTGCATATTTAGCAAGCTTAGTATAGTGCGCATGACCTTGTTTTCACCCCTGCCAACACCATCACACGTCCGTAACTATGCTACCATGCTCTCACTTCATGTCTTCAGTCTGAATAAATACCCTTCTCACATGCTGTACACACCCACATTCCTCAGTCATTTCTCCCTGTTGAAAACTTTAATACTGCTCTGATCCAGCCGTCTAAACTCTTATTCATGTTGTGTTAACTGCACTAATGGAATTCAGCCAAGAAAAACAGAAAGAAAGCAGAGGCACTGTCTCTGTCTCGTTACGCCTCTATTATTCCTCCTCTTTCATCTTTCCATTTATCCTTTTATCATTCACACTGAAGCCTTGTAGTGTAACCATACACTTTCTACTGAAGGCTGTATCACTCTGGTATCACTCTGCACTGTCTTTACATTAGCAGCTTCCACAGTCCTAGAAAAAATGTATACAGTCTTATAAGATACATGATGTTGAGTTGAATTTGTATGAGCCAAATCCTTAAGAGTTTCTATTCCAAGACTGAGTTACAACATCATAAAATGATAACTTTACTTCACGATTAGCAAATTCTCAAGGGGCTAGATGAAAGAGATCAGTTCAGTTTTGGGGAAATAATACTAGTTTTCTCTTCACACCGAGCAGGATGAATCAAAGATGTTTCTATTATGTCTCTGCGTGCCACTTGAATGTAAAATTGTGATTTTTAGCCTTGTTTTTTCCCAAACACTGGATATCTAGATGATCCCATATCAGCTCTGCAGCTTGTCAGTGCTACACTGATGATGTGTTGACATGACAGTTTACAGATATAAAAAAGATACATGAACATGAAAATACAAGTTAGAAAGCAGAGAGATTGGATCTGCAGTATGTGGCAGTGTTGCCCGAGGGTGCCGTCTCCAGCACCGGGGGGTTGTAGCTGTTAGTCCAGACTGACATTTTTCCCTTCAGGGTATAAAATACCAACAATAACATTACAGTTTGGAACAACTGTTTCTGCCTGTTGGAACCTGTAAAAAGGAGTTGGCTGCAAATTACATGTTGCAATTTTTTGCTTTGTCAATAACATTTTTGTCTTTTAAAGTATATATAGGTTAATCTCATCACTCTTATATTTGAACAACAAGTGGAGGAATCAAAATGCAATTATGACTGCAGATGAAAGAGATGAATTTTTAAATCCATCCAAACCAAACTCCCTCTCACAGTCACGGCTCTGACTGGTGTTTACAGACCAGAGAAACAGTCCACCCTTACTGTTAAGATGCTTTCATTGAATTTTCAGAAACAGGTGCTTGACACAAAGGCGTCTCTGTGGAAAGTGGTCTCTTCTGTCCTCTGGCAGCAGAGACAGCAGAACATACTTAAAGTTCTTTTCAGAAACGCTCCTTGAGAAGCTCCATTTCTACGAAGCCCCGGACTTTAATTGAGTAACGCCCAGAGACATATGGGCCCACATCACTCCGGCTGTATTTAATGCTGTATGACTGACTGATAGCACAAACCCTGGCTCATTCGTATCTCACCTCGACCCCTCTGGGAGCAGGATGGAGGGAGAGTAAGCCCTGGGCTGCAAGGCCCATTAAGTAATGACAGAGTGTGTGTACAAGTCCTCTTTTACAAGGAAACTCCAATGCTAATTGCTATGAACTCTGACAGTGCTTTGTGTGTGCAAGCATCTGTGTGTGGCAAAAGCCTTCTGCTACTGAGCATATCATTTACCAGTTAAATGATGACAGATTGCTAACTATCTACTTCCCAAGATAATTGGGTTAGCTGCATGATGGTGAAGCCACTTTGGTGATAAAGTACCTGACACGCTTTAAATGCGAAGCCCCAGATTCTTCATGTTTGGAAGTCACCCCTTCCAAACATGAACGTGACCCCTCCATGAACTGCTGTGCCCTTTAGCAAGGCAGCTGACACTCCAGTGGAGAGACAGGAGAGTCATGATATTGGACTATGATAACCACTACAAAGGCAACACTGGCCTACACAGTAAAGGAGAATTAAAAAGAGGCCTCATTTTGTGTCACTGCATGAGAAATGCCAGTGATGACATGAACTTCCTCAGATTGGAACAGCATATTAACTGGGGGTAAACAGATTTCATTGCGCTTCGCAACCTGTAACTTACTATAACCTCTCTGTTAAAAGGGCAGTCGAACTCACCAAGCACAGAGCACATATCATCTTTAAGCATAAATGGGGTTATAAGCAACAAAGTCTGTAACTTTGGGAATAACTTTACACAAATCGACCAGGCTAACTTTAGTATTACAGTAATATTACTTTTTAAAATAACTACCAGCATGTGTCAACCAAAAGAAAAACATTTTCCATAACAGAACGCGGAGGTCCATGACCACAGGAAGTCTGTTATCAAAACCCAACTCTTTCAACATCAGTTACAGCAATGTGTTTCTTTTCTTAAATCAAATACAACAGAAAAGGAGCTCTCAAAATAAAACAGAATCAGCTTGATCATTTTGGTTAATTTTAGTTGCAACTACTTGACTGACAAAACTTTTGATAGGTCAAGTTTTTCAAAACCTTCACTGGAGTGCTCTGAAGTGTGCCACATTTTACCTGAATTTGTTTTGGGTAAACAAACTGGTTTTTTTTTGTGTGTGTGTGTATTTATGACAAGCTGCACCCCAGTGAGTGAGGTTCACCTCAGGAGAGCTTCATCTGTTTCTCCGTAAGAATGCGTTGACATCCTGACTTTGGACTGCCCGACATCATGATGCCGCTACGGCAGCAGCAATATGTTACTGATATACTAACGTGTAGAAGCTACTGCGTTTTGTTGTCTAAGCTCTTTTATTACATTTCCAGTGCCACATCCAAGATACCTGTCTTGAAGGGGATGATGTATGTAAAACAGAGTGGGGGAAGAAGAAGAAAATTTTTTTGAGAATTGCATGAGCTGCGATATTCATTACACCGTGTGTGCCTCTCCACTCCTGTCAACTGACTAGATGTCAACTGCAATGTATAAACACGAAGACTCACTTATACAGAAAAAAAATATAGCAATTTGTAAAATTGTGACATATTCTGCAAGAGCATGGTGCTAATTTTTGAGGATTTAATGTGTCTATATATATAAGATAAACAGTGAGAAGCAAGACGCACATCCCTGCCCTCATTCTGTACATCACTTCAGTATGTTACCTCTGGTCTTTCAATCACCAAATATGTGGCTCTCATGGCAAATTCTGATCACCAACACGGGTCATGTCAGGCTTTGATTGAGACATATTATACTCTGCATGCAACTCTACTGTGGTTTGGTTAATCACAACACAGACAAGAGTGAAAAACTACATTTTCTGAACATGAACACTGCAGCACTGCACAGAAGCCTTCTGAGACAATGTGTGGGATGATAAAAAAAAAAAGGAAGCAATTTATAATATATAGTATATGCAGAGTTCTGTAACTCACTGGCAGGTAGGTCTATGCTCTGCAGGTACAAAATATAATGCAAAAGACGAATATGGATATAAAATCCTGTGGGAAAAAAAAATCATGCTTTTTGCAGAAGTGTAATGGAAGCCATTTAAGCAGTCAGTGATATCCCCCATCCTGCCCCCTCTCTGTGAAGCCAAGTTCTTCTAAGAGAAGAGCATATCAAATGGGCTTTAGTCTCAGCAGCTTAGAGGCAGAACAACTCAAACATGCCCTGCAGAGAGAGACAGCTCTGTGTCAGAAATCACACTCAACCAAAGCCAGGCCTTTAATGGAACTAACTGTTCACACGTATTCGAATATTCCAAATATGAAATGGCCTCTAACTTAAAAATGTCTCATTTATTTGTTCAATTTCACTAACTTTTAATTTTCTAGAATTGTTTTTGTTCATTTGCATTGGTAAAACAATGCGGTCTTCTCATCTGCCTGATTTGACAGATTTTCATCCGCATCCTCTGGCAGCGCACCAGACATGAGGACGGAGGGGGGAGAGGATGGATGGAGGGATGCTAGACAGAGAACAGGTGGAGATGGAGGGGGAGGGAAGATCCCCTCCTCCCTGGGATGTGTATGTGCGGGTCACAAGCCAAAGAGATGGTGCAGCCCAGAAGGGAGGGTAGCTCTACCTGAGTCACTCTGACATCTCCTGCAGGTGCTGGTTTCTGTGGGGGTTCAAATTGCACATTTTTAAATGGGGCAGAGTTATAAGAATCAGCATGAACACCAAACATAAAGCAGTATGACGGCTAGATCTCACTAGAGGTGCAAAAACGTCAGCACTTGGGTGGGAAATGTGGGATCTCATGTGGCCACTAAATACATCAAACAGTCTGCTACATTTCTAGTGTGGTGTGGGACTTGTCTAGGCGAAGTGAGCTTCATTGAAAATCACTATGAAGATGAAAATGTCTTACCATGACATTTGTAACGCTTTAAATGGTTACTCTCATTAGTCACATCCTAATTTGTCGCCTAGTATAAAGAGTCACGGACAACAAAGGGCAAGAGTTAGGGCACTAACACTCCATCCTTTGTATTTCCAAATTTATTTTGGAAAGAAATGGCAAGTGGTTACTGTTTTCCCTACTTTATTTATAATTCAATGTAATTTAAATTTTACATCTTAAAAGGCTCCCTCTGTTAACTTTTCTCCCATATAAAAATTGTTTGGACGGTACTTCACGTGCATTTTCTATTTATATATATATATATATATATATATTTTGGGTGCCATTGCATCAAGCGACATAACACACCACATCAGTTACACAACACTACAGGTTGGCTTGAGGCACATTTGTTATGACAGGGGTTACAACTTTGACTTTTGACTCTGACCTACATCCTGGCAGGATTACGAAATTCAGGCACTGCATCAGATGCTCTCTGAGTCATTGCATCCCGCTTACAGTGCTGAGCCTGGGGTTACGACCTTCCATATTTGTATCCGACAACTGTCACAACACTAACAATGATCACACACCCAATATTTACATCTGAGTTGCAATGTACTGTGCAGTAAATACGCACTGCCGCACTCACAGGTATGTAGAGGCAAACAGGGAAACACATATTCTCACACACGCATATACAATGTGTACACAAGCACATGTACAAAACCATTTAAAAATGCACTGTAAATATGAGAACCGAGTTCTGCGGTCGTGGGTAAACAAATGCACGCAGTGCCTTGGCTTTGTGAAGATGTGCTTATACAGTAAAGCACTTTGCACTTCACACGTAAGGTAGCGGCGAGCTGCGAAAAAACTGCTCTTATCAGCCATGTGCAGCTCCCCACCACTGGAGGGGAACTAGTAAATATCATATGCCTAATTATAACTAGACATGCTCCTTGTCTCGACTTCCACAATGTGTCTTTCATCTCACACTGTTTTTCTTTCAATGAAACCATTAGGGTGAAAAACACAATCCTGTTTCATAACACAAGACAGTGATTAAAGAGTGATGAAGTTCTGGCTGCAGTGCTTTTACAGGTGAGTTAGTAACAGAGTTATTTCTCGAGGAGTGGCCATGATAAGAGCTTAAATCTTTGGTTGAGACACTAAATGGATATGGAAGTTATTAACATGACCAAAGTGTTTCCTGAAACACATCCTGCAAGAATACTGTAAAGCCTGGAGTGCTGAGAGCTCCACCCTCGCTGCTATCAATGCTTGACACCAGCCTGCCCAACCAGAAAATTCCTTTTTCAATGCTAAAGCAGCAAATCTAACACTTCATTACTTGGACCTTTGTTTTTCTTTGGGAGGGTTGTCAACCATGATTCACAGAAAAAGCAGAAATAAACTGCAAAAACGAACATGCCCCCCCCCCCACACACACACAGTTCAAAGTCAAATGTTATGAATGAGTCACTAAGTGAACCAATGGGGAAGCACTCAGAGTAGAGTCACAGGAGGTCACGTAGCGAAGTGCGTAGCGTAAGTGATACAAAGAAAACGTTGGAGTCGGAGAGAAAAGAGGAAGGCTAAAAGGTCAGAGCAGCTGCATGTGGCTGTGATATAGAGGAGGCAGACAGTTTGGGTGGTTTACCCCTTGCTCAGACTCACAGGAAGTGCTGCAGCTCCAAAAGTCATTTGTGTTTAAGTATACTCTACATAGATCATTGGAATATTCAGTTATGGTTTGCAAGAGCCACTTGCTAATGAACTGTCAGTTTTAAGGTTACATTCGGCACTGACTGAATAGCCTACAGCCTGATGTCGCTTTTATTGCCTGAGTGCCCTCTATTCATTCATGTGAGGGAAGTGTTGTGTCCCTTAATGGGCAACCTTTCACAATAAGAGGTACATTAAATACTTTGACCCATCATGAAAAGATTCAAACATCAACAAAAAAAGGCCTTTCCATGTAATAATCTAACTGCATTCTCCTTCCATGACTAGACTTACCATCCTCACCCTCTGTTTGGTCTCCTAACGAGCGGACAGTCAGGCAGGCTCTGGCTCCAAGCACAGGTTAAGAACTTAAAAAAGACTCCACAGAGGAAAAGTGGGTCATCTTCTGCTGACATAGCAACATCAATACACCCACACTTGCGCTCTTAACATCAACGTAGATACATGTTTCTTCAGGTGTGTTAAAATTGGAATAAGTTGTAGAATGACCTCATATGATCTTTACATCAACGGCAACAGCATGATATTGAGTAACAGAGTGGACAAGACATTATGGCATTTGCATATTTGCGTAGTGGCAACACAACTAAATTCAAACTAAGCAAACCACAAGTTTGTTCCTCTAACTTTGTAAGATCTCAATAATTGTTTTAGTAAAATATCTTATTACTGAAACTCTGAGTATGAACCATACAAGCCAAATGAAAAGCAAAACAGAACTGCAGCATCTACTGTAAACCTGACCCAGATAGAACATGAAAATAAGCCAAATACTGAACAATAAACTGTATTATCAATGTACACATTTTACACAGACAAAACCCCCCTGAGAACGACCCTATGACAGGAGAGCACGTAGGTCAACCTGTGATCATCTGATCTGTCTTTAGCGTCTTGTGTGAGTGGTGGTTGCTTTAAACTACAGTCGCACCTAAAAGCCAAACAACATACAAGCTCATATTAATATGTCAAAATTATAGTTAGCACTGAATTTTGACCAACGAAAACTCCTTCGGCTTCAATGAATGGATCATTTTGATCTAAGTTAACTCTTCAGCTCCCTCTGTTAACCCCTGATTTTGCCCCACGTACATGCTCAAACCACACACCAAATAGATTTGTGCAGAAATACACGTAAGGACAGCAGACCCCCCCACACACACACACGTACGTACACACACACACACACACACACACACACACACGTACGTACACACACACACACACACACACACACACACACGTACGTACACACACACACACACTTACCCAAAGCCAAGCAAAGTCCCAGCACATCTCATCTCATTTCCTTCATAGCGCAGAGAAAAGACTCAAGTGTCACAAATGCTCCTGTTCCCGCATAGGCCAGTGGCAACTCATAAAGCTTTTGCTGCTTGCAAGCCTCCTGCCTGCGCCTTATCACTCTCACTCAGTGCACATATCCCTTACTCTGCTCACTCTTTCTTTCTTACTTCCTCCCTGCTCTCCTGTCCTTTTCTCTCTTTTCTTTTGCTAACTCCCTTCTTCCTCCCTTGCTCTCTGATCTGTCTTTTTCCCCTGTCCAGCGTCTGCACAATGCACATCAATTATTCAGAGGCAGTCTCCCGGTTTCTCCGGCTTATCCAATCAGACTCAGGCTCTGCACTAATGGGCTCCTGCTGTACCTGCTACCGGCTCCAACATACTCTCGAGACAGTGCGGGGGAGGGAAAGAGAGAAATAGACAGCAGGAACAGAGGAGACAGCCAAAGAGGAGGGAGGATGAGGAGAAGAGATAAAGACAGTGAGCTGACGCAAACAAACAGGAGCAGATATAGAGAAGGAAAGATATTCCGGTGCTCCTCACCTCAGTTGTGAGGTGCCGTTATTGATGTGCTCAGCTTAGTCTGTTTAACACTCCATTGGCCTGCTTCTCTAAGCTGTGCACACAGAAACACACATTCACATATGCATAATCCAGCAATGCGACTGCCATTTGTCAGAAAAGGCAAAAAGCAGAACAAGAAAAAAAGTCTGCAAACTTGCATAAAAGGGTGGAGCTTAACATGCTATGCAGGCTGGCTGGAAGCCAATGCATGAGAGAGGAAGTAGGAGAAGAAGCAAGTACGAGATGTGAAGATTACCCTGTTCAAAGTCTGACAAGTGGTAAGATATCAGCTTTATCAGAGAGGGGATTCCTAACTGCGGCCCCCTAACCTGACATTGTCTCCCTGTCTACATCAGAGGCCACTTTGTAAATCTAATTAACAATACACACCAGAGAGTAACAGAATATCTGAGTGCCGCTGAATCAAAGAAAAGTTTGAAGGTGAACTGAATTTATCTTCTCTTCGCCTGCTCATAACAGAACTCAACATTGGAAAATAAAAAGAACCAGGGTAAATGTACGGGACAGCTTTCAATGTTCTCTCTCTTCTTACCTAAATGTTGAGATGTGCTGTGTAGCCGTTATTGATGTGTGTAGCCGAGGAGCAGGGAAGCCCACTGACCTTGTGACAGCACAGGGAAGTTATCTTTTGTGTGGCTTTTGTGTGACAGACACACTCAGTAATCATCAGTTTCACAAATAACCCACGCAGAATTGAGACACACACAACAGAGGCATTGTCAGGCTGAAATATAACATGAAAAGGGTGTGTTAAACGCCCCTGATGGAAAGGGAAGGGGTGGGAGGTTGGTGACGATGGTTCAGTCCTGGGGTGTGGGTGCCAGATCAGTCAACCCTGAACAAAAGGATAATTTGCACATCCAGTTTTGACAAGGACATAGTCTTTTGTGGTTTGAGTACAACTGCACTGCTGGCTCAGATGGGATATTACCAAAATGAATTTACTTGCAACTGTGCAGACCAAAATAATTAAGTAGCGAGTGATAGAGGACCCCATCAGCTAGAGGCAGCAAATCCAGCTAGCCTAATAAGGATTTCCCCGTGAGCTTTGTGTCTATAAACTTAATAGTAAACTTCTAAAGGTAGTTTTGGGTTGCAAAGGGGTTTCATCATCTAAAGCAAACCACTGGAGAGTGTCAGAGGAGAGGCCTCTCTTCTAAAAATAAATGCAGTTTCCTGTTAATAATTCAGCATGCTGCTCTTACTCAGCAGTAATTAAATATAAAAGTCTGTAAGGTTGATTGGGTCAGTAACAAAGGATGCCTACACCTTCCTCTGGTTTTACACACACAGCTCAAAGATGGAAGGAAAGTCTGGGTGAGAAGATCCATCAAGTGAAAGTAAACTGAGATGGATGAGAGATGGAAAACATGTTAAAACCTGTGTGTGTGTGTGTGTGTGTGTGTGTGTGTAGGCACTCACATACTGTACAGTCTACCCAGAGTCTAATGGGAGGACTTACTTTCAGTTGTTCATTTACTTGCACTGCTTGCTAAATTATGGGAGTTATGGTTTGGTGAGTATTTTTGTGAGCTGTATGTGATTGAAACTCTGTGTGTGTGTGTGTGTGCGCGCGCGTGTTGTTAGGCACAGGGTAAGTTACAGCCACACCCTGGAAGTTTTCTGTCATTGTTGACACAGCAGATTGGCTGTTTTTCCACATGTGAAACACCAGATGGCTTTGTGAACTCCTTCTGTTGACTGACCGAGTGCTGACAAATCTGCAGTTCTGCTGTGACAATTTCTTTTTTAAATGCCAGATGACAGTGGGTGGGGGGAATTTATCAACCATCTCACAACAAAGCGCAGTTCTGTTTATCACAGTTTCCTGATGAGCTAATAATGGGAAAACTTCACCTGTAACAGACTCTTTCTGTCTCTTTCTAAGGAACATTGCAGGTTTATTATTGTATCTTATGCTTCATAAATAGAGACACACTTATGAACTTGGTGAAAGAGTAGAAGATTCACTGAGGAAGGAAACACTAAAACCCTTAGCTGATTATGTTGCTAATCTGATTTGTTGTCTGCTGAACTTCACAGTAGCCAAACAACTCAGAGTCTATTAGGGCTGTGTGTGTTTTTAGGGCAGCAGCACACTTATTATCTAATGAACCTCCCTGCTGGAAGTGTGCTCATACCAGACTACAGATTATTAGAAGGAAAACATACACTCTAAGAAGATTTATGAATGGACAATGCATTTCAAGCCCTTTGAAAACAAAAGATAGCGAGTACGGCTGCACAAAAATGAAAGAATCTGGAGGATGTGTTTAGAATAGAATTTAACTAAATATAACAATGTCAGTGTGCTAACAGCATTAAAGCTGTGTATTCTAGCTGGCTCTGGGCGTTAACAGTGCTAATGCTAGTTCGCCTAACAGCAGATAAATCTCTTCACCGGCTGATTCCAGATTAGAGCAACATACTAATCCCCCAGGCCTCGCTGCAGGGTCACAATCTCCAGACAGCTCATCAGCAGCAGCCTGCTGTTGCTTAAAATCTCCGCTTCAGCCGACAGGGGTCACAGGGCAGCAGTTATATATACTTTAACATCAGGAAGAGTGCAACATTTGTCGTTTATTGAATGTTGGAGTGAAGACACTGACATGCAAAAAGTCATGTTGTGTGATTCATTTCTGTTAACTTGTCTGTTCATTTGGATCCCTTGTATCTAAATGCCCTCTGCAACATCAAGAGGATTTTGCTTTTGTAGTTGCAGTTGAGATACAGAACATAGTCAACTTAATTTAGCAACAACTCAAGATTTCATACTGTTAATCAATTTCTTCCTGAAATGATGCTTTGAAAGAAAGCATCATCAAGATTGATCCGTGGGCTGAAGAGCCTGCCTCTTACCCCTGAAGAGCCTACAGAGAGCATCCCAGACTCCTTGGCCCTCATTTGGGCTCTCAGGTGTCAGATTTGCAGCCCTCTGTCGCCGTGCAGGCTGTCAGCAGATTGTGCAGGGTCTGCACAATTAGACACGTATTCAAACACACACACACACGCACGCACACACTTAAACACACAGTAAAAATGCGCAAATTAGACCATATAGGTATGGCTAATGGAGCAGGGCTGCTTCTCTGTTGCATTTGTATGAGCCTGTTCAACTGTGCATCACGTCTCCTCTGTCGTCCCCCAGTCTGCTTTCTCAGACTTTTGTCCTTGTAAGGGAGGTAAGACGGATGCTCGGTGAATAAGACCTGCCCTGAGTCACATCTGCCTCCCACTCCAACAGCCTGCCTGCCTGCCTGCCTGCCTGCCTGATTTGATGACTGGCTGCATCACATCTTCCATCCCCCCCTCACCCACCCAATTCGTATAATTACACCACAGTTCCCATTTGTCCACGGTGCATAAACAGCTCTTTCCTGAAATCCAGTTCTGTCTTCTATTAGATCCCAGAACCATCAGCAGGCATGAGGATTATTCTGATTGTCAGCTGGGCCCAGACACCCAGCCAGTCCGAGCCATGCCTGGACAACAATCACATTATCCCAACACAGGAACACAGACCAAGAGAGAAATACAACAATCAATATTGTACACTGACTTCTGTCTGCCTACTTAAGCTCCTCCCAACAAGACACTTCCCACCATAACTGAAAGCAGATATTTGAATGAGCAAATGTGCATATCATAGGATCCTGAGAAAGAAAAAACAAACAAACTATCAAACAAAACAGCCAAAAGTTCATTCCTGCCCTCTTCAAATTCAGTTGCAGCAATTAGCAGGTCTTATGAGGAATTATGTGATAAGATCTTAGAGTGTTTCTGTCAGTACTGTCACTTCACTTCCTCTTAGGAAACAGCAACATGCTTGCCTTGTCAGAAAAACAAAGAAATTGGACAGTTTAATCAAAATATTTGACTCTCACTACTCCTACTTATTTAACTTCCAAACAAAGGTTTATGTGTGTTTTGACTGGGTGGGTATGGCTTTGTCAGGCCTTTGTCAGACAGAGTGAGTGGTCCCGCACACATCAGCAACACCTCTCCAGCCATCCATCTCTTTCTCTCTCTCCTCTTTGCCGCCTCTGCACGTTTCACTTTGACAAATGTACAAGAACAGGCTGCTCCTGCAGGACTGTGTGAGGCAGGGAGGGGAGATATGGATTGGGGGAAATTGGATTTGATAGATAAATGTCTGAGGATAGCATTACTGCTTGCTCTTCCTCTCTCTGGCTTTGTGTGTGTGTGTGTGTGTGTGTGCGCGCACACAGACTGCACATACTATGGGTTTGCATGGGAAGACTGTTGAGTAGACTGTTTTTGTGAGGCTACAACCGGACAGCCCATCTCAATCGCACATTAATGTTTAATGGCAGCTAAAAATATCAGAAGTTATGATGCTCTACGGGCTTTCTGTGTGATGTCTGCGGTTGCAGTCATTTGTAGAAATCAAAAATGCCCAAAGCACAGATTCATGGGACCAGAGTATTCTATTATTATTAAAAGTAACAAAGTTATGATTGGTAGATACTACTACTGTCTTGCAAAGAAAAACATCCCGATTAAATTGAACTTTTGGGCTGAGGGGAGTTAACACCATAGTGCATTTTCCTGACTGGATCATGACTTTAAGCGATACAGTGATTTGTTTTAATTATTTTATTTGATAAAAAGCAGCATGAGGAACAATGGGCTTTGTATTGCCATTGTTTTGCAAGTCAACAGCACTAAATGGGATGATGTATGAGCATGCACATGCTGGCATTTTAGAGGAACGGTGGATCTGACCTGCAGATTTGGGTGTGAATTTGTCCCTGTTGGCAGCACACACAGCCAGCAACCTGTAGCCCAGGTCCAAGTCAAACCCCTGCTGAGCAGCAACACGACTCACCACCTGGGAAAAGAGGAGTCGATTATGAGAATAGCTGCTGTCCTTCGGGCATCTAATAAGTTCAGCATCATTGCATCATTTTAATTACATCATTATAAGCACCAGGTTAAAGCAGATGTAGCTCATTCTGAAGTCAAGAGGGGTATGCTGGGATGAAGCGAGTGTTCATTTATTCAAAAATACCTTCGGCGGATTCATATAATCCAAAATATGCAACTATTATTTTCCTTATCAGTTGATCTGATGATCATTTTCTTTTAATTCATTCCAAATATGCTGTATTCCATTAGTTTTATATGACAAAATAGTCTGGTATCACGTCTGAGAAGCTGAAAGCAGAGAAGTTTTTGACATTTTTTAATGAGGAATGAATGGAAGTATTAACCAAATTTTTCCTCAGTCTTTAAATCAATTAATAAACTAATCATTTCAGCAGCTCATTCTCTCCGCCTTTCTCTAATTTACTGGGTAAACAGCACTTTCTTGTGTGCTACCATTAAACCATTGTTGTTTATCAAATACCAAACATACCCAAAATATTAAGTTAATGCATCAAATAGTTGATTGAGTTAATATTCTGAGCCACTGCAGACACATTAAACAAACTCACACACACACAAACACAGTGACGAATGTTGACTGCATCAACCGCCAAGACAAGTGAGGCAGCCATACCACAGTTACTCTGCAGAACAAGCAGAGTCTTTTAAGATTATCCTCAAACATGCCCTCTCCGGCCCTGATGTGAACAGAGTTTTCTCCCTGAACTAAAGGATGCTGATAGAAGTGAGAGTACAGACTGACCAGTGACTCTGTGAGTGGATAAGGAGGCAGAACACACCAGGAGCAAGCAAAGTACTGTATGTTTCAGCATCAGGGTTCCCTGGGTGAACAAGGGTTAAAAAATCCTCCTTTGTGTCCCATTTCTGACAAGCACTAGTCCCCAGCTGTACAGCTTTAATGATCCTTTTCCGTTGACGACTTCAAAAAGAGGTTGAAAATTTATGGGCCAGGAAGCAGGAGCCTCCTGTACCCTAACATAATGTTAAAGGGGATACTAAGTAATGTTAGAGAGGACTCGAGAGACAGAGGTAAATCAGTATTAGGAAGGAAAGCCTTTTGCTTTTATCTGCTAACACATGACAACTCCTCTGCTCCCTCTGACCTCAAAACACATATTACAATTAACAAGGTCAGTTGGGGTGCCTTTTAGAGAACCAGCCTAACAGCTAGCAGTGATCATAAAGTATATAATATGGCTGCAATATCTCAACACAGTTTATTTGTTTGTTTTATTCTAGACATAGTGATCTTCAATTCAGCAGTAAATTACGTTTTGCTTCTTTCTTTTTTTTTTTGGATACTGTCCAGAGTATAAAATGCTAGGGGTGGGGAATCTTACTATCTCACAATTTGATTCGATTCCAATTTTTGGGGCTACGATTCGATTCAAAATTGATTTTCAATTCAAAACGATTTGATTCATATTGATTTCTACTTTAATCTATAGGTGTGCAAAGGATCCTCATGATCTACTCCAATCTGCTTTGCAAGACAGAATGACAAATGGAGACATTAAAGTGTCTTTTTCACATTTATCAAGTTTGAAACAATTATACATGCTGTAAGAAGGGTGTGGTTCAATTCCCGGTGGGGGCACCTAGGTTAATTGGTAACAATTGATTGACTGGGCTACAGCAAGGAACGGCGACTAGACCGGAGACGGGACCTCTCCAGAAACTGGACCAGACCAGAGACCGGGCCCCTGCAGAGAGTAGACCAGATCACACCAGACTAGACAAGACAAGACATCGGACCCCCCAGAGACTAGACCGAACCAGACCAGAGACCGGACTCCCCAGCGAGTAGACTGGACAAGCCCAGAGTAGACCAGAGGCAGGACCTCCCCAGAGACTGGACCCCGGTCTTTTTTTCAGAATAAAAAGGAACATATCTGTCGGGAAAATTCTCTGAGGGGGTCACTAATAATGCATGCCCCCCACCAGTGAAGTGGCCGTCTGAGTGCTAAGTGCTAAGTCAAACGAGAGTCACTCACTGAGCTCAACACAAAGAGGTTGACCATCATGTACTTCAATGGAGATGTCAGTAATCGGTGGAAAACCAATGAGCATGGGGATAGAAGAAATGAAGAAGTTTACAGTGGATTTGATATTTCCACCAAAGTTGTGGGACGTATGTTTCATTGTTTTATTGTTATGTTTTTGCTTAAATGTGTGGAAGCATTAAAGTTTTCAGTTATAACTGAAGAAATTGTTTATATTTCATTACTTAAAACACTGTCTCTGGGTTAAATTTGCGTAAAATGCTAAAAACAGAATTCTCAAAAATTAAAAACCAAAACAAACAAACAAACAAACAAAATAAAAAAAGAATTTGGGAAAAAATAAAACTGATTTTATAGGGCTTTAGGTAAAAACCAAAATGAGTCCAAATCTTTGCCTTCAACGAGGACGGGGCCTGTTGAATCTCTTTCCTCCATTATTGTAGTTTCCTCCTTGTTTTGGTGCTTACCGCGCATGCGTATGTTCCAGAACCGGCTCCGTGGTGACGTCAGGACGTCCCGCATACAAAATGGAGGCAGACAGCCTTTGGATTTGTTTTATTTTTTTAAAATCGTTTTTGGGACATTTCAAATCGATTCTGAATCGTAGTAAATGAGAATCGCGATTCTTATATGAATCGATTTTTTGGCATACCCCTATAAGATGCTGTCAAAAAATAGCAACTACCTAACCTAATCTAGTCAAACTACCCACATGATGCAAACAGTGGAGATTGTGACATTGTTTGCAGCAAGTCACAGTGTTGTCAATCGCTTAATTTCCTGTGTGACTGAGTCTGCCCTACAATTTGTACAAGGCACACAGCCAGCTGCAGAGGCAAGCATAGATTCAGCATGGATTTAACAGTGTTTCACCTCATAAGCCTTTTTCAGCTTAATCTCCCTTTGAGGATGTACATCCAGGCCAATATTTGTGTTAGCTGTATTGCATTGTATAAGGTGCTGGAGAGTCTCGTAATACTTATTATTATTTATTTTTATGCTGATAAAAAAAAAATCTTCAGTTTAGTGGTACATTTTTATTTGTTGTTGAAACGGTGGTCTGTTTTGTGGGTAATGTGCTGACATCACTCACAGCCTTGATACACTGTGCATTAAGAAATACAACGAAGAGACAAGCAGAAAGAGCTAATAGTGCAGCACTGACAGTTATGTCATCTTTTATTAGCTCTGGAGCCAACACTCCATCAGGGAATGGAGGATGACCTCCACATGTGCAACATGCGAGAGGGAGCACATGTGTCCAAATGAGCCATATATTTAGCTCCATTCAGCTTTGACAAATCCCATGGGGCTATGATTCAAAAAGATTCTGCAAGAGTCATCTGCAAATTTCAACTGAGGGCTCTAGTATATAACCAGCAAGGCAGCATCTTGAGGACAAAATCCTTGCAAGAATGTATGGACTTGTTGCATGCCGTAATTCTCCAGATAAGAAGCTACTTGCTTTCTAAGTCTGATGAAACAATTTAGCTGATGGAAGCAGCCCCATGCTGAGAGGGATCTCAGCGGTGGGCTCCATTGTGTAGCTCTTTATCAGCCTTTAAGAGGCTTTTATTGCGATTTACACATTAATGAACATTTATCTGTTTGCTCACGCTACCACCTCAGCTGGGGACAGCGTTGCTTCAGTGTTTCAAAGACTGATCTGAGCAATAAACACGTGAAACGTCCTATTCTCTGCTCTGCTGGCCATTTTAAACATGTGAGTATATGTATGGCTGTGTGCATATGTGTCTGTGGGTGCGTGTGTGTGTGTGTGTGTGTGTGTGTGTGTGTGTTTATGTACATGTGTCTGGCGCTAGAAGTGGAGAGAAGCTGTATCTGACAAGGATTTTAACCTCTGTCACTGGCCCCTGCTGGCCTGAGCTGCTGCCTTGGATAACCGCTAGATACAAACCTGGTGCCACTAAAGCCGGCTACTAACTGTTTTTGAGAACATTTGTATTGAAAAAGTCATAAACCAATAACAAAACTGAACATGAATATTGTATGAGTTTTGTTTTAGTTATTAGCATGTCTGTCAACTTGCAATTCCTTAAACCTAGGCTAAAAGCGCCAGCTCAAAGTGGACACACACTTTCTTTCCATGTTTTCAAAAGTATCTGGAATTTAATTACTGTTTTGCTCATGTCCTTTGAAAAGTACCTGAAAACCCCAATGAAAACCATAATTAGTGTTTGCGTACCGTCAGACATCCCATGAGACTTTGCTCGAAAGGTCGCTGGAAGGCCCGGGGATCTCCACACCAGTCGAGCAGCTCTGTGGCTGCCGAGTGGAAGTTGGCTGGATTCTGTAAGTGCTGTGCAAACACAGAGAAAAGAGACTGCCATTAGAAACAACGGGGAAATAACGAGTGTTGTTTTTCTGACATCAAGTACAAATTGGAAAAACACTGAAACCAAATAGTTCTGCAGCCTCACGCTCTCCCACCAAACTGCCTTGATTTAATGTCTTGTGTTTCTGCACAACCCTGTGAGGACCTTGACTCCCCCCAATATACGCCCACTCAGAGCTCCGCTGCATTGTGGGAAGAAGATCACACCCATACCAACAATGATGCCAGTGTTTCTTGTTAATCTCTCTTGGCAACACCCAGTCCTCACCCCCATGACCCACACAGCAACCAAATCTTTCTCCCTCAATCCTCCTTCTCTCTCTTCCCCTCATTCATTGCCTGTTTACAGAATGTAACAGAGCCTCAGCACCACAAGTCCACTGGCTTGGCTGCGTACAAAGAAAACAACCTTGGTCCTGGCTGCTATGTGTGCAGACTCAATACTCGCCATTGGTGTGTTGTCTAATCTCTTTCAGTCTCTGTCTGTCTCTCTTGCTTTTTCACTGAGGCCTGAAACAGTTGAGTCTTCTCTTCCCAGTGTCTGAAGGCTACTCAAGCTGGCAGGACACAATAAGCGGTTTTAAAATTGGGCTCCCTTTCTTCACAGCTCAGGAGGTTAATGGCTCTGAAATGGTGTAGAGCTACAGCTTGTTCAGTTGGCGAGATTGAGCCCTCTTGAAAGCATTTATTATTCTCTTCTGGGGTTGAAGCATCTTGTTTTGTGTGTTCTTGCAGAGAAGTTAGAGCTATTGTCTTTAGGGGGCAGCAGAGGTGAGCATTTTTGAAAGGGTAGCTTTATGGCAGTGTGCGAACGCAGTCTCACATGTCTGGCCTGGTACCCGCCTACAGAGAAAATCTCATAGAGCTTCCAATGATATCATGAGCTTCAAGAGAGGCCTTGAGTGACTCATCTTTTGTGATGCAAAGATTAGCCATTATGGAGTTAGCCGCGTACTCTTGCAGGGGTTTGACTGATAATGAAGAGAAGCGGGGAGAGTGAGAGAAAGTAAGAGATGCTCTTGTTGAGTGAGAGGGAGGAGAAGAGCCTGTTCTAGATGAGTGATATAATCTGGCATTATTGCTGCTTGATGGGAGGTGTATCAGCCTCCAGCGCGAGAGGAATCAGAACTAGCACAGCAGGGGCTGTCTGTCTAGATCTGTACTCACAGCTCCTCCTGCTGCAGCACTCACCACCGACTCTGCCCGACAACCTCGACTCTGGTGTGAGGGGGAGGACAGCAGAGTGAAATAGCTCTGCTGAGTTTCAGGAGGAGGATGGGGCCCGAGCTGTTCTTGTTGCTGTTCAGGGTTGGATGAGGACAAGAATGGGGAGGCAGAGGTGGAGTGGGGGAGGGCCGAGCAGGAGCAGTAGCAGCAATGCTGGGGTTTCAGCAGACAAAGAGCCAGACGTTTGACAGACTATCAGGTGTGAAATGATTGACCGATTTGCCCCTCTTTTTTCTGACCAGCCGAAGATCTGGCTGGTCCACACCTACCTGGATACACAGAAAACAGCATCTCAACATCTACCAGCGGCTTTCCCCAAACAAAAAACAACAGTCGCCACAAGCTCAGAGCTCACTGACTAACTCCGTGCCTTTGAAGTCTGCTTTACTACAAGCTCTATTACAGCCAGAGCTGAGAAATATATAAACCACATTACAATTAGTGAATTTATTAGGCTAGATGTGTTAACTCAGGCTATTTAGGGCTTATCTGTGACGCTTGAGAAAGTAATTGAGGAGGCTTGGGGAAGTAAGTAGTGCCAATTCCAGTACTATCAAAATTCACTCACGCAAGAAAAGCTGGCATTTTGGAAATAAAGCTATCCAAGATTTTGATGACTAGCACTCTGTCGTATGCAATAAAAGTAAAAGAGATGAGGCAATGAGAGCCTGTGTAGATAAAGGTTGTAATAGTGGGTGTTCATAACTTAAGAAGTTTGGGGCAGGGGAGAGTTTAAGAGGAGGCACCAATAGAACTGATATGTTACTTCATAATCGCAGGCTCAAAGCCCTATCATTCACTGATTCACTGGAAGGCATGGTGTCATATGGATGTTGGGAGATATAATGGATCACACCCACATAGTATAAACAAATAAGCCCACAGCCAACCAGCCAGCCAGCGAGTTTCGGTAGACTGTTAATCACAAGCAGAGGCGGTAGTCCTGGATTATGTCTCCCGGTCTGTCTGACGGTGTATCTGTGTCCGAGGAGTCTCCTGAAAGCTGGCAGTCAAGGAAGCATTTAAGCAAAACCACAACAAGGGCCGGTATACGTCAAGAGTCAGGAACGTGATATAAGGGAAGGCAGGAACAGGAAAAAAAAAAAAGTGGTGTCTCTTATGTTGCTAGTCTCTTTGAAGTCTCTTCTTGTGTTCACTGCCAGATTTGCTTCCTTCTCTCTCTCTCTCTCTATGACCCTGTGGAACAAGATCTGTATGACTGCAGCTAATAGCCATAAAAACTGATGCCCATATAAGGTACTGAGAGGAGAAAGGAGTGTAAGAAAGAGAAGGCAAATGGAGATTCTTCATGAACATCTACAATCCATGTCAAATGTTGCTAAAAACTGGCCTTTATACACACCTGTTTGATGCACTGCAGCCTGTCGTTGGTCTGCTGGATGTGCCGATCCATTGATGGTAACGGGTTCATCTTGATGCCTCTACCGTGACGCCATTAAAAGTTCTTTACCCTGTAAATGAAGAAGAAGAAGAAGATGATGAGAGGTACAGCTGTTAGAGGAGGTTTCTGTCACGTCACACATGTGAAGAGATTGTAGACTAGTGAAGTTCAAACTGCATTTTAGGAGCTTGACAAATTTTCAAAAACAGGAAAGCCAGCTTGTTTATGCACTGACTCATCGAAGAGTTTGATCTGCCTCAAGTGCTTTTTTTTTTTCTCGAATGCATGAAACAGAGATTTTCCAAGGCAGCACTTTTAATGACTAATGGAAACATGATGCAACTGAAACTTTATTTGCTCTGTATTACTTATTGGTGAAAAATCGAACACTCAGCTAAGAAAGGCCATCAAGTGTTATCTGTCTTTAGAAGAAGCACACCTCATGTCAAGGTTATCAGTGTGGCAATAATTTATGACCACATCTAACAGAAGATAAGTCTTGGCCTTACCGCATCCCGCATTTCCTTCTGTGTATATCTTGTTCTAGTCTAACAGCGAACAGCAACAACTAGAACCATTTCAGCCCCATGCTCACTTTTCTAACCCTCTGGGAGGAATGGATTGAAGCGGGATTAATAGGTGTCGTGCTGGTTTGCCAGCGAGGGCCTCCGTCCCTCACATCCTTCTGTGTTCATCTCCATCAATGTTGGTCCGCCTCGGATTCCTCCACACAAAAGGCAAACTGAGAAACCCCAGGTGGGAACAGGGGGGCAGGGCCCTAGAAAGCTGCTCAGTGCTGATAAAGGGTCCCCCAAGATGCCCCGCTGTGAGAAACAGAGCGAGAGAACAAATACGATGGGAGTGCAGTGCACAGCCAGGGAGTTTTCATGTGCAATGCTCAGTCTGGTGTGCTTATCATGGAAAGAGTTTTGCAAATATTCACACTCTTTTCTGTCTTTGACTCTCGAACACACACATGCACATAACTGCAAGTAAACACAAAAGCTTGCATTCGTCACTTTGATTAAGCATAAAGGTAAAACTTCAAAGGAACATGATGAGAATAAGAGTGTATTACTAATCCCCTGAGCTTAAGCATTACCAGAGTAGAATTACCTGGAGTGCACTTACACAGTCTTAAACATCAGTGGATACACACATGCGTAAGAAGAAATTCTGGTCAAATGGTGGGCAGCCAGACATGATGCTGCACGGACACGAAAAGTCCCTAAAAACAGCTAACTGCATCCAACAGGGTAAAAAGCCACTTTGACAGCACATTATATGACCATATGGCTTTGGGTGGCCTAATTCTGCTGAGCAGTGGTGTCTCCCAGCATCCAGCAGATGTCTCCCTCTCCTGCTGTCAACCAGCATGTGTCTTTCACACACCACCCAAAGCAAATGGCCCAGCGAGGGCTCCTTTAAGCCCTGACAAGTGCTGCAAATCCCCTTCAGCAGCCAGGCAGCTCCACGGACCGCTTACAGGGCACACTCCGGCCCAGCGCTGGCCGTCTGACCTTGTGGCTATTGATTAACTTTCCTCCTCGTGCTCCCCTTCTTTCTGTCCCAACACCCGTAGCCAAGACTGTAGAGGAGGGAGGAAATAGCTGCCTCTCTTTACCAAGGACCCGACCCTCCCTCCCCTCCCCCCTTTTCTGTTGTGCTTTCACAAAGTCCAACACACATGCACACACCCTTCCTCCGCCTCTTACAAACGGCCAGCGCTTTTGTTAGTCGATGAAAAGATGGGCCCTCAGGTTCTGAGAGGAAAATTAGTGAGGTAAAAATGTGACTGGCTGGGCTCAGCTGTCTTCAGCTGAGTAGTAGCTGCAATAAGAAGTCAGTCTGCCTGTCTGACTGACTGATTGACTGAATGACTGGAGCTCTATGATCACCACGCCCCCCAACGTTCAGGGATAAAAATATGTTACATAACAGACCAGGCTTTGGTGGAGACATGGCTGAAGCCTTCCTCTCGCACTACATCCTCACCCCTTTGTGTTTACTATCAAAACAATATGTGCTAATCTGTCATCTCAACATAGGAAGGGAAACATGTTGAAAGTTGATATCTCCTTCTCTTCTCCACAAATTCACTGATTGCAGCTGGACTAGAAAAAAAGAATACAACTCAGCAGCAGTGTGAGATTCTTGTTCTCTGTTTCATACTTTTTGGGTTAGTACTGTTTTTGTTCAAGCATACACACACTGAGAAAATGTCTGCTTAATCTTTATTGTCTTCCAAACATCTTAATCAGCTCCACTCAGCGCTGCTAAACAGAAGTGCGAAGCAAAGGATTACACATCCAATTATGCTGTGCATATTACAACCCTTCTTTGAACAGCAGTGGGAAGAGGCTGCTATGAATCACAGACGAGTAACAAACCACAAATAATACTGACATCCAATGAAGCTTCTGTCTCTTTCTCTCACTGTCTCAAACACACACACACACACGTTTGGTTTTCTCTTCTCCTTATCACTTTCTTGAGCAAAACAAGCTGGGGGAAGTGGGGCAAGAAATAAGTGTTCAGAAACAAAAGCACAGTAATATGAAAAGCACTGGAGTATGGCAGTAAGGGGGCAGAAAGGGTCGGCCTCCATGGGGAAAGGAGGAAGAGAAAGAAAGAGAGAGTGTTGAAATAATCTCTTCATTATCAGTGGCACCACACACACACACACACATGTGCGACGTAATATCGCTCATAGCTTGAGTGATTTCTAATTTCATACAAATGACTACCACCTTTTTCAAGTGCAGCTTGCTTTATGAGTGTGATCCGTCGGTGGGGGTTGAATGGAAGCAGAGACATAGGAGCTCATGACACACTGGTAAATTAATACAGCAGGATTGGGTGATACGGTTGGAATCAGCATCGTTGATGTTGGAAAGGGTATTTCTGTGTAACAGTATTTACATATCTGAGTTACTGAGTAAATATATGCAAAAGTGAGCCAGTTTAATTCAATTCAATTTCCTTTATTTGTCCCTTGATGAACAAGTTGAAAAAAGCTTCCACACATAAAACAATCTAAAAAAAAATTCCTGATGGAGTCAGTTTAAAGGAGTCAGCAAGGACATGATGTAATCGTCACTGCCTATCTGAAAAGACCTTTAGTGTTAGTTAAACTGGTAGAGAAATCTGTACCTGTAATTTTAGTGCTTACAATTGGTTCCTGTCTTTTTGATGGTGGAATGAAAACCAGCAAATGAAAGAATAATGCTTCAAGATCAAACTCCTCATAACTTCAGAGACTGCTAATACTTTTTTTTTTCATTTCATCTTACCCTGAATTATTCATTGAAACAAGTGGTATTTGTACGCTAATAAAATTATGTGATCATGTCAGAATTTGATCCTGCTGTAAATTGAGAATCAATGACATCAACAATGCATAAGTGATTTATTGTTTAACTTAAATAATGGTGGGTGCACTCCTATGGACAATAATATCTTTGATGATCATGTTTAATCACCCAGTATTGAAAATTTTAGAGAGCAGCCATGAACAATCTGAAGGAGTGACCAGGTGAAGTTGGGTCAGAGATAATCTTTATTCAGCGACAGTCAGAAAAGGGAGGACAGGACTATTACTCCTGTTCTCCAGACACAGTGGGGAGTCTTCTCTCCTCCTCCCCTTCCTCAATAATATGGTCACAGATTTTTCTTTCTCTCGCAGATGTTCTCTTTGCTCCCCTTTTCTGTGGCCCTCAGACATCATTAGAGCCACCCAGCATGCAGCTCCTTTCCACTGCCTTCCATTTTCTGTTCTATCATTTTCTTCTCTCTGTCCCTCATATCTCAACCCTCCTGCCACTCTCCCACCCGTCTGCCCCTGCTCCTTCCCTCCCACCCTTCCTGGGGCCCCGTGCGGGAGCTGCCATAACAGGAGGTGGAATGGATTCATTTGCTCTAATGTGGTTTGGGCTGCAGCGTGGCATGGCACAAAGCGACACTTTCTCCCTGTGCAGAGCTTTTCTCTCTCTCTCTCTCTCTCTCTCTTCTCTCTCCCACTGTCTTCCTCTCTCTCTCTCTCTCTTTTACGCTCTCTGTCTCCAGTTCATGTGTTTTCAAACAGGCCAATCAACACCACTCAGCTGTGCTGGCCTCTCTCTCCCGCTCCCTCCCACAATCTCTAGTCACAGTGTCTGTAAAAAGCCACCATTCCTCACACACACACACACACACACACACACACATATACTATTATCTCTCGTGGCAAACTCCCATAGCCAGACATTCCCTTTTTGCTCTAACTGCCTGTATTTTCTCTGGTGCGCTCCACTCTGTCATCAGCTACCTTCTCTTCATCCCCCCCGCAAACCGACTTCCGCCATCAAATCTCTGTCTTTCTGCTTTGTTTTGCTCTTTGTATTATTTTGTGGACTTCCTAATAATCCTCTCCTCCACTAATCTCTCCCCCTCTCCTTTTCCCTCTCAGCAAAGCCAACTATTAGTCATATCACTCCCTCCGGCCTTTATAAAACTCAGCCCTCTACACAGCGTCAGAACCACCAGCCTCAATAAAAATGTGAAATGACTTTTCCCAGGGGTGGAAAAAATAAACTGTAAATGTTGCTGTTTGTTTATCTTCAGTTTTAATGTGACAACCACGGGAGGACTGGACAGCTATGTGACACCCAACACTTCAATGCAAACAGCTGTGATGTGGGGATATGCAAGCTACTCTGTTGCTGTCTATAAATATGGAGCTTCAGTTATGGGGTATTGCAGGTATGTGACACTAAATACCCCCAGGAGGAGTTGATTATTTAACCATTCAATGTGTGAGATCAAAAAAGAGCCCCATTTACTGGGGGGGGGGGGGTAATATTGTGCATTTGGGGTCTCAGTTGAGAAAGGCCAACATCCAAAGACTTATTATTCTAATAACATTACAATATTTTAATGATTATTATAAGATGCTGACACACAACAATTAGGAATGCAATAAATGCTATTTTGATTCATCTATCCATAATTCACTGATTCAGTTACTACCTTTGAGACCAGCTGTTTATCTGTCTGACAGTGAAAAGTCCCATGATATTAAATCCATAGGGACAGAAAACTGAAAAAAAAAAAAAAACCCACCTGGATATTATTGGGGGAGAGAGGGTTTTGTCTTGCTACACTGGTAAACAGACACACTTACCAGCTGGATGGAGACTGAGGCAAAAACTAAGATAGCAGGACAGTGAATATTAGATTTATATCTATCTGGTGGGCAGAGAGCAGCCGATACAGTTCTGGTCAGAAGTTTACATACACTCATCACAGGAATGAACGTCATATTCATTTTGGGCTTTTAATGATTTATTTGAACTGTTCTTTTTCCAGGGTGGAATGATTATACAATGTACAATTTTGATGATTTTAAAAAACAGGAATTGGGTACACAAGTTTGAATTTATTTTGGATTTTCTCTAATCCATACTGGGTAAAAATTATACATCCAGGCTCAAATATTTACATACAAGCACCTAAATCTTTAAATAAGTGGTGCTGAAGGTTGTAGAATTTCTTTGGACTTGACAAAGCCAAGCACTATTAACTTCTCTTTAGTGATCATGATTGACTGCAGCTGGTAGTTTCTCTTTGCCAGCATAAAAAGGATTTGTGTGACAGCACTCATTGGATTGACCAATACTCAGAACAACGGGAAAATCCAAGGAACTCAGTGAAGAGCTAAGGAGAGTTGTAGATTTGCACAAGTTGGGAAAGAGTTTTGGAGCCAGTTCTTAAAAACTGCAGATTCCAAGATTGTCATTTCAAACTATTGTACGTAAGTACAAGTTATCTGGATGCCTCACCACTTTGCCAAGGTCTGGAAGAAGACCCAGACTATCACCCTCAGATGAAAGGAAATTGGTTAGGATGTTCAGGAACAACCCAGGAACCACCAAGGCTCAAGCCTGCCATGTTACTGTCCACAGTGAAGAGAGCTTTACTTCGCTGTGGACTGAGAGGGTGCCGACCAAGAAAGGAGCCCCAGCTCTGAAATCAACACCTTCAGGTTTGATTGAAATTTGCAGGTGCCCACATGTACAAACCAAATGCATTCTGGAGAAAAGTTTTATGGTCACACGAGACAAAGATTGAGCTGTTTGGCAACAATGGCAAGAAGTACATTTGGAAGGGTCAAGGTGAGGCTTTTCAAACCTAAGAACACTTAACCAACTGCCAAGCATGGTGGTGGTAGCATCATGGTCAGGGGCTGTTTTGCTGCGAGTGGTACTGGTCTACAGCACAAAGTAGAAGGAATAATGAAGTAGTATCATTTCATGAAATTATTTACCACTGGGGTCAGTAGAATGAAGATTTACATTGTGTTCCTCACCCCTTTTTCATATATGTGTGTGTGTGGCCCAATATTTTTTGGTTTTTATTGTCTCAAGTGCATTAACAGGGAAAGGCCATCTATCAAAGTAAGAGACACAGAATCGGGTCATCCACAACCAGAAACAGAGCTAGAGCATCACATGATGAATGAATGAACTCCTTATTCCATAGAATGTTCCAGTTGCTGAGGACTATTAATACCAGCTGGGGAAGATTGTATGTCCTGGCTGCCACATACAATTTTCCACTGTCACGAAAGGCTAGATTCTATCACTCATGATACACAGAGGAGGGTGTATGAGTGTGTATGAGTGTGTGTGTGTGTGTTTGCGTGTGTGGAGAACACAAGACCAATGTGAAACCTTTATCCTTAGGACCGCCTAATTACTGTGCCCGATGGTATGAGCTTTGCTAAGTGGAACAACAGTCTCACACATCTTAACAAGAAAATATAAGCAAAAGTGTACCAGAGAAAGAGAGGAGAGCGATTGACAGTGGTGTCTGACAGGCTTGTGTAAAGCTAACCTTATGGGCCTGACTCCAGCAGAGCTGTTAGCTCACACACCGCCCTCTGTGACTGCTGAACGGGTAAACTGACAAATTCCATGTCCTTCGGTTTCAGCACCAGCAAACTGCTGACCCAAATGCAATTAAACAACATCCACTGGGGTGAGTATAACACATCAACGTACGGTACCATACAAACATGCGTGTGATAGTGTGTGTGAGGAGAGAGTTATGAAGCGTGTGTGCAGCAAAGACAAACAGGGGGAAGAGAGCGAGACTTACACAGAGTGACTGTGATTCAATCTGCTCAGTAAGCCATGAAATGGTATTGGTGTCATTAGACAGAGCAAAAATATATCTGTGTCTGTCCTCCATTCCCCTTGTCTTTGACACTCCAAAAGCACAAAAAAAAAAGGAACCAGTTCAGCCTCTCTGCACTTGGTGGAACAAAACGTCCTACAGTGCAGCAGCCCCTGCCAAGCAACCCTTATTTCTCCCTCTGATCTTTTATGGAACGAATCCAATTAAGCATTGAAAAAACTATTCTTGAGCTTTTCCAATTAGAAATCACGCCGAAATTAGTGTGTGTGTGAAAGGACACACACGGTACAGTTAGTAGAGTAAAGAACATAATGTATCAGTTATTGAAGCACATCTAAGCAGGACTACAAAATAAATAAATAAATAATTACATGCAATGAGGAAACCAAAAATCTCAGCCCATTTATACTCATTAATGTGCCACAAGTCTGATCAATACACAGACTTAAGTGGACAAAGTCGTTGGATGTCTGATGATAATAATTCAGGTGTCTAAAATATTTCAAATAGAAAAAAACATCACACAAACAGATAACACAAAACACATTTTTTTAACCGTTAAAAATAAGGTTTCCTTCACCTTAACAACTTGCCATTAATTTTATTCAAAAATGATGCTGCATGATCTGCATATACAGATGTGAGTGGGTCGAACAGCTAAAAACTCTTTACTAACCCAAAAAAAGAACCTGATCTTTTTTAGGATTTAAGTTGTTGCTGTGCCTGGTATATTGAAATCATGGGCACATTCCTAATTTATGTTTCAAGCACGAGCAGGTACAGTTGGTAGAGGATAAGGGACTTATACAAACAGAACAGAAGAAGACTAATGTTTGTTCAAACATGTGCCAGATACTCTGATTGAAGAACGGTTTGTGTAACCAGCGATGCAACAAATACAAACAAATCACATTTTCAAGCTTTGCACACTTGGAGTGAAATCCTTTGGAGTGGATTTCTACCGAAACAGCTAAATAACCTTAGAAACAGCAAGACCTTTCTACACAAATAGAGGGGAGAATGATGCACTCATTCATCTTGCTGCATGTGTGTGTGAGAGAGAGAGAGCGAGGGCATGAGCAGAGGAGTACACAAAACATCTGCTTGCTGTGAAAATAAAACAGTCTGTGCACTCTGTGTACACAGAACCCAAGTTTTTTCACTGAAGGGACAATCCACACAGGTACTATTTGACACAGTGAGCGCAAATCCCAGCATTGAAAGGCTAATGCATTTCACTGCAGCTTTCACAAACCACTATTTTAGTGTTACAAAACACTCCACTATGTGTCCGTATGTTGTTTTTTTTTCTTCTTCATAATCTCAAGTATCGTTCTGTTCGATCAGCTTATCTTCATCTGTGTCTGTGTAATGTGTCAGGATGTTTGACACAAGGCAGACAAAGAAACACGCATCCTCAACCCTCAAGGGGCTTTAATGTGTGTATTTGTGCTGTGTTAGTACTTTCTTTCTAAAATGTTGTCCCACTGTGGCTGTTCTTGGGAGATTCAAGGTATGTAAAAGGCAAAACAGACAGAGAAACAGAGGGAAAGAGCGGGGGGTGGCGGGAAAAACACTGACACACAAAGTGGGAGGCGGGGAGTGACGTGCAGGCAGAGATAGGGGGGAAATGGTTGCAGAGCAGGAGAGGGAGATGGCGAGAGGTCATCCCTGGGTAATTTGTTTTGGTCCTCTCAGAGCACAGACACACAGGGAGCAGGTAAACCAATTACAGTGTGACATGAATCACTAAGACCTACAGGCAGCCATGCAGCTGGCCAGCCAGCCAGCCAGCCAGCCAGCCAGCCAGCCAGCCAGAGAAGCCAAACAGCCAACCGAGTGCACGCCATCTTTTTTCCCCTAAGTGCTGGTCAATCACAGGCCACAGCCCTCGCCCCTCCCTTGCCAACGATTGCACAGGAATCGGAAAAAGAAAACAAGCAAACAGGATTTACCCCACAGCTTCAATGCTGAAAGATCATGTGATGGATTTTGAATGTTTATCTTCCACAAAAACACTTCAAGCAAGCAACTGGCAACAGTGTAGACTGACCCCAACATAAAATATTATATATTTCTTTATGTAATGTAGATAATTGTGGAGGAGCATTTATGAAAACTGGGATAAATCAACCACATGTGGCAGTATGTGTTTTGCTTCCTCAATTCTGTGCCATTTTCAAACCCAAAGCAATCATGATAATGATATGGTTCCTTTGAAAATTCACAAGGATGGATGTCACGGCCAAGCCAAATACTCCAGGGGGTGGTTCTAAGTATTTACACGACAAAGACTTAAGCAATTACTTTAATTTCCTTAATCGCCTGATGGCTGTCAGAACGGTGACATGTCAGGCCTCAGTCACATCAGCACCACTGGCTATATAACAGAGAAGCAGGAAACAACTCGTAAATAAACAATCATCTATGTCGCTTTCTCTGCGGCAACAGCCCTAATCCTCCACTTGATGCTAAACTGACAGGAGCGTCATGAAAATCCGCCCAGCATCAGAAAGTCCTGAGAACGAAGTTGACAAGGAGAGGGATTGCACTGGATTAGATATTGTCTTGGCACTTGGTTTTATTTGATGTGGCCTTGCTGCATGTTGTAGATTCAGGAGGGGTAAATATTTGATGAAGGCCGGTATGATGTTAGGCTTGCTGCTGCCAGGGGCTGCTCTAAGGGAGCAACTAATAAAGACAGCAGCAGGCAGGTTGTCGATCACTGCCGGGGCGCTGGCTGGATTGGAGAAGTGGAGCCTGTCGCCCCCTCGACGTGTTTACCAAAGCAACGGGTTCTTCTAATGTTAGCTCAGTGGGAAAGGATCTGCTCTTCCCTTGACACACACACACAGTGAGCACCAGTGGCCATGGAGAGAAACACAGTTGGAAGAGATTTCCTGAGAAGTTAAATCTACCATCTTGCTGCCCCTTGAAATTAATAAGGGCCTCTGAACTGCACTCTTAGAGCCACTAACTGGCCATTTGCACTGTCTGGCTCCACTGAAAAAGGCACTCCCTGCTTCCTCTCACAAACCCTCTGCCCCCCCTCCCCCGTCTTCTCTACATCACACCCGCTGCTCTCTTTCCTCTCCATTTGTTTCACCCCACAATTTCCTATTTTTCTTTTCACCATCTCTATTGTTTTCCTTCCATCTCCACCCTCTTCATCGCAGTCCCTTCTCTCTATCCACCACCAGCGCTCCCCACCTCTTCTGGCTCCTTGTTCCTTCCCCCTCCTCCTTCTCTTTTCTCTCTCCCTCTCTCTCTCTCCCTCCATTCCTCTGGCCCTAAAACCAGCCCCTCGGCCGACCGCTTGCGCTCACTCAGATGGCTGTTACCATGACAACCCTGTTCTTTCAGCTCTCGCAAAATAATGAAGACAATGTGTTTTCCATTTAGATGAGTTTTCTGGCGCAGCAGGGAGATATGGAGTGTCCATCTTGCCTCCTCTTTCACTGCGGAGGAAATGTAATAAAAAAAGGTTTCTAACCTCCCTCTCTTTGACACTCCTTCGCTCTGCCTCTCCCCTCGCTACACACTTTGCACACACACAGATTAAGGTGCTGTGTAAGCCGGCTGGGTGGTAAAGTGAAATCTGTGTTTTTACCAGAGAGGAGAGAATAGCAGCAAAAGATAATGTCTGGCTTGTATTGCCACAAAGCACATAATCTGCAGCAATTTTTTTTTTTTTTGCATGATGGATGGAGAAGGGCCTTCGATGATTAAAAAAACCAACTGCAATGAAAATACAGCAGCCAACTTGTTTGTGATTATAGAGTCCTGTTCCCTGTTGTCAAATTCAAACTCTGACTATGATAAACGGAACATTTCACGTCTTATTTGGGCTT
Source organism: Remorina albescens (assembly GCA_034769265.1). Taxonomy (NCBI): domain Eukaryota; kingdom Metazoa; phylum Chordata; class Actinopteri; order Carangiformes; family Echeneidae; genus Remorina; species Remorina albescens. The sequence goes on along the minus strand of CM068491.1, from coordinate 10,126,415 downwards.
TTTGGGATTTAGCTATGATATTTTCACAGCATAATGCTCCAGTGTGGGAATAAATGCCATGACAACTAAAATTAATGGAAAGCGCTTTCTTTCTGTCTTACTTTCTCTCTCTTGCTGGTGTACATTTATTAACTTACACAGCACAAGAGAGGACCTGCAATTTAACCACTTGTTAAGAACTGAAAAGTAACAATTACCCTGCTTTGAGAGGTAATTCAAGTGCACCATACCGGCATTTTCACACAGGAGTTCAACATACACTCGCAAATCCTGATTTCTTTATTGCTTCATATCTAATGAAAGCAACACTGCAATGAAAACCTTTGGATGTGTAAGAAAAAGTCGACTTTGCTAGAGTCTTCAACATTGGTCTCGGTCAAAGTTAAAGGTGAAATACTGATGAAGTGGGGAAGGTTTTATTTTGTGGTCTCTGGTTCCTGGCTGTGTGTTTCTAATACTGTGAGGACCGTACAAATCTTTAAATTTAACATGCATCAATTGAAAAGTTGAGGCATCTGTTGTGCATAGGTCAAGACTGGTTTTCTGCATCACACTCTGGCATATTTTATATTGCTTTGGAAAAATACATAGTCCCCTGCCTGAGAGAGCAACGAGACACATATGAGAGAAATAGAGAGAGTGAGAGCAGCATAATATGTGTATGTCTCTGTGTTTACAGTGGAAATAGTGAGTCTGGGACATTTTCTTTGGGTCTCTTTTCCAGTGTTTATGGAGAGTGGTGAGGAACAACACTTCCTGAGAGGAAAGCCAGCTTTCCAAGCTTAAACCCTCTTCCAAGCCCTGCAGACGGGGAACGCTCTGTCTCCAATTTATGTTTTCACCCAGTGCCGCATAAACACAAGTGCAGAAAAACTGGTGTGTGTGGGGTTGCGTGTCTGCGTGCCCATGGGTGTGTTTCGGATAAAACACACATACACAAAACAAAGGCAGGCAGTCAGGCAGACTAATCATGCACAAATGAGCCAAAACATCTCAAAACGCTGTGATAGCACAGCACTCCCAGTGTTTACCAGCTGTAACAGAACTTTCTTGAGAAGAAGCTGTTACAAGAAGATGAGATAAAAACGGTCAAGCTTCATCATAATCCTACTTCGGTGACCTCCTCCTACTCCTCTCTCTCAAGTTTCCTGTCCCTGGGTCTGTCAACACCATTGAAAGAGGAATTTAAAAAGAGAGCTGGAAGGGAATCTCTCCTCATCTCATTCTCACTTTCTCTCTCCCGGCCACACTCCCCTCATTCTTAATTACATTCAGATCAGACTATTAATGAAGTCAGTCTGATTTTAACAACACCTACAGGGAGTGAAGAAGGGCTTTCCTCAGCCAGCAAACACATCAAATGAAATCTGGCTCCTGAACCTGACAGGTTTTGTGGCCAATTATAATGACACACCAAAGTAAGGTTAATGATTATTTCCACTCTCAATGAATCTTTCCAGAGTTCTTTTTTTCAGATTTGACATTATGGGACTCACACTGGACAGTTAAAGGAATAAAAAAAAAAATCAAAGTATGAAAATCAATGCAACAGAGCCAGCCTTATCAAAACAGTTTGCCGACATTACACACAGTGTAATTCAAAAGCTGACAAGTTAGAGTCTGCCTCGAGCCTCGAGCTACAAGCAGAGGTGGGTTGACCTTTAAGTGCTTTAAATGATGTCACTCATCAAGTCAGTGTCCCTCTTGAACACTGACTTGAGTGACATCACTTAAAGCACTTCCTGAGACCTGTAAACCGATAGTGATATTTAAAAAGGTCTGTAATTGAATCAATATTTTGTTTATTTTTTTGTTTTTGTTTTTTTTGTCTTGGAAATGTCACAAAATGAAAAACTATGTCCTTCATAGGTTCCCAGAGGCAAAGGTCATGGCTTCAAAACATAAAATATTCATTCCATTTATAACTATACAAACTTTAGAAGGCAGAAAATTCTTACCATACATAAACTGGAAGTGGCAGATTTTAGCTATTTTGTTTTGAAAAATTAGTCAAACAATACATTTATAAACAAAGTTGTTGCTGATTAAGTTTTTGTCTCTTGGCTGATCGATTGATAGACTCATCATGGCGTTGCTCGACAGAACCAGCTGAGCGGGCCCGTTAACTTGTTTGCCTGACAGTGCAGGAGCAGGATTTTATCATCCATCAGCTCTGGGCTGTTTGAAGTGCAGCGAGGTGGAGACAGCTCGCTGTGTGTGCTGATGTACACATTTAAACATGCCTAATCAACAGCGACAGAAACATCCTTGAATCGCCTTTTCTCCTTGCCTGCTGTGATCGAGAACTGCCCGCGTTTGATCTTCAACGAGTTTACCACCAGCAATACACATATAAACCTGTGTAAACACACAAGATGGACGTTGTATGCCATACAGTTCCACATGCATACATACATGGCGGCCTTTTGATGAGCCGGTTGCCCATATAGCAGCTTTAAAGTGCTCCAGTGATGCAGTCGCTTCCCACATGAATCCATATTTGATGTACAGCAAGTGGCGGGAAACAGCCTCTGTGCTCCAAGGGCTCTGTTATTCTTGAGACACTCCTGTCATGATAGTGATGATGTGAGCTGTAACAATTTCATCTATATGTCTACACACATGAGCCCATGTGTGTGTGTGTTGCCTGTGTGCCACGTGGTGTGTGCTTTTGTCAGCCTACGTACTCAACAGTCTGCATCTCTCTGTAATGCCATTGTCCACTGCCACCTGCAGAGCACAGCAGCATCAAAACCCACACATGCACGCATGCACGCACACACGCGCAAACAACCCAAATCCCAACAGATCAAAACACTGCACTCCATCAAACCAGTGAAAAGCCTGTTTACTGATGATCTGGTGTGAAGACAACAGGCGGCTTGGGCGAGGGATGAAGAGAAGGAGTGAGGGAGGGAGAGAATGGGAGAGGTGAAGGGTGACAGTGGTTGAGACAGCGAAGCAATCGGGGAGTGGCCGACTGCAGGGGCTTTTATTATCAGCCATTGTAAAGGAGCTAGGTGGGATAATTGGTCTCCTAAACTCAATGCGCAGCATGCATTTTTAATGAGCCCACACTGTTGCTCATTTAATATATAGGCAAGAGATTGCAGATAAGAAAGAAACACTGAAATGCTGATTTATACAGAGAGTGCTGAGGGAGAGAGGGATGTTTAAATATTTCTTTCTTCTGTTGTTAATATTTTCGGTGATTTGTTGCATCACGCTATATACACGTCACATAAAACCAGAAAAACAGGATCAATTGTGTGTTACGCTTTACCATATATCTACACGTGCGTGTGAGAGTTTTCAAGATATTGATCTCACTAGCTAAAGAATGTTATCGTTCTGCTTTTGTGTTGTGCTGTTTCGCTTTTGTACTACAGAGCTGGTGATAATTCAAATGGTAACTTAAGTCTTTATTTTGTGGATGGACTCAAACAACGCATGAAGATGAAAATGGAATGATTTCATATGTGATGTTGGATTATATGTATCCCAATATTGGAAATATTGGAAATTTGCTTTAACAATTAGTAATGGCTGCCACAAGATGTTCAAATCAATTCCTTAACAGACTGTTTCAGCTGTGATTAATTTAAACCACATGACACAGCTCATGTCTCCTGCTCCTATGGGATGACAGCAGATTATATCAAATATTCTTCCAATAAACTTTTCATTATCTTGAGAGGGACTGAGAAGAACAATTAGCCGCTATGGAACTGACAGGGTGAGTGAATATCACCAGCGACTAATAAACCCCCCTAATGACACTTGGAGAACTGGGAACCAAACACTTGAATACAAATTCAGTGCTGGTGAGCTGACAGCTCAGCAAGGTCAACGCTCCTCAGCCAGGAGCTGAGGGGAAGTACAGTTAGCCAGCGAACCGCAAAGCTTTCTGACCTGTCATAGCACCTTTTAATCTTCGCTGTGACCTCAAAGGAACAAAGAGATCAACTCGTCACATCACAGCGGTCTCAGATGGGCATGATAGGGCTGCGCTGACCAGGATGTTAGGAAGCTGGTGGCAGTGAGCACTAGCGGTCAGGTTTAAGTGAATTAAGAAAACTAAGTTGTGTTTAGCCCCAGCATGAGTCCATGTATCCTTGTTGGAGGGCATAGTGCCTGGGCTGCCACCTCGTAATAGCATTAAACACCTCCCGAAGTGATGTTTGGGATTGAGTACACTACAAGCCAAAGGCTGAAAGGGCTGTTTACAATAGAGGACTACACTTGGACTTGGAACACAAAAAAAAAAAAAAATAGCTAGGTAGAAGTGGGGGGGATTAAAGATGTGTGGCAGATGGGATAAAGAGAGGACAGGAGGCTGAGGAGAGAGGAGAGAGGAGAGGTGGCAGGTGGAGGGAGTTTGATTAATGACAGCTCTTTTTTTCTGCCCCCCTCTTTCCTCCCCCCTCCCTCCTACAGTACTTCCTTCAGGGACTACACGGACCTCCTCCAGCATCCTGCTCCAAAGCCCTCCGTGAGATCTCCAGTCCGGGTCCATCCATCAACCCTGCTCTCATCATGAATGAATGAGCCAGTAGCCAGCCACAACTGAGGACCTGACTCCCCTCTGAAATAACCCCAACACAGCCTGTTAACACAGCCTTTTGCCTGCTCGCTGTCTTCCCTCCACAAGGGCTGCAACCAGGGCTGCAGCTATCGATTATTTTTGTAGTCGAGTATTCTATCGATTATTTCATCAATTAATCTGGAAATCAAATACATTCTTTTGCTTTATTAAATAGCAATAGTAAAAATGAGAAAAAGGACAAAAAAGATTTTCCTTCTACAATTGAGAAATCCTTTGATTTATATTTCTGGACATTTCTTTTTAAAACTTAAACTAAACCCATTTATTGCCTTTAACTTGAGTGCCTCCTGAAACGAATAAATGATCATTTATAAACGTTGTGCATCAGTAATAACCATCTGTGTGCAACACAAGCAGAGCATGTTGTATAAGGAGAGTGAAATAAATTAAATGAAGCTTCGATTCAAGAAAAATTGCCTCATCATCAATCTTTTTTTTTTAAACTGAATTATTGGAATTACTCAAGTAATCATTTCAGCTCTAGTTGCAACTAACTGTTATTTTTCTCAAGTTCATTTGTAAAATATCATAAACATAGTGAACAATACCTACCAAACTCTCCCTGGGCACAAAGAGATAGCCTCAAATTGCTTATTTTGTTCGAGTATGGGTCCAAAATGAGAGAATATTTATTTTAAAATTGCACTAGAACATTGAAAATAACGTGTTTCAGTTGGGATGGATGCCATTGATATTTTTGCTGGTACAATTTTTCCACATGCTTCTCATTTTTTAACAAAATCTTTTTTTTTTTCACATTTAACAAAGAAGCTAAAGATCTCTAATGCAAACTGTAAAAACATTAAATACAGTCTAACAGCAACAAAATGATGATTTAAATAGATGAAGATATACAGCAGGTCAAGAAAAGGCTGAAATTTGAGCGAATACTTTTTAGTGCCAGCTTTCAGTAGTAAATTGACAGTGGTGGACAGCTGTCAACAAATACCACCAACAATGTCTTCTGCAGTTTACTCATACAGATGAATGGTATATCTTTATAGCACTTTACACATTAAACAAATTCATGGCCACACAGGACCTGTGTGCTCGGTACATATGTTAGTGCACATGTTGAACAGGGTACATAGTTGTCAGGCCATAGACGTTCTCTTTGATGTGATTACAAAAGCTGCCACGCAGATGTGGGCAAGCCCCCACCTCCAACTCCACCGCTGAACGACCCATCCACCCAACCCCCAGCCCAGTGGCCAATCCCCTACTCTGACTGAGCAACACACACAGATACACTCACACACACACACAACACAAACAGAGGTGCAGGGAGCTGAGCATAAGCGTTTGGATCACACAAATGAATTCTATTTTGTGACAGCAGACAGACGGATCCGCCGGACAGCCTCCGCTAATCTGCCACCTCCCCTCTCCTCCCACCACCGCCATCTCCTCTAATCCCTGACAGAGAGTGAGACTGCTAGAAAGACAGAGTTTATGACAGGGAGGAAGAGAGATGGTGCAACACTGGCATAATGTTTAAAAAAGGCCTGATGTGAAATGAAATGGATGGCCCACTGGCTAAATAAGCACTTGTTGGCCACTTTGCTAATGCTGATCAACACACTCGTGGCTGCCTTGTTTGATTTGCTGGTACAGCTGAGTGTATACAGTAGTTCAATGACGGCAGCAGCAGTGTAGGTCTCACTTAAGTCCTGTTAGGTGACAGGCGACTCGGCTGTAAACACACTCCAAATGAGAAAACACCAAGCCAGAGCAATATTTCTTCCAATTAAGTCTAACTGGCTTGCAATTTAGCCCAATCTCCTTTGGGTTTGTGCGTGCACCGGCCATAGAAATGAAAGGGGAGTGGACATAAAGATGAGGTGTATGAGTGTGTGTCTTTTGTGCTACAATATGTGCTTTGTATTCATTGCAGATAACAGGAGGCCGTTGGAGGAGAGAAAACAGCATTCATTGATTTTTCTGTGCTGGGCAGGCATTTCTCCATTCCTGAATCTGGTCGATGCACACACACCTAGAGCAGGGTGGGCGTCCTGGATACTGAACACACACACACACCCATATATATATATATATATATATATATATATATATATATATATATAGGCTGTCAGGTCCAAGTGTCTGGTAATCACAGGGATCTTATTACCTGCCAGCACACTCACAAGCACATACACAAATGCTTGATCGGAGGCAAATACCACTATTTTGCAAACATTGGCCTGAACGAAGGCGGCCTTAACAGATGGACTAAATAAGGCTATTTCTTTACCGTGGCTAGGGCAGGGAGGATGGGGGCATGTTTCAGCATTAAATCCTTTATCAAGTAGCTGGCAAATCAAACATTGATTTTCATGAGGCACCGTGCTGGAGGCAATAAGGAGCTCCCTCATCAACCGAGGCAGCACTTGCCAACCGCACTGACACACATACACACACGGAGACTAACACATGCACACACAAACACACAACCAGCAGGCATTAAATGAACTTTATGTCAAATAGTAATTGCCGCAATCTGAACAGGAAAAACATTTGTGAGGCTATTCGGTTTGTGGTCAGCCTGGTTAGGAACCAGGCGCGTGCAAGCTTTGATCAAAGCTGCACTGCCTCAGCTGGACAAGATGCCATTAAAAGGACTTGTAGACAAATATCACAAGTTCAGCTCATGTTTAATGAGACAGAAGAAAATAACACTTTTTGCTGAAACAGCTCCAGTGATTTTTTTCCTCTTTTTTTACTTTCAACAAACTCTTTTTATCACACTTAGTTGTTGTAAAGAGCTCATTACTTGATGAAAACCACCTGTTCATGACTCGGCGTGTGTTCTTTTGAGTTGATTATTCACATAATTGACACCCTTAAATTTTTATAAGTCTACCTGTTCTGCTCCATTTGCTGGACATTTTCATTCACAAACACCTGGGATTAAATAGACAATGTTCACACTGCTGTGCTTGGGAGTTCTGTTGTGAGAAATCAACAGCCCAGATAAGTAGTACATTAAGAGTGCATGAAAAGAAGTAAAGATTACGCCATCTGTTCATGATATTATTTCAGAGCCAAAGTTCGATGTGAAAAAAGTGCTAAAGCAAAGTGGTGCATTACTTGGGAGGCAGTCAAGGGGCTATGACATATAGACAGACAGAGAAATACATTCATTACAGGTGATTTTTCACTGCTAGATGCCAAGCAGGGTGCTCTCCTAGACAGATTTACATAAAGACCCAAAGCCAACTGTTGGGGTTAGGGTGGAGTGTAATAATTGTAATGTAATGTAATTTCTGTATAAGTATTGAATTGTGAAATTAAAAGGGTAAAAAAAAGTTGTCAAAAACCTGCAACAGTCAAGTTGTGGGTTGTAACACTTTTTACAGCAACCATATATTAATATCAATATGAATCCAATTAACTGATTTATAATAAATATTAAAATCAAAGCTAAAACACACTGTGCATTTTTGGGCATCTAAAAAGTATGAATAAATGATTTCCTTTCATCCTTTAAAGTAAAATTTTTCTTCAAATTTTTACACTTTCATTGTTTATGTCCATGTTCATGTGCTAACTGTCTTTCTCCTCCCTGCATTTGCCAGCTCATTGTTACATGTCTCAGTCAGTCACTGTGAGGAATGGTGCAAAACCACTAGTTGGAATGTCTATTGTTGCATGTGCAACAACAAAAAATAAAATAAATGTGCACAACACATTCCAAACAAACCTCCATTGTGCAACTGGTGGTCCAAAACTTCATGGGACACTTTTAAAAACAAATCAGTGCATTAGTAAAGCAATTACACAATGTCCAGAAACACAGTTTGAAGTAACAGCATCAAGCTGGAAAAGTCAGAGCCTGACTCAAACTCCACTGAGCACGCCAGGTCATTTACAAATCAGCTTCCTCCCATGATATTAAACTGTTGTGACATGGTAAGCTGTTAGCTGAGAGCCGGTCAAAGACGAGAGGATGATGAACAGGCACACACAGAGGAACACAGAAACATATGCATGTGATAGATACACGCACAGGGAAGCAAAATGGAAAAACAGGCTCAGGAAATTGGCCAGTTCCTGTATAAGAGTGGTCGGGAGAAAAAGAGAGGGAGAGAGAGGGAGAGTGTGAGGGGGTTGAAGGGAAGGTAACGAGGGGAGAGAAATACCGACAAAAAATGAGAAACAATGTGCCTTATGTAACTTCAGTGTCACCATTTCGTTTTTCAGACAAACCAACATGTCAGATTTTTAGGAGTTTCCATTAATTATTTAAAACTCTGACTCTTCTGAGGAAAAAAAATCACTTGTTACACTGAGTTCTTACTGGGTCTGTCAAGATGTGGTGCCTAGTTACTTGCAATTAATTAATTTTATTTATTTTATTTTTTTTTTTACAGTTTCACATGTGTGAGCAGCAAAGCAGCCACCACAAGTTTATGTATTTCAGAGAATATTTACTGATTAAAATATTCCGACAAAAAGATGCACTGAATCAAACAAGGATTTGGAGGCATTTGTTTTTAGTTATTTTGTAGGTCTGTCTGCAAATGTTGTTAGTAATAAGACTGAATACATTAAAGATCCATGGCCAATTTGAATGCCTTTATTACTTTTGATAGGACAGTGTAGAGGGACAGAAAATGGAACAGAGAGAAAGAGTATGATATGCATAAAAGATTCAATTGGGAATCAAACGAGGGACTACTGTTCATTTGTGCCACCATGGTATGAGCCCCGACCACCACAGAAACACTACAGAGCGATACAACAAATGAATGGATGAATAGATACAGTGCAGTGACTTCCACGGAAATTTGTCCACATTCTTTTGTAAGTTGTTTTACAGGCAAAATGATCGCTTGGTCAAGTTAGATAATAGGCAGCTGATTAATCCTGTAAGGACAATAAATGGACGTTACAGAACAAGGATAAAAAGGGAGGTAGATCATTTCAGCAGTAACTTTGAGCTGTTTCCTAATGAAATTTGGGAGGGTGTAAAGGTACAAGTGGTAAATTGACTTTAAGGCGAGGGAGAATAAAACAGTTTTTCTCACTGACCAATACTGTGAATAATAATCAAGCTTGCATAAAGTTAGTCCTGTAACGTGCCTTTACACATGTGTGTATTTAGGTTTGTGCAGAGTGTACTTGCCAGACCGGCTCTTCCCTCACCATACCGCAACAGACTAAACTTTAACCTCTGAGGCCCATGGAGCAGGACAGATGACCCCTGCTGAAATGTGAGCCGTTTGGTTTCCTTGTGAAACCAGACAGACACCTGACCCTCAGGAGTCCTGGGTGAAACATGTGAACTCAAACACGCACATGGAAAACACACAGACACTGGCGTATGCAAAACAGATAGAGGTGACAACAAAAAACACACACATTGTTCACTCTACACTATCTACACAATCACCAACACGTACACACTACATACAAACAATTCAACCGACATACAGAGGCGCCTTCAGTGATACACTAAACCCTCATTCAAGTTATTTTTGTGTACCAATTCCCTCGTACACACTAGCAGGTCTCACTTTAAGCAAGCATTTGTCACCATCACAGCAGATATTACAGTGACTATGTCCATTGTGTCTGCTGCAGGCTCGAGTGTGTGTGTCTGGAGAGAGTAACAAAAGAGACACAGTACGTTTGCACTGCTCATGTTTCTCCTGCAGATATGTTGCGTCTTTGTTTAAAAGAGAGTTTAGACAGCATGAGGTGAAACTAGTGTGTTTCCAGCTCTTGAGCCATGAAAAAAGTAGATGCCTTCTGTTCTTGTGAATGTTAATCTATATGTGGTTTTGTGTGGGTGATAAGATAAACTGTGAGAGACCGAAATCTGTGCTACTCCAATAAAAAGACAAAAACCAACATTTTAATATTCATACAACAAAATGTGTGACACTCTGCCTAAAGAACGGAAATCTTTAAGAGCAACTCACCAACATAAGGCCTTACTTTAAAACATCAGACATTTATTTCCTAAAACGTTAGCAAACATAACTCATGTAATGCATTTGTAGAACACTATTTAAACACATTTGCTGCTCAAGTGAGTTTTTAATATGCTAATATGCTTTTAATATAAATAGAATGTATTGTTAGCTTTTGGATTTTTGTACATAGGATTTATTGGCAGCGCATTTTAGTGAAACCAAAGATTCGAAAAAATTTATAATTTCGGCACTGGCATCAAAACTATTGGACAGAAATGAGTGAGGACAAGTAGGAGGGAAGACATGATTTACTTATATGACTGGAGTCAAGTTGATGGGCGAAATCTATCTAGGGCATAAATGGCATATCCACACCAGATATGCTTTTCCTTTTTACAGGTCATTAAGAGGAGCTACTTCAGCGCTGAATGGCGGGGGGGGCTCTCTGAGCACATTGTGGATCTGCTAATCCTTCACTTATCTGAGCTATGTCCATACTCCCAGCATTCTTTGCTTTCCCTCTGAACCCAGCCCTCTCCATACCGTCCCTATTCCCACCCTGCAGCTCTTATTCCAACCCTATTCCCTCTCCAGCCCCCCAAGGTGCTGTTTGAGAATCATCCTATCTTCTTTTCCTTCCTCTGGACAAAACAGAAGAGGTGAAGGTAGTAATAAGAAAGAGCAGCAGGGGTGGGTTGGCCCTTGTAAGGTTATTAAGCCTCACACACAAACACATGGTTCGCCACAGGGCCATTAAGGTGAGGCCCCAGGGGGCTGAGGGCCAGTTCTGTTTGTGCGAGTGTATATGTGTGCGTGTGTGTTAAGAAAGAAATATGTGTCCAGGCAGTAACAAACTCATGTCTGCCTTATGTGTGTGTTTCCTAACAATAATGTCAACTTCTACAGGGAAAAGCTGCCACTTTTCAGTGCTTTGCTTTGTTAATTAATATCTTTAAATGGGATCAGCCTCTAAATCTGCATTCTTGGAAAAGGAAGCCCTCTGCAAATATAATCTCAGCCGACGTATAACAGCAAAACTATCAACTGAAACCTAAACAAATTCAACTGATTTATGTGGGTTAACAGCTCCTTGAGGCAGCATGAGACATGTTTCACTGCAGGTTTTACAGACTGTCAGCCTCTGTAGCTGGTTGAGTAAAAAACTCCCACATAAAAGTGTAAAAAAACCTTCTTTGGTTTCTTTTTACACTTACAATTATTGGAGTGTGTAGTGTACTTGGAAATTATTGATGGAATTCACCCAAATGCTGCACTAGACCAATGTGGACTAACTGTGGTCAGGGCAGGGTAGCGCAGGGGTCCAGTTGTAACTAGCTCTATCTTTACAGCAATAAGGATAAAGGCTCTTTAAACAGGATTTGGCCTGACCCACCACTCTATTAGCTGGGAGCTGATGCAGCAGTGAACAGCCAGTGGTGGATCATTTTTCATCTCCAAATCTGCTTTGGCATGGTCAGAAGTGCCAGTGTGTGTGTGTGTGTGTGTGTGTGTGTGTGTGGGTGAGACTGCGTGTCTATGTCTGTGGGGGTGGGGGCTCTAAGAAGGAGGGGCTGTCAGCCAGGGTGCATTGTGGTCCATCTTTTGTGGTTGTTATTGGTGCTACTCTGACAACACAAGTCTGGGTCTTCCCTCACTGCTCAGCTGAGCAATCAGGTCACCTCATCTTGACAGACACACACACACACACACACACACACACACACACACACACATACGTAAACACACAGAAGCATACACACACACGCGTAGACACACAGTACATGCAGCCTGCAGCTGTTGCCAATGATGTCAGTCCTGATTTGGCCAAACTAGCCTTTTGTTTCACAGTATGAACACAGAACAGAGGAGGAGGTTTTATTTGGCAGTGCAGCAAGACTTTTCCTCTAGAAGATTGTTGGGATTACAGATTAGCTACTGGTTGCACACATAACAGTATGGAAGCAGAACAAAGACATTTTTTTGTGCTTGAGTGTTAAGGATGTAAAATTTACAATAATTATGTTACTCAATTAATCAATAATGAAGTAAAATGCTGCTAATTTCCTGGATCTACCTTTTGAAATAAGAGTCATTTTCTGTTTTGAATAATAATGAAAAAAAAAATCAATCTTTCTAGAAATCTATAAATAGCTCCAAAACTTTTGATTACCTAATATGAATCTATGATCAGCATGTACACGCACATACACACACTCACACAACACATCCGATTTGTGTGTGAGACACATAATATTGGATAGACTGGCTTTGCTGCAGCAGCATGTCCAAATTAGTCAGATGCCTCAATGGATGCTTCACACATTCTTGTGTTATATAAATGGTGAAACTAAACAGAAGAAATAGGCACACAACAAAACATGACAGTGATTTTTGTGCCTTAAACTGTCAGAAAACAAACAAATATGAATAGCTACAAGCTCCTTAAAGGTGACAGCAGGTTACTGACACCTCACTGTAATGGGTTGTTCAAAAACCTGAAAAGACAAAACTGACTCAGTACTTGGGCTGAAGAGTAATGTAATATCATTATATTAGCATTAGATAGCAGATGTTTCAATCACTGTTATTTGGTTTAAACACACTTCCGATATTTCAATATACATTATTTACAGCATCTGTCACTGACTTTGAATATCAGCATTATATCATATCGACTGAAATTTTTAAATATTTAGTGATTTTGGCCAAGTAATCCAGCCCTACTTAGTACACAATGTTGGAGACCGCTGCTTTAGTAAAAGCCCCCCCCCCAACGCAAACACACACCCACACAAACACTCTCTGCCTCCAACCCCCTGATGTCTGTTGGCAGAACTGTCTGAGGAGCTAAATTGGTACTTTCTCATTTTTTTTATTACTCTCTCTTTGTAACGTTGCCACTCTCTCATTCAGTTTTGTGTGTTTGTGTGTGTGTGTGAACATGTGCACAAGTCTATTACAGTGCAGAACAAACACGAGTGTCTATGCATGTTCATGGCAAGAGCACAAGAGTGTGGGTGTCACTAAACGAAACAGAGGCCGAAGCAACTGCACACTCTGTGGCGATGTGATAGGATGAGCCAACTCGGTTAACCAAATCTTGGAATGAGTCTCATCTGAACTACATGCATCCCACAAACACACAGATACACATGCAGGCGAACAAACAGATACAAACGCGCGCACAAATTGTCCCGGTGCCCAGGCAGCTTTCCTGCTGCTGATAATGAGGAGGTTTGGATATGTGCATTTGTTTGTACAGATCTGAAACACATACTTTAATAGCCAGACCAACGGCTCACACACTCTGCAAATCGCACACTGGTCTCAGTCAACAAAATCAGCAATCTACTTACAGTTGTGTTTATGAAGGTGGACTCAGAGTCAGAGTCTCATTACACACCTGCTGACATCAGATAGAAATAGAATAAGACACTCTTCCTATGAGCTATTATGCTGTCAGTGACATTGTGGAAAATAATCCTTGTTCATTTCATGCAGCGGCTGGTTACAGTACATACTGTTGCACAGGCAGCCTGCCTCTTAGTTTGAGATATGTTCCTTGGAAGCTCAGCATCCCGGACTGCTTGTTTGAGCAGTGATCTGATTAGATTCGCGTTGATTACAGTCTTGTTGGTTACAATATACAGCTTCATCAGAGAGAGCGAGAGGGAGGGAGGGAGTGATTGTTAGAGGGGTTGTCAGTTTGTCAAGCTGTTAAGAGCAACGTTGTATTGCACTTTTGTGTTTAGCTGAGGTGTGCGTGGGTAGGCGAGTCGAGATTCAAAATGAATCAGCTGATATGAAAGAGTACCAGTGGGGATATTAATACAAATCTGTTAGCAGTTATCAGCACTCAGGAGAGTGATACGATGCCGTGCGTGCACTGGCCCCTTTGAATCAGATCATGGTGAAGGAAAAGGAGCAGTGCATCTGAACGGCTCCCATTTCACAAACAACACTTTTAACAGCAAGTGCCTTGTCTTGGCATTGTGCATGAGCACTGTTGACTTTGCAGCACAGCAGCGCAGCAGCTCAATCCTGGTGTGTAATATTGGCTGAGAACAAATAATCTGAAAAGCCTCAAATGCCCTCTGCCTTTGTAAGCTTTATGAAATATTAACCAAATTAATCTACAGTCTTTCTTTTTTTTGTCTTCTCAGAGAACATACTGTACTGCCACTGATTCCCTGTAAACCAACAATCATTCCTGAGATTAATTCGGAGAAATGCTGAATTTTTTTTAATCTCTGAGAGGCAGGGACAAGGTGTAATTATCCCCTTCCATATATCATGTTTTCTATTAATTTGGTCCGTGCCTGTCGGTTGTCAAAGAGACGGCCACAGAGCCGCAGGCATCTCTCAACCCAACTCTGCTCTTAACAGCAAATGTGCTGGGTGGAACATGTTATTATAACATTATGGGGCTTAACAGCCACCAGTGCAGTATCTGATTGGAGGTCAGATTCGTGTTGTACCCTGTGAAGATATTTTTAAAGACCGATATGATACTGTGTTTAGTAAAGCAATTTCTAGAGGCCTCAAGGCAGAACAAAAGGGCAGAGTTCGCTGAGAGCAGAAAGAGCTTCACTTTAAACATGTGTGCAGAAAATGAGGGCTGCGAAGTAAAATAGAAAATCATTTGAAGGGATTTTACAGATTGCAGATTTAATGTCTTTCTGATGGAGGAAAAAAAAGAGAGATCAGAATTAATCCTCTTAGTTGTTTGTTTGGTAATCTGGTTTAGTCTGATTTTTAGGATGCTATCTCTGGTTATGGTTACTGATGCTGTCTCTGGATTGACCACAGCCATTTTCACCTTCAGCACCTTCCCCTCTGGTATATTAGGGTTTGGGCTTAACATATGAACAAAATATCTGTATATGTAAATCCCTTAAGAAGTTCACCAAATCCAGCAGTGTGTCTACTTATGAAATGATTCCCCACTCCTACAGTGCTCCAGAGAGGCACACTATGGCTGTCCCTGCCCCAAATAAATGACCTATTTTGCACATTAACACACATTTACATGCAGGCGCAATCCAGGGCAGCTTCATGCTTTCTGTTTCCAGCTCAGATGCTTTTTTGCTTGAAGTGTAATGTGGCGCATGTCCAATTCTTAGAAAACACAGCCCTCATTCTCCTGCCATCTTTTAAGGGGATCATTCTGGCAGCAAGGCTGAATGAAGACCGGTTAAACAATGTTTCCTTTTACTCTAACTCGAAAATAGGTGCAGGATAATGTGCCAGGTCCTCCAGCAGAATTGAAATTTTATCACACAAGCCCATTAAAGGAAGGTGAGGCTGGCACAGAGGCCCACCTAAGGTACTCCCAGCTCAGGCAGAGCTATTTCCAGACCACCAACCCCTCCCATCTCCTTCCCCTCCACCTCTGGTGGGGGAAACCACACATCTGCACAGGCCCAAGTCACAGACATGACTCAAGAATGGATCCATTATTCACAAAGGCTGTTAGGGGACTGGCACACAAGGGCTGGATGTGGTAGTGGGACACGAAGACTCACTTTAACTTAACTTTTGCGTAGAATTGCTAAAGTAGATAAAATACATAATGAGATAAGCTCTTTAAACTAAAGAACAAAAAACAGGTGAACTCAGCATTCCACATATTATTAGAGGAGTTAAACAATATCCTATAGATATCCAGTGTGGTCTGAGTAAAATGATGCTCTTAACAGAACATCACTTGCCACTGCGTCCATGTGCATGCTCAACACCGAAATGATATATGTGAACTATCTGGGGCCATGTGACTGTCGACCTACAGCGACACACACAATAGTGCTGCAAAAGTTGATACACACAACATATCAAGTTCACAGAATGCTTGACAACACAACACAGCACAACTCGCCATGGATGAATGTGTAAATCCCCGCTCACTCTTCACACACACACACAGGCCAGATTGTATACGAGTTTGCTCACGGACCATGATAAGGAAATGTGGTAAATGCGTAATCTGATATGCATGGCTTGAGGTTTCTCCCTGCCTTTCTTTTCCTCTTGGAAATCGCAGGTTGCATCCATAATTTACACAAGCTTCCGTCTGTTTCTCTCTTTTCCACTCTGCTCCCTCCCTGTTTTCTCTCTCTCCATCTCCCCCTTCTCTCTCCTGGCAATCTGGCTTTTGCAGCTTTACTCATTAGCATATTGCAGATTGTGCAGATGCCACCAAAAATTATTCACCTTCCAGCACTTTGATGCTGTTTCACATGTATACAAACTACAGTGTCGACATTTTGCACAGCTTCCCAAACAAAAGCAGAGGGACAGCGTCTCCTTTTCTGTAAATGTGCTGCGGTGATAAACGGATGTCCTTTAGCCTGATGTTTCCTTATGTCCTCAATCAACCTCAATCATGGTAAATCAAAGGTTTTTGGCGCTGTGATGATGACGATGGAGTGTTTCTCTTCAGGCAAGGTTTAAATGAAAACTTAATATTCACACAGTTCAAGGAATAAGTGAATATATAATATTCATGCTGTTCAAGGGCTAATTGAGCCAGTGTTCATGGATGTTTTTGCATCAAATGGAGCCTCGTCCTGGAAAAGAAAGCACACGATTGGAGGATGGAGATATGAGGATTAGGAGTTGTCCCACTCTTGGAAATTGATATTGGTATTGATGGAGGTGGATCAATGGCCATACATGGAAGTTAGCCATTGGTTCAACACTGCTTACATTGCTGTCCAGGCTGAACAAAGAGGGAACAGCTGAAAGCAGAGCTAGACAGGTATCACAACTGCAGTATGCGCGTGAGAGGGCAGTTTTGTAAACATCCCTCAAACTGGCTTTTTCTAAATCAACCACATCAGAGGAGAGACCGTAATAGAGTGAAGCACAGTATGACTTGGCATCACAACTTGGGTGGGCTCTCAAGACCAGCTGCCGGGTTACCTGACAAACACCAGCTGTGTGCTATCTAAAGAGGAAATACCATCACCCACGAAAAGCCAATTCCAATCATGCAAATCATCACGTAAACAAATGCTTTCATTCAAAACGATGACGATCAACCTCTCAAAGCAATGGACCCTTTTCACACTTCCACATTCCACTAACCGGAAGTCGTCATAGTAGGGATAAACAATTCGAAAACATGACGGTGGGCATGAATTCACAGGTAACAAACACAACTTCTCAGAGTCACCGCAGTTGTAGTGTGCCTTTTTGTAGCAACTTAAGTCATTCACTGACTTAAGTGTGGTGCAGCATTGTTTCGTGTTAAAGTCAGACAGTCTAGTATAATAAGGTAGACGTGGCACTTTTGCATACAGTTCAGCTGCAGCTATTACATAAAATGATAACGTTTGTTATTTCCCTGGACAAACATATGTGAGTTTTGGCCGGTATGACACAATCAAGAAGAAAAATTTCAAAACTGCAGCTGTCGCATCATGTTTGCCAAACTAGGCTGAAGCGTACCACCATGTGAACTGATGCTCAACTGGTCAGATGAAGATATAGGTGAAAAATCAGGATCTTACCAGTGCAGATCAGGATGTTCGTGTGTTTCCTATCAGGCTAAATCCGTGTTTTAATCCTCATTAATCACCGAACGAGTCTAAAAGGAAACAAAAAAGAACGCAAAGCACATCAGGGAGTGTGACAAAACTCTGCTTTTTAATGATAGGAAAACAAGACTTAGGTGGCATCATTCATCGAGATGTAATAAAGCACCCTGTCGTGCATCTGACAGATTGGAAACACATAACAAGGATTGACAGAGCTGGAGACAATGTGCATCTCTAATCCCCACCAAATATAAAATATGAAATGCTTAAATGACAAATACAAGTTGATTTCTCATTTTCCTTGAGAGTTTTTTGTGCCCATCTAGTTGCAGAGGCAGCTGTCTTTGAATTCTCCAGGCTCTAATCATAGAGGAATATTTCTTCTCTGCTCTCCGCTCCTCTCTAACTACCAAGTGCAAATCTTCTTTTAATGGAACGACCACTCGTGGACTATTAATGCACTTGCCTACTTTACAGGACTGCATCTTTAGCTCACTAATTTCTGTGTTTGAAACTCCCATGTCATTCCATTAAAATTATGCAAGACTGATCACCCCCCCCCCCAAAAAAACTGTCTGGATCACATTTTCTCCACATGTGCACTTTTACAGTAGGCGGAAAGAATAGAAAAGACTTGAGCTATCTTCACAGGCTACAGATTGCCCCACATTTAATTACTGTTAACACCAGCGCTAGCAAACTAAATACATCTCCATGATTTATTCATTTCCCCCCATATTTGAGTCAAATTAAATTAGTCATATGGGTTTAATTAACTAAATATGATCTGATATTGTAATTTCACACTTGAATATGGGATACAGTGAGGCGTATTTGAACACAAGAAAACCACGGTAAACCAGTGCTCATTAGAGTCTGTTATGTGCAGTCATGTTGGCATTACCAACAGCAGTATTAGCTGAATGATTGCTCCTAATCAAGGTTTACACACTCAGAGGTTACCTTTGTTCCTAAAAAACTGGGATCAGTCTGCTTCCACCATTATTCACTGCTCCTATTAGTCATCGAACCGTAGCTAATACAAGTAACTCCCTTCATATTTTCTGAGACCTATGCTCTGCTCATTACTGTTACTGACGACCACAAAACTGCAATTAGGAAAAATAATGGCTTATTCCTCCAGTTTAAAAAGGGTCGATTCACCCAACCCAGAAATTAATTTAATGGTACCTGGCAAAAGAGACAGTTTTGGTTTGATTCAGCAAGGTTTTTTTAGACATCTCCCAGATTCTTGCTCCCATCCTGTAACAATGGAGGTGAAAGAAATTTTGTTTGTGGTTCATGTTCATACGATTAACAGAAAATTTGCACAACTTGAAGCAACTAAAGGTAGTGAGAGGAGGTATTTCATTGTTTCTATTTATTTATTGTTATTTTATTGTGAGCATTTCACAGCTTTAAAAGAGTTGATTGGCCCTAATGAGGAAAATAGCTTGAAAATACACTTTAACACACTTATGAAAAGATGCTTCTGAAAAACACGGCAAACACTGTATTTCCAGACACAGGAGAATATTTGGAAACACTTGTGTCAGGGAAGGTTATCCTTTTGTGGTGAATCAATGATGCTCAAACAGACGGAAACACTCACCACAGAACCTGCTGGAGGTTTTTATTATTCAATTGCAACTGGTAATTCCTGCCTTTACTTGACTGAGTAGTTTTAAAGTACAGTATTTAATGCTGGTGTTATTTCCCACTCATATAAAGGCTCCATCATGGCACTAAATGAGCTGCAGTGAATGATATAAAAAAGCATGCGGCAATTTACTGATACTCGGGTAATGAAACATGAGGCCAGTGTGGTGTGTTTTCTCACTCTCACAGAGAGGAAATATGGCTGCTGAGAGCTACGCCGGCTGGTAAAACACTGTCACACTGCCTCACGACACAGACAGAATTATCAGAGAAAAAACAAATGGAGGCATTGATTCACTAGTTGTTTATTTACAGCCCTCTCCAGAGAAGAAATAAATTCCCCTGTTGAGGCTTTGTTTCCCCATCACACAACACAATGCGATGCATGAGAAGAGGGGTGAGCAGGCCACACACACACTCAGCAAGACAGAAACACACATAAAAATATAAGCATGCGCACACGCACACACATCTTACATCTGGATTAATCTCCAATGGGTGTCATCACAGATGCCATTAAACATAGCAGAAGGCGAGAATCACGCAGGAGAGAGGCTGCCATCTGAATAATTTATTCCGAGGCTCATCTTGTCTCACACCAGGGGGATTTCTGCTTTCAATTTACACTGTTTTCCTCCCCATATTCAAATCAGAGAGCAGGTTTATTGTGATTGGCACGTGGAAGGTCAACGTTAGCAAGCTAGCATCAACGCCGTCCTCAGCGGGCTGGTATGCCAGTCTATTAGCACACTAGGATGGCATGTGTACGTGTGTGGCGGTCTTTGTTTACCTCTGTGTGCTGGGTGACACTGGAGAGTCGGCCTGTGGAGCGCAGAGACAGCAGTGTGTGTCTGAGCTTATTAGGCTGCTTTCCAAGGACACAGGAGGCTCTAGACACTACACTGGCTGGGGAAAAAAACACTACAGCTAATCATAGCAGGAAGATGTTAAGACTGCAGACACAGAACGAGGGGTAGGGAGGGCAGACAAAAGGGACAAGTGAGGGAAGGGAGGATAAGAGAGAGGCAGAGAAAGTAGAGGAGTCAAGGATGAGAGCAGGAGGGAGGAGGAAAAAGTGGAGCTAGAGGAAGGAGGGAGAGCGCAGAATGAAGTCATAACTCTCATGCATGTACTCACTGTGTGTGTCACAGTGGGACTGAGAGGAGGACAGAGAATGGTTCACTAAAGCACAGGTCAGCTGTGACAGGATGAGCTGCCATTAGCCGAAGGCACGCAGAGCAACTGACAAGCAGGAGGGAGAAAAACTCCCTGAGAGTGACAAACTGGATTTTCAAGGCTTCTTTTTGAAATCTCTGACATTTGAGGCAACACAAAAGCTCTGTTTTGTTGTTTTGTGCCGTTGTTGTATAATTCCTTGGGGAAAGGATCAGTCTGCTTCACTTTGCACTCGATGTAGGCGGCGTACATGCAACAGAGACAGAGAACATATTTGAGAAATAAGCGCAGTGTTATTATCAAGACAGTTGCTTTGTCAGAGAGGAGCTTCTCAATTCCTGAAATGTAATTCAAACTTTGGGGAACAAAAGAGGGTTACGAGGTTACTCGGGGGAAACTGTGCTTACCAAGCAAAAGGACATTGTCATTTCCAGTAGTAAATTGGTATGTGCTAGCTGGCACTGATGACAGGACTTGGCTGTTTTTGCCGTTACAGGCATGAATGGCCCTGTAGTAGCCAGGCATAGTGCAGCGGTTCAACAAGGCCTCTTTAACCAGCTGAATGACAGGCAAGCAGACGGACGGTGAGCCAACTGCTGACATTCAGGCCTGGATGCTGTAATGATGCCAATTCAGCCAGACCAGAGGGGCCACGTGACAGAGAGAAAAGAGAGTGGGCGTGGAGAGTCGAACATTGAGAGTATCCTTTCGTTAGGTTGCCAGGCTGGGTCTTTTCTTCACTCTTTTCTATCTCCATATGTCTCAATTTTTTCACTATTGTCTAGCAGTGCTCTTATGTTTGCTCTTGAAACTGTTTTGTTGTGTTTTTGTTACCGTGGGGAGCACACGGCTATTTAAACGTTTAATTCCAGCGTCTGCAGCCCTGAGCACTGCGTCAGTAGCCCTTTGCACCCGCCGCCTTGTGGAAATCTCTATGCACACTAAGGGGAAACTGAGCACCAGTATGACACAGCATGGAGGAATGCACCAGCGGATGTGGCTTTCTCCCTCTCTTTCTCGTACTCAGTCAACCCCCGTCTCCTCCTCCCCCCTCCCGCTGTGGGCAGGTCCATATGCACCCAGTAATTATCAAGGTTATTTTCTCCAGAGGGCCAAATCCCTGTTTATGGGCATGAGCGTGTGTCACAGGGCCCTGGCTGTCAACCCACAGGACGCTGACTCGGTACACAACCTCAGAGAGAAATCTCAGCTGCAACGACACTGCAGCTGCCAAAACCTGAATTTGCTCTGCTTTTACCCTGGTTCCGAAAAATAAGAGAAGAAAAGAAGCACATTGCCATTGTTGGTTGCTGTGTCATGACCTCAAATGAGACAGCAAAAATTAGGTTTCATTTGAACTTCAAACCACCAAGTTATTTCTGGAGACCACCAACTAAATGAGAGTGTCCTGCAGGAAAGATAAAAATTAATACCCAGACACTTAACCCTGGAAGACAGCAAAGCCGGACATGAATGCCTTTGATTTAAATCAGTGTTATCTATTCAATGCTGACATGAGGCCAAGGACTGCTATTCTATGCTAGCTCTACTGAAATGTAAAAAGGGAGATAATTTTCGACTATTATTGGTTCAATTCAGTCTCTTCCAAGAGCCAGACACCCTGGAGGAATGCAACCTGAGCTACAGTGCACATTTCCCTTTGGCAATGGCTACAGAGGAAGTGTTAACTGTGAAAGGCCATTGGTTAACAAGCCCTGTAAAAACACTTACCAATTCAACAAGCTAGGTATTATACCAGTTAATTAGAGGCGAACAGGAGGCAACTCTGTTTCTGAATGGGATACAGAGTGGCGTTGTTCTTGTGCTGCAGAAGGTTCTTCAGCAAACAAGAGCCTGGAGCGACCTGAACTGCAAGCTCAAAAGTAAATTTGCATGTAACAAACTGTTAGTCGGGGTCAGCAGTACACACACACATTGGAATCGGCTGCTCCCTTCACAAAAGCTGCTTCCTCTCTGTTTCATCACGCGGGCCGGGTTTTGTTAGCGTGCGGAAATGCCTCCAGAGGGAATGAAAATACTGGCAAGTCCCTGCAGCTCTTTCTGGAGAGAGCGACATGGGGGAAAGGAGACGGTTCCTGCAGCTGCAAGATCACACATCAACCACACACACATATGCCAAGTGCCATGTAGGTTGAGGGCTCCGGTTACGCATGCAGATAACTGTGTTAACCTATAGAACATAAACACCAGTGTGTGGTTACAGGACTGTCAGCAGTGTACTATCAGAGTGGGCTAACACTGACAGTACACAATCCATGCACTAGTGTTGTTACGGATACCACAAAATTATAGCCAACGTCACCGTGGAAGCTCATGCCACTGCTAAAATCAGGGGTTTTTCCAGCACAGGAATTACATCTGGAGAATAAAATGATCCTGCTTCGTGGGTTCATTAAGTCATACTAAAATATTACTTTATTATTGTGAGAGCCCATACAATACTCAAAGAAGGTTAAATAAAAGTTGAGATTCCTGAAGAACTTTAAATGAACTAACTTCATGACCCATTTTTATACCCACATACTCCGTTCAGGATTGCAGACAATAGTTTGTTAGCCAGACTAACTAACTAACATAAGATGGGCAGGGGAGAACAGGCAAACTCCACCCTGAACAGAACAGTGGGTGCGAACCCTGACGCTTCATGATAACCACTGAGCCACTGTTCAGCCCAGTGCCTCATTAATGCTCTTAAATTTTTTCAATATTCCATTACCTCACTCCATGACCATCTTGGTTGGCGAAAAACACATGTTTGTAATCAGACAGTGCTCCAACAACAGATGATTACAATCAAACGTTCAATGGCCAGCAATTAAGGCAAAAATACACTGTACTAGTAAGAAAACAGAAACCCATGATTTAAAAGGAAGAAATTATGTTTTCTAAAGATTGGGCCATTGTTCCAGTCATGAAAACACAGACACTGAAATCACCCGTTTGCTTCATATTTAACTTTCTCTTTTGTATGTTAAATCTGCGCAGCTGCTGCGACTAGTATCATCCAAAGCAGGAGGTCAAATGTTCTTGTAAACAGCAGTCAGCTGTATTTATTATTCTGTCCAGAAAATTCATAAACTCTATGTATTTAACATACACTGAACAGACTGGTCACACTCATCTTTGAAAGAATATCAGGTGAACAACGGCTGAACAACGGCTCAGTGATTTTCAGCTCTACAACAACTCTCTCTGCCACCCACACTCACAATCAGTTGACCCTGGGAAATTAAAACAGTATGCTATTTTTATTTAATATTTCATGTAAATTGTACCTCCCACACAAAACTGACAGACTCAGCAGCCAAAGTCTTTTCATTACAGCATTACGAGATCTTTCTTGTGGTCTACTATCAGTCAACACTGAGTGTGCGGAAAAGGTACATTCTGGTACATTGAAATGGATCTTACTGTCATTGATTTAACTAATACACAGTATCTATGACAATATTACATTGTTCTTCACTGCCTCCTCTCCAGTCACAAAGGAACACGTTTGGTAGGTACAAGACCCAACAAATGTCGCCTCACATAATTTTTGGATAGTTTTTTTTTTCCCAATAAAAGTGAAGTTTAAAGCAGCATCTTGCAAACTGAATGGGTAGGGCACAGAGGTTCAGAGCAGGTGCCACCAGTTTTACCCTTTCCGTCATGTCTCTTCCTCTCTGACTCCCCATTTCCTGTTGCTCTCTACTACACTATCAAAGGAAGGAGTATAATGGCCAAAACATAACTAGAAAAGAATTGAAAGAACCGTTCCAACTGAAATCGAAATTGTATAACACAATACAGGTATGTGATATAGATGTGGTGAAATGAAAACGGAAGAGCTGTGTCGTAAACATTTTCATTTAAATACACTCACTCATCTTCTACCGCTTATCTGTTTCCGGATCGGGGGAGTGCTGGAGCCAATCCCAGCTCACACTGGGCGAAGGCGGGGTACGCCAGTCCATTGCAGGGCCGACATACAGAGACCAACAACCAATCACACTCACACTCAGACCTACGGACAATTTAGAGTCACAAGTTAACCTAAACATGATGTCTTTGGACGGTGGGAGGAAACTGGAGTACCCGGAGGAAACCCGCAGAGGCACGGGGAGAACACGCAAACTGTGCACAGACCCTCCCAACCTTCTTATTGTGTGGCAACAGCACCAACCACTACGCTGCCGTGCTGCTCCATTTAAATACAAGTGGAGATATTAAAACATCTGAAGTTTTTATGACCCAAGAGATGTTCTAAATGCTGATTTCCAAAATCATGTTTTTTAACAACAGAAAGGTGGATGTTTGACCAAATAGCTGACTGAAACAATGTCTTACAGAGGAGGGATCAGGGGAAAGCAGATTCAAGATGTACTGACAGAGCGGAGGAGCGTTCAAGACAGCTGCTCAAGTTTCTCTCCCTGTCACTCTCACTTACACACACCCATGCAAACACACACTCCACTCCCTCTCTCCTTTTTAGCCAGTGACAGCAGGCACCCAGTGATGACATGAGGAGTGTCTCTAGCAGTCAGCAAGGCAGCACTAAGCAGACAGAAATATCTGCTCTGACAGACAGACAGACCGTCACCCACTACAACATACAGCTGTCACAGAGCTTACAACTCCTTCCCAACCTTCTGCTATGATTTACTTTTTTGTAATTCTTTTTTTTCCCAGCTATTATATACCATTGCTCAAAAGCTACACCTACATTTAGGACATTGTGTTTGGCTCTGTTTGGCTCACAGGCTGAGATGAGGAGGGTGAGGGAGAAGGGGGAGGAAGGAGGTTCATCTTACACAGGGCCAACTGTTGAGCACATCATCCATGTGATCGGCGTCAGCCTGCACACGTCTAGGTTCTTTGCTCAATCTTTTGTTCTTACTTTCTCCTGCTTTCACCCAAGAATCTGTTCTCCCTCTCTCTCTCCTTGTTTAGCTCTCTTTCTCACCCACAGCCGTTCTCAATTAGGAGGGTCAGGCATTGCAGTGGAGAATAACTCAGGCTCTGGTATCTGGAGCTGGAATAACCAAAAGATCAGCAGCAATAAGAAACCACTGCTATAACATGCTATGCCAAAGACTGGGCTGTGGCAGGCTGTGGCTGCCTGTGTGTGTGTGTGTGTGTGTGTGTCGTATAAATCTGCTCCATGTCAACAGGTTGTCAGTGACCTCTGACCTCCATATTTGAACAGACTATGAATATGACAGAACTGCTAATTTTGTGATTGGCGCAGACCTGTTGCCCACCCAGCTGGAGTGTCGATCTTTTGCTGTTCAATGTAAGACTGTAGCAAAAAAAAACAATGTGCAATTATGCACATGCTCGTGCGCCGGCACACAACCACGCTTCAAAACGAGAGTGCTACTTTAATTGCTTTGTTTCAGAGGTCCCCTCTGAATGGGAGATAAGCTGGGAACTGCAGTTTACAAGATACATCTGCAGGTGTTGCATTTCAAACTGAGAAACTCAAGCTGCGAGACAGAGCGCATACAATAACGCAGGCACTCAGACAGAGGAATATACAGACAGATTGTCTCTCTTTCCTCCTCTTTTGTATGCGTGCACACGCACCCACACACACACCTGCACCCGCGCACATACACCCACTGCAGGTGCAGTGCTATTCAGTGCTTTCCCTTGCGGCATCGAGCCGAGAAACGCTGGCATGTCTGAGCGAGGTGAAATTGAAAATCTCTCAACATCTGTGTCGTTTGCTATAAAAATACCGACTTTAATGTGCAACAACACAAAATATATGACAAGACAAAGCTGATGCACAGTATATTGGGCACAGGCCTGTCAAATCTAGAGAAAGAATGTGTTCATCAATGGGGGCCTGACGATGTCTGATACTTTCCAATGGGCACTACACACTAGAAGTCTGCCAACTGATGTGGCCAAAGGTCATGCAGGTATTAGTTAACCTTTCTGTGGAAAAGCTACTTTAGATGTGTCCATGTAGCCTCTGGTACATGCTGTTTCAACTCCTTAAAAAAACAATTCATGACAAATTGCAGCCCTTTAATTTAACACCTCTTCATGCAGTGTCTATGAGAATCAAATCTGTTTTTTATAGCTGGGAGTCAAGTAGTTTGGAGGATCTTGGGTAGCATGTCGCATACTTCACCAAAAGAAAGAGCAATCAGCTAAGCTTCAGATGGCATTCGACAGATGACAGATTCAATCTCCTTTTTCAAGCATCTGTATTGTAATGTTCCCCCACACTGGCGTGCATACAGCATTTGTGATAATCTATGCAAATAGGCCACAGATGGACAAGAATGTCTCTCATTGAGAAACATACGCATCATGCGCGTTTTAAAAGTAATAATTCTTACACTTCTCTGGGAGTTTTTTTTTTTTTTTATCTCATCCCATTTCTGCCATCCATTGTTTGATCATTAAGAGTTACGTGTGACTGTATTGCTGGCATCTTGCCACACCATTTGTGAAATTATTCAGATGAGGACACCATGTTTCCTTTGTTTACCGCCTTGAAAGGCGACACGGAAACAAGGTTGGAGTATTCATGAACGTCATTTCTCACTCTAACGCTGGAACTACCGCCCCCTTCTCTCCTTCTCTCTCTGTGAATCCTGCCGTGGCATTGGAAGAACGTCCCAGGCATTATAAAAAGCCATTAATGAGTGTGTGGCGTGGTGTGTTGTGATGCGAGGCATATTGCAGCCATTCATCAGAGCTGGGAGACACTTGACAGGCGGACAGCCAACAGGTTGTGTAATCATATAACACAGCCATGTCAGGCCTGCCACGGCTCCGTGTCCCATTCAGGCCTCTAATGTTGTTTTCCTCTGGGTAATTGACGACGCCAGACAGAGAGACCCAGTGATGGATAACATCACAGACCGACCGGAGCACAAAGATGCTGGTCTACTGGAGTGATGTCACTTCAGATTACATAAACATCTGAAGACATTTAAAAGAAAATTCTGGTTCATTATAACTCAAGTCTCTTTTTGGCTCCCTTTAGCCAACATTTCTTTGAGTTGTGGTCGATTTACTCATGAGATCTGGGAACAAGGCGTTTTAATTAAAACTGAGTCAAATGCTAGTGGCCACATGATCAGGTAAACACGGCTAAATGATCTAAAACAGATTCTAAAACACTAAAACTTAGAGTGAGTGCACCCAAAATCTCATGAAAAGTAAATTTGGCATCCCATTTGAGCATTTATTTCTTATCTTCTATCAGAGAGAACAATGATATCCAGGATTGAATGGTTAGAACGATAATGACTCCACTACCCCTCCCATACCTGTAGGTATACCCACTATAGTCTAATTTGCAGATAAAAATAAAAAATCTCTCCCTCTCTCTCTATCTGGCCAACATAAGTCAGCAGATGGATTGACTGTCAAAAATTCCATCAAGTTTTTTACTGTCCCTAACTTCGCATTTACCATCTCCGACCCCAAAATCAAATTGTGTGGTTAACATTCTACCCTGTAATTGATTCTCAGACTGGACAGTTTGGGTAATTATGTAACCTTTTCACCTTTGTTTTCTCTTACAAATGAATTTGGCTGGTCTGGGCATATGTTTACAATGTATGGCCATCTATTCCGGTTTCTTGGTCGATATGACTTGGTTTTTTTTTTTGCAATGCCTCTAAAATTCATTATTACCCATTCTAATCCCTACTAGCCACTGTAGTAGAAATGACCAAGCTGTGAAACTGGACTTTCCAAAACAAAAAGCCAAGTAACACTGTGTTGATGTATTTTGCTATTAATGTATATCACTTATAAGGTTTGATGTTATGTTGTGCAAATAAGGAATAAAAATCAAATTAATTGAAGAAAAGCTAATTTAAGATATTCATCCAAGTTACATTACTCATCACACAACTTCACAAAGTAAGCATGTTACTCTGTTAGTTAGTGTAAACTGGAATGCCATCTGACGCTGAAGAATGTGTTGCAAATATTCCAACTCCTCTGCACAACACACAATCCTCAACTGCATCAGAGAAGTAGAGGTGGCCCTGAGGCGGTGTTAGACATTAAGGATAGCAAGTATCCTCACACAACCTGTTCTGCTCTGTCCCTAAGCTGGAAAAGAGAAGACAATGTTCTCTCTCATCCTCCCACTCTCACCACTTTATACCTCTGCTTGTTTGTGAGATGCCTCTTGCAGCACACAATCCAAAAAAGGGCCGACTTGTGCGTAAGGAAAAATGGGCTGTAATACGATAACCGCAATGACTATCGCCAGCAAAGATAAAAATACTCATTCCTGTCTTTTGAATATCATCACAGTTACCTAAGCTGTGGCACCCTGAAGTGAAACTCTGGAGAATGAGAGTCTTGAAGAAACTCATGTTCTCTCTCATTGTGTCTTTATCTAAGTCTCTCACCTTTCCTCTGTCACAAACATACAGGACAATATATCCGTAAATCAGTACACAGATAAGGGAGGAAACCAGGGAAAGAGAGGAGGAAGAGAAAAAAGGTGGACGAACAAAGCAACAAGACGCAATACACAAAAACTGGGGGAAAGAAATATAAAAATGAAAGAAAAGGCTAGGAATGGGATGCTCATTCACTTGGTGTGAGCTAATCCCCAGGATCCTTTGCTTTATCTAGGAATGCCATGCAGCAACAAGGCGCACACAACACATCAAAAGAGCCAAATCCAATGCAGTCAGACAGCGTCCACTAATTTGAAAATGCTTTTTACATAATGACACAATACGTGTCAACAGTAAAGTTTTCATGAAAACCAGGCACAGTCCAGTTACTCTGCTGAATGTCAGCTGGAAAACAGTAGCGTCTGTGCTGTTGCATTATTTTGTGATCAAAATAAGCAAATACAGACTCATCAGTATAACCGTATGAGTAATGTGAATGACAACAGAGTGTGTTAGGGGCAACATAAAGGCCCAATGCCAACGTTCACCCTACTTACTACCCCTAGCCCTCACCCACTACCCCTTAACCCTCGAAAGGAAGCCACAAGGGGTAGGGCTTTGTAATCTTCAAAAGGAATTGGGACACCACTACCCTCGCGGGAACGCGCAAAATTTAGGGGTAGGGCTAAAAAGTAGGGGTAGGGGGTGTATTGGGACTGGGCCAAAGTCATCAACCTTAGTGCTGCACAGCACTTCATCTGAACTGGGCAGTGTTTACATCACTGCCTTCTGAGTTCCCCCTGTTCATGTCAGCTGCAGCAGTGAGCTCGGCCACAGCTCTGTGTTGCAGAACTATAAATTCCACCTTTAGTGTGGACACAACACTGAGACCCAATCATTACACACACACACACACACACACACACTCTCACACACACACACACAAACACACACAATATTCCTCTCCCCTCCATCACCTTACAACGGCCACAGTGTTCGGTGTCAACAGTGACCACACTATGCAGTGCTGACATTAAAAATGCATCCAATTAAAGCTGCAGGGGAAAATGCTCCTCTATAAACGCTAACAGTCTGTAGCATGTTTGCAGCAATGATAGGCTTTCTAAACATATTAAGCCAGCAGAGCTCTGCATTACTCATCCTGGTTGACTGTCTGGCCAAATCTGCCTCAATTGCACAGTTGTTTGATCAACTGTTGGTGTGCTGAGTATGTGTTAATGTGGGGGGGGGGTTGGGAAAGAACAGAGACGAGTCCATGGATACCAGGCGAGATGAATACAGTGCGACAGCAACAGAGAAACATAGTACAACTTGTCTTCCTATATTTTGCAGCTCTGTTCAGTCTACTGGCAGCTTCTCTCTTTCTTTCACTGTGCATTACTTGTCACTCTGTCCATGGTTGGCGTGTGCGTGTTTGTGTGTGTGTGTGTGTGTGTGTGTGTGTTAAACCTGTCGCTTTCAATGCTCTGACGTCTGTGTGTTAATCGCTTTGGTTGATCCCTGCTCATTGCGCATGTGTGTACAGTATCTGTGTCTGTGTGTCTGCCTATACGTGCGTACATGTGTGTTTGTGTGCGAGGCAGATGTTCTCCTTATGAGGCCATTGCTCAGTGTTCACACCCACACACATCCACACACCCTGTACTAAGGAAGATTATCCAGCACTTTATTATTTATTCCCCCCCCCCATCAATGCTCCTTCTTAATCCCTGGTAGCAAAAACAGTGAGAAAGACTAGGGAAGAGAGGAAAATTGGAGTTAGGTGGCATAGTTCTTTTTCATTTGAATAGTTCAGTGCTATCACCTAATTTATTAGCAAATTATTATAAAATGCCACCTACCATTCTGCTGAAACACAATAAAGTGCCATAAAACTGGCAAAGAAAGAGCCCAGGTCCAGCAATGCTCTCAATCTGCAAATAGACTTGTATTTCAAAGTGCATACGTCTTTTTGCATCTTGAATGGTTCTTGGTTATTCAGTCTCAGCATCGTGGTTTTGTTTTATTCTCCAAGTATTGACACTGGCCACAAGGTTCTCTGTGGGGACTGGCTGAGTTTTCTGTTTGTTTGTTTTTTTTACAGAGAGTCAAGCAGGATCCTGTACAGCTCCTCATAAACAGCAGCTGCAGTTTGCTCAGATCCCACATCCCCCCAGCCACCAGCCCAGGACGGTCCAATCAAAACCAGCCACATATTACTCCAAACCAAAGAGTGTGCAGAATCACAGAGCAGTGGATTAAAAGAGAAATCAGCTTACCTGTATGAACTTTGACCTTGGTGGTGCTGCCGCTGTGATGGCCAAACCCTCCCCCAACCCACCCTTCATGTATTCCTCACGCACGGTCCCTCGCTGACCCACCTCCTTAAGCAGTGATCTGAGGGGGAAAGAAGACAGAAGAAAAAGCTGTTAAATTTCTTTTAATAGAATGCCAGAGAGAACCTAGTTCAGACAGAGGACAAATATATCACAGAGAAATACACCCTGGTATTGAAAAATGTATGCAGGAAGCCATTGGGGAGTTTGCTATACTGCCCCATTTATTCTACCTCCTAACCCTGCCGGAGAGCCAATGAACCAATGAACAACTGCACCACCCATCACACTGCCATGCCTGAATACTGCAGCAGTCCTGTATGCCCCCCCCTGCATAGGAACAATGTCCTTCCTAAAGGTTATCAGCAGCCTGACGCTTGGTCGGCCCTCATCCTGAGTCCATTACACACAGAGCACTGAGATTCACTGCCTTAATACACCCTTCTTAGTCTCTCCTCACTGCTTCACAGCGCCTTTTACAGACTGATACAAATCCAGCATAGGCCCAGAGCACATGCACACAGGTTTCTGGATTAGGCTACGAGCCCATTACCCCGATGTGGTGAGTCACCCACAATGACAATTCAATTGATAGTTTGTTTTTTGTTGCTGATGAGAGCAGGCTCTCATCTGCATTTTTTGCCTTGAGCTGTTAAAAACTTCACTGTATACAAGCAAACTAGTGCAATTGTCGATTTGGTGTTCTCATTATCTGTCTAATTATTGCTTCCGTCTTTTTTTAGATATTATAATACTGCTTTTATTTTAAAGTCTAACTCATGTTACCTGAAACCTCTCATTTGGACTTCCGACTTATATAAACATGATTCTAAATCAATAGTAATAATACTACATGTCATCTAGAGCTCTCCTGGGCTCCTTGTCTCCTCACTGTCTAAAAATATAGACTTCTTTCTTTGTATTATTCTTGGTGATGAACATATAAAGATACATATGACAAAGGTGACTGAGAATAACCATTTTATTTATTTCAGTCTATAACTTAATGTCACAACCACACACCTCTCTCCTATCTCTTCCATTGTTTTATCGCTTATAATCCCTGACACTGAAGCAAACAAGCTTCTTCTGCCTAGGGGTGCCCAAGTGGCCATTTCCCCAGAGATACACTGTATCGTGGTTTCCCTTATCAGTGGAAGAATTTTTGGCCAGTGAGATGCAGCCAACAAGGAAGTTTCCTTCCACAAAAGCATGGGAAAGGGAAAGAAACCTAATCAGTAAAAGAAATCAGTAATATTGGAGGGAACAGGTGAATTGTTCCTGAACATCTCAAACTGTCTCAAGACTAAATCAAAAAACATCTCCTGCAGGTTATATAGACACTACACCGCTGGTTGCTTAAACAGAAAGAGTGCATGCCCCCTCTTATGTCTTAACACCTGCTCATTTATTCACTTAATCCTTGAGGAGAGGGAGGACACTGGAAAACATACCGTGGGAAGAGGGGGGATGATTTTGGACATAGGCCAAAAAGAAAGAGGACAGGGTGGAGGAGAAAGCCATAAATACGTAGGGAGGCCAGCAGGTGTCGCAGACAAATGTGATTTACAGGGTCTGCGTAGCCTACAGTGCTGGCAGGTAAGCCTATTAGGCTGATATTACCCAGCTATAACATGCACTGATGGACCCTCTTAAAAATGTGTGTGCTGAAAGTGTGTAAGGGTGATGGGTTTAAGAGGGAGATTATAATATCACATTGTTGAGTTTGTCACACACTCAGTACTGAAAATTCAATAATTCCAGCTTTATAGGGCCAATTTTCAATTCCAAGGCATGTTTTTCTGAGATGATATCATCTAGCAACCGTGCAGGAACAACGTGTTTATTTTTCTTAAGGTTGGTCAAATAACAGAACAACATGGTTTTATTACAGCTGAGGTTATATTGGATTCCAGTTTACAAGCAATACTGGGCAACTTTTTTTTGAAATGTCATCAGGTTTCAAAGCTGAAGAGCACAACAGAGAGCTAAATACTGAGATGGCAGTGCATTTCTGCATATTGAAAAGCGCCAGGGAGCAATCACTGAAGAATGCAAACGTTTATGAGAAACTCAACACACGAGCGGAGATCTGCAATCGAGTTTCACTTGTAATACGGAATGAGAGACACGAGACTACAAGGAAATTGCTACCACTTGAGCAACACACTACAGATGGTGTTGAGAGCCACAGCACAAAGCAATGTGTTCCTTAATAATGTGGTGAATATTGCAGTGAAAAGCTGAGTGCGTTGTACCGGCTTCTGCAGACTCCAGCTTTTTTTTTTTTTCCCTTTAATGTCAGAAATGTGAACTCTTTCATCCCAGATATAAGAGGCTGCAGTAAAATCCTCAAAGAAACTAATCGTGTTTAATGACGTTTGTGTCTGTATCCATGACTTCTGAGTGTGTTTTAGTACATGGGTGGGTGGGTAGGTTATAGGTGCCACTTGGAGACTAAAAAATTCCTGTCACCTTTGAATCCAAACCCTGTGTCAACTCTCCACTGAAGTCAGTCGTCATCTGTTTCACAACTGTACTTCATGTTACTCTTAACGCTTCAGTCCTGGTGATCATATCTGATGTTGTGGCTGTTCATTGACGGATAAACCAATTTTCTGCACAACATCTTTAAAGTGATTAAAATGCTGAAGATGACAAAGCCCGTTTGCTTGTTAAAAGCCTTTAACAGCACAAGGTTTACTTTAGCTTCCTGAGGGGAATCCTAGTCTCAAGCGGCTGCTCAACTCATACAGACAGACTCACTCATGCACACACACACACACACACACACACACACACCCCTTATCATACAAGGCTGAGGAAGCAGGAGGGCTATAAAAGCCAACCTCATCTCCTTAAAACAGACAGGGCTGTCCCTGGACATCTTAACACAACTCATCAACTGTTAAACCAGAGAGAAAAGCAGAGCAGTAAAAATCAATGCACCCCCCTCCACCACCACCACCACCCTCCCACCCTTCCAACTCGCCAAACTGCAGTCAATGATGTTGCGTGGAAGACGAAACAGTGAGAATTTGCAGCAGCGTCTGGAGAGCCAAGGAGAAGGAGGGAGGGAAGGAAGGAGAAGGTCCATGTTAAAGTAAAAGGATGGGCTAATATATGTAATTGATTACCTCAATGCAAATAGGAGTACTTTTAAAGAATGCTTGAGAACCTGAGAATGCTATTTAAAATTGCAGTCACTGAAATCGATTAGCACTGCGAGTGAGAGAAGCCATTTCCCTGTAGCCAAGATAAAACACTTTAATATGAGCTGTCAGATACTTATCAGGAGGAAATTAGCAGAGGAATACCATTTTCCCAAAACAAACAGGTCAAGTGTTTCTCCTCCTTGAGTCGTCTCTCTCCCTCCTTCATTCTCTCCCGCTCTGATATCATCATCTGTTATTTCCTCCCGTTTAAATGCCATCAGTGAGGAGGCCACGGCTGTGTTTCATTCAAACAGATCTTTTGTAATAAAAAACCCATGCAGGCAGGCGGGCAGGCCCCCGTGCGTTGGCAGGAGCAGGCTATTGTTTGAAATGGAGGCGATGAGGTCTCTGGTTCGCCTCGGCTCCTGGGAGCGACCCCGGAGCCTGCCAGCACCCGCACATACACACTGACGCAAGTCCATCCTGAATCTCCGAGCCAGATCTCACCAAAACAATATTTGTGTATTTGGCTTGTAATCTGTGTTCCCAGCTGAAAAGAGAGAGCAAGGGAAAGACAAATGTGTGGGGGGGGGGGGGCAATAAAAATAAAGAAAACACACATAGAACAGAGCACAAAGAGATGTTGAAGCAGGCAGCAGCCCACACAAGGCAGCCTTGTCGGAGTGAGAAGAGGGCAGCTCGGCGTCAACATCAACACTGTTTCTGCAGTCATCGCTCAGCAGGTAATTATCATAACAACGTGTTCCCTAGGCAGCCACTCTCTGATTTAGTTTCCGAGCACTTACCCTTCCTAAAATCTCCTCGTGATAACATCTGATATGATTACAAAGTCAAGATCCTTTTCAAGGAGTGCCCACGTATG
Organism: Remorina albescens; assembly: GCA_034769265.1. Classification (NCBI taxonomy): domain Eukaryota; kingdom Metazoa; phylum Chordata; class Actinopteri; order Carangiformes; family Echeneidae; genus Remorina; species Remorina albescens. The sequence goes on along the minus strand of CM068491.1, from coordinate 10,090,754 downwards.
TGCCTCTTGCTTGGTGTATAGTAACTCTCCCTGTTGTGACTATTCTATAATACTCGCCTTATATTCAGCTTTTCATGTAGCAATGCCCTGCCATGACATAAATGAACCTCACCCACAAGCTACTGAGCGTTCCACTGCCTGCTTTTACTTCTGATTGTAAATACTGTCTTGCCACAAGGGGAAATACATCATTTCACTGTGTCTGTTATCATCCAGTTTGAAAAGTGGGAGTTTGGCCCTGAATGGAGTCAGCAGAGTTGACCCCGTGATTACCTCTCCGGCGCAGCATTTTCCTTGGCTGTCATCACAGCCGACCCCTAAAAAGAGCCAGTGCTGCTCTGCAACGGGGCTAGGCTGTTGACATACTGAAGACATTTAAGATAATCCCAGAGATGTCTCTGTGTTTTCCAAGATTACATCTTCAAAGGGGAAACGCGGCCTTGAAAGGGAGAGAGATGTGGAGGGCTCTTGTTCTGAAGGAGGGGGCGGAATAGCTCAAGAATGCAATCATGGTTTTGGAGTGGAAGAAGGCCTGTCCTGGCTAGCTAAGCTGGCGGGAGGGTGGTAGAGAGCAATCAGACCTTAGAGAGAAAACACACCTGTTAGACGGGACAAAACAGGGGAAGGTAAAGAGAGGACTCTCACCTGTGTGACCTGACAGAGGCTGTAAATCACACAATTCATCTTTGGCCCAGCCCTGCCTTTTATAGTGTGTGGTATGTTGTAATGCTGAGGTTTAAAGGATAAAACACATACAAACTATGATAAACTATCATGTGTTGCCATCATTTATAAAAAAATCCTCTTGAAATTTGCTGGCATTTTCTGACTTGCATAAAAATGTCCTTTTATAACAGGTGTATAATTTCTGAAAAAATAAGCATGATGCTGTCATTGGGGTTATCTTTGTTTGGGCTTGAAGACTACAGACTGAAAACAGAGAGTCTGTATTATAACCTGAGGCTTGGGAATTAAACAATGAGGTGATTAAGTTGGTAATATGAAAGGTCCATTGTTTTTGGAGCTTGACATCTACAGTGGACTGAGCTGGGATATCTCAACTTCTGCTGATTCCCAACTTTGTTTAAGACCAATACTAAATCAGCTGTTACCCCTATAAATATATTCTTGTCAAGTTATTTCAGTGCAGATGGCAAACTTTTAGAGAACAATCTGGAGCTAGAGTGGAAATAAAGCTAGGGAGAGAGATTTCAGGTCTTAAAGTCATCTTTTGGCTCAAATGTGACCAAGTGTGATGTTTGCCTAGAAAAGTGAAGTTAGACTTTATCAATCTCTGAGGGGAAATTTATCCTCCGCATGTGACCCATCCTGACTATTTAGGACTAAGGAACTTCCCGCTCCCTGGGCGCCGTGTTGTGCTGTAACTCGAGTGATCATGACTTAACTCCTGCATAGCCTCCAGGCAGCTCACTCCAACAGTGAGCTCCTTATACTGCGTCATCACAAAGCATTTTTAGAGATACTTTGCATGACAGCTGTGAGGAGCTTTGGCCGCTGGCTGGCTACTTTACATCTCTGAGCAAAAGATAAGCATCAGACACGCCAAATGAAATGAGTACGACTCACATTTGCTTCGGAAGTATTTAATATGAGCAATAAATGACGACCCATATTTGCAACAAATGTCAGCAGTGACGTCCTATGTATCTTTGAGCATCTCTTAATGACTCATTGAAGCATTTGCAAATGTGGTTGTGACGGACATAGCTCCATTTCCAGCCATCGTGTTACATTGTGATACTAATTATGGGACGAGAGTATTTTGACACAGTGCAGTTAAGGATGTGGAGAACATGTGTAATACTAATCTACTACAGCAAGCCAAAAAAAATGGCCTTCCTGCTTTTCTTTCTATTCAGCGATTCAGCGATCAAAACGCACAGAGTGAGGTCTGTCTACAATCAGCCACACATACTGTAGGCCATGAGACGGCACAAAAACCCAGACACAGAGGCACAAGTCACAACCACCAGAAGGCTATTTTTGAGCAGCAGAGGAAGAGGAGACGGGGGAAAACAAATCTGTCATCGACAGGAGGCTGAGAGTGCGTAGACAAATCAGTTGATTCACAATTTAGTCTCATAGAAAGAAACTTATTTTAGAATGAGCAGTGATAAAGACCGATGCGAGTGCAGACAGGCAAAGAGCAAAGCCGCAACATCAGCAATAGGTATCAGTATGGTTCCTCTGAGGGAGCTCTGCGGTGGCCCCCTCCTCCGTCCCTCCAGCCTCACAGGCCACGGTTGAAAAATTAATGCAGCAAACTGACAACACTTAGGACCTCCCCCTCTCTCTCTCTTCCTCTCCCCTCCCCTGACCCCCTCCCCATGTACCAAACAGGATCAATTACCAAAGCAGGGCTCCACTCAGCAGCGCTAAAGAAACAAGAGGCACTCTCTATCACAGCTGTGTGTCTGTGCGTGTGCGTGATGTTCAAGAAGGCTTACGAGGAGCAGGAAGGCAAGGAGGAGGTGGTGGTAATAGTCTGTTTGCTTCTCTCTAATGACAGCGGCAGAGTGGATTAGTGAGCCTCATAACCCATCAGCATCACTCCTCCCAGTAAGTGACAGAGGATGTAAATAACCAGTTGTGGCCACTGTGAGGAGGGGAGAAAAGAGAAGAGACTTATAAACCAAAGGGGTCGGAGCGTGTGCCAGGTGTGCGTTTCATCTGCACGCCTTCATCTGTATGCAGGTGGAGATTTCGAGAGGTTCCATTTCTACAACATCAGCCAAGTTATTCAAATGCAGCACATCTGACTGGAGAGGATAACATAAAGAAAGGCATCAGCAGAAATGGCAGCAGGCAGTAATCCCCCAGCCAGGCCACTTGTGTTTGCCACGCAGACAGGCAGCGCTGTCAGTGGCAGCCCCTATACAGGCCTTATCAGTGGCAGCCATAGGGCCCCTCTAATAACCCTGCTGATGCTTCGCTCTGCAAGGACAGACGGGGAGACAGACAGGCAGATGGGTTTCTCTTCCCACTTAAAGAAAGCTCCGGAGCACAAAGTATCAGCCTGTCACTGTGTGTGCACGACCACTGAGTGCCATTCGTCATTTCCCTCACTTTGCTGCATGTAATGTTCTGACAGCTTCGCACACGGTGTCACCTCCATCTTAATCCACTCCAGTGTTAACCTACCCACCTATTAACCCTTCACACACATGCACACACATCTTGCACTCATGACAACATTGTCTAAACTCAGGCACACTGGCACTGCAACCCCAGCTGGAGCATATCTGACTCCGGTGTCATTATCACCATTCGAAAGGTCAAGCACAGTGCTTCCACCCTCTTCTTTGTGATTTATGCCTTTGTGCTATAACTTCTGTTCACATTAATCTTCATCTGTAAATCTAATCACGCAGCCTCGCCATCACAGCTCCTGGTGCTCTCAGGACAGAAGCCGCAGCCGACGGAAACAGCTTATGTAAATACACCACTGTTGAAATAAGATGGGCAGCACGTGGTGCCTCGCTCCTATGATGAGACGCACTGATCAGTGTACAGATAGGAACAGCTATCACTTTATTGTTGTTTCTCTTCATTTACTGTCATTGTTCAGCGATATCTTTATATCCAATTCATCTCAATATACTTTTCATATCTCCAGGAGCATTTCTCTCAGCTCTTTAAGGGCTGAGGTTGTTGATACTGAAAGAAATAAAGAAATGAAGACAGGGTGCAGTAAGGGCTCAATTTGTAGTCAATGAATACCTTGAAAATTGACACCAGTAAATGAGGGTGATGCAAAAAAAAGAGAAGGATCTTCAAATAAAAGTGCTTTGAGGCATTCCCCACTTGTTTCTGAGCCAGTAATCATTACCTTCAGAAAGGCTCACTTGAAGTGTCGTGAAAACATCTAGTCCATCGTGCCTCGAAGGAGCCTTGGAGCACTTTGAGCAGAGCTGCCGGACGCTCTGCTCTGCTGCTGCCACATGCAACTATAAAGACTTCATCAGGTCTCCTGTGTGGAGAAGCAGCCACGCTTTCTGAGAGAATTCCCTCTGCACGGATTGAAGGGAACCTTGGCGATGACGCAGAGAGGCCTGCAGGCCTGTCAGCTCGTCTCCATGCCACTCAAATCAGCGCTCAGCTCTCCGAGAACTTCTACCACTGCACTGACACGCAGTCACAGGCTGGCTGACACGAATCTACAGCATCACTTCAAACATCCACTCAGTCCCTCAACATCATACTCGACATGTGGCGTGTGTGTGTGAGGTTCCCGCCACAGACCTAGGCTAAATCACTCCAGCTACTGAATTAGATATTGTGCGGCACACAATCATGTCAAGATCAACTCCAGATATGGAGGATAGCATAATTCAAGCTGAGCTATAAGCTGTTGGGAAGAATTGTTAAAGTTCACATTAAGTAATGGCATCAAACATTTAATCATCGAGCTGCTATAATTACATGCTGTACGTTGACATAATCCAATATCTAAGCCAAGAAATTTCACATGTAAACATAATTTTTTTTTAAATCTTTCAATTATAAACCTGTAATAAAATTGTGAATGATGGCTTTGAAGACTAGAAAGATTTATTTATTTAATGTTCAGGACAGATGACAGAAACAAACTAGTGCTATTTTATCACAGTCTGTTGCAACCATCACCTTTAAAAGGCACAACATACGAGTACTGGCTGAGTTTTAAAAAAGCCCTAATTCCTTTGACAGACATTATCAACTCAAGATTTCAAGATGATGACTGATATTTTATGTGCCACCAAAATGCAAGGAGAGAGCTTTTAATAATTGATGGTGCTGGAGCAAGGAGATTTTTAACCACTCTCCTTCTGTTATCAATCATTAATGGAGTTTCCATCAAAAACACTTCAACCCCTCAAGTATCAAATCTCTCTTGAAGGTGGAGGGCCCGTATTGAAACATCCCACTTAATCAAAAGGACACATGACGTGCTCTCATTTTCACTTGCACAAATTAGGATAATAACAGCACAAATTGCAAAATTGTTCACAGCGTTAAGTGTAAACGTAGGCATTTTTAGCTGAGGTCTTCTTGTGAGTGATGAGGGTTAATGGGAAAATTCTAAACATTGAAATCACAGAAGAGAAACAGCTTGCCAGCCGCAGTTTTTTCCCCCCTATTTTCTCACTTGTGCCACACACACATATATATATATATATATATGCAGACCTGTTTAAAGCTCAATGTATCTATCCAGCCATGTGCTCTGTAAAGCTGCAAGGCCTGGCTGGTCAAAGTCATACAGGACGCGACATGCATCAGCAGCACTCACAAAGAGACATAACACAGCGTCTACCCTTAGAAACAACCACAAGGTTACGCACAGTGCTGTATGTATACAAAAAAAACACATGCACACACACGCACGAGAGTCAGCTAGAGTTTACAGCTTAGGGGATCAGCTACAACCTTTCACTATCAAATCTATGACCCAGCTGAGGTTATATTGTCTAAAATGTACTTTTAATTACTGCAGTATCCTCTCCAACAATCCCACAGCCACAGATGCCACACACACACACACACACACGTCCAGTGCATACCTTGCAGCTGAGTGATAGCTGAAATGATAGAGTATTCCTAATTATGCATTAAGATGGTTTTGACAGTGTTCTGTGTGCCAGTAATCAGTGTCATGGCACAGTGCCAGTAGTGGCTCGGTTTTGTTTGATTTGTAGTCTGTAGCTCAATAGTAGGTCTTACACCTTCAAAGCTACAGTGCCACTCTCTTTCACTTCCTCCCTCTCCCTTTATCCTCCATCCCCCTTTCTCTCACCCCCCCCCCTATCAGCACACACTCTCACACTGTCCTGTTTCGCTTGGCCCGACCTTGCTTGTCATCAGGTATAAAACACCTTTTTCCAGGCTGCTGCATAACTGGCGCACGGAGAGGACACTAAGAGGATTCTGCTAGAGAAACTTCTAGCTTTAGGAGTTTCCAAAAAAGAAAAAGGAACCAGGATCCAAAATATACATAAAAACGTATAAGCTCTAAAGGTATGTGTGGAAGATGTGTAATCCCTTATAAAGCACATTATGACACTGCAAAATGAGCTACATCAAGGTGAATTGGTGTTATTGAGTACCTACGTCTATCTATTAAAGAGTGATTTATACAGTGTAAGCATATCGTGAGTCTTGGCTATGCTACTGGAAATGAACAGTATTAATGCACAGTCAGCCAGCTAATATTTGCTTAGTGAATGTTATCTAAATTTGCAACCTAGCTTTTTTTTTATGTCTTTAATTCAGTGTACATTGGCCAGGAGTTTGTCTCGTTATTACAGCTGTTCTAATCCCAAACCCATGCAGACAGGGCCAGGCTACAATGTGACTGTGTACACTATATTAACTCACACTCTTTGTTATGGCCATATGTAAACATGTATTTTGGAGTGCACTGTTGCTTGTGAGAGCATTTACATTCATATCATGGAGCCATCATTTGCTTGGGCTCCTGCCAACAAAGTGTCACCAATTCAATTACTTTTCAAAAGATAACAGCCATGTCTCCCATTTATCTAATCTCATCTCAGGAATTTATACAGGTAAACAAGACATCAAGATATTCATTTTTAAAGCAGACAGGTATCGTAAAAGGGGACTAATCTGTTTTTCACACATGCCTTTCACTTTGTGACTCTGCTGACTCACATGAGATGAGCTGAATCAAAGCGGCTTCAGACTCAGTGACTCTCAAAAGTTTTACTTAATCAAATTGATCAGGTGCTTTATCTTAAAGGACCGTGCCTGTGTATTTGCAGATCTCTGAATCACTGCCTACAACTTATTTTTCTTTATGCTGTGCTTATTGATGGCTGTCTCCCTGCAGACCAGATCCGAGTTGTCTAAAAGAGCGTAAAAGCCATTTCTGCAGTGCCAGGACTAGAAAGACAGTTACGGACAAATTGGCACAAGAAGTGTGAATCAGAGTGATGCAACTAAACCACCTGTTCCAAGTCACCTAGACCTTAAATCTGCATATTCTCTAAGGCAATAATAAGTTAACAGATTTTAAACACTGGTTTGTCAGGAAAAGAAATTCTTTCTTGTCCCTACAAGTGAGCATTAAGGAGTGAAAATAAAATGGCAAGTTAAAGTGATTATCAGACTATTGGTTTTGCGTCAAGCCTACAATGCCTCATATTATTATCAGCTGTTTTCCAGAGAACATCATCGTTTTACTGACTTAATTGCCGAGCATTCAGACCTCCTCTGGTTTCCATTAACTTCAACATTCAAATCAACTTCTAGAGAGCTACAGCTTATTTGGGATCAATAATTCATCACAGAGTTTGCAATGTGAGCTACAGTTGTGCTAATGTAAATAAACAAGCAAAAGAAAAAAAAAACCTCTGATACCAGAGAACTGACAGACGAAAGTTTAAAATATTTTTTAAAAAAACAGTGCTTTGACAAGCTGCACTGTCAGGAAATCAAATCACAACAGCAAGTGAGCAAACACTGGTGTGAAAAGGAGCACGTGAATTTTCGATGTTTCTTGTTTTTTCAGAGCTGCTCTCAAACGTCTGATGTTGTAGCATCTTCAAACGCAGCAGCAGAGAGGTTTTTAGTCTTCACTGTCACCTGCATCACTACATTCAGATTACATACCTCCAGGGTAACTGAACACACTAGGTGCTGTGATAGATTAGCAGTCTCAATCAAGTTTAAAGTCTCCTGCAAGCTAAATTTCATAATTTAGTGAGATGAAAAAGACAAATGGCAGGCCTAAACTGAGGAAATTAGTCCAAAAATGTTTGAAAATGTATGGTCATGTAAAATACAACATAGAAGATTTGTAGGTAGTCATGTCCAAAAAACACTGTAATTGTCCTTTAATAGTGGAGCTCTTTCTTCAGCATTTCTCTTTTTATGAAGGAAAAGTTACAACTGCAACACCAATATATGTCAAAACACTGAGCAGGATCAATACGCAGACATAAAATTTTCAAGAAGGTATGTGAAGTATGAAACTTGGCAGACACTGTGTAAGTCAACCAACAGTTTTACTCACTTTAATACGAATGAACAGCTCCAATTAATAACCTTTTATTCATCTTGTCAGTTTTGTCACTAATGGCAAAGCCCCAGGCACAAAAAAATCCAGTTTAACTGTCAAAATCCTTCTTTCAGATCAATTGCTTATCATTGCAACTGATGAACAGCCTGATAAAACCGACATCTCACCCTGCTCTCTGCACCTGTAAGTCTCAGAAAGAGCCTCATCTGGAAGACATGGGCTATTGCCAGCCCAATTTGACTGACAGAGTCCAAACGACAGACGCTCCACAAAGAGACAACAAGTAGCTTAATACCCTGGTGTGTGAGTGGCTGTGTGCACTGTGAATTTTAATGAGCATGACAGAGAAACATTGAGACACAAGAGGACCAAAACACAGATAGAGCTCTCAGATTGTCTCCCACGGTGTCTGGACTGGCGGCTGCTACTCTTTGTGACCCCGATGCTCTGAGCCACAGATCAGATCAGGGACACTGCACGACAGATGTCTGCCCCGGCGCTCTGTTCCAGGCATGAGTGCTGCTGGCACACACACAAAAGAAGAGGAGGGGTAGGGTGAGGCAAAAAGGGAGAGAGAAGATGGATGCAATGAAAAAGCAGAGGAGGAGAAAGAAAACAGTGATGATAGAGGAAAAGGGGAAAACGGAAAAGGATGAGGGGTGAGAGGACAGTTTTGCCTTCAGATATCAGGTGCCGCGCAACGCCACACATGCTTTATCGGCGGGCCTAGATCTGCTCTGTCATGTCTTTGTCAGACACGAACCAGTTCGGTCAGAAAGTGAAAACACAAGTTAAGACATACCTCAAGCTGCAACTCTCACCGTGACTGGCCTGGAGGAGGAACGGGAGGCCTTACATGCACTAAATACTCATTAGTGTTCTTTTGTTTAAAACAAGGAGGTAGTTATATACAGAACAATGAGGTAGGAAAACACAATTCAATCAACAGCAGAAGGGCTGATGGAAGAGAGCGCTCAGTAGCCACCAATGCTGCTTCATATGACCTCTGCACAACAACTCTGACACTCTACTTTGAGGAGCAACATGCAAAAAGACGATAAGAGGAGAGAAGAAAGGAGCTAATTATAGCCTCGCAGCAGGATGCTCAGAAACAAACTTGATTATCATCATCGTCAAGAAGGCACAAAGGAAACCTACTGCCTCCCCCCTTCCACCACAATCCAATAGAGAGGCTTTTAGCCTCCGTAATGATTTAGAAAAGTGACAAGTCAAACAGATTTACTGTGACAGTCTGAAAGGGACCAGCACGCAGACTATTACTGTTCACGTGACCAAATCTCCTAACCCTTCCTCTATCCCCATTCTTGTACCCACCTACCCTAGCCCATGCTGCCAGTTCCAGAGGACAGCGTAGAATAAAGCTGGCTCAATAAAGACAGGCAACAAGCCTATTCAATCCCCCCCCCCGGCTCAACATGAGCCCCCTTCAAATAAGAGAGAACAGCTCTGTTTTGTGTGGAGTTTTGTGTGTGCAGTTAGTTACTTAAAGCAACATATCCCCCACCCCACCCCCCGATAAGGATCTGGTCACGGAAAACTTGTGGCACAAAGTAAACAGAGATACCTTTGTACAAATTTAATACCATTACCCAAGGTTTATCAGATTTAATGAGCCGTGGATGTGAGGTGAAATTTTCAGCTTGCAGGAGCAGCTGACAACATTTGTACAGCAGCCTTGGCCCCTTCCACTGGCCATGAAACTCTATTAAAACCACTTATTAAACTGCAAAAGAAGATCATTAAGACACAGAAAACATTTGGCAACTCCTGCAACACGCTTTTCATTATTATTAGCTTTTGAATAAATGGAGTGCTCTCTCTGCTTGTCTTTTCCATCCTTATCCAGCGGTAGGAATTATTTGTGCCCTGAGTGACAGAATCTACATTTGACTTTCACTTTCATTGTCCTGAAATATGGAACAAATTTATGTTTGAGTAGCATCAGTCCCTCCCGGCCTGAGACGCTTTGCCTGGTGCAGTCATCTGCCCCCCCCCCCCCCCTTCTCCTCCTCCTTCACCCCCTCCTTTTTCTGGAAGGTGAAAAACACCTTGGCTGTTCTGAGCTTTGAAAACAGAGCCACCCCTAAAACCATCAGAGCTGGCGGTAGAGGGATGTGTGCAGAGAATACTCAAGGAGCAGAAACCCTCAGGCTACGCATATTCAGTTTCCCCCTTTCTTGCTTCCAAAAACAAAGGAATTCCAGAGAAAAGCAGGGCAGGACCTCACCCCAAGCCACTGCCGCTGCTACTACTACTAACCCCCCCCCCGTCTCTCACTAACTCTCGCACACAAACATTTCATGGATACATGCACACACACAAACACAAAGCAGTGCAAAGGTGATTCCATGCAACCGTCAGTGAGAAACACCTCCTCTCTTGTTATACAGTCATGTAGATTTGACATCAAGGGGGACATGACAAGGTTACGGAGACATGATTGGAGAAGAGGGTGCAGGGGTTTGTGAGGGTAACTGTGTTGGGGGGAGGTAACATGTTGTTTGGCCTTAATTCATATTTCAGAGCCATGTCTGGCTGCTCTTGTTGCTGGCCATCAGTAAGCTGCAAAGAGCTACACATTAACCTCACATGCATATCGGTGGGGCGTTGCACAATACCCTGATACCCTGAAGATGTGGCGGGTTAGAGCTGTGGAGTGAAAACTGCCCCTCTACCCCTGCCCCTACCTACCCCATTCCCACCCCTCCCCTCCAAAAATATAAAGGCCAGACATGAAACATGTGATGTCCTCACGTGTGTCTTTAACTATGTCAACACATGCCATTCAGCTTCCACTCAGCTCCCACCAGGCGGCCAAATAGAGGTTACATACAGGATGGCGGTGAAAACAATATGGCCAAGATGTGTATTAACTGGTGTAAGTAATCTGGAATAATGAGGGAGTCTGTGCAGACACAAAGGAGCCCCCATTACTTCCTTCTACTGGATATTTTGCTTGAAAATTGACTGAGGGAAAAAAAAGGAGAAAGTGAATAAATCCACCCACTCAGACTGGCCGCGTGTTTCTAAATCATCTCTCATTATTTGGTAATCTCTACAAAAATAGGTAAATATAGATTGCTTGTTCATAACCAATACTTAAAATGTGTGTTATGAACAGCTCTTATTTGTCAACCAATCTTCAGCAATGTAAAAATCAAAACTCAGTTTGCTTTTATTTCTCTGGTGTGCATATTTGCGAACAGTAACTCAGCAGCCTTTAAAATCATAAACACATGGGCTCTTGCTGTTTTGTCAATAATGTTTGCCAGATAATTAAAAAGCCCTGGGAGACAATGATAAACATTGTTTAGAGGCTGATCCCTGGCAAGCGCCAAGCAGTGTATCATTGCTGTCTCCGGAATACACACGATTAGCCTGGTCTCATTATTGATATAATAAATGACGTGGCTTTGGTTTTGCAGGGAGACTGTACTTGCAACCGTGGCAGATAAAAAAAAAGGGTGAAAAGCATCGCCCCTTTTACCCGGGATAACAAGAGAGATGGGTGTCTGCGGTCACACTGCAGATAATACTTGTAAAATTTGCAAAGTCAGGTATGCAGCCAGTTTTAGTACTTTTAGACATATATTTTAAATAGCTGAGATTCCCTTTTATTACAGTGGACTTTCAATTTCTTTGCTTCCTTCATTTGTTTCATTCTACATCAAACCTTTACTTCTCCTTCTCCTCCGCCTCCCTCTCTCTTTCTCTGTGAAGTTAATGCTGTAGCTCAGCCCCAGCCCACCAGCCCGTCTCTCTTTACAGTTGGTGTATCCACACAGAGGTTTAAAATATGCCCCTTTATCTGAGCCGCCCAGGCGGGAAAATGAAAGGGATGTCAGTCCTTAGAACCCTGGGAAAGCGCCTGGCTCAACCGCCAGTGTCAAAACCAAGGGGAGGGCACCAAGCGGGCAAACACACCACACACAGAAATGGACTTTTTCTGCAAGTGAGCACTGCCGGAAAGTGGTAAGAAAACGGTCTTAGTAGGGCAGTGGAGCTCACAATTTTCTGCCTTTATGATTTGGGAGCTCTCAACAACCACAACTGGCTTTATTAACACAATAGAAGGATGACTGGAAATTTAACATCAAGGGCACGACCTTCCCCCAGCCTTAAAACTGAATCTTTGTCCACAAAAATATGTTTTCATTGTTTGCCTGTAAAAACTCAAAGAAAAGTGAGAGCCACTCTTCATTACTCCACATTTCAGCCTTTGCACTCTATGCCTGTGAAAGAATTTGCATAATCTGAGAGCAGATATTGCACAACTCCCTCTCTCCCTTATAACTGACATCCAAAGCAAGGAATAAATGCTGTCCCTTTGCATTAGTTAATCCTAGTTAATTTACTTTGTCAGAAAACAATGAAGTATGTATCCCCGGAGGCCATGTTGGAGACAACTCGACCGCCTTCAGAGAATCTCTGCCATCACTCTTGATCTCCCACGCAACCTCCACCAGAAAATCAGCATGTGGCGTATTGTCTTTACGAAAAGATTCATTATAAACTAGAAGATAAAATGATTTGTAAGATGCTGCGTAGAGGGTAACTAAAGTGTATGTAAAATTCATTTGCTTAATCTGGAGTCTTTCACTGGTGTTTGAAAACATGACAAGTTTTGACTCATTGGCTCAACCCCGTCCCCCCCCCCCCCCGAAGTCACTCTTCTTTTGCTGGCCTGGTTGGTCTAATACCTGGCACGAACTCCAGCTGCATGAGAGCGAGTCTGAGCATTGTACTGAGTGGCTGTCTGGCAAATGAACCCATGTGGGACACTGTGTAAGGTGTGAAGACCTCTTGGAGGAGGCTGCAGTCTGTGTTGGCTTGCAGGCATACCCCGGTATCAGGGGAGACAAGGCAAACACAGCAGATCAGTACTGAAACTGTAAACCCACTGACCCAGCATGAAGAGGGAGAGGAGAATAATTAGTGACTGTACTCACAACTCAAAGGAAAGCAAGAGAGAGGAGGGAGGAGGTGGAGGTTGAGGTGGGGGTGGGGGGCGCACAACACACGAAGAGCACGCAGTTGGAGGATGAGGACAATGAGTTTGTTTAGTTTAAACAGGATTTATAAGCCAAACAGACACACGCCAACGCCACTCACTCAGACACATGCTATCTCCTTTTCTCTCTGCCGCTACCTCTTCTTCCTACTGTCACACCAACACAGTCACAGCTGAAACAGACTCTGTGAGGATTTCAACAGCAGTATAAAAAAATTTTTAAAAAGTGAGGGTAATTGTTTGCGATGGTGCGAAATCTTGAGTGCAGGCGGCAGCCCTGGGCAAAAGGATGGATGGACGGATGGATGGAGGGAACATTTTGTTCCTCCTGTGCGGGCTCCGACTCTCATATTGTTCCTGGTGAGGCCTGGTATCATTTATGATTCAAGGGCCCCTGCCTCTTGGCGGATGGGAACAGGACATGGCCATTGTGACGTCCCCAGTGCTCATTTCTCAAAGAACATCAAATCAAACATGCATGAGGCGGGGACAGGGTGGGCCACTAACTGCTCTCGTCACTCTGTGCACTTTGTTTCTTTCTCTTATCTGAAGTAAAAAAAAACACTTAGAAGGCTGTGTTTTACAGACGTTTGGAGAGTTCAAGGTTGAAGTGACAGCTCGTTAGAAACTGATGTTTTGCCTGTATTACACAACTTAACCAGATACCTGTCAACAACATAACTAAAAGGCATTGGAAATTAATCATGTTACACTGGTTTACTATGGAGGGGCTACCTTAACAGCACTGCCCTGTTTCTGAAATCTGGAAAACAGATATTTCTATGGTTGGTTGCCAAACAACAGCACTTGTTTTTACTTGAGGTCATACCCCTCACTAAAAGACTCAGCAGTGACTGTCCTGACCGCCTCAGCCACCTGAGGCGTTTAAACCCACCATGCCTCAGCCCACAGACCGCACCACAGTGCCAGGGGTTTGCAGCTTGAAGGACAGTGGTGACCGGGATGTGGCATTGAGGTTTTCTGATCCCCATGTCTCATGTGGGTCCACCCTTGGCTGATGTTTTGACATCATCACAAATCAGTCAGCCAGGATGAGTTTCATCGGCTGGGTGCTTCTTTTTCTGTGCATTACTTACTGCAATTACCAGGTTTTGACCTTGTACAGAGCTTGACTGTAGACTTATGGGTAGAATTACGACAACATTTGAGAAGTAGTTAAGTGTCTGACATGAGGGCACAACCTCAGCTGAAACTGAACATTTCAAACTTAGTCTTTAAAACTCTCCGAGCAACACCAGTTTTTCCTTATTAAAAGTAATAGAAGCAGATCGAAAAACCAAGACTCAGTCTCTATGAAAAATCCTGCCAAGTTAAACCACAAGTGAGACAGAGAGACAGACAGAAACAATGGCTGACTTCTGCTTGGGACATGAGTAGGTGGGTTTTGGTCTGATGTCGAGACACCAGACTATAAGAGTCCGTGTCAAGCGTACAAGCAGCAAGTATTTCACAGCACTCCTCAAACCAACACGAGCAGCTAGATGAAATGTCAGGCTGTCAAAACATTGATTAGCGTTTGCCAGGTTTTAAGCACTTAGCAGGCTGCAGCTGTGCCAACACACAGTAAACAGCAGCAACTTGTTAAATTGCTGAGTAACAAAAAGATAATTACTCACACGCGAGTAATTAGTTGTTTTTGCCATACATACTTATAATCAGTATTAGCTCACAGCTTTGTGAAGGTTCAAAGATATGGGGAAAAGGTGCAATCACTACCTTTTATGCTTTCTGTGAATAAACTGCACAAGAGATCGAAGAATAGCTGCAGGTGTAACTGAATTTATCTAGCTTGTACTTGTTGCTGCTTGATCCTTTTAAAAATGATTAAATGGAGATAGAAATGTTAGAAGTGATTCAAATTGCTAGTTTAATCAAAGGCATTTGAAAGTCTTCGTTCCTTTCTGTGTCCATTACTGGTTTAAGAAACAAATCTATATCTTCTTCCTCGTGTTCAGCTGCAACATGCACCCCTGTTGGTGCATGTGTTGTCTTTCTGTCCCTGTTTATGATTTAATTGTTGTCACGTGACCAACACTCACAGACATTATAGTGTATGTGGCCAAAGCACACTTTCACCCAGCACCGTAACTGACAGCCTTTGAAAACACCCAAATTTGATTTCAATGCGAGTCCACCACAGCCTTCAGCTTGCTTAGTGAATCAGACACTTTTCGGTCTTGTCCCACAGCCGGGCTGGCTGGCTGGCTGGCTTTTTTTTTTTTTTTTTGCAGAGAGGCCCCAGGAGGGACAACAGAAGGAAAGAAAACTCACACATACACACACAAACAACACACACTTCCAAGTTTCAAACAGTTGCAGATGGCTTTAATTCCTTGCCCTCTTTCTTTCACATTTTATCAGGTAAGCTACTCTGAACAAGCGTGCTGTCTTTTCATGCCTTGCTGAGACGATTTAATGTTGCTTCGGTTCATCAGAAGGAGTGAAGAAAAAAGAAAAGTTGAACAGCACTAATTAATGTGGTGCGGCTGACAAGTGTTGCTGCTGAAACAATTTCATTACATCACCAATTTAAATTACAGAGGAAGGAGACACTGGAGGGTGCACCCATTGAAAATCAGTTTAACACACTCTTTTAAATGTATAAGGAGTGGACACAATAACACGAACACCTGCAATCAAATGCAATACACCTGCAATAAAGTCTGTAATGTTTAATTACAGTTGAATGTGTCAGATTTAATGGGAAGCGTGGCTTTGATGCTGGAGATGACTGAACACATACGTGCCTTTTCACCTGATGACAAACCTTCAGTAAGACATGGGTGGTTGTAGATGAGTTATTATGGTTTATATTTGGTATCACCAAACTCCACAAAAACAGTATTGCTGTCTTGTAACTAATCACATTCCACTCCACCTCAGCATCATACTAATAAGGGTGGGGGCTTTTTTGCCACCCCTACCAAAGTTTAACTGTCCTGTAGCAGGGTGGGTGCACAGTAGTGCAAGAGTGACAGTCTCCTCCTCCTTCCTCCGCCTCATCCCGCTGGAACCCCCCTCTCTGCTGCGCTCTGCCCCAGCTGGCCTCACATCCAGACGGGAGGAATTTAACGGGGAGGGACTGCCAGACTGAAGGCAGAAGGCTGCGCTGCTGAGTCAAGCAGCTCATCCACACTCGGCTGCAGAAAGGCTTTGAAAATGTGGTACTCCTGGTCTCTATCAGGGATTGAGAGAGTTTAGTGACCAGTAAACCACATGCAATTTGTACTCAGATGTCTTTATGGGTGCATGCACTGACACCTGTGCATCTTCATCAATGGCAAATCTTATTTATGGAGAAAGTTTGCTTCTTTTTTTTCTTTTTTTTTTTAAATATACTAGCATCCCATGAAATGCTCCCAATGACTTCCCACTGATGACCAATGATCTCTGAATGACCTGTGAGAGGATCTAATCAGTCTTATCAGTCACAAGTCAGGTAGGCAGGAGTCATTGAAGCTGCATTACATGGTGTTGTCGTCAGAGAGCACAGCAGAGTAACATATGGACATGCCTGCTAGTTGCATTACAACAGGTAGCCGATAATAGCCTTTAAAGGAGTCAACAAGCCCAGACACACTGACTGACTGTTAGCTAAGTGACACACATTCTCAGTTTAGCCTCGACCGAGCCATCAGCTGATCGGCCGAGAAGACACAACTCACGTAGACCCGCGATCCGTGGAGTTCCTCACACATTCCTGGTCGGTGTCTTCTCTCCCCCCCAAAAAAACCAACAAAAAAACGCACACACGCCTGTCATAAAGTGTCCCTGCAGACACGGGCTGACTTTCGCTCCAACTCGTCCACACCAGGCAGAGCCGCGCGCCCACAAGCCCGAATATCAGGCTGCATGAGCTCGCTAAAGACAATCCGCCGCTCCGCCCTCCCCGGCGCCGACACCAGCTCACTGGCGGCGGCTAAAGGTGCAGGAGAGGTCGGCCTATTGTTAGCAGGTAGTCTCCGTCCGGCGGGGAGGTGAAACCCCGTCCGGAGCAGCACAGCAGGACATTCAAACCCCCGCTCTGCAGCACCACCAACAACACACACTCACTCACTCACACACACTCACACACACACTCACTCACACACACACACACACACACACACATTACCGCTCGCGAAACTTACTTTCAGCCCGGATCTCGGTGGCAAATCCGCGTTATTGTTCCTCCCCCAGAAACCTCGTGTGTTTTTGTTTAGTTTGTTTGTTTGCTTTTCTTAACGGCGCTCCTCTCCCGCGGTCTCTCCACCTCACAAAGCCGCCGTGAGAGCCCCGGAGACGGTGTGAGTGAGTGACTGAATCAACTACCGTGGAGCACGGCAAGTTGAAGTGTCAGATTACACTGGCTATTCAGTTACCAGCCACAGAGCCGTGCTCGGCGGTCGCAGCGAAAACGCGGTCTAGATTTTCCGCGGAAAGACACACCGGTGCGGTGAAGGTGGAACTACCCGGAGCGGAGCGGACCGCAGCTCCTGCCATTGTCTGCTCAGTGTCATTACAGCTGTTACCACACGGCCGCCTGTCGGGACTGGGTCAGTCCGCTAACGATGATTGGATTAGGGCAATTTTAAGTTGAAATAAAAGATTCAAACACACACATTTAGGAAAATACATTTAGCACAAAGAGCAAAAACAATAATAGGGGCTTCAGAATATATTAATATTGTGTTATCGCTCATTCTGTTAATGCTCCTAGTAATGAGGTTAATAATGTGTAATTACCGAGTTCCCTTTCTATTCAAATGGTTTTAGTTTAAAATCCAAATACATTCAATCAAATAAAGTTAAAGTTCATCAATCATGAAGGCTGGATTTAAGTGTTTTGGGGATAGTTTTTCTATCCATTTGAATGAATTCTAAATAATATCATAAATGCACATATTCGTCGTTATTTTATTACTGAAATAATGAAAATCCTAATAATGTTGTAATGATAATTTTTAATATTTCTTACGTTAAAATCTCCTTAACCCGGCACGATGACAAACAGGCAGTAACCTTTGACAGCCGCGGTCCAGGTCCAGGATGTCTGCAGACGCGGCACTCCGGGTTTTGCGGGTGGCCGGGCTCCGGTGGAAGCCTCGGAATAACAAAGACGTGTTTGAGAGCAGCGGCAGGCTGGGTTGAACGGTGACGTCAAGGAACAATGTCTCTCCTCCCGACACGCACGCACGCATGCACGCACGCATGCACGCACGCCACCACACACGCTCTTCCTAGTCACTCAAGGCTGAACTGCCCAGAGGGAGGGCCGCTCAGTTCGCAGTGCATCAGATAGAATCACTCACTCCTCATGCTGGGCCTGCACACTGGATTTCTTCAGTGTTTTTTTCGGTTTATTTGTTTGTTTGTTTGTTTATTTCTTAACTGCAGGAGGGGAAATATAAGAATAAGGGTGGCAGATCAGCCGCTGCAGATAACACATCAGAAAAGAAAACGGCAAAAGTAGCCGTACAAACACATTATTTCTTATGGCTGATAAATTTAGGTTCATCAATAAAGAGCAATCAGATCTGTTGAAAGGTAATTCACAATTTCTGCAATGCAATGTCATCAGTTCAAGGCCCAGATTCCTGTCAGCTGCTCCTGGCACCGGCTGCTCTCCTACTAGAGGGGAAGGAAGGGACTGCCATCCGCTTAGTTTCCTGCCTGCAGGGCTCCTGACACTGATGCAGTAAGGTCCTGAACAGGGTATCAGCAGCCGGGGGAGGGAAGGCTGGGTGTCTCTATCCCCGTGTCTCAAGGACACCCCAGCCCCCTGGTCAAAGCAGCTACCCACGCTGATGGGGGACAAATGCGACCAGTGACATCACCGTCTCAGACAGTCACTCATTTTTATTTCAGGGGGCCTGTTTCTTAGAAGGTGATTGGATGAAGA
Organism: Remorina albescens; assembly: GCA_034769265.1. Lineage (NCBI taxonomy): Eukaryota > Metazoa > Chordata > Actinopteri > Carangiformes > Echeneidae > Remorina > Remorina albescens. The sequence goes on along the minus strand of CM068491.1, from coordinate 10,071,776 downwards.
GTCAATGTCACAAACCTGTGAGCTCATGATCAGACCCCCCCCCCCAAAATGGCTTGTCAAACCCGTGTCTTTGTTCTGAAACCGCTTAAGTTATTGATGTTTTCGATCTGTCAAGTTGCAGCAGAAATATTGATGTAGACACTACGATTCACATAAGACACTTCCTATATAGAGAGTTTTTGCTAAAATCCTCGGGGCTCCTTGTTGTCAGACAATTTGAGCCTTCTTTCAGTTTAATAAGAGACAAGTATAGGTTTCTATTCTCCCAGAGCATGAAATCAACAACTGACAGATCTATCGTTGGGTTTTGTCATTTAGGTTTTAGTGTGCTGATATTATTATCAGTTCTGGATCATCTATCAAGTTTTTTTATAATACCAATTTAAGATGACAAGGTCTGCTATGGGTGTTGGTGGTGGTGCTGGAGGGGGCGCAGCTGGTCAGGTCACTTTGCAGCAGCCCTCCAGTTCAAAGAAAGGCTTGTTATCAAAACTCCTCATTTCTATCACAAGACGTGTGCCTAAGCCTCTCCAAAATAATATGGCCAGATGGCTGCCATCAAGATGGATGGATAATAGGTGGGGTGACTTCAGCTTGACTTGGCTCTGTGTATAATTTCATACGCACAGTATTTCAAAGGGCTGAGTGAATGCATCAAAGGAGAACAAAGAGAATTCTCAGTGAAGCATGCTATGACAAGGTTAATACATATTGCATTGTGTTGGAGTGTATCAAATTAACATATGAAAACTGTTTAGACTGTAGAACATTAGTGACGATCAGGGCGCGTATTGGCTTCCGACTTGTGCTCAGACACAAAATGATGCACGTTTCTCTTGGCCACTTTGCTGTAGGCTTTCTACTGGTGGCAAGGGAAGCAGCAGGGGGAGTGACGGATGCTGCATCAGGCCTCATGTAGCTACATGATGGAGGGAGACTTTCAGTTGTGCTGACTTAAGCTTTCCCATTCACACAGAGGTGTGATGGTTGTTTACAGTGCCACCCTGCTGTCATCACCATGATGCTAATGCTGCTGAAAACACTACGCTGAAATACTAATGAACAAGTTCTCTAATGAAGTACAGAGCGAGTGAGTGACTGAGTCCTCTTTCACACTGAAAAAAAACCTTTTCCTTTGCTGTAAATGGGTTTTCTGACTCCTGACCAGGTTTTCTACAGAGGTCTGACACTTGCTTCTGTATATAAAAGGCCAAGAAAAGACCAACTTGGTTGCTTTATATAAAATATTATAAAACCATAATAATACTCAGTTTATGCAGTCAGTTTGCGGCCATCATAAGCTATTTTCCAAGACACATGATCCTCCACCATGTTTGACTTGTAGGTCTTGTTGCAATCACAATTATTGACATTAACACTATCTATGTGAAGATAAGTTTGTAATTTAGTGATGACCTATGAATTAAGTCTGTAGCCAGGAGGAAATGATGTTGTTTAGTAGAGGTGATCAGGTGAATAACAGTGATACCTCTTTCACCTAAATTCTTATGCTAAAAATGGTCAACACCACTGCCTCTCTCCAGTTTTCCCAAAGCTCGAGCACTGTTGGCCTGGCAGATAAATCACATAGCCTCCTTTGATTACTAAATTAGTCGATTAATTGTCAGAAAACAATCAGTCCAAGGTTTAATCCTCAAATTGTTTGTTTTGTCTGACCACGACTGATCTGTTTCTTCGATAAGTGAGTCAAATAATTAAGCAATTACTGAATTTGTTTTTTCTAGATTTTCTCTTGATTGTCTAACGGTGCAATCAACATATAACTGAGCACTAACTTCAAGTTGATGGCAACAGCTTGGCCTGAATGTATGATCAATAGCCAGTTATAACTGGGTAGATGAGGAGTGAGATCAGTGTTGAGTATCTCTCTAAAAACTGGGATTTTTGGACTGATGGAATAGTTCATTTTCAGGAGAAGTCGAGAAGACTTGAGGCCGTACACACATCGTCTCCTACAGAGAAAAGGCAGAGGAGCACTAATATAAAACAAGACAAGAGAGGTCTGGTTGAGTACACCATTGATTGTCTCTGGCTGTGAGAAGAACAAGGAGCTGAGAGAGCAAAAGGGACAGAAAACAGATGATACAACTGCTGGCTTGGACAACCTTTTATAGATGCTCTTTTGCACTGCTCCTCTCCCTCTCTTTCTCTCCCTTTCTCATCTGTTCTCTTCGTTTCCCCTGTTTTTCAGCAGTGTATGTTGACTGAGCAGCGGCAGATAAGGCAGACAGCCGGGCCCCATGCTGACTGGCCCGACTGGCTGTGGGGAGCACAGAGGCAATCAATGAGTGCTCACAATAGAGTGCCAGCATTCAGATAGCTAACAGCTCCCTGAGGCCATGGGAGGGAGGTGGAGAAGAGGGGGATGATACAAAAAAGGGAAAGAGAGAAAAAGCCAGGGGAAGGCGGCTGAAGTTATTCTGTGCTTTAACACACGGGTGTCATAGGTTGTTTCCATGCCACTGGTGCAAATAAGGAACATGCATGGAGCACTAAAGCACATTTGCCTTTGTGGTTGTTTATGCTCAGTAAAGCATGTGTAACTTCAGGTCAGGAGCTCTTGACTGCATCTGAAGCAGGACTCTTCAGTTATGAAATGTAAAGTGTAGAGTGGTGCTCTGATGCTTGGGGTGATGGCCGTAGCGATAGTGCTATTTTTAGTTGTCTTCTTCTTGCCCTCATTTTAGCATGGTTTGCGTGTTTGTATGCATGCATATGTGTGAGCCATGTTTTTCTTTCTCCTCCCCCTCCCCCCCTTTTTTTGAACATTATTATGCAATGTATTATCTGACCTTGGGAAGAGCATGTAACAGAGAGAGCGAGAGAGCTGCGTAAACATGTGACCACCTCAACCTCTGTGTCATCCTTGACTGCACAACTAGCTACCTCACTAGTCACAGAACAGCCCTCATGTGGATTCAGGACATTATTAATTCACCTTATTCACTTATATAAGTTGACAGCTCCTTGTTATATACAGGTACCAAAGCCTGAGGCACGGCTAGACAAAACAGGAAGCATTTTGGTGTTATTTTAACTGAAGTCTATAGTCTCATTTTTTCAAGTTAAAACCATTTAAAATTGCACGACAACCTGCTTTTGAAAACAGTTTTCTGTAACAGTCTGCATTGAAACAAGGATCTCATGTCTGGAGTTAAAAAGGAAAACAGGCCGGCAGACAAGCCACCTAAGCCATTGCCTATTTCTCAGGATGACATTAATATAATAGTGCTGGTGCCCAAAACAACCTTGTATTGATCCACATAACCTTTTAAGCCAATCGATTGCTGCACTCTAACTCAGAACGCTTTGACATGGGCATGTTTTCAAGCACAGATTTGTTGCAGTGTTGCATGGTTAATGTTGTGTCTTGTGGAGTCGTTTCTGCTGATGTGTGTTTAATTTGTCTTCATTCAGTTTTACCCACTTGCCCATTCATAGAAAAATGCAGCAAATATGTAAAAAGAATTCATTAGATTTGCAAAGAAATACCTTGTGATGACATCTGTTATAATGTGTTTTCATCTTTGCCATAGTGACTCATGCTCTCCTGGTTTTAAATAGTCCAATTGCTTCCCAACCTGCTGGTCATGGTGACTCATCCTTAAGCACATTCTTGAGATTTAACATTTGCTGATCCTGGAAGGAGTTCATGATGAACTGAATGGCCAGAGACACTGGGATTGATTTTAATTGTAAGGCAAGCTCACTGCAGTCTCTGCTGAAGAGTAGCTGCACATGTAAAGGTAACCAAAGTTTTTTGGGGGATTTTTTCACATGTACCTCCCAAACATTTTCATATCACATGGAAACTATGCCTGTTCTGAACATGACATGGTAATAGCCACCACTTAGTTGTTGTTTGTCCTGTTCCTTTTGGTGAATTATAGCTGTCAGATGAGCGTTTATGGGGTTTAAAGTGTCCTCCTGTTTTCCAAAAACTGAAGTCTTTCAGTCACTCAGAAAAAACACTAAACTTGCCTGAAAGCAGTCTTGCTGTTTTAGACCCACTGATCCAATTGGCAGTCATCAAATGAAAAAAGAAAAATAAATAAATTAGAATCATATAGTCTCTATTCTAAAAACACATGTACATTCAGTACATACATATTTTAGCTTTCATGATTATGGTGCCGTTCATATATATTGCATTCAAGCATACAAAAATGTTATATATGACTGACTACTATCTGCTGAATGACAAATTAGCTAATGAAAATCCAACACTGAGCTAAACATACATATTCAAACCATATATTCTGCATTGTCACCATACAGACACCATAATTATTCATTCATTCATCTTCTACTGCCTGTCTGTTTACAGGTCCCAGGGGCTGCTAGAGCCAATCCCAGCTCACATTGGGTGAAGGCAGGGTACACCCTGGACAGGTCGCCAGTCCATCACAGGGCCACCACACAGAGACAGACAAACAACCATTCATACTCACAATCAGACCTACGGACAATTTACAGTCACCAATTAACCCAAACATGATGTCTTTGGACGGTGGGAGGAAACCAGAGTACCCGGAGGAAACACACGTAGGCACGGGGAGAACATGCAAACTCCACACAGAAAGGACCCAGGCCAGGAACCGAACCCGCAAGTCTTCTTATTGTGGGGTAAAAGCACTAACCACTATGCCGCCATGCTGCCCCACCATAATTATGTTACATAAAAAGGTCTATGCTTATCTTAATAATTTCAGAGCACATGTTATATATTGCACTGGTTATGCCTACTTAGCATTTTAACAACAGGAACACAGCCTGTAGCCTATTTAGGAGCTTTGGCACAAATCTCTGTGATTATGTACATTAACAATGACTAATCAGGTTATACAACCTACCACTGTCCAGGTCTCCAAAGATATTTGTGACTGAGATCACAACCTCTCGTGTGTCTCTGGAGGGCAAGTGTTTTTCTGCCTCACTGTTCAGGACAGAGCTTGGAGCCTCAGAGCAGCAGGAGGAGGTATTGAATCTCCTCCACAAAAATAAATAACGCCCTTGTGTGCAAGTGACCAGTGCTCACTCCCAGACTTTCAAGGCGGCTCGAGTTACTGTGGCCCCTGACAGGAGCAGACAGGTTGTGTCTGAGAGAAATACCTTCCCACAGATGACATCATTGTGCGGGAGAGCAAGGCACAAAGTGAGCCAGGAATGGCTCCACTACAAAGGCTCAATACTCAATCACAACCTAAGATCATGTCCTGATCTTTTTCTCCCAACAAGTTTTACTGCATGATGTTATCTGTGAGAACATTCTGGGGTTTTTTTTTCGCAGAAGGTGTGGCTGCATCTCTGTCTGATCTGGACCCTGATTAGACTGTTATTCAGTCCATGAAGAAGAAAACTTCACTCTTGAGTTATTAGTATTCGAGAGGCCTTACAACATGACCTTAATTCCCTACAGTGGCATTGCTCAGAGAGTACAGCTCTTCGTTTATTATGTGCACACAGAGAGAGTCTTTTTGACGAAGAAATAGTTTGATCTAACAAGGCAGCCCTCGAGATGAGTCTATTGTGTGAGTTGAAATTAGCTCCCACCACCCTGTTCCCAATGAGGGTGGTCTCCCCTGGGCGCTGTGGATGACATTAAAGGGATTTGTCCGTGAAGATTTGACTCTGTTACCACAGATAATGCTCCACTAGACAACCACAGAGATCAGAGAGAAAAGCATGTTGCTCATAACTTGTAATAATGTGTATCACAATTATCTAAAATGGCCTCATCTATTCATCTACCTCATTTTCACTTAGAGTGTCACAGAATCATGGGAATTTTCTGAAATCAGAAATAACTGACAATTTAATTAATGAAAAACAACTATCCATACTGGTCACAGGGGAAGGCCTTTCAAATCAATGGAGGAATTTGTGCTACAAAAAAAGCCCAACTAGTTAAACCAGTGAAAACATAGTCATACCACAGAAGACAGCACCACCTGCTGGTTTTTCCTGGTTACTGGTGTGGGGTGGGGGGTTAGGAGGGCAGGGGGGTTACACTATCTGTGAACAAACAGATGTGATCACAGAATATGCTTAGTTATTGAATGAGGTTTATTACTCCCAGATACCCCTCACCAGAGTTTCTCCCATAGTTCCTCTAAGTGGACTGAGAGTGAATGAGTAACTGCAGTGAAAGAGCCTGAAGGCTGTAGATGTTGTGGCTTGCAGTGATGAAGTTGTCAGGTTAAATGAAACGGTGCCAAGCACCAAGATCCCAAATAGCCCAGCGGAGATGCTCAGTGTCTGAAGGTATCACAGCAGGCAGGAGCTCATGTTCATGTCCAGCTTTCACAGACAAGCACAGGTTGAAAATATTTGCGACTTCATTCATGCTCTCATTCAATAACAGACTCCCCTCTGTGACATGACGCAACAAGTGGTGTTTTAACTGCGCAAACATCTCAGTTAGAGCAGACTGTGGACCTCGATGATCAGCGAGCTGTAAACCTCCCCACCAGCAACCCGCCCACATGTTGCCACATAAGGGACAAACTGTACACAAACACAAAGTGACTCATCCTTGTGTAGGAAAGGAACCACCCATGTCGCCTGGTATCCATATAGTCTACGCAGCACCTGACCCCACACTCACCTCAACGCTGCTCCCTCGTCCTCATATCCTAATTCTGTTTGGAATGTGTTGCCTGGGAACGGTCTCCATAAACACAGCACCTGGCAACTCTGACAGGAAGCCTCCACAGCTCTGTGGAAAATTAGATGCCATAACTGAGGGCACGCCCGTTTGTTCAGATAACTAGATATCTGGATGTGAACTCCTTCTGTGTCACTCTGTATTTCTTTTGTTTCCACTGTAAAAAAAAACAACTTGAAACTGTGTATGTTTTCTACAACTGCAGTGATTTTCCGAACAATCAACGATCTAATCTCTATGTGTTGGTTCATGAACTCCCAACATCAGCACCCATTCCTCCTCATTACTATAAGCAGCCTTTCACCAATTAACTCCCCCTCTTATTTGCATTATAGAGGTGGCCAAGAAAGTGCCATTACTGGCCCTGCACACTGTTTACTCTGTCCCATCAATTTCTTGCTATTGTTGGCAGTTGAGCTGAAGCCCCAGTATTGATCCCTCACCCTGGTAGAAGATAAGGTGGAGAATCGAGATGGATTCCATATCTATTATCTAATGGAATTCCTCCTCCCAGAAAGGGCTATAGATTTTCTGCCATTGAAGCTGTGAAAATGTGTCTATGTGGGCCTCTGCCGTGTATGTGTGTGTGTGCTTGTGTGTGTGTGAGAGTGAGAGAGAGTGTCCTCTCTCCAAGCACAGAACGACGCTTTCATAGGATGGATTAATGCGGTAAACAGAATATGGAAGAAAGTGGCACTGAGGCTTTACGGACTGTTGGAGCATTCAGGGAAATGCACTCTCTATGAATGTGTATTGTCCTGCTGCTCTCCAAATGGCCCTCTTAGAGAAGTGCACATATATAGGGCTCTCGTGTGGAGTATTGCATCAAACAGTGACACACAAAGTGGTGCTGTGATGGTGGCTTTCTTCATACTGCAGCTCGTACACCAGATAGGTACAGCTTTCTCATAAAACACTTTTATAAAGGTTTTTTAACCAGTAACTTCTGGTTTTATTAATAGTGAATAAATGATTTAGTACTGCTTTATCAATCAGTAATAAGCCATTAATGAGAACTACATCTCGGCTGTATGCTGCACGTCATGCTGGTAAATTATAATGATTCATGGAGGTGTCTTCTGGCCATCTAATTCATCTAAGTCAAATATTTACTGTCCTTTTACTTCTGCTTTGGTCTCAACCAACTCCTGAGGGACACATCTGGACACAGTGGGACTGTGTTACCCAGGAAGCAGCTAATTTTGTCTCTCTGTTGTTTGTTGCTGGACTATCCAGACAGTTTCCCCAACCTTTAAAGCCAAACATTAATCCAGGGTAACATCTTATAGATTATCTATGAAGAATTGGTAAATCAATTAGTAAAGATTACTATAAAAATAATTTACAGCTTATAAACCTTATATATTACTAAAGTGTGCCTATTAGAGAGCGAACCTTTGTTAAAAGAATATAGAGCTATCTTAAATTACAAAGGGGTGTCTGTGTTGCATCCTTTCTTTCTTTTTTCTTCCCTCTCTTTTGTTCCTACATCCTCCATGTCACCTTATCACAGCATCAGATAAGTTGTTAAGATCATCCCCTTCCTTAATTACAAACAGGTACAGGCTGACCTTGCACAGATCTGCAGCAGCTCTTATTTTCATTTTCTAATATACCAAAAACATTAAAAAGAATTTCAAACCTTCCTGCACCCCAAACAGTAAGCGCACAGGCGACGTGGGAGATGCTGGAACCATGGTATCTCTGCATCCCATTATGATTAGATTATTCTAAAAAAGAAAAAAAAAATGACTCACAGTGGCAAAGAAATGTGTTTAGAATGCATCACAATTAATGAAGACTCAGCAAGCTATCATAGTGATAGCTTTGTTTCCAGGAGCTCTGTGGCCTCATAACACACACAACAATATAACAAAGAAGCTTAAATCACAGCAGAATGCAGGTGGGTCTATGGTATGCTCTGGGATGACAAGTCCCTGTGTAATCAAGCTGTGGCACAGTCGCACAAGGACTCAACAGTATTATTCAGAGTGACAGGGTCTGCTTACAACAGACATGACAAAGCTGGGGTATTTTGTGTGTAGTCATTGGATGTGAAATGAAAACTTGCTTTGTTTACAAACAGTGTTTTACAGTTTACCTTACCATAGATTCAATTGGACTGAATGGCTTCTGGTACACCATACATGTACAAAACACACCACCCTCTTCAGTGCACGCTAAAACCTGGAGACAGAAGTCAGTCCTGTAATGGGGAAGGTGATAGCCTTGTGGGTAAATGAATGTCAGTAGCAATTAGAGGCTCGCGTAATAGCATCTAACTGAGAGGCCACTGCGCAGTCAGGTCAGGAGTTTACCATGTATCACCGGGATTACATCCACACAGAGCAGACACTTCCAGCCAAGGACGTCTTGAGGGCAGCGAGACAACGGGACGAGCACACAGGCAGGGGAACTACACAATGTGAAACCAGCAGACTGACAAAAAGGTGGCGATTCATGTCCATCAGGGTGGAGCGAACACTATGAAACCAAAGGTACTAAAGATGAATAATTCCCTGAAGGTTTATGCATTACCTTGCTGTCCTTCCTCTAGCAGTTGTACTCGAGCAGTGGCCACATTTAGCGGGACTTCAGTGGGTTAAGATATTGAGCTTGAGAGCCTAAACATTGTGTGGGGATGAGACAGCGCTCACCATAAACAGAAAAAGGAATGCAAATATTCAGAGTGGCCTCTGGGGAACAAACACACTTACAGTGGAGATACACTATGTGCCCAGCATCCTCAACTAATCTGCATTACAGCTGCTTTATTTATCAAGTCTGTTAACAGATTAACCAATCTTAGTCTGGTTCAGTTTAAGGATGAAGATCAGAATAATAATAAATTAACATTAGGATAAACCCCCCATAAGGGAATCAATGTATATCCATGAGCTTAATCTTGTTATTCTTTATTCAAGTAAAAATTAATCAATAAAATGAGTTCAACATTAAGTTTCCTTACATAATTCCACCTTCTCATAATGTGCTGATACTCTGTATAAATAATATGTTAATAGTAAAACTTCATAGGATTAAAAAATTGAAAGAAATTGCCAATTAAAATTGTATCTGCAGTATGTAATGTCTTCAAAGATGGAAAGAGTGAAGAAAAGGGTATTTTGCTGCATTTTCAGAGGTTTTCCCATGAGTCTGACACACTGCGCTAATCTCATCCCATGCTGACACTATGTCTACTAGCAGAAGAAGGTTCAGGGATAGAAAGAGGGGAAGAGGTATGGATAGGATTAGGGGAGGTGTAATAAGGGGAGATGGATGGAGGTGTAGAAGGAAAGAGGAAGGCGGACAGAAACCAGTGGCTGATGACTGCATGGAAGTAAACCTACATACAGGAAAGAGAACATTGTGAAGGTTGAGATGTCTGAAAAGACAATACAGGACATACGCAACCCAGGCGATCACACTATATTAAGGGAATGTCTACCCATAGTGCTTTAATTCTGAATTTTCTATTATTCCTCCAAACGAGCAGCCTTGTGTGGTTGCCATCACTGGATTGTGTAGGAAGTGGGGGTTGAAGATGGAATCAAGTTTAATTAGATATAATTATCCTTTTCTCTTTATCTCCAACTTCCAAACCTCAGGGTTACATAGTACATTCTCCAAATCCACCACACAGCACCCTCTGTTGGCTGGAAGATCCTCTCCTTCTTACTTGGTGTGTACTCAGAGTCAATAGCCCATATGGAAAGTGGAGAGGTCCCAGTTTTGATGCCATTAAATTTAATATATCTGTCCCCTGGTGCAAAGTGTCTGAACACACTCTGTACCCTGGCGCCAAGCAAGATAGTTTGTCACCTCTCTGAACATTTAAAGCTGACTGTGGCGATGGAGGAGGAGCAGGTTGTGTGCTCCAAGTGTAACAAAATGGTAACAGGCTACAAGAGCCAGGCACAGACACACACTGTATCCTCAGAGAACAACAAACCATATGCCAGTAGGATGCTTTATTAGTGTAAACATGTGATCTGACTGTGATTTGAGACTTTTAATCTCCCTTCTGTCATATGTAAACCTGGTCCCATTCATGCTATTGCTACGGTAGCACATTCTCTCGAAACAAATTTGTGCCTTATGGGCTCGCCCAAGAAACTGTGCAACATGCTGCACATTGAATTGTGTGACTTTGAAAATGAGGTTCAACTACAGGATCTCATTCTTATAATCTATGGGCAAAATAGACTATGGCTACAAGGCTACTCCCTCAAGCAAAACCAAGTTTAGAGAGGAAGAATATTCAAGTAAATTCAACACATGGAAAGGGATTGATATTTGCACTTTGTCACTTCATGTTAACTGAGTGAAGCTCAACATGTCTGAAGTGTCCTAAATTTAAATGTAGTTTTCATTTCCCACTAATGTTAACTTTGTCATTTCCAATGTGCTCACAGATGAAACTATTTGCATCCTATAATAATCTCCTGTGTCCATGACAACCATGTTTCTTCTGGTACCAAGGAGCTCAGGTGCACACTGTTCCTCCACACATTCACACAAACACACATACACACTAACAGCTCCCCTGACAACAGAGCACAGCTTGCATGGAGTGAATGAAATGAACACCAGAAACACCCAGCAAACTGTTACATCAACCCTTTCTGGCACGGTCCTCCCATCACATCTGCTTTTGTTATCGGCTCTTGGAGCTCTCCCGTCTGTTGGGTTAGGTTTCCACTGAAATCAGCCTCTCACGCTTCTTTCTGCTTTCCCTCCTCCTCGGGGATAAATAAAGGAGCTTGGATGTTATGGACACGGATGGGGCCACTGACGTATAACATATCATTTAAAGGAGGAGACGTAAAGCCATTTTTTGGGTACCACATTGGATCCAGCACAGTTAGGATTACAGAGGATTTTAGGTCACTGTAGACGAGGGGCAGTGAGTGACACTGAAAAGATTGATATTGTCTTAACTAAAAGGCTCCATGTTACACAGAATACAGAATACATATTATAATTCTCCTCATGTCAGTTTGCCAATACGACCTTGCCTGTCAAAGACTCCTAAGCGGCATAATTGCTTGTACAACCTTCAGGAGGTTGAGCAAGCTTGTCCCCCATTACATTCAAGCATTTCTGGGCAGCACATGGACAGCGCACATTAAGGGCGGTGTCTTCCCCTCTTCTCCACTCTGCCTTTAATCTCTCTTTCCAATCTCTCCAGCCCTCTCCCTTTTTATGAGAACTGTCACACTCATTCCTTTGCTCTCCTGCCATAAGTGAAGTCCCAGCCAACTGCCAGTCTTTGCCTTAGGGTGTGTGATAGAAGAGCTTTCATTTATTAATGATTATATCACTAACACAAACCAGACCAGAGCTCCTCTTTTTTCTCAGCTGAAACACAGGAGCAGCTTTGGTCATCAGAGGCAACTTTGGAAGTTCCTGTATGGTTGAAATCTGATGTCTTCAAATGAATTCTCTGATCATTGTGTCAGGGTAAAAGGAAGTCATCATATTCAGACATCCATGCTTGTGTCCAAAGTCAAAAGTAACGGGTGAACCGGCACAGTGAGATCAGATCCTGGCAGATGATTTCCTTGGTATTGTGGTCCTCTTTATGGAATATAACTTTGTTAAATATACACCACAGAACTTTTTCTTTTCCTTTTTTGTATTTTTCTACAAAGAAATCTCACCCTCTCATCACAAGGAAGGAAAAAGTACAAAAATACAAAGAAAAAAAAATACAACAGAAAAGGATGGCAAAACAAAAACAAAAAGCACCAAAATAAATGCAACATAAACTCCTTTCATCCAGATACTCAGGGTGGGCTTCTGGCCTTTAGGGGGAGAAAGTGAAACAGCTGGAGTTTGACCTTTGAAACAAAAGGCCAAACCAAGAGCAGCACCAAGATCGAAGATTACCTACTGATTTGCTGCTCGTGGTGGAGCCCATCTCCTCAGCAGCATATGCCAGTCTTGTGGTATGCCACTTGTATTATTTCTGTATATATACAGTTTTAGGTGTCACTCTCACTGTTACATCAATGTGCTTTTGCCTAATAATCATTTTGAGAGTGTGAATGATGGAGGAGACAAAAAATTTTGCCCCACAAACTTTAAAATCCTAAAAATCCCAACTATATCTTTTCAAGCCGTTTTATTCCCTTTTAATGAAAAATTTCAAACCGTGTAAAGGATTTTAAAATCAACAATGGGGCCTTTAAAAAAAAACAATGGTAAACAATGACAGAGTAAACATGTACTTAGTGTCTGGCAGTGTGTCTGGCCACATCATTACATTGCTAGGGAGAGGTGGAGCCAAAACAAAGCCTTGTTGGATTGCTGGCAAACGGGCCGGTCTAATGGTTGCTCTGATAGCCTGCAGTAATCCAGCCCAGCTCCCCGGTCGCAGCAGCCCTCCATCTGTCATTGGAAGGCTGCAGCGGTCCCCCAGGTGGGAGCGTTGTGTCAGCCTGGCAGGGTCATTACAGTAGGACCTGGGAGTGCTGCTGGTGCAGCCTGCTCCTCTGCAGTCCCTGCCTGGCTCTAACCCCTGCCAGGTAGCAAGATCTCACACAGACCTAATGTATTCACACTAATTAAACTGTGCCAGGTAGCACAAGCGCCCAGCCGGTGAAATAGAAAGACCAACTGTTTGTATTACAGGAGGGCTATGTCATATTATTATGCCCACTACCACCTGGATCATCTGGAACTGAGACATGCCACAAAGTGGTGATATACTTTTAAACCAATAAACATTTTCCTACTAAAATATATTTCAGGGGACTTTTTAAATTAGATATTAACAACAGCAGGGAGCTGAACAAAGGAAAGTTAACAACATCACAGCTTTTGCGCCAACAAGACACCTTCCATAAAAAATATTTTTCTTACATGAATTTTGGACATGAAATGTAATAAAAAATATAACATTTACACAGAAATTGATAACATTAATCTTCACACATAGTTCAGAAAAGACATTAAGGATACTCCATAGAGACTAGTAGTGCTATGGGTGCGTGTTTTTACATTTGTACCCCCAATTCATTTATGAAATGGGAATCATTTCTGTCACTGGTTTCCCACCACCGATCACAGCCTGTGGCAGTAATGAGCAAATAACACAGTGGGGAAAATAGTCCGAGTACACAGAGCAATGACAGTGAGAACCCAGCTGTTTAATCCAAGCTGTGAGGGAGCACGTGGCACAAAATTGTAGGGTGAAGAGGAATGATGGGAAGGGCAGAGGGAGTCAGTGTGCTCTTATGTATTTTATTTGCTGCAAAAAAAGCTCTTTCTTGAGTTGCTATATCCCCCAACCCAGAGTACAGACTCAACATGTCTCCACGCATGACAAGAGAGAAACACTAGGCAGCACCAACCAGCTAGCCCAACATGGACTTAGTCAGGTAGGATGCACTTCTTACTGATGGTTGAAACAATGGCCTTGACTATGGCAATGGTGACTGAGAGCAGTTCCCGTATGGTCGGAGCTGGATGAAGCAGTCCAATATGTTAGATTGCTTATTAGTGATCTCCTTCCAGAAGTGTAGCACGGGTGGACGGAGCCAGATTGCACACAAGTAATCATCTAAAGTGTGAAAGGGACAAAGTGAGCAGGTGTTTGATTGTGAGACATCCATTTGGGGCAGATTCAAGTCCTGAAGTTGGCAGCAGGCATGATTGATTGATATTTCCCCCATTGTATCCTCCGGAGAGAAATGTTAGGGTTTTTGTGTAGATGAGTGATTTTAGCGTCTGCAGTTATGATTGTGTTGTTTTATACCAGCATTTGATGTCAATTTGACCAAGCGCCAATTCTTTCTCATATGTGATAGTTGTAATGTCTTTATTAGCCTTTTATTGTTTTTATTTTCCAAAGCATGATTTTTTATATTTCATTGTGCTAAACTGACTTTGGAATTTTTTTTAATTCAGATGAGATAACTTCTATGGGAATCACCATTTTCATTCTCCAAGTTTGCTTGAAATTTGAAACCTCTGATTAAATCAACTGTGTTTACGCGGCTTTATGTATTATTACACTATAAATATATCACCTTGCACTGAGTTTTTCAGTCTAATTTGATCAAAGGGCAAAAATTTTGTTTCATTTATCATTTCAGTTTCATTATTTATCTTAGTGATAGCATACAGTGTTCCTGACGTCTGTTGACTTGCCTTTGTACACTGTCCCAGTGATGGTCTTACCACATATCTTGGCTGACCCACAAGCCCTTGCCTGCCAATTTGCATAAATCACAGTCTAGATCTGACAGTTACTAGGCAGCACAGGCGGGGAGATGCCCAGCCCCCGTGAAGAAACCAGGCCACCAACCCATAGAATGGGAAGCCAGCCTGCCAGAGTGAAAAATGTGTCCAGAGCCTGCTAACTACCTCCTCTTGTGTGAATGGTGTGTGTGGGTACGCCCCTATATGGCATGACAAATAAAAGGTAAAAGGTGCTCTGGGGCTAAAAAAAAAAAAGAAAAAAAAAAGCAACTTGACAAATCATATATCTAGAAATGTGGCCTTAATATGGTAAAGTCAACCTGGCTTTGAGGAATATGCACTGATGCTGTCCACTATTGGCAGAGTTTCACTGTAACATCATAAACAGTGGTGAGTAGAATTGAATAGCACAGCACACATCAGTATGGGGTGCTGTAAACCATTACAGACACTTCATTAAAAAGCGTCCATCCCAGTGATCCCCTTGAGACATGGCACAGACCCAGGGAAAGCTAGTTACGCCTATAAATGTACCTGCAAAAGCACCAACTCGCCTTCATAAAAACTGGAGACAAAGAGGTGACATAATTAGAAGAGCACCAGTTCTACCTCAAGTCTCCCTATTGCTCCGCACATCTGATGTTTTTATCTCTCGTGGAGCAAAAGCATGATTGACATAGAAGTCCTACACCTCACGTATGTCACAATAAGTTTTATATACTTCAACTTTATATAAGTTTTCAGTAAACTGTAACATTACTACATGTTGCTTTTATAGATAGATTAAGATGCTAAGACACGATGAACCCCTTTATGCACCTGGCTACATGCTGACAACTGTCCAAAATGAGTGGGACAGTTATTTGACTATTTGCTATTGCTAATTTGTAGTTTATAGTAATATTATAGTTTGGATCAAGTCTCATTTTAATGAAGAGTTGTCCTTAAAATAGATCACTCTCATCATGTCAGTTTAGTTATAGCGTGTTAATAATCCTTGTCTATGATGCTTGATATGAAAATGTCAGGTGGAGCGAAAGGACCATGTTGGAGAGTTTAATGAGTATGATGAGTTTTTAAGTGCCTAAGTAGCCACATTTGGAAACACCACGGGGCTCGAGATGAGTATCACGTCTCTCTAATTAGATATGAGCAGTGGTTTACTGCACTGTAAGGCCAATCTAAAGTGACAGTCAGAAAACAACATGGCGGGGATTGAGGGGATGAAAGATGGAAGTCAACTGAAGCGTGACAGACCAGTCATTTCCCAGAGTACAGCACTGACACTCATGTCTGCTTTTCTTACTGAGTTTTAGGCCAAAAAAAGAAAAATCCACTATAACAGTAATTCGCTGCAGCTATTTTAATCACAAATCATGGATTATATGTTGATGGATACATCAACTGAACTCCGTGGGGGGAAATGAAAATTAAGCAGTGACAGGAAGTCCACCAGAGAAGGTCTTAATAACTTTGGGCCACCGTACACAGATGTTCTGCTCAAACTCACAATGTCTCTGCTACACAAGACACCTGTGGTCTTGTATTATGCTGTGACGAGTACGTGTGATGAGGACCGACATTGCAGCTGTTGACACATCTCCTACTGAGGAACACTCATTGCAACACCCAGCCCCTGAGTTACATAATGAAAGGGAGGTGGGTGTCGGGGTGAGAGGTAGGGGGATATCTACACACCGCTCAAGCTGTGTGCTCAGGCTGAATGATGATACAATTACACATATCTTCCACTGTTTTACTGTTGCCTTTGTTGCGGATTAACATGCCAGACATGGATTGTGTATAGGCAAACACAGCTGTTCAATCCCAGCGATGAAAGAGGTGCAACGACCCCCCCTCATACACATCGCACAGCTCTGCCAGCATGTGAAGAGAAAATATATAATCATCTAGTTTCTCAGTATATGTTTCTGCCCAATCAATCTATCTAAATAATAGCAGGACAGATGCACTATTTCAAAAAAGATGTTGATCCCCTTCAGATGGTGCTGTATACCAATCAGGATTCAGATGGAAACGTTTAGTTGTGGTCTGACAGAACCCCTGCACTTCAAAAGCACTTTTGATGTTTCCCCTCTGTTTTTCCAGGCTACTCATGCATCAGTAGTTTTGTGAAAAACACAGACTCTGAGACAATATTAGAAACAATGCCTGCAGGCGGTTCTTTGAAGCTGAACGCCAGAGCCAGTCGGCCAGTCAGCCCATTGATAGCGTGCAACTCTCCCTACTAGTTTGTATGAGGCTGGTCTTCATCCAGGCCAGAGGGAATACAAAATAGCCTTTTCTCTCCCACCTTTGTCAGCAGTGATGTTAAATCTTAATATTATGGTCTAGGCTTTAACAGAAGCCAGAGAAAATCTTGCTGTCATTTGCTCGACTGAGCATGTAACATTTGGTGTAGAGCAACTCAAGTAGCTCACCATGCTCATCTCAAGTTAATGTAACCGTAGTCAAAGAGTATCCTAGTGCTTTTAGTCTCTTGAAGTATTAAATAAATGTTCACGATGGCATGGGTTCACATTCAGGATAATGCTTGCTGTTTTTTTCAGTCTGCTAAAATACTGCAGAAAGCAGATCATTCCCACTAAGCCCGGGACAACAATGCCCTTCAGTGACCAATGTCGCCCTGGCAATGACCATTAACTCCAACATGGAACCACCACACTCACCATTTTGTTTCTTTTCATTTAATTTAATCAGGTTATATGTTAAGTCATTGCATCAGATGTCTTAGATTGCGGGTTGAGCCACGGTGGGAATAAACATCACCGCTGGGATGCTAATCATAGCTGTTGCATTTGGAGTAGCTGTGCCAGCAGGCGTGAAATCATGTATACGTTACGGCAGCCGTTAGAGATTACCTGGGTGTTCTATTTCCCAGCAAACACACACAAGCAGCTACTTAAAGTAATCATTCCACTTGAAATGAATGATGATGACTATATACTGACAGATGATGGTGTACTGCTGTCCTTTATGAATATGATGCCACAGAACGACAGCAGGGTAATGTGTGGCCGTCATACCACATATTGTAATTCTGTTTACACTTAATATTACTTAAGGGCTTTCAGTTTAACCAGAGTCTGCTGATTTTATGCACAAAATATGGAAATGCCAGGTGACTCCTCATGTCAAGCTTTGAGTCCAACATCTCATCACTGAAGAAATTCTCTGTTAACTTTCATGGACTGCTTTTTTCCTGGTATCCATATTTCATTAGCACTTCTTACCATTCATGCCCTTCTCCTCTATCCTGGCTCTTTTCCGTGCCAGTGCAGTTGACTGCACAACAGGAAGCAGCTTATATTCTGGGTTGCTCTTAATTATTAATGGGCTTTGCAACACATAGTCTAATCCATCTCCATAAATTGAAACACTGACACAGGGAAGAATCACTCTGATGTGTGACTGTCCTAATGAGATTAGGAGCTGACCGCATTTCACCTGGTTTTACAAAGAATACAACACCGTTAGATCAAATCAAATTATTTTAAGAAATCATTTAGTGGTTATTGTATGCCTACATTTTCTTTGCACTTCACATAAGGTTATTAAGGGGAAAAAATGAAAATGTAAATTCATTACTTAGATGCACAGTAATAACTGATGACTTCTTTGGTGGAGCTGTGACGGATTTGGGTTTATGAAATGGATTTGTGGGTCTTGAGTCAAAGCACTTACTGACTGCTGAGGGTAATGACGCTATGTTGACTAATCTCCACTAGTTGCTGTGCTTGATGATACAGTAATTGAGTTTGTTTTGCAAGGATTTAGCCACAAACCCAAACCCAAGTATTAGACAAACGATGATGGCACTGGATTAAACAAAAGTTAAGGAATCAACCAAATGAAGGTCTCTTTAATAGCAAACCCTCTAAATGCTGTTGACATATGTAAGTCCGGACCAAAGAGGTGGGCCTTCTGCCAGGCCAGGATTACGATCCCTCAGGCCACCGCACGGCAAGAAACATGAAAAGATATTCTGTGCAGTATTTAGTATCTGTGCAATTGAAAAGACATGAATTTTGAACAGTAATGTTTTACAAATTAGCTGCTGAGATACTGCTGTGATACTGGCTAAATCATATTGTCCACAAGCACTCAACTGCCGCCCACGGTGTTGAGTAGTGGCTTTAGTAGTCGACAAGTGCTTCTGCTGAGACAGTGGAGGACATACTGTGTTCTGATGGGGTCTCCGACACAGCCTCTGACAGAGGTAAGGTCAGAGCCTATTGATTTTTAACACTGCTCAATAAGAAAGCAGGCTGCTCAGTGCAAAAGATACCACTATAGAGCCAGTGTAAAGAAACACGGCCTCACCTCAGTTATACTGGCTGCTACATCCATTTCATGTAGGTGTGCTATAATGAAAAAGCAATACAGGGGACCTCTATATGATTGGCTTTCCACCTGGATGCTTTCATCCATTTTATCTCTCAGATCAGCAATCACCTTGAAGAAGAAAGGCAGCAGGAATAAGGCAGGCTTCCATCACCGCATCATGCACTACAGAAGAGCTGCGAGCGCTACAGCCTTTGTATGCAATACAGTATAAATGGTAGGGAAAGTGGGGCACGAGGTCTCTAATGTGCAGGGTGGTATTATATATCCTTTTAATCATGCTCCCCCACCTAGCAGCAGTTTAGGACGAGAGTGACAGAGAGCCAACACAGAGCTAATTCCGCCCCTGTCACATCCGATTGTCTCTTACCTTGCAAATGAGCAGCAGTAATGACACTCGCCTGATGGCCCATGCTCATGCACATTTGCAGGGGTAATGTTTGATAGAAATCAATCCATGATAATATGGTGGATGGGAACACTTAGGTGATTTTCCAAAGATGGGTTTTGTCTAGAGTGAATGGTTCAGACTCTGGGGACATCGCTTAGAGCTTCCAAATCAGCCTGCAAGACAAGTGATATTTTCCAGAGTTCTTAACCTATAACCCTCAAATGCACAGTAAAAAGATTATGGTGTTTTTACACATGTTGTTTAGGGTTGTTTGTTGCACCTATCACTGGAGCTGGTTTGTACTTCTGTATCACCCTGGATAACAACAGTAAAATTGCATATTTTCTATGAAACTGAAAACATATTGATAATTTGTCTGTTAAATAAACTGAGCCATAAAGGCAAAGCTGTAAAACTAACTAAATGACAGTTTAACAACATTATCACAGCAGTGACACTAACAGATTATTCACTATTTAGTACAAGAAGTTCTTGCAGGAAAAGGCAGTGATGAGTAAAACAAGTCAAAACCAAAGATGTTTAGAAGTGATAAAAAAATCTCTCCCAGGACTTCTGTGGGTTCAGATCTGTCTTTATATTGGTTTCCCTAAGGCAAAGTAGAGCTTCTAAATAATTTACTGTCACTTTCACTACAGATAAATATTTAGTTTAAAGGTTCCTATTCTTGCTTTTTAGTAAGACCATCTAGATCTTTGTACACATGTCAAGACTAAGGATTAACACCAAATGTAACAGTGTCGAGATTATCATTCCAAGAACAATAATGAAATATATTACATTTTAATTACTTGGGCAAATGTTAAAAGACTATTGAGTAAACTGAGAGTCCCTAAACTTATACAGGGAACATCAATTATTCCAACTTAGACATGATATAATGATGATGACTAACTTGGCTTTCTCATTCACTGCGTATGGCTGCATGTCCTCTATGTGGGGATATGTAGGGAGTCACTAACAACACAATGAATTATACATCTCTCCTGCGACAGAACATATTATGGGATCTGAGAAGCAATATGAACAAATCTCCCTTTTCATGCATGCCAGTACTGTTTAATGAATCACTGGGAGATTGCTCTCACTGTTGCCATTAATCAGAGCTTCTCTACTGCTGATTGAAGAGGGTAATATGAACAGGAATACCAATGAGTGGAGGAATGTGCACAGGCTGAAAAATGGCAGAATAACTCAGGCATGCAGACAGCCAAGCGCTGTATGAAATCCAAACACAACCTTGTCCCGCCCTCACAAATAATAAAGTCCATTATAATTTTACTGTGTTTTCCAATGATATACCATGCACCCACAGGCGACTAAGACAATTTGCTTTCAAACTGCTATTGGAAAACCATGTACCACAGTCATATTGGTACTTTGGAAGCTGATGCTCTGTTAAGTCCCAAACACAAATTTATTTCATTGATTGGAGAAAACTGGACCAGACTTGTGCTCCAGGGAGCCTTTTGTTCATAAATTGAATCTATAAATTTTTCCATATGCAGTTAATGTCTCTAGAATAAGGATAACTTAGACGCCATTTGGGTTTGTGGAATATTATTTCTATTTGCTTTTCCACATTATGCTTCTCTTAGCATCCCCACTGAATTTATATTAATGTCACTCTAAAGCCCCTGTAAGCAGGCAAACTATAACTGATGTCTGAAGAATGAGATTAAGTAATTTGATTAGATTTCTGAGATAAAAACCCGGAGCATTTCCAGTTCGGTGATCAATTTATTCGGGCCAGGATAAGTGTTGTAACAGAATAAACTATTGTGAAGGCCGACTGACGTAATTGATAGGGTTGACAAAAACCCAGCAGAATACAGAATCATAACTGGAAACTAGAAAATGTCCTATATTGAAATGACACAGGAGTTTGTCTAGTATTTAGAATACTATAGTTAGTATGAGGTAGACAGGAAGGCTCCAGTTCGCCATCGACCTGACTATCATACCATGATCCACTACCAGAGATTCACAACAATGAATTTTGGTCCAAAATGTTTTTTGTGTTGTTTTTCCATATGGAGTTTAAACAGTGGCACCAAAAAATACACATACAGAGTCTAAGCACTGACTGTTTGCTGATGATTAGTGTGCACAACAGCATATCAACAAACACAAAGATATAGATGATTAAACTCATGTCAGTATTAACATGCTACACCTGGTTTGTTCAGATCTGTTTGCTTCATTTTAAACCAACCACGAGTACCAAAGTATAAATCATTCAGACAGAGTACCTGAAACCAGAGTTGGTGCTCGGTGGTGACTCCCTACCTCATCAAGTCCGATTGCAGGCTCTACTATTTGCAGTCCTTTATCTCAGTGATTCTCAAACGCTTTCCCCACTTTGGACGAGCGATTTTTCATGCCCCACCTGCCCCCATTACCAAATAAATGCTAATGCTAATGCTAATTAAATGCACCAAGCTTCATTTTTTATTATTATTTAAGTAATACCGAGTAAGATCATGTTGTTTTAACGCCAACTTTTGTGGTTTGTGTCACAAATTAATACTTTTTGTGTTATTATATCTAAAACTAACCGGCACCCCACCCCCTCCCTCTGTGCGAAAGTTTGTTTATTGTTCCGCTGCATTCAACCTGCCGACGTTAATCAGTATTTTCGTACTTTGGTTCCGGGTTAAATTTTCCTCAGATCTCCGATCTAATGATCTTTTTATTTACACTGCATGTAGGCTATTAATGATTACATTGTTTGAGTTTTTTTTTTTTCTAATGTAGGATCTTTGTTTTCAATAAAGAAAGGCCTATAATAAGATATGCACGAAAAGGAAAATGTCCAGTAAGTCACCGTTCAAAAAGTACCTTAGAAAAATAGAATAAAATTAAATAAATAAAATTATATAAATAAATAAAATAAAATCCCAGGTTTTGGTTCTTTCTCACTTCTTGCAACACACCTTTCCTCTATGTATTATTGTGTATTATTATTGTTGTTGTTGTTGTTGTATTATTTCTCTGTATTATTGGGCTGACTGTAAACCAACTTTAGAGGTTCAGACTTACCAGCAGTCCAGACTTTTGGAGTGTGTAGAATCATTAGATCATCCAAATGTCTGTATTATACATATAAACGTTTAATCTATTTCTTCTTCTTTGGCTTAGCACTTTTTCAAAATGTTTTTTTCACTGTGTTACAAGTCCTATGTATGCTATGTTACTAAACATGTGTTGCCAAATAAATCTGCAGCAGTTCTGAAATAATAGTCAGTAAGTACATGGTTCTACCTTCAAAAAGTCAACTGTCACAGGGCCACATTGGTCTGTAGATGGATTGTTGATGTATCTTCATTATAAAGAGTTATTTCTTGCAATAAGGAGAACGTAACATCATGGATTTCTCGAAAACTGTTAGAGCTGCAGACATAAAATTTTACACACAGGTGGTCCATGATAAAATGTTTTGCACATTCCAACTCAAAAATTGCTGATATTTTTAATGTATCATTCACTGTGAACGACAGCACGACAGGTTGTACTCATTGTAAACATTTCGTTCAGAAAGTGCAGTTCTAGCTCACAGCTGTGGACGGACTACCAAAAACAGGACTGACCGCCTGAAGACAAGACACTGAGGGACTCATTTGATATATTGGAAAATGCACTTGTTGGCCTTTTTCCTTTCAGTCTGTTATATACGAAACTACAACCAGTGCTATGAATAATCTTACAGATAAGTTAGTAGCTGTATGGTGCCAGCTGTGGCGTCTATCACTGGTTTTTGAGGTCCAGTATGTAAATTAGTGAGAATGGGAAATGTATTGTTACATCCAGGAAGTGGTTAGGTTAGTTTAGACAAAGGCTGCTGCTAACTAGCTATAGCTTTAGATTTAGCATAAAGGCTTAGAGGCAGTACTGATCTTCTCATCTAGGTCTCAGCAAGAAAGTGGACAAGAAGCCAAACATGACATAAAGAACAGATCAGCAAATTTAGGGTAGTAATGTTGTATTATACAGCATTTTAATATGAGTCAATTTTATTAGCACATCAATGGGCTGATGAATTGCCTGAATTTGCAATTTATAATCTTTTTTGCACAAACCAAAGGACACAGGCATGCTGATGCACACGTTCCCTCATCGACTGCACACACAACTTCCAGTGTGAGGAGTGTGAAGAGCAGAGCATGGTTATCACACAGAGCACTCCATCACACTGTCAGTCACAAGGCACAGATCATCCTGCTGCCCTTTCTCATTACCGCACCCTCCCAATTCTCCCTCTGCTCTGCCTCCCCTTCAGCCAAAATCTCTTTTCTCTCTCTTGTCCAATCTTATTCCCCTGCTTCCCCCTTTCTTCTTGCTCCACAGTCTATCCTTCCATGCCAACAAAAATGAGCTGAATTCTTCAGGATGTAGGTGGCTCGGTGGGGAGGCAGGTGGGGTGACATGCTTTTACACCAGTCTGATGTCCTCTGAGCCTCAGACAGCATGTTCGCAGTCTGAAAAAAAAAAGGCCACAGAGTGGTTTCAATATGTTGCACATGAATGACACTGAGAAGTGATTTTTCACATGTGCACACTAGTTGGTGTGCCAGAATTAGACAGCAGGTATCTTTTTTTTTCACCTCTACCTGAACCTGTGGAAATGGATTGATGGAAAATATAATTGTTGCATTTCAGCGACTACAGTGTATCCATGAAAGCCTTGTCTGTTTGGCAGATGTAGTTTACTGCAGTCTCTGCAGATTTTTTACCCTCTGTCACTTCCAAAGAGGGATAAATGACAAAACCATGTCAGACTGGTGATGCAAAGAGGATGATTAGGATTCACGAAACACAGTTTGTCCTCAAAAGAAAATCACTTCCCTGGTGCTCAGGTGCTACCACTGCACAGATCATTTTATATATCAGCACCTAGCAATTGGCAGATGGAGTGAACTTAGTGCAGCCTGCCAAAACTGATAGGACACTGCAGGACTGCAAAATGAGCTGTGATGATTCCCCTGCTGAGGCCAACAAGAGAGACATTCCTCATTAAGATGCATAGCATTCTCGAATGCACGGCCACACTTTACAGCACCAAGTTGCCCCTTTGCAAAAATGTTCACAGTGCCACAGAAACATACAGTTTGAAGCTGATAAATGCAAAACAAACACGGACCAGCTTGGTAATTATAAACACAAATTCAGGAGCACATCAAATATAAGAGAGATCAAAACTAACCTGCATAATATTCAATTCAGTACAACATTGATGCACATTAATGGACTGGTTCACACACTGTCATGACAGAAAAAAATGGCGAGACAATTTTCTTTGATATCTTTTGCAACTATTGATATCTGCATGGTGTGCTGGAAAAAGCAAACATTGATTCATCAGGTATTCTGTCCTTTTTCTCCATATAATACCAGAACTCGGCTATCTGCATGGAGAGACAGGCCATTAAAATTGCACCTGTTGTGAGTGCATAAACATGTGTTCCTCATAACCATCTATCATAAACCTGATAGCAAAAACACCTTTGTTGTACAAGCAGGGGGAGCGTATTCTCATTACAAAAAACTCCGACCTGCCCTAAAGGCAGGCACAGGTGAATGTAGTGCTTTATCTGGCTTTATTGGGTATGGATGGGGGGGTGGTCCCTGGAGGCCCTTCATACAGACTTTTGATGCTGAGACCGCAACTAGTGTGCATTGAGCCTTGCAAACATACCAGTACACATCGCATTTGCTTTGTAGCTCAACGTCATACATCACTGTCTTAACATTAGCCCCTTGCTTATCTCCCATCACCTCTCAACCCTTTAGCCCTTTAGATTGCCCATCGCATCACCACAAACCATCATTTCTGTCCTTTCACTGCTCTGTCCTTTCTTCCTGTTCCTCTCAATTTCCTGTTTATTGCCTTCCCCGGTTAACTATGTTACTGATGTCATCCTGCTTTCCTGTTATAACAACAACACAGGAGGAGGATGGAGGGAAACCAATGTCACTCGTCCAACAACTGAAACAAAGGAGGGAGCCCTGGAGATAAGAGACAGCAGCAAGAAAAATGAGTGAGAGGCTCTGAAAACAGGGGCTGCACGAGGAGAAAGAGGAAGAGAGACAAAGACAGAGAGGCAGAGACTCCTGGGACAGACCGACAGGGCTGTGGAAAGAGGAGCTTAATTTCCCAACACCATCTGTTACCAGTCCCTGGGTTGAAAGCTCCACTTATGTCAAACCTCCCACAACCACACGCCAGTAGAAGGCTGCAGAGCCATGAGAGACCCTGGTGCCTTTTCCTTGTCTGTCCTCTGCACCTTTTATTTCTATGCAGCACTCACCCAGCTGCCTTCAGCCTCTTCAGTCACACTATAACAAATACCTTAGCTGAGATAAATGCATGTGCCTGATTCTTTCTGGGTCGCAGTGGACTTGATTCTGTTGAAAAAAATGAAAGGGCATGAAAATGTTAAACATCCCTTTACACACCATTTACCATCCCGCTTAACCAACGAGGTCTTGATATATTGACTCCCATTTCTGTTGTGTTGGACTTATCTTGATGAACTGTCAGTGTTTAATTTTAGCTGGGTGGCATCGATTGTCACGAGGACCACAAGGGATGCTGGGTATATATAGTCCCTTCTACTAGGAAAGAGGAGCCCACGACTCAAAATGTGTCAATGGAAGTGCCTCCAAGCTGTTTTTCTCATCTTTTCCTGGTGCTGTGTGTACAGAGCTGGTGCAGAAATGTCTGGCCTATATTCAAGTTTGTAGATTTGCAGACAATTATATATAACACTTACAAAAGGGAGATTGGGTGCAGTCGCTAACACGCCACCGTTGCAAGTTTAAGTTTGTTACCTGGAAGAAAGTAAAGGTCAATTTAAAGTTACCATTTGTAAGATTTCAGTGCATGACTGCAAGTATTTTAATGATGCATACTGCTGTTATTTATGATTAGTAATCTGAGGACAGTATCATTTCCTCTCTTTTTTCATAGGAGAAATATTTTTCCTGCTCTGTGACCAAACACCAAAAAAACCCACCTGGTTTGCTGCTACTGCATTAACTACATGAGGAAATGGTGATATTCATGAGATCGGGTGAAATTGGAAGGCAGGCATGAGGTGGTGTGCCGGGGTGGAGGGGGGTTACCCTGAGGACAGACCATTCCCTGGCATTTTAATCACTTCATTTACACACTCTCTCAGGGTATTTCTATGCAAATGATCTGAAAAGGTCATGCTGCAAAGAGGGATATCTATTCTGTTCCAAATGGTGTTTACAAACAGGAAAAAGGAAGAAGCC
This sequence comes from Remorina albescens, assembly GCA_034769265.1. Taxonomy (NCBI): domain Eukaryota; kingdom Metazoa; phylum Chordata; class Actinopteri; order Carangiformes; family Echeneidae; genus Remorina; species Remorina albescens. The sequence continues at coordinate 10,044,828 of CM068491.1, read as the reverse complement.
CACATACACAGAGGTTTATCTGCATATTTGTACTATTTAGTCACCAGGGGCTTTGCTTCTAGGTTTAATTAGTACTGAATACTCTATCCCAACAGGTTAATACTTTCAAGTACTGACTTCAGTGTATGGAACTAATCAGATACTATCTTCAATAAAGGGGGGCCCCCATGTGGCCATTTGCCTTACTACAGGTTACTTAATTTAATTTGAACTACTGCATTATGAAATCTAACTAATCAGTTAGGGAGAAAGATGTATTAATATTGAACTATTATCAAGTAAAAACAGAAGCTAGAAAAAAGTGAATTTGTTGCCACCAAATTGAGGACATCAACAAAATTGTAGAATGAAGACATTTTTTTTAAAGAGCCATTTTATCAGTTAGCCCTCTGATTTGACAGCCTCAAACCCTTAAAGTGGCTCAAATCAAGATCAGTCAGTTGGTTGATTTGAAGTAATGTCACTGCAAAACCACCAGGTGTCACTATCAAAATGTTTGTGTAATTTGAGTTGAATGATTATAAACTAACTTTCTTATAACTCACATCAGGTAGTAAATGCAGGCTGTTTAGGGGTTCCCCAACACCTGACCTAGTGTACAGTCATGAATCCAAACAGATGAGCTCAACACAAAGACGATATCAGAAATAATAATATCCAAAGAATGAACATTCACAACATTTTTGAAATATTTTCCCAAATTTTATTTGATGACAATATACAAGAACATGTTGAGCACGCAGACCCTCCCTGGCTGTCTGGCTCACTGTGGGGAGAGAAGTGCAAAATTAGGATTTCTACTGAAACCCACACCCCCCAAAAAAACATCAAAAGAAGTTAACATCAAATTAAGAGAGGGCAAATTAAGACAGCAATTGCTAAAACAGTATTTAAAAGAAAAAAACATTTTAACCCCAACACCACAGTTAAAAACTTAACATATTTAAATATAATCAAAGACAGAATTTGAGTGAGAAATTTAGTTCAGCTGTTCCACACAACATTAAAAAGAAAAAACAAAACAAAAACAAATATCTACATGATACACATTATACTAAGCCTGTATACTGTATACTTCTAGCCATTTGAAAATACTTGTCTATTTTAATGTAAGCCATAGGACAAAACCTCATATTATGCAGAGATAGAAGGAAAAAGGGCTGGGATGAAGGGAAAAATATAAAACATGAGGAAAAGAAAAAAAAAAAAAAAAAAAAAAAAAAAAGGTACACACTAAAGGAAACAAGTGAAAAAAGGGTGTGACATGCATAACACAGCTGATGTCCATCAGCTTTTGATGTGCAACAGATTGGCACACCATGCTTGTTCTGTTTCTATACCTGCACACTGAAACTTCATTTCTGCAAAAGAAATCCATGGGAAGCAAAATCAAGAACAAAAGATGGGACAAAATAATGTTAACAGGTTGAAAATTTAACTTTGTGAATGGAAGAGATCTCTGAATGGATTTCTAAATGGCTGTACTCCAGTTTATGAAGCACATTCAGAACCAAGGCAATTTAAAAAAGCAAACAAACCATGGTATGAATGGCTGAGCAGCATCAATATTCTTACAGGCCAGCCATCACAGACAACCACAGACTGGCTGCTTTTACTTATTTAGATACCTATTCCAGAGGGTTTCAGGCCAGCGACTGGTGTCAAAGGGTAAATGGGTGTGCAGGGTTTCACTGAAATAAAACTACTCCAAGAAATTCCCCTGATTAGTACAGGATTTTTTAGGTTCTTCCTTAATTGGCTGTAGGATTTTCTAAAACAGGGTCTACGATACTATTACTTATTTATGTTAGGTGTGGGGATGGCAGAGTCAGTATTAACCAGTGGGTAACATTTGGATGCATCATATACAGCCAATGGAAACAAACTGTTAGGTTTTGGCTCTTGTGATGGGTAAGGGTGTAAACAGGGAATTTGCTAATATCTACCACTCCTGGATTATCTGCACACTGCAATTAGTCTATGTATAAACATTTACCTTCTACAGTTGCCGAAGACAATTTGATACGATTGGAAAGACAACAAAGGAAAATAAGTGTAAATGTGTAAATGTGAAAAACAAAGATTAGCAGGGTAGAAAAACACTGGGGGTGGAAAAATCAAGAAAGTATCAAGTGAGCTGGATGACAATATCTTCGCTTGCTTTTCAATTCTCTCTGCTTTGGTCAAGACAATTTCTGTTTCACTACGTCATATTATAATCACAGAAATACACGTTAAATTAGCGTGAGACTGAAAATGTGGGAAATTACATTTGTCTGGCACCAAGTATATAACAGTAAAAAATACCTTCTTGCCAGCAGCGCCCACACTGGCCTTCTTGATGCCTCGTACTTTCTTCATTCTGTTCTTGCGTTCCTTGCGCTGTTTCCTTGAGGTCTTCTTTTTCTCATAGAGACCATGCTAGGGAACATAAAAACCCAAACCCTTTAAGATTATACCGGCAACCATTTCAACTTTTGTGATAATCACAATGTGACAGGATTTGGAAGATTCTCTTCAACATCATTAAAACTAACTGGCCTTCTGTGATCCTTGGCTAATAAGCTTTGATATTAGTAAAAATAACTATCACAGTATATGTCTAAATCAATACATTAAATTAACTAAGATGTCTCCAAATGAATGGGCATGTCTGCTTCAACTTTGCTCAGCCACACTACCTGCTGTAAATTATGGATAACTTGCATTTCACTTATACTTCTCATACTTTCAACTAATGACTAACTGTACTTGTCATCCAACCCTTTTAACTCTCAAGTGCTGCTCCACTGCCTCCATCAAGCTACTTGATGTACATTAAAAATGGGGTACACTTAGCGGTAACAACTCTGAAGAGTTAAGAGCTCCTAAACATAAGCAAAATCAACCACTAAATGCTACATTTGAGGTCCAGAATATAAAATATGCAACTGCTCACTGCTGCATAATTTATAAAATGGGCAGAGAGAATTTTTCATCTAACAGACATTAAATTAAATCTCTTTCTCAAATGGCACAATAGACTGTCTACCCATAAACTATGATAGTTTGTAAATAGTTCAAAACTCACCCTGGCTAGTCTGTGTTTGGGCTCATTCTTCTTAGCATAGTCTAGGGAATCGTAGACCATGGCGAAGCCTGTGGTCTTGCCACCACCAAACTGAGTCCTGAAGCCAAAGACGAACACAACATCAGGAGTGGTCTTGTACATCTTGGCAAGTTTCTCCCTGATTTCAGTCTTGGGGACTGTGGCCTTGCCAGGATGAAGGACGTCAACGACCTGTGCAGAAGACAGACCACATATGTTCATAAAATACAGCAAGTGAGGTGAAAGACAAGCCTGAAGGTGATGAGGGATTTGAAACCTTACCATTTGCTTCCTTTGAAGCAGCCGGTTCGTCATGAACTTGCGAGTCCTTACTGTCACTGTGTCATTCTAACAATGGGGTAAGAGGAAAGACATCACTTCTCAAATATCATACATTTAGTTCAAAGTGGCTGCAACTCACAAACTAGCAACCGATAGTGAACTTCACTGAGTTGCAGAGTTACTTGTGTGCTTCTCCGCTATATGCTAACTTTCATACCTTGCTTAGCTTGAAATGTGGATCAGGCACTGTCTGTGGTGGAGCCTGTTACTTTTAAAGAAAACGAGCTAAGTGAAAACACAGTATTGTAGCATCCCTTTAGTCTGGAATGAGGGCCTGGCTGCTTACGGCTGTCACCATAGTGTGCTAGCTTTAGCGGCTAGCAGCTAGGACCCCATGTCCCTCCACAGACTCCAAACTGGCGTCTAAATATCTCAGACGGCATTTTGGAAAACCTGTAGACGGGGACATTGTTCAGCATTGACTTTAACGTCATTAAAACATTGTGAATGCCGCCTCATAGTGACTATGTAGTATTTGTGTGTGTGTAGCAGGACGACAACAGTCAGGATAGCATCTAGGCACGTCCCTGTAATTTCCTCTTAATTTGCTTCCTACCGCGTCAATATTGAAATTTTATTACAAGGACGACTTCGACAATTTACTAATCAGCAGTAAAAGTGCGTTGATACACGGATGGCTTCGATGATGGACGGATTTTACTTGTAATTTTTGCCACAACACTCACCATCTTTACGCCGGGTTCGCTCGGGAACGTAGAAAAGGAGGAAGGACCAGCAGGCGCCCGGCTTAGTGCCTGCAGAAAATTGGCCGGCCACGCACTTGCGTTGCCTGATGAAAAAAAAAGTTAAACGAAGAAGAGGGGGCCAAAACGACCCGGTTAAATTCATTTTGTCTCAGTGAACAAATATCATCCATCGTGATACTCCTTTCATAAATAGTTTTGATTAAAAAGTGCGGGGGGGGGGGTGAATAAAGGAATAATTTGTAATCATGTTACATTTAGTACAATGGCTTTAGGGGCCTTTATAAAGGATTTACTAGACACATGTTTAAGAAGCATTTAACGAAATTAATACAAAATTAAATTCCTATGTCCATGAAGAATTATCTAGTTTTCACCACTGACTTTTCACAATTAGGTGGTCTATACCGTTAAGGTTATCACAACAAGGTTAGACAACTTAATCTCAAATAGATTAATTTCCACCATAACACTACCCACGTGTGAAAAACAGACAATTTAAAAGATAAATATATATATTTGTATTGAATAAATATAACCACAGTATTATCTCTATGCTGGAAACAAAATTCTACAGCCACCAGTTGGGTATCTTAGAGCAAAAAGAATTTAGGAAATGCTTGATGAGCCATTTAATTGAGCTTTCAAATATTTGTCAGTACAACACAAAAGCCTGAGGTAAAATCATGGTCAAGGGTCATTAAACATACAAATTCTAAAACATATGGGCATAAAAAAAGATTGTACGTTTAACTGACAGACACCAAAAGTAGGTGTTTCCAGCAGTTTTTATTATATCCACAGGGTGTTAGTATTGCAAGAACCAAAGTGATCTCTGGGGGACATTCATTCATTCATTCATCTTCTGCTGCTTATTTGTTTCTGAATCCCAGGGGGTGCTGGAGCCAATCCCAGCTCACTTAGGACGAGGGCAGGGTACACCCTGGACAGGTCACCAGTCCATGACAGGGCCAACATACAGAGACAGACAGAGACGAACAACCACTCACACTCATACTCAAACCTACGGACAATTTAGAATCTCCAGCTAACCTAAACATGATGTCTTTGGACGGGGGGAGAAAACCCACACAGGCAAGGTGAGAACATGCAAACTCCACACAGAAAGGTCCCAAACCCAGGAATCGAACCTATAAACTTATTGTGGGGAAACAGCATTAAGCACTATGCTGCCTGCTGCCCCCCTGGAAGACAATTGGGATAAATTATATAATTGAAAAAATTTTTAAAAATGCAGAAATATAAATGTTGCACAGTATTTTAGATGTACTTGTGGCCAAATTAATCTGGTGGGGGGCACAGGGCCAGATGGAATTATGGTGCATTGATTAATATTGAATTTTTTCTGGAAACCAACCAGAAAACATAAATTCCTACTAACTACTCCTAAATGAATCAACTACCACAATTGCTAAACTTGAGTGCAGTAGACCTGGGATGACTTTGAGGCTTCTTTGAGTCTGTAGTCAGAATATATGCTTCAATGTAATGATTAAGATAATCCTTTATTAGTACCCCAGTGGGGAAATTTACTTTTTAAAATATAATGTAATTAAATTACGGTTGTTTCCAAATTAATTTAAAATGACCTCGCTGACCTTGCCTTCATTCCCAGTTTGTTACATTAGTGTAGGAGATTGTGAGTTATAGACATTTTTGAACACCCAACATTCACAAACTTACATAGGTGGTTTTGAACTAATACACATGCATTAGTTCATTAGAGAGAGATTGATAGCTAATAGTCCAGAGAGAGTGTCCTGTGACTGAGCAAGTGAGTGGGAGAAATAAAACAAACTGGCGACAAAGAGATTTTATTTTTAGATTGTTAATGAGTATGTGTGATGTGACATTTGGGAAAGCTCCACTCTGCACAGCATTAATCAGCTTTACAGAGGCTGAGCTTGAGGAGCACTTGGTAAAAACATCTAGGAAATGAGTCCATCCCTGTTTTCTGTCACTGTCAGAATAAGTAAACAACACATAACACAACATCTTATTTTCTTTGTTACGGAACTTTATTGATCTTGCAGCAACAGTGTCAACTGTCATTGTAGTTTCAATTAAAATAAAGTTGTTTAAAATCAAAACAAAAAGTTACAGTAAGTTTGTTTCATATCTCTTTGCAAATGTTAGGCCCCCATTGTCCAACCAAACTAATTTGATATAAATTTGCAATCTGAATATTCTTGATGGAATAGAAAGAGTTTTTAATCACCAAAAGTGTGCAGTTCTAGTTTGGTTCAAGCTACCCTTTGATGTATTTGTAACCAAACATGGCCAGAGTTAATTACGAAGCCAAAATTGAAAAAAAAAAAAAAAAAAATCCAATGAAATCTTTGATAAATACAATGTCAGCCATTCAGTGGTTCCAGTCACACAGAAACAAATTTGAATTAATGGATTTTGAATGAAAAACAGTTGCTACGATTAGCAGACAGAACTATGATAGCTGGAGTCGTTCTTTTTTTTCTCATTAAAAATAGGAGTATCTCAATGTGTGCCATTCTTTTCACCACATTACCATTTGATCTTCAGAATAAAAAAAATGACAATCAAGCCATCATAATTTCAAACTTCACAGCTGCTTGAGGAAGGAAATTATGTATAAAAACAAAACATAAAAAGCATTTCTTTTGCTTAACTGTGCAGTACAATGTTACCTGCTCAGTGTTACAGTGAAAAAATAAACATCTGTTGGAAAGTACAAATCGATAACGAAGGACCTAGTTTTAGTTACTGCATTTGATGTGAAGTAAGGCATGGGCAGACATGACACGTGAAGAGAATAAGGTAATGTAAAATGGATTAAGGACACTGGGGACAGATTTGTAGATTCAGGGACAGCATCTATCAAGCCTGATGCAAAGAATGTTTTCCGGATCCTTGACATATCTAACAAATCCAAAGGCTTGACAGTGCTTTTCCCCCGCAAAATCACCCTAAATACTAAGAAACTGTATTAAAAATAAAATGCATATAAAACATCTGAATTATTTCAAGTTTTTTTTCTTGTATTTCCCCAAAAGTGAACACAGGAATATTCACCATTTTCATGTACTTCTAAATGTTTATTGGATCAGGATATTGAAAAACACCTAACAGATCAAGAAATACCTCCTCTCCCTTGTTTATCAAATTAGGAACAAAAAGAGCTTGCCAGCACTACAAACCAGCTAAGTCAAGGTAGGTTTTAAAAGTGTATTTAGTTTTTTTTGGCAGGACACAAATATGTATATAAAACTATTACAAGCTCAGAATAGTGTTGAACCGAGAGGCTTGATATTGTTTCACCGAAATTCAGATTGAAATGAAAGTCTTGTCTGCAGTTGCCACATTGACAGTTAGCTTTACATTATGGTGGGAAATACAGTCTTTTGATAACTAAGAAACAATTTGATCGTGGCCTAAGATTCTTTTTGAAAAAGTTATTACTCCTGACAATTGAAAATTCACACAGGCCTGTGTTGATGATGGAAAGTAAAATCTTGGAATGGCAGGAAATCTTTACCTAATTGGAAATCAAAAACAACACAGTGTCCCTTTTTACAGCATCAGGGGAAACTAAACTGACCAAACAACCAATCGAACATTGGAAGCTTTTCAAGTAGTTCCAAAAGAAAAAAAGAAATGACTTAAATAACATGCTTACAAAGGCCCTTAAAAACAATACTGTGATGAATAACAAAACTTTGGACTGATTCTAAGGCCAATGCAAAAAATGACTACTTTCTCGCCTAATTGTATTGGAATATTATGAGTTTACGGTGTGCTCTGTTAAAAGGTCCTGACTCAGGCAGCTGTAAAAGGAGCACTGCAAACTACAAATTGAGTGTTTCTGGGTAATTGATATTCAGGCCCGCTCCCTGTGTTGTGTGGTTGTTGGTTTGTACAGCATCTGGTAACCATGGACATCTGTTGAAATGAACCTAGCTTCCAGTGTTGACCGCACTGTACCTGTATGCATGATATACTGAATCCTCATGGTTTACACACATTACATCCAGCAGTGGACAGAGAGCTAAAGAAGATGGCTGCCATGAGGGCTCACAACATTGGTTTCTACAAGCCAAGCCAAGCCACTGGCATCTTAATGCCAGGTCATTTGCTTTTGCTGGTGTGGTTCCAGATAGTTAGATGTCCATTTCAAACTGCGCATCATCACCTTGACAATAGAAAAACAAATAATTAAACATGTGAGAGGACAAGGCTGGCTCTCTGCCTTATTATAACAATGTTCATTAACAACTACACAGAGTATTACATGTCAGTGCAGACACAAATAATACAACTACTGCTACAAAATGTTGGTTCCTCTTATTGCATGTCTTACCGGTTGTGGGTTTGCCATCGTGGTTGTTGATGTGGTTGTTGGCTTCATTCTTATGGTTCTCATTCAGAATGTTTTGGCTGGTCACTCCAGGGATGACAGGCAGGTGAGCTGGGGGAGTCTGGGCAATGGGGGAATTACGCCTGTCCAGTAGGAACTTGCGGTCATAGATGATCCGGGTACCTACAACAAAACATATTTTATGTTTCAAGTAAGTTATGCTCCCATTAAATAAATAAGGCTGGCCCATTTCATAAGACCAACTTCTCACAGAAAGAGAGCAAGATCCCCATAGTTTGAATTTAACCAGAAAGTACAGTTAAGATAAGATAATCCTTTATTAGTTTATCAGTGGGGAAATTTGCACATTAGAGCAGTATCGGACACATAAGAGAAGAGTTGAATGAATGAACTTCATGGAGTTTTCTTTGCAGTTAAAACAGTGGTCTGTCATGTGTGGTTTGTTTTTCTGAATAAATCTGGTTATTCTCATTCTTGAAAGTTTTGGTAGCAGCACACAATTTTTTGTGTAGTGACCTTTTTCCGAGCAAGAAAGCACACGTAGAACTAATATTATCAGTGACTCAATTCAAGCATTTATTCCAAAGTAACACTTGGGTCAGATTGGAATACCTACCCTAGGTACATCTTAAAGTTAACTTAATTTTTTTTCTTTGTCTGTCATGTGAGATAAACATTAACCACTGCTTCATTGCTTTATTAGACTCTTTTGTTTCTCTTGGTAATTATTTGGTCATATATAGTATACATATGTATACATATATATTCATATATATTTGTTTCCATGATGATTTGTATAAACTAATTTCCCTCTATTTTCTCAGTCAATTTTGCTGATGTCAAGCTCCCAGTGTGTTTAAATAAAGCTCCAAAGTCTGCTCCAGATGTTGCTCTACGGTGAATACTTACAAACAAAACTGTATTTGAGTACAGCTGAAATGTGTCAGAAAATGAAACTCAATCAATTTCTGTAATAAGCTGGGCCTGAATAGTTAGAGGTTTATCCAATCAAAGGATGGCTGCACCCATGCACATGTTGAAGTGCCCTTGGGCAAGATATTGAACCCTAAAGTGAATGTATGTGTGAGACAGGGGTGATGCATAAAACCAGAGCTTTATCAATGTTTGGTAGACTATCACCTGGAGTATAAAGCAGTTTGAGTGAGAAACACTGCTTGCATTTACCATTTAAGGCATTATTTTCAAACAAAAGTGTCAAAAAATTTTAAACTTGTGCTGTGGACAGTTAGGTTTCATTATCAGTATTAGTTGTCCCTATGTTTTAGTATTATTCAAGCATTCCACAAGGGAATTAAAGATGAATATAGCGCACACAAAGTTTCTGTAAAGATTTTCCTATGTCTAGTCCCTTGCAGTGTTGTGTGTTGCGTGTGCTTGCTAGATGCATTGTGCTTCCTTAAATGGAAGGGCGTTATCACTGTAATGAATCATGCATTTCACTTTGGCCGCGCTCCAAACAACATGAGAAATATCTGGCGCTCAACGTTTGATTTTAAGCTGCAGCCATACACATTTTCCGCTGGTGACGAACCCACTACATGAATTTACTCTAAATATAATAACTGTAATGAAAAAATAAGGCTTTCATCAGAATCTCTGCGCCGCAAAGCAACCTATCAGACAGTAGCCAGTGGGCAGGGCTTAAGCTTTGTTTTTGTTTTGATCAGAATGACAAGGCAGCTTAGGCCATAGTGACAGGAGAGCACAAACACCGCAATAAAATATAATTACAGCCACTTTTTTGTCCAAGAGTGTAATTAAGTGGACGGAAGACGGCTTACCTCCAGGAGTGGTGGAGAATAAAGTGCCTCCAGGGGTGGTACAATAGTCATGAGGTAGCTGCGTTGTGTCGTTGATCAACACCGTCCTGGTCGGGATGGCCCTGCTCTCGCTAAGCTGACGACCGGTCGACATTTTCGGCGCCGTTTCGATGACAGATCCAGGAGCTACAGGAAACTAGGGGTGTTTATTTCCCGACGGACGGTGGAAACCCGGGCCGTTCCCCTCTCTCTTTTATCTTCCCAAAAGCTTTCTTTCTCCTTTCGTCCTCCCAGCCGTCAGCACCGTCCCCTCCCTCCGCAAGGCAGGAAGCGCGACACGCTGCGGCCGGATATGAGATCAGCTGTGGGACGCGTCATCGGCAGCGGTTGGAAGCCGGCTTCCTATTGGCTGCTTAGAACCAGAGAACTAAAAGTGATTAAACCTTTAGCTTGTGGGTGCCCATCATGGATGTATTATGACACCTTGTTCTAATAAGCTCTAATAATTAAGAATTTACAAACATTTTGTATGTCACAGATTTATTTTTATATGATTATTTATGAAAACTGGAGTCCAGACATTCATCTTCTGTCCTGACTGTTTAAAGTTCATATTAATAAGTTTCCAAATGTCATTTAATAAGTGAACTATTGTTGAATATATATATATATATTAAAAATTTACTTTCTGAGAATCTTTCAATGAATCGAGTGTTGTATTTAATTTTCTTTTTACTTCTTCATAGCTTTTCACACTTCCCACCTTTTATTTTAATATATCTTAATGTATTTAATTTGTAAATTCTAGCTTTTTGTACTTTCTTTTGTAAAGAAAATTTGTGGAGCTGAAAATTTTAACAATAATGTTTGAGGAATGAAAATGACTTGATTAATAATTGTTAAAACTGATGCATCATGTGAATTGATTATTTTACTCATATGATGTCAAGATTCAGAAAATGTTTATTTAATATTTTAAAAATTAAAAGAACAAATTATATCACTTTTAATGTACCACCTCTTCCGTACAGACTTTATATCGATTTTTAATTTTTGTCAAACGTGAAAGTTGATGTTTCCGATAGTTCCTGAAGGCACCGTTGATAAAGTGCGCCTGCGCGGTGCCCTTATCTCCACGTTAGACCCCACATCAACCATCTCAGACGGTTCTTTGCGCCGCCATCCGGGACCAGAACAGAAAACACAAAGCAGCGACTAAACATGAGCTTCACAGTGGAGCAGAGAGGTTCACCCAACAGTCTCAGTTTCCGTCTCTTCTTCAGTAAGTGGAGCTTCAGAGGAAATATTAAACTTTGGCTTTTTGTTTGCTACTTTGAGGACAGTGAACACCGCACAGGCCGGTTAGTTAGCCAGCTGGAACCTCCCACGTGTCATTTATTCGTTTATTGTCCCCGGTTTATTTATTAGACAGCTAGAAGCCATAACTGACTTTCACATTGTTTAGTCTTCCGGGGAGTTTCGGTGGGGGCCATTCAACCAGTTGTGCGGGTTTAGCTCGTCCGCCAGTCCCAATGACGTGACATAATCTGGCCCTGATGATCTGGAGAGAATTATCGAGCCGTCTGAACTTGACACAACGAATTTGATCACAACAACTTGGTTACGAGATCTGTTGTGATCTTAAAGGCTGTTGGTCTTGATCGTTAGGAGACAACGCCCCTACAGACTACACCAGATATTAAACCCATTGATGGTTAAAGGGCAGGCTCTTAGTTGATTATTGATTAGTAACAATGACATGTTTAATAAGATCACGTAGCTCTCTTGTAGTTCACTCATAGTTTTAAAGACAAGTAGAAGAAAAAAAGTTAACTACATCATCCAAGTGTGAGTCTTAAAACTACCAGACCATACTTACTGGGGTAATAAGATATAACCAGTACTGGTCTGTGGGTCCAGTGTGTTTAGTCTGGATAATAAATCTGTGAACAGACTCAGTCTTTCAGGGTTGTTCAGCCTTCTGCCTAAAGTGAATGCAAACCATAAGGAGTCAGTTTTTGTCACAACACAGATGTAACAAAACTGTTTATATCATATTAACATCTCTCACTGTTCTGCAGAAAATGCTCAAGGGAATTACATCTCACCATTCCATGACATACCGATATATGCTGATGAGAGTCAGGTAATGTAGCATCAAATAATAAATGCATCTACATCTATCTGCAGCCTTTCTTCTGTCTAACTGGTTAAATCCCACCTGTGTAAAAGCTATAAATATCTATCAAACCAAAGGTGTAACTCTCCCAAATATCAAGGCCATAGTCTGATTGTAAAGTCAATGCACTTGACTTTTTATTTTCTCAGTGGTCTTTCAATATATAAGGTGATTACAGGATATAATTTACTTTGTTTTGGAAGCACCTCAAAGGTGGCAACAATTAAGTAAAAGTCAGGGTGAAGCACATCATGTAACAATAATGTGTGTTAGAATTGTGTGATCTGTTGTATCAAATACTATTTCACAGTAATTGAGAGGTTGTTGTCTGTTACAGAACATCTTTCACATGGTTGTGGAAGTACCAAGATGGACAAATGCAAAGATGGAGGTATGAGTCAAAAATAATATTCAGTTGTAAACTTTTGGATTAGATTTGAACAGCTTTGCGTTTAACTGTAGCATGGTGTTGTATGAGTTTGTCTAAAATGTTTTTATGCACAGTTAATGTCTTAATGCCTCAGGAGAATGTTGTCCTGCAGGGGAAATATAGAAGAGGAAACACTGAAGTCCTGAGGCCATGTTGAACGTAGTCATATTCTTTTTCAGATTGCTACAAAAGACCTCCTAAACCCGATAAAGCAAGATGTGAAGAAGGGCAATCTGCGCTATGTTGCCAATGTTTTCCCACATAAAGGCTACATATGGAACTACGGAGCAATTCCTCAGGTCAGTAAATGTCTCCTGTTTTCTTTTGTATGTTTTAAATTGTGCGGCAGTAAGTGGTGAGTAGTTTTAATTTATTCAGCTGTGATGCTTTATTTCAGACATGGGAAGATCCCGCACACAAAGACAAAGACACCGACTGCTGTGGTGACAATGACCCCATCGATGTTTGTGAAATTGGCACTAAGGTACATTGCCAGATGATGATTTTACAGCCTTGTCAAATTGTTGTTTGTTGTTTTCGTTTGTTGTGTACATCAAATTTATGGGAAAAAGAAATGTCTTCTCTAGGTGTGTTCCCGTGGGGAGGTAATCAAAGTGAAGGTTCTCGGGATCCTGGCCATGATTGATGAGGGTGAAACTGATTGGAAGGTGATTGCAATCAATGTGGAGGACCCTGAAGCCAATGACTTGAACAGTAAGTACTACAAAATTATGACACCCCCTCTGTTTTTCTCTCTGAATTGAGTTTTGGAACAGTCTTGCGTCAGTCAACCTAAACTCATCTCATTCATCTCTGTCTTTCGTCAGACATCAGTGACGTCCAGCGCCTGAAACCAGGCTACCTGGAAGCCACAGTTGACTGGTTCAGGAGATACAAAGTGCCAGATGGGAAACCGGAGAACCGGTTTGCTTTCAATGAAGAGTTCAAAGACAAGGTGTCCACCTGACAAATCTTTATTCATATTTCACTATGACTTATCTAATTTAGATTAATCTCAAGATGAATCAAAATTTTTTTCCTTTGTCAGAATCACTTTGCACCCTTTGCACTTTTGTCAAACACCTTCAAAGCATTTCTTGTAAACTAATAAATGAGGTGATATCATTTACAGTCACTCAGGTCATTGCAAGCTTCTGAAAATGTGTAGAATATTTGCATTATGTACATGCATGAATGTAATCGCTAGCATTAATCTTTCCTTTCAACAAACACAGTGACACAGTGTTTCTTGTGTTTTAGGACTTTGCGATTGAAGTAATCAAGAGCACTCACAACTTCTGGAAAGCTCTTATTTCTCAACAGGCCAATGCTGGTGAACTTAACTGGTACACATTGCATTTTTGTTACTTCTTTGACTTGAGTTTGTGTATTTAACGAATGCGCACTGGAACTATGTATGTGTGTATGGCTTCTTGATTCTAACTAATCTTATCACATGCAACAGCAAAAACACATGTGTCTCAGCCTGTGACAGCCCTTTCTGCTGCTCAGCCGATGAAGCTAAAGGTGCTGTTGAAGTAAGTGACCTCTTGCTTTGCCCCATTTTGCAACATAACAGCATCAGATATTTGAACAGCGGGCCTCATTCCCTAGTGTATATTATTTCATAGCTTGATGTTTTTACTCTATATTTAGGCATGTCCATGTGGAAAGGAAGAATCTATCCCCTCATCAGGTAAAAAGTTAATATGTTTGTGTACAGATCTTTCGGTGGCTCTCATTTCTTATGTTGCGAGACTGACCTAGGTTTTCTTTTTCCATCTACAGTAGATAAATGGTTCTACTCTGAGAAGAAGTAATCCAGGAACTGTTTGGATTGGGGCAGAGTGAAAGGCTCATCTCTCAGGAACACTTGAAGATGGTCTTACGTTAGCAACTGATGGGCAGTATGGGACAGGAGTGTTTGGGTCTGGGGCTGCTATTTTTCAGTAGATGGTAAGATAATGGTTAGCTTCAATAGCAAAAGTTAAAAAATCTCTCATGTCTTGACCAATGGATTTTTACTTATTTAACAAAGATCTCATTGGAGATGTGCTATCATAAACAAAGTGCAGGTACTGTACCTCATAGATGTGGGAATCTGAGCTGCTTTAATAAAGCTTTCTCTGGTTAAATTATCCACGAAGGGTGCTTTTTTTTCTTTTAATTTCTCTCTTGATCCCGTGACTCATAAGTTTCAGTGAGCAGAGAAATTGGAGAGGGCTGTGTCAAATCAAATGCTGAGATTTTCATTGTGCCCTTTGAACTAACTTCTCTTATTATGATGCTGCCGCCCAGTGGTCAGAGTCCAACACCACGTCTATTTGCAATGCTCTGTTGATGCAGATGCTCTGTTTTCATATGACTCAGTTATTCCTTTGGTTTAAGTATTGTTCTTAAATGTGGATTGTCAGACATGTCTGGCTCTTTTAATCTTTTCTATTCAAAACGGTGGTGGAAAACTGATAAAATGAAAGTAAACAAATTTTACATGGAGAGAAAAAAGTACATTCAATTTTGTTTATTGGAATTTTAGAGCAAAAAATTAACCCTAACCAAAAAATTTCAAGTGTAAAAGTTGTAAGTAATGGGTGTGTAGTAAATCAGTTTTTGTGAACATAATTGCTCAATAACGTTTTTATAACAACAAACACTGGCTTCTTTGAAATTTCATCCATGACATCCAGAGGATTGGAGATGTATTCTTCCATTGTTCTTTAAAGAATAAAATGGATCGATAAAACTGGGTGTATGTTTTATACATGTGCGATATTGCTCTTTAAAGCTAGACGCTTATGTAAATTCTAATTTGGCAAAAACTTTTAAGTCTTAGCTAAAGACTTACATTGACAGACAGATAGATGTTTTATTACCCATTACCAAGACTTTAAGTGTAACTACTGGGTTATTCACTCAGAATAAACAATGACCACTTTCAATTACTGGTTGAATTAAATATGTTGTTGCCTTAAAAAAAAAAAAAAATAATACTGATTGGCCTGCCACATATTCTGTCTTTTTTTCAGATGGTCACTGCACCGGTGTCAAAATCTGCGCTGAGACCATCAAGTGCAGATGGTTCTATATTTTTAAGTTATTATAGTTGTGTAGTAGTCTATTGGTGAGTTTCTGTGTCTCTGCAGAAATAAACATGCAGCCGTCACTGCGGGTTTTTTCACAAATTAAAATATTTAATGTGTATTTTCTTCAGCTATGAATTTTCACCATCTACCTGAACATATGTAACTTTTAATAAACTGCGATCACACGCACACAAACGAGAGCAAATTACTCTCTGATCAAACGCCGCTCGCACGTGCTCGGGCTCCTCCCGCCTTATTGGCCAGGGTGACGTGTTTCCGGTTGACTGTCAAAGTTGGAGGTTTCACGACGGGACAAGCCTGGACCCCCCCCCCCCCCCAAAAAAAAACCTAACCAAAAACAAAAAAAAAACAAACAAAAAAAAAAAACAACATCCTGAGGGACGAGGGCTCATAACTTCAGCAGACTGAGGTAACACCGCTAAAGATAAATCCATGTTTGTTTGTTTTTTTCCACTCGTGTTTACTGCTCCTTCTCTCCGACACGCTGAAGTCAGGTGAAGTTGTCGCGATGCCGCAAGCTTTTTACTGTTTCTGTCAGTTTTGCCTTGTAGCAGATGATGTCCTTACCAATATGAGATATAAGCCGTAGTGTGGTAAAAATAACAAAATGTCGGGAACAATCGTTTCTGATGAGTTCAGTCATAAGTTTAGCAACTTGGCCTGTTTAGTTTGTTATTCTAGTATATTTGTTTTGGATCTTTGGTTTGATTAAAAAACCTGCTGCCACTTACTTGTCGACTAAGGATATAGTGATCACACTGTGCCTGTTGTGGTATAACATTTAACTCATGCAGTCTATATGAATTATTTGCCACACTTTATAGATGGAGTTTGGTGTTAACAAATGACCCGAGGGAAAGAAGTCTCACAAATTGCTCAACAACTGCTTGATTTCTTGAAGCCTTAGTCACTGAGGGCCTCACTGTCCACTGAGACAAGCACCCGTTCCTTAGAGTGACAGGTGTGTGTGTGTGTGTGTGTGTGTGTGTGTGTGTCTAAGACAGTGAGGGAAGCAGGGGGGAACAGCCCAGATCAAATGTCCTTGCCGCAACCTGTCATAAAAATAGTCAGAGGATAGATCAGTGTGACTCAGTGAGGCAGCTGGCAGAACAAACTAGCATAAAAAACAATCTAAATCCTGTTTGTTGCTTAGTTTGCCCTCCTTTCTTTCATGCTTCAAAGCTTGTGTGATTACACAGGGCTTACACATACCAGCAGAGTAATCCAAAGTCAGGAATAATGATCAACAATGGGCCTCAGTGCAAGATTCTGTAATGCAACAATGTTTTTTTGCAATAGTATATTCAATTCTATAGTTGTTAGGCATTGTGTGTTGTGTTGTTTACTTGGAACACATTTTAATTTATTCATGCACTAATATGTGCCAGGGGAAAATGCTCTTGGTTGAGGTCTGACAGCTGTGTGAACATGAACTCATCACTGACTAATACCTCATGTGTACAGTGCTATGTTCTTCTTGAATATGTTTTCAGGAAATTAAGAGACATGTCTTTTATATTTGACTGGATCTACAGAGGCTTCAGCAGCGTCTTACAACTATTAGGTAATGTACATTAATATAAGCAGCACTATACAACCTGAACCCCTACAACTTCTTTTACTAAAACACAAATTGCAATTTGACATACTATTTGACATTAACCTTCCTGTCCAAGAGCAACTCCTGAAGATATTCTGCAAAAACTGAATTTTTTGCTCTGTCAAAAACACAATTTCTTTGGTCTGATTAGAGGACAGTATAGTGCTAACACACTACTAATCAATATCTCAAACTCACAGAAGATAGCACAGCACATGACTTTTATACAATGTTTTAACAAACAAGTCAAGGCATATAGAGGGTCTCCTTGGAGCCAAACATAGCCTATTTCCATTTCCATTTTGGTACATTTCCCCAATTGCTGTCCAAATGATCACAAATGGGTAGAATTTCAATTCGTATTTGGTATTTTACCTTTGAAGACTATATACTATAAATAATGTGGATAATTTTACAATGATAGAGATTTATAATAGTAAGTTAATGGACATAATGAATATAAAAATAAATCTAGTGTTTATAGATGTCTGTTTGATAGGCAGAGAAATAATACAAGTTTACTGTGAGTTCTATTAAATTCCCATCTTTTTAAGTTTTCTTTTTTTCATTAGGGTTGTACAAGAAGACTGGCAAGCTGGTGTTCCTTGGACTAGACAATGCTGGAAAAACAACACTCCTGCACATGCTCCGAGATGACAGATTAGGACAGCACGTACCGACACTTCATCCAAGTACATCCATGGATTGGACATTTTGTCAGTTCAGCAATTAGCCTTGTGTTTGTTACTTATCTAAAGTCAATGCCTCCTTTCTGTTCTCAGCATCAGAGGAGTTGACCATAGCTGGAATGACCTTTACGACGTTTGACCTCGGAGGTCATACACAAGGTAGCAGAGGAGATAAATGCCATTTTCTTTTACCGCTTGTGTGTTACATAAATAGTGATTCTGTGTTGCTCTCATAGCACGAAGGATCTGGAAGAACTACCTCCCAGCCATAAATGGTATAGTCTACATGGTGGACTGTGCTGATCATGAGCGACTAGTAGAGGCAAAGGTTGAGCTAGATGTAAGTATATTGGCTTTTACTTGGGTATTGACACACAGACTTCTTGATATGATCTATCTGCTGAGTGTATCACACTTGTGTGTAGGCCCTGTTAACAGATGAAACAATCGCCAACGTACCTGTTCTCATCCTGGGGAATAAGATTGATCGTCCGGAGGCCATCAGTGAGGATGCACTGAGGGGAATGTTTGGTCTTCATGGTCATACGACCGGAAAGGTAATGCACACATGATTGAAAGCTGAAGTCTGTATTATTATTATTATTTTTATCCATTTAATCCATTTTTAGTGCAAAGATGTAGGAACATGAAACATTGAAAGTTTTCTCTCTGGTTTTAGCAAATTTTTATCCATCTTGTCTGGTTTTGTGAGGATATTTTCACTGTGTAATAGCAACAGATAGTTTCGCAAAATCTCACTAGAGGGCAATGTGCTGTCAAGATGCATTTGACACATTACCTGTCTAATGCAGATTTTTCATTGCCAGTGTAAATTTTGTTGAGCGCTTGCTGTTTACCGGCAAAGGAGACATGAAAAGATTAAGAAAGGAAGCATTGGGTAAATAGTGAGGCATTATCAAGACAGTTTGTTAAAATTTGTGGTTTTACTTCTTCTCAGGGCAAAGTTTCACTGAAGGAGCTGAATTTGAGGCCAATGGAGGTTTTCATGTGTAGTGTGTTGAAGAGACAAGGATATGGAGACGGTTTCCGCTGGCTCTCTCAGTATATCGACTGATAATTATTATGTTTATAACCTTAACCAGATTTACCATGCTGCCGGTGCACACAGAAACATGTTCCACACAAAGCTACCTGCCATAGATAATTATGCTGTTTAGGACTTTGACTGTGCCAGTAGGAAATGTGTTTCAGGTATTTTTTTTGTGTTAATATATCCTCCTTCCTTCATGTGCTCTGATTACCACATCAATACACACTCGAAAGCAGTTCAAACTTCTGTATATGCCATATTAGTTGTGGAGAGTAATAATAATTCAAGTTGTGTTGTGCCCTTTCTCTTAAAGCCTGAAGGAAATTCTGTCTGCCATATAGAACATGTCATCGCTATGAACCAGTCTCTGACCCAGTTGTATTTTTAGATGTTGGTGTTGACTTACAGTGAAGGTCATTTGGGTTAACATTCTGTGCTTGGAATTACTTTTCCTTGATTATGAATGAACAAAATTTTGTTCGCACAGAGTAAACATTATATCTCTATATGCAGTTTCAAAAAAATTGTTTTTCTAGAAGGTTATGCAGTGATTAAGTACCATGTTTGTCAGTGGGAGAAATCGTTAAAACAGTAGCCTGCTACCTCCTAGGATACTGACATTTTTGCCGATTGAATGTTTTTTAATCAATGAACAGTTTACTACTACAGGCCAATTACATGAATGTGACCACAAGTGCATTAACTTACATTTTGCTGTGTGGAGTTTTAGTCAGTACCAGTGAACAGTATTAAATAATTGCAGTATGTGTTAACTGCATCAGCACAGCCAAGCATACTTGTCCAGAGTGAGGATGCTAATCTATCCGATCTTATGATGATTACTTGCTGTGAAGTGACTTGAGTACTTAGTGATTAGTTGCTGCTCATAATGCAGCAATGTTATGAGAGTACTTGAGTGGTGCTTAAAAATAAGGCCTGCAAATATATGCATGGAATTACCTGTTAGTGCAATATTATACACTATTTTGTATATAAAATGAGTTATTTATATTTTGCAGTAAAACTGGCTTGCCTTGTTACATCAAGCATCAAACTCTCAAGTAATATATCTGTTTTTAAAAGTAGGTCAAGTATGAAGTATGAACACAATAAATATTTCTGACAAACTTTAACTGTCTCTTGTCTAATTTATTTTGTTTTATTGGGGAAGATTAGCAAAAATTTTATTTCTAACAATTTATTGGTGGTGAGCATACACAGAATAATAACTGAAAAGCAGAGATGTTAATTTACAAAGTACTACCTATGCCACCCATACTCCCCACAGCTACAGGTTATTCATTCAATATAGTATAGAAAGTGACAGAGCTTAAGCATTTCCTATACACAGCATGACCATTACAGTTACCGACCTTAATAAAGCCTTTGTCCATTTCATAAATCTAAGCCCTTTACTGTTATGTATCCGAAATCATTCAAGTGCACGTAAAAGTAAAAAACTAATTTTCAGGATGAATATCCTGAGGAACATGAGTGCGTACGGTGAAGCTCTGCCGGAGACGCTGTGTAGCAAAACAAAAAAAAGCGTCGCCCCGGCTCCTTGTTTCTCATTGGCTCGGAGCTGTGGGTGTAACTTTATTCTGACCAATCACAGTAAGCTATACGTCCGTTTATTTCCGCGGTCCAATGAGACACAACCAGGAAGTTAGAAACAAACGGAAGTTATTTACGACTGATTAAACGAAGAAAGCTGTAGTTTACTGCTTATTTATTTATTTATATCCGTGTCTTCGCTTTTGCTAAACTCCTGAAAAGCACGACTAAAGTTAATACGCATTGCTAAGCATGGACGTGAAGGAGGTAGAGCGATGCTGCTGTGTAGTCCAGCTCTCAGAGCGCAAAAACACCGTGAGCTGCAGCGGAGTTATCATCCATCCTCAAACTGGGACTGTCATATGCGCTGGTTTACCGTTTTCGCGTTACATCACCGACACCGAGCCCTTCTCCTCGGGCAGAGAGCTCAGGCTGCTGCCGCCCAGCAGCTTCAGCCAAAAACTTAAAATCCGCGTCAGCTGTTTTTCTCCGCCAGACCTGGACCCCGGTCGGTCTGCGGGGGTAGAGACAGTCAGACCCTCCACAGCCAAGTCAACACGGCAGCTGGAAGCTGCAGCCCAGCTGTTGATGCTGGTGAACTGCCTGGAGTTCAAAGAGGCTTTCCAGGATGTTTTCCCGGAGGCTGACCAGTGGCGTTTCCATGGTGACGAGGACAATGAGGAGCTGATGAGAGATGCTCGCTTCTTAAGTTGGTTTGCCGTGCTCAAGACTGGTGTGGCATTGGGAAGCGGCTCAGATTCAGGGACCATCCCTTGGCAGAGCAGCTCTTCTCTCCAAAAGGTCAGCCAAGTCGTTGCATGTGGATCGCCTTTCGGCTCCCTTTGCTTAGACCTCTTCATCAGCACCCTCAGCAAAGGTATTATCAGTAACCTGGCCGGAAAGGACAACGCTGTCATCCTCACAGATGCCCGTTGTTTGCCAGGTACAGAGGGCGGAGGGCTTTTTGTGGTGGAAGATGGAGACACTGTTCGTTTAATTGGGCTCATCGTGTCTCCGTTTGGCTGGAAGGCCACTGAGTGGATAGGCCTCACTCTGGTCTGCTCAGTAGACTTGATCTTCAGGAACATCATCTGCTGCATGAGTGCTCAAGATCCACTTCAACATGTTTGGCCACATCCAGGATATGCAGGCCTCACCATGTCCACCACAGCCCACAAGTCCAAAGCTGTTAAATACCCCACTGTGTGCTTTGTAGACAGCGGGCAGTTCTGGGGTTCAGGGGTTGTTCTCGCCTCTCAGCTGGTTTTAACCTGTCGGCATGTTGTCAATGGGAAATCTACAGTCACCCTGAAGTTTCACCACAGGGACAGGTGACGTGTTTACGTGTTCATTTCCATGTCCACATCCATCCTCTCAACAGGAAGTGATTTAATTTGAAAGGAATGGAATATTAACCAAATACATGTTACAATGTATTTCATAGACCATTTTTACAACATTCGCATGATTTCTAGTAGGACTGGAAGTAATCACTTTAATAAATTCTACTGGATCAGTTTCATATTAAATCATGCTGGCGAGCCATTGCCAGCAATGATTTATGATATTTACTGTGATATTTGCGACTGAGAGTTTGCACTGATTTAGAACAGTTTTCTATTTCAGAGTGCAGGAATGTGTGGGTGTTGTGCTGTTTTCCACCAACACGTCTTCACCCTATGATCTGGCCTTGGTGCAACCAAGAGCCTCTGTCCCAGGGGCTGTGGTCCCTCAGATGGCTCAGCATTTCAATCAAGGTTTGATTTACATCTGTTTAGTGGAAACAGTTAACTTTTCCTGTTTTTTACAATAACATATTGCTTCATACTCAAGAAATATTTCACTGTTTGATGAGGTTGATTGTTCAGCTTGGTTTCTGTTTTACAGGTGAATCTGTACTGGTGGTGGGATATGGTGGATTGGGTCGAAACTGTGGTCCGTCGTTGACATGTGGTGTCCTCTCCAAAGCCATTAATTTGAATAAGCAGCCTATCATGCTTCAGACCACTTGTGCAGTACAAGCAGGAGCCAGTGGGGGTGCTGTGGTGCGAGCAAGCTGCGGTGAGGTGCTTGGTAAGAAACCCTGCAACTCTAAACACATACTCCTTTTGATCAGTGGGGGGCATGTGATGACCACAAAAAAGTGTAATAATGCACAGTGCCAGACCCGGAAAGACAGCTACACACACCAGATAGCCCTTTCTGCACTCCTTTGTCTGCAGTTTACAATCCTTTCATGTTTTGCAGGTATTGTATCCAGCAACACAAGGGACCTTGCTGCCAAAGTTACCTATCCACATCTCAATTTCATCATCCCAGTGACTGTATTTCAAAGACTGTTGAAGCGCTTTCAGCAAACTAAAGATGTTAATGTGTTCAGGACTTTGAACACCCCAGAAAAAGAAGTCAGAAGGGTGTGGAGACTACAAGGTACTCAAAGCAAACTATAACTGAGGACTCCTGCAACCTTGACATGTGCTGGAGAACAATTCGATAATGGAAAGGAAACACTTTTAAAATCACTTTAGATAATAAAAACAAGAGTATCTTTTTGAAAATTGAACAGCTATTTAATTATATATAATAGCATATATAATTAAATGTTTAATACCTGGATTGCTTCCAAACAAAGACACAGGCCTGAAGGATTAAATACACATAATACAAGACTCATAAATTCCTAACAGTGTGAATTTATAAAAAAAACAAACAAACAAGCCAACCACTTAACTACTTCACCTGCAGTGACTTTAATTGTAATTAAATTATGTAATTTTCTCAGATAATATTTATTGTATGCAAATTTCTGTATACAATCACTACAAATTCCCCACATTATTGCAATGGAACATAAATAGTCCTAGAAGGACCCATAAAACAATATTAATTACTCTTTGATCTACTGTGTTGATCTAAAAGCATCAGATGAATTCAGATAGTACATCTGAGCCTTAGAATTTACACTTGGCTCTTTCATATATGGCTTGTTTTTTACCTAGCAGGAGGAATATTTAGAATTATAAGATGACAATTTGCTGAAAATGATTGGTCCCTCTGGGTAGCTAGAGAACAGGCTGTTGGTATCAGGTATTCAGACATCTGTACACCTTCTTCCAGTAAACACATTTAAGGTTTCACCCACTGGGACTTTTCTATCACTGGTTTCCATTATCATAGAAACTTGAAACTGAGAAATGACATTTCTGAGGATTCATAACTGTCAGATTTTACAATGCTAAAACAAGTTTTCCTGGCTTAAGCTCCAGAAGCATACACTGTAACATTCTGTAAGGTTTCTATTTCACAGCTTCCAAGAATGGATAGTTGACAGTGGAAGGGTTTGAGCAATGTCCCGAGGAGGAGAGAAGAGAGTTTTCTATAGGCATTGTGCTTTTAGAGGTGCTGACATGCAGGCCAGGGTCTGTATCTCATTTCTGCTGGTTTCCCATAGCTATATGCTATACACCACTGTAGAATGAGGTGAGCCAACAATAAGGTCTGCTCCTCTGAGAGAAAGTCACAGAAGAGATCTGTGTCTTTGAAATAGTACCTCATGAGAATTGCAAACAAGCCTTTAAAAAAGACAGGCTGTTCAAACGTAGGAAAGTGTTATTCATTACCAATTTTCTGAACATTTATATATATATATATATATATATATAAATCTACTGTTATTCTGATCAAAGATGTCTTATAGTCATGACATTTCAGTGGCCCTAACCCAACTGGCTGATTTGTACTCAGCACATTAGAAATGCATCACATTCTCTGTTGTGAGAAAATACAGATATTTAGAAATATATGTGCATTTTACCTCTATTGATAAAACTCTGACATACATAGTTGTTTATTATGAAACACAACAAATGTTTTTGGAAAATATTTCAGGGTAATGATGGAGTGAAGACGTGGGAATTACAGTCTAGTCCATACACTGATATTGTGGCTGATATCTGCCTTAGTTTTACCAACAGAGAATAGTAGCAAGAGCATAAATGCTAATCTCACACCAAAAAATAGGTAGTTGTACTCTGATTGTGGAGAATTTTTTTTTTTTTTTTAATGATCTGGTGTAGCCCAGTAAGAATGGTCAATGCTGACTGAAAAAGAAATGTATATGGTATAAAAATGTGTTAGTGAACTCCACCACTGTCCCATGGTTACGAAGCTGCCAAAATTTTATTCGGGAAAAAGAGCAAAATAAAAATAAGCACAGACACAGATGTATGATGGCCAGCTGGACCACATAGACCA
Source organism: Remorina albescens (assembly GCA_034769265.1). Lineage (NCBI taxonomy): Eukaryota > Metazoa > Chordata > Actinopteri > Carangiformes > Echeneidae > Remorina > Remorina albescens. Next base: position 10,019,680 of record CM068491.1, on the reverse strand, counting down.
GTTTATTTAATTTATTTGTTTTTTTTTTTTTATTAAACACAATAATTGATCCACATTATGATACGATGTACACTTGTCAAGTAAGCAGTACTTTCTGCTAGTCTTTCAAGGCATTGATAACAGACTAATAGGTGACAATCTGTCTCCGGATACACACATTATATACAGGCTAAAGAGTGATGCGTGACAAACTTTCTTTTAATATGTCATGACTGAGACAGAGCACTACTGTCACATATGAGCCAAAGCGGATGACATGTAAACAGTACAGTCAGAGGTTGCTTTTCAGTTTTCTAATGTGGCTCCCTCTCTTTTATCTCTCTTTCTGCTTGAAACCAAAATTGATCTTTATTCTGTTATTCTGCATAAACAAAAGATAAAAGAGGCCAATTTAGATGACTGAAATGCACCTCCTCCCTTTCTCCATTTTTTTAATGCAAGCACATGACAAGCACCTGCAGCTTCATTATGCATCAGCTAAAAACTGCTCAAAGATAGTTCAAAGGACATACAACAAAAGAAACAAAAATTCACAAATATGAGGGACAAAATTCTCGACTCCAGGCCCATAATTTCTGAGTATTGATATTTTCCCATCCCTTTCCCAGTTCAAGAACATTCTGTAACATTAAGTACTCCCATAACATATGAGTCTCCCCTCACCCAACCCGCATACCCCTCTCCCTTGCTTTTTTCACAAGCCGGTGTTCTGAGTGCTTCACCATGTCCATCTCTTTGCAGGATCTGTGTGTGTGTTTGTGTTTGGAAGCATCAAGATGCTCCCATAGGGAGGTTGGACTAACCTTTGGCCCTTTACCAGATATATCCCCCATCATCCACCTCTCCTACCTCTCCCTCTTCCTCCTCAGCCTCCTCTGCAGTCTCCTCGGCTTCTTTCTCTTCCTCATCTTCCCATCCAACCCCGCTGCCGAAGTCACCCGAATATACCATTTCATCATCTGCAGAAAGATGTAGGACATGGTGGTGGGGGGGGGGGTCAAAGGGAGATTGAATTATCCAACGTGGTCATCTTGTGTACTGTGCTAAATTCAGTTTAGCATATCCTCCTCTCAACTTTGATTGAGTCATTTCTATACCGATGAGAAATACAAAATCAATTAAAAAAAACCTGACTGCAGTAGCAAAAAGGGGGCATGTGTTTCACTTTGTCTGGATTTTAATAGCTATTTCTAAACCTTGCCAGGGGACCCATTCTTATCAGGCACAGGTTCAGTCCAAGCAGTCCTCATTTATCTTGAAAGACTTTTCTCACAGTGACAAGCAACGCTTTAGAATGCAAATGACTCCGGACACATGAATGTGGCACTGGTCCCATCAGTGAGTTATGTTGCAGTGGGCCTCAGTCCTATAACATAAAGGACGCCTTGTGCAAAAGGCATGTGGGGGTGAAGTGGGCTGATCCACAGCACAGTTTTGCTCTTTCTCTATTCAGATTTCAGGTCCAGATTCTATTAATATATCGGGCCGCTGTAACTAATTGCGCTTACCGCAGTTTGGCTTGCCACGAATCCTGGATCCGGCCACTTCTCCTCCATTCTGGTCAACACACCAACACTCTCCCCTATCACACTGCTGCTTCCTGTAGTAGCCGTCTTCATCACAGCTGGGGATGAACCGACCTAGTTTCAAACGCACACGCACGTAGAGAAATGAACAAGAGTCAGCTATGGCAAAGTGACCAGACCCCACATACTGTATAATCTCTCCAAACCCAGAGAAGGCAAAAGCAGATAAACATATCCAGCCTCACGCCTCATCACACATGGCACCCAGCCCAAGTGAGAATGCAATGCATGCAGCATATGTGGCAGCCAATTCCATATTCCATGAATACAAATACGTTCACTGAGCAGGATGGGGGTGAATAAGTATTAAGTCAGCATATTGCAGCATATTGGGGTGGTGTGCGAGTGTGCACAGAGGGTGGCTCGCTAATCATCATGGAATAAGAGACGAACTAAGATTTGAATCCCTGAACAGTTGCATGAATATGTGATATTGCCTGTTTTGCACAGAAACGTGTCAACAACCATGAAAAAGGCAAAGAGGCAAAATGTAACCTTCTCTTAAGAAAAGTAAACTGTCGTACTTTTTGGTGATTGCTGCATGACGTTAAATATCTTAGGGGGATATTTTTCGTAATATCGTTAAAAAAAAAAAAAAAGGGAAAGAAGTAGAACAGAAATGAGATGGGGCAAAACAGAACTGTCTGTCCGATCTTTCAAGGGAACATCTGAGTGTCAGGCTGGCAGGCTGCCCCCTGCTCACTGCTCTGTGTCCTTGGAGAGTCCTGACTCAGAGCCCAGTCAGCCAGCCAAATTCTGCAGTGTGGACATGAGTACACACACACACACACATTTAAATCCACACACTTTCGCATATTCACCCACGTACACATACATGTAAGAGACACTGATGGCTGCTTTCCTTTGCCGTCTGTCAGTATAATGTTCTAATCCACAAGAATGATCAGGGACTAATCCCCGCCTCCTGCTTGTCTTCAGCTCGTTGAAGCCCCTCAACCAAGACAGACAGTTCCAGTTGGGTTGAAGTGCTCTCATCACAAGTCAGATACCTACCAAATTTTTTCTTGCCATCGTCTAGTGCTTGGATCCTCTCAAGCTCAGATAGGCAGGGCGGCTCTGAAAACAACAGAAGATTGTTGTTACAGGAGAAATTAAAGGAAGAGAGCACAACTAAATGTGGAACAGTCTACAATCAGTATTTAATTTTTTTGTGATCAGCTTTCTGTAATAGCATCATGAAATTTTATAATAAATTTGCTTGTAGTTCCTTTCGAAACAAGGAACTGTATTAGCTTGAGACAGAGAGCTAGTTTCTGCTTGGTTGGTTGGCTGACAGGCACCTTCCACAAAAGCTGTTGGAGTCCCAGACCAGCAAGCAGCGGGAACTTTATGGGGATTTGCAGTGACCATTTCACCCATAAGGGGAACAAGAAGGTGAGAAGAAGACAAATAGTGCACCTGACAGAGGGGTGGATACAGCTGAGGGCAGCTGAGCACAGTGAAGTTTGAACTAAGGGGAATATGGCGGCTCACAGGCACCTAACAGTGTGTACGCCCGACCAATCACAGCCAACATCCTACTCCCCAGAGTACTCACTCTCTCTCCAGAAGCAGAGGCACCACTCGGCGGTGGAGACCTTGCCGTCCCTGTAGGAGTCACAGGAGTTGAAGAAAGGCCGGATGCAGACCTCATACTTGTCCAGGTTGATGGCGGCCAGCTCAGCCTGGTCCAGATACAGGTCGCTATTGGTGTCCAGTTTGGAAAACATCCAGCCTATTGAGTCCTTACAGCTGGCTACCAGGCTCCTGTCCAGAACTGCAAACACAAAGACAGACAAACAAACTTTTTAGATCAGGGGACAGCTGATGGAGACTGAAATAATGCCAATGTTTTCATAAAAATCCCCAACTTCCAATGCACAGATTTCAACAAAAAAAATGTCTCCTCTCAGACAATAAATAGTAGCCAATTAGATCCTGAGGCTGATGCACCATTGTAATGATTCTAAAACATATACTGTATAGATGTTTAGTGTTATAGCTGTATTTAAAGTATTGTAATGTCATCTGACTGGGATCAGGATTCATTCATTCGTAGTTCTAACCTGATGTGGTGCTTGCTGCAGTTCTGGCCCCAGGCTTGGAGCTGTTGTTCTGCTTGGCGTTACTCTGCAGCAGCTGGAACCAGTCCCTCAGACGCTCCCCGAGATCGGCCAGATCCTGTCCGGTACAGCTCTCTGTGGAGGCCGGCGGGAGAGGTAGAGTATGATATTTGTTTTGCTCATTCATGTTGTAAGGAGGGGTGTTGTGCTAGTTGTGTGTGAGAAATAAAAAAGATAAATGAAGAAAAAGGAGCATTGTGCTGCAGTGATTCCCGGTGAATTCTTCTGATATACATTTGGCCTGTTTCATTCTTGCAGGGGTTGTAAGATGTTTGATCTTACCATATTTACTCTCCTTGGGTGTGGGGACTACCAGTGGACAAGGACATAGACCTGAACACTTCAGGGTAAGCTCCTTCCCTGTAAGACATGCCTGCTGCTCCAGCTTACACTGCAATACAAACATACGCATACATGCATTAACACACACACACACGCATACGCCAACGACATCGACAAGGGGACAGAAAGGTGAAATAAAATGAGTTATTGCAGCACCTCGAATCAAATATTCATGAGATGCCTGACTGTACGCCTTAATTCAAATTTGAGACTTGCTCCTGAATGCACTTTTCCAGCTTCTGCATGTACACAAGGTCAAGAATAGTGATCCAAAAGACAAAGCATAAATCAATAAACACATTCAGGGATTTGGTCAGCACGAGCCACCAACTGCTCCTCATGAGGCCATATATCAAGAGTCTTTGTGTCAGTTTTACTGAGAGGAACAGCTTCAATCTGCTCAGCTCTGAATGTGCCAAGTGTATGTTCCTTTTTACCCCACAATGCATTCTACATTTTACAGTGTGTCATGTATATTAACACATGCATTAAGCACAGTTAAAGATATGAATACATTTACCATTACATGTTGTTACACATATGTATTGATCCTAATACTAATCTAAAGGTGTCAGGACTATTTTGGTTAATTTTATCACAGCATATGTTATTGCAAAGCACAAAGAGCATATGCCTGGCATATCTGAGATCATATCTGAGATCCTATCTTTAATGAGGTAGATGTTCAAAAGTTCTACTGCCAATGATTTTCACCCAGCGATTATTTCCACACGTGTTCATTATGCTGATTAAATCACAGAAATTATATTTTTTTTGTGGCATGTTTAAACTTAAACATGCACTGATTATTTTTCATTTTAAGTTTGGGACCACCTGGAGCTTGTATCTGTATATGTAGGTCAACAACTCACTCTCATATTAGCTCTGTTTTGCTCTCCATCAATTCCCAAAGGTAATAGCTGGTTGTTTAGCTACTAAATGCTCCACCTGGTGCAGGGCAGGTACAGTAGAATGGGTTTATATGAGATTGCTAGTTTGAAACAGCTGCTCCATCTGGAAAAGACTGATGAGAGCAGAGACCATAAACCAAAACTGAAATAAAGACCTGAAAGATGCTGAAATGAACAGAACTTAAATGCATGGATAGTTTTTTATATATATATATATGAACATATTATTTTGTCAGGGGAGCTGTCATTGAATGTCTTTCTAACTTTCTAGTCCTTACAGAAAGAGATCTATGAGGTGAGTATGTTTGTAAGTAGAGGTGATATCGGTACCATAATATTAATAAAAATATACAGCTGTTCTCTGTATGTTCTCAGTTGACAGTTTAATAGACACAGCTAAACAAAACTAAAGCAGTATGGTACATCAGTACCGCAATAAACTGCACCACACTCTGAAATAACAATTAAATAGAATTTTGTATCATGTATTACTGAAACCACCTACAACACCACTCAAAGTGGCCGGTAAACTGAAAATACTGAATAAATTCCCAACCCAGTGGGTACAATTTGTTTCAGGGTACCTTTGAGGCATAGTTGTGTCCATCTGATCCACACACAGGCCCAGTGGAGGAGATGGGACAGGGCTGGCAGTTTCCATCAGGAGACCTGAGAGCAGGCTGCTTCAGTCTGCAGCAGGCCAGATCACACACAAACAACTCAGTCTCAGTGCAGCTGGGACAGCAACTGCTATACTAAGTCTGAGTACAGATACAGCAGCACCATCCTGAGCATGAAGCAAAAAGCCCCTCGTGCATGTCATGTTGAGTGTATTAGCTGATCATTAAATAGCAGGCAGTCGTGCTGCCTGCTATTACAACCATGCTTCATTATTAGCCCTGCGGCCGATGGGGACACACAAGCCATGAACTGTACACGTGGTTACGTTGCTCTAATGTTACTCTGTATGAAGAGGATTCGTCAGTCTGTGTTTTGGGAGTTAGTGCCCGGAGGCTACACACACACTCACCTATGCTCCAGTTTCTTGCGGTTGACGCACACAGCCCTCTGGTAGCCCTGGGCGATACACACCTTGTGCCGGCTGCACTTAACCTTTTGACAGGGATCCTTGGTGGTATCTACATCTGGGAGAAAGGCTGAAAATTAGATTTACACTGTTGGATCCTCTCTTCTTCACTTTTTACCTTTTTCTCTGTCTTTCTCTACCCATTGTACTTCTTTTCTCGCCTAGACTCAAATCCCAAATCTCTGCCCTCTATTTGCTCAGAATAACCTGAGAGTCTGTCTATGATTAGAGCAGTGGGGAACTGTTGGCCTTGCACTTAACCAATGTGCATCTTGAGGTAATGTGTGCTCTGTTGAGGCTCGGAATAAAGATCATACTACTGAATGCTATAATCAAGTGAGGCCCTCACAAGATGAAGAAGTTAAGTTTGTTTCTAATGGAGCTACACTTTTTTAAGTTTTGATTTAATGAAGAACTAGTCCCAAGATAATCTTACTCCATTCAATAAAAAAAAAAATATTGATGCAGGGAGAAAGTGCTGTAGTAAATCCTGTCTGGTGGATTTAGTTATTTAAATTTGCTTATTGTACCTCAGGTGACCTGACAAGACAAATACTTTCTGTAAATGTAGGATAAAGCCAGCATGGCTAACTCACCCTGCCCCATCCATCACACTCTCTGCAAGCAGCTAATGCTAGACTGTGTGTCAGCACCCTGAACACACTCATATGTCACAGCTGTCTGTTCCTAGCAGGCCTTCTGCCCAGCCTGGATGTCACACTCTTTTCTCTACAGCTCCCTTGGCCTTTATTCACCTACACCATCCATCAGTACATTACACTTGAATACGGCTTATCCACAGACAAATACTGCAGGTTTCATCTATATGACATTGGTGCTCTTATTGTATTCTGTTATGTGATGCTATTATTGTTTAGCATGGAAGCTTAAGATCTCCTCTCTTGTCCTCTACAGCAGCTGAATACGTTAATGCTGCCTACATCTCAGGATTATTGAGGCGAACCGATAGATATCTGATTTGAGAAGCAAATCCAAAACAATACACCCCCTGTCATGGCTGAGCTGGTTGTATAACTGACTGAGTGACTGCTCTGCTGCTTTGGAGACACAGTGAGGTTCGGAGGCATTGATGCCCACACGTACACTCCTCATCTATTTAGACGGTCAACAGAGGAGCCTTATTCTCCGGTCGCTCCACATCCCAGTTGGCACGGATTGCTTAGAGTATATCAGTGTACAGTATCACACACATCTCCCATTTCTCTCTGCCGGCTCCTGCTCTTTCTCAACTCTGTCCTCTCTTTCTTGCCCTCACCGGTTTGATGCTTCACTCACTGTCTGCACTTTCCAACACAAAGAGCGAGGAGATAAAGGCAGTGACCTGGACACAGCGCAATGTCCATGTATTTTGCAATCCGTCCGATGGCGATCAAACCAAATACATGTGACAAAGACATTAAAAGAAGCAGACTACAAACATGGAGCAGATAATCCTGCCTTCTAATGGCAAAACATTGGTAAATAAATCTTGTTGGTAGGGAGCGGCTACAATGCTGGCACAGCATTGTGTTCTGAACACAGAAACATAAGGTGGCTGCCTGAGCCTCATGTTAATTTAACAGGCTTCCACAGATTAAAGCAGTGCCTGTAATGATGACGTTTCCATAGCAACAAACTCTCAGTGGTCTGGGAATCATTTCTGGGTTGACTGTGATTTGCAGCTCAATCTGGTGTTTCTGAGAAGTCTCTCCCTCTCTGTTTCTGAAACCCCCATTGCGCATTCATGCCTATCAATCTACCCTCTTTTTTCTTTACCTTCCTTTGTCTTCTCCTGGTATGAGCTATTTTAACAATCTGTATGCACCTCCTCGCTCTGCCTGCATGCTGATGATTTCATTCATCACATCTCTCTCTCAGCCCTTCCATTCACTCATTCACCGATTTCCATTTTTACTTTTTTAAAGTCTCTCCTTTGGCATTAAAGTAATGCCCACAGCAGTAAACCTCTCCTAATTAGGCTCCTTGTGCTTCAGTCTAATCCAGACCAGATTTGCTTGAGGTTTATCCCTGCAGATTGAGGATAACGGAAGCAGAGCCCACGCAACATCCTCATCATCAACCTTCTTATCTTCTATTTACACACTGAGACTTTAATATCATCAGCGCTATCTTGTCTCCTAGGCAGCAGCGAAGAAAGCCACGTCTCCGTTCTCCAGGGTTGAATCAGCCACAAAAAAGAGGCCAAAAGAAGCAGAGTAAAGGTCCAAACTTAGATTTCCATTAGTTGATATTTTTGGGGGGCAACTTGGGGGTTAGTGCAAGGAGCTGATATATGATCACCTCCTATGGTGAAAATTGCTTATTAACACATTTAGCAGACACAGAGCACATTTAGTGTTCAATTAGAGTCATGTTTCTGGCCACCTGCTGAATTTGCAGTCTAATATTCACTTTCTTTCATCAAAGACAAGGAAAATATTTGCCTTTTGACCTGCTAAATGTTTTGCCAGTTTCTGCTTGATGCTGAGCGAACAACATTAGCATATTGTGTGTTGACCATGAAGCCACAGCAGCTGTATACTCTGAGTAGAAACACGGTTAACAAAATGGTAAAATTGTGTGAATCACAGAAAAAACATTGCTTACAAGCTGACCTGCAGATGTAAGTAATAGTTGTCTGTGGTTGTGGGACTGTAAGAGAAACCTTTCAAATTCTACATGGCAATTTGATTCATTGTTTAAAGATTCAATGGGACATTCACTGTAAGTTAGACAATAAAATCTAAACATGAAGCCTGGGTCAGCAGGACTTGGCAACTTGTCACTTTCACATTTATGACTTTCCACTGGAGTTGCGGTAACACACTGAGGCCTTTACAGAGTTATTATGTGGGGTTTTGAGTTTGCTCGACACAGCCCCAGGTGGCCAGATGAGGGAAAGTGTGAAGGAGGAGGGCAGCACTAGTCCCTGGAGGATAATAGTGGCTGTTTTAGGAGGCTGAGAGTTGTAGTTGTCTAGACATAAGATGTGTGCTGCCTTTACAAAGAGGAGCTGCAGTGGGGGAGAGTCTGCTTTATTGCATTATTGTTGAAGAAAAACACATATAACGGTGAAGTAAAAGAGCTACTCCATCGTTTTGAGGTTTTATTAAAGAAGGGGGGCAGGCTTCCAGCTACAGATTTCAACAAGGTGTTTGATGCTAGTCGAGCATATGTGAGTGTGGGCTGCCTGAGCGGCAATATCTATCAATAGCCTTAGGAGGTATTAAACTCTAGACCTTGCTGAGTGAGGACTCAGCCTGTTTTCATATCTCCTTAGTGTCTTCCATTGATCTTAAACCATTGATTTGCCAGAAAGTGTCCATTGACCATTACTTGGGCTTTCTGGCTGAGATAAGCTTCAAGAAAGCCAAGATAGTATTGATAAATGTTTAAAAAAGATCAGGTCTTCTGTGAGTGCAGTAGCCTACACAAGAGCCTGAGTATTGGAATGGTTGTTCATGCATGACTACACATATGCACTTTGTTTGTTCTGGGAAGCGCAAATTTCAGCGGCTCTCCTGCTGTGTTTACTGTCTTAAAAGTGAGGTGATTCAATCAGCCCTGGTGACTGATGAGTTCACTAGATTCGAGAAATCCACTAGAAATTAGCTGACCTCGCTCTCGCTCGGAACAGCACAGCTCTGACTGAAGTGCAGTCAGCCACTGCAGTGTCTGAATGTTAATTTCCACCTTCCGCCAGTCTGTTGTTGGTGTCGACTTACTGTGTGTAAGGAGTGCTGACAGTTCAAAAGCTCTCTGTCTTCCTCTACACAGTGGGGCTGCCTGGCTGAGAAATTAGGGCTGTAAGCCTGTAGGAACCGTAGCTCAGGAATGAAGATATCACACCGATTTAGTGTTGTCTCAGAGGGACAAGTTTCCTCTTTTTCCTGCTTCGCTTCATTAGGCGTCTCATAAAGAAAGGCAGATCAATGGCAGGAGATAGCACAGTCATGTCAAAAACCAGAGAAAGGAATATAGATAGATGAAGAACTTTATGCTGTGTGAAAAGAAAATAATGAAGTGCTGTTCACCAGACAACCTGAGTCAAACCTATAAAACTAAACTAAAGTTTCATAAATGATTCACACACACAGTTGAACGTCAACCTCATAAAGATGCCACTTGTGAAGTTGATCTATGTAATTTAGGTTGTGCTGGTGTGTTATTTCAACTCCATTTTCCTTTCAGTAACATATTATACTGGAAAAGCCAGGCTTATGTTCAATACTAAATTTTTTTTCATCAGTGAATGCCATATTTTTCTGTTATATTTGCAACAGAATCAATAGCATGATCAAGCTTTGTTACGGTGAATAAACTACCGTTCACATATATTAGAGTTATGTAACTATAACAGTTTGTCAATGTTAGGGAAAGACAATTGTTTACAGTTACACATCCAATACCCCACCTAAGGGAAGTAAATTATACTACGCTGAATATCGCTGGAGGGTATTAAAGGTGGTGTGGATATTTAAGAGCATGATTAATGCTAATTAGTTAGACAGTATATTCTACCACCATCATCAGACTACCAAATAAGGCCACATCTTTTGAAGGGGCAGGGTTTCCACCAGATATCCACTCATTTGCAGAATCTATCCCAAGTGGCACTGAAGTAGCTCTGGTGGATCAGGGTCACTCCCAATAACTTGCTAAGACACCTTTAACTTCTCCTTACAGCAAATTATCGACTACACCTAGAAATTCCAGCACTGCCTTAAATGCAATTTCTCCACAGTGCCCTACCAGGAATTGATAGTTTACAATGAGATGAATATTTCTTTAAATTGAAATCCATCTCAGGCTGAATCATTTTCTAGATGACTGTTTAGTTTTAAATTGAGAAATATAAATGAAGATGAAAATGGAGTATGAGACATTCAGAAATTACACATCTCATTTATGTTTAACATAAATAAATCACCTATGTGTGCAGTAGGCTTGTTTCTGAGCATTGCTTAATGAGTTCCTCTTTCTATTATTCCTAATGAACAAACCTCTTTATAGATGAACAGCACATAAAGACATCCTTTCACTTTTTACATTTTTTTATCCTACGATACACTCCCACACTAGTCAGCTTGCTTTCTCTGTCCAGTCTACAATTTCCTCATCACTTAAGAGTTGGCAGGGATAATGTTGATGTCAGTTGCTTTAAACTAAATTGGTGAATATTAGCCACCCCCACCCCTGCCTCCCTCTCTTCTCATGCTTTTACCTCTCTCCCTTGCCTTTCTTTGGAAGCCATAATTAGTCCTTCATTAAGCCCTTGGAAGCTGAGCTAATCGACTCTGCCATTCAGACTTCATTTAAGCTGCAAATCAAGCGACAATGGTTGAGGACACGACTCTGTGTCATGACTTCATCTTGCAGTGGCTCAATTAAGGCCGGAGTCACAGCACGGGTTGGGGAAGAGCCCACAGACAGTCAGCCTTTTTGTACAGCTCCTGCTACAGTGTAGCAGAGCCAGAGAAAAGGGAGGAAGCAGAACAACGGGATGACGGTTTGAAATCGAGCCAGTGTTTAGAATTTCCTGGGGGGAAGCAGATAAAACATGGCACTAACATCTTTAAACCTTTTTTTTTTTTTTTTTTTTTTGCAGGGAGCCACTACAAGTGTGGACAGCGAGTGAGAAAATATTTCTTTAAATTTAAATCAATCTCAGGCTAAATAACACAGAACAGAACTGATGACTGATAGGAAGCAGTGACGTTCTGTGAGGCATCACAGTTCACTTACAGGCCACAGATTCTGTCTCCATGCTACAGTACAAGCTAATGACATTCACTTTTAATACATCATGTGGCTTTGTTTTCACCGCCTTAGCATGCATCACATGTACTTAAACACAAGTGTGTTTTTTTTAATACTTGAGCTTCGGGAAATTACATTGGTGCGGCAAATCTGAGCATATAATGAAACATTTTCATCATTTCTGAAATCATGAAAAATGCTGTTTTATAAAGAAAGCAAACATAAGCAGAAACCTAAAAATAAATATTGGCTGTGCTTGAATATTTTGTGTTTTGGCTGGTTTGTTAGAAACACTGTTACTTATATATGGTATATATTTTTTTGAGAAGTGATTATCAAGCAGAAAGAACAATATAATTTGAGCAAACAAAAGCCATTTTGTATTTTGAAGTGAGTACAAATCAGTGTTTTTTTCTACTATACCATATATAATTATGATATTATTATATATTTATATCTACATTATTACTGCCCGTGTTAAGCCAGAAAGTCCCAGCTAAACACAACTTAAACAGCATTCAGGAACTTAACTAACTACACAGTGAGAAAGAGAAGAGATGGTTGTTGTGAGACTTACTGTCACTAGAACCTTGATTTTCATCCCAGGTACGGACATAATCATCCTGTGGAAACACCAAGAAAACAATAACTGATTAGCAACTGTAGGCAATGATGATCCAGGTAATTCACAGCACAGACCCCAGTGTTGTTGATAGCTTCACACTTTAATACTCTGTCATCTCCATAGATGAGGAGTAGGGTAGTTTGCATCATCATTGCACACTGTAATGTGTACATTAGTCTTGCGGAATGATAAATTAGTCACACCAGAGACAGGCGGGTATGTACTGTGTCTGTACAGCTTTATGAAATGAATACGAAAAATCTGCACTCAGTGGCTACATGTGAGACATATGGTGTTGTTCAGGGGGTGGGCCACCTCCTAAGTGCTCTGCCTTTTCTCCCCATTTAATTAGAACATTAATCGCTCTAATTAAAATGGGCAACTTGAAGGACACGTTGTAAAAAAGAGAGGGTGGATGGAGAAGCAGAGATAAAGTCACATGAAAGGACAAGAAAATGAATTGTGAGTGAAAAGACATCGTACAAAAGAGGATTGTAGAAAAAAAAGAAGAGAACTGACCTCTACCTCCTGGTGAAATGACAGCAAAAGGAGAGAAAAGAGCCAGTATTAGTGCAGAAGAATAGTGTAAATTTAGATACAGGGTTCTGAGTTTTGTTCAATGACATGGGGCTGCAGTACAGACTTTTTATGTTCAACCTCTATATCCCTATATATTCATGGCTAATTAGGGAACTGTCAAAAATTCAAAACAAAGATTTGGTGGAGCTCTTTTTTTTTGTTTTTTTTGAGATCTGTCTGAGAGCAGCTTGGAAACATCAGAAAACAACCCCACAACTGATACGTAACATCAAAAAAAAAAATTATTCAGTGAAAAAGGTCAAAGATTGAAAATAAAATGCAAAGAAAAGATTAACTTTGCGCTTTAGCAGATATTTGCGTTTGCACTCTCCTAGCATTCATGATGAGAAATGGACCAAGAAAGTATGTTACCGGGAGCTGTGATGTTAAATAGTAATGCTGAATGTGAAAACATCTCTAAATGAACCCTAAAACTCTTAAAGGGACAAGTCTTTTTCATATGTGAGGGAATCTTATGGGTGACAGTAGAGATTTACAGCTGTTTGAGCATATTGCAATGTCTGAAATAACAAATATGAGTAATATGAAGATATTTACAATCACCCCCCACCCACTCCTTAAGCCATCCCCTTTCAGCAATGACTTACTCATCACTGTAAACATTTACTGTCCTGGAAGCGTGCAGCTCCGTGGAAGGCGATAAATCCTGACACAACAAATGAAAATAGCAGCCCTCATAGAAGCTGGGACCTGATTGTCTGACCCTCACAGCTTTATTTTACACAGGTAAATATTTTCATCACTGGCAGGCACTTCGCTCGAGTGCTGAAATCTACTGAGCTGCACCACCGCTGCTCTGCTCGGCCTCTGTTCACTGCAGTGCCAAGCTCATTTCCCCTCCTCAGCGACAGAAAAATCACTTCCAGCTAACTTGCTTATGTCTGGATTTTAACTCAACACCCCAGTTGAGCTGGATGAATGATTGTCATTTATGCAGTTTAACCTTGTTTGGGCCTAATGGAATCACGCATTAGCAGGGTAAGACCTCAAAAAGTTTACAACCTGGCCATTAATCTAACACCTCCCATCACTCCTTTATTGATGCTTCAGCCCCTGAATTATTTCGCAGCCTTTCTGTATTTGTGTTTCTGCCAGGATCATTGAGGAATGTGACCTGCTGCACTGACAGGACTGGAAATCAATGATTTCATAAAAGAGACTGTAGAAAATGTATTTGGGAAAAACAAATTCTCCTGAGCACACTGGGAAATTGAACATTAAACGCACAGTGACAACTTTAGCGCACAACAAAGAGGTTGCATCTCATTGAAAATATGACTCACAGACCAAAGTTCTGATGAAGAGGCTGCTGGTTTTTTTGGGTTTTTTTTTTTTTACATGAGACTGATTAAAGGAAGAAGTGTGAAAGGTGAAAACAATCCGCTGTAAGCAGGAGCTCTGTGATTTACCCGATAACATCACATCAGATCTGCTCTTGTGACACGGTATCTGTATCAAACAAGGTTGATTGTTTGCCCTGCTGCCGAGCTCCACGGCACTGATTGACAGATCACAGTCACTCATATCTGCGTACCTGACGATGCCCTCCATTACAAATTTGGACTCAACTTCAAAGGAACTAAGCAGTGCCACAGAGATCTCTTTAAAAAATATATGTTATGTGGAAGACAAGAGATTGTGCAGGCTCTTCTGCTTGTTGAAGGTGTCTGCTTGTCCATTCACTCATATTCTACCGGTTATCAGTTTCTGGGTCGTGGGGTGCTGGAGCCAATCCCAGCTCACAGTGGGTGACGGCGGGCTACACCCTGGACAGGTCGCAAGTCCATCTTAGGGACAACACACAGAGACAGACAGAGACCAACAACCACTCACACTCAGACCTACGGACAATTTAGAGTCACTAATTAACCCAAACATGATGTCTTTGGACGGTGGGAGGAAACCAACGCAGGCACGGGGAGAACATGAAAACTCCACACAGAAAGGCCCCAGGCCCGGGAACCGAACCTCCAACCTTCATATTGTGGGGCTATGCCACCGTGCTGCCCCTTTTCTGTGACTTAACACAATAACCGATTTCAGTGCACACAGAGGAAGTCTCCGGTTTTAGTGTGTGACAATATTTCCCTGAGTGGGCTGAAAGTGCCTCAGAGAATATCCAAAAGTAAATACAAGTGTCTCATGGGAAATGCGTTTTTTTCTCTAAATGTAAATTGATGCCAAAATTATATTCCAATGATGAAATATAATTTGATGAAAAAGGTGATTCTTGTGTACCTCATACTGAATAAGAAACCCATCGTTCCAGTCTGATCAAAAGACGGCAGCCGAATGTGCAGTTTCCTTGAAGAGAAATATTAAAACTTATTTTTGAAGTATGTTCCAATCTCTGGTTCTCAAAACCATTCTTGATGTCACATTTCTGTGGTAAAGGTTTGAGAATGAGGATTTATTTACAAAAACCAGTTAATGTGAAAAAAATGTGCTTTAGGATAAAAAAAACCTGATTGGATTAGGAAAACATTGTGGTTTGAGTTTAAATAACAGGAAATTACTCCACTGCTGATTTTGTTCCCTCATCCATCGTGCACAACCTCATCCCTCGACAGACTTTGAGCTACATAACAACATCATTGGATTTCCTCCCGTGTTTCATATAGACCAGAGACCCTATTAAGGGGCTTCGTCACTTGAGTTTAAATTTATATTGACCATCACCTGCCGTGCACAAAGGGACTGAGCTCCACTCTGCCTCCCTCTGAACCTTCACTGAGGCCTGGGCTGCATGCCCGCCAATTCTGTACTGAAGTCCTTTTCTTCCCATGAACTTTGTAAACACTAAAATGTCCCTCCATAAATACAACAACCCCTTAAAAATCAAGAGACACAGTATGAAGATGCAAGGAAGATGACCATCTGCAATGAGATGGAAAACATTAAATAGCTCATCACTATGCTGCAAAACATCCTGATTAAAACTGCCCAAAATGAATGATCAAATATTTTGTATTGGTACACAAATGGAGTTTACACTGGGCCATGGTGGCTGCACGGCCCAAAGCGTCTCCCTTCTCCTGTTTGGATTTCACCAAACTAACGGACATTCATGTAAATCAATGAATTACAAACTGAGCAAGTAGTGCGTGGGTGACCTCTGTGGTTAAAGCCTGAAGATGCTCATTGATGCCACTATTGGTAGCTCTTGCACAGACTTAACAGTACCTCTACTTCAGGTTGTGTCTTGGAGATACTGGGCAACTTGGAATACAGGAGACATTTTGAGACTTTCAATCAGATACACGGTATAATGGAAAAAAAACCCAAAACACTCCTGCCAAAAATCCTAATTTCAGTTCAAAATAGTGAGTGTGGGTGAGCATTCAAACCTTTGCAAGACATATTAATGTATTTTTATTATAGCTGCTGCAGGAATAATCTTGTCAACACTCTACTGAGATAAACTGAATACTGAAAATATGACCCTGACAATCTGATGAAATACAGATGAAAAATAAAAAAAATTACGCTTTCCCGAGGTTCTCCTGAGCAGAGAAGCTACATACAGCAGTATATCGCTTCCTCCCACCTAGAGACTCACATAAAGACTCACAGCATCTCAGCTTTGGTTTACGGATCATATGAGACATGCCTGGGATGAAACAAAACAGCTTCAACAGTATTCTCATCCTTCATGTCCCCTCTCTTATCTTCATGGACATTAGGCTTCAGGGCATGGGAAGCAAGCCCACTGATTCCAGCTCTTCTGCCTGCATGCAGGGCTCTGAGCTGAGGCTTAAGGATTGCAGAGCAGAGGCGGAGCATCAAATGCTGAAAATCTGGTCTGCTTTCCTCACAAGACCGAGTCAACAGCAAAGCTTATGTAAGAGAGCTGGGAGGACTTTTGGGAAGTCAACCGATGGACAAAGTGAAAGTGAGGATGAAGCAATGATATAGAGCTGTCTAGCTTTCTCAAATAAACAAAATAAAATAAAATTATAGGTGTTAACAAAAGAGGAAAAAAAACAACACTTTTTCTACAACCCATATTATGCTACCGAGATAAATTCTGTTCTCCTTTCTTCGTATCTTTGTTTTTTCCAAGTCCTGCCATGGATATATTTTTAATCTTTTAATGCCTCTTAAAATTATTCAAATATAATTGAATTGACCAAATTAAATTTTTATATCTCAGGGTTTAACTGATAAAAAAAGAGCCCTCTGCTGCATAAGATTTGATTTCATCTGATAAATTATTACTCTTAGAGATTTTTGCGTTGATTTGTCCTCTGTTTTTCTGAACTACAGTATCTGCACAGCAGTGATGTATTTTGACTTTGCAGTTTACAGTTCTGAACAGTGTTTTTGACGTCTACCTGCTCTGAATGAACTGTTGTGTTGTTTCATCATATGCTTTGAGAATTGTCAGATACTCAGGATCTAGCTACTGTGACCTCGAATGTGCGCTTTCGTGATTCTGTGTTTGTTTGAGATTGTGCGAAGGGTTAAATAAGTGGCAGAAAACCTCTTATTTACATTTGCAGAGCAGGTCTTTGATTAGGCTGCCTGGGGTAGAAAGAGGCATACTCAGGAATTTCCTGTGGTTCTTACATAGTATTTCACATCAGGGAGCCAAACCAGTCAACACCAGATGAAACACACAACACAGGGAATCATTATGGTCCTGATGGCAGCCTCAGCCGGTTTTCCCACATGTCTCCCACATGTCCTTTGTATGTGTGATACAATACATGCTAAGGATTAAAAAAAAGAAGAGGAATCAATTACCACCAACACAGTATGGAAAATCTAATTTAAAACGAACAACCTGCATATTTATTATACTTCAGATTGCAGATAGATTTCCATTTGTGTATCAAAATATACTTTGACAGACGAATAGGCATTGTCTGCATTGCTCTCTACCTTACTGGTTTATACATAAGAAATTTCTGTCATATTGAAGTCAACGGACAAAAGATATTAATTAAAATCTCCATTCAATGGTGAGACACTTATGGTGACGACTGTAGATATTGTGCCCCCTCCACATTCAAGACAGGCTCTAATGTCACTCTTGGTACTATAGCATTGATGAGTGAGGTCTGAAATGCTGCGACAGGCAAGGATGGATAAAAGATGGAACACCAAAGCCTGGTTGAAAATTGCATTCAAGTGTGTCAGCACTGAATTGCTTTTTCCATTTCACTTTATACATATTCAAAGGTAACGGAAAAAAATTGATGGCTTTCATTGACTTTGGTAGAGTTATTGATGCAGTTCTGAGTTCTTGCAATCCACTTTTGCAATCCACACACACACATACACACAAATGAAGCTATAAAAATCACACATAGTCCACAGAGTTTCTGTGCTCTCCTGCCAGTCCTGTACTCACTATAGAAATCAGTCCTTGTGCTTTTGTGCTTTTCAGGGCCCTGTAGGGAATAAGAAAATGGTCTGCAACTTGCTGGAGAATCCGGTACAACCAGCGAGAACTTTCACACTTCATTGAAAACACTCAAAAACAGGCTCGTACAACAATGGAAAATCAATGTAATTTCCCTTGTAGGGGCTAAAGGAAGGATAAAGATCAGCCCATGATTTGAGACAGGCGACTATAGAACAATGTAATCGAATAAGAGAGAATCACAAGCAGATTAGCAGCAACAGCTGACTGAAACCTGGCTCATCTTGTGGAAAAGGCAGACTGGCTTTCATTTTGGGTGTCCAACAAGTCCAGTCATTTGGCTAACGCATATCAAATGCTGCTAAAATTTTCTTAAAAACAGATTCATGGTTGTTTTGTATGATTTGAGATCTATAAATTATTTTTCTAAATTTCTAAATTTCCAGGGGGCAGCATGGCAGGGGGGTATAGTGGTTATCGCTGTTGCCCCACAACAAGAAGATCACAAGTTCAGTTCCCTAACCCTAACCCTGGGGCCTTTCTGTGCGGGGTTTGCATGTTCTCCCCGTGCCTGCGTGGGTTTCCTCCCACCGTCCAAAGACATCATGTTTGGGTTAACTGGTGACTCTAAATTGTCTGTAGGTCTGAGTGTGAGTGGTTGTTTGTCTCTGCCTGTATCTCTTTGTTGACCCACTAACATGAGATTTTCATCTCATGTTAGTTCAGGTTGGTTTAAATGCTTCATGACGTAGTAGAAAAAGACTGACACTTACACTGGGTGGCCCAGGCATAAAGGTCAGGGTTCAGGGTTCAGATTGACATGGAGTTTGCTCCAGTGTGAACCTTCTCAAAACCGACAAAGAGCAGAACAGACCTGTTCACATTATCTTAAACCTGAGGACCTGAAGACAGTCTCCAGGGGCCGGAGTCTGCCCTAGTAATGAAAATGACTTCATTTTTATTTATTTGCAGATATTAAAATTTTATGTGCCAAATGCCTGTGCCAGACTAGATTAGGCTAATACAATATCTGGACTGCCAACTCTCACAGATAACACACCGTCATGCCTTTTGTCACGCTAAATTAACTATCATTTCTTTACACACTGTGGTCATCAAGGCCTGGATCTGTATTTTTTCTGAGGTATAATAAAAGTCTAAAATTAGTCTGTTTTGGGACTACAAGGTCCCACCATCAATGTTTTGCACATGCCATAATCCTGGATGTTTCATTGTGCACACCGACTGCTTCATTTGCACACTGTTATTGTTATTGTACTATATTTCTACTATTTGTTCTGTTTTTATTCTATTGTTCTATATTTTTTTAAAACATTTTTTACAATTTTTTATTCTATTTATCTATTCTATATATGCGCGCATTCATTGTGGACAGAAAAAAAGAATTTCATTGTACAGGGAAACGTGTTTCTTTACTGTACATATGATAAAGACACTTTGAATCTTGAATCTCTTGAATGTTTGTCTCAACATGTTCTTTGATTATGTCAACAAACCAGTCGGACAAGCAGATGTCCACCATAATGCTGTCTACTGAAGTTGTTCTTAAGTGAATTTTCCAGCAAAGTAAAACTGATAAACTTTCAATAAAAATGCATATATTTTATCTACTCTAGTTTGCGTAAGACATTGAACTGCATGTTAAAATTGGTTACCTCTGTATATATTTATTTTCATTGCAGGATTATCCTTCTGGTTCTGGTTCTTGATTATCTGTCAGTGTGTCTCTCTTGCTTTAACATGTGTTGAAATCCAAGCCTGGCATACCTGCCATGCCTTGTTACAGTTGCTCTGCTGTGAATGGACACTGAGTGAAATCCTTTTAGTCACGTTATGTCTCGAGTCTGACCATGAGATCTTCTCAGCTACAAGCTCCTTTCAAAACATGTCTCAACACCACAGACTGATGACAGATTGATTCTTATGTACGCATATATCTGTGTCTTCACGTACGTCCTTTTCAGTTTTCAGGTTTCTAAGTGCTAAAACATCTGGATTTGTTATTGTCAACCCCAAATTTCATCATCAAATTCTCCTGTCAATGACTGAGCCTACAGAGGCTGATCTCACTCGGGCTGTGACTCCGTCTGGCTGAAGCCCAAAGGTAATAACACTTGGGTGGCATTTACTGTAGAGACAGCTACTGCCACTTAGAGTTATTGTTAGTTTTAATAGGAGGGGAAAAAAGGTTTGATTTACTGAATTGGTCTTGCAGAATCGCAAAAGCCATACACAGTGTCATGTTAATTTAAGAGGTGTAGTGCATTTACAAAATAGAGGGAATATGAAATAACTCCTATAACCTATCTTACCTCTAAATTCAAATAAACTATGATTGCTACTAATATGTGATCTATTGACTCTATGTACGGGTTCTGTAACTACAGCGGGACATTGAGGTACCAGACAAAGAGTTCGTAAGAAACAGAATCATGAATCTTGGGTGTGTTTTGCAGCCAGTAACCTATTTGGCACACTGACTCCCAGGAGGAGGCAACATAGAAGCAGGTCACAGCAAGATGCCATGCATCTGAAAAGCACACAGGGAGCTCTGGCATCTTTAAGGTGGAAATGCTGAACAAAAGGATACCTTAAAGATCCAAGTCTTCCTTTGTAACAATAGCAGACTTGTATGAAGAGTTCTTGTTGAAGATACATGTCTTTAATTTTATACACAATCCCATTTGTTGAGAATATTGATAGGCTATTTCTTGCTACTTGTCAAACCTGCTCCCTGTCTCTCTGCAGCACCTGTGCCCTTCAGTTGTGGGAATTATACTGCAGTGGGAAGCAGATGTTGCTGTGCAAGCAGGGCATGATGAAAGGCTCTTTCTTTTTATTCTTCTCAATTACAGCCCACCTTAGCCTCTGATAGCCAGCCAACACACCCCACATCGTGCCAGTGAAGTTTCCAAATCCTGAACAACCAGAAAACTGCTCTTTGACCTGGCAGGGGAGATTCAGATCCACTCCACCTGCATTGCCACTGGAGTTTTGGACATGTGCAGTTTCATAGAGAATCTCGAGAGTGATAAGGAACGACTCTGGCCAGAACAAAGCATCATGAGATGGACTAAACGGTTTCTGATTAGCTGTTATCACCATTCATAGCATTAATGCATTTGCAGCACTTTTTTTCTAACATCAGAGCACATGTGGCACTGAAGTGGCTGTGCGATAAGAAAGCCATGCTGAGCGCAGGGCTAGTGGTGGTAATTTACTGTCTGGATAGTCTTAAATTGAGTATTTGGCTGCAGTGTTACAGATGCCATTATCCACAATTATGTTTCATATACTTGTATGATGAAATGATAATAAATATGCAGTGACAGGAGCACCCACAGTCAGAAAGTTAAAATTCTGCTGGATTGCAGCCAGTTTAAGAGACAAGGGACTGAAATTAGGCGGGCGAGTATAGCTCAGGTAAACCCTCCTTTAAATGTGCATCAGTGGAGTGCCAAAACATCATAATAATGATTGCCAGAACCTGAAGCAAGCGCATTCTGCATATTTAATCTGCTGGCATCAACAAGGGATGTAATGGTTTTATGCTTTCTGCTCATTAAAAATGAAGTGAGTGGATAACAGGTGCAGACAGGATTGGTGCTGGGTGGTCCAGAGCTGCCTGACTGTAGAGGCATGCATTTTTAAGATAAGGATTTACCATACTCAGACAGAACAGGAGGAACAGGCGGAGGGAAGGAGAAAAAAACAAAACATCAGGACCCCTTTCTGTGATGGATGCATACAATAAATATCCTACGCCCTGGGCAAATCTGCATTCCTCGCCACCAATAATCACCTATTTTAAGGAACATATTTGACTTTGTCTTAAATCAACTGGAATAAAACATCAGACCAATTTCATGGACAGTGTTGTCTTTAAAGGGGAAGTTGAGCAAAAAAAAATAATTTGCTGTAGATTTGCCTTTAGTTGACACAAAATTGGTAATGCTGTGCATAAAGTGTTATACTCTCGTAGTCTCCACCCACTTAATTTCATATTGAAATATACTGAATTTGTTGGTGAGATGATCCCAGTTGACATCAAACTGTGCCTATTATTGAGTCTCTTAATTTGTATGTGCTGGCAAAACTTTATTTAGTACAAAAAATAGTTCTTCACATGAAAATGAGAACATGGGATTCAAGACACTGTGTATTCCATTTTTAGTTAAGCCTCTTTTACTATTTAGACTTCTGTATTGCTGGTTTATTATTATGAAGAAATGAAAGCAGAAAGCTCAGGCTTTTCTGCATTCAGTTACCATGACTAGCATTCCCAGTTCCCCACCTTCTTCTTTTACTTATCTAATTATTTATTTATTTCTCCCGGCTTTGGTGCATTACTGGAATGAAATGTTGAGTGCACCTGTCAGATTAAAGGATTGAAGGTATCCCATTCTGTTATTTGTTGACTGTAACTATTGAACCTAATCTCCTTCTCTTCCTGTGAAATAGATTGAAGTGAGAGAGCTATTTTTATTGAATGTGAAAGAAGCCCTGATTCTGAATCTGTTACATTTCACGAGAGAATGAATATGAAATATTTACAGTGCATATTCTGCAGCCGAGGTATTGTGTGTATTTATTTGTAAGGTTTTGTGTGTATATCTGTGTGTTTGTGCAGGCTGGAGATTGCGAGAGCTCATCCTTCATGCTGCGCAGCTTTGATTATTACTTTCCTGTGGTGGATTAATATTCAACATTCAACTCTCAGAGGACTGTGTAAGGCAACTGTCACCATCAATTTGTGTTAGTTGTCTTAGTGTGTCACTGGCATTCCTTTTTATATTTATCAAGTCATTCCGAGAGACTGAACTACTCATTTATGAGTTCAGATTTTTCTTCAGTTCAAAGCTCACCATGAAGCAACGGAAATGAAATGTTCATTGTATTCAATATTCAGCAGCTCTTGTAAATCAAGAAGATATTAAATGCTGCACAATTACATTCCAGTTTGAGAAGCTTACATGGGTCATAATATTTTCATCATTAAAATTGTACGCTTATATTTTAAAATCCTAGTAAAGGATGTTTCCACTCATTCCTCCCCCATGAAGCAGGACTGGTGAGGGGATGGAGTCATCAAACTCCCAGTAATACAGGCTCCATTTCAGCACCATAAAACACCGACTGCTGTTGCTACGGCAGCAAGCAGAAATCAGAGAGGTTTCTATCAGTGATTCCCCCAGGAGGTTCAGTGGTTCACTCCTCTGATGTTTCTCCTGTCATCATCATCATCACCAGAGACAAAACCAGAGTCATCCTGCCCTTTAATACACTGGCAAACACACAAACAGACTCTCATGTGCGCGGATGCAGCAGACCTGATAGAACACTTTCTTATGCGCCTGCATAAATGTAGACCCAATCACACAAATCCTAAAATACATGCAAAACGCTCTTGGGAAAAATGATCGTGAAAAATATGCAATGTGCAATTGTAGGGGTTCGTTACGTCAAAGAGGAGCTTGGATGTTAAACTGAGGAAAAAAGGGAAAGCAGAGCAACTGACATCTTCATACTGGACGACAGAACCTTAAGGGTTGTAGGGAAGAAGATTTCATTTAACATAAACTGTTAATGTCTTGGGATGTGTGTCTTTTTATCAGCTTTTGGAGGGTTTTGTTCATTTTCCAAAGCGAATTGAGAGTGGAGCTGCTACTCTAACATTTTGGATCAAAGCTGTGTAAATAAGCATTCAGTGAGTTATAATCCCACAATAATTCTGACTTAATCTTCCCATGCCCACAATTTCATTACCTCCCTAAGTACATTTCCAGAGGACATTCTCTTTAAGTAATCACAGTCAAACCTAATCCTCCTTCAGAAGGCCTGGCTGCAAATTCTCCCAACATTGCCGACCATGACTCCTAATTTAACTTGGTGTGTGGATGGGGATCAGAAAGTGACACCACAGCTCATCTGTGATGTTTTTGGGTTGTTGTTTTTTTTTTTTTATAAAGGCTCATGTTCTACACCTGAGAAGACATGGCATCGTTCTCATGTCGATGCTCGCATTTCAAATCCAATACTGATACCTGTCATGTGCTGCTGTGACTGGTCTGGATCAATTAAAACCCAATTAACAGGAGTCATGTGGAACATAATCCAACTGCACTATTGTCCAAATCCTATTGGGATCATTAGTAATCACTGCACAGAGCTGGAGGCAAAACTATGTCTATACATTCACAGACAAAGCAATATATCACTGTTCAAACCCTGCAGGCTTTAATCAATCCATGCAACCCATTTCAGTCTGCTCAGTAGATGAATATGCACATCAATCAATCACCACCCATCCGCTCTAACTGCTTAATTCTCCTGTTTTTGCAATCTCTTGAGGCACATCTGGAAACACATCTGAGCTAGCCCACATGAGGGGCAGTGGGATTGAATAGGTCAATACTGCTCCTGCTGTGCAAATTTGGCTAAGACATTAATTGCTTATAATCAACCAAAGGCCCATCCAGGTACAGTGGGAAGAACAGTAGCTTACATGAGGATAGTGTTTGGAGAATAGACCTAGATCTAGTGATTTAAAAATCACTTTGGACAAGCTGAATTGTGGGAAAGTAAGAAAAGCCTATGTACAGTCAGTTTCTGCCTTTAGGTCAGCCATCCCCACAAACAATACATTTCACTCATATAATTTCACTATACATTTCACTATGGCTTATTTGGAGTAATTCTTTTGAAAAAACAAACAAACAAACAAACAACATCAATGTCATGGAGGTGAAAAAAAAACCCCGTCAGTACTGTAAAACCAGATCCTCATTTACCCCCATCTCCATTTCCATCTGATTGAAGTCAGTATATAAACATACTCATATACTGGTCTCCCAATAATTTCTTATTTTGAAACACTTTGTTTCAAGTGTGTGTGTTTCTCCGGTGTTGGCCATGTTTGTCCAACAACACCAAGTTTGTCTAGAATATTTATCAGGCAGAGAAAGTGAGTGATTGGTGTTTTCTCCTGCTTCTAGATGTCCGTGTCTGTTTCTTCTACCGCATTAGCGCGCATCTCTCCATCAGCTGGCGGACTTACGTCTCTGAAGCGATTCCAGTGCTTGATCTTGCGGCTGTACTGTGAAATGGTGGACAGCCACTGCTCGTCCTCCATGAAATTCCCCGTCTTTTCCGCCTCTTTGACGCTCTTCACGTCGGTCTGGAAGGTGGACCCCGTGAGCATCACCAGCGGGACGAGAAGGCACACCACATCCGTAATTCCCATCATGGTAGCGGACAAACACACCTCACACACACCGGCTGCTTCTTTTTCTCTTCTCTTTTCTTTTTGCTTCCGAGAGGAGGAGGATGCTCAGGCTGGACTGAAACTACCAACTGATTATTAGCTTATAGGATGCTCCTTCTGCTGCTGGAGGGGAGAGAGGGAGAGAGACATAGAGAGGAACAGGGAGGGAGAGAGAGAGAGACAGAGGAGAGAGGGGGAGACAGAGAGAGTAACAGGGAGGGAGAGAGAGACAGAGAGGAACAGGGAGAGAGATGGAAGGGGGGCAGGGAGAGGTTGAGAGAGAAGGCGAGAA
The DNA here is from genome assembly GCA_034769265.1 of Remorina albescens. Lineage (NCBI taxonomy): Eukaryota > Metazoa > Chordata > Actinopteri > Carangiformes > Echeneidae > Remorina > Remorina albescens. The sequence continues at coordinate 9,993,701 of CM068491.1, read as the reverse complement.
TAGCAAAGAGAGAGAGAGATGGTACTACTTTTTTTGTAAATTATTTTCATTCATAAATTCCGTACAACAGTGAAACCATAAAACTGTATCATGCAGACAAACTTCGAACTAAAGCAGCAGCAGCAGCAGCTCAGAGTACAGCTGAAGGCTCTGGTGATGGCTAATACCACAAGATGTCGCAGTAGACCACAGCAGGTCAGGCCATGATTAATGTTTTCTCAGTGTGTACGCAAGAGTTACCTTTTCTACGCAGGAGCTAACAAAAATGAGCTAGCATAGCACGCTGCACTAATTCTGATCTGATCCACAGCGATGCTAACAGTTAGCTAGCTAGCAATAGGAACATTGACTGAGCAATTTCACATTGCTGGAAGCAGTGAGACTTCCTGCTTCCAATAATATGGATTTATATGAACTATATAGAACATGTATGCTCTATAGAGAACTATATATAATATGAGCATGGCTAGCTGAGCAGGTCCTGTTCATGTTGTAGCTGGTCACAACTGAAAACGGACATAACTTTTAGCAGCATTAAGTTACAATACATGAAGAAGAAAAGCCATTTCTGAGTAAACCTGGAGGACCTCAGCAGCTCAGAGGATTTTCTGGCTGAAGAAAGACAGAGCCGGGAAAAGAAATCAGCACAAATAACACTGAGGGAGCAGGGACACAAAAACCTGAAAGACTTTCAGCATGTTCTGAGGTCCGTCGGCTAACTGGGAGTTAAGCCTTTAGTTCCTGTGGCTGGTCTACCTTTGGTTCTGGTCTACCTGTGGTTCTGGTCTACCTTTGGTTCTGGTCTACCTGTGGTTCTGGTCTAACTTTGGTTCTGGTCTACCTGTGGTACTGGTCTACCTGTGGTTCTGGTCTAACTTTGGTTCTGGTCTACCTGTTGTTCTGGTCTACCTGTGGTTCTGGTCTAACTTTGGTTCTGGTCTACCTGTGGTTCTGGTCTAACTTTGGTTATGGTCTACCTGTTGTTTTGGTCTACCTGTTCTGGTCTACCTGTTGTTCTGGTCTACCTGTTGGTCTGGTCTACCTGTGGTTCTGGTCTAACTTTGGTTATGGTCTACCTGTTGTTTTGGTCTACCTCTGGTACTGGTCTACCTGTTGTTCTGGTCTACCTGTGGTTCTGGTCTAACTTTGGTTCTGGTCTAACTTTGGTTCTGGTTTACCTGTTTTTCTGGTCTACCTGTGGTACTGGTCTACCTGTGGTTCTGGTCTACCTGTTGTTCTGGTCTACCTGTGGTACTGGTCTACCTGCTGTTCTGGTCTACCTTTGGTTCTGGTCTACCTGTGGTTCTGATCTACCTTTGGTTCTGGTCTAACTTTGGTTTTGGTCTACCTGTTGTTCTGGTCTACCCGTGGTACTGGTCTACCCGTGGTTCTGGTCTACCTGTGGTTCTGGTCTACTTTTGGTTTTGGTCTTATGTCAAAGCGTTTTTAGATTAAAATTTGGTTTCTTTTGTGGAAGAAATTCAAGAAAGTTAAAAGGTTTTGTTTTCACCTACGGGCAGAGTACCACACTGTGTCAGCTCACAGTGTAGCTGATTTAAACTAAATTTGAATAAATGACTTGGAACAGAGTATTTGTACATGGCAGAATAGGCACATTTACATATATATTATTTCCACCACCACCACCAGATATGATGTCTGAAATAGGCCTTTCAGAGCAGACACTTGGACCCTTGGCTGCAGGAAAAGCATGGGTGCTAGTCATAACATCACTGATGGGCCTGTTCCATTTAAGTGTCCTGGTAAACCACATCAGGGAGTAAACAGACAAATTCAGGGCTCTGGAACTGGGACAACTAAAAGCAATGGAGTCATAGTTAACATTATCCAGCTGCTGTAAAAAAAGACCTATTATCATTGAGCTGAATGAACAAAAACTGAGCATAAATGAGTTACACATTAATTACTATCAGCTACAAGAACATTATATTGGCGTGTGACGCTATTATGAACCTGTGGTTTAACAACAGAGTAAATTGCTGTTGATGTTAATTGTATTAGAGAAGGTTTATTCTGATGACGATATTTTCTGTCCCTGTAAAAATGATAAAATGTATCATTTTAACTGTCATTGATTAAGAGGAGACCATAATGCTGTAGCTCTCAGTTCTGCTGCTTCAGATGGCCCACAGATTGCGACAGTTTCTGATATGTCACTGAGAAATCAGACATTTGCAATGTGCCACAGCTATTGCACCTTACTGTATCTTCCCTGCCTGCTGCAGCCTCAGTAAACCTCAGAAAGACTTACTGAATGAGAGCTTGTAATTGAAGTGCTGGATTAACTGATGCCATCTTTATTTGATCCTGAAAAGAGTGTCTTTAATGCAGGCAGGCAAGAGACAGGGGTGTCATGTAATCTCTCATCTGAGCGCAATCGAGTTTATGGGGATAGATAAAGATAAAGAGAGGGGATCTTGCTGAAGCTGAACTGACAGGTAGAACAATGCAAAAACTGGGATGTGACAAAAACCAATATCTTAATCCACATACCTGTTCACTGATACGTAAACTAAGCATGCATTCATTTTTTAAACACAAAACAACAGGCGTTTGAACAGCACTGTCCCAGCCAGCATCATTCCCATTAGGATTAATCCAACTAAATGCATTGATTTGGGTGAGGAAAAAACTGCTTTGAGTGATCAAAAATACACATACTCTGAGGCAAATTCTACACTGGACATTAGATACACCCCGCCATGAACTCACAGGCAGATGAGATGTGTCAGCCCTGGAGCTGGGTTCCAAAGAGAGGAGGCCAGAACATGACAGGCCAATAATGTTCATCTCATTTATTTGAGCCAAAATAGTCAAGTAATCCTAGAGCCACAGAGCCATGGGGGGTTTCAGGTGATCTCTTCATAACAGCTAGAAAATACACTCTGCTGTCAGTCATGCCAGAGTGGTCTCCCCAGGTCAGTTGGGTATTGGATGGATTGCTTTTACATGTAGTACAAATATCATTGTTCAGACAGTGAATTGTAATGACTTTGATAACAAGATCTTTCATTTATTGGCAGAATCAAAGTTTAAAATAATCAATTGAAATATCTCAATACACAACACCTTGTACAGACAGTCATGATTGGCAGAGCAAGGTAAATAAGAATATTTTTGTGCCTTTATTCCTTTCAGCTAAAAGAATCGAAACAGTAAAGTAAATTTCACATTATTATATTTCTGGAATTACATCTAGAATGTGATGTTGAATACTCAAAGAGCCATCAGCAACAGCAATTCTTGTTTAATTCAAAACTAGACAAAAAAAGCACAACATTGGCAGCGTTACTAAATAATGTATATGGTTCTAAAATGAGAGATGGCTTCACCCGGGGACAGGTCATGGTAAGAGTACTTATAAATAATGATCAGGATACTCTGCTGTCATGCAATGTCAGTTGATCATGTACTCATTGACTCTCTTACTTCTGCTCCTATCACTCAGAAATTAAGCTTCTCAACCTAACAATTTTTAATCAAAATCAATAATAAGGTTAATCCGCGTACAAAAATAATACAATAATAATAATTATAATCCACCCTCTCGATCTTCTCTGTGTGCAGTCTGTGAAAAGAAACAATAGCTTTTTCTTTGCAAAAACATTTGCATTTGCATATAGTAAAAGAAAATAATGATTTAGTGTACTTATAATTGCGTGATAGGTTTTCTCTGAGCTCTGCTGCTTTTTCTGTGAATCAAGTCACAGAAATGAGACACAGTGTTAGAAAAGCTGTTCCAGCTCTGACTTCAAGTGATGTAGGCACATGAAACAAGGAGTCCTGGACTCAGAGATAAAGGGTTTTCAAATTAACCTAAGGCTCAGATCCCATGACAGAGGGATACTTACCTGTAATGTACAATAATTCACTCTTCTTTCTCTTATAAGAATCATATTGGCAAACACCCAGTTTATACTTTATGAACAAAGATTAAAAACAATGAAGCATCCCTAGATTGTTACATTATCGCGTCAACATCATTTCAGCCATCTCGGTGACATAGGCCTTGCTCTTAACAGTATGCTGTTGCTATATCTGCAGCCTGGCATCAAAAATCCAGGGACCCTTCCACCCTAAAATAATTAACAACATTAAAAAAAATATTCAAAAAAGCCTGAAGAGAAAAGTTGTAGCTGAGTTTGCTCAGGTGTTAATATACTGCATTCTCCACTTTCTGTAAGCACTTCATAATTGCTCTGCTTATTTTCACACCAATTACTGAGACAGATGGAAAATAAAAGAAGGCTACGGTTTTCTTTGTGATTCACTCTAATGCATCTCTTATTATATCAAATTATTCCAGAAAAGAACAATATCCATTTGGTAGTAGATATATTATACGTGAATTACATCGCCTGAGGCTGGCCAGCCTAACAGCCCTCTCAGGCCTGTTTGAATTGTAAAACACAGGACCTGTCACGCTTTAATTGCCCTTTTCCATTTTACTCTTTTTCCATGACATGGCACAAATATTGTTTCACCCCAAACACTGTTATTGAGGCGGAACCTTGGTTAAATGATAAACTCTGTGAGACACACACAAAGACAGAGTTGTGACCGTAAACTACACATGCACATGGCTTAATGTATGTCCAAGATAGTGTTCATGGACACATTCACTAAATACAGTAAATGTAAACTCCCATGCTCTCACGCCACACCACACCTGCTGAAGGCTCTTCATTGTCTGTGATTAAAAGGTGAAGTGGCGCCATGATGTGGCATTGCAGTGTATTACACCATTTAGTACAGACCCAGTGGGATTAACTGGCCTCTCACCATAAACACTACAAAAATGACAGCCTAAAACAACGTAGTCTAAATGTCATGATCTTCCTTTTCTTGCAGATTGGATTTCGTTTTCTGTAGAAGATGATGACATTTCTTTTGTTCAATGGGTCAGGAGCTGACCTTTGGTGAGCAGTAGTCCTCTTTCATTTGGGATGTTTTACATTGCTTAATTTGACTACTACCCCATTAAAATATCTTCAAATCAAATGTAAATAAAAGTGGACGCAAAAGGGATAAAGCTCAAGGAGACCACAAGGCTCTGTATGAAATAAGACAAAAGAAAAAAAATTATTTAAATGAAAAGACAAAAAACAAATAAGAGGGCTAACTCTGATGCAATATGAGCAGGAGTGCAAGTGTTGGCCTGCAGTGGGGGATGGTGTCTGAAGTGACTACATGCTTGAAGTCAGGAGTTTCTGAAATTGGGACAGACAAGGCTGCATTTTCAGACTTGGGATTAACCCATGCCCTTTGTGATTTTTATGGGACTTGATTCTTTCCATAAAAAATAAAAACATGGTTGAAATTAAAAGCATGAGCAGAGTGGCCATGCACACAAACAGCACCACTGTCACATACACAAGATAAACACACACTTCAAAGTTATTAACTCTGTGTGAAGCTATTAACACGTATAGTCTAAAACAGTTAAGCCATGTCTATACATTTAGCAACCTCTCTTAAGAAAATCTAACTCTTTTTCATTTCATTGTGATGAAGCAGGACAATTACAGCCTGTGTTGTTTGATCTCAAATATAATCCATGCCACATTAATTAAACTGGAGTGTATTATTTATTTATGAAAAAAATCTTTTCATCGATCTGTATTAGTTTTAAAAAGTTGAGAAATTTTAAAAAAATTGGGGAAAAAAAACAAACCATCTTATGATCATCTCTGGAGAATGACACGAAGCCTACGTGCGGTACGTGCCGGCTCCCTCCGGCCGTAAACTGGGGAGAATTGCTCCGCAGCTCTTTCATCACCTCTTTCCAAAAACCGAAACGGGTGTGTTTGCATCATTTCATTGTTTGGTGTCGTTTTGTGGACGGGCGTTGATGAAGTCCGCTTTAGTTGATATTTGATGGTGAAATTATTTGAGCAACAACGTGCAAAGTTGGGTGTAAATTTGTTTAAGGATTAGGCGCTGGGGGGGGCGGTGGGGGTCTTGGCCTTTGGCTCATCAAAGAGAAAAAAAATGTTACTAGGCAGGATAGAGAGCTGTGAGACGTGAGCTCAGCCCGGATTGGCCAATAAAGGCGGGGGGCGGGGCGCTGAGGCTCGGGTATTTAACGCTTTGTTCCATTGTTTGGATGTGTTTTCCAGCTGGCCTGGCTCTGGTGGTTCGGGAGAAAGGGCCGTCAGAGGATACCTCTGCACTTATTTTTATTCTTTTACGATCCCTTTTTTTTTTTTTTTTACTTTAGTTTGTGAATATGTCTTATTCTTGCAATCATTCCCTGGACGGCAGCTTTCCTCCGTCCCCCGCGGAGGACCGGGGCTCCAAGCGGCTGTCCTGGGGCAGCCTGGTGCAGAGGCTGACCGAGCTGAAGGGGACCAACCACCGGGCAGCGGAGCAGGGCTGCAGGAGTGAGACTGGTGAGTGTGGCAGGCGTTTGTCTGAGAAAACCCTTCTGTTTTTGGTCTGGGCTGATGCAGGGAGGTCTTTTTATTGTGTGTGTTTTGGATTGTTTCGTTTAGTTTTCACATGAAATAAGAAAAAACGGGTTGATGAAAGTACAAAGAGCTGGTTGGAGAAAGGCTTATACTGATGACCTGCTCCTGTTTTTAATTAAAATACTGGATCAAACATTTAGGGTAAACTCTGCACTCTCAGACAATGAACAATCTGATTTCTTTTGTTTCAGGATCTGTGGCAGACATGTCCCTGTCGGAGTCGGACAGCAGTTTCTTCTGTGACCCCCTGGAGGAGATCTTCGCTACAGAACTTATAGCCACCATCACACAAAGTCTCAATGATGCCTCCCATATCCTGGGCTGCTCCAAACTCATAGTGCCAGAGTGTCTGCTGCAAACTATCAGCCAGGAGCTGCTCCACCTAGCTGGGTGTGAGCCCTGTGGCCTCAGGGGGGCTCTCATTGACCTGTGTGTGGACAGGGGAGACCAGGGATCCTTGTGTACTGTGGACCAAATAGCAGTGGATGAAACCCTGGTCCCGACCTTCCATGTGACTCTGGTGCTGAGGCTGGAGTCCAGTGGATTGTGGCCAAAGGTTCAGAAGCTCTTCAAGTCTCCTCAAACAACTGAAACATCTCTGGGGCACCGAAATAGTCGGAGGCTGAGTACGAGCTTCAGGGCCATTAAAAGGAAACTGTATTGTTCAGGGGAGCTGCTGATTGAGGAGTGCTGCTGACCCTGTTTTCCTCTGACCAGCTGAACTAAACTTATGTGAACTGTGAAAAGAAGCAACACGCAGGTCAAATGGCAGTGACAAGATGGTGTTGGACTAGCTTGTCTCTACTGGTATAACATGTGTCCTATGTTTCCCTGGAACCGACATTTGTCCCATGGCAGCTACTTACTTCGATTCAGGTGATTCAACAGTAAAGATTCATGTTTGAACATGGATCAGTTTTTATTTCTATGAATGTACAGTCACACCCTTATGGGAATGGCTTCTATATTTGATGGTCAAATGTTATCACATGAAACTTGTGTCTTGTATTTTTAACAACTTGAAACACATGAAAAATAAATTATTTTATATTATGTTTTGTCATGTTTTTTTTCCACTTTGTCCTATTTCCATACCTATATAGAATGTATAACACCATATTTATCATACTCTCTTGTTTTAGCAGCTAGTGTATGAAAAATTGTCTGACAAAAACAGAAAGAGCAGCACCAATCAACCTGCAACTTCAGAATATCTGTCAGTACACCAGTGAGAACGCAACATATGAGCAAGATTATGTGTGCCTGTGTTTTTAAAAAAGAAAATGTGCAGCCATCAATCATTGAACAAATTTAATTCAAAGAACCTTTAATACAATTTTAGCATGTTAATTTAATAAATATGCTTTACACTATTTGTGCAATGATTTTCAATAATCATGAGCCAACAGACCACAAGCAAATTCACATAACATTATAGTATATAATATTAACTTCAATAAACCCTGCACTGTTAAAAGTAAAATGAATATTTACATTGGTAAGAACTATAAAAATTACACTCTCCTTTGAGTGGCTCAGACATCTGTCAGTGAGAAGGCCATGAGGTTTCTCAAAATATTTAAGAAAACAAAAAAAAAAAAAGGAGAAAAGAAAAAAGATTGGGACACAAAACTAATCTTAGCAGCTTTGTTACCATTAAAATATGCGCTTACTCTCCACCGTGATGCCCTGTGGACATTCAACATCTTGAAGACACTAGAGTAAGAAAATGTCAGCAGTCAAATCAAACTTTCTCACAGTTCTACAGGAAGTCAATCTACAAAGAGATACAGAGAAGATTCCCTGATGAGGTCTGCTGCCCACTCCGTGTAAGGCATTTTTGATTCTCTTGGTTTGCTGCAGAAATATGCTCCAATTTGAGTGGGCTGACCGATTTCATCTAGTTAGATTCAGGTACCGACGAACCTAAGAAAACAAAAGGAGTGACAGTGTTACCAAAAACCCCCAAAATTCCATGAAAACTTGGATCATATGAAATGATCAATAAAAAGCTTATGTGGAAAACTGACAGGTGAATAAGATCTCAGCTTAAAAGTCAAAAATAAAGCTGACGGTCTCCTACAAAATTGAATGATGGATGGACTGTAGAGTGTAATTGCAAATATATCGAGTCAAAGTGGTGTTTGTGCGACTTACCCATATATGTGCAAGTGTTTTCTATCCATCCAATATAACCTGAATCTCAGATAGTCTGGAGCAGCTGGGCGTGCCCATTCTCTGTGCCCTTTGGTACAAATCAGAATCCCCAAAGTAACGGGCACGATACAGTAAGCCTTCCTCTGAAAGTACAAGCACGAGGAGAATATGTGAGCAGGCTGAGTTTTAGTCAATTACCCTGGAAACATAAAATTAAACAATTAAAATATTTAATTAAATTTGGATGCTCTTGTAATCAATTCAAAAAGTGGTGCCATGGCATTTAAGAAATGAACTAAGTACACACCTAAGTAAGACAGGAAACATAGCTGAAATACAGACGGCATGCTGTAGAGCACTATAAACTGGAAGGGAAATCATTTAATTCAATGATCATTTTATAGGTCGAATAAGTAATTGATTTATCAGGAAAGTAATGGGGTAATTGATGAAAACTTGTGCATCCCTAGTGTACTCACTCTGCTGCTTCTCCTTCCAACAGTTGTTTCTGAGGTTGGAGATGTAGTCTTCTTCCACACTTCTCTCTACATTTTTTAAGATGTTCCCCGTATATTCTTCATTGAACCGCTCTCCCACATAAAAAGGCACCTTCAGGTTGGGTGTATGCCTTTTGTGAATATGTCCAGCTGACCTATTACATACAAAACACGTAACAACAGAGTGAGACTGATGTTTTCACATAAACCCAGCGCAACATCCAAATGTCTGAAGAACTTACGGGCGGTAGCTAAGGCTGTAGGGAGGCTGGGTGACCATCATCTGACTGAGAGCCGAAACAATGATGAGGATTAGGATGGGCATCAGCTGGACAAACAGAGCCAGACCTCCCTGCCCAGAGAAAGGAAAAAGAACATTTGAGTGATGTTTACAGTGAATCAGCTAGTATAAAATTCAAGTTTAACTGAAATATTACAGAGAAGACTTACATCTCTCTGCTGCTCTCGTCTTTCTTGTCTGTTATGATGTGCAAAGTGCATTCTTCCATTTCTGTAAACATGTACATTACCTAAAAAGAATTTATACAAATAAAGATGAAAAAAGACGATGAAGCACTCGGCATTGTTGTGACATTAAGACATGCAAAATCAAAGCATTAGAGAAGGATTTTCAGCCCAATCACTTCCTGCAGCCGATTCTACTAATTATCCCATGGTCAACCAGAGAGAAGTGAATATCTAGGGAGAATATTTACAGGCAAATTTGACTGACTTGGCTGGTCAAGCAAATATTTACATAGATGGATCCATTACAGTCATTACCTTTGGTTTTCGTTTATTCACTCCAAATGTACATATTACATTACACAGCAATGCAATAGCAAGACATAACTAGAGTTTGCATTTTCATGCCAGGAAACAGCAGAAATTATATTCAGAGTATATAAGCAGAGTTACGAGGCTGAACCAGTCACACAACTCTCTCTCAGACCTGACCAATAATTGATTATTGATAAGGGCTGACTGACTAACCTAAACAAACTGTTTAAAACGGTCACTGATTCCAAAATAGAATCCAGGACTGCTGATGACTTACTGATGGCTTACACATAAAACCATATAACTTCGAACAAAATACTCTTGGGTCTTATCTTCCTTATCAACCTTATCTGGATTTACTTACTTGATGGGAAGCCTCCACCAAAGAACATGTTGAAGAGGTCCTCTGGTGAAATGTCTGCCTCAAAATCACGATGGTGTCTGTGTCTTGTTGGGTGTGATCGCTCCTCTCCATATTGGTCATACTGCCTTCGTTTCTCAGCATTACTCAGAACAGCGTAGGCATTACCAATAGCTGAAGACAGACACACAAAAGTCCAAACCTACTACACCGTATATTCTCTATAGAACAACACTCGCGAAATCTTTTAATTTACCTTTAAATGCTTCTGTGGCTCCAGGCGCGTGATTTTTATCTGGGTGAAATTTCAGGGCAAGCTTTCTGTAGGCCTTTTTAAGATCTTCCTCAGAGGCGGTCTTTTCAACTCCAAGAATTTGGTAGTAATCTTTACAGCTCTTAATCCTCCAGTAAAAAGAAGAAACATCCAACAGAGATGAGAGAACAACAAGAACATTGGAAGCACAACATACAAATACACCCTTAAATACCAACATAAACAGATACTTAAAAATGTATGAGCTAACTACAAAGTTCGTCTGCACTTATTTTTGAGCTGTCTACTCTCCATAAATACTGAACAACCATAGTATCACAGTGAGCAGCCAGTCAGTATTAAGAAAAAAAATTCTGTCCGAGAAAGAACTGCTGCAGCCATAGCATCAAGTCAGAAACAGTGATACTTCATTTTGTGACTGACTTTCTCACAGCTTCCAGCTGCTCTGCAGTGTAGGGTTTGGCTGAGTCTGTGGCCCCTTGTGTGGGCCCATCAGCCCCTTCTCCATGGTGACGGTGCCTCATAGTGGGTTCATCTCCATTCATAGAACTGCCATTCTCTTCTGGGGGCTTCCCGTTCTGTACTAAGGAATCCAGTAGGTCTGTAAAGACAGTGAAGCCTTATTATTCCTTCTCCAGATTTATAACTACACATACAAAAACCCTAACAGGACAAAATAGAACATATGCAACAGCATATGCCTATATTAACTGCATTACAGTATTTTGTTTCAAAGTTGATATGATTATCCTCTACAGACACTGGCCAGATCTTAAAGCATCAATAATATATTGATAACTTCAAATAAAGTGCAAGTAAATTTTTCAGTTGATAAGAGCTGTCTGTTTTTCTAGGAGGAACCAAAGAAGTCAAGTTTGAAGCTTTTTACAGTCTTTACACTATCCGTCTTGCTCCCCAGACGGAAGTAATGGAAAAATTGTGAAAAAAAAAATCACATTTAGCCTAAATGCTCTTACTGGATAAATATATACTACACAGAGTCAGTATAGCCTCCCATTGATCCGGCCAATGATCCTGATACATTTACTTTATGTTCCATGATAATACACTAGATTTTTCGACGCCATTGCGTTCAGAAAGAGAGAAGGAAAGAAAGCAATTTTCTGTTCCAGGTATCTGAGAGTTCGCTTATCTTCCCTAGACATTGAACTGACAACATTCACCCTAATATAGATATTCATCTGGCTCCATATTATACTGGGATGTTAACCTTATAAATGTTCACCAATCCGCTAATTCACTTGCTCAGCAAGCTAACAGTTAGCGTGTAGTGTAATATTTACTATTTAAATACTAACAACAAACAAATAAAAATCAAGGTAATAGGGCACGTAATGAAATAGACCAGACGGGCTCTGGTGGGGGATGGAAAAGACTACAAATACCACAATCGGCTAGAAGCGTTTAGTGTATGGTTAACACAGTTATGCTAACGTTAGCTGATTTCGTTTCACAGCTGTGGCCCACCGTTAGATAAAAATATCACCGCCGAAACAGAGATTCATTCGACGTACTTTTGGCTTGATCTGTCGGAAATAGGCGTTGGGCCTTTTCTAGAAACTCCCTGGCTTTGTCTGGCTGGTTGTTGCTGATTGCATTTATAGCTATTTTGATGCACCGCTCCGCTTCGTCCTTGTTTGAGTCCATCGCTATCGCGACACAGCGGAAATGTTTACTTGCCCCGGGACGCAGAGAGATGACGTCAAACGGCTGACTCGTTAATTTGACGCCATAACAGTTGAATTGAACCTCCAGCGGCAGAAAATTGTCGTTTTAAACTCCGACATTTAAATTCAGGTCGGTTAATTCTGTATGTTTTAGCACGTGTATTTATTTGTCATTCAAAATGACTTTGGCAGCTACATGCAGCAGGTCTATCCTGTGTGCCAAACGCAAAATTTGGTCTTTTAGGAAAACAACCTGTCTGTTGTTTTCAACTGATGGCACTACTTTAGCTGAGCAGGAGAAACCGCCATCAAAGAAAAAGGAGAATCACAAGAAACCTTTCTTGGCTCATCATCTAACCTGGGAGGAAAGGCTGGCTGATGTTGTAACCCCTCTATGGAGGCTGAGCTATGATGAGCAACTTCAACTCAAACAGACCCATCAGGAAAAGATACTGTCTCAGCTCTCTGGATATCTCGCAGCTGACTTCCAATCACAACCCATATCACCTGTGGCAGGTAAACTCAGCTTCCCTGTACTGTCTATTCTGCCATCACCAGTGCAGGACGGCTACCGCAACAAGTCGACTTTCTCTGTCAACAGAGGAGTGGATGGCAATCCAAAGACAGTTGGTTTTTACGTGGGTACAGGTAAGGGGAGAAACATGGTGTGCATCAATGGAGATCACCTGCTCAACATGCCAGAGAAGCACAAACTGGTGGCCAGAAGCTACCAGGACTTTATCCGCCTTTCTCCCCTGGAGCCCTGTCTGCTGTTCCACACTGGGGGTCACTGGAGAGAGATCACAGTGAGGACAAACACACAGGGCCATACCATGGCTATAGTGTACTTTCACCCACAGACACTTACTCCAGAAGAAGTGGATGTTCACAAAGCCGACTTGGTGGATTACTTCACACGGGGTCCTGGATCAGTCTGTCAGCTGGATTCACTGTTCTTCCAGGAGAGCAGAATGACTCGTTGCAGTCATGAGGAATCTCCCTACCAGCTCCTGCATGGTCAGCCACATATATATGAGGAGGTAATTGGGCTAAAATACAGACAACACATCAGATACAATGTTTTGGACATACTATAAAACATAGGAATTTTGGCATTGATACTTAATAATTCTTATTCCCTGAGAAGGAGTTTGGAACAAAATTATCCCCAAAATTAGCCAATTTTCAGCAGTATAAATAATACTGGAACAATATAACCCTTGTCTTTTAAATCTGATATCAGCTGACATGCTGAAGAATCAATCAGTTAATGCTTTAAATAATTAAATGTCAACACAACAAACTGATTGTCTCTTTAAGTCTGGAGTTTACGAGATGATGTATGGGGAAGCCAGGCTGTACAAAATCCATGTATGACGATATAATTTTTGTCATTCACAGGTGCTGGGCTTCAAGTTCCGCATCTCTGCTGATGCCTTTTTCCAGGTAAACCAGGCAGCCGCTGAGGTACTCTACAGCAAAGTGAGAGACTTTTGTGTCCCTAACACAGAGGAAGTTGGAGGACGAGCAAAAGTTGGTGGCACTCTACTTGATGTGTGCTGCGGGACTGGTGCTTTTGGTATCACAATATCGCCCAGAGTGGACAGAATTGTTGGTATAGAGCTCATAGAACAGGCAGTGGAAGATGCAAGACACAATGCGGCTCTCAATAGTCTACTGAACTGTGAGTTCATTGCTGGGAAGGCAGAGGTGATGCTTCCTGGTCTCATGTCTCAGCTGAGCTCTGTAGTTGGAGGTCTTACGGCTGTAGTAAATCCTGCCAGGGCTGGCCTGCATCACAGAGTGGTCCGAGCTTTACGAAACCAACCTTCTATCCGCCGGCTCATCTATGTTTCCTGTAAACCGGATGGGGAGGCCATGAGGAACTTCAGGGAGCTCTGCTGTGCACCTGACCTGCAGAAAAAACTCACAGGGGAAGCATTTTCTCCAACTCTGGCTCTGCCTGTGGACATGTTTCCACATACTTCCCACTGTGAACTGGTGCTACTTTTTGAGAGGTAGCAAATGTTTTACATTCAAAGGGGCACTTTAACCCTCCAATAATCATTAATTTTTTTTGTTAATCATTTAAAATCATTTGGCTGTCAAACCAGTTTTCATTCTATTATGTTAGACATACAAATTCTTGCCACCTCTTGCTGCTCTGCTTCTTTGCCTGCCTTTCAATAGCTGTATTTGTGCAGTAGGCGGTGCCATTACAACTTCTCTGGCTCCATCATCTCAGGAAATAAGTGCATGGAACAGCTATTGCACAACCTGTCTGGTTATCCTATTTGTTCCAGTTCACTAAAGTTCATAGTTCATAACTGGTGGCCCAGTTTATTGATTGAGAAGTTACTGTTACTCGTTTATATGAGGCCATAAATTGTGTGCCTCAGATGCATGTCACAATATTTTTTTATCTTCCACTTGAAGTGATGAAATGATGCTTTATACCCAATATCATCAAGGCTGTGCCTAAAGCAGTAAAATAAAGGGGGAAAAAAAGTTTTTCTTTCACCACCACAACTGCCAACACTTGTAGTGAAGTTCAACAGTACATTTCCATGGAATCATCTGCTTAGGAAAATGAAGTCAAAACTTACTGTTATATCTAGTAATAGCATCAAAATTGCAAACTCACATTTATTTTGATGCTGGTATCAAGACCAGAGGAAAAACATTTTAATGTAATTTTCTGTAAACTTGCATTTTATCACATCATATTAGCAATATTTTGCCCACAAGTCAGAACCATGCCAGATTAGAGTGGTTTTGAAATTGATTGCTGAAGCAGATTTGAACTCTGAGATGCGATTTGGAGGGGCCAGTCATATAAATGCAAACCTTTCGATGGACTCTTGTCGGACTGAGACTGTGATGGCTCACGTTGGTATCACGTTGCTATATGTACTGATCTGTGTTTGCCTTTGGCAGTGTTTCAGATTATACATTGATAAAAAGATCAGACTATCTGATGGTAAAAAAAAAAGAGGGTGGTGAATACAGTTAAGCAAGCAGCCAATAGGACCTTCAGAATTTATGGCCTCAATTTCCACAATGACCACCGCTTAAAAAGAGTGATCTGGCACTAAGAGGACTACAGAGACCAGGGACCACATCTTCCCTTCCTCCTGTATCTGCAGCTCACAGGCATCAGCATCCCCTGCAGCTTTGGCTTCTTCCTCTGTAAGGACACACGGTGAGTAGCTCCAACCTGGTGGCAACTGTTCAAACAGAAGGGAGCAGTTCAGACTTTCTCAAATAATTTCTTATTTTTTTTTTTTAAATATCAAAAATGTATACATTTCCTTTTTTTTAAATGTATGAGGCCGGGTCTCATATATCATAAGGATGACATGTCACCTGGCATCCAGAAAACCAACCAGGAATAATGTATTGATAGTTATACTGAGAATGCAAATTTTAAATATTTTTTTAAAGCCAAAATGCAAAAAAAAAAAAACAAAAAACTGGATCAGTTTCTGAATGGGGTTTTGATTTTGACTGTTTGTGTCGTCACTACACAGAAATGACTTGGAACAGGTGATTTTACCATATGGGCCTGAGGCACTTAAATTGAACAGCGAACCCCCCCCCAGTCTATATCTAGTCTCTCTCCTGCATTCCGCTGTGCACATTCAACTGAGCATCTTCTCCTCTTTTTGTCCTCCTCACCAGCTGAGCACTGACAGAAAAGTCCCCTTCACCCCCCCCCCCATTTATTTATTTTTACTTACTTTTTAATTCGCTGTCCCTGAATCATGCTCTTAACAGGTTTTTATACTGGCGCCTTTGTGGTCTTTTATTTATTAGTTAATTTGGCTTCTGATCCTGATCAGTGAGCCTTGTGAGCGCCTGCCCATGTTTGTTTTGTGCTATCTTAATTGTCTGTTGTCTGTGTGTATGTTCAGGTGCTCTCTCCTCTCCTGTTACTGCAAACAAATCTACCTATGGGTACTAATAAAGTCACCTTGACTTTGATCTACAGAGAGAAAGAAGGTCCAAAACTTCTGACGATCCTGGTGTGGAGGAATATCATACTGATGTCCCTTCTGTACCTCTGCATCTGCCCCGACTCTTCTATGGAGTAAGTATTTAGTGAGCAGTGGCAGACTGGGCTCTGGGCTTCTTTACTGCTGGAGATGTCAGAGACAGAGACCAGAATGTGCTGATGCGATCACTGCTCACTACATACAACCTAAGGCGGGGATGGGGGTCATGTCAGTGGCCTTGGGTAATGTGGTTCTTGGGTTGGGCGACAGACCACAAGAGGGTGCCTAAAGTGCCCTTTGAGTCAAACCAGCCATAAATTCCAAAAGTGATACCAAGACAGAACATAGCAACAGGCATAGCAGAACTTCAGTAGTAGGGTGGTGATTGCCATGCTTCTGAACAAAAAACTTCCTCTTTTACAGCGCAAACATTTTTTACTGTGTTCAATTTTTGAATTTGAATGCCTTAAAAAATGGTGCATTCTTTCAAAAAATGTTTTTGCCCACAGTAAGTATCACAAATAAATCAAATTTTCTATTTGTGATAAAGTATGTTTTGCTGTTTCTGTTGGAACTCTGTAATAGGCCTTATTCATATGCTGAGTTAAAAAAAAAGTCTTACCTTTGCTGTTATATTCTTCATCAGTGGCATCTAGATACAATAACAGCCGTCACTGATCGATAAGTAACTTACATTAACTAACCAATGTTAACAGCCTGTACACTGTGATCTACAGCATTTTCAGACTTCATGTGACAACAGCAGATCTAAAAAAAAAGAAACCCATGTTCAGAGTTAAATTCATCAAATATAAACCTTTGGTATCATTTTATACATAGTACTATATAGTTTCATTGATAACCAATGTCTTTCTGTATAACATACCCTGCTGTACTGATTTCCTATGAGCTGGTCCAGTTGAGATTTGGAATCTCTGATTAGTTATCTTCATCTTACTGCTGACTTAAAGGAGTTGTAGTATTTAGTGCCTCACCCCTTAATTGTTAGACATCTTATACTTGTTGATAGACAGTTGCCTATCTACATGTCTGTGCTGATTGGCAGATGTGGGTGAGACAAACAAGCAGAGTCTCGCCAGCAGGGCCAGATCCCAAAGTTGTAAAATGGCTGCAATTGTGAAACCACCCTAAATATTTAAAACATCTGCAGACACGTTCCTCGAGGATTCTTTGAGAACAGAGGTTGTAGATGTAGTAGAATACTAAACGAATACTAATCGAGCAGACAACACTATGACCACTGACAGGTGAACTGAACAACACTGATTATCTCTTCATCATGGCTCTGCTTAATGGGGGGGGGGGGGGGGTTTATGGCAGCAAGTGAACATTTTGGCCTCAAAGTTGATGAGTTGAAGCAGGAAAAACGGGCAAGCATAGGAATTTGAGCAAGTATGGCAAGGGTCATACTGTGATGGCTATATGACTGAGTCAGAGCCTCTCCAAAACTGCAGCTCTGTGGTCCAGAGGAACAGTGGTAAACCACTGAAAGTGCACAACAATGGGCATTTGTGTCAGAACTGGACCACGGAACAATGGAAGAAGGTTTTTTTAAAAATCATATGGATGGGCGGGTGCGTGTGCGTCACCTACCTGGGGAACACATGGCACCAGGATGCACTATGGGAAGAAGCCAAGCCAGTGGAAGCAGTGTGATGCTTTGGGCAGTGTTCTGCTGGGAAACCCTGGTCCTGCCATCCATGTGTATGTTCCTTTGACACGTACAATCTGTCTAAGCATTTTTGCAGACCTTGTACAACCTTTCACAGAGACAATACTCCCTGATAGCTGTGGCCTCTTTCAGCAGGATAATGTGCCAGGCTGCAAAGCAAAAATAGTTCAGAATTGTTTTAAAGACACAAAGCACAACCACGACTGTTAGGTGGTGACTCTGCCTCCAAATTCCCCAGATCTCAATCCAATCAAGCGACTGTGGGATGTGCTCGACAAACATGTCTGATCCATGGAGGCGCCACTTCGCAATACATCTGCTGTTAACCTCTTGGTACCAGATACCACAGCACACCTTCAGGGGTCTAGTGGGGTCCATGCCTGCACGGGTCAGGGCTGTTTTGTCAGCAAAAAGGGGACCAACACAATATTACTGAGGTGGTCATAATGTAATGTCTGATCAGTCTAAGTGTCCACTGCTGCAGACTTGAATGGAAGAGATTCTTGAATTCTTTTAGTTATCATGATATTCATGTCCTGATGGGAACAGCAGGGTGGTCAGATATGTATTAGACCCACTGAACTTCCCATTGCTGGATTTGCCATTCCTGGATCAGAGCAAAAAGAGAATTTCCTGTCAAGATGCTGTACTATTAATTATCACCGCATCTGTAAACCATTTGAAAGCTGCATGCATTGGCTCCCTCTGCTGGAGAAGGACATCACAGCATGTCAAGTCAGCCAATTCAGTGCATCAGTCCTTTCTTCTGTGGCAGAGTGGTGAAAGTGTATTTGTTTGTTGTAGATGGAGGTTTGGCAGTGAATCTCTGTTTGCCACAGAGTCCAGCCACCAGTCTGAGTCCAGTCCTAATATACTGTAAGTGGTCCTGGCAGGGACGTCTGCCCTCTGTCCACACTCTCCACCCATGTAACACCTCAGTGTGGTCCCACTGCTGCTTCCCTGTAGTTAGTTTAACCTGGAACCTACAAACCTGTACAACATGTACTGTTAATTTATTTTATATTGCTGCTTCTAATTTAGGACACTGATGTACAAGTTTGAAGATATCTTTCTGTCTCTCTCTCTCTCTCACACACACACACATATATATATATATATAAAAAAATAGTAGCTACATACTAGCTAGTTTAGTTGGCTTTACTCAATGACTCATATCCTGTAGCCTACTGAAAAAGTTAAAACAACAGGATTTGGCCTCATCTTACTTGTCATTCCTTTTTAAATCTTAATCCAAAAACATCCCTCAGAAGTCCCCCCCCGCCCGCCCATCCCCACCCTCCCACTTCTCTCTCCAAATCACTTTTTCTCTAATCCTAATTTGCACACAAGAAGCTTGCTAAAGGGCTGCCTGTGCCAAAGGAAAGGGACCTACAGGTCAGACGGGGTTAGTGGGGAATAACCCTTCTTCCAGTGTTGGGTAGGGACTGCCTGGATTAGTGATGCAAATGTCACACATCTGATAGCCATAGGCCAATCCACCTTTTATTTTCTGAAGGAGGATTTTCTGTGTTTTACATTCCCCAGATGCACCTAGACAAATTTAAAGTCAAAATCAAATCAAAGTAAATCAAACAAACCTGAAGGAACTTTGTGGTAAATTTTATTTGATCAAAATAGTACAAGAATATCAGAAAAATAAACCCTCAGAGAAATCTCAAGTGAAAAGCACAATACACTGGCAACTCCCATTTAATACAGAGTAAGGCTGACTATAATATGGCCTATTGATTTATGTCCTCAAAAAATGAATCAAAGGTACTGGAGAGTCATACCCTGCATGAAAGAAAAAAGCAGACTTAAAAAAATAAAAAATATCCTCATTTGCAGGTGTGATCAAAATAATAACTGAAACATTGTTGTGTCATCATTCAGTTGGTCTGCAGAGTTGGGTAAAATGGAAATGATATCTCATATAAAAAAAATTCATGCATTCTCACGCAGTAGATCAATTAGCGGAAAAAATTGTTCTCCTATGTTGTTGTAAATTGAAGACCGCAATTTGATCACATTTGAAATGAATTGGTCAAATGACACTTTCCATTCTGCTGTTGCTCCTGGTCTTCTGTCCGAGTAACTGTCCCTGTGTTTCAGCATGATAAACAGTGATTCAATCACGCTTTTTTGTTTAACTGTGAATCCAAAAAAACAAAACAAAACAAAAGAAAACAAAACAGTATGGAGCTAATGAGGACTATTCTATAATCATCAACACTCATCTGCCTGTTAGATTTCTAAAATAAACTTTTTTTCTCTGACCAGAAATGCAAGGGATCAATGTTACACTTTCCCTGTAGGATTAAACAGATCTTCCTCTGCTCTTGAATGGAGGCAGGGAACCTATGGTTGCCCAGCCCTGAAGGCCCAGGGTGCCCTTTTGATCATTTCAGTCTCTCCTTGGTGCAATACTTCTGATTGGCCAAGAGAGTAAGAGGGGGAAAATCTTTAATTAAGCAGATAATCTCTTGTAGGGACGAGAGCAGCTCCATTTCAGAGCCCCCTCCTTGAATCTTGGAAGCCCTGGTGAAGTTTGATGCTCTGGTAGCTCAGTCTCCTCTCCATCTCTAGACGGTCTGCAGGCTTCGGTCGGGCGCAGAGCTTCCGTGATCCAACCCCTCACCTGTCAGGATGTTCATGCATTTGGAGGTTTTCTATTACATTTTCATTCTCCTGGCTCACATGAGGTCGTGCTGCTGCTGGTGAGTACGATTTATTACGGAATATTTATTTTCTTCTTCTTTTGTAATGAAACACTTTGGCAACTGGATTGTCTATTTAATTACAGTAGTACGACAATTTAATAATGCAGCCCTCAAAAGGTGTAACAGCTGGCTTTATTAATGGTAAGAAAATCATTTAATAATTTGTTACAAATCTGATGTAGCCTACATGTAGCTTATTACTAAGGTCAGTGGTTGGCCTGCCAGGTTGTTAAATCTCTGGTTATAATATCACCCTTTTCTTCATCTTCAAATTATATTTCTAGCAAAAGGCTGCAGATGATTTGGAACAAATTTTATTTATTAACAAACTATCTACAGCCTGGAAGGGTTAATAAAATGTTATCACTAATTAATACTGCATAATAATAATAACAATAAATAAGATTTAATGGTTTTTTTGAAAGAGAGAACCCCGCGATCCTTTACAAATCAACATTTATAAATGCATTATATCAAGGAGAAAGGATGAACACCAGACAAGGATTTTTTTTCCCCCAATCTGGCCACACAGAATTTCAACCTTTAAATTTTTTTTTAAAACTTTTAAACAAGCTCAGCAGTATTGTTCACCTAGGTTTGGATGCCCACTTATGTCATGGTTTAACATGTTACAATGTGCACTAATGAGAGATATTATCAGAGGAATTAGTGAGGGACACTGAGCTTCTCTGAGTGAATAAGTCTTCTTTTCCAGGTCAGTGAATAATTTCTTGATGACTGGACCCAAGGTAAGCCAACTTTCTTTGATCTTCTCTCCCTGTCCTTTTCCCAAACGATCCAGGAAGAGAAAATGTGGCTTCTGTTCAGTCCTTGTGATATGTTAACTCAAGTGAATGGACGGGCTCTGGTACCTGTTTTATGCAACAATGGGACAAATGATATATCAGTGATATTCTTGGCCCTTTGTGATTTTCTTTCCCCCTCTGTACACTTGACCTTATTCAGAGGCTCTGTGTATCAGCGGGTTGAATGTGTTAAGAGGCGAGGGCAGGCATTGCTGTAGTGGGTGGTCATCATTAGTGAGCAAGACCCCTGTGAAAGAGGTGGTACTTCATCTCCCCAAAGGCCACTTGAGACATATTACTTATATTATTGTTCACACAGTCTGAACAAGCAGCAGAGCAACGGGCAAACGCAAAGAACAGTGGGCTGGTTTAAAAAACTTCTGAACTCATTGCATTCACTAGAGTTTTAAAAGTATAATAACGTTGGAGCTCAGTTTTATCTCAAAGCCCAAAATGTTGAGCGCTTGTTCATAAATTTTATCTATTGAAATTCAGGTTATTTTAAAATATTCAAGTGTGGCCTTTTTGTCCTTGTCAAGAAGACCATGTGAAAAAGACCCATCTTCAGGTGAAGTGTAAAACACCAATGAGAAGATATAATATATGAGCTGATGCAGATTGTTATTATAGCTCCAAGTACCTATCCAAGATTAGATTTTATGAACCCAGAGTCACAGTCAGATCAGTGCCAATGTAGATCAGTCAATCTTTGCCGTTGTCAGTGTTATTTTCATTTGGGATGTGTCTGATGCTGAACAATCTGATTTTGTTAAGAATGATGTGGGCTGCCAGTGTATGATTTTGTGACTCTCTGCTGCAGGCGTACCTGATCTATTCCAGCAGCGTGGCAGCAGGAGCTCAGAGTGGCATAGAGGAGTGCAAGTATCAGTTTGCATGGGATCGCTGGAACTGCCCAGAGAGGGCTCTGCAGCTGTCCACACACAGCAGCCTGCGGAGTGGTGAGTGGGGTGGGGGGTTGCCTGAACACGAGCTCAGTCATGTCCACGCAGCACATAAACTGAGAAAGACTCCAATTGTGCAGGGGAAATGTGTTTGTGTGTGTTTATTTTGTAGCAAAGGGCTTCTGTTTGTTTCAGGCTCTGTGATCTGTATCTCTAGGGGTTGGGGGCGTTGGGGGGCATTCCTCTTCTTTTGTGAAATGGAAATGTTTACTTAGTTAAAACATTCATCACCGTTTTGGATAGTTACAGTGACCACAGTTGCTAGAGGCAGAACAAACACACAAATCCATTTCCCAGCATTCACCAGAATCAGCGCCTCTGTTTGTAAGAACTGAGATTCCTGAGAGAAGGCGTCAAATGAACAGAAAATCAACTTCATTTGGACAAGCTCAAGAAGAGTAGATGCCATAAAAACCAGTCTAGTTAAAAGAGGTTCTTTAAGTTAGTGAGAAAAGATTGCAATGTGATGAATCTCTATTGCCAGCAAATCGGGAGACAGCATTTGTTCACGCCATCAGCTCTGCTGGAGTCATGTACACCTTAACCAGGAACTGCAGTCTCGGCGACTTCGACAACTGTGGCTGTGACGACAGCAGGAACGGACAACGTGGTAAGAGACAGATGTGGACAGAAATAGAGTTGACAGATTTCACATACAAGCTGATTCTCTTTACTCTCTCCCAGGGGGTCATGGTTGGCTTTGGGGCGGCTGCAGTGACAATGTTGGTTTTGGAGAGGCCATCTCCAAACAGTTTGTTGATGCTTTGGAGACCGGGCAAGATGCACGAGCAGCCATGAATCTCCATAACAACGAGGCTGGGCGTAAGGTACAGTAGGTGCTCTTAATTTCATCAACATGGCAAAGGGAGATAACCCCCAAACATGAGATGTAGGACATGTTGATGCCTTGATTTGAACCATACAGTTCTGAAACTGGGTGGCGCCCTGGTTGAAAAATTTCAGGACTTTCTCTGGGCCCTCCTACTGATTGCACAGTGTAAAACATCTTTTGAATAATTTTTCCCGACTCAGCATTAGAGTGTGCCACCCAAGCATCCCTTTCACTTTGCTATAAGTGAGGTGCCACTCGTCCCAAATAATAACAGTGTGCTCGGTGTACCAGAAGGGCCTATTTACCAGCGCTGAATGCCCTTAATGACAATACCTCAACTCAAGAATCTCAGGATCACTGGTGCAAGCTTAATTAGAGATCCTGGGGAGCCAGACATAGCACAGCATTCTGTATTATACTGCTTTTTAAAATAAGTGTTTAGTTTTATTCTTGCAATAAGGATCCCACATTTATGTTGGTCTTTGTTTGGCCCTGAGGGAGTCTGAGGGGACCACAGGCGTGCAGCTGAAGTGCTCTTTGTTTATGGTGCCTTTGCTCCCCCCTGTTGGGCCCTAGGATCCCCATGGCACCTGGAGCATCATTGTAACAGAAAAAAATGGGGACAGAAGGGGAGAAAAACTCCTTTTTTCATTTCTCCACTCAATGGGACTTTCCATTGGGTCTTCTCACACTAGAAAACATGTTGATAATGAACATGCTAAATAAATACTCCTATTTCTTCTCCTGGGACAATAAGACTCAATGTGAAACTTTGATTCAGCCTCACCTCAACAGAGAGTTCATACCCTCCTCGCAAAAGGAAATCGTTCCTTTTCAACTGACAGCTGTTTTGTGTCGGTTAAAGTCAGGAAACACTGCGGATAACAAAGAAACTCAGCAATGAACCTTGAACTATCATTTCTTCCTTTGAGTGTATTCATCCTTTTTATACTTAACTGGAAAAGTGTGACAATACAATCAGTTAATTTGGCAACACATCAGTCAAAAGACAATGCACATCCTGTGTTTAACACACACACACACACTTTTACCTTTATACCTACATAAACATACTGCATGTACGTATGTGCATGAAAATGTGAGGAGAACATTAAATCTTCCAACACCTTTGGAAAGTAAAGTGAATCTTTCCTCTTTACCTCTCCAGGCCGTGAAGGGGACCATGCAGAGGACTTGTAAGTGCCACGGTGTCTCAGGAAGTTGCACCACTCAGACCTGCTGGCTGCAGCTGCCAGAGTTCAGGGAGGTGGGGAATTACTTGAAGGAGAAGTACCACAGGGCGTTAAAGGTGGATCTCCTCCGAGGAGCAGGAAACAGCGCGGCCAGCCGGGGAGCGATAGCTGAGACTTTTAGCTCCATCTCTCGTAAGGAGCTGGTACACCTTGAAGACTCTCCTGACTACTGCCTGGAAAACCGCACTCTGGGCCTGCCGGGCACAGAAGGACGTGAATGTCTCAAGAAGGGGAAGAACCTCAGCAAATGGGAGAAGCGGAGCTGCAAGAGGCTATGTGGAGAGTGTGGGCTGGCTGTGGAGGAGCGCAAAGCTGAGATGGTGTCCAGCTGTAACTGTAAATTCCACTGGTGCTGCGCAGTTAAATGTGAGCAGTGCAGAAAGACAGTGACTAAGTACTTCTGTGTAAAGAAAGGAGGTCAGAGGGGAAGGAATGAGAGTGCAGGTAGCCGCCGAAAGAACCTCAGGCTGAGGAAGAAACACTGAGCGTCTTCATCATCTCTCCCCCGCTGTACCTCTGCACCCTGACTCTCTGTGCATGTTCAGATAGTGTGTTTTGGACGAAAACTTAGCTATGTCAGACCATTGTCATTTTCAATTTGTATTAATAGATAGTGGGATGTGCACAAAACCACACAATAGAGAAGATGAGATGGGTACTTTTGGTATAAATGTATTTAAGATATATTTTTATACTTTTTACAACATTTTGAAAAGTCACCAGGCATTTGAAGATAATTCTTTAACTTCAAAATTCTCCATAACATGGTTTATTTATTTTCAAACACACACAAAAACCTTGGGGAAAAATGTAACGATGGATGATCAGACTTTTGAGCAACGCAAATTTAGCTTTTAAAAATCACAGTTTTCAAGAACCTGTCGAATTTGATTCCCTTGAGTGCTGTAAACCGTTGACCTACATATATGGCAGCTGTGTCTGCTAGGCTTTGAATTAGATTAGAAACATCTTTACATGTTTTGGCACACCCTGACCTTTGCTGCCCTCTTGATGTATTTAATTGTACATAAAATGAAGCACTTTGTACTGTAAATTGTTAATTTATTGCACAGAATTTCCTAGTTTCACTTTATTGTTAGTTGCCATGGTGGTTTGTTTTCTATTAAAATGTAATGAAAGAATAATAAATCCTGCAATCGTATATATCACACAGGCTGAAGAGAGTGCTCATCCTTCTTTAATATACCCTTTGTGACAGTAATACCTGATGGCCCGCAGTAAACACAACCTTACGCTCCAATGTTCACACTGGGGTTAGGATACTCTGTGCCAAAGCAACACAAATAGAAAACTTTGCTTCCCTCGCTTCTTTCTCAATTTTGCCTCAACAAATACCTCCCGTTCTCTCTCTCATCATGGTAATCCTCAAAGAGCCCCCTAACTCCCAAGCGCTTGGAACTTTCTTTACTGTTTAATACTGGTTTAATTAACTTTGTCCAGACATAGTAGGGCTGTGGGGGTGGAGGGCATGAGGCAAGTTGCCCTTAAAAATCATCCCGCCTCTAATTTTGTATGCTAATCTCCTTTTTCACGCCGCACCTCCTTAGGAGTGGGGAAAAGAAATGTTGGGAAAACTTTGGGTTGCCTGTGCAGGGCTTCCTGCGGCTGTTTTATTTCTGGGCCCACCTATTTGGATCCTTTCACTCCTCTGGGGCCTTCCTTTGCTCGATTTAACAATGAATGCAGAGCTAATCAGCTCTCTCGGAAATGCACCACTGTCGAGGAAGGTAATCCCTTCTTCTCTACTCTCAATGGGCTGTCGCCTTCTAAAGGACTTTGGGAAAAGGCTTTGCACAGATTCACACTGTTCGCTCAAAAGAAGTTAGTTCAAGTATTGTGCCCAAACAAGTGGGTTTTATAAACACATGCTTGCCAGGATACTCACCCCACCTGCAAATAAGAAGTGCCAGGACCAGGCAGACCAGCACATGGCAGCTGAAGCTGAAACCCTTCAGAGGAGATGGGACATGAAAGAGGAGATTAGAGGTCCCATTGAGAAGGGGGCGTTCATTTCTGCACCTTCCTCCTTTTACTCAATAAAGTGTCAAGGAAACACCTTGTTGACATCTTATTTACTGAATAATGATCATAATCAAAACTCCTCCCTCCTCTGATGACCCCTGTGGGCTGGCTGGATTGCTCTGCCTGGCTTGCAGCAAAACCCTCTTACAAACAAAGCAACCAGCATACCAAGCTTTTGCCCTGTGGTTCTGTGGAAGTTTTGGTTGGAACTACAAGAAAAGATGCATCGAAATGTTCCCTCACAATATTGTAAAGGTGATGCAAAAAATAGAATCAGCACGTACATTTTGGTTTAAAGTTAAATATAGTCTAACTCGAAGTGCAGGATTCAATGGTTCTTTTTTTCTGCGTCATGAGTCATGCTTTTTGCGTTTTTTTGCCCTCAGCAGTAACTATTCTACTTGTACCAACATGTAACGGTGATGACACAAAGGAAACCTGATGACACAGTAGTTAAAGTGTGCAAAACCCGCATGATAAAACATGTTTAACTCTAGAACCCGAAAACAGTCAAATTTACGATTTACGATTGTGTGTAACTTGGACTTAATAAATTGTTTCCCCAGTCTTTGACTTTTCATCAGAATGAATCAATCTCTTGTTTAAAAACTGTCCCCCCCCCCCCCAAAAAAAGAGAAGCATCATCATAACTCAGGGGATAATATTCAAGAGGGGGAAATACCTGAATTCAATTTAGGTTACACAAGAGTAACCCTTACCTTTACCCTTTAGGCACCAGCAGTGTGCTGTGCTTAAGTTTATTCGCCTTTATATGACTGACTAGTATCAGAATGTGAGATTCATGTGAAGAAAGATCACAGTTTACGACAAAAAACCTGAACTGCAGATTTACAGAAAACATGCAACATGTTTTCATCATCTTTAGTCTCGTTAATTCTCACTTTTTCTCTATTGGTGCTATTCCCTCCAATGCATCACCACACCCCTACAAAAAGTAAAGGGAGGTAACCTGAATTGTACAGGTTATTGCAGTGTGTGAAACAGATCATTATCAGACATGCAATTTCCCTCCACCCAGAGAGTGACACGACCTCTGACCGAGAAGTCTGAACTTCCGTCTCTCAGGCTGGCCCTGCCACGTCCACTTTGCACTTGCACATGAGCCTGAGGTGACAGGGAAAGAGTTGACACCACAAGAGTGGGATTTGAAACACTTGCTTTCATGCATAATTCAGTTTGAACTCCTGCAGAAACACCAGAGGTGACATTACTCTAATGGATTGGGAGTATCGAAAGAGAATCGTTATCAATTTTGAGTTTTGTTCAGAGATAAAGTATGTTGACATTGGGCTTTCTTTTGATTAATTAATCTGTTCTGTTCCGTTCTGGCTCTGCACCACACCACACCACTACTACAATCATTAGAAAAAAATAGAAATGCTGCTTTGCATTTGTATGCTTCAGCTTCCCTGACTTGAGTCAGGTTACATCCCATCTTTCCCATCTTTATCAGGAGTCATATTAAATATTAACCACATGTAAACTTTATCTTGCCTGAATTGCTGAACTGTGTTTAAAACGTATTTAATCTGGTTACAATGACCTTGAAGGTCGACCACCAGAATCAAATCAATTAATCCTTGAGTTCAAATAAATATTTCCCTAATATTTGAAGAAATCCTCTCAAGCCATTATGGAAATATTTTATTCTGATCGGTCAATTGCTACTAAAAAAACAAATTTTATAGAAATGCAGTTACTGAGATTGTGAGTTCCAATGCCAAATTGTGTTTTGTCATTGTGACCCTGACCTTTGACCACCAAAATCAATTTTCCTCCGCCTTAAGTCCAAGTGAACACTTTGCCAAATTTGAAAAAAATCCCCTCGCAGCGTTATTGAGATATCATGTTCAAAAGAATGGGACAGACAGCCTGAAAACAAACTGCCTCCAGCCCTGCCTGTCACAAACTCACACAAAGGTGGCTGATTTCACTTAAGTAGTGAATGATAATGCAATCATTGGAAGATGGGAAAATGACTTATTTTGCTTCAAAGGATCGTTGACTAATAGGATTTATGGCTTAGGGATTCAGGACCTAAAATGCCTAGAGGGGGCAGTGAATGCGAGAGAAAACCAATGCAGATGACTACAAATTGATGGGGCATCCACTGTATGCCCTTCAAATGTTAGACAAACTGTGAAATCTGTGGCTCTATTGTTGTGTAAAATTTTTTGCAGTTGTTGCATCAGCTATAAGCTCAAGAAAACTGGATGATTACAGCAGTCGTTGAATGTTCACCTCCATCAGTAAAATGTTTCATTGTTACCGCAGCTTCTCAGGGGAGAGTGTGTTTTGACAGCAGTCCATCTGTCGGAAAGAGGACAGCGGTGATAAGTGTGTTTGCTGCTATCAGCAGGATTGAGATACAAGCTTGTTGGGGATCACCAGGGTGGTCAATCACATGCCTGTTGGTATCTGCAAAGAATGGGGAGGCACGGAGGATCAGAAGGATCAGTTCAGCTCATCTCTGCCCACTGATTGACACAGGAAACATGGAGCGTGGGAACTCACCAGGGAGACCAAACTAGCACCTGGGATGGAAGTCTGCTGATAAAGCTTGAGTCAGGAAAAATAAATACATACGTTGTGTAATCATGTTTTACTAAAATTTGAGGAAATGAGAAGCTGTGGCTCAGGTGGTAGCCCAAGTTGGTCGTTGATCTTTGGTTAAGTGGTTATATGTCTGAGTTGCCTCAGGAATGGCATCTGGCTTGAATGCCGATGTCAAAAGAACTTCATGAATATTATTCTGCTGTGATGACTCCGCAACAACCATGACATGGATTTTAGGAAATGTCTTTGAACCTCTGAACAGCAATGATAAGGGTTGTATGTGACTTTACAGGGGTAACAATGATCAAAGTGATTGATAACATACACACCATGTAGTTCAATACCAGACTGACATTGACAAAACCAAGCAAGGCTCCATCAACTGATCAATCCAATGCACAAGGTACAGCGTCCACAGCTGCCTGCTATCTCGTCAAAGATGATCGGTCAGGGATCAATACAGTAATTTGGACGGCATGATGACATAGGTAAATATTGGCTTAGGATTTCAAGAGTGTTTACTCATTCTTTCATTACCATATCTACTCAAAGACAAAGAGAGAGAGAGAGAGAGAGAGAGAGAGAGAATGACTGCAGAATCCCTGGCGTTGATAAATAAGTGAAGAGCATTTGATGAATTAACATGAAAGCAGTACTCAGGGGTTTGGTGCTCCTTTTAATGTAGCTTGTTCTGACTTCTCCAACTGACCTTTGAAATGTATTTTTGGTTGCTGTTATGACCTGTCTAACATCATATTTTATGTAAATGTGTTTCAAATGGCATGCAAGTCGAAGACAAATTTTTGCCTTTTGTGAGCAAAAAGTAAAAAATAAAATAGTTTCATCTTCTTCCTCTTATACACTGAACGTAACGTGGAGAACCCCAACCCTTTGACCTATAATTAAGATTCTGACTAAAATCAGTATTTTGTATGCATTTCTCTGATAATTACTGCAGATTTGTAGATGGAAGAAAACAGTAAATGCCGATAAATCTATGTTGTGTTTGAGCATAGGCTTTATTCTTGAACTACTTGCTCAAGTTATTAAATTTCCTGCCTCCTACATCATCGATTAAATAAAAAAGCGTGCTTCTTAACTTGTAGCACAAGTGGAAAAGTAAGTAAATGTTCAAAAAATTCATTGATGAAAAATAAAAAGAGGTAAAAATGGCCCATTGATCAAAGAAATGCTGCCTATATCATATTTTCAAAATGACATGTTAATATTTCTGGTCATCTCATTTCCATTTGGACAATAAATCGTCTGAAAAATATCTGAAAAGCAAGTGCGACCCTCCCCCTGGTGGTGCAGGTCAAATATCACAACGCGTACATTCATTCATTCGGCCCAGGGGGGGTCGCTGTCGGACATGATGTCCATGGGAGGATCGAGCTGTTTCTCCTGACCAGTGTAGTTTGAGTCGTTTGTTTTTTGGCTGTCAACACGGCGTGTAAACACTTCCACTGAGCAGAAGGCAGCTGAAGGTGTGCAGAGAGCCGGAGCCGGAGCCGGAGCCCCAGCAGTGCCCTCTCCATCACCGACACCACCGCCGGTTTGTGCAGCTGGGAACTGCCGAACTTGCATGATCTTCTTCGCGGCAGCTCGGTAGCTCGGCGGCGGCTGCTTTCATTGTTTGCAGCGGGAGGAGGAGGACAGCGGGACGGAGGAACCAGCTGTCGCCTGTCGACGACCATGGCAGCGGCCACCGCCGTGGAGGCTGATCCGGCGGATAGCGAAGGCGGCGCCGCTTCCCCCAGCGTCCAGAGCCGGGGATGGGACCAGGACCAGCTCCGAAAATACTCCTTCCAGACCAAAGCCATCCCCAGGCTGTCCCACACCGACCCCCGGGCCGAGATGCTGATTAATAACGAGGTAAGGCTGCACACTCCCGCGAGTTAGACACCGATTAGTCGATTAAATACGTTCATTGAACCACAGAGGAGATAAATGTTAAAAAAAAGACAAACAAAAAACAAACTCGCTTAAACTCGGAACATTTGAGAAGCTGGAAGTATGAGTCTGACTTTTGTTCTGTTTTTGTTTGTGTGTGTGGAAATAACAGCTTATTAAAACTGCAGAGTCCACTGAGACTCAAGTTCAAAGGTAATCCAGTCACATCAGGTACACATCTTGTTGTACTTACCTGTTGACACCATTGCGCCCAAAAAGGTTTAATAGATAGAAATTATTTACATTTATGGATTTCTAGGATTTAACAGCTGGCTGCCATAATGGCTCCATGTAGCTTTAATGTGCAGCTAGTCCAGTTGAGACAGCAGCAACCTTTTGTATGTTGGTGGAGAAGAGGAATAAATACATGATACTTGATTGACTTGGGAAGATGAACCTCATTCCATCTGTCTTTAACCTTATTCAGTGTCAGTGGCAGCTGGGGCCCTTCCCAGGAAGCTTGTCTACCTCTTATACACAGACAGTCAGCAGTCACTACAGATGTAAATGAGTAGTCTTGCACATGGCTTTCATTGAAATGAATGTGAGAGAATGACTAATTTTTTTCATCTTGGCTGAGATTGGATGCCAAGAACAGATGCAAACTCTGACACATTTAGTTTTGTTGGGATATTTTTAGTACAACAAAAAACATGGATGTAACATGATGAATAAGGGGATGGAGCGTTTACTGTCATCTTAATGTGGGTTCTAGTGAGGAGGAAATTCTGTTTGTTTGCCCAGTGGGCAGCATGGACTCCCTCCCAGTACATTTAAGTGTGTCACACCCAGATATAAATCGAAAAGAGGTGTTAACATAACAAATGAGGTTCTGCATTAGTTGAAACGAACCTTTCAGCTATGCAGTTATCATGTACAATCAGTGTACAAAGAAATAGAAACATCTTCCCGCTCATCTTTTATTAACTCTCGCAAAATGTTATATTTAAAAGTCATTTTATGTAGCAATGTTGCTATGTCTGTGTAGGCACTGGTTTGACTAAAACAAAAGTTTTCTTGCTTTTAAACTTTGTGACAATCTAGATTTTCAATGGTTATAATGGTTCATTTATAATTTGCACAAAAATGTCTCCTGTTAGACACATAATTGTCAGTGCTTGAGCTCCTTAAAAACTGTCATGGGAAAAGGGAATAATAATAATAATTATTTATTATAATTATTTGTTTATTATTTATTTAATTGAGCTACAGAGGGTGGAGAACTTCACATTCCTGAGTTGATGACAGTCACTTGGTCTGTAAATCTCAGTGGGGGAGAAAGGCCCTGCAGAGACTATACTGTACTTAGGAACAGTCCCACCTCCCTGACATACTGCTGGCTAAATTTCACTGCACCGCCTTTGAGCACATTGTAGGTCAGGATGACAGCTGTACAGCAGACAGTGCATATTGAGGCCACAACCTCTGATGACCTGACCCACCCTAGAGACTGTTTGCATTTCATTGTCACTGGGAAGAAAAAAAAAAACAAAAACATATAACAATAATTTTTGGAGGCTGTCTTTTAACCCTGTCCCAGGACCCTGGTGGGGGATTTTTGGAGGGTCATAAAAAACAAAAAAAGCATATTTCTTTACATAAGGTTAGTATGGTTTAGAGGAGGGGACATTTATGTGACTCCACAGGATTTAATGTTACCTGCAATCAGGATAGGGCACATTGCTAACTTTGTTATTATTTTAATTTATCGATTAATTTTGCACATATTGCAGTATCCATTTGCAACAGTAGATGATAAAGTCACAGCCATCCTTTTTTTTTTTTTTACCATGATCAGTATGAGTTAGGATTTAAAACTGGCCAAAATCTGAATGTCTGTTTTTTGGCACGAGGTCAAAATGTGTCCTGCAATGGATAAAGTCATCTGTTAATAAAAATAAAAAATCCCCCATTGAAATGGTGAACCCTTGGGGGCCCTTTAGGTTCCGGCATGTGTGGAACTCCTATCCATATGCTGCGTTTAACAACAGCAAAAAAAGGAAGGATATCTGAGTTTCACCGCATTTGTCCTCGTTTCAACCGCAAAGAGGCCAAGAGGAAGCTGGGGCTTGAACACCGGCCCTAAAAAAAAAGTCGCTAAATCCAAATGCACCAAAAAAAAAAAAAAAAAAGCCACTATCTTCACCCTCGGTGGTACGGACGCTCTCCCCGGTGAAAGCGAAACCGAGAGCCGGTGCAGAGAGAGTCGGGAGCTGCAGCGGGAGCGCGCTCAGCGGGTCTACGTTCAGTTAGTCACGTAGCCTTCGCTGCAGAGCCGCACGTAACACTGGCCTTCTGTGTGCAAAGAGTTAATGCTTCTCCTTTTTCTGCTTTCTGTTTGTAGGCTTTATCAAGACTACAAAAGCATGCAGCAAATTATAATGTTCATGCAAACTAAAATCAAAAGTAGTAGTATGTATGTGTGTATGTATAATATATTGCACCAATTTTGTGGTTTTAAGTGAAGTTATTAGATGGTGTTTGATTTAACTTTAGATACAAGTATGTGTTATACAGTTCTATCATGAGATGAAGAACAAATAATTATAAAATACCATGACCGTGTCAAATTAGGTAGAAAATGAATGGTGGTTTTTAGGGAGTATTCATATGTGCATCATTATTTAGAGAGTTATTACATGATTTTAATTCACTTGCAGTCAACAAATGTAAATTTTTGTTGTATTCTCGTTCCTGTAGCTACATCATTGCAATGATCTTTTTCTGTTTTCAGGAACCGGTGGTTTTGACAGATACAAACCTTGTGTACCCAGCTCTAAAATGGGACATTGCATACCTCCAAGAGAACATTGGAAATGGAGACTTCTCTGTTTACATCGCAGAAAACCACAAATTCCTCTACTATGATGAGAAGAAAATGTCAAACTTTGAGAACTTTGTCCCCAAGTCGCAACGAACGGAAATGAAATTTTCAGAATTTGTGGATAAAATGCATAGAATGGAAGAAATGGGAGGAGAGGAAAGGTAAGTTTTTCTTCATGCAAAGATATTTTAGTTGGAGTCTTGTGTGGCTGAGTTTTACAGGAATATGATGCCAGATATGTTTATATTAACGCTACTCTGACTGATGCCTTGTCTAAACAGAGTCCTCTCTTTGAAGCTCAAATATTCCAGTATCAAGATGTGATTGTGCTGCTGGTGTGGTTAGCAGTAAAGGGAGTTTTCATTTCTGAGATGAAATGCAGCACAGGAACGTGCCACAAATGACTAAGCATTTACACCGGAGAATCAGGGCCAAAACCCAGTCCTGTGGCCTGACTTAGCCTGGCCCTGCACAAACACACACAGATAACTTACCAAAGTATAATTTACCAAAATGAACTCAACCTCTGACTCACTGGAACTCACAGTGGCTTTGATCCATTTAAATTTACATTGTCAACCTCCCTCGGTGTCATGTTGTTCTTCATGGTTGAAAGGAGGCATAATACATAAAATCCTTGTAGCTTGTAAACAAGCTTATACCTGCAGACACATTTATGAGCTGCTTTTTGCAACTTGTTTCCGATCTCACAGTGTTAAACAAAGTGTCTCATACATTTTGCATTTTTGCGCCCTCGTACATTTCAAGAGTATACCTGCAGCAGACCCTGAATGACACAGTAGGGAAGAAGATCGTTGTTGACTTCCTTGGTTTCAACTGGAACTGGATCAACAAGCAGCAAGCCAAGAGAAACTGGGGACAGCTGACATCTAACCTGCTGCTCATAGGCATGGAGGGTAAGGATTTGAACAGGAGTCATTTTTTGCTGCATAAGGAATGCAGTCGCTGTTGTAAAATGTTATGTCTGCAGCGGGACATAAGTGTTTTAAAGCACCTCTCTTATTATTGGTGCATTTGCTTCTGTTTTAGTAATCATTACTCTTTTATTAATATCCTCTTACCACAGGTAATGTGACACCGGCACATTATGATGAGCAGCAGAATTTCTTTGCACAGATTAAAGGACATAAGAGATGCATCCTCTTCCCCCCAGATCAGTTTGAGTGTCTCTATCCGTATCCTGTGCATCACCCCTGCGATAGACAGAGCCAAGTAAGCAATCCACTGGTGTAATCGCTCTAACCGTTTTAACTTTGGTTGTATAACTTCTTGGAAATGAAGTTACCTTCATCAAATCTAAAAACAGGAATAAATGAAATGTATATTATTGTTTATATAGGGAGATATTTGAATGTGTCCATTTTGTTATTCCACCTAAAGATATTTTCAATCTTTAGGTGGATTTTGATAACCCAGACTATGAGAGGTTTCCCAATTTTAAAAATGTTGTTGGCTACGAAGCTGTTGTGGGCCCAGGGGATGTGCTCTACATCCCTATGTATTGGTAAGCAGTACATTTTTATGAAATGGATGCAGAAATTGTGTATCATAAACTTAGCTTTTTACATATACATTTTTTTTTCTTCATTTTTCAGGTGGCATCACATTGAATCGCTGTTGAACGGTGGAGTGACAATCACTGTAAATTTCTGGTACAAAGTAAGCACATTTGA
Source organism: Remorina albescens (assembly GCA_034769265.1). Classification (NCBI taxonomy): domain Eukaryota; kingdom Metazoa; phylum Chordata; class Actinopteri; order Carangiformes; family Echeneidae; genus Remorina; species Remorina albescens. The sequence goes on along the minus strand of CM068491.1, from coordinate 9,958,101 downwards.
GTTGAGGCATCTTGTCTTTCTTATTGTATGTTTATCTTGCTTTATCGTCTTCACGAGTGCTCACCAGTTTGACTTATTTGTTAAGGGAGCCCCCACACCCAAGAGGATAGAATACCCTCTGCGAGCTCATCAGAAGGTGGCCATTATGAGAAATATTGAGAAGATGCTGGGAGAAGCACTTGGAGACCCTCATGAAGTAAAAGCATTTGATTTTATGTCCTCTTTACAATACATACTGCTTTATGTCATCAGTGTACTGATTACATGACTTAAACACGAATGTCATTCTGCCAGTTTCTAGAACATCAAGTAAGATCTTTATTTAGGTCACCTGTTGCATCAAATCCCAGGGGCACACTGACCCATACAGCAACCCAATTACTAAGAATATTTATGGCCTACCTGATTTAGTACAAAGAAAAGATATATGCAGTCTGTGACAACGAGTAAAGCCAAGTGCTATGTCTCTTTATGAAGGAACTTATTCTAACAGAGATTACTTTGCTTTCAGGTTGGACCTTTACTGAAAACAATGATCAAGGGGCGATATGAACAGGATCACAGTTAGACCCCCACCCTGAAAAAGTTGCCTAAACTGCTTCAGAAACTATACGCATTTGAAAGTGAGACTGCTGCGTGTGTAATGCGTATTCTGACGTTGGAGCTACATTTCACTGCATGGCAAATAGGCGGCCATCTTGAAACCATTCTGCCTCAGTTGTCTCTGAGTGCCACTGTCATTTACAGCCATGACATACAGAAGAAACATCTGACTGGCTCATGGGACTTTGCTCAACTTGAAGAGGTCTTTTCACTTTTGCCTCAAGTCAAGATATATTTATGTGATTCGGTGTTCTGTCATGATTCAAGCTGATGGGTATTTGGGTGTACTGACTTACCCAGTCAGTAAACAAGCGACATTGGTACCTTTGGAGCAGCCTCGAAGTTTTGACCACTAATGAATGACTCAATGGGTGACACAGTCATGTTTTGAATACTAAACTTGGAATAACCATATTGTCTTGATAACAGTTTTACAACAGAATGGATTAACACCTGTGAAGGTGACAGGTCTCTTTAGTGTCTTGGAGTATTTATCAATGTAATCTACGTAACCTGTTATCGCTCACAAATGGCATGGTTTCAGAGAGCGATCAAAGAATTTTTTTGCTGCAGAAAAGACCATGAGTACAGTAATAGATTTTCCAGTAATTAAAAAACAGTGATGAAAAATGATCAGAGATGCAGTACCAGTTACAAGTTTGGCCGAAGTGTGTACAAACTTGTGACTGGTACTGATTGTGGGGGCGTACAAACTACCGCTGAGGGAATATCTGACGGCTTGCAGGTAAATAATTTCAGCACAGTGATCGCCTTGTGTTTTATTTATGCTCTTGCTTCTTTGATTCATATTTGAAGGACTTTATTGGCTGTGTTGTCCTGCAGGCCAGTAGCAGGTCGGGAGCACTGAAAACGAAATACATACTGCAATTTTTGTTGCAAATACAGTTAAATTCAAAGATCAAAGGAAAATTCTCTTCTCAAAATGATTACAATTGACGTTTAGAAGTGTGAAAGTGTCAAGTGAGTGGCTTGAATTATCATTTGAAAATATTACTGAATTAGCAGGCCCATCCACTGGAGATGTAGTTTATATATAAATAATTGCAGTGCAACATCTAGGCCACCATCTAGTGTTCAGGTTTGCAGTTGCATGTTTAGCTTAATGTATCAGGCCCATGTACTATACTTAATGACAAATATTCAGCACATTGTATAAAAAGCAGGTGATCTGAAATTATAGAAATGTGTAATTTCAGGTGAAAACCTGTACTTGCTCGAATGGATACCATAGGTCCACTTTCATGAATGCACTTGTTTTTAATTCCGTGCAGCCATATTTAACTTACAAATTAGATGATGTGGATGTGCCAGTTTGAAGTGCTCTCTCAAACTGTAAAAATGTACATTAAATTAAGGGGCAGGATGTTTTCATATGGTATATTGTATGTAGTAAACCATACCATACATACAAACGAATAAGAAAATCTTCAAGTGCAGAAAGCTTTGTTTGCCTGTGACTTGTGGATAAATCAGTAAATAGTGTACCTTAAAATAGGACCATCCAAGCATATAATTGAACAGGAATAGACAGGTTTCAAGGAATTTATCTGCTTAGGATTCATCCTCTGAATTGCTGAAAATGTGCATATGTATTTCCTACAAATTGCACAATGACTGAACAGTGCACGTCCAATGTGAAAGAGTTTACCTTCAGTAAAACTGATGTCATCTCCCTTCTATTGTTTTATTTAACCTGTTTACTAAATATGCCTTGTGTGGGTATGGCACAAATTGTTGCAAGGACTTCATTTTTTTTACCTTAATTTTTCAGTCAAAATGTTTATTTTCACTCTAGCACTAAAGCGTGAAAAGGGTTCATAGAGCTAGAGGCATGTTTTTATTGATGGAGGCTGGTTTTCTGTTTTGAACATTCATCTTGTTCCTCTGTTTGTTTGCGAAGTTGTGGTTTTTACTGCTGAAACATGATGAATTCTTGAATTAGTTCCTTCTGTAACATGAGTGAATAAATCAAAAAGTACAACATGAATGGTTGTCTACAAAAATTAGTATTTATTTACTACAAATTGTGCGTCAGTGGTTTCTCAAAGTGAGGGGTTAATACTTAGTTGTGACTCAAGAGCTTCAATAAACCTTTTCCTTGATCTATGGCAACACCATCATTTTGCGACTGCTGTATCAGTAACATCTGTTCGACATTTGACTGCGTTACAACTACACCCAGGAAAACTGTACAACACCACCAGTTGAAAACAGTTTAAGTTGCTCCAAATGGATGCTGAAGGGAACACAAGTAAACAACTTGCATTATGTAAAAATAAACCTCACAAACGCAGTTATACTAATATACAATGAACAAGAAGTAATAATCTAATCATAATTAGGAGTTCCACAATCAACAATCACAAGCGAAGCAAATTTCACAGAACACAAATGAGATGAGAGCCAAGAGGACCACTTCAGTAACATCAGTAAACAGACCCTGAAACCACAAAACGGCGCTTCTTCACGATAAAATGGATGTTTGGAAACTTTGCAAATCTAAACATCTATATCAAAAATAAAGATGATGCTGTTGGAATAAACTTCAAAATCAAGTTCTCCAGCAACATGATTGATTTAACATTTAAGGGGAAGCCACAGTTCTCCGCTTCATTATGCCAGAATTTATAGTCCTGCAATAGTGAACCCTTTGAGAAATCAATTTGTTGTGCTTCAAAAAAAGAATATTGATAGGTTTTCAAATCACATGTTTGGATGGATTTGAGATAACATCTGTTTTCCCAATTTTGAAATTATAATAAAAATAACTTAACATGATGTAAAATTTGCATATTAGCACAAACCCTTTCTTTATTGCCCAGAGTGATCTGATAGACCATAGTCCTGATGTGTTCCTTCTCTTTTGGACCTGTTAAGAACACAATTCAATGTAATACTAAACTTCTATAGGTACTACAGGTATCTGGATAATTTTGTTGAAACCTGATTTGTTCAGCAAAGATATCCAGATAAGTCAGTTATCCTGTTTAATGCAGGCCAGATTCTTTAGTTGACATGGAAGATACTATAATGTATACGCTGTGCAGTATGTCATTTCCTGTCATTGTAAAAAGTTCAGCTATCTGCTGTAAATAAGTACCAAAAACTGGAGGGTCATAGTGTTTCGACCAAGGGGGAGAACATCTAAAGTTGTAAGGTGACAACTACTGGGGCTACTTGTACAAATTTTGGGTATTTGAAAAAAATAAATAAATAAATAAACAAAACAAAAAAAACCCCAAACAAACAAACAAACAAAAAAATCTGTCTCTTAAAACAGTATAAACCGTTTTGTAGCACAACAAATTGTTCAAAACACAAGGCTTGACTAAACACAGCACTATTCCTATGATGTAAAAATAGAACTATAAATAAAATTGGCATCAATAATTTATGTACATAAAAAACAGTTGTGACTTGCAACGTCCAGAGGAATTTTTACAGCACCGCTAGGACTTATTTACAGAAATAAAAAATAGATCCATCTCAACAACATTATGTCATAATTATGAATCTATACTGTACTACATTTACAGACAATACAAAAGAATAATAATAATAATAATAATAATAATAAAACAAAAGAGGCCAGTAATGTCAGTGCAACACCAGACCTGCTGAGATGGCAAAAAGTAGATAGGTTAGCCTGTTACACAAAACAGAACACAAGTTACAACATTCCACTAAACTATCACAAAAGTTCAAAAGTTTCTAATTGAACAGTGAACCATCTGAAACACTGTAATTTTATGTTTTAACCAAGGCATAAAACGGTAATATTTTGTTTAAATAGGCCACAGAGACTAACGAACTAATATGTTCCTTTATGTGTGGAAAAACTCATTGAGGCTAAATGGACTTGATAAATCAATAATAGTGTAAACAATATTTAGTCAGTAGCTGCTTTTGAAGTGTTGTACTCATCATCAATGGAATCTGTACTTCCGTGCAGGCTTGAGGTTGACATACGTCTTCTTCATATCTTCTGTCTCATTTTTCTTCACAAGTTGGTATCGCTCTCCCTTAGTGGTTACAACCTGATTACCATGGTAACGCACTAACTTCTTTGGTGCCTACAGTAATCACACCAGAATGCCCAGTTTTTAATGTATACAAGACATTTAATAAAGATGTAGTACGAATATGGAGCATAACCAGTGACTTACATCTTTGGGGGCAACAGGTCGATGTGTTTTGTTGTCTTCCTCGCTGTCCACCAACATGTACCTGTGAAAAAAACCAAACAAACACCAAAAAAGGTCATTAACACTGAAACAGAGAGGTGGGGCCAGTTTTGCTCTCAGCAGTTTAACTGCAATCTTACTCACTTCTCAAGGATACTCTCTTTCAGTTTCTGGTCTGCAAGTGAGGAAATGCTTTTTCCGTGATTTACCTGAGAAAACAGGATACAATTAAATCAGACAGAAGGTGGGCAGGCTGGCACAAAGCTACAGTGTTTCTGTGCAAGGTGGCAGAGACTAACATTTAGTGGAGTGGGGCTGAGTTGGACGTCGCCTTCTATGATAAGGCGCACAGCTTCTTCCATGTCTCCTTTGGCGATGGACAGGGCACTGCGAGCTTCAGACAGACTACACTTGGGAAACATCTCCAGCAAGTGCTGCTCCTGGGCCTCCCACTCAGACACTGGTAACTGGCCATATACACATTTCTATTACCTCTAAATTCAAATGCATGAAGAAAAGAAAAATAATGTCCTGCCATTCACCATCATGATCACCTTGGCAGTGGCGCCCTCTGTCTGTGTTTTAAGGCACTGTGTATCTCTTTCCAGTGGAGGGACACTGGGCATTGTAGTGAGTTTCAATGAAATATCATCCGTTCTTGCCTTAGGCATGCTGTTTTCGCCATCAGCTAAAACAGAAACTCAAAAATTATCTTCAGCACACAACAGTATAAATGGCAAGCTTCATGATACCCATGTGAATTCGGTGTCACTTCTGAGCAAAGTTTTCTTTTGATTTTAATTTTTCATATAAAAGGCTTAAACCACTTGGCTACCACAAAATTGTATGCATCAGAAATAAAAATAAAGATGGTACCTGTGGTTCGAGCAGAAGCTAGTTTTGAAGCCAAGCTGAACATCATTTCACAAACTTTTACACTGCAAAAAAAGACACACTTTTATACTAACAATTATAGACACTGCAGTAATGTAGTTGTCTGCTCCTGTTAACCACTGATACATAAAGTGTCTGGTGCGACAGCTTACCTATCAATCTCAGCAAAGCCAGGTATGTAAGCTTCTAACATTTCTGCAAAGACTTCCACATCAAAGTTTTCCTCCACACTCTGCTGCGAGCCAAGGTCCTCCAGGACTCCAGTGATGTAAGACAGAAGAACATCATCCAGTGTACTGCATTAAATTGGGGGAGGCAAAACTAGTTACTGCAAAAACTCTTCCGAATTAGACCTTTGTGCCAGAATGCAAAACGAGAAGGGAATTCTTTACCTGAGATCTGCGTCGGGAATATAAGTCTGAATGAATTCGTGCATCGCACTGTGGATGATTTTGTGGAGGTCCATCGTGTCTCCTGTGCAGCAGAGGAAGTGCCGGCCTGGAGCACAGAAGATGGCCGAGAGGGTTAAAATGATGAGCAGTGACTGCAGACCTCATATGAGCAAGCCCAGCCGTTGTCACCCATGCACCAAATATAGTTCCCCCGGTGGTGAGATGACATAAGGATGTTACCAAAGCCCTTTCCCTGACTACAGCCTGGTTGTGAGAGCTCGCAGTTGTGGCTTCGTCTCACTGCTGCCGGGGGCACCAACATCTGCTGCTGGACTTCTGACCAATTAGCCAGGTGCAAGGTACAGCTGTAGTTGCAATTGAAGAAGCTACTTTTAGCATTTGGAAATAATTTACTAAATTAATCGATGTTGAAACTGCAGGTAACTAATGTAATGAAGACATTCCTTTGCACCCTGCTCATATAGCGATACACAATAAACTCGCTACGTTTGTTTTTTTGCTAAGGGTTAGCATCTCAGCTGCTCGCTCGTTAGTTACGGTTATGACGCCGCGGCTAAGCTAAGCTATCATTATTTGCTAATATTCACCCATTTCAGCTTCTGGCAACAAACTTTCAGCACTTTATCTGTGTCTTTGCTTTTCATCAACCCCCCACCACCCATCCATTCCCCGTGACCTCTGAGAGAAACAACGACATGTTGTTACCAAACTAGCGTTAGCTCAGAGGGCTGTTGTTAGCGGACCATAGCTGCTAGCTAACGGTTAACGCGTAGCGCCGAACCGATAGCGGCTATTTGGAACAAAACGACTCTTTAATATTGCCACACTCACTCTGGCTGATATTATGGGGACATGTAGCTCTCGCTTTTCCCCCCAAAATGGAGTAAAAAGACGGGGAGCTTGTTCAGAGCAGCGGCTACAGGTCTGCCTTCCGAGCTGCTTGTTGGCCCCGCACGATTCAAAACATTAACACGTCATTTCCTTTCATTGTACACGACCCAGTTATCTGCTATAAATATATCTGTGTGTAGTGATTAAACACTGAACGTTATTAAACAGAAACTCTTTGTGATAACCAGAAAGAAACAGAAGCTTTAAAGCCTTAAAATGCACCCCTACAATACTAATAGTCACTTGAGCAAAGAAACTTCTTCCCCATTTTGCTGAAATAGTGGAGTCTTTCCCAAACTGTTAAGTTCTTCCTCTAGTTTCAGATTTTTATGGCTTCATCAGTTTTATATGATTAAAACATTAATATTTTTGAGGAGCTTGTGCTAGTTCATTGACACTGAACCTAATTTCTAGCTGCTTTAAATTGCAGATATCAAAGTTATTGGCTAAAAACTCCTTTCTGAAAATGGTTTGTCCACCATCTTTCTTCTTTACCTCTTGTTGTTGTTTGAAATAATTCTCATAGGTATTTCAATGTGTTTCATTCATTTGTCAGCAAGTTATGCAATAAATTATATTTGCGAAACATTAATTAAACTAACATATACCTCATAAAAACAGCAAACTGTAATTGTTAACCTCTGGCAGGATTTGAAAACAAAGCAAAGCAAGACAGAAGAAAACACACACATGAAACAATATCCTTGGTGGGGGCTCTGTTTCTTAGTCTGCAACAACTGTTGAAGGTGTAACAGCTTTCTCTGAAATGTGAAACTCTTCAAAGTCACTGTTGATCATACACATGTACATGTTTGGTCAGGACTTTCTCTTTGATAAAGGTGACTCTTCCTGTTCTTTGGTTCTTGACTCAGTATCTCAACACTGGTCCCACCTTAGACCAGAAAATACTCTTCTCTCAGCGGGACATTATTTTATATCTTTTGCCAGATCCATACATAGTTGATGATCAAAGTGTTATCTGAGGCTGCATCGATGATGCCGTCAGAGGCCGCTCTCAGTTTCCTGGGCCTGTGTTGGTATTATGGCAGATATGTACATGTAAATCATTAATGCCCATTCAATTGTTTTCTTGCTCCCTTGGCAGTATCTCTTGCTGGCTGTTGTATTTCATCAGGAAATATGGTACACTCCACTGATAAAACAAGCAGGAACAATCCTTGGCTTGGCTGAACTCTGTTTCAACCCTGAGCTCAGACAGTTAGACAGGTTAGACAGGTGGAGACCGTCTTGTTTTTCTATTTTTGCAGTTTACAGTGACAACTTATATACATAGAGCATATATATTGATGTACTTGTCCATCAACATAATGTAATATCATGATCATACTTGTGTTAATGCTCTATATGCTCAGGCTTAAGGCTACATCAGCTCACACTTTTACAAACAAACCAAAATCTTAACTGCAGTTTATCCCTAAAGAAAATGTAAAGCTTTAAAAGCCAGCGTATGTATAATCATGTTTGTTTTTCATCTTCTGTTATTAAGCATTCAGCTGTAAATAGGCTGTAAACTCGTGCTGGCAGACAAAATAATGCTGACGCTTTAGAGAGCTTGTCTTTTTCTTTTAAAGGAAACTGTATGTCAACACTAGGTGGCAGCATTGAGTTATTAGTGACCGTGAGACATCATCCACTTCTTGGTTTGGTGTTAGACCTTGCAGTAGAAGCAAAACCTCCAAGGAAACTCTGCTGTTATCAGATCTACAATCATGTATACTATCTAGAAGTAAAGTCATTTATTTCTTTGTGTCTTTTTCAAAATTTCTTCTGTAGCACAGACCAGCATTAAAACACAGTGGATGTGAGTAGTTCACCATTGAGGAAGCAACCTTCTTGTGCTAAGAATCGATTTGCAGTCATGATCAAAAGAAGTAGCTGATGTTGAGGTTGTTGTTTTTAGCTTTGCTTCCATCTCACCTGCAAACAATAGCTAACTTTTATTGGAATTAATGCTAGATCAGTTTTTCCTTATTTGTCTTCGTGAGGAAGGACTTTAACTATTGTGCAAGTGAGAAAGGGAGACATGCTCTAGATGCATGCACTCAGCTAGTCATAGTTTACACTCACACAACTATGTTTAAATGAATGCATTACAAAATTAGAGTGGAATGTCTAAAAGTCATTTAATCACTTGTCCTGGTTTCCTGCTACAATAAACATACAGTAAGCCAGTTCGATACAATGGCAGATGCCATGAACAATAAAAACACCCATGTTACACTCTGAATCCCGAGCAACTTTATTATTTACAATTTCTGCTGAGGGTTGAGTAAAAATAATGTGCCAGTAAAATATATATGACAAAATTTATTTGTGTGTTTTTATAAAATGAATTTAAAGCATGTTTGAATTGGAAAATTATTGTATTTTCCTGCTTTAGGGCCTAAGGGCAACATTTTTCTGCAAATGTCTAAGACCCAGAATAAATAATTAAAAAACTTGTAAGCTCATTACACTACACTCTGCTGCAAGTGGAAAGGAACTTTAATATGTGCTAATGGTATGTTTACACATTTCTGCTCCTATATGCTGGGTACAATCAAGCATGTCACACAACAATGTTTAGTCAGGGCACATAATGTGGATATTGTACTGGTGGCACAGATTTCCATTTTCACACAGACAGTGGGGATGGGGAGAGGGAGAGCGGGTGGGTGGGGGATGTCTGAGCAAAAATAAATTAATTTTACAATTCTCATCAGAGTCCCCAAAACACTGAATGATTTACTGCCAAATTAATTACCCTTTACCTAACTTTAGACAATAATGCTCGGCGCTGTCTGTTGGAACAGTATTATTCTATTAACGTTCGATTTCCAGTTCAGCCAGAGTGACTTCATATTTAGATTTTATTATATTTTCTTAGTGAATGTGTATCATTGCATCCACAATAGAAAGGCACAAAATTATCTGATATTTTTCAGTTGAATCACCTGTGAAGCAGAGATGGAATCAGCACATTATTTGGAGAAAGAATTTGTTAAAAATTTAAACACTGAACATATCTGTTCCACGGCATTACAAAAGGTGCATTTACAGAGTGAATTCAAGCACAGTACAGTTTAATTAATTGAAACTTTTACAATGTAAGGCCTCTTTCACGATCACCACCCATCTTTAATCAAATATAAGACTTGCTAATCATTTCACCTCTCTGCTTGGTTTTGAAGGTTGTGGAATTGCAAAGGTTATAGTGCAGATTTTCACAAAACTACAGTATTAACAACACTTGTGAAATCAAAGTTGGCATATGTTTTCATTATATTTGACCTTTGCACTTTTTTTCTTTTTTCCACCTGCAGTGGTAGTGACTTGACTTGGAGCATGAGAGTGAGATTAGCTGGCTGGCCGGGTGAGGGCTGACCTGATCCAGATCCGGGCCACCTGGGAGGGCTAGCCTGCCCACCCGTCTGCCTCCTGTTCTGTCTCCAGGAAGTGGTTACCAGACAGTGCATTACTGCTTTTTCCACAGTCCGCAGGACATGTAGCGCATTAACCTTAAAGCAAAAATGTAAGTATGTCTCTTTAACAAATTTATTTATTGAATAAAGACACACTGACACAACCATAGGGATGTAGGTACACTAAATCCACCAATGAAAGGAAATTACACTTTGTATTTTCCAGAAGTAAAGTTTTGTTTGACACAATAAGCTGAAACAAATGAGTGCAATAAACAGGGCTATTCAAAACACAAGAAGCTTTGATACATCTCAGTAAATGGGTTGGTCTCCCTTGTCTTGGTCTGTGTGTCTCTGTTCAGCAGTCGATAGGTTAACCTGCCCGTGGCATCCATCTTATGTGCCCCCCCTTGCATTACCATTGATCTGAGGGAAATAAAGAGCCCACATGTTATTATATACAGCCCAGAAAAACACCCTCTCACAGTGATGGAGTGAACAGGCCAAATGTATGAAATATTGCCCCTCCAACATATTCTGTCTTCCTGTCAATAGTGCAGCCTTTGCCCACAATCTGGATCAATAGCGACCTATCTTTTCATGATAACACATAACAATGTTGTCTGTTGTCTCTTTCTGATATTGAAGTTCTAATTCTGTCCTTCTACCATTTGCAATCATCCATGCTGAATTGTATATTTGGATTCTCTTTATTTTCCTTGTTTTTTTTTTCACTTAAGAAATAAAACTGGAGTGGGCCTGATAGTTTGAGACATGGCAGTTACAAATTTACATGTTGGTTTTCTGGACGTTTCTCTGAAGCTTTTGGGGGTCTCTCATGTGTGAGACTGCTCAGTGGAGAGAAGACACCCCTCTGTAAAAACATCTGTTGTGGAAATGGCTGTCAGACTCCCTTTTGTGGGCTCCGTCTTTTCTTTGCATAGAGATTGTCATTTGTTTTGATCATTTATGTGGGTGAAAGAATAATGATGAAAAATCAGAAGAATGTAACCATGCAGCTGAGCAGTCTACAGTGGGGCAGTGTTTATACATTCATTTTTATATGGAAATGAACATTTCTCTCTGATTTAGTGGCACTGCGATATGGACAATGACGGCATGTCATGTAACTACGTTATCTTATGTAAAAGTAAACCATAATATAGCGTGAGTGACTTGATGCAATAAAGTTTTTGCAAATTTTTAGCAGTTTACCATTTGGGTAAAGATACATTTCCTGTACATTATGACAAGCTGCTAAAAGATGATAACAAAATATCCTCTTTAATTATTCATGATGTGGTGATTGTTATCACATATGGAAGAAGTCACTTGAAAGGACAAATTGGTGTTGTGATTTGTATTTAGACTGATTGATTATTTGTCACCAAGGAGTGCAGTGAACCCACAATTTCCTTTTTGCATTAAACTTAAACAGTGTAGTCCCACTGTAGTCCTCAATTCAGTTAGGTTTGTGTTACTAAATGAAGCAATTGTAATTGTAATACGTGTATCGTATATATATATATATTGCATTGGGGATTTTTTGTTCAGAATAACCCAGGATGCGGTGGCGCCAGCTTTCTCCACCTGCACAGGAAGTGTTTTGAAATCACCTATCCAGCGGTGCCACAGGGCACATCAACCCTATGTACTACCAGGTCAGCTGCCATTTGCCTGAGTCAAGCAGCTCACTCACCTATTTCCTTTTCTTACTACCCATGCAATACACAACAGTGTCTTTAATAAAATTACAAAGGTTGAATTCATACAATTTTGCTTTTGGGACCCCATAAAATGGGGAAACTATTGCACTGAGGCAAATTAATAAAATAAATAATGATAGGTTCACTGTGGACGCCAAGTAGGACAAAAAGCAAAACAAAACAAAAGCAACAACAAAAAAACAAGCAAACAAGAAAATGGAAAAAGCTGTTTTGGATGGAGCAAAGTTACAGCTTTACAGTGCAAATCCTGATGCCATCTTATTTTACCTTATGTGAGTTATGAAAATTATGCTTCTGACTGTAACTAACATTTCCAAATTTGATTGCTTAAAAAAAAAATCAGAGCAGCTTGTACATCGAAGAATACAAATACTGTGTAGGAGACCTGGTTTTGAGATGTGCTAAAAGCAGTCTACATTTAAATGAACCATAACAGCAAGATCCCTGCATGAATTAATGGGACGCCTGTTAGTGACTCTGATTTTCTTGCAGAACAGGTGAGTGTTTGAGCAGAGTGACACCTCATAAACTAGCTGATAACCTGTTCCTGTGTCTTCTTATCTGTCTTCCAGACAATCCCTGGTCCCTGAGCATGTTGTTGTTTCCCCTCGGGCCCATTATCAGATCCCCTCTGTAGGCTCCCAGCAGCTGCAGTTATTGTTGAAGACTCTTCCTTCCACTTTTATAGCCTCATGATGTCTGTGCCAACACAACTTGAGTGAGTACTTACTGTCTTGCGATGTTATTTTGACTGAGAAGTTTCTTTCAATTTTTTTTTTCTTATCAAGTGAAGGTTTATTCAAAAAACATTTTTTTTTTTTTTGAAAACTGGTTAAGAAACACAATGTGTTCCATCTTTTCAGTTTTAGTAAATAATATATTACACACAATAATGAAGAAGGAAAAAAGGATTGGGCAAAGAAAAACTTAATGTTCCGTTTATTTTCAAATAGTATATCGTTAATCATCTTTTTCCAGTCATGTTTCAGCACTGATCAGCCCCTCACACTATCTGTGAGAATCATGTTATCTCCCTCTGCCATTCATGTACACATTTATTGGATTCCAAGTCTCTGGGATCAATCTTTTGGCCACCAGAGGAGCATAACTAATGGCAACATTAGAATGGCTTTGTGAGAGGGACTGGCCGGATGCGGGTTAACCAAGCAGGAAATAATCTAGGATTTTATATCCTGCATGAATGGCCATAGGATATGCTGAGAATAAATTAATCCCCCCAAAATCTTAACAGTGAGGTTATCTTTTGAATGAAACAGTTCCACTGGGGTGGATGGTTTATTTGGCTGATTTTATTTTATTTTTTTCTGGGGGATGAGGGGGTGGCACTGCTCCCAGCATGCACACGTGGAATTTCTTGGCAGATAATGACCGTCATCTTAATGCTCAGCCAGGGTCAGACTATCTATTCTGTCTCTGACCGCTGGTCTAGACTGCCTCCCTCTAGAAAGCACCCACCCCCCCCTCCTTTCTTTAAAGACCCACTTCTATTTTCCTGTTGTGCCCAAACAAGGATTTTATAAAATGGGTGACATCGCCACACAAGCTGTCTGCCGAATCCCCCTTAATTAAAGTGACGTTTAAAGCCTTCCTCAGACACTAATAAACCCCCTCTCCATTAAGATCCTCCTAATTACTGTGTGCAAAGGAAAAGGGGACACACACAGACAGACAGTGTGGAGGTAAGCCTGCTGGCATTTGGCCCCATAAGCTGAGTCCCACACAAAAGAAAATGTCCCCTGGGTTACCCATCCTACTAGACAGATTCCTGTTTTTTTGTTTTTTCTTTTACCCAACTCCCCCTCTCCTGTTCTCTTCTTTATGAATGAAAGTATATGACATGTGTGGTTCGGGGTGTCCATTCATGGAGCTGGTGGAATGTGTGAATAAGGCATGAATGGGGCATGAATAGCAGCCACCCGATTAGTCATTAAGTCTTTTGATATTACCATTGTTTAAATGTGCATAGTGGAGGTGAACGTGCTGTTGTTTACAAACTTTCACCCATTAATGAGAGGCTGATTGGAAAAGATAAATACTCAGCGTAAATTGAAAGATGGAGTGATCTCAGACAGCATCCAACCATTAATTTTTATATGAAGTCTTGCTATGGAGGGTGCCAGTCCCATTAAAGTTCGAAATGGCTTTACAGTGGCTTCAAATAATGTGGGAAAGAGATTTTCAAATGGTTACATATCACAGTGATCCACAAGTAGAGTGTGAGGACAGTCGCCACAGCTTCAGTGGTAGAGGCCTGCCCAGAGAGGTCAAATATGGTTGGTTCGTGTCCTGGTCTGCAGATTAATGACATTAACGAAGTTTCCATTAGTCGTGCAACTGGGGGAGACATGGGTGTCCATGCGGAAAGCCACATGACCGAGGCAGAGATAAGAGAAAATGAAATACGTCTTCGCAGAGACAGAAGGGGCCAGGAAGTGCCACTCCAAATTAGCCGTAGGCCCAGTTTGTTGTTACTTCATTAACCCAACAGCCCCGGGAAAAATAAAAAGCAGGGTCGCAACCTTTAGCAACAGGGAGACCTGAAGTTTGTGAAGAGAGGCTCTGTCAGACTTTGGCTGGATGCAACTTTTGGCACAATAGAGTATATCAGGTAGTCGTTATTTAAAGGTAAATCAAGGAAATCTCACCATTGTTTATTTTCAGTATTTCACATTAAAAAGATCTGCTTTATTTAGGATGACTTTATATCACCTCTAATTGTTGCAGTGCCGCATTTAGACCATAAAAATAAACATAATTTCCTGTTTTAATAATTTATAGAAATTTTGACATATCCTCAGTTTATTGACCAGCTTATTTTTTTAGAGCATTGTTTGATTGTAATTGATTTCTTCACAATTTAATGACGTTTACTTTTTTCATAAGGTGAAAATTTTAAAAATATTAATGTCCAAAAGAAAAACCTATTTTTAGAAAAACGGAAGGCGATTCAGTTCATTTTCATTAAATTAAACAAAACAAACTGTCATGTTGCTGCATAAAACTGAATAAAAGTGACACTAAGTATTTGTAAATAAATGTAAAAGTCTATGGACAGATATTGATAAAACCACATTATATCAAACTAACTCACCCACTTACATCTGTCTTATCAGCCTTTACTGCCAATAAAATAAGATATCACTGGCTCATGATTATTAGATAATGTTCATTGAGCTCTCTTTGCTGCTCTCCAACATTTGGCGGTGTGCTTCAAAACAGAGCCGAGTTGTATAATGCCATCGTTGTTGTTGTAACACGAGCTGAGCAGTGGCTCTTTATTTGCAGGCAGTGACTTTATTAGAGTGTATGGTTACAGACCCTTGGAAGGAGGGCTATTGTGTTCTCACCCTTTCTCTGGCAAACAAACCTCTGATGCTCTCATCCTTCGTGCAACTTTCATAACAAGCAGGCCTGATGAATTTTGAGAGTGTATATAAATTTGAAGCAATTGGTATTGTTATTTTTGTAGTTAATGATCAATTAAATGTAGATTAGGTTTGTTCTTTTCATTGTCTTAGATCTAAATCCCAAGTTTAATTTGGAATAAGTCAGACACACACACAGAAACATGCACGCACGCGCACACACACACACACACACACACACACACACACGCACACACGCACACGCACACACGCACACACACGCACCTACTCAGCAACATGGATCAGCAGCAGCTGACTTGGCTAGAAACTCTGTGGCACAGGTAGACAGAGGCAGGGTCCAGCGAGTGTCTACTGAGGCTGTAGACACATCTGCCTGCTTGATTTCACCTGGTAACTGAGCATGTAGTATTTACTTCTCGGCTGAAATGCAATCAGGGGCTGGTAGCTGGCAAAGAGGCAACAAGCATGCGATTAGGTGCAGCTTTCTTTTTTTTTTTGCTCCCACTCTTTCAAGAAGTTGGAAAAATGGAATGGATTGATGTATTGAAACATTTTGGCAGTTTATGCAAAGAGACACGTGATTTTTTTTTAAAAAAGTTATAATATGTTTCAGTTTTCTTAGATGTATTTCTTGTAACTTTTATTACTGAAGCAGACATTATTGTAACCTTCATGCGGGGTTCAATGTCTTGCAATAAAAAAACATGATTAAATGTAAAGTAGATTTTACGTCATTATGAGCGTCTAAAGACGAAGGATCTCACAAATTCCTGATGATAAATGCAAAAGTGATGTTGTCACTGGTTCTTCTGGTAGAGTGCTCCCCTGTCCGTGTATAAACATTTTACATGCTCTAGACAAGAGTCACCTCTCTAATCTGGCTGAAGAAGTGTGTGGAGAGGCCCTTTATCCCACCCTGCTTTGACCGGTTGCTCACTGAAGAGCCATTTACCTCCACTAATGGGGAGTGAACCTTTCACTGGGGCCTGTTTGCCTCTCAGGCCTCTGAAAGAAACTTTGCTGGAGAGGAGACATTAAGAAAACCAGTTAATCTGGAGCAGTCTGTCTGTGTCTGCCCAGGGAGTGGACCGAGCTCCTTGGTGCCTTTTCAAGAGGCTCCTCTTCACAGCAACTATAGAAGTGTTAGATCAGCACTTTTCTCAGATGCCCTCATGAAGACACAGTGGTTAAATAAGTAAGTGGTTAGCCTTTTGGCCACTGTTTATTGAGACTGAAAAATTTTGTGTTGCTGATTTTGTGAAAGTTTACTGTCTACTCTTTCATTTGTACGCCAAAGTCTTATCATAGCAACCCTCAAATTTTGGGAAAATCAAATATTTGAAGTAGAATGAAAAATCATGTTTATCATCCTAATTGCCATGTTTACATATTAAAATTTGCTCGTTAATACTAAATGCAAAGTACAGCTCAGGCTTATGGGAATGCCATTATATACCAATGTACCTGATAATGGTGTTGCGTGAAAGGTTGATGTTACCACCAAAGTCATTATAATCATGAGAGTATATAAATGTGTGAGCCAACCTTCCTTGGAAACCGTCTTGTACTTTATTTTACAGAGGCCCAAAATTTAAGCCTGTTGATGCTGTTAGAGGTAGAGCCATAGGGCCACTAATGTCACAAAAAATCATCATCTTGGACTGTTAATATTATAAATTTTAACAGAAATGTATCCAATAGGTATTAAAAAAATTTCAGTCTTGACCAACGTGGTGAGTCTGACTGACACTGCTATGAGCTGAAAACCTCATTGAACAAAAAGTTCATTCCAGATACCAATTTCAGATAACCCCTTCCTGCAGAACTAAACAAGGGATGTCCATGGTGTTGAATTCCAATCAAGCCCATGTAGAAAAAAACAAATTCTTTGTTTTAAAGTAGCTCTCTGAATTGAATTCTCTGAATCAAACAATAAAGCCTCATTCACCCTAAAAGGAACGGGAGGAAACAGTCAGAGCAGAAGCCTTTTCACAATCACAACCAAGTCACTGTTACTTACCTTTGTTTGTAATAGTGGGGGCTTTTAACCCCCAGACAGTTAGTCTTTACTGACCATTTATGGAGCAATCCTACTGTGGCAGGAGTGTAACACCAAGGTCATCAGCAGCTGCAACCAGAGCGACCTGTCGTTTCAGACGGGACAAATAAACAAGGGAGGAACTCTGGAGAATGGGGTTAATCAGGTAGCCACAATGGCAGATGGCTGGCAGGTTAGGTTGAGTAGGAAAAACCTGTTCAGAGTGGGAGTGGGATGGGAGTGTGGTAGAAATTCAGCAGTGCAAGAAGATCATTTAGTTTGTACAATCAGAAATGCACAAAAATCACATCCTCTACAACACATGCACAAACAAATGTGCATATGGAGACATGCATGTAACACACATATGCACATGCGCGCGTGCACACAAACACACACACACACATATGTATTCACACACACACACATATGTATTCACACACACACATATGCATTCACACAGTGGGTACAACAGATGCCGTATGGACTGCTGTATTCCCAGCAGTAAAAAGGGGCCCTGAGGGTCTCTGCTGTCTTACAGTACACCAGGGATCAGCTGTGACACTGTGACACTGATCCGCTCATGTCACACACAATGCTTTTCCAACACCACTGTGTGCCTGCGTATATGTGTTGTGGGATTTCAATATGTCAAATATACAACAGATTTATTCATGTCAGAAGCTAGACATATGGCTTTATGCTTACACCCAAAGCAACATGTCTGCAATGCTAAAATCCTTTTTAATTTCATAGCTTCTAAATAAGCAATAATAAATGCAAAAATTAAATGCATCCAAAAAAAAAAAATAATAATAATAATTCTTTGTATAAAATACATGGTTTCATACCATCTGGGTAGTGCCAGTTAAAACACCTGGGACGCCGGGAGCTGCAGCAGGTTGTACTGCTCACGTTTGGCCAGTTGAGGCCATGCTTTCCTCAGGGTGAGCGGAGTTTGCTGCCAGCCTTGATACATACAGTCCCCCTGGCCCACTTCTCTCCTCAAAAGGAAGCTGAATATATAGGTCATACAATACAAATCATTTGAGAAATACCATACCATCTATACCCCTTGGGTAACAGTAGGAACTAACAAAGTTTACTATGTTCCATATGAAGTTTGAATGAGTAACTTCTTTATTTGAATATTTCCATTATATGCGCCTTGTCTTTAACATTCAATATTGTTTTTCTTCCCAATATTAATAATACTTAACAATAGAGTGAAATTTTATCTGCAAATTTGAAGATAGGTTTAGAAAAAGGTGCTTTTCGCATGAGAAGATCCAATACACTCCTTGTCAAAATACAGATCCAAAGTGTTTCTTTCATTGAATTGTTCATTTGACTTGTGTAATAAAGATTAGTCACAGGATTAATCATTTCTCCCTCATAAATAAGCACTGATTGAAACAAATAAGATGTGAGGAAAAAACCTTTTTAAAAAAAATCTGTATTTTTTCCAACATTTTACTGGGAACTGTGCAGTTTATGGTTACTTTATAGTTCCACTTCAATCCATTCAAATTCACTTCAAATAAATAAACAAAAATAGATGAAACCTTATATGATATATGACATAAGGAGATAGAATCATCTATATATACTGAGTCTGTGTTTGCCGTGGTAGTCCGTTTGCTCTGCTGTGGTCAGTCCTAGACCAGGTGCAGACCCTCTCAGCTGAAAATCACCATGATCTGTTAAATAAAGTAAAACCTGGGAGATGTATGGCCTGTGAAAGGGATATGCTCACCCTGCTATTGGGCTCAGAGAAGCTTCTTTGTTTCCTGGCATGTCTCACATACTTTCAGAGGCCAGATAAGCCCCAGTACCATGAAACCCTGCTTTATGTTTGGCCTCAGTAACGTACCAGAGAGTGCAGGGTGGACAGATGAGAGACCAGTCAGCGTACAGGTAATATGTTCTTAGTATTGCACCTTATTAAAGAACCGGGTACATAATAAGAGTCCTAGTTAACAACTGCCTGAAGAATACTCCAAAAACGTCCAGTTTAAATATTCCACCTTCAACTTTTTTGCTGTTTGCTTTCTTTTATTATTTTATTTCTATCCTTCTCTGAGGGGAAGGGGTAAGCCTGGATGGAGAAAGACGAGGGAGGGGGAGGTTTGAGGTTTGGCTGTTCCCTGAAATCGGATTAGCAGCTACTCTACACTTAAATTGCCAGGACTGGGGCTTTGGTTTAGCCCAGCTCAAGACCACCCAACAGGTAAACAGGTACATTACTCTGGAGCAGAAAAGGAGAGTGAACGGGGAGGGTATAGGGGATAAAAATACTCACAAAAGATGGATAGAGACTGAGTGAAATATATACCTAGTATGTGGCTGATTGGTGAAGGTGGCTTTGTTGGTGCAGTTAATCTGAAATTCATTCCAAAACCTTCTTCATGAAGCAGTGCCAATTCATAAATTGCAATGAAACAAACAGCAAAAGTAAAACAGACAACAAAAAACAAGAACCAAACCTTACTTGAGAAATGTATTCTGAACTACCAATTTGTGAACTTCCATGTCTTGAACAACTCTCTGGACCTTCACAAAAGACCTACATATCTCAACCCCAGCCCTCCCCGCTCACCAAGATATCTAAACCTCACATTGTCATGCTGCTGCTGCTGCATCCCACAGAAAACCTCCTGAAAATTAGTTTTTGGCAACCGGCTCGCAAACACACTCTCCTGTCTGCTACAAGCCACCAAGGCTTTGTTAGGCAGGCCTGCTCTGAGCCCAGAGCCTTCAAGACCCCCATTATGCAGCAGGACTCAGCGGGGCAGAAAGAGCAGGAGTGTTTTCGCCAGTCATGTGGGCACACAGGCATTATACACTCTTCAGTGGCACTGTAGATATTTTGTGAGTCTTACAAACAGAGGGGAGGCCTGGAAAGGCTGCAAGAAGTTTTGATAATTGGGAGTTATATAAGTTCCCAAATCCTCACAGGAGGATTTTAAGTTTTTCCCCTATTATGTATTTTGAAAAGCTGTGTGTGAAGGCTCCACTGTGAAGGTGACAAATCCTTTGACATAAATCATTGTGTAAGGTTAAAGGAATACAGTCAAGTGCTAAGGAAGAAGAGCCTCTAATTGCCTGCTTTGCTCCAGCTTTGCTGAACAGTGTTTTACAAATTAAACAATAGCTCCTGCACACCGTGGATCACTTGTCTGTGTGTTCATGCCTCTCGTGCACATGCGTTTTTGTTTACACGCGCCTTCGTGTGTGTCTACCTCTGTCTTATCATAAAGATAAGCTTGTTCAGGGCTTGTGTCAATACCCACAGACGAACGTATCAGCTGCAACTGGGCAGGAAAAGCTGGAGTTTTTATTAATCAGTGATGGACAAACTCAGGGCTCCCTGCATCTCAAACATCTTTGCCTCTGTCAGGGGCCCTGAGAGCAAAGCAGGCAGGCTGAGCAGCTCTGATCAGCGTTGCTGTGTGATTCTTTTTTTTTTCTCTACTGAATCACACTGGGGAACATGTGTATGTTTGAGATGCATGCTGCTAACCCTCCCTTGAGTAGTAATGCATGAACTGTTGCTCCTGCTGTTGCCTTCGATGTTAATAAGATGTGGAAAAAAGTGTGTGTGGGGGGGCAGATGCAATTCAAGGTTGACATCACAAGATTCATAATGCACCTATAGTGCCAGATGTCATGAATTTGGCAGACCTTAGGTGAACTTTCAAAGTCAATACAGAAAACAGCCCTGCAGTCAGTCGTGGATGATTATTTTACATGAGGCAGTTCTGTTAAATGATGACAAAATAGTTTTAGATTCCACATTTCATGTTATTATCAAATATGATGTTTTGGGGATCAATTTTTTGTCATAAAACAAATATATTCAATTATATTTTGACAGAGAAATCTCTTGAAGCTCACTGCAAACCTCCTGTATTTGTAATTGCTGTGCCTTTTATGCAGCATTTGAAGCTGTCAAACTGCTCACTTCCATGTCACTCAGTTACATCTTCTAGAGAGAAGACTTCAGGGTGTGGAAATGTATTTATAAATGCATGATTTTGTGAAAGTGTGTACTTGGCTCTCTCCTCTTGCTGTCTAATAACTGGTAACCCCAGCTGTGAGTGTGTGTGTGTATTTGCCTGCCTGTGTAAAGCTGAGGCTCGCCGGGGCACTGAGGCGTAACTTGGCCCCAGTCAGGCCAGTGCGCAGAGTGCAGAGACCAAAAAGCCTCCAGCCGCGCTTTCCCTCTCACTCTGTCTTTCAATCTCTCTCTCTCTCTGTCTCTCTCTCTCTTCCAGTGGGATTTGGAAATAGGTAGCCTGGAAGGTGTAACATGTATTTATTTTGTATACAAAATAAATGCCCTTTTGTAAATGCACATGCAGTACATTTAACAGTGGCCAGCAGGAAAAAAACATCAACTTTGCAGTATTGTCAAATGTCCCAATGCTGAAGCAAGACTGCATAAACAATCTCTCTTTCTCTTGAATCTTCTGAGTCGACAGATATTTGTGGATCTCCTCCCTCTCAGGCCCTTCCAATACCCTTAAAAGGGAAACCAGCATGCAGCCACTGGTTAAGCATTTTCATGGCAGATTTGAAATCAGATTATATATGGGCTTGTTCAGTTGACCTAATAGATTTGAAGAGACTAGGTCCTATTAATAAAGGAATAAAAGAGACGGCATAAAGGAGAAAAGGGGTGACTTTGCCCCCGAGGCTGTGGCCCCACCAGTGGGACTAGAGGGCTAATCTGCCATGCAAATTAAATCCTGCCTTTATGCAGTGGTCTCTCTAATGTCCTCCATTACACACCTTTTATTTGCTGTGATCTGATATTTCAAACAAATTTGGCTCCAGCAGCAGTCAGACTGGTATGGGAGTGATTACTGGAGAAGATGGAATTTGCATCCTTTTCTCGTCCCGATCAAGTGCTCTTTGCCTCAGAGGAATGAGCAGTGGGAGTATTCCAGGATGGTCCTCAGATTGGGACTGACACCCATTTGGTGTCCTCTCAGAATATTTTTTCCCCCTCTTAAAGAAGCCGCTTTTGTGAGTTCCAGGCGGGATTATGATGCGGTTGAGACTGAGAGGTTTAATCAGTGAGAGTGGCAGTGTTTAGGCTGTAACAGAGCTTACCTTGCCGTTTTCTCTTTTGTCTTAATGAGGTTGTACTTTGCTTCATTCCTTGGAAGTCTACCACTCACACTGTCAGGTGGTCAAAAGTGGCTGCAAAAGACACACATATGCCACATACACTAATCCAGTGTAATGTGATGTAAATGTAACCATGATGTGGATTATACTGTACATACAGTAGCTACAAAGCTGTGAAACTTTCACTAATTCCTTGTTGTTTTCCAGTTCAACCTTTCTGTAAGTCCAGCACAGGTTTACGGGCTGGACAATTTCACTGTGATTAGGAATTAAAACAGGGCTAAAGGAAGAAAAATCCTAAGAACTCTTGCATAAGTAGCCTTTTGTATATATAATCACCGCAAATGAGTAGATGAAGTGCTGGGTTAATGTGTTTCTGTCTTGGTCAGTTGGTGGGAAAGTCTTCTTTCTTACACCAAGAAATGTAACTCAAATGTTAATTTCAGTGACAAAACACCAGATAACTATAGTATGTATAAGCCTGAATATAAACAACAAACAGATAAAACATAAAACCTGATAGTATATGTGCA
Organism: Remorina albescens; assembly: GCA_034769265.1. NCBI lineage: Eukaryota > Metazoa > Chordata > Actinopteri > Carangiformes > Echeneidae > Remorina > Remorina albescens. The sequence continues at coordinate 9,934,832 of CM068491.1, read as the reverse complement.
TTTGTCCCTTAAACCTGTCACCCAAATTAAAAGAACACAAATATTTAAGTACTGTGTACGACAAAAAAATCTGGCCAATACAAAATTCTGTTCTGTTGAAGATGAAAAAGGATGCTCAGCTCTTTCTATTGCCTACTGCATCAGGGTAGGAGGAGCATCATCATGTCCAATCATGTATGAGAAAAACACACGACTAAAGTGCTAAAGTGTTCTTCAGCTTATTATCTGCATTTGAGTGTTTTCCCAATCACTGCAAGAGAAACTGCTTCTGGAGGATAAACATAAACTAAATATGGAATATATCCTGTATCTTTGATATCAACATCCTACCAAATAAAAAATGAATATCCACCTTTCAAACAAAGGTATGCCTGGGAGTGTGGACCTCATTTCAAGCACAATTAACTTGAAATGGAGTGCTGCAAGATCAATAGTCCCCAGTTGATCCAGAGGGAGCTGTCAGTCTATGGAAATGGCACACATATGGTAATATCCCCAGCTTAACAACAACTTAGAGGATTTACTGTTGCTGTTTTCAGACCCACATGAATAACAAACAGTGGGCCACCCCCTGGGAACCATTTTGTTTTATCCCAGCTTCAATTAATCTTTAAGGGGGAGGATACCATTCAGGAGAAATGGCAGGGGGGATATGAAGAGGGCGTTTTGTAGATGTGAAAGCTATTCTGCTAATTATAAAAATTACAAATAGACGATCCGCACATGCAAATTGGATGTGTGTGGATGGGTGTGCGGGCCTCCGTTTTCCTCACCCAACTAGCTCTCCATCATCTCTTTTTTCTTCCACTCTCCCCCCATCACATACAGACACACAGTCAGATAAAGTGTGTTTGCACTTTCATTTTCTAATTAGGAGACTTTTGTCTCAGTGAGAGCTGCTATTGACAGGCACACAGACATTAACAGGATTGTATGAGTTCTTACACTGATGAGTGTGATGAGATCTCAGGAGATGCGTATGGATTTTACCTCCTGCTGACTGCACTTCTCTCCTCTTAGCCTTGGGCCAGAAACCTGTGGCATAAAGGAATCCGAAAAAAAAAAGCCAAAATGAGAGCGAGGGTAGATTGCAAGCAAGGGCAGTTATACGCTCCACTGTGGTGTCATTAAGTCAGATTCGTTTAGTGGAGTCAGGTGCGGACGGCCAGTGCGTATAGACAATGCAGTGTCACCTGAGATAGAGCTGGGACTTAGGTCAAATCAGAATTGATTTGCCTCAACTCTGCGATTGATGAAGTCCGTTCAGGTTAAACTCCAGAGTTGGACATGCACTTTGGGGAGTCACTATTGGAATTGACTTCTATGTGTCCCTCTGAGCTCAAGCCAGGTGGGAAATTGAGTTACAAAGCACAGTATGAGAGGGATAGATGACCTCTGTGACAGTTATACAGTTTGTGTCTGTCTTTCATAACTTCAGCTGAAGAAAGTCAGTCGACTGAACTGAAAAGGAGACTAACGTAAAAATCCATATTACTCTCGTCATACTCTTGTATTCTTGAGGGCTCCTGAGTCCTCTTGAGAATATGGGGGTGTTAGAGAGATGTATCCTTTTAAAAGAAGAGTGATAAAACTCAGCTATTGACAAATCCCAGAATGATGGAGTTGTCAGAGGTATGTAAAACACTTTACCTTCTCATTCAGGTGGGTAAGATGCTAGTGGAGATGTGAAGGAGGCAATTCCCTGTCCTGTTTTCCAGGGAGTGTGTTAAACTAAATCTAAATTGCAACTATGATTTTGTCACTTGTCTCTGAGGGAGGAGACGGGATGTTGGTAAAGAAATGAATAAATTGAAAAAAAAAGAGAAAAAAAAAAACATCACAGCCTGGGGCTTGTGGCTTTCCCTGACTCCAGCTTTTATCATGTAAATAAGGCGAATGGGACTGGTTGAGGGGGACAATTCCCCAGCCACCACTTGGGCCAAATACAACTTTCCTGCGCTTTCAGCTCACAATGAGGAATGTATTTGGAGGCCTCAGTTTTAATTTAACTAGAGTGGCAGCTGAGGGGGCACCAGGGACCTCATCTTAGGACTGTTACCGAAGGCTCCGTTGAAAGGAGGGGAAACCTCAGCCCGGGGCTGCACATTTCAATGTGCAAGATCTCCACAGCCCGATTCCCGGTTCTATGGATGTGTGTGTGTGTGTGTGTGTGTGTGTGTGTGTGCGCGTGTGTGTGTGTGTGTGTGCGTGCGTGCGTGTGTGTGTGTGTGTGTGTGTGTGTGTGTGTGCGTGCGTGCGTGCGCGCGCGTTAGTGCATGTATGTGTTTATGCACGTGTTTGTGTGTTGCAGCTGACTGTTGCATTTGCTCAGTAACACTTCTTTGGTTTCCCAGAGAGGAATCACGCTTCTTGCTTCACTGTAACATTTGATTCATTACGATCTGAAACAGCACATCAGTTCGCTTATTGTGTCTTAAAAAATCCTCCCAGCATCCCAAAGAGCAAGGGGGAAAAATCCACCAAAGAGGCACTGCCTTGAAATTGACAGCTGTTATTGTGCTGTGCCATCTGGTGTATTTGCCAGGGAACAGAAAAGGGTTAATATTCTATGATGTGTGGTAGCAGTGGCACAGCCTCTTTTGCACAGCCAGAGTGAAATACCGGGTGCCAGGAGTCTGTGCACCCAATGGAGAGAAACCCTCAACATTAGCATGGCACCATATCAACCAATGTGGCTAATTTAATGGGTCAAATACGGTTGGGAGGGTGCCAAAATAACAGCCGTACCAACAGAATTTCTAACAGGGAGGCAAATCACAAAGGAAAGTTACAACTCCGCATGGTGTTACGCAGCTTTTAATTATAATGCTGTGTATATAATGCAAAGCAAGCCACAAAAGTTTATTTTCCTTTTGTGTTCACCTAACATTTGAGAAATTTGTGATCAACTTGTGTGTCTCTTTGTGTCCCAGCGCATTTGTGTGCTAGTATTTACTTTGTGTTGGAGCTGTCATTATTCATTGACCACAGATGTAAATGGATCTAAACAATGCGACGCGCGTGCTTCGGGTAGTGATCGCCCCTGGAGAGGACAGGGCCTGCTGAAATTAATAGGCCTCCCGTGGCTAAATAAGCAGTGGCAAAATAAGCCTAAATGTCCCCCAATCGCATGACAGACAGGGCTCAAGAATCTGAACAGCAGGTAGTTATTATATGAATTGCTGGAGAGGGACATATTGCAGACCCAACATGCCACATCAAAACCATCACACTGCACTGGATCTGAATCATTATGTGTGCATGGTACATTTCAGTGGAGGAAAAAGCTCATTGCTTCATTCTATTTTTGCTATTTGTATACAAGCATTTTTAGACATTTGCAGCACGGAATCCTTGAAACAAAAAGTCAAATGATGACTTTCTTTTATAACAGTATCATTAAACTTATTTGAAAGGAGAGGCAAATCATGAAACGTCAAACATTAAAACAATGTCCTTCTATCAGAAAATACCACATATGGCTTCTCATATGCCCAATGCTCTAATGTGAAAAAAAGGCAGAAGATTATGGGTATAAATATGCTCCTTAGCTGGAAGACACACTTCTTTGAGCCATGGGCTCATTTCTAATTCTGTGTGCTGGTTCACAAAATGCTCCAACATTTAAAGCGACTGGCAGGGGGTAAATTAGTGCTCCGAGATGAATTATCATACAATTAAGGACCCCAGAATGTGCCAAAACACAAAACACACAATATGGAGGAAAGACCTACTTTCCCCTTAATTCATCAGAGACAGACCAGAGTCCCATCTTTTAAAAGAACACGCTCTGACTTTCAAGTCCATTTGTACTCAGACTTGTTTTGACACTTGTGCACGTAGTTAACAGATTTTGTAGCCTCCATAAAGTGATGCAGGGTGGTGTGATTTCACTGCTTGTCTTCAGATAAATATTCATTCTGACGATCTGTTGAATTCTACTGTGTGCGGTTGCCAATGAGACTATAATTCACATGCTTTTCGTGCAAAATAGTGGTGCTTCAGCTTGAAAATCAGCTTTATATTCATCATAACACATGTTCCTCACTCTGTTGCTGTCTGTCTTTCTTCTGGGTTCTGTGTGGCGATAAAGGTGGCTGTATTGGGGATCTGAGCTGAGTAGAGTGATGGGACTGCTGAGGTGGTCAATAATCTATTACGGCATACAGCCCTTCACAGAGTGACAAATGTCTGTCAGAGAAATGGGCCCAAAGAGGTCAGAGCTTGGCTGCTGACCTCAGCCCCCCTCAGCACCCGCACATAAACAGAGCAGACTGACACAAGAAACAGTGCAATACTCAGTTTGGTGGCAAGTGTCCTCCCACCTATATCAAAACATACAGACAGAAAAACTCATTAGTTTTGCAGCCACGTCAGTACACCTCAACATCCAGCTCATCATTACGGCATGGTTCAACAAGTCCTGCAATCTTGTTTAGTACCATGTAAAATGAGGCTTTAAAATTCATGAGCTCATTTTCCTTTTTTTTTTTTTTTAATTTTGGGGAGAGGACCTTATGAACATATGAATCATCTCCCAGTTTAGAAACATTATTCTATCACGGGACCAGCACAAGTCACACACTCCTTCATTGTGAGACGTAATCTAAGGTGCAACTGAGCCTCTCACACAGGAGCAGGTACGGATTAAATACAAAAGCCACCCGAGGCCTTGTGGTTTCTCACTTTACTAATCTGCTGGTGTAAATTCCCCATTCTCATGACAATGCGGGCCTTTACTTAGTCGTCTAGAGTATTCTGGTTATGTGTTGTGCATGCAAATGCAATGACAAACCTGAATGATCTGGCTGGTGTATATCCGCACAAATTGGTAATCTAGGAATGCTGAGTATATGAAAACTCTGCCTTTTGGAGTCACCCTGCGAAGACTCATGTATTGGCAGCCCTGCTTCCATGTTATAATGATAGGAGTGGACGTAGACCATTTAAGTATCAAATCAATATCAAATTAAATTTTTTAGCAGTGCAAGCTACACCCAGAATCAGCTGTAATTAGCCTTGACAGACTCTGGTTACACTGCTCTCATGTCACTTTACTCCCAATACACACGCTGTGTAGACCTACACCCACGACACCTGGACACCTGAAGTAGGTTAAGTAGAAACACATGCGTCTGGCCTAGTGGTGTGGATTGGAAAATGGGCTGGGACCTGATTTAGATAAAAACACGATGACCCACAGGCGCTCTTATAATGAATAGTGTGTTCTCTGAGCCTTTTGTTTTTCCTCCAGCTTACCACATTTTTCATCTTCATATGAATAAACAGGCCTATTTAATCTCTCTGTCCTTTCATGGGATTTTGTGGCACATACATATACAAACAGCATGCTATGTATAGCCTACGATTGTGTTGGTTTTGTCCTGTTTCCACTGAATAGTTAGCAAAAGAATCTCCATTGCAAATGAATTGCAGAAAGATATAGTACCAATCCGTCATTTTCTGAATTTATGTGGGAACTTTGACAGTGTTTTGAATGAGTTCAGACCTGATCAGTGTGTTCTTCTCTTCTCCGCAGCAGCCGTAGCTTAAGTGTAGAAAGGTCTTGAAGGCTCACCTGAGGCTGCTAAAGATGAAGGTAGATGCATTGATGCTGACCTGCAAGTCTCACTGTGCTCACATCTGCAACACATGTACTGTTGATCAAGTGGAAATTAACTGCACCTGAATGACATGCCATGCTGAGAATCTGCACATTTGCTCTGCCTTTTTAATAGACTTACACCTCATTTGGCCTTTAAAGCCTGTGAAGCCTCCCATGGGATGGCCTGAGGCAGATGCACACACACTCACAAACACACACAGACACACAAATCCATGCACATACATAGAAAGCCAGAGGGAGTGATGTTTACTATAAAGGGATGGACTTAGAAAGATGTGGAGAGAGAAAGAGAGGTAAAAAATGTAAGATAGAGAGACAGACAGAATGATTGCCTGCAGGAGAAGAGTGGGTGAGAGTAAGACAAGAGAGTCCTTGATGGCAGAGACAGAAATGGAGACAGCAACAGACAAAGAGACAATGGTAGATAAAGGAGAAAACACAAAATGAGCTTGTGCTGTCTATGCTGAGCAGTAGCGACAAAGCATGATTAGGCCATTGCTGCACGGTCAGGGAGACAGCGAGGACTGAACAATGCAGTCCGCTTCCCCTTCATAAAAACAGACCCTCCTGTCTGACCCTCTAACCTCTGTCACCGGCAATATGTGTCACAGCCCCGACAACACCCTGTCAGACCCACCCCTCCCTCCTTCCCTCCATCATCCACCTCCCTCCCTCCAAAGTCGAGTGCTTCGGTCCAGCCTTGTAAACTGACGAAGCCCAAATTATCCACTTTTTGAACAGCAGAATGATTATCGGCTGCGTGAAGTACAATGTTGGTTCGAAGCTCAAAATACAAAGGACCATCCAGCTTGTATGAGTCATTAAGTATGAATATTCTACTTGTAAAGATTAGTTGATTTATATAATAGTCATCAGAGAGAAAAGATAGGTAATTAATATTTTATTGGTCAGCTAACTATTGAGTCATGTTTCCAGAAATAGACTGATGCCAAACACTCTCTGAGCATTTGTAGCTTTTTCTCTTATATATCCATCATTCCGAATAAAATGTTTTCAGCTTTCAGACTGTTGGTTGGACAAAACATGTCATTTGGAAACATCAGCTTGGGTCTATTCACTATTTTCTGACATTTTATAAACAACAATTAAGATAATTGTTGAAAATAACCATAATCAAAAATCCATGGCCAAATGATTGCTGTATTTATTTTGTAACATAAAGTACTTGGTATTACATTTACAAAGTCCCCTTCGAACTAAATAAATTGTTTTCATGTAAATTAGATTGAAATCATCAATATGAACTCAGTGACTTATGAATTACATTCTTTTAAAAAGTTGTTTCTTTTACTAACCATGCCCTGAATTTGTATTATGTTTGTGAAAAATGCACTACTTTAAGTTTATGTAGTCTTGTTGAAAACAAAGAATCATTGAAGTCAATCCTATAGTCTCGAAATTCAGTTAACATATTACTAATGTGTTTTTCTCAAATGTGCATTGAGGGAAACATAGTTGTTGCCTGTATTATGTGAACTTTTTCCAGCGAAGAAAGTGCTACGCTTTTGTACCAAAAGAAAGTAATAAAAAATGTTTCCTCATTATAATGAGAAAAAAATTTATTTATTTATTTATGTACCACTCAAAACACAATTTCTGTTCCAAATAGATAATGTATAGCCATAAACTTAATTTCTAGGAGATTTTCTTGGCAACTGCATTAAGTTTATTTTTGTTCAAAGAACCTCAACAGATACCAGCACTCACTAATTTCCACCAGTTTGTTTTGTATTCATTCAGTGCAGTTTGATGCAGCTCTAGCAGATGGTTACAGCAGAGTTAAAATCTGCTGCAAAATAGCATCCCTCTATCAGAAGTTAACAGTTAACAATTAAAGCGATTCTCCAGTTAAACCAGATCTAATTAGCTTTTGCCAATTTCCCCCCTCTCGTACCCCTAAAACATTCCATCTGCTGTACTGGAGCTCCTGATTCTCAACTCCACTTCAGTGAAGAGGAGCCTCTGCAAAACTCACTCTATATTTTTCCTCCACTGGCTCGTTTGAAGTCATCTTTTGTCTGGTGAGGGGGGCTTATTGTCTACATATTAAGTGAGGTTCTGTACGGGTTTCAGCAGCATCTTGACTCCCCTAAGCTGAGGAGCAGCTGAGGTTAAGTGGTCTCCTCGCTCGTGGCACCCATCGTCTTCTTAACAGTGACAGCTGGGGACCGGAGCGTTGCCATAGATACACTCACCACCCCCAGTTGACTGCTCATTTGAAATAAACATACACACACACACACACACACACATATATATATATATATATATACTGTATATCAGCTGATGGTGATTGATCTTTGGCTCTTTGACCATTTTCATGTGTTCTGATTCTCTTTATGTTCTTCTCCCTAAGAAACTGAATAATAATAATAAAAAGATATTGACATGAGCATGAATACTGAATATGCAAGTAGAATACTCCTTCTCACACGCTCTAAGGTTTAATTGTTATCTATCAGAACTGATTATGAAAAATGGAAAGTCAGTTTTTGGAACAGTAAAAATAAATTTCAGTAACTGTAGATGAGTGCATTTCTGTTTGTTTTGTTCAAATTGCAGAACTTTTCACTGGAGATGGAAGAATTCCAAGAGATAAGTCAGTGATCAGGAAAATAATTTCAAATATTATTTTCCAATAACACACTCCACAGGGCAACTTCTTGTGTGCCAGGCTACAAAAGACACAGGTCTCATTCACAGACTGGAATTTGCGTTGCACGCAGGAACTTCTGCGAGTAATACATTTAAAGTTTTGAAAAACACTTTAGAATCATTTATTCCCAAAGCCAGCTTAATTTCTTATTTGTCATCATCTGCGATAAGTCTATTGGAGTAAATTAAAATATGAAAGATAGTGAAATAAAAATCATATTTGATGGAATGATGGACAAAGTAAATTGAGGAAAGACATATATCTCACAAAACGGAAGCTTTACTGAATACTTGAATAACAGACCAACACTGCTGGTAGGTTTTTGGTCAGTATGTAATCAGTTAACAGCTTAACAATTGAGAGCTATTTTATAACAGTTACAGTGTAGTACACTTGTACATAGCTTAATTTTCAAAAATGCATTAATATACATTATTTGCCACATGCATAATTGTAAATATAAATGAAAATGAATTAATATATGTGCAGTAAGCAGCTTATAGTATCTTAACATAGCAGTAGAAGTTATATTTAATTTTTTGTGAACACAAAATAAAGACCAGAGGCCCAAAGGGCCACTCACCCCCAGTAAGAATGATGGAACCTAAAAAACTGTTAGTGTATTTGACAGATTTGGCTCAAAGTATGATATTTCTGAGTTTGATGATGCTATGAGTTGAATAATGGTCACACTCTCTTTAAAAAATAAAAAGCTTTTTTTTTTTTTATTATATAGTAATATATATAGAATATAGAATATATTGAATAGAATATAGAATATAGTATATTCAAAACACCTAATAATGGAAGATTAGCAGTGACTTACACTTGATGCCATAATAATGAAGGGAGCCAAATAGCCAAGTATTTCTAAGGAACACTGAAGGTCCTGTTTTTAATACAGTTGAACAGTGAGCATTACATCTAAATATTCACTCAATAATTGTCTTTCTAAACTTTCTAAACTGGAGACTCAATGGAGATCGGGTTAACAGTGGATAACTTCTGTGAGCTATTATGTTCAGTAAAATAAGAATTAAGTTACACTGACACATTTGACTGATAGGTAATAACTGTTTACACAATGTAAATGGCAATATCCTGCTACAATGTTGCTTTATTTTTGCTTTGAAAGAATTTGTGAAGTTGTATTCAGACGGAGCAATGCACTGACAGTTCATGTTGACTACTTTGACACAGTGATGTCATCATGATACATTAGTGTCAAGTCAGGAATTTAGCATTTATTGTCTACTGATATAAATGTAGTCCACCACCTACAGAACTTTGGCACTTCAACACGACTGGTCACTATAAAAGGTTCCATGCCTGTGGAGCTGGTGAATCTTTGGATAGGACAGTGAGGCGGCCCCACCCAGGACCCCAGACCAGCAGGCTGAGATTAGAGGACATTTGTTCCACAATATTGCTGCCTCCTGGTTTCCTAAGGCTGGTGCGTTTCGCACAGAAGGTGCAGGCAGATATTTGGGCAGCGGCCAAAGCCTTTTTTTGCTAGCGGGCCACCTCGCTATAGAGCTGCAGGTGCTGAGAAGGACTCCCCACTGCTTCCTAGTGTGGTCTGCGACCCTACAGGCTGATGAAACAAATGCTGGTCTAGGGAAAATAAACTTATCTCATTTGGATGACAACACATAGCCTCAGGTTACTGTGTTGTGTTGCACCAGTTCTGAGAAACAAGTCGGATGGGGTCACTGGCTCCTCTTGCATTGTGAAGCAGAGACTGTAGTTCTGATACACAAAGGATCCAGTTTGTCTCAGGATTTGCTGTTAACTAATATCGGATTCTTATAAAATAATCCATATATTACCGCTGTTTGCTGATGCAAAGAGGACACACATAATTTTACTTACTTGGAACTTTTGGAGCCTCTCTGGTATTCTCTGTGGAGGGACTCTCTTCTGGTTGACCTGGCCCTGACCCCTGAGGTGAACCCCATCACACAGAGGTGTTAGTGTGCCACCCAGTGTGATGGATCACTCCCTCGGATCCCTGTGATCTAACAATTGCGGCCAATCGTCACGACTCTCTCTGTAACTATAATGATCGGCAATGATTTGGGCCTGGAGTATTCAGATGATGGATGGAGGCTCATGCCGGGTCCTGAGAGAGGGTGAGTCAGGCTGTATATAGCCAGGATTCAATCGCTATTGACAGCGTTGGTAGGTTGGGTAGTTGTTCACATATTTACCATAATGAAGTGGAGATACTTAACCCTGGAGCACGTGGAAGTCTCTTGATGCCTTAATACTGATGTTTAAGGTGACCCCCCCTCAGGGAGACGCCCACACATTGGCTAACCATTTTGCCAGATGATATGCTAATTTCTGTGACCTTAGGTTGAGCTGGATTACTCCCACATTTACTGAAAAAAAGAGGAGGATGAACTGGGAATGACAGGTAAAGCAGTTTTAGATTTGAATCTCATGTTTATGTTGTTATCAGTTATTTGAGTCATCAGCCGGAGACATATCCATCCTGCAACACAACCTGCTAAACACTGCACTGCAACTTTAATACATGCAATGATTTTATAGTACAAGCCTTTCAAATATATACAGTAGATCAAAGTAATACAGATACTAATGCATACACCATGAGCCCCATTTGTATGGAAAATAGCATTTTTGCTGTACTAAAATGTTTGAAGCTGGGTTCTGTACTGTATCTCTATATAATGCATGCAGGCCTATATCTGGACTTGGATTTGGGTAAAGGCTGTCACAAGCTCACATGAGTGCATGCATCACGGAGCAGGGGTACTCATCCAAACCCCACCCAAAAACCCAGTCCCCTGGTGCGGGGAATTACTGGGCCTCTCCCAGCTCCTGGTAACCCCTTCATTATCCACACACCAATGGGTCCGGATCAGATTCAGCTTTTCTGCAGGGGGGAAAGAAATGGAAATTGGGCGGCGGGGGCTGCAGTCCATGCATCTGAACAATGCCTCAATGTTTAAGAAATGGCCTCATGGATAGGAAGTGATAGGGTTCAGTTGTGCTCGGTCTGGAGCAGACCTGCTTGTTTTCATTTGGTCATTTTGTGAGAGTGTGCTTAAATGGATGCTTTGGGTGTTCAGCTCTTTAATTATCACATGCTTAATTAGCAGTATTGCTTCACAGATAAATAAATACTCGGTTCTATATATTGCTTCTTCCATGAGCTGTGTGGCCTGTGCTCTGCCACCATATCTCTTTTTCTCTTTCTATGTCCTCTATTCATTTTTAAATTAACCTCCTAATGGACCTCATCTGTCCAGAGAGAGCCTATTAACTAAAGCCTCGCTCTCATCCAGGGTCCCCGCCACAGAGGGCTGCAGACCCCACCCACACAAACCTGCCCCTTACTGCCCATCAAACAAACGGCCTCACACATCAGGAAACAAAAATTAAATGTTGAGAAAAACCAAGAGGTAGCAAAAGGTTTTCATTATATGTAGTTAATTACCTACTGGCTCTTTCCGAACTGTAGAATTAGAAGGCTTTAATTGCTCTATCACTTGGGCCTTGTGAGCGCTGCAACTCAGCAATCAAGCTGATTTGTTTTAAATGAGCTGCCATGAGGATGGGGTGGAAGCTTGATGGTCTCTATCTGCCCTCCAGCAACTATAGGTGAGGTGGTGGACTGAAGGAGTGTGGTGTGAAGCCAGGAGGCTCCAAAATGGTAAATTGAACTTCTGCAAATGAGTCAGTCCCCAGAGCTCTAGAACATTTTCTGCAGGTTGACACAATTCTCAAAAAATGGCACAGGCTTTTATTTTATTTTATTTATTTATTTATTTATCTTGAACAGAGGTTTAAAAGCTCCAACACACTCCCTCAGGATATGGATATAGTTTTGGGATTTGAACACCAGTGTTACTGAAGCAATTAGCATATTCCTGTATTAAAGGAGGGAAGCGTGACAGTGTTTTCTAGGATGTCAGTATGTATCATTAAAAGGCATATTTTAATTAGGGACATGTTAGTTCGTTACACTAAATGGATTAACATTGCTTGTCAAGGGTAGAGATATGTTTTACATTTAAGTCCACTGGGGAACAAGGTCTCAATTTAACAAGACATCTTAAGTTGAGATGGGTCTTGTTAGTGGGCATTCAAGAAATGGCACTTAGACAGTTTAATATTTTGAATACGTGTAAAGATGCCATATCTCTGGGTTGCTGGTTTTGTGTAACTGAGTGTAAGAAGTCAATTATTATATTGCAATAGTCTGCAGGCTGTGATCTGGAAATAATATGCTGAAAGGGCAGACAGTTTGGTATCATTTGCAAACTGCGTTATCAACAAGAGATGAACTTCAAGTCAACTTAGTTTAGTTTTAGTATAGTTTAGTTTTATATCGTAATTAGTGACACAAAAACTCATAGTGTATTTATCTCTTTCAAAGTTTGGAGGAGAGATTTAAAAGCAAGGATCTAGGCAGTCCACTTTTTGACGATGCAGCGAGTATAGGTTCTGCATGACCGTTTGGATCAAAGATTGGTTATCTCTCCTATTGAGCTGTTCTCACCTCTGTCTTCTCTCATTATGGGGTGGACAAAATGAATTTTCCTCCATTAATCAGAACCTAGTCCCTCGGTCAGCCATCACAGAGCTCCTAACAAGCCAAAATGCAAAAAGATGTGTGGAAATACAAAAAGAAAAAAAAAAAGAAAAAGAAAAAAATAAGAATAAACTAGACAAGCATCCCCTGAATGTCATAGATGCTCGAGAATTGATTTCTTCCCTGTTAGTGGGAGAAAATGGGCGAGAAACTACTGCTTAGCCAGAGGTTCTACTAAATTAGATTCACTTTGTGTGTGCAGTCAGCAATCAGTCAGCAAAGTCAACTTGAACCGGTTGTGAAGTAAGCAAATATTCATATAAATTGCCTTTTTTTTTTGCTGCGAATGAAATAATCCCCCACCTGACCAGAGTGGAAAGCTCTACATGCATTTAAACAAGCTGTTTCTATCCATACATGAATAATGACTTGTGTTTGAGAATGTATTTCCAGAGTTTCCATAGAGAGCATGTCAAAGGATTTTGAGACTATCAGGATAGTTATTAGGATGTGAACTCTGCAGCTGTATTTTTATATTACATACACACCTGCTGTGCTAACAACACTCTGCAAGGATTATATCCAAGAGGATTTGCAGCCTTGAGGCGTAAAAAAAACCAAAAAACAACAGGGCTGAATTCTTGACATGTACTGTACACAATCATGAAGTTCCTGCTAAAACATAGAATGAATTTAGACCAATGCAGACATAATGACCAATACATTCTGGTGAATACTACCAAAAATTTAGCATTATATAATCAGATCAATAACAAAATAATATGCACCCAGGTTTCCATCCCATGTCATTTTCCATCAGAGTACCTTCAGTAGAATGTCATCGCTCGCCTTGTCTCACTGTCACTTAGGCCTGTCTAGGTATAATGTCCAGCCCTACTTTGCCAGTTCTTGATTAAAATGTTGACTTTTTGCTGGGTAATAACCTGATTAATGTAATTGAATGTAAAAGGGCGTAGCTCAGCAGCGCTCCTGATCACTGGAGATGGATTAGGAGAGAAGGCTTTCAAATTGAATACAGTTCTCCCTCCTCAGCTTGTTAATTGTGCCGTTTACCACTACCTGAGTCAGTGACCACTGCTATTTAGTCTCTCTAATGATGATGCACAGTCCGACCCAACCACAGATAATTAAAAAAGCCTTCCCCACACCCACCCCCATCCCTCTCTGTCTTGAGTTTGGTGTTGCATTGACAAGCCACACTAAGGCTGGATATTGAGCTGTCCGCTTCGCAGAGTCTTGGCTGCAGGACCTCGTAGCCCTCTAAATGCTGTTGTCTGTTTTCTCGGCAGAAAGTTGGTAGAGACACTTGGTGTTTGGTTGTGATTAGCTGTACAAAAAGGCCTGAGCTTTTATTAAGTTCTTCCTGTCAAAATAGTTTCCTCCACTTTGTCTCGCTCAAGCTAAAACGACTGCTATTGCGCTATTATATCTTGAAAATGGGGGTGAACTGTCCTTCTGCTGGGCTTTAGAAATCATTTCCGGTTGGAACAATAAACAACAAAAACAACAACAACAACAAAAAAAAACGCTTATTAAGTTTTCTTCTTTCATGTATGATTCTAGCTGAAGAATTTAGGCCATGAGAACAAGTACAAGCTCTTTCTATCTCTGCATGGTGATGGCTTTCTGGTTAATTTTATTTCTCTGAATGAACACAGTGCTAAATATGACTTTTTCTAAATTCTTGACCTGGAGTAACAGAATAATCGTATAATATGTAATGTTTTTTGTGTAGGAAATTAATCAGCATGTTTTTTTTTTTACAAATTGTGCACATCTAAGATGGAGAGCTTTTTAAGGGGTCTGAGATGAAGAAAAAGAGGTCTGTGAATTTACACAGCTTGCAGTCTTGAGCAAGTGCTGAAATAATTAGGAGAGAAAAATCTTTGGCTTGTACAAACTTCCTTCCACAATTGCAGAACAAAATAAGAAAGAGAATGTGTGTGAGACAAAGGCAAGAGACCCCCATGGTGCCTGGGTCTCTGCTTCCTGTCATGAGTATTCCTGCGGGGTTTCACATGACAAAACGCAGAAAGTTGTTTTGTCCCCATGCCTGTCACGATACACCCTCCTAACTGCAGCTGTGTGTATGTGTGCATATCTGTGCGTAGGTGTGTGTGTGTGTGTGTTTGCTTATACACTTACATGTGTGTGTGACTGTGCTTTTCTTTTTTTGTGCTGGCATGTTGTCTCGCTGTCTTCCCTGTCAGCTCATAGCCTGGCACCTGCTCTCATGTTCCTAATTAGTCTCATTTAATTAATTATATTCTACAGCACATCTTCTCTCTTTTCATATGCAGCTTCTTTTCTGTACATTTCACCCCCCATCCTTCTTCTCTTTGAAAAGAAGAGCATTTCCATGTTGTGCACAGTGGTAGCTTAGGTTATGAGTTTGATGAGAAGCAGAGGAGGTTGTGTTGGAGCTGTTCACAAGCTGTCCATGAAACAGTAACTACTCACATACAAACCACCATTGCCTATCCAGCTCAATGAAACCTGTGAAACCTTTAGCTGACCATGTTATTAAACTCTAAAAAGCTGCCCTTGGGAACAATTTCCAGCCTCCAAAAACGACGCTAAATGATTGTTTTTGTTTGCGAGATACACTGACAACCAGCTGACTCACAGGCAGAATCTCTTCAGCAAGCTGCAGGAAAACAAGTCAAGTTTCAAGCACGGCGAGTAAACAGAAATCAGGAAAGCACTTTACCTGTGACAGTTGGTCTAAGCACCTCTTTCTTCTCTGTTAGCTTTTCTGTTCCATTTGTCAGGTTCACTTGGCTTCTATGCCACCTTTGTCTGTTAGGTGTAATTTCACCGTGCTTAGCAATACAGTAAGAGACTGAATTGAAAGGACTGAGAAAGAGTGAGTTTATTGGCCCTGGAGTAATTACTCATCATTTGGCCACAAGAAATATAATCTACCAGTTGGGAGCATTTGCAGTAACAGTCAAAATATAAATACACTTAAAAGGCTGACTGCAATCAAAAATCACCCTTTAAAAAATAATCTACTGTTGCATGAGGTGTGATGATTCCTTTAAACCAAGTGACACTGAGAAGGGGGCATCCAAGGTACACGAGCCCATCAATGAGCAACAGTGGAAGCAGTGTTGAATTTCACTTCCTGATGTGAGAGAAGATTGGCAGCCTCGCAGCTGCCCCCATCCCGTGTTTTCCACTAAAGGATCCCAGGCTTAAAGAAAAGATGCTCTTAATAATTCAGAGCCTTGATCAACACCACCCAACACCACCACAAAAGACAAGATCAAACTTTTGGCACAGCCAGCGCTGCAGTGGGGCCGATAGTGTTTCCCAGTATAGCTCGGCTGTACGTTGACCATATGGACATCATAATCACCCGTGGGATGAATCAGCAGATTCTTGATCTGGAGCCCAAAATCAGACGACACCTTAATTAGCTGGTGTTGGTATCGCCCTTCACAGTGTTAATTTGTCACCAGCAACAAAACAGCTCCTGGCAAGCATGGTTCTGTTGAATTTTGTCAACAATGTTTAGGAAACAGAAATGGAGTTAAAAAATATATGACAGGTAGCTAGGCAGTTGCAGGAAAATCAATTTGACAAAGATTTCACTGTGAAGCTTGTTACATATCGGTCAATTATGAGGACCTAAGCATGAGTTTGTCTGGGTTATTTCCTGAATAATTAATGCAGCCACTGTATTTATTCCCAATGACACAGTGTTCCCAATAAGGTGTAAATAATTGCTGCCCTCCTTGGGAGGCGTAACCACCATGAAGCGGTGAGTTGAAAAGGTCAGACATGTTCTGCATGCCAGCTCTAAAGTGGTTTATTAGCATCCCAACGACATATTCAGGAGATCGTCTGAGACATAATTACCTGGATAAGGTACAGATGAGTACTGTATTTGGGGGAGAAGGCAAGGTTGGTTGGATATTGGCTTTGTCTCCATTAACCTGGAGCATGGTGTTAAAGGATCTGTTTGTGGAAAGAAAATGACAGGGAGTCGGGCTGACGGGGCTGGACTGAGACAGTTAAAGGCCCCTTGCTGCATAGGATAATTAATAAATAAAATACCACGGGAGCCCCTGCCATGCCTTCGTCTATGACAGGGGCTGTCTCCAGTGCGCTAAAGCATTAAATGACCAATTTCTGTCAGACTAACTTCCACCACGCTCTCTCTCCCTCTTCCTTTCTTTCTCCCTCTCGCTTTTGCTTTCCCTCTCGTCTCCACTACACTCTCACCCCTCTCTCCCTTGTTCCCTCCCTCGCTTCCTCGTTTGCTGAAGTGGGGCTACTTTGCTCTCTTTGCACTGAGTTTTTCAGCGACTGATGGCTCTAGTTCATTTCTGCTGAATTAATTGGTCCCTGAATGAATTCTGTTGACAGGGCAATTCATCATGTGTTTGGCCTGACAGTGACTGGGTGTTGGGTAGGGGAGGAGGTGGAGGCATCAGGGAGTGTGTGTATGTATATGTGTGTGTGTGTGTGTGTGTGTGTGTGTGTGTGCATGTGTTGTGGGCTGAAACGGTGTGGGAAGCCAGTCAGAGGTGGTGGGGGTTGGTGAATGTGGCCTCCCGTTTTTCTTTCTCCCTGCTTTTTCTCGTCTCTCCTTCCTACGTTCCTAGTGTGGCTGCAGAGGGCTGGATGCTCTTGTTGAACTGTTTTACCAAAACAGTTAGGAATCAAAAAAACCAACCCCCCCAACCACCCCTTTCCCTTCCCGTCAGACTGAAGACCTTCTCTCAGCTTGAAGGGGGCACACAGGTCAGTGCTACCCCATTTTGCCCATTTTGGCCTTTTGTTATGCCCTTACATACTTCCTCCCCAACAATGAAACCCCTCCCCACCACTTGATGTGTCCCCACACACACAGGAACACCATTCCTTGCAATGCAGATCCTCGCCTCTTTGGGAGAGTGACATAATCAGGTAGCGAGGCATATTTAGTGCTTAATTACACAATGTGTCGCACAATGGCCATTCAAAACGGTAATTTAGCTCCTGAAGGGAAATTGCTCTGCACTGGTGACTGATCTAACAGGGATGGGAATGGTATAATAGCATATAGCTGGCAGGTGAGGCCTGGGTTGAAAAATGCAGCAATTGCATTTCTCTAGACAGCTCTCTGACTGCTCATTATTCTAATTGCGAACTATGGTACAGTAGAGGATGTGCACAGAGCCCAAGCATCCTTTGAGCTTGAACATGGGGGAAACCTCTTTAGGCTGTGTTTAGTCAATCAATGCTCACTCATTACAAACATCACAAAGTCATGTTCTTGTCGCCTGGATGGTCTCACCCGCCGACAGTGAAAATAAACTCATCATCATCGTTCTTTCAGGATCAGGATCATCAGAGACCGGGCTTGAACCCTCTGACTCCTCTGCTACACTAAAATTATCTTAGGATGAAATTACATACTTTCACAGGGACAATTTTGTAAACCTTTATTCTAATTTTCAAATCCTTTCATCCCTGGTTGCTTCTTCAGGAACACTTTTATACCTATTTAATTCAACCATATTTACCTTCATTGTATAAACCACATCAGAAATATTTCAACAAAGCAACACAGAAAGTCGCTTCACGTTATACCACTGGACGACTGTACTGCAGCCTCCCCCCAACCCAAATCCATTTGGGATTAACAGAGTTAACCAAGACAGTGTTGTGAACAATAGTGCACCCGTGCTGCCACTAATTAAAGCCGTTTCTAATGAGGGCTCGTTGATTGACACAGAGGGGTTGGCCTCTCCCCTCGCCAACATCAACTATGACAGGCACATGATGAGGCTGATGACAGGCTCCCATGCAGGCAGATGACAGGATGTCACTGCTAGACCACCACCACTCCTCTTCTCTGAACAATACTGTGCTCGTGTGGCACCTCGAGATTCATCAAGTCTTGGATCACGGATGTTTACACAAAGGGTAATGATCATATATTGACTAGTGTGTGTTTACACTGCAGTATGTCAGTGTTTATTTTGCTCAAAGGCCGTAACTAAAACCTATACATGAGTAAAAATACCAATTCAACAATTTAAAAAATACTTGCTTTCAAAGGTGCACCTAAGCAAAAGTACTATTATCAGGAAAAAGGAAATAAAGTATCAAATGTAACATTTTAAATATTATAACGTACAAATGAAAATAAAAATTATTAGGTTGTGGATATTCATTTCGCTCTTAAAGTAGCTGATACAGGTCCAATTAGATTTCACTACTTTATTCACGACTTACTGGTTTGGTCCAGTGGTCGCTTGTTCTGGTAAAGAAGAGAAACAAAGAAATTAGAGAAAACAACATTTTGCTTATTATGAAATGAATGCAGACAATTTGACTCCTTTGGGACTTCAATAGTTATTCAAACAGAACAAATTAAGTGTAATTTATGAGCTCGTCAAATGGTTTTTAATGTTTAAGGTTTTTCATTTTAATCGGTAAAGTAACTACAGCTTTGGGATATATGTGCTGGAGTAGTATGTCCAAAGCTAGTATAGTTAGTAAAAGTGCTAATAAAGGAAATAGACTGGTGGAATTATAGTAAGCTTGTATAAGCACCTCAGAGTAAACTGTACTGTACTGTTTTTTCCACCACTGCTGTCAAACAGTCTTATTTGAAAAACTTAGTTGTCATAGTCATTAAATAGTGAAATGAAAAATAAAGATAATTAATGCAACATGTTGAATAAAACTTAAAATTTGCAGAAACTTGCGTCAGATTGTGTCCAGCCACCAGCTCTTTAAACAAGGCTTGTTTAGCTGTATATGTTACCAGTGACACCCATGAATCACGCCAAAGGGGCCTAGCTCCAGGGCATCACCACGCCAAGTTGACAATGAGGGTGAACTGTTTGAGTACATCTTGTGCGAGGCCCATTGGCCCCCGTGGCAGGGCCTCTCTGTGCAGGGTTTGAGAAGCCTTGACGATGACAGGTGCTTTCCGTAATGCCTAACTGATGAGAGGCAATCAGTGTACCCCGTTCTACTGTTGTGTGTGTGTGAGTGTCTTTTCTCCTGTTGTTGTCATCTGGCCTGCTAAAGTAAAGATGAGCTTGACTGACAGATGCATTCGGGTTCACAGTTTATTGGTTTCTACGAGAGAGCCGGATATGCCAATTTAGACAGGATAGTGACAAAAAAGTTCCCATCTAAATGGAATAATTTTGCCACTGGGAATTCTCAGCTGGGAGAAGAGGGAGTGTTAGTGTGTATGTTGGGGTCTGTGCACGCGCGTGTGTGTGTGGTTTTTTTTTTTTTCATCTTTTAACAAGGCCTGAATGACAAACACATAGGACAGTTAGGGGCTGACAGAAAGAGGAGCTTTTGATGCTTCACAGGGGATCCATGAAATAAACAATAGGCAGAGGAAGCAGAGAAATTGAATTACAACTGGATGGGTTGCAGAGTAGAGAGTGCAGAGAGAGCGAAGCAGCAGCAGCAGCAGTGTGGTATAGCACGATGAAACTGATGCATCATTAAATATACTGGAGTCAGAAGCTGGAGCAATACTCGGCAGCCTTCCCTACTGTCCGTTTTATTTGTTTCCCATTCTTCTCCTCCCTTCTCTGTTTTACTTTTCATTCTGTCTGTCCTGCACACAAACACTCTCTTTAACATAATTCACTCATTCTTTTTATTGTACACTACACTTTTAACAGGAATCAAAATGCAGATGATTTTTGTAGACATTCACACACTAAACCACACAAACAAAATGCTGTGCACCTATTGTGTATTTTACTTTTTAGAGCTGTAACCCATATGAATCCCTCCTGTGGTCCTGACTCTTCATAAAAAAAAAAAGTCAATATACGAGCAGCACCTATGTTCTGCAAAAAACCTTGAACTCTGAATCATTTTCTTATGAGGTTAATAATGAGGAAGACGCCAAGTCAACGACTGACATATAAAAGAATTTATTTCTCATGTGCACAAAAAGAATTGGAACAGAACTGAAACAGAACAATGATTGAGGCCACAAGGCTTTCTGTATAGATTTTCATCAGAAATCCTTTTTATGTCCATGACACATCTCCTGTATCATCTTTACAACAGCAGAAGACCCATTCCCTCAGAGGTGCTCCACTTCCTAAAGCAATGACTTCGCCTGAATGACATGGCTTGCACTCTGTGCCAGTGTTTCCTCTTTAGATACATCCAGCTACATAGACAGAAATAGGCAAATCCCTTGTGCAATTTGTTGAGGAGAGGTTCTCCTGAAGAGCACGACCACAGTCTGTCTCTCTGTTATCTGGTGCCCTTAGCAGTGACAGTTAACCCTGGTACCAGATGATATATTTAAATGTGTGGAATTAAAGTAAACATCATCTTGGATGCCTCATATAATAGAGCTGTATTGGCTGCAGGGTCAATAGCTTGGAAAAGATTAGAGTGGAAAGATGACACTGGGAATAAACCTGTGGATGTGTTTCCATACATGGAGGCACAGCTGACTGTAATTCGGATTAACATAATGATCAAATCTACTCACAGCAAACAGGACAATTATCTTTGATTGTTGCCAAGGACTTCAGTTTGATCGCGTCTTGTTTGAAGGGAATTTGTGGAACAAAAGTGAAACCATTTCACACTTCAGGTCTTTTGTACGTCTTAACTTTTATGCTGTTTTTCACTGGGTTTTACTTGTTTAGAGCAACAAAAGATGATACAGAAAGCCATTTAACTCATTGCATAGTGACATAAAACATCATGACAATATCATGAAAATAAAATAACATGACAAAGACAGCCTGTGTGATGTTAGCATCTGAAACCTGCTACTGACGCAGCCACAGGTTATATAGTTGTTGTGCACTTCCTCAGAGCACAACATTACATTAAGACACAAATGTAATGCATGTTTTTTTTTTCAGTCTGTATATCTACAAAGAGAACCAGTACATTAGTATGATACTGCAATGGTGTGTGTGATATTATTTACAGGGAAGAATTGTCTTCACATTATTCACAAATCATTCTACAAAGCAGCAACTGTTGCAAACTGTTGGAATATTGAGTCACTGAATTTTACCTTTTTCATTACAGTCATATGCATCATGATGTTCGCCTGCTGAAAAGTCACGACATACATTTTCAGTGTTGACTACGCATTTAAAAGATAATACTGCTTTACTTATGCATACATATACTGTAAATAAAATATTAAATATCAAACTAAGTCTTTGGCAAATGTAGTTAAAAGTACATTCACAAAATATTTTCCAAAAAGCAAACTGAATCAATATTTCCTTTCAGTCCCAATGGAGAGTTGAATGTAACTCAAGGAGGTTGGTGAATGTGGATGTGTTCGTAAAGGCAATTAATTTCATTGAACAGGCATGAATTTAAGTTGAAAAAACAGGTTTGTAAGGCAATTGTTGAAGCTAATTTACAGTCGGTTCGCTCAACTGCTTACAGCTTTCTAAACTGTGTAGGCATCTAGTGGTATGACTAAGTAGCTGAATGGAGTATAACCCAGAAGAATTGAAAGGATTTGTTCGTGTAGCCAAAGAGCTATGGCTTAACGTGTCTTCAGAAACTTGAAAGCATTGCTTTTACTGTGTAAAAAATGATCACATACAAACATATCAGCCTGCTTTGCGTTATCCCACCAAAGACAAAAACATTTAAAACTTATGCTTTAGCCTTGTCAGATAATTAAACTTAAATGTATGTGAATGTACCAAATAAATCAAATAAGCTGAGGTTATAGTGCAAAAAAGTAAAAGAGCAAAGGACGGTCATGCATGGACATGGACGTGACTGGAAAGTGAGGGAAATGTGACAATCTTTGATACCCTTTTTTTTTTTTTTACATTAAAAAATAGTGACAGAAAAAAAATAATTTAAAGTATTAAAAACTCTGGCAAGACCATTCGAAGTTCACGGTCACCTTATTTGTAATACTTTTAAAAAATGTTTTACATTTTTTTTTTACATCTGATTGATTGTTTGCCACCAGGAGTGTGATGTTGCCATTGGTCAATACTGGGTCAGTAAACATTGGTGGACATGCTGAGTTTGGGAAATGGGAGCAGAATATGTAGTCAAAGCACCAGAGTAAAGCCCGTCCTACAGTGTGAAGCCAGGATCTCTTTAAATGTCTGAGGGGCCCTGCAACACTGGTTCAAGTCGCTGCATCATTAAGCTATGGGACCACTGTCATCTCCCCTGGACTTCTCTCTTTACAGCAGAAAAATACTGCAGTTCTTGTAAAGGAATGTGAGGATCCATGAATAAAATAACAACAACAACAAGAGCAACGAAGAAACAAAAATAAAAACCCACAACATTTTTTCCACATGGTATTTTTCACACTTTTTTTCTTCAATTTATATTTTATAATATATATATTTATATAATCTCTTAAAGTCATTCTGGAAATGTTCAGGCCTGTGAGAGAGTGAGGGCATGATGGGTGAGTTTTGAACGCCCACGGTCCACTTTAGGCCCAAAAGTGTGTTGATGCTGAAGCTGGGCTAGATGCATTGGCATCAACCTTTGCTGATCCTTCCTCCACATCACATTACATCACGGGGGGTGGGGTGGGGGTTTCCTTTAGGATTCCGCCTCGTTTCCCTTTGACCTCAGTGTTTCTCAGACGGGGACAATATGGAGGCCAAAGCCCTGGCCCTGCAGTTTGAGCTGGTCTCCATGGTAACTAGTGGCGGTCGTAGGCAGTGGCAGCAGTGGGAGGTGCGGAGCCACGGGATGCGGCACTATAATAATAAGGGGAACCTGAAAGTTAACAGAAGAACGAGCCGTTGGAAACCATGAGGTCAAACTTCATGTAGCACACGTGTTTAAAACTCTGAGGACAGGGAATACATGGAGCAAGGAGATGTATGACTTTATTTGATGTCAGTTTAAAGTTCATTAATATTTTACTATGTAAGACACAAAGTCACTTACTTAGTAATGCTGGATTGCTGAACCGCCATGCTTCATTGTAAGTGGTGTACTGTGGGTGAGAGTAAGGATTTCCAGAAAAGTCCCCCCCTGAGAAACAGAGCAGGAAAAACATTAGGAAACCAAGTTACATTATGCTCTTGTCACACAACAATGTTTTTGAGGCATACGTGTCCTGGCTGCTTGTATAGCTTGTCTCTGCGGTCTTCAGGTGAATTGATTGTTTTATTAATCCCCAGTTAGTCTTTAGGATTTCCTCTATTCTTGCCTTAAGTGAAGACTTCAGTGCTTCCCCCCACTGCTTTTAAGTGATGATGCCTCGCTTCAAAACTCCCTAATAGCTTCTCTGAGACTCTCATTCTCTCTTTGTCCTCCAGAGCTGGTTGTGGTGGGAAGCATGGGCAGCTGAGGGGATGTCAGAGAGTGATGCTGTGGGTCTACAGGTTTCTTTCTTTTATGAGACTATAAAGGCTAGGTTTTATATGAAGCTGCTGAAAAATGGCCTTTGCTTTAACAGTGTTTGGGGCCAGTTACTAAATCTTAGTCATCGGCCACTAGCTAAAAATAAAGAAAAATGACAATGCCTGGATAAAAAAGGCATTTGTGCTTGTGTGCTGTTACGTATTTTTGAGAAAGTGTATATATTGCTGTGTGTAATCAATTATAGCAAAACAGATTTTCTTAATTTGATTTGAAATATCAGTTTTCACCTCTGCGTAGATCGTGCACTCTGAGCTTACTTGTAAATACTGCACGCCTCTGTTGATTATTGAGTGAGAGGTACATGTCTCGGCGCAATAAAGGGAATTGTGTTTTCAGGTGTTTGGAGGAGAGATCTACACGCACTGGCAGCTATTGCATCCTCACTGCTGGTCGTGTAACTGGAGCTCATCCCTGAGAGAGATAGTAATTTAAATATTTACAGGCCCTCCACGCCTCTGTGTTTTGACCCTTAACTGTTTGCTATGAACCTGAACTGCAGGTTAAGTAGAGGGGAAAGAGATACGCTCTACAGCCCTGAGTGTCCGGGGAGGCGAGGAGAGGAGCAAAAGCAGTGTTTATCGACGGGGCTGGTGAGAGTGCGCTGTGTGGACACGGTGAGGGTAATGAGCGCTGGGAGCTGGAGTGTAACTGAGAGGAACTGTCCTATCTCACGGCCACTGATTGTGGTGATCGCCTATCGAGTTCATCTAATGTCCTCATCCGCAGATGCAAACCACACGCTAACCACAGTCTAACAAAGCTATAACAAGCTCTCTTCAATCCTTTGAGTCTAGAGCAGTGATTTAAACTTTCTTCAATATCTCAGTAGTGACTCTATGAGTTTGCATAGGTTTTAGTATACATGTGTACTGTTAAAGAAACGAAAGAAAAACCACCTCTTTACCACCTCTTAAACTTAAAGTGACCTTGAGTTACTTAAACAAGCTCACTGAAGGTGGAATTAATAGCCTCATAAAAAGGGAACAGTGTCACCTACCAGGAACCATTCCAGCGAGTGTGGAGGTGGGGTAGCTGCCTTGTCCTGTTGGGGGGACATGAGGTGGATAGCCAGGTAAGGTGGTACTGGCCATGTCACGACCTGCAGGCACACAGGAGGAGACCAGTTACAAGGATGCTCAAACACAGAAAAACACCTTGCTTATGGAAGCAGGTGTCTTTTGGCCGAAGTAATTGGGCACTTCTTGAAGCCTTGACCGTAAACAAGTTCTGCAAGTAACTAAACATGGCAATAAAAAAGGTTAACAGTCATCACATTATTAAATGATGATTATGCAAGATTACTGATAAATAATCAAAAGAAAAGATGGCCAAAGATGTTAAAAATGATAACCCATAAATTTACATGTTGACCATCCATTTCTGAAATGGCTGGCCTGGATTTGCAGGCAGCTGAGGCCTATACCAGTCAGCAGTTGGTGAAAACATGGTGCACCATGAACAGGTCACCAGCCTATCACTATTTGTGTGTTAGCTTTATTTACATGAAAGTTTACTTTGTCAAAATTTTATAGATTTGTATAAAAATATCTTGCATGACGCTGCAGCTGCTACAGCATTAATGTACTGCTATCTGACAGGAGCATCAGTCCACTGAGAGCTCCCTCTGCTCCACATCCTGCTTTGTAATTAACAGTGACAGCATCAGGCCTAGCTGGATGAAGGGGCACACAGGACAGGGAGCCCAAAGCCGGCCCCAGCATCAGCACTAGATCTCTGCCTCTGCCCCCCTGCATTTTTTGCCTCTCCGGGCCCCCCAGACCTTGGGCCTGTCATGAGGCTGGAAGGACCTGGAGGTTTATTGTTAACCCCGGAGATAAACGAGAGGTCAGAGCTGGAGAAAAGCTGGGTGAAAAGGGGGAGAGAGAGCTGTTAATGAGGGGCAGTTAGTTTTTGCTCTTGTATACAGAACTGTAAAGGCCACAGAGGAGGCTAGGATTGATAGCTTTGCAATGTGGATGCTAGTTGTTTTGATTAAGTGTGTGTTTTAGAATGACTAAATTATATAAAAGGAGTTAAATAGAGAGAAAAAAATCAGTTGAAAAGAGTGCGATTGGTTGAATTTTGATTTGGGTAAAGGGCCTTATTGGTAAAATTGTACCTGCTATAAGGGGCTGGCCGGCATACTGGCTGTAGCAGGGGCCGTGGGCATGGGCAGAGTAGCTGGGAGTAGATGCATCTATAGAGAGGCTGGACTGGTGGGGCAGGATGTCAGCTAGAGCAGAGTCCCCAACAGAGGAGGGGGTGAAGGGGGCAAAGGATGCCTCATGGGGCTCCCGCTTTACACACATGGAAGGTGGATATGATGGGTGAGAGTCTGCCAGGCGGAAACAAAAGAAAAAGAAAAAAAAAAAAGAAACTGGATATGATGTAGATATATAATTCCCCACATACTGTACATACATTCACTCAGAAATGGTGTGATGATGGTTGTATAGTTTTCTAAATGTTCAAAAAAATTAAAGTAAAAGCTACCGACAAACACAAATAAAATGTGTTGCAGCTGACAGTTTTAGATTTGTCATATTTGCACATAGCCACATGGCGATAAATCAAACAGACAGGGTTTTGTAGCCTTAGCAGGTTTGCGGTATGAATTACAGGGAGTCTAAAAGACAAAGAACATTACTAAAGGTGAACTACAACCTAAAATTCCTGTCTTTTACCAACCCAAGACCAGACATATGGATTCATATGAATGCAGAATAGATAGGCAGTCTTAAGCAGTTGATTTGTTCATTTACATGGCTTATAATAATAATCTCATATGCATCCAACAGTAATTCATTCAACTAAGTGGAAACATACACCAGTGAAATGTTGTAACAACACATCGCACCTGATCAATCAAGCTCAAATGCACAAAAAATTTCCCCAAGGTTCTGGGTAAACAAACAGCATAATCTCACGGCTGCTTTCTCACAAGGAAATCACTCCCAGAAATAACCAAACAATCGACTTGCAGACAGTTCAAAACTCTACACTTTGATCTAATTTGGCTGATGAGTCTTGGCATCTTTCATTTCACCGGCTCTGCCCCTCAAACCTATGTAAATCAATGTGAGCTCTGTTTCGGGCCTCTCCACGTCTGCTGCAGAGCCTGGACTGTTCACTGGGGCCTTTAGGGAGAGATGGCTCTTTCCCGACACCATGATAGCCTCATTAGCTGCTTCCCCCATCATTGTTGTTTTACAACAGGACTGTGTGTTGCAATTCCTCATTAAGATAAGGGCTGTTCTATGGAAGGGGGAAACAACGCCCTATGAACCTAATTCCAGGGAATCAGGCAACATAACTGTCTGCTTTCCCATAGAAATCTATTGCAGGTTCTCCAAATCTCCTCCTCCCTTCTTTGTCTTTGTGACAGCTGTAGCTGCGAATTTAGACAAAAGTACTTCAATTACACTGAATACCCTCATCCCATTTCAACAAATGCCATTGTTATCGAGGAAACGACACAATGTACGATGCACATTTTTGACTTGTGATCAAATCATTAGAAAAGAATAGTTGTCATGAATCTTTGGCATGAACAGAAATATTGTAATGAGCGGGCTTTGCACTTAATTGGATGGACCATAACTTTGTCACATGTACTATACACGAATATGTGCCATAAGTTCATTGGACACAGTCTACATACATGAATGACTGCAACCAGCTCAGTTCTGCTCTTCGGTTAATTATAATAAAAGCACTTAAACTTCTTAAACTTCTTTCAAAAATCCAGTTACCCTATTGTTGATTTGGATGATGCAAAACTACCTCCACCCCCCAAAGAAAAAGCAGGAATTCATTAAAATAGGACAATAGGGCAGACAATGTAACTCTGTCAGAAACGTATCTACACCTAGATCAGTGGCCTCTACCAGCCAAACACCAACAAAGCAAACAACCACAAAGCTCCATTTTAGGACAACGTGATAGCAGCCATGCATAAAAAAGACATATATGCCTGACCTAAGTAGAAATTATTCAAATCATTAACACGGTTTAGAGAAGTGGATTGTGTTTGTATGACCTCAGGTTGCTCTTTAAGTGAATCTTAGTCATAGAAGTACACTTATCAGGGTGACACTTGTTCACTTGACCTTTAGTACATGAATCTGAATTTTATGATCATACAGAAACTGAAGCTCAACCTGTTTACCCTTAATCTGATTTCCAGCTTCCATACCACTGTAGGCTTCTGTTTTCTCAGCGCCTGAGCAACCGTTGTCAAATAGACAGGGGTTACGGCGCAACAACAACTGATACAAATGCACCGTTCAAGACCACTGAACTCTGAAACTAATCAGACATGGTGTTGCTTATTGTCCTGGAGATGAGGCAGAGCCTGGGTAAAGGGAGGCTGTCAAATCACAGGCCTTTATGATGGAGATGGTAGATAAACTCAGGGTCCTTAGGGACTCTTCTACCCAGCAAACACATCTCCAAGAGAGTGGAGACGCTATAGAGTTCTCCAACATCTGTCTCTGCTCCACCATTCATGCCACATCTACAGACCCCATCAACCATAGAAATGGACTGTTAAGAACCTGCAACAGTCTTCTGAGTGATGTGCCTGGATATAGCTGCAACAGCCTTCTCTCAAGTGAGCATTTCATTTTTAAATGTACACCAAGGAACTTGGCCGTGCAAACCATTTACCAACAGAACTCTTGTTTTCTGAGGCTGACATTCGGTCTACAGAGAACCAGAGAACAGTTTTTTTTGTTTTTTTTTTTTGCTCCTACTGTATGTTGACAATCAAAGCAAAGCTTCCTTCTTGGGTGGGGAGGGCAAAGTCATAGGAGAACAGTCTTCAGAGAATTGAACGTCAAATTAATCTCAGCAGGGATACAGTCATGTTTGTTTCAAGTATAACCGGTTAAAACTATTGCTTTCCTGCATTGTAAAGGCGGTAATTTATAACCATTTTCACGAGAAAGGGATAAAAGCACAATTGTCGAAGGCTGCATCCAATTGTGAGCGAGTAAAGAATATTTTTGGGGCCAAATAGCTTAAATTCCCCCATCTGCATGTTTCGAGTAATTCATTATCAAATGTGTGCTCAAAGGTTAGTGTTGCTATTGTGCCGGGTTGATATAAACATTAATTTCCGAGCTCGGGGCTGGGGGCGTTAAGTGAGCTGAGACAAGCTGTTTG
This sequence comes from Remorina albescens, assembly GCA_034769265.1. Lineage (NCBI taxonomy): Eukaryota > Metazoa > Chordata > Actinopteri > Carangiformes > Echeneidae > Remorina > Remorina albescens. Next base: position 9,905,393 of record CM068491.1, on the reverse strand, counting down.
TCACCAGGCCACACACCAAGCACTGCAGGTTAGGTGGCTGCTTGTTGTTTCCCACCCAGCAGAGACTAGCTGGTGCTGCCAAGTCATAAAATAGTGTCAGAGTCTGGCATATGTTTGAGCTGAGATTAATTTGAATGAAAATCTTATTTTTTTCCCTGCACTCTCATCTGTAGTTTTGTCATTTTTCTCTCACAGGGGAAAGAGAAATAGATAGATGAGGTGGCAGATTGATATGAAGGCAGATGGAATAACTCTGGATCTTCACATCTGCTAGAGGTGTAGGAGGTCAGAGGGGTGCCCATTTACACCCAGCCTCCCTACAGGCGCTGGTGAGAGTGATTATCGAGCACAGCCTGCACAGAGACCACTAAACTCTCACTGGCCACAAACCTATTAAAGATATGTAATACAATATTAGAGTATTAAACTTCATATTCATCATGTTTCAAGACCAGAATGACTTAAGTCAAGATCCACAGGCTCTGCAGTTTACTGTGTGTTGCTCGCTCTGTTTAGAGCTCAAACACCAATTTGTTCAGACATACAAATTTTGGACCAGAGCCAGAGTCTTGGGGTAACTCCTGACATGTTCAGACACCCTAAAGGGCTCACAGTGCACAAGAGCTTTTCTACACCGTGTAACATGCTTCATTTACTTCGGATCCAGTTGAAGATGTACTATCCAAAGATCTTAAAGAAATATATGATGTTTTTCAGGTTGATTCAATCTAGAATAAAATGTATTTAGGGATCTTGAAAGTCTAGCCCTCCTTCCTAAGTAACTATGCCATTCACACATTAGAGTAAACATAAGACACAAAGGATGGCCGACATTGCTTTCGTTAGCGCCCTTGGAATGCAAAACCGAGCACTTCATTAATCATTCATCTTTAATAGATTATGCAAATTTCAGGACATAAAAATCAACAAGATCAATAACTGCATGAATTTTAATTGGAAGCAGAAAACATTTAAAGAATGAATATAATCTCATAGCTCCATCCAGTATAAGAGCATAATTTATTGATAATTGGATCTCAGCCTAAGTGAGGAAGGCAATTTAGCATTTTTTCAGCCTTGGCGTACATTCCTATTTACAGGGTTGGCTAATGGCTGAAAAAATAATATTATGCACTCACAACCTACAACCAGTCAAATGCTTCATGCATTACTTTGCATTGTTGTGAAAATGAAGTACTAAAACTTTACTGGATATTACTTCTGAGTTTAATTTGGAGCTAAGAATACTCAGACACTTTTTAATGGCTTTACCAAAGTATGTTGTCATGTTCCACTTAAAGTTTCATTGGTTGACATCCTCATTATGCAATCTATGGTCCTCACATGTATCGCTTTAGGAGCCCTCAGGCCCCCAGGTAGCTTGGAGGCCACCTGCTATGAGTGTGCTCCCCAGAGCGAGACCGCTTTCATAGGAGGAGCCCAGCATAAAAGACAAAAACACACCTTTCTTCTCCCGAGGCCCAACTTTCTGGGGCAAATCTACCTCCCACATATTCAGGGATAAAAAAAGGGTCTTTCTTTTCCCATAGCTCTCTGCCTGGGTCCATGGCTGGACTATAGGGATCATTTGAGAAGGGCTGCTGCAGTTTTCAATCATGCTGTCCTCCTCTTTACTTACACTGTCTCTCACTCTCTCTCTTGCTCTCTCCCTCTCTCTCTCACGCACACGTAAACACACACACACTCACACACACCACAGTGGACTCATTGACTTTGATGCCCACTGCATAATTATGGGCGTTTTATTAAAAGGCTGGCATATTACTCTCAAGTCAGTGTTGCCTTCAGTAAACCTAACCTCTCCTGGGAAAGCGCCTCAGCAGCCACAATGAAACAATATTTCAATTAACTGGGCGGCCATCTACCTCAACAGCAGAGCAAAAGAAACCAGTGTGCAATACAAGGTGGGTTAGTGTGGGTTACATGATACAGATAGTTAATAATGGACGATATTCAATACACTGCACCTGCCATTACCTGAGGCTCTCAGTGGAAGTTGCTCTGGAAAACAGAAGCCAGTTCATAAATTGGAAAAAAAAGCTGTAATTTCAGTGTTTCTTAAACTGCATGCGCCTGATCTGTATCTGGGTCTCTCTCTCTGTCTTGCTTGCTCTCTCTCCTTCCTCAGCATGAGGCAGCCAGCCAGTCATGGTGCTATTCCAGCCGCTGTCAATCAACAGGCTATCATAGCCTTTGATGACAATGTCGTGTCACAGCGAGAACAGCAGCTGTCTCTTATGAGAAGTACTCCCAGTCAGTCTGTTAGCAGGCCAATCCAAGCTAACACAATAGCCATTTAGGAGCAGCGTGTGAAAGGCCTGTACAATTTAATGGGCTCAAATGATCTATCACCTCTTTTTGGAAACAAACTCAGTGCCTCAAAAAAGTGCCATGAATTAGCTTTTTCATTCGGTGATAAGAATTTTATATATGACTGGAAAATGTGCATGCCTGTTGGGAAATCACAGTGAAATTTTTGATGAGTGGATAATGAACCAGTATTTTAAAATAGGGGCAGCAGAATGTAATATTTTTCCTCTATATGCTGGGTCCACCCCACTTGTTTGACCAATTTGGAGAAAAATGAGAATAATGCACACAAAGACATCTATAAATCCTAAAATAATTCATTAATTTATTCAGTTAATATCTATTTATAATATCAGTGAGTGCTATTGTTTTCCAGCTGCAGTAAACTAGATTTTGTGGATTTGACACAACTTTTTGACTTTTTTCCTTTACGTTCATGTTTTGAATACCGAGTCCTGCAAGTTCGAACAGATGTCTTCGACCCTCCAGCAGCAATGTGTGTTCTTTTAGGGATGAATGTAGCATGAGTCAGATTGTACCTGTCACAACAGAGTAGCTCTGGGAGACACTGGAGGCGAGGTCGGAGCTGGCACTGGTGGACAGGCTCGGCTTCACGTCTTCCAGGCCAGCGTTAAGGGATGGGAGAGAATACTCATTCGCCTGTAGATGAATTCACAACAAATGCAAAAAAAAAAAAAAGTCAGTGGAGAGATCACCTGTGATCGACAATTCGAGCTTAATATATAGAATAATTTCACATTCCACCATACTGTGTCTATGATCTAGCTCATATCACTGCTCTGCTACATGCAAGCCCTCTTTGGGTTACAGATTTGGAGCAGATCTCCCAGGTCAGGTGACGATGTGAAATATGTCTGAAGATAACCCCCTGGTGTATCAGAGGAAGCTGTCTGTGATCCTCTTACTGTGTTTCATTCTGAATATTTCCTGTGAATTTTATGAACACCAGCCATCCCCACTCCCTGTGCTTTACCAAGACCCATGATGTATGCATGCATTAGGGCTTGTCTGAGGAGAAGGCAGAAAGGGAGAGTGGGATGAGAGAGGGATTGAAAGGACGGGGTGTCAGCTGGCTCTTTGTGCTCCACTGCAGTCATCCCTGTGACCAGTCAAGGGAGGAGACATTCAAGGCTTTGTTACAGAAGAGACATGTGGTGTGTATGTGTGTGTGTGTGTGTTATTTATTTATTTTTTCTTAAAGGTGGGTACAACCTCAAAATAAACCTTTTTGCTTTGCTTCCAGGATGACCACATAATTGGGATGATAAAATAATAACAATTTTATTTCGTTCATATTTTATTTACATTATTTTGGAGCTTTTCGTTGCATTTCACTTGAATTTTGACAAAACATGCTGTACAGCTGCAGCCATCTTTCATTTATCACAATAAAAAAAAAAAAAGTCTTGCCCCCTGTGGGGCACAAGAAAACTAAACAACCAAACAGTATCTGAAGTATTTATTCACTTTAATCTCAGGTTAAGGCGATGCCAGCAGCTGTGATGACTCCTGTTTGTTAATGGGATGACACTTCCTGACCTGACTCTTTGAAAGCAAAAGTGTGTCTGCACAGTTGTGTCTGCGAGTATTTGTATCAGACTGCGTGTGTGCATCTGTTTGTCTCAATGGGACGGGGTCCCACAGGGGCAAGCTGGTGACCCTGGTCTTGTCTGCCTCTATCCCAGATAAACTCTAATTGTCTGCTTACAACTGTTCCCTGGCACTAGGCTGGATGTTCCTCTCTATTCCGTTGGGCCTCAGCAGCACAAGAGCCATTTTGTCATGCAGATGGGCTGTGGGCAGGGCTGGGCAGGGCTAGGCGGAGGGCGAGTGGCAAGCACAGAGGGGCCTGAATGACCTGACCACATGGCTGCCAGAAGTGTGGGAGGGATGAGGCCTATTCAGCCTGGCCTCTTCAAAATGGCTTTTTAATGCCCTGACGCAGACACCAGACAAGCCCCTAATAGCCTAATATCCCACCTTTTCACCAGTTTAAGAAAAAGAGGGGGTGTTGGAAACAGGAAGAAAAAGGGAGGTGCACAGAAAGAGTGGAAAGCGGCCTGATTAATATTACATTAAATTAAAACTGATTTTTCTGGACCATTCTGATGCCGTTTTTCTCCCCCCTCCTCCACCTTCTCATCGCCTTTCTAATACCTTCTCCTCCACTCTTTGTGATTGCAAGTCATTTCCAATTCGTTTTGGTATTGATCTTGCCATAGAAATCACTTTGGTAATTAGCTGCATTAGGGGCTGTATAGCAGGCTGAGGGGCTGTCCCTCTGATTTATCGCCGCTGTAATTCCCCGCGATCGCGCAGAGATGAAAATGAACTCAATTAGGGCACTGCTAAGGCTGCATGGGCACCCACATAGAGTTCCAATGGAAAAATTAATAGTCTCTTGTTGTTTAACAGTCTAATGAATGTAAATAAAGGTTATCCGCTGTAATAGGCTGTAGGCTTGTAGGTTGCTTGGAGCGAGAAGTTGTGCAGAGCTTTTTTGTGTCCGAATGTGTACCATCGTTCACTGTGTAATGTTCTGTGTAAATCTGTGTAAATCTTTTTATTGCTGGCTACTAAAACTGGACGGGCAGGAGGAAAGAAGCTTGTGTGTGAGTGGGAGTGGGTCTGATGTGAGGTTAAAAAAACGGTAGAAAGAAGCCTGACTGGCCAACCTGTTCAGGTTTGATGTGTTCTGAAGTGGGGAAGACATCGGGGTAAGAAGGACGTTCAAACACACGGTCAAGGGCCTCCAGTTGCTGCTGGGTGAAGGCGTCTGCTCGCAGATGCTTCCTTAAACTCTCCACGCTGCCCTGAGAGTCACTGCCAGGGCCAGAGCCATCAGAGCCATCTAGAGAAAGGAGAGGAAGAATGGAAGGAGGAAGGGAGGGGGATCAAACCATAGCTCTTCTTTTACTCTTGACATGATTCTAGCAGTTTGGCAATGTGAGATAAGCATGAGGAGAACATTTTTGAGCACAACTGGTACAAGAGTGATGGCATGGGGAGCCACAATAAATTCAGTGAGCCCCACCAGCATGTCTGCCTTTTATCTCCCTCTCTGTTTTTCGCCATCTCCCTCTTCTTACACCCATACACTCACTCAAGCAGCTCTCCGCCCCCCCCCCACCTCTCCTCGCAGCCACCATCACCACGGTCATCATGTGATAGGTCTATGGTAATTGATGGATTACCTTCAGTGCAAATATATAGTTGTAAGGGAGAGCGTGTGTTGGAGGAGGAGAAAGTAGGCCTGGCGATTACATACAGAGCCTCTCATTCTGCTGGCGGGAAATGGGGAGCCATTATTTAACTGTACTATTTCCTCCTGAACATATTACCCTTGCCTCTCTCTGTCTCTCTTTCTCTCTCTCCATCCCCCACATATTGCCTGTCTTCTGGAAAACAGAATGGAGTGGGGACGGCACTCAGGGCCGAATGAGGACGGGCCGTCGAGGGCAAGCGTTTGCATTTCCTTGCTCGGTCACACTCTATATAAACAAATGAGCCTATGCTTCCCTCGTTCTCCTGATCTTTGACCCTATCAACTCGGCCAGGGGGAGCCCACTGCCGCTGCTACAGCTTTACCTCTGCACACTCATCAAGTCCTGAAGACTGAAAGAGAGCGAGAGAGAAAAAAAAAAAAAAAAACAGCTAAAAGCTCCAGCCAGCATCCCAGGAACCTCGACTCTGCCGCTTTCCTCCTGCTGCCCTCCCTTTCCTCCCTATACTCCACCACTAACAGCGGATGAGGGCTTTAGCTCCCGTACAAATCTGTCATTCTAAATTTGCAGCAGATTATGTTCTCTCCTGGGCGAGCCAGCGGTGATATATGATATGCAAGGCCGCTATTGATTGCCTGATCCGCCAGCAGAGGAGGGAGCCGAAATGAACTTGGAATGAACATCATGCCTCAACTCATTGTGCGTATAATACTCTACTTAATCCCACATTTTTCTGTGCTATGGAATTCAATTGATCAATCATGTTCCACTGATGGTACCATTTCAGGGGCGTTATTGCCATTCTGCTCGGCTGCTTGACCTTTTTTCAATGGCTGAGGCCAGAGGATGAACCCGACTCGCACCAAGAAATAGATCCATGGAGAGAATGGAATAGAAAACTGCAATTGGGTGTGTGTGAGAGTGTGTATGTGCAGAAAGGAAGGTGTGTGTTGGTAGGTAGGTATATATGAGTTTTACCGCTAAAACATATTGACTTCAGCTTCGTGTAACATTTATGAAGGAATCAGTTTTTTTTTCCTCAACCACACATGTTTTTCCTTCCATCAGTATTTTAGGAGATGCTTTTCGCTTTTCTTTTTTCTTTTTTTTTTTTTTATAACTGCTTCTTTGGATAAAGGTTTTCTGGTTAGTGGTGGTGGAGGGTCAGCATTAGTGTTGCTGTACGAGACTCAATTGTTGTCCGTGGTACAGGAGAAAATGGAGTCATTAATTACCATGTATCAGCTGGTCTGAGAAAAGAGGCGAGCTCGATCAATACGAGTGTTTGTCATTCACACTGGAGGATGCATGCTTATACTCAGCACCCCCTCACACTCTTAATCAGGCTTTGTGAACTGGCAGCAAAAGGACATAGGCTCCCATCACAGGACACTTTTTGGGCTACTTTCTGTGATCTAAATCTAGTCAAAAGTCTCATTACAAAGAGAAAAACACAAAATCTGTGATGTTGTTCACAGGGTTGTTTACACCAGCAATGTTTTAAAAAACTAGAGGGAAAAGGCCCAATTCTTAAAATCACGTTTCTTTGTGAAACACTTTTTTCCCCCATATATAACTCTTTCAGTTATGCAAGTGAAGATATTTCAAATTTTTATGGTTTGGCCATTAAACTGAAATAATAGTAAATCTTTTTTTTTTTTTTTCTATTTTTATTTTTACAGAATTTGCCATTAGAGGTTCGTGTTTGACATATATCATAAGGGAGCTGCAATAAATCAGATTCATCCTTTGACAGTCAGTGTGTCAAGTGGAGTGTAAAGCCGGACTGTCAGATGTGTGTGTGTGTGTGTGTGTGTGTGTGTGTCTGTATGTGTGTCTCATTGGCTTTTTCCATTTTCTCACTGTTTCTTCAACCCCTTTGGGTGTCTCAGCAGGTATTCTCTTATCACTCCCACAGCACCAGCTGACTGCATCTCTTTGTGCGAGGAGACAAACTGAGGTAAAATAAAAAACCAAGACTCTCCAACGGAGACGTTTACAAATTATACCTAGAGGAAAGCACTTGATGGTAATTGTGCTTTTTGGTCAGCTTGAGGAGTTTACATTGTGTACAGAAGTTATATATTTCATGATGTACTCAGAAAATGAGTGTGGACTATTTAGCTTTCTATCAACTCAAAGCAACAAAGAGAACCTCATCCAGTAAACATGCAGCTGGAACTGTTCAACAATTTTGTGATGAAAGACTGAAAAAAGTTACTGTATACTTTCAGCAAACTAATACTCACACTTTGAGCCATATGTACATACGCTCTCTCTCTCTCTCACACACACACATATAGAGCTAACCAATGACAGTAGCTACTGTGACACAGACTACAATGGCATCAAAAGCTGCTCTGCCTTGCTTTGTCTCTAAGGGGGATGTTAATGTCCTGTGTTGGCATGGTGGCACTTTATGTCCTTCTTTCATCTCTCTCCATTCCCGTGATAAGATAACTCCGAAGAGAGTAGAAGTGGGGGCTTGTCTGAAAGGCAAATGAATTCCTACACACTCCCTGGCTCTCCGTAAATCAATGACATGGGGTTTCCTAGATCAGAGGCCGTGAGACGACTGCTTACTTATTCATCCTCAGCTGATAGGTGAAATGATGCTGTCGCAAATTGTGGATCATTTGTTGGTGTTTTTAAAAATGCAGTTGAGCTTGAAAAAAAGAGAGAGAGAGAGAGAGAGCACAAACAAACTGGTATACCCAGAGGGTGAACACTCCTTCCCTGTAAGCTAGCTATATTTATGAAACCTCTGAAGCGGAAAGGAGAGAGGTGGTGGGGTGGTGGTGAGAGAGGGAGAGAGGCAGCAACACTGCCATGGCTGTTAAGATCCTGTTATGTTGTGGCGTGTTTAAGAGCTTTATTAATTCGATTTAGCACCACCAACCAGTGTACTGACTGTCAGCAGGCATAGTGATGCTTATTTGATATTTGTGCTCACTGCCAGTACTGAGGCTGCATCAATAATGCTTTTAAGCACTCTAGTTATATTATTTACTTTAATTCAAATTGCAATGCAATGCAAATTCCAATGCAGGAAGTTTATAATGGATAAAAAAAAGTGCATGAGTATTAAGGTGAAGGTATTGAGGTGGGTCAACCAAGAGTAACATGGTCTTAAATTGTAAGGTTGGTGGTTTAATTCCCGCCCACTTCTCAGTGTCTGTGTGTGTGTGTGTGTGTGTGTGTGTGTGTGTGTGTGTGTGGGTTTGTGTTGGGGGGAAAATGTACTACTACTTCACTTCCAAATGAACGCGATGTCATATTTGTGCATGGAAACGCACAGAAAATTGATAGGAGGAATATTTTTTCATACACATTCTCCCTTATTAATATCTCAATCCCGATTGCTTCGTTTTCCTTTGTCCTCCTCTGGACCAGTCTGTCGTTTAGCGTTGCCATTCTGTGTGGTGAGTATTTGCAGAAATGCAATTAATGTATTCTGTCTTTTTTCTTGCTTTTTCTCCCTCCTCAAGCTGAGTAATGCATTGCTCCATTAATTCTCGGCAATGGCGCCCATAATTGACTTTTCTCTGACATGATTCCTCTCCACTGAATGATTTCCCTCTCCTTATATTTTTGTGACAGATGTCATTATATATTGTTTACAACTATACACAGGATCTCAAACAGCCATGTTGTTGAATGCAAAAAGACTCCAGATAGAAGAAGCAAGGAGGAGGGTTAAAGAAAAATGTTGGAGAAAAAGAACGACAGCAATAGGCCAGAGAAGAAGGAGGGGGAGAAATGCAACGTGGACCCTTTTGTGTCCTCCTCCACTGTTGGGGCACTAACAGCTTCTTGTCTCTATGTTACGCTCTGTGGCCCCTCTCAAACCTGGGCTTTTCTCACACACACACACCCCATCAGGGCCATCATGGTGCTCATGATTCCATTTATTCTTCTCTCGCTTTGGATGCATTTATTTTCTAAAGTGATCCTCTATTGACTCATTGTCATGGACTGGCTTGACTAGCCAACCAGTGTAGGCCCAGGTTCAAATCCATACACTAACTGATTTAAACTCCACAAATAGGTCATATGTGTTAAAAGATACACACAGGAAAATCTCCACAGGGGCCAAATATCAAATTTGAACAAATCAGTGGCTGTATTCATTTTTCCTCCAGCTATTGAACAAGGTTGATATGACTCTGGCTGCTGTGTACAATTCTTTTATGTCATGAATGAACAACCTGCTGTTTTTTTTTTTTTTTTCCCTCCCTGCTCACACACTCATCAGCTCCTTCTTCACTCATCACACACCCACGCTACAATCACAAGTTATGACCTTTGCTTTCTCCATCTAATTTATCACTTTAGCTCCCTACAGCCTGTCCTCCCTATGAGCTCCACTGGGCTCCATCCAGGACGCAGTAAGCCAGCAATGAAAGAAACATATAGTTAGGTCACATCAACCTGACTGCATACAGCAACAAGGTCAAGAGTAAGTTGTGACTGTGGACTACGACAGTGAATTTACATGAAGCTGCAGCTCTGCCAGAAACTGCATTTCTGGGAGAAAGGGGAACAAACAAGAACAGATATGTCTCATAAAATAATCAGCTCAAAATCGTCTCTCAGGGATGAGCGGAGGGCCGAAACTTTTAAAATTAGTGCTCGGACCACTATCATTATTATAGACATTTGACAACCGCACAGGAGCTGTCGCCCAATTCTTTCTGTCTTTCCTTGGCTTTCTCTTCCACCATAGGTTTAAATGACGGAGTGAGAGCATGCTGTACAACAGGCTAATTTCCCCACTTCACTATTAATGCATTTGGCAGGAACAACATCCCATTTCCTGTAATGAGATACACAAATAAATCTGGCTATGGATAGATTCGGGCTGGGGTGGTGATGGTGGTGGGAAGAGGAGGAGGAGGAGGAGGGTGTGGGGGGGCAAAGGAGGGGGCGCATTGAGACACATTCTCCCAGTTCTGGCATAATTGGTATCGCTGCTTGCAGACATGCAAACCAATCTCTCCACAGATAGGGCTGAGACTCTCTCTTTTCCCCCCTTAAGGCTATTTCTTTTGTCTTTTCGATAGCTTGCACATCCAAGATAGACGGAGGGAGGGAAGGGGCGAGATGTTAATTTGTGAATTAATAGCTTTTCTCTGCAGAATTGCAAATTCTTTTAAATGTCACTATGTTCACTGTGTGAGGAGCATCTGAAGCCAAAGAGTTACTAACAGACACACATTTCCATGAATAGGTGTGACATAGGTAATGTATGCACAAATCCTAAAAGTAATCCTTGCTCAACTCTCATTGAGGCTGACACGAGCTCTTCCTCCTCTCCTCAATTTTTTATCCTCAAATCCCCCCATTTCTCTCTCTCTTTCTCTGCCCCCCACCCCTCCCCACCTTGCAGCTGTCCAGTATAACATGCTACTTTTAATTTGCAATAACACATGACAAGGACAGATTAATGGCTCTTATGGCACCTATGTCCCTGGAGCTCGTCTTACGGGGACCCGGTGTACATAACGCATGTCACACTACATTATCTCTACAGCCCTCTGGTAATGGGGACCTTTTTCTTCCTTAAAGGGCAACTGCTGACTTCAGCCACACTGGGAACACGCACCGTCACAACAGCAGCAGTACAATGCCTCTTTTCAGGTTCATTGTGGTCAGATTAATGCCAGTGATGGCACAGACCTGAAGTTTTCAGGTTGGAAATCTTTGATTGATTTACAGGCATGCAACATCATCAAGCTCTCCCCCTGTTTTTAATGTTTTTATGTACGTACTTATTTTCTTGTTTAGCACATTTTTGCTATGACATAGCCTTAGCTAACTCTGGTGGACTTTCGCTATCATAGGGGTCTTCTGCAGCTGAAATGACACCTATGGCTTTGTTTTGAAAGATAGGTAAGCAATTAAAAATTATCATAAATAAGCAAACACGAGAGCTACATGGCCAAATTGAAAGGAAATGCCAAGTGTAGAATAAATTAAAAAATATAGTTTACAATAAAGTATGTCTCGTTGCTGAAAATTCAAAGCTATCTTTGTCTGATAATAATTCTGAATTACCAACACTGTGCATTACTGTATATTGAACTGCATGCCATTAAACGGAAAATGTGATTTTTCCAGTCACTTTAGCTTAATTTATTTTAATTTCTCGGGAGATTATTTGTTGGAAAAATGTTCCCCCACCTTGTCCTCCTAAGTTTATAACCCTGGAAGAGCAAAAACAGCAAATTGAGAGGAAAGTTATGTGATCTGATTGACCAAAGCAAAAGAAGGTTGTCTAACTTCAACTTACAATGTCCTATTTTCCTTCCATCCAAGTGGTTGCCACTCCAGAGAACTAAAGAGACAGAAACATAAAAGAAGGAAGTGGCCTGTTTTGATGAGTGCTCTTTGAGATAAATTATCAACCATATCATCCCATCAGCCACCTCAAAGCAGCACCACAGTAGCACACACACGCACATACACACAGACACACACACACACTGGCACACAGAAACATAGCCCCCTCCCTGCCTCCACCGGTCTGTTCCTACACCTGTTCAGGCCTCCACCAGGGACATGTTAATTCATAGGCATTAAAAAAGCCAATTGTTTGCACAACCGATAATCTATTAGCCCTCAGGCAGTGTGTGTCCACTCTTGCCTTGCCTAAGAATGAGAAATTCTGGCTTGGACCGGATAGTCTTCTACTTAATCTTTGAACATATCTAGGTCTATTTTCTCGCCCGTCCCCTGGTATTGTATCGTCTAGAATACAGTCATACTATAATACTTTGTTATTGAGTTTTAAATGATGTTCAGCACTTCAAAATAAATTATTTATGTATCTATAGAGTGCAAAATACTAAATGACTGGTAGTTAACTGATAGTAACATGTTCCTCTCCTTTTTGTTGTGATATAGAAATGAAAGAAGCAGCAGCACTGATGCCTTGCCGAGGGGGGATTAGAGTTGTATGACAGCTATATGGAATATCTACAGTACGCCTGAGCATGGCATGAAATTGAGATGCAGCTCTGTAGGCGTATGGTAAAACGTAGGGCCTCAAAAACCTGATTGAATTGCAACACTCTCTCAACACTTGCCCTGCCTGATACACTGATATACAACATAACAAGTCACTGGAGAGAGCACACAGAAACACACTTAGCTGCAGCGCTGTCATAAATGCCAGCTTCCTCACACACAGGGAAAAAAAAGTAGGAGAAGAGTGATCGAGAGAATTAAAAGGATGGAAGACAAAGGGATCTTGCGTCTCCCTTACCATCGTCTCGTTTCCTTTTCTCGCCGTTGGAGCGAGGGATACCCAGAATGCCATTGATGGAGTAGGATCCTACGGGATCGTTGGAGGCGCTGGTCACTGGGGGGGAGGCTGTGCTGGGCACTGATGGAGAAAGCTGAGTTAGTGTGTGTACAGTATGTGGGTCATTTATGTATTTGGGTGCATGTAGGTTGGAATAAGTTCATGGATGTTTATGTTTAATTTGTTTTTTGTTTTTTTTTCCTTGTGTCATTAGTGCTGAGCGGCTCATCTGACTGTACTGTAATCTGCGTGTGGCCTCGTTGATGCTCACCTATGGTGTGTCCGGGTGTGGAGAGCGGCGTAACGGATCCATCAGGGGATGGGTGGAACTGCTGCTGGACTTTGGTGCGGATAATCCTGGCAAAGTGAACAACAGGCACGGATCAATCAATACGGCTTTCAGAGCATGGAGATTTCACACCGGCCCACTAGCCCCGGGACACTTAAACATGGTACATCACGTCCACTTACACCCATGCATGTACAAGTGCTCCATCGTTTGGGGCACTTGTATCCTCATATTCAGGCCCTGTCACAAATAGCCAATCTCGGGGCCTTAGGGGCAATCTCGCAGCTCCTGTGTGAAGCTGAATACAGGCTGCCCCCCGAGATTGTGGATTCAATCTAGTTGGATTCTGAGGTTAGAAATATGATAAAGTCTCCATACCAGTAAGATGTGATGTGGCGGGAAAGTCTTCATTGCACTTTGGTCTGAATGATCTTGCAAACAAAGCATGAAATCACATCAATTCACCTCAATGATCAGCTTCACTGGCTCTACCTGGCCAACTCTAATAATCTCCCTCTCCTGCTCCCTACTCCCTCTTTTCTCTCCTCCTCTCTTTCTCGCTCCATCTCTCAAACCCAATCTTTCATTCCTCTCACCCCCACCCTCATCCTCTTTTCTCATTTCTGCTCTACTGTCCAATGTGTTCTCTGTTTTACTGTACTCTGCACTGCTCTCTTATCTGTCTTTCCTTCTCTTTTTCTCTTTATCCACTCATCTCAAACTCATGTCTGTATTCCTCTCTGTATCTCTCTGTCACCTCCCTGGTGCCTGTTGTAGTGTCTTGGTCTTTTTGTTGCTTAGTGTAGCACACAAGAGTCTTTCAGGCTCACTGAGGATCAGAGACTATTGATTGGGACTCTAGGATAGAAAAGTTGACGATGAACAGCAGAGAGGAACAGCAAATGCAAAATGGTGATCTATAAATTACCGGTGACAGGAAAGCAATAGTGTCTCATTGGCCCAACCCAGGACCCCTGCCACATCAGTGTCTTTTAGTACGTGGTGTGCTTTCAAATGAACAAAATAAATATATACTTAAAATGAATGATGAAAAAATGAAAGGCCATACAGATAATGCTCATTTTGAAAATTGCAATAAATTTGAGAATTGCTATAATTCTTTTAGCAGAGCAGAAAAGATACAGTGAGACTTACACTATCTCAGCTCTGGCTCTTACGGGACATGATCGCATTACATTAAACAATTACTATGATAATCTTATGACTGACATACAAATTTAGATAATTCAATAACAGACAGCATTGTGTACTAACAGAAATCCCACATGGATGCCCTCCTGCTCGAGAGCTGTGACAAAAAACAGACCGGCTGCAGATGAGGCCGTGGATGTTTGTGTGTACATGCAACATCTAGCAATAACTATCAACTCTGAATCCAGCAACTACAGGGTTGACTTCCTGAGGGGCAAAAAAATGTACATCAGACTCTTTTCATTCCCCTCAGTGTCTCACACGTCCTCTATGCTCTATCCTTAAGGCAGGGCAACAAAGGCTAGCAGCCTCCCTCAGAAAACACACATCAATATTTTATTTGAATTTCTAACATCTCACCACAACAGTTATCTGACCTCATGACTTGAGGGAGCCTCGTAAATTCAAGGACTTTGTTGCGAGTGTATGTTGTTGATATTGAATAAGCAATTTGGATGGATGAATTAACGACTTTGGTGTTTCGCTGTTGTAAAAAAAAAATAAAAAAATCCCCAAAGAAATATTAAAATATGGATCAATATGATTGAAAGCCGCTTAGGACCTTCTGTCCACTAGGCATGGTGCAGAGGGTGGAAACTCCTCTCTGCGGCAACAAAACAAAGTGCAACCTAGTCTCTGTGTAATCTTTAATAATTCATCCAGGGAAAATGTGTTTAAAGCCAGGACATCCTCTCTGGTCTACAGAGCAGAGGTCAGCCCCTTCACCACAGAGACCACCAGGACTCCACTGCTTCTCTCTCTGCCTAAGCCGGCTTCTTTTACTTCTCTCCTTGACTTTCGTTCCAACCATCACATCTTTCCAAATCCTCCTCATCAACAAGCGAGAATGAACAAATTAAAACATTATATGTTTTAAAAAATAATCAGGATTTTTTTTTTTATATACATTTGACAAATATATCTTTGTATTTTTACTGCAATTAAATAAATAACCATTAAGCTTTCTTTAATACAGGCTTTGGGAAATGAAATGAAACTGTTCGTTATATTGTTATTTGTAAGGTCAGGCTTTAAAAAAAAAAAAAAAAAAAAAGCAGATTTGTGCACTGCCACAAGTATTTGTGTTAATTATTAATGTGCAGACTGAGTTAGTTTCAAAAGACAGTTTCTCAAAACTTTTCTCCAAGATCATCCAGCAGATCATCAGAGATTTTCAAAGGTTCCTCACAAAACCATGCGCCCTGTGAATACATCTTCCCTGTTTATACGAACAACAGGTTAAAGCAAGTTAGAACAAAGAACGACCCCAAAGACCTGTTGAAACCATAATTCGCATTGCAGACTAATTTTGCCACTATTTCTCCTCTTTCTTTCTATCTTTTTCTTTTTTGGAAAGATTCGCCCATCTCCTCCATTTAGCTGGATGTGTTATGAGACTCTTCAGCTCATTAAAATGCAATGCCGATGACCAACTCTCTGGAACAGTGCCTCCTAACCAAAGTTCATCACTCGCAGGGACTGTGGGGCTTTTTTTTCCTTTTCACTTTGCACACATGCACTGGGGCTTTTCACAGCAGCGTCCTCTGTCTAAAGACACTTTGTCCACTGTCGTCCCGTTTCATGAGAAAAGGTGAAGGTGTAGGGTGTCTGCAGCTTGAGCTGCTTTAGTGGAACAGAAACTCTTTATATCCCATCTAGTCTCAGATAAATACTGGTCCAGGAGTGCAATTTTTATATTCTGTGATTCATAGTATTAATATTTATTAATAATAATAATAATAATAATGTATTAAAATTGGAATAATTCAGAAATGAGTCATGCCTGATATAATGTCGGTCCACCTCCACCTCGGTGTTGGGAAACAGAGCAATTGGTTGGCAATAAAGAGGCTCCTGCCGCCTCTGTCGCAGTGTGGTCCGCGTATTGAACGACTTTGTTGGGTATTTCCCTCCGCCTCTGGATCTGGTTACGCAGTATTGATCGGTTTTTATCGAGACAGATGTGATTCTTCGTGGCCCCAGCCTCAGCCCCCCGTGCTGCCTGTGTCTCGGAGGGCCGCAGAGGGGATTGAATTGCACTTGTGAGACCACCCCCAGATAGGCTCGATCTGGAAATGGCTGTGGTTCAGCCTTGTGTGTGAAGGAAAAATTGCCATCTGATCATTTCTGAGCCGATTTATCCAATTTACGCGCGGAAAGTGACGAGGTTTCCACCTCACTATAATCTTTTTCGCGTCTTATTTTGATATGCTATGGTAGATATGGAATAAAAAAAACAACAACACATTTATAAGCTTTGTTTGAAAAAGAATTTACGCTCTCTGGAACAACTCGACGTGCTTTCCTTCGCCTAAATAATCAAATTGAACTGAAGCAGTCGTTTCCACCTACCTGTTGATGGATGAAACGCTGGGGACTGTGTCGTTGTCGCAGACGCCCTCAGCCAGTAGTCGGTCCCTTATCTCCCAGGCGAACATGGTCGGATTCTGGCGCTTATATTCTGCTATTTTATCCACCACTTTCGGAGTTGCAACCTTTGGTTTGGAGCCACCGATGACTCCAGGTTTAATACTGCCGGTTTCATAGTACCTGCATGGGGACAGAGTGCATGTTCCTGAATGGATCCCTCCTTCATTCAACAATCCAGTCAGTCAGTCGTCTGAATGATGAGAAAAGTGGCTTTAAAAAATCGTCTGAGTGGAAACAAATATTTTCCAACCTTCTGTAGTTAAATGTAGGCCAAAAAAAAAGATAAAAAAAAAAATCCTACAAATATGGGCTTTTTAAAAATCTATTATAGCTGTGGAAGTGTGCTGTTATATGGGCCTAATGTGTGTCAGCTGGAAGGTGAACAGCGGATTTTCAACGAAAAGCGGTGTAATTCAAATTACACAATATAAAGGCAGTGACACGAACAGCACAAAGGACAGTCCAGCTGTAAGAGCACAGTTTAGACCTTATTGCCAGTCTCCGTGAGCTTACAGTAGCATGCACGACATGCCACCATGACCTATTGGTATAAATGTTGGTGACAAACATTCAGTGTGTGTGAAATGAAATACCTCTGAAATGCCTTCTGATAGCTGAAAAAAATATATTTCAAAATATTATCTCACAGCAGTTACGCTCTGAAGTAAAAAAAAAAGATGTAGATCTAATTTGTCAGATTTTACACTGATGAAAAAATCACACCAACTTAAAATTGTTCTAATGGCATTTTTTTTTTTCCTCTAATGGGCTCAACAGTGAATTTATAGTAGCCGTACACTGTCGTGTCTTTCACAATCTGTTAAAGGACTTAAAGGTCAATTTTCCAGTGACCTCATGGCGCTTTATAATATTTTCTTTATCACCTACATTCTCTTAAAATATCAATATAGCCTCATATTCTTCTGGCGTTTATTATATCGATCATGATTAGCTTTACGTTTCCCTCCTGCAATTCATTTTGTGATTATGATGCTTTTTTTCTTGCGAGGCTCAGAATTGCTGTGTTCAAACAAAAAACAAAAAAAAAAAAGAACAAAAAAAAAAGAAAGTAAAAAAATGACCTGCCTATATAACCGATGACTGAGGCTGAAATAGAGCTGGGTGCGCATATAGGAGCTATAGAAGATTGATGTTTGACACATATAGGGCTCTGTCGGTAGTGGGTCCCCCCTTTTACCTGCCGAGGATTTTGCTGACACAGCCGTGACTGACCCGTAGCTGTCTGGAGATGTCGCAGGGCCGGACGCCCTGGTGGGCCAGCTCCACGATCCGCTGTCTCACCACGTCCGGGAGGGGTCTGCCGTTCACAAACACCCCGCCGAGCTGGTTCACACCGCCGTGCCCTGCGTGGGATACAACAGCAGCACAGGGGAGCATAACATTACATACCTGCAGAGGACACGGGGTCGTCTCCTGTGCATTTATGTTATAGGGGAAAAAAGCTATGCGTTGTATTTTCAATCTAAAGGGGGCATTATTTCTTCTAACACACACACACTATGATTCGTATGTAAAAGCACTTTTTTTTTAAAATTTTGCCAACAATGCAACTGTGTTTTTGCACTAATAATAATAATAATAATAATAATAATAATGGTTAAAACTATTAATATTGAAAGCCACTTAAGAGGGAAAAAACGAATTGAATGAGTGTGTTGCTTTTAAATTGGCATAATTTAAAATATAATTAGTAAAGACCAGAATAGAATGAAAATACATTTTAAAAAACTAAAAAAAAAAAAAAGGTTTTCTCGGGTTCTTTCGAAAGCCAGTAAAAATGAACATTTAACAATAACTCCTTTCTCCCTGTACATTGACGTGGTTAGGCAATATTTTCCAAGAGCATCTCCTCCCCTGCAGCCTAACACATGTCGCAGATATCGTGTTTCAACCTGTTTAATTTTCCTGCACAATTACTGTAAATAATTAAAATGAGCTTTGATAACTCATATTACAAACGCGTATGGTGCGAATAAGGAGGAATCAATAATTTACACACAGTCCCGGCTCTTCTTTACGCATATCGTATGGAGAAAAAAAAAACAGAGGAGGTAAAACAGTTACTGCTTCCTACATATATTTTAGCTCATCAGGATTTATTCTTTACCACCTTAATCTGATCTGAGAGCTGGTAAACAAAGCGACACGCTCCCGTCCATTTGCACACAACGTGCTCTCCTCTCCCTAAAGCATCTGTCATTTCGCAGGTCGTAAAAGCTTTGTATTTTAATCGAGGGACTTTTTATTTCCTAACTTCACCGATTATTTACTTGATTCAGCTCAAATCGTCCGTTTACACTAAACTTTGACACGAGGAAACTTTCGACAAATGAAACAAACAAAAAAAAACTTCTCACTGACCCATGTGATCTTAAAAATAACCCAGAAAATTTCTTTCCAAACAGCCATTTACCAATATTTTCACATTCATCGTTTCATAATTATTGCTATTATTATTACTGTTATAAATAATGTAAATAAACCTAATTTTAAACTTTGGCAACGTTTTTAGGAGAAAATGGAGAGTTGGACAAATAACTTGAAGTATAATTTAAGTTTAATCTGCAGTACATTGGTGAATAACGATCCTTAATGGACTTTAAGAAGAAAAAAATAAGTGTGCTACAAATGCACATTTAAATGAATTCCAGCGCTGTCTCTGTAAATGTGTTGGATACAATTTTGCGCAGAAGCTGAAGTCACAGCACACACACGCACACACACACGCACGTTTTGGGCTCTAAACTTATTCATATACTCACGGTGCATCGCTGAGAAGGGGTCTGCTTTGCAGTGAATATCCATGGGATAGCAAAGGAAAGAAAGGTAATCGACTGAGGTCGCCGTTTCGCCTCGGTGGTGCAGCTTTAAAGGGGTAAAAAAAAAATCAAGGGTTTATATTTTGGTGTAAAACAGTCCGTGTGGGCAGAGTCCGCAGGGCTGCAGCAGCAAATAACTTCTTGAGGGCGATGCTAAGTTTTTTTTTTTTTTGTGTGTGCGTGTGTGTGTGTCCTCCTGGTAAAGTCTGAAGTGAAAAGTCTGCGGACGGGTTGGCTGTCAGGTGCAGAGCATGACCCAGGCGTGTGCAGAGCGCACCGGCAGCAGCAACATCGGCTCAAAACCGGCTCAGTGTTTGTGTTTTAAAGGGCATCGTGAGGAAAACAAAGCGGTAGCTCGAATCTCCACGGGTCCGCTCGGGAATCTGAGGCCGACCACCACCAACAACAACAACAATAACAAACAAACCAAAAAAAAAAAAAAAAAAAAATCCTCTCTCCTCCTTGACGGCGTGGAGCAGCGGCCGGGCTCTGTGCTTTAATCAGATAGGGGCGGAGATGACAACAACATGGACACGGCGGAGTCTACAGAGCAGTGCGTCCCCCTCTCCTCCAGAATGGGCTGTGCCTGAGCCAAGCTTTGGGCTGAGAATGAAGCCCCTCTCCTTGTGTGTCTGTTTCTAAAAGCTGCAGTCCCACAGATCACCCCCACCGCTGCCACAAACACCACCCACCCCCCCACCCCCCATCCCACAGATCCCCTCGCATAGAGATGGATGACTTGTCAGACAAAGGCAATAGATTCCAACACTTTGTGATTCGCCCACGTAAAAACCTGCAGCTCAAATGAGGAGGTCCCTGCATCCGACAGCCAGGAAGGGGAGGGAGACGAAATGGGAAATGATGAGACTTTGGGGTGAAGAATCAAGGAAATTAAAGGCAGGGCGGTAGAAGAGAGGTAAAGCACTGTCAGGCTGCTGTGTGTTGGTTAAAGCGATGCTACTTAGATGTTTTTTCGGGACTCCCAGTGGAAACACACGGTGAGTGTGATCCAGGGAAGGGATGTCCACTACAGGGATTTTTACTGATGCCACTACAGATCTAAGGTGACATGGAGGACCTGGATTAAAACTACACTTATACCTATTCTAAATTTCACTGTAAATGGAATAATATTTGAAATGAACTGACTCTTGGGTGCTCCTGATTTACACTGGCCACCTAATAACCCACTTTGTTAACCCCAGGTCTACAGTGTAGCTCAAAATACAGCAGATTGCTTATGCTTTGCAACTAAAAAAGAGAAATAGGATGATATCTAACAAAAAAAAAAAACAGCTTCTGTTTCAGAAAATGTGATGCACACCATCAGAGGAGCACATCAAGAAAAGATATAGTTGAAATCTTTGCGAGTTGTGAATTCACCATGAATTTTTGCTCTTTTTTCCCCTTTCCTTAGCACTCCAGGTTCTGACAGTCAGGTTAGCTGTGTGAGGCCAAACAGGAGGTGTGTGCAAGGTGAGCTCGCAGCCTGCAGAGGGAGAGTCAGTCAGAAGGCCATCATCATCACCATCATCAACATCACCATCATCATCACCATCATCATCATCACCACCACCACCACCACCACCGTCCTCCACTGTGCGCCTGTGGCCGGCATCGCTCTGTAGATGGCGCTCATACAGTAGGAGAAGCAGCCCGCTGTGCTCAGGTAGGCTGATGCTGCTGAGGTTGGCCGGGTCAAAGGTTGTCGGTAAGCCCACTGTGGCAGAATTATGCCCTCCTAATCTCTTCCGGTAGAACTCAATCTGAGGGACAACAAAAGGGGGAAAACAGCCAGTCAAAGAAGAGTTACAGATCCAAATAAAGTGCTGACTTTAATGGGCTTTATGAGCTTAACGCATGAGGTTAACACCAACCCCTGCATCTCACTGCCATTAAAGGGGCTGCACTTTTTTTTTTATGTAGAGAAGCATTAAAAATATTTCTGTGTGCACATGGTATCAGAACAGTGATGGATGTCGATTTATGAATGAAGCTGCATTTATTGCCACGTGAATTTAAAGTTGGTCGCTGTACAAAAGGAGCAATAATAATAATACTGATAATATAGTCGTTATTTAGAGGATTTGTCAGCTCCTTGTCACAGGACTGTGTGTCGCGTCCAGTTGCCCTCTGGTCAAATTTGAGGACGATTCCTCTTTTTCTTTCTGTTTTTCTTTTTTTTTTTTTTCTCCCCCTCTTTTTTTTTGGGGGGGGGGGGAAGCTTCTGGTACAATATGTAGCACCATGGGCTGTAATTTCACACGTCAGTGCACTTTTGCCCTAAAGCTGCTGCTATTTCCCCCACAACACCCCGATTTGCCCCCCGTACGTCTCTGTGCTGCCGCGGTGACGTCCCTGTGTCACGGAGCCACAGCAAAACAAACGGTGTGATAATTAAGAAACTGTTAGTCCTGACTTCACCCCTTTTAAAAGCCCAGCCACCGAGGACCTAATGCGATTATTGTTTTCGATTTTTCTATGTCTGCATTATACAATGAGGAGCCTCGACACAGTTGTCAAACCCCATAAGAGCAGTTGATTTTAATACTGTAGTCTCCTTCCGACACTTGAAACATTTACACACTTTACATATCGTTCTTTATTGATACCATTAGAGGGCAAACCGATCACAATAAACCTGCTTCATTTTTCTTTATTGTAAAAATGCACTATAATAAAGTAAAAGGATGCCTTATATCCATGATAATAATTGTTATCATGATGGCATATTTATAGTAATAATAATAATAACAATAATAATTGTATTTTAATAAATGTGTTGGAGAGGAGAAGCAATTTCTTCGGAGACTAAACTCGTCTTTTTCCACAGTTTTTTGAAACATGAGGCCTGTAGCCGCGTTCATGTCAACAATCGATACTGCTGTTTTCATCATCCTCCGTGTGTTTGACACGATGGAGGAGCTGCCAAACAGTTGTACGTCCCGCTCTCTTAACCACCGGGTTTCAGTCAACAAGAAATAAAAATGTGCTATTTGTATAAAATTGGTGTCCATATCTGTTTCTAAACTTAAAACTTGGAGTTAGATTTTTTTCTTTCTTTCTTCTTTTTTTTTTAATCAAGTGGGAATGATAATAGCAAATATCTGAGGGGCCATAATGTCCCCTGGCCCCAGTTTGGGAGAGTCACTACACTGCAACTTGTTACCAGCTGACTTGTAAAGCTCACCAGTTGTTTAACCTTATGTAAGCATTTGCAGATGTGAATATTTATTCTAAAATAAATACGTTTATTCCCATCTCTATATAGACAATTACATATATATACATTTTAAATGCATCCAAATATAAATCATTTATCCTTGCACTACTTGGATGTAGTATAAACTCTGTCCACCACATGCAGGTGTCAGTGAAGTAAACACTCTGCTCTAAACGTCCTGCACCGAATACTTTGTCTCTACAATAAGAACAATTTTAAATATTTAAATACATGTGTCTTGATGCTGCAGATCCACACCCACCACGTTAATTCTCTAATTCTGTGCACTTTCCCCTCACATCTATTTTTCTCCTATTAGTCAAAACATCAGCATCATATCGGGAGTCACTTGTAATATCCCACAATGATTTGGTGTCTCCTGACACCCAAAGCCATATGGGTAGGCTATGCCAAACTGCAGGATATCAGCTGCGTCCTCAGATTGCTTATTCATGTGCTTTATAACGGGAGCAGATGGATATCAATTTGACTCTATCCTCGACACCATCACAGATTGATTTTGTACTTGCTTTTAATTTTGCCATAATTAATTAGATCATTACAACTGTTTTCCATCGATCTTCCCATCTAAACCCAAAATTGAGAGGTGAATTAGATTGTGATCTATGTTTTCAATTATATCCCCAAGCATATAGGTGATGTTAATAGACTATTAAGGTCACGTGCAATAATAATAATTATGACCATAACAGTAATAATAATGAGGATGAACCACATAAAAAAAAAATTTCTGACTTGAATTTTTGACATTACACAAAAGCAAGAACGAAGTTTGAATACAAAAGGTCACTGAAAAGTATGGAGGGGAAAAGCACGCTGTGCTTTGTTTGGTCTAAGAATAAAAATTAAAAAAAGGTTGAAAAAAAGAAAAAGAAAAAAAAAAAGAAATAAAAATCCAGAGAGGCTCCACAAGCAGAGAGCTACAGCCTCTTCACAGTTTTGTTCCACACAGCGCGACCAACATACCGGCAAACAAACATTGACATTAGTATGAGGCAGAGGGAGAAATCCTTACCTGATCGACCAGCGCTGTGAGGCATGGTTCTCTCTTGTCTAATGGTGCGTCTCTCCGATGCAGCCCAGTAGATCTGTCCGGCCTCCTGCGCTCCCTCCCCGGCTGGGCGTCGTGCTTCTCCCCGCTGGTTGTCAGAATCTTTGACCGATCATCCAAAACTAAACGGTTTAGGCGACAACAAAAAGAAGAAGCAACCCTGCTCCAATGAACTAGGAATTGATAAAGGGGGTAAAAAAAAAAAAACGAAAGAAAGAAAAAGAAATCAAAGAACACATTGCTTTGCAGGTGCTGAATTAAAAGGAACTGTAGCTAAAACTTTGTCTCAAATGTGTTAAAAAAAAAAAAAATAAGAAAGAATTAAGACTGATTTTAGTTTGTAAATGGAGCTCCCAGTATTTGACTCAGCGATGGATGTACATTTTAAAAACACCATATTTCATCACTCACTGCGTGTTAGTCTGCTCAGCGTTACAACTCAGTAAGAAACTATTAAAATGTGGTGAGATTATTGATGAAAATATGCTCGGGAAATAATACATGCATGGAAATGATCAACAGAAAGACTTCAAACCTCCTCATGAACACAATGAATTGTTAAAATTATTTTAATTTGAATTCATTTGCATGGTAACAAGGCTATAGTTTTGTATAGCAGGTTCAGCACTGAATGCTGCAAAACATGTATGAAATTACATTCATTACTCTCTTGCTCTTTCATTCTCTCTCTCTCTCTCTCTCTCTCACACACACACACACACACACACATGCAGGCAGTCAAAGAAAAGAAGATAGTGTGTGTGTGTCACAGAGAAATAGGATGCAAAAAAACATTTGCAAAAAGTCAAACATTTTCAATATACCTTTGTTATAAACAACCTGATTTTCAGCTACCTGACCAAAGTATTATTACTAAAACTGAGGTTTCAACTGTTTTATCACTCCAGATATGCATTTTTTTCCCTTATCAATCATGGTTTGGATAATCGCATAAGTGAGTCAAGAGATTTAGTCCAGGCACACGTATATAAACTTCACAAAGGAAACTTTCTCAATGTGTTTAACAGTGTGAGGGAATACAAAAAAGTATAAGGGAGAGTATAAAACTTAGTAACTGGAACATTAACAGATGAATAACCAGTAAAAATGCAATATTACAATATCCACAAGAACGACAGAGCGTGGTAAAGCAATAAAGTTCAACATTAAAAGATTATAGCTTCTCTATCGGCTATTTAACAAACATTTTGCATTATAAGACTCTTTACAGTGCTTGAAGTTCAGAAATGGCAATAACACTGCTACTGGACCAAGGATCAGTAATGGCTATTATAGAACACTTTATATCTAAAATACTCAGCCAGAAAAGATCAGCTCCTTATTTAAAAAGTCATTTAAACAACTACCTCACTTTCCAACTTGGTGATGTGCTTTTTAAAATATCAGCTCTTTAAGATACATGATTGCATTTGTATATCTTAAGCCTATAATGTGATTGAAAACAGATATATATATGAATAAAGTTGTAAAACTAAAGTAAATGCACAAATATGGATAAAACAGAGTTTTATGACTTGCAACTATTTAGACCAATTAACTACTGGAAAAAGTGTAATTCACAGATTGTATATATGGTTTGTAGAAAGTAATATCACAAAATTATAAATCCATTCAGGTATATGGTTCTCATTTTTTCTGCAGAGTTCATTTCTGCATTCTTAATAATCATCCATAAGCAGCCCAAGTGATGGTTTAGACTCATTTATATTTAAAGACTGGTCGACACAAACCGACACACAATATTGTGTTGATTTTACTGTGTTATTGGTCATTGTGGCGAATACTGAAATTACAAACGTAGTGAGAGCCGAGCCTGCCCCTGCGATCTTGACATTGCTGATTTTAATAAGTGTTTTTCCTCTTTCTTGGTGTTCAGGCAACACTCTTGGGGTCTGCGGGAACATCGGGATGGGAGGAACCCAAATCGAGGAGCTTAAATGGCCATAAAGCTGTGTGGGCTGTCAGTAATGGAACCTAAGCTCTTTTCAGAGCCACACACCACATTTACGGGTTATGACCGTAGTCTGCAGGAGAGGCAGATTGAGAATTGAGGGAGTGGAGTGATTTTGGTTGGACGGTGTTGTCGAGGGGGAGAGAGATCTTATGGCATAGTCCATTAGACTGGTCAATGGTATCTACTCTGTCCAAGATTGCCAGGGGGGCTGAAAGTGAAGTAGTGTGTGTGTGTGTGTGTGTGTGTGTGGCGGGAGTGTGAGGGGTAGGGGTGCAGTGGGGTGGGGGGGGGGGTATGTGGTGGTCAGGGTAATGTTGAGGTGTGTATTTCAAGCCCTCTCCTCCACTCTCCTCTCCACAGAAAGCCAAAGTTTTCACCTGCATTTCCACCCTTCATTCTCCAGAGCCCCCACCACACTGCCCCCCCCCCATCCCACCCCAGCCCTCCTCCTCTCCCCTTTTTAAAAATAGTGTTCCACTTGCTCATGGGCTGAACATTAAATAAACCTCCCTCCTTCACCCGACATGCCCCCACCCCCCACACTTCCTTACCTCGGAGGAGGCCACTGTAACTCTATGCACCAGCCTGTGCCCATCTTTTATAATACAATACACCAGCATATTCAAATCATATGTGCAAATTTCATAAAGGTGAAACACCATCGTAGTTTTATAAGCTATCGGTTATCGGCATATGAATGGTTAAATATAGAGTTTTTATAATATTTCTTTCCCTCAGAGGGGAACTGGATCGAGAAACTAAGACAACAACACAGCAATATGTTTCCTGCCTGGTGTCTGGATGGTTTGTAGGAAATCTGGGCTGAGCGACAGCCAGTATCATCATCATCAACTCTTGCCAGCTTTTCATATTTAAAGCCAGCAAGGGTTTAATTACCAAATGATGACAGTGTCATATGGTACCATGATGGCACAGAATGAGGGTGTGTAATGCGCATATGTGTGTGCGTCTACCTCACTGTGTTGTACACATTTGTTTGTGGCAAATATGAGAGTGCGTGCACCTTTGTGTGTGTGTGGGCAGGAGGTGTTAATGGATAAAAAAAATAAAAAAAACACGCAGTAAAACATCTGTAATTTGTAATTCTGCAGTATTCAATGGCTGCTCATGGATTTCTAATTTCAGTGTATATATATATATATATATATATGTATATTTCCTTTTTTATTTTTTATTTCTTTTTGTCTTTCCCTTGTCCAAGATAGAAACAGTCAAATTCCTAATATGTTTATGCATACCTGGCAATAAAACTATTTCTGATTCTGATCATGATCATGTCATATGATCGTCTTGTACGACCAGAACAAAAAACACATTTTTAATTTCACCTTTTTAACACTAAGATAGTCGGTAGCTGAAGGGCCTGAACAGGGAAACAAACAGTGGGCAGGAAGTGTTGTGAGATAAAAAAAAAAACAAAAAAACACACACACACAGTAAAACATCTGTAATTTGTAATTCTGCAGTATTCAATGGCTGCTCATGGATTAAAGATTAAAATCTATTGTCTTAACAGATGGAAGAGAGAGGGAGAGAGAGAGTAAGGAAAGGGGGACACTCATGCACATCCCATTTCCATTTGTATATGAGCAGCACAGTTTGGCTAATCACAGTGGAAAAATAAGCTGTCTGCTTGCCTCACTATGGGCAATGCCACCATGAGCTTTAATTCCAGCTGTGGAGACATTAGAGTCACAGGACTCGTTCTGTTGTGATGGGACTGTGTCAGCCTGCAAAGAGTATTTGTTTATTAATATTCAAAGGGGAATAAAGCACAGAGACGCACTGTGATCAGCAGATAGGAAAGGCATTATAATACACTCAACTCCCACCTTCCCAAACCATCAAGCTGTGATGACATCAAAACTAAACACTATTGTCAGATCTCAAGGCCCTGCAGAACAGTGAGCGAGGTGACTATCAAACTGTGGGTGGTTGCAATATGAAAGTTTTTTTTTCTGTAATTAACATTTGTCACTGGCTTGTTTGAAATGTAGATAATTGTGCACAGAAAGAACACAAGACACTGCATGGATGAGTTAGAATTTCTTGTTTAGTCTGTGTGGTCTGCTTTGAAAGGGCTGTGTGTGTGTGTGTATGTGTGTTTGTATATATGTGTGTGTGTGTGTGTGTGTAGGGGTAATGGTCTGGTCAGTGGAGTGAAGCAGACCACCTGAGAGTTGTTTTTGGGCATTAGTGTGTGTTCTGTGTGTGTGTGCGTCTGATATATGACACTGGCCATCTGAAGGAGGTGCCTTGCTCTCCCTCTCCAAACTGCATGAAAGGGAGCTGAGAAGCCTGATGAATTAAAGCCTCTCTTCAATAAAACATCAGAGTCTTTCAGTAACACACGCTTGAGATGCCCCAGTAATTGACTTTTGGACTTTAGGATTTACATGAACCCTCCAAAAGCAGCTTACCTGTGCAGTGATGCCCCTTGAGTCTGGATCCATTCCCTGTTGATGTGGATTTCCATAAACTCATACAATATTTTTTTTTTTGATAAGTGCAAAACTATCCACTGTAGATAATTTGAAGTATTTATTGAAGTGTTTGAATTTATTTTATTGTGAAGAAGAAATCTTACCAAATAAATCTCAATCCATAGATATTTGGCACAATTATATTCTAATGCATTCAACATCAGATTCCACACAATCATGTTTCCTTATTTACTGGATTAAGATAAGTATTAACATTGCTCTAATTTCATTTATTTACTTGAAGGGATTGTATATTTTCAGTCAGTTCAGTGATTTATGTATTACTATTTCACATCATTTATAGATGGCAGAACGGCGGCGTAGTGGTTAGCGCTGTTGCCCCACAATAAGAAAGTCATGGTTTCGGTTCCCTAAACCTAACCCTGGGGCCTTTCTGTGTGGAGTTTGCATGTTCTCCCCGTGCCTGCTTGGGTTTCCTCCCACTGTCCAAAGACATCATGTTTGGGTTAATTGTTGACTCTAAATTGTCCGTAGGTCTGAGTTGTTGGTCTCTGTCTGTCTCTGTGTGTTGGCCCTGTGATGGACTAGTGACCTGTCCAGGGTGTACCCCGCCCTCACCCAATGTGAACTGGGATTGGGTGCAGCACGATGCGGAAACGGATACAGTAGAAGATGAATGAATGAGATAACTTAAAGATAGAAAGTAATCATGTTGGACATAAAACCTTAATTATTACTATCGTTTTTTTTGGTGTTGTTGTTGTTGGTCTTTTTTTTTTTTTTTTTTTTACAAAGACAAAGTATTTCATAAAATAAGACACACACACTCATAGTGAACAAATACACTATATTGGATGTCAGAAACACATTTGTGACTATCTGTCAGACCAAACATTATTCATTGCAGCTGGTCAAAGTAGCCCGAGAGGCTTTGGTACCTGTTTGTTTTCTCACGGCCAGGACCCAGAAGCTATTAAAGAGGGCAAAACTGCTGCAATATTCCATTCATTGCTCTATTCGTCACAAGTGTCAAGTAACAATTGCTCCTTGGATCTTTTACCATGTGGGTAATATGAATTCTGGATACAAATAGAATTTTACTCATCATGTTGCAGTTAAAATTTTCGAAATCTGTGACCTAGAGATTTTTCTGGACAAAATTATGAATTTATTCCCCATCTCATGCAATACATAATAAACTCTTTAACAAGATGTGGAAAGTAAGAGTGAAAGAAGATCTATGGGAGGGGAAGAGTAGCTTGGCAGATTTAATTAATTACTGCATATTAAAATGTTTGTTTACAGAAGTGAGCTGCTACAAGAGGTCCGATGTTAATTAATTTAAGGCGTACTTCCCCCCAGTCTCAGTGATGTGTCACAAGCTGCAGAGTTACTCCCTTTGGCAGGGACTTTGCGTCTCATTGGATATCCATCAATTGCTGTGAGGTGTGTAAGAAACAAAGATGCACGGTGCACAAATTAGACCCAATGTTAACATGATTACATATTAAGATTTCTAATTAGCAGGCAGAAGGGAAAGGTGAAGTTGCTGAGGAACGCCTGGTGCATGTGGCCATTCGAGAAACACAGCAGCTGAAGCATGAATGTTTGTTGGTGAAGCATCTATTTTCTCTCTCAATGCCGAAATCGCTGAATGTTAAGTTTTCTTTTCGTGCTAAGCAGCCCAGATGTTTGTGGCCAAAGTCTTTGTTGACAGATGCAGCTGCCGGACAGACTGCTTGACATCTGTGCTGCTTCTGTCTGGTCTCCAGAGGTTCCTTTTCGGACAATGATGTATCTAACTTCCCTCTGAGGTCAGCTGGACTGAGTCCAGAACATCACCTGCAATCAATAGTGTGGGTAAAGCAGGCCCTGCTGAACGCATGTGAGGGCAAAGACTCCACTCAGAAGCCCTCTGTGGGGAAAAAAGGCCTGCATGGCCCATTGCCTTGCTAAAACCAAACCACAGCCAGGTTGGATGGTTGACACACTGGGATCTTTAGGAGAGGGGTACAAAGATGGGAGAGTCAGAGAAAGATAGAGACAGAATGAAGAGAGCGCGAGGTAAGAAGCATTGCTGGTAAAAAACGAAACACACCTCAAATAATCAAATATCATGTTTAGGCCTTTCATACCAGGGCCATTAGGGCCGATCCATCAAGCACACCATGACAGAGAGTCATAGACTCAGATGCAGAGAGAGGATGCTCATTGAGGTGAAGAATGACAGTATTTGGGGGACGCATGTAATTATTTCACTTCTTACAGTCATTATTGACCCAGGTTGCTGCACCATCAGCAGCTAAGAGCCTTACATCTACATGCCATGCACTAGTGTAATGTTACAGCG
Organism: Remorina albescens; assembly: GCA_034769265.1. Taxonomy (NCBI): domain Eukaryota; kingdom Metazoa; phylum Chordata; class Actinopteri; order Carangiformes; family Echeneidae; genus Remorina; species Remorina albescens. Next base: position 9,874,655 of record CM068491.1, on the reverse strand, counting down.
CGGCAATCTAACACGTGTTTCCGACAAATTGCTCTTTTACCTCCGATCATCATTATCATGCCACAGCTTCAGAGCAGGGCAAGCATCTCCTCCATCTTACGTAAATATGCAACGGTGGAAAAAACTAAACTGTCATCTACATGATGAAGAAAATGAAAATATAATTTTCCAGCAGTTCCCTTTTACAAAGGAAGCAATATTTTCTTTGGTTTTTGAATTCTTGGATCATGTTCGATCCTATAATATTTAAACTTTTATTTAAACATACTTTAAGTACATTTACATTTATGCTTTTATTTTGACAGTGAACTTTAACAAGGTGACAGGAAATTAGGGTAGATAGGGAAGAGATTGTGTCTGCTTATTTTATTGTTTTGATGTTACTGACATTTCTCCAACACCTTTCTGTCATCTAAAATTAGGAATAAAAAGCACTATCCAACTTCATTAAGAGTAAAATTTCCAGCCAAACTATTTTACATTAAGCAATAAGAAAGTATTACCTATTTCTCACTTGTACTCTCTCTCTTACACACACACACACACACACCCGCACACACCCTTTTTTCTTTAAAGAATGTGACATAGAAAAACTGACCCATTTATCCAATATACACTTGTGTTGCTTCTGCCCAAACAGCCATGGTTTATTTTTTATTCTTAAATCTCAGCTGCCGACAGTGCGGCGACTGCTTCCTCAATCAAGACCTTACAGTGGCACAGTGCAGACTCCAGCGCTGAAGACAGTGGTGTCTGGGACACAGAGGCTCGGGAACGAGGCAGATGCATGCATGTGTGAGCGCGTTTGTGTGTTAGTGCCAACTTCTACTGTAAGTGGGATTTGAAGAATTGGCACAGTCATCTGAGCAGTGCTTCGCGTCTCTCACAAACAAATGAAGGCCTGGAGCCTCAAAGTGAGATTGATATCTCTTTTTCAACTTCACAGCGAATATTCTGAATATGGAGAAGGGTTTCTCACTCCCAGGGGAACGGAAGGGTGCCTCGTCTCTCCCCCCAACCTCTACACCACTAACAGCAAGAAAAAAAATGGCCTGGGCACATCTTTTGTGTTCATCAACATTCACTCATTCATCGTGCGTCCTGGCAGCTGAAGTGTCGTCAAGCACGACACGATAGATGGCCCAGAAATCCACTTTGTCTCAGTGAGGAGGATGTCTGAAATTGAGTTTGGAATTAAAATAGAACAATCCCCAATTTTTTTCTGGACTAGAAGCAGAGCCATGCATTTCACTTAGCGAATGAGAACTTTTCAATTTGTGTGGCAGGTTGTCAACAGAACCCAGCCATTAAATAGGTCAAGGATGGATATACTCAGGCTACAATGCTCTCTGAACAAAGAAAGTTGTGAGCATGTTTGCAAAACATCATTTGTTTCACACACACAAAAAAACTTAAACTTTCTGGATTATACACCTAAGCGAATAAATAGATGTATGAGTTGGGTTTTCTAAAGCAACTAATAAATACAACCAACAAAAAAACCCGCTGTGCTAGAGTAGCAGCTAGCTCCTTTCAAAGCTGCCTAGCTTTGACTGGAAAGATGATTAGAAACAGATCCTTGGGTGGGATTCACCACGGCCAGATGTAACGATTCCCACCACGTGGAGACTTTGACAGTGCTGGTCCTGATCTGACTCAATGACCTTGTCCTGCATGGGTCACAAACTAAGCAAAAGTTTACAACACCAAGGCAGCGGACCTCTGAAAATGTCTTTGTTAATGTCTGTGTCCTGGAAATAACTTCCTGGATCAATACAACATAGTGGTATGTTTTCAACCATCTGCAATTGATATATATTTGACTGTCAATTTCCTGTTGGATACACATAGCTGCACAAAACGCATGTCTACTCATTGGGGTCAGTGATTTCTGCTGTTTTAATATGAATTCATGGCCGTGTATTTTCTGGTGCTACAATTTTATTCACTGTTTTTATATATTTTATATCTTTTTTTAAATAACCAATTAAGTGACAAATAATTTTAGAATGTGACTTTTTTTTTTATACTATTCCTCCTTCATACATGTGTCTTATCTTTCTGCGTTTGGAGCTCTCTTACTATTGTATCTGTATCTGTAGACATAGATGCTAGTGCCCACCTTTCTGTCAGAGAACATGTACAACTAAAGCACAACTCTTTTCAATCGCAACCTTGCAAAACAACTTCGTAATGATCTCTCTCTGAAAGGTAAATCAATTATAAAACCACAACAGAACCGTTTTGTCATAAAATGGTAATCAGTGTGGGTCCTGACCTCCCTTTTGGCACCTCAACTCCCCCAGCTGAGGACCAGAGTAGGTCTGCGGTCCACACTTAACAACAGGCAGGCGTAACACACTGGCTGAGCATTGTGGGGCCTTTGTCTTCATTCAGGGGAAGATGAAGTTCTTGCCGCCACGTTTATCAATCATGGAGGGGCTCCAGCTGTTCCACAGGCTTCGGCCTGGCTTCAACAGCCGGCCTTACAAATTGTCTGTGAATAGCAAGGAAAATGGACCCCAACCATACACATACACATACACAAACACAAACAAAATTAGCATTAACATACACACATGGCCATATACTAATGCAAAGACCAGAATCAAGTATATACAATCAGACCGTTGGCTTTCATTTAACACAAAGACTCACGCACACACACACACACACATACACATAAAGGCACAAACCACACCATCACAGACACATACAAAGCCTTCATTGCTCATGCAGATGCACTCAAATACATAATACCTATTGTTCACGCCTCGTGACAAATGTTTCTGTACAGCCTTTCCACAGACATGACCAACCCTGCCGTCTGCTCTGTGCAATTACAAGATGGATTAACAGCTCTTTCAAATACTGTCATCGTCACCTTGCATGCCTTAGGGGAATCAGAGGAAGCTGCGTTCCTGAAAATTACGCCCAATTACAGCTTAATGAATGAACGAGAGACTTATACTCCTGAACAAATCAGCCATCCTGAAGCTGGTTTGAATTTACTGAAATGACATTTTTAGGGTCTAATTTTGTGTATATATCCGCCTCAACATGTCAGAGATCCAGCGCCCACGGAGTATAATTCTGCATGTAGAGAATTATTATTTTATGTTTGTAGGAATGATCTGTCCGCTTTAATAGAAATGAAAAGTTACACCTGTCAACAAAATAGATAGATGGACATAGAAATTAGCTGTTCTCCAAGGTCAGGCTGTGATTGCATTGTTACTCTCACATGCCACTGTGATCTGCACTCTCACTTTTTCATCATATTCTGCACATCAACAAAACAGCAACAGAAAGAAATGAATGGGACAAAGAGAGAGAGAGCAAGAGATAGGAGAAAGTAGAAGAAGAGAAAGGGATACAAATTGATCGTTTGGTGGCTAGATCAGTCATAGTCATCCTGGGCGGATGGATGAATGTCTTTGATGGCCACTGCAGGTTCAGGCAGGGAGAGTGTCTGAAAACAAGAAAAATTGGTTTGGGCCCCCGGGAGGGAAATCAATGTGCGAGGGGCATGTAAGTGCTGTACTGTTGATTTGTGCAGGGCTATGGGGGTTGTCCAAAGTTTGAGGGGTCTTGAATGTGACAGCTAAATTCTCTTTCGAAATGTCCATGCTTTGTTTGCTTCTTTACAAAAAAGAAGCAGAAAATGTGGTGAGTTGAAGTGCGGAGGTTTTAACCCATTAACATCCACATTTTAATCATTTCCTTAGCAGTTTAGTCAAGTGAGCTGAGCGATGCAAAATCTGTTGAAATTTTGTTCAAGTCCTTCTTGGCAATAGTGCAAGCATCCTTTTTTTAAAAGATCCAAATTGGGGTTTTTTTTGTTTTCCATGAAAACGCCTCAGCAACAACATGTTGTGAATTTCAGATCTTTATTCTTATTCATATTATTACCATTGAGATTTGAAAAGAAATAATGACTAAATAAAAAATGGCTGAGTCTCTAACATTATGTTGAATTGATACTTATTGGATTCAGTTTTAATAATATGCACTTTGATCCAGTAATAATTTTTGAGATTTTTTTGTTGCACTTTTTCCACCAATTAAGGGATGATAAATATGCGCAAATTAAACATTTTGGGATTTCCATGTGTAGCTAGTAAACTTCTCTAACATACCTAAAATGGTTTTTATTCAGTGCTGTGGTCCATTTCTAAACCGATGAGTGTGTATTTATGGCACTACAACCTTCGCTTTGTCAGGCTACACACAGGACCGCAAATCTTTATGCTGAGCCACGATCAAGTCTTAAGACTGCTCAGAGGCTGCTTGATTTAGTGTAGTTGAATAGTTAAGTTCACCCTGTTGAGATTTGAACTGCTGAGGGGGATCTTTGGCGAAAAAATACCCAAAAGGTTATCTGACCCAAACACAATTATTTATTTCTGCACACCCGTTTATTTTCTCTGTTCATGAGAAATATTTATTTCCTACGCTCATTCTTTTTATTGTATATCTATGGGTCACATGAGTGCATCATAATCATTGGAGTTCATAGTATCTTCAACTGTGCTCCTCTGACATTTTCTATCCAGCAGGCCGGAGGAGGTCAGCAACTGGCCTAGTCACCGTATTTCTTTTTTTTTTTTTTTTTTTTTCTGGTATGGAAAATCTTGAAGCCCCAAATGATGTCCCTTCATCTTATTGGGGTTGTAGTGCTGCAGCTTTTAATCTTTGACCAGAGGTAGTGGGTGAGGAGGTGGTGAGGCAGGTGGTTAGATGCTTCAGGGAGTTTTGCACTAAGAGTGAGGGGGCCAAAATACAATCTATCTATATCTATCTGTGGGAAGCGCTCTTCCAGCTGTAGTCTGTTATGCTCTCAGGCCACTGTACTCACAGGGTTTTTCACACTAATGGTTGCCACTATCTCATTCACGGTGGCAGTAATAGGGTTTTATTAACTGATTAGTCTCTATTTTCGGGGTGGAAACAAGAATCAAAATCTCATGCTACTTAATGGGGCCATTGTGACTTGAATAGTTATATGTGTTGGATTATGATTTTTTTCCTCTTTGAACGATGATGCAACCAAGTCAATTGTGCTCTGGTAATGAGTCATATGACAACTCCTGGGGTTTCTCCTAACTATCCAGGCAAATGTCAGCAGTCTACCCCCCATTCCCTTTGATGACCTATTAAATATTATGAGGACCCCCTCCTGTGTGCACTGTAGTCTCAGTCATATCAAGATGGTGTTTAATGCCCATGAGACAAACAACAGACAGATTAAAGCTATTATACCCTGCTGCACTCCCACATTCACCCTCTACAAAGTGGAGTTGTGATGAGTTGTTTAATAGTTTTGCGGCTGAAAACCAGTAAAACACAATGTTGGGTTATAAACGACATGTTAGAATTTTTAGTACAGTGATCTTTCAAAACAAAGCAGACTCTCTGCCTCAGACATAGAGGACTCACCTCCCTCTGATCCAGTAGTTGTTATTAATAAAGCTACTGAAACCTAATCAACTTCAAATACTGCTTGTCAGATAGACAATATATTAAGACTAATGATGATTTTATTCTCAGCCAAATGACAGACTTCATATTTTTTCTAACATGGTCATTTTCTGGCTTGTGACTCAAGTATAGGAAGCTAATTATATGATGATCTGAGCAAAAATAACTTCTCATTTTCAAGAATAATGGGAGAGAAATGTTATAGATTAATGGCACTATTTATCTTTTTTAAATTTCTGTCTTTCTCTGGTGATGGCAGCGCTCCCCAAGGAAAATATTCATAAAATGAAATTGAAGTCATAACTTAATAGGTTATTAAAATTTTTGAATGCATATCACTTCTCCTTTTGCAGCGCTGTAAATTTAAATTGAAGTTTGTGGTGTTCGAAGACACTGGCAGGAGTTTTTTTTTTTTTTATGGTGGCACAAAAGAGGGAGGACATGCATCTCTGTCAGTGGGGTATTTGCTATTCTAATTTTATGGCAGGCCAGATTATCAGGCAGGAATGTCAATGTGCGCGGGCAGACTGCTGACAACACCTCAGTTGTCAGCCATGTGTTTCCATTAGAGAGAGAGCTAGTGTCCAGGGGGTTGTTCACTCAATTATTTTCTATTTCTGTCTTTTATCTTGATTTAAACTGAGACTTTATGCATATTCCTCTCCTGTCATTTCTCACCCTTTCTTGTTCCCTCTGCTCTCTCTCTGATTCCTGTTCTCTTTCTTTCCCTCCCTCCAGATCTGCTATTTCTTTCTCTCTACTGCTGCTCCTCATGAAGGGGGGGGTCTGAACCGAGACAGAGGAAACGGAGAGAGGCGCTATGCAAATCTTGGGGGGTGGGTTTATATTGCAAGTAAAGGTGAGACAACTATCTTTAGCCTACTATCTATGTATGGACATAGTGCCGAAGACGGTAAGATGTATGGAGGTGATTGAAAAGCAGGGAGTGATGAAGGCAGAGGGGTTCATCATCTCAGGTGGGTGGGTGGGAGGGGAGTTTCCCTCAAGGTGAGGGGGCAAAATTATTTATTTCCCTGGAAGTTACAATGAAATTTTACTGAGTACTTTGCTCTGATGATGAGAGAGATCAGTAGCCATAAATTTGTCTTGCCATTTGGTTGCCAGTGATGAACCATTTATTATGCTGCCTTCAAGGACACAGCATGGTATTTGTATGATAGTGCTATTCTATGTAATGATATCCATTTCATTGTGCCATATAACACAAATGAGAAAATTATGAATAAAACTGCTGGGTGCAGAGAAGGTCTAGCTTTATTCATAGCTATCTAATGGGATATGTACAGTAAATGTCGCATGATATTTGTGATGCCCTTGTCCTGGTTTTACAGTAGCGGTTAAAATGTTGATGTTGTCTTGCCTTCCAAAAGTACCAAGGGCTTTTGTTAAGTGCAGCACTGGTGAAAAGCCAAAAGCTTTATATATATGGATTTGTGTGGATTAAGTAGTTTAATAATACAGTTTGAACACCCAAATCACAAATTTCAGCCACGTTTGGTTTCTCACATTCATCATTCACAGAGAATGGGGCTCTTGACTGCACATTTTGCCCTTTTTGTGCTGCCTCCCAACACACAACAGACACCTCCAGGGTCCCTGAGAGGCCACGATGAACTAATGCTCTTTATTGATTGGCCATTTAAAAGCCCCTTGTAGCCTTGGGAGTATGTTAATGCCATGAGGCCCTTTCCCCTTGTTGCCCCGCAGTCCCCAGGGCCCTTGTATGTATTCCTCAGTGAGCTATCACCAGGAGTTCATTAATGGTCAATTACTAATATCTTATGAGGCTCATTGTGTTACATTGTTGCCGTAACTGGGCATCTGTCTCTCCTACTTTGCAAACATCACAACAGCACAGCAGCTTTTTACTGTTGCAAGGTCACACACTTCTGGCTTCAAATCCCACGCTCAAAGCAACATAGTAGAGATAAGGAAGAATATCCCATTATTTAACTGTCTCTGGCTCTTATGTGGATTTAATGTTGTTTGATTTAATTTTGATATTAGTGTGTGTGTGTGTGTGTGTCTGTGTTGTTGTTTTTGTTTTTTTATGCACAGGGGCCCACAATGATACCACTGGGAATGTTTCCTTTTCTGTTGAGTGATTCTGCATGGCAAAAACAAAGTATAACATATTGGAGCTCTTACACCATCCTGACCTATTTATGCAGGGAGACTTGATAGGCTGTCAGGCCCCAAGTGGGAAGAACCCCCTGAATGAGGCGATGCCTCCTTTGACTGCTCGGCTGATATTTGTGGATAATAAAAGGAATAAATCAGACAACAGGGCTGAATATTTCATTTGTTATCCATATTCCTTATGGGAAAATGATACAGAAATGTAAAAACAGCAATTTCCCACCAAGCCCTGCTGGGATTTTACCACAGCAGAGGGACTGTTTTCAGGTCTGAAGATAAAGTGCATCTTTACCAGCCTATTCTCTCTGGTATAAATCTAACAGGCAGCTTATACATGACCCGTTCCAAAGCAACATAGTTCTGCATAAATATTTTATTATAATATGCTATTATTTCTATTTTTTTCCTCCTTTTGCTTCCTGTCTGTCAACATGTCTCTTTCTTTCTCTATAACTGTCCCTCCCTCGTTCTTTCATGTCCTACTTTCACTCTCCAGAGAACAATATTCAATCTCTGGGACACTGAGGTCAGCGGGATAACTTGTGATGACATTATAATGACCTTCACTTTTTGCTCCTTCTGGTGATAGATGCCATGAGTTATCTCTCCCTCTGCTGAGAGGTGAAGATTATCTGAATGAAATGGGCCTGTGAAGTGATAGCCACTGTGCATTGTAGCCATTTGGCTGCTTTATAAATGGAAGAAAATAAACACAGTAAGGTAGAGTAGGCACCGGACTCAACTGGCTTTGGTCCCAAACTTTGGAATGTAGTTTTGAATGCACCCCAAAGCTGATAAGAGCCTGCAGGGAGAAAAAAAAAGTTTTTAGAAAGGGAGTCATTTCAAATTCCATGACTTCATCAACATAATTTAATGAGCAATGAAATTTTGTCCACTTGAATCACCAGTGGGCTGTCTGCCAATTTCACTTTTCTAATGAAAACTTTTCAGAAAATCAAGGCTGTGCTTTCTCTCTGTTGAGTGTGTGCATTCTTGATGTTGTTTGTATGTTGAAGTACCCGCAGTATAGATGAATGCCAGGCACTGCTCAGTCTGTAATGATCCCAAAACTATTTTCACAGGCTTCTGATACCATGAAAAAGGCCTATCTGGCGAGCTTTTATATGCCAAGTCAGCACTCTATCCCACGACGCCCTGTCCCGTCTGTCAGTGGACCCTTTAGTGCCGCCGAGCACGGGGGTGGTAGGGGCTGACAGCAGGGCAATTGGGATCAGTCTGTGTCCCACTGCCATTATCAGTTTTGCCCTGACAACACATCTACTTTTCACTTTCACCCCAGATATCGAGGAGGCGGAGGGGGCCTTCACTGAGGTAGTGGCAAGAGCAGGAGATGATGGACATGAAAATGAGTTTCTCTTTTACCCCCTTTACTGAGTGGATGGAAGAGAATGTGGTGTCATATCTTGTCACAGTCTGGCTTGGAGCCAAGAGGAGATTGATGCTGAAGTAGGTCCAGCCACTTCTCATCCTCACATTTCACAAGATTGACAGTCAGAAAAGGCCGCTTGCTATAAGAAGTCTGTAATTATTGCTGAGTAATTAGGAATTAACTTTGATTAAAAACTACCATAAAAAAACTCAACTCGGTTCTTTTGTTTAACTTAGACTTCTTGTTCAGCTCCCATTTTAAATGGGTGACACACAATATAAGATTACAGCACAGCTGCAGTATGTCTGTCTTCCTCCTCCACCAGATATCAAGCCACCAAGTCATTGTGTTTTTTCATTCTGCTATGCTGACAAGGATTTGACAGTACATATTTTAAAATTTAAGTTTGCATTGCCAAGAAATCATACATAAATCACATCGCTCCTCTCCCAGTGACTTGAAAAACTAACATGCTACCTTTACATTCCTATTTTATTGCATGAAGAAACGTGATCGTTTTGGTGTCATATGTCTCAGAGAAATCAAACGGCACATCCACAAGATCAGAATTCCCCCCAAAATGAAACTCAAGTTTGAAAGTATCGAATACATTTCTCTGTACTTGATGAAGAATCAATCTGAGCTTGGAGCTTGGACTGAGACTCTATAACATTAAGACATTTACTGCGGAAATCTAAATTTTAAATATAATATAAGCAAACTTAAATACACCCCGAAAGATCAAATGACTTAATTAGAAGGCACAACGGTTTTCACAGTTTTTCCCAGGAACCACAGGTGAAGCTCTTGTACAGAGGGACTCTGCTGCAGGGTGTGGGTCTGCATTGGGCAGAGGTGTACGTGAAGGAGCGCTCCTCTGATCATTGATAACCGTCAGCCAGTGCAGGCCTCTGGTGATATGTGGGCCCTCTGAGCTCTGGTAGCCCCACCACACCACACCCCGGGGTGCAACAAATATCAGCATTGTAATTTCACGCCTGTGATTATTATCGCGAGCTGTATCTCTGACTGGGAATCTTCCACCCATCCTCTTTAGTCCTCCCAGCTGAGATACTGCTTAACAGCCTCTCCCCTGGACCTGTGCACACACCCCATCTCTCTCACTCCCGCTCTTGCTCTCTCACACACACACACACACAAACACAAAATATTTTAATGTCTGCCCTCCATGGGCCCGTTTTAGTCTTTCTCATTTCTTCTTCTCCCATCTTCTGTTAATTCGACACCATCTGCCTCAGCATCTGTTTGAAGAGCCAGAAAAAAGTGTCTGTCATCTCAGAGGAACTCAATGCTTTTTCTCTCCCTTGTTTTTTTCTTTTTTTCTCTACTCTTCTCAAGTCCTCACCCTCTCACCCATTTAAATGCCAGCGGCAGCAGCCTCTTCAGTCTTTGTCTGGCTTTCTGCTCCGCCCTCTCTTGTAACTGTCCCTGATTTAGCATAATCTCCAAAAACCTTGGTCCCTCCCCTCAACCCTCTCCAAACAGACACAAACGCACACTGTTTCTGTGCTAATTCTCCTGTACATCTCATCATTCAGGGGAAAAGACAAAAAGATCTTTTACATCCTCTTCATCAATAATTTTGATTTATTTAATGACCAAATATGTTTTGCCCCTTTCCATTTGTTAGCATACAAAAGAATAAACAGGAAATAACATGTTGACAGACACCACAGCGACAATAGTTTTCACAGGATAACAGCATATTGGTGAGTTGCATGAAGAGGATTAAAGGAAGATGCGACCTGCTCCTCACTGTCAACACCACACCATTAATCCGTCCCTGCACTCTATTTAACTGCTTCCACAGCCCCTTTCTTCACTGTTTTTTTCCTCTGCGCTTTCCACCTCCTGCCTGCTCTCCTCCTTCCCTCTCTCCTTTGAGGTTTTAAGCAACAATAGCAGTGTCCACCCCACAGCCGGCCTGAGCCACAGGATCCATCCCTGCCAGAAGAGATTACAAGCATTCCTCTGCCAGGGCCAGAGTTGTTGTGGAGATGTGCGATGCTGGGCGCTTTCTGCCTTAGACACTTTTTTTGAACATGTCTGTCTTTTAACAGTAACTTTCAACAGTTTCAGTTGGGGCAGGGAGGTGGCATTTAAAAACTGTACACTATGTTAACTGAAGAAGATGAAAATTACAATTGAAAATTGTAATAAGCATCCTTCAACGGTTTCTCGGTATGAAATGTTTTAAAATATTCTCAGATTAAAAATTTTTCTCCAGGGATAATTATGCCAATAACTGCATGCAAAATTGCCTGTATGTTCAATTTGATGAGGATGAGGGGTGTTCAGTATGAACGTATGAATGACAGTTTCACAGCAACAGCATCATTACTTGTCTTTGAAGCATCCCTTCTTATCTGTCTGACTCCTTTTCTCTCACTATTACACGTGGTTGGTACATCTTGGGGATGACATGCATCTTCTCATGATCCAAGGCCCTCTGGGACGTACAGTGTTTATTTAGCAGCTCTTACGAATGGCAGTAAAAATCCACTTACACTTCAGGCCTTGCCACAGGCAAGAGGAATTAGAGTCATCTAATTAAATACAGGGCTGGATGTCCTCTGTGCCCTGCCTCCCCTCAGGCTAACATGGATTGGGCAGCTTTGTGCAATATGTTAAAACATATGGGGAAGAGCTGAGGACTCTGAATACACGTGTGATCTTTGACACTGCAGCCACTTCTGATAATTGTAATTATAATATAGTTTCCTCTTCATCCGCATATTATATATCTCTGTCTGCAGGCGATGATGTTTACCCCCCCCATCCCTCCTCCCCTCTCTTCCCTGTCATTTCCCCATTCTCTGTGGGGAGCTGTTGTCTGATAAGTTGTCACATTAAGTGCTAACTTTTGGGTGATCGCTGGGCTTTTCTTTCTAGCTCTTTATGGCCAAACCCTCTAATAGCTGTCCCGGGGCAGCGCCCGAGGCAATCATGTTACAAATAAACAGGCTGACACAGTCATTTACTCAAATCGTCCCTGCACTATTCACAACCCTCCGCTGGTGATGATCCTTCGAACAACAATTATTTTAAATGTCAAAGTGCTGAGCCTTTGGGGCATAGACAAATGAACATTAAAAATCTATTACCAAATGCTTTAAAAATATATATGTAGGTTTTCCTTGTTTTCTTAATATTAGAGCTCAACAAAGATAGAGCACAAAATTAATAAAACATAGATCTAATAAGTATCAAGCTAAAGTGTTTAATAAAGATGAATTGATAGAATAAGGACGTATGACATCAGTGCTGCAGCTCTTCTGTGGTGCAGTTTGACCACAGAGGTTTGTGTTGTGTTTCATCTCCTTGTTTCCTTTTGTTGCACGTGACTCCGTGTGGAGGGTTGGCCTCTGATTTGCTGTCACACTGAGCTGTTCTACATGACCTCTCATAACCTCATCTCATCTCTCCGAGGGCTCCCTGGAACCTTCGGTCGACCCTGCGGATGAGATGAAGATATTTCCACCTCAGCCAACTGAAACCTTTGGGCAGTAATGGTAATTACAATAGTCAGAGTTTGACCTTTCTGATTCTTTGATACTCGCATTAAAAAAAAAGAAAATAAGTAAACAACGAGAAACATGAAGACAGTCAGGACTGAACAGGAGAGGAAATATGATTCAAGTTGTCTGCCTCTGGCTGCAGAGTTGCTTGGTTCAACCACTTCCTGTTTTGCCTTCTTGTAAGTGAATTGTCCAGTTAAGATATATAATCCTAATAAAAAGGTATAGCTTGCAGTATCAATCTATTCCATGTGATTGCCCCTCGTGATAGGCACAAAATCCATCCAGCGATAATGGCATCCATCTCCGCCTTTATATTGCATGTATTTGTTACCTTTGGCCCAGTAGCAATAAATCCAATCTAGTCTCCTGGACGTGGACCGCTGACCACTGCGAACTGGTCAAGGAGAGTGGCTACAGTTCATTTCACATCATGCCCGTCATGATTACAGAGAGATTAACCCCCCCCCCCCACACACACACACACACCAATACACAATAATTTTAATGCCTCTCCCATCTGATCAGCATACATGTTTTCACGATTTATTTCTTAGTTTCATGAGCATCTACTTTTAGAGTTCATTTAATTCTAACTGTCATTGTGATGTTTTATTACTCTCTAAAATGTGTCTCCTAAAGTGGCTGAGAGTTTTGATTAGTGAACTCTTACTCTCACCATGAAAAAAAAAAAAAACCTAACATGAAATTTAAGCGTAAGATCACACAGCTCTTTTGGGACTTCCATTTATTCTCCATTACTTTATTAAGTAAAAATACATATCAGTTATATTTTCTTAATGAGTTTGATTTAAACTGCATAACAGCATCTCTCCTTGGCTACTAGTGGACTTCTTTTGATCACATTTGTAATGTAGCTATTTATTATACTTGAAGTAAACTATCTCTCAGGTCCAGCTGATGCCTGCAGGGGCTAAAGCTAAAGTTTGGGGGCCTGTACAAACTTTTGAAGGATTACAGAGTGACAAATTAAAGGAAGCATCTCAGTCTTTGAGAATAGTTTCTCTCTCATTTAGCACCGTTTGCTTCATGGTTACTATTTATCAGGTTTACTGTAGTAGATGTGATGTTTGTATCATGATGCCTTAAACTCAACTGCAAGTTGTGAGTGCTCAGGACTCTCATCAGCAGTGATTTCAACCTATCACGACCATTCCCAGGGGAGCTGTAAGTGGAGCAGATGGTAGACAAATAGCATCTAAGGAGGACAAATTAAGGAGTTTTACTGGATTTTCATCAATTACCTGAGCTAATGCATCAATATAGAGTAAAAAAATGTTATTTGCAATGTTTTTGACAGCGCCATCAATATATTAATAACAGCAATTCAAGACATCAATCTTCATTTTCCAATCCCAGGGGATGTTGCTTAACAATGCCACACCTGACCGTAAAAGTTGATTCTCCCACTCTACATTTTCATGTATCATACAACCATTTCTGTCACAGCCCTCATGTTGGGGCTCCAGTATGTTCCATAATAGCAGGCAATGAGCGAGTCATTGTCCTGCATTAGCATGTTACGGTACAGGGAGTTAAAGAGACCAATTTCATCTCTGCCCCACATCCCACTGATGGGATTGGCTTTGATGAGTCTGTGTGTTAGAGGGCTGGTTTCTGGCTTCATAAAGGATGATAAGAGTATGTCATGGCTTGGTAAAGCAGTAAGACATGCCTTTTGGAGCCTGGAAGAATTACTAAACTCAGATATATTACAAAGCAGTCTGACTGTTTTAGCCCTTAAACATTGTGAATGAACAGTGAGAATGGTGTGACCATTTCCTTCATTCTCGTACAAAGCCTGCTGAATATAATGCTTGGTCCAAATGATGCTCGACAGCTCAACAGTGTCTCTCTGCCTGCAATCTGTCAGAACAAGATAAATGAAGAGGAAAATAAACATGCATTTTGTTAACATGGCTTCATGAAAATAACATTAAATAATTAACAAGTGATGACTGTCACCAGATTCGGTTTAAAGTGAAAATTAGAAACCACAAATGGCAGTTGTCATTTTTACTCATGTCGTCCATGTTTCATGTGAAAAACCAAAAGCCAGTTTGCCTTTCAATACTTTCCAGTTTTACTTTCCTGAGCCTGAGTCTTGTTTTCGCTTATTACCAAAATATAGTGAACCTTTAGTAATGGCTAACAAATATATAGTAACACGCACATTTTGGAGGCAGGGTAGCTCCATGGCACAGATGCGATATGTTGCCAAAAAAATTAACGTATATATGTTTTAATTGACTCATGAAATTACCACTGCAAATAAAAGAGATTACTCAAAATGAGTATGTGAAGAGGAGTCCACACAAAAATATTTTTTCCTGGTCTTTAGTTCAGACAGTAATGTTCCTTCTGAGTCCTAATTAATATGTTAAGATTTCTGTAATTAAAATGCTCCTGGTGTAAATGCAATATTCAACAGTTCTCCTGACATTGATATATTCTACATGGATTATCCTCAGTGATTTTGTCTTGCTAATTAATCAACATTATTCATAATGATAAAAGAGGGGAAAAAACTCACTGATGAACTGACTGCCTCAGCAATCATGATATACTCACTCAAGTAAACTTCTGAAATATTTATTATTTGATGCGAGTGCTCCAGTGTGGTTGTGGACACCATTTAGCACATTCAGCATTCATAACACAATCATGTAGCTTCAGTGTTTATTATCAATAACACATCTAAAATTTACGTCATGATGAAATTAGAAGAACTTTGGGTCAGATATTTGATACCTCGTGTTTCTTTAAATTCCAGTTGGCCTTCCTCTACAAATCCAAATTATTCTCATGAAGGCTCATGATCTGTAATTATTCCAGCACAACAAGGACTAATCTACAATTTTAAGTCGTTCTCCCTGAAATAAAGAAATATGCACACCCACTTCCCAAGGCTAGCAAGCTTAGCCCTGCCCATTGTGTTGTTTCTACAGTTTCTCTATTCATTTGCATTTTTATGCAAGGTTAGTGGTGAGGGACTTTTATTACTGCCATGACTACATTAAGAAAACCATTAATCACGTTCAGTGTGGTACAGAGTGAATCAGCGACACACCTGTCCTGCTTGTATTTGGAGGGGAAGGAGTTTGTTACTTATCACTCACAGTAGGCAGGACAGGGACATGTACCCTGAAGTAGACACATCCAGACCTGCCCACTACAACAAGATGGATTTTGAAATATTTCTCAAAACTTGTCATGTGTGCCATTAACTCTCTTTTTCCTTCTGTATTACTTTTAACATTAGATTTTCATCTTTCTCTCTGGAAATTTGAGAAGAAAGTCAATCCGGCATGTTTTATTTCACGGCCAAACTAAGCCCTCATTGTTCAAATAGTAAGACAGTGCATAGTTCCTGATCAAAAAGTCCAAATCCCTGAATAAATAATCATTTATCATTAGTAAAATGCTCACTTTTTCTGAAATATGAGCATTGAAATTGTTCTAATCTGTTGTTAGTACCTTAATTTAACCTGTGGCTAAATTCAGCCAAACTCACAGTGAAGCTATTAACAAACATGCAAAGCATCAAACACAGGTTGTTAAAATGCACTTAGACCTGAGAGGAGTTTTATTTCTTTGTATGAGAAAAACAGTAGAATTAATCCAACCAACAAGGAAATCAGCAAATAAACAGACAGCATAATGTAATGTTTATGGTGCTGCTCATGAAGTTGATGTCCACCTACCTTTTCTGTTAAGCTGACGCACCAGCGGAGCTCTGTCTAATGTGAAAATGTTGAGTTTTTACCTTACCCCCCCCCCCACCTATGCAAAGAATAAGCTTCTATCACACTAATGATAATAAATGGCAACTAATGGGATGACCAAACATAACAAATGGAAAATTTTAATGGTGTGGGGGACCCACATTAAATCTGCAATGACATCCTCAAATCAGAGCTGTGTCTGTGCTGAACCAGAAAGTGTGATCACAGTTGTCTGAAGTTTTACAATATTATAGCTCACAACATGAATATTAAGCAGTACTTACAAACGTCTGGTAATTTGTTAGCGTTCTTCGTATTATGATGATGTACTGAACTTGCACTGTAAGTGTCAGTGTGTATTTCAGCACTTCTTTGTTTGTAGATTGGAAACACAATAAGAATTTTGGGAATGTTACTTTTGAGATGTCATAGGTTAGAGATTAGGTTACTAATTCCCTTATTTAAAATACAATAAGCAACGTAACTTTAGTTAAAAGTCGTGTAACTTGTTACTAGGTTACTGCCCATGAGTACAAATTTTACATATTTGTAATATAATAGGGCATTTCCATTTTTCTACTTTATACTTGTATGATACTATATTCATTAACCACTTTTGATTAGCTACACAAATGATAATTTGTTATACAGCACAGAATTTTTTTTAAATGTGATGGATTTTTATAGATGAAACTACCCAAACATATCAAATATAATATAATATAATATAATATAATATAATATAATATAATATAATATATAAATATATGACAATACAACTGTATACGTTGCAGTATTGTGAATTATACTAAACACTTAGCTAATTACAGCGAAAATTGTCATTGATATATTTGACTTAATATGTCCTTTTCTTCAGTATAGAAGATTAGTGTTCATGTCTGACTCTGAGAAGTATGTCTCAGAGAATTTCAGGGCTTTGGCATTGAGTACAACTGCATTTGTCTTAATGATCGTGCTCCTTGAACTGATTTTTGTTTCACAATAATCAATATCAAAGTCGCCAGTGGCAGCAATGCCCAAGAAAGGGGGAGTAAACATAGAGAGGCATTCGTTCTCTGCATCGGCCTTGTCAATGTAACAATGCTTTTAGAGTTTGGCCCTGAGCATCTAAACACACTCTCCATCACTCCTGAAATCCTAGCAGGCCACACTTGGCTGCTATTGTAACTTAGATACAGTCTCAATTTGTATGTTGTCTCTCAGTAGACATGAAAAAAATAAATAAATGGATTGATTTCCCGTCCCAGTCCAGCAACTACTGCAGATCTGTTTTGAGACGGGATTTATAAAAAGTGTCACTAGTGAAAAATAAACAGGTAAATCTTTGGATTATATTGTTATCATGCCTATATTCTTCACATTTCCATCATCAAACATACGATGAATACGCTGTTTTGGAGCTGCAGCATCTTTGGAGTGAAATGACAAATTTGATTTTCAGGATAATTTGTGTGTCATACAAACTGAACAACAATTAATTGGAATGGATGAAAAAGAAAATCAAACTTATTTGTTCTTACTAAGAACTGCTTACCAAAGACTCGTACTCCTACATAGACCTACTTAATTTACTGCACATCCCTGCAGTTACCCAACATACAAACTCTGAACAAACAGAGCTTAATGACTCTTTTTATTTTCACTGCCTACAAGTAACCCACATTTGTATGTGATGCCGACTGACTGAGAAAAAATTCAACATCGGCTATAGATGTTGAATTTCACTGTGTTGCTCGAACAGTGAAATTCTGGCACATTTCTTAGCTTTCTTATTGTAATCAGACTCATTCATATTGTGGTCGGCTGAGGCAAAGGGGAGGGTGTGAGAGGTGTGCAGCTCCATTTGGCCCTCTCAGTGACCAGAGAGGAGGTGATAAATGACTACAACACTCATCCCTGTCAGCAGTGAGAGGGGGGAGAAGCAGCCCTCCTACCGTGAGCTACATCATCCTAACAACATTATTCTTTTCATGCGGTTTGTCGATAGAAGCCCTGTGTGATTGGCATGGGGATCCGCTCAGGTTAATTGGAAGCCTGAACTGTGTAACGGCACGGGAAGCTGAGCAGACATTGTCCCCCTTGTAATAACACAGGAGGCCTGTGTGTCTGTGTATCGATTACATCTTAGGTTCATGGCACCCGTATGGGAATGAAATATCAGAGGACAGGTTATGGATGTTACCATCAATGGCACTGAGGGAGCAGAGATGGGCCACTTGCACCGAAGCAAAAGCTGCAACTCAGGCGCTTTAAAAAAGATTACATTATAATGGATCATTTGATCAACATCTCCCATACATCCCAGCCAAACCGTTACTTATATAATTATGTTTGAGATCAGAAGTTAAGATTGAACTTAGTGTAAAAAAGCTGATTAGTTTGCGTAAGGTGTATGGACTTGTTTGGTATGTGACAGGTGCATTTGCCCTCCTGTCTGAGCTCTGTGGGCACAGAAACACTCTTTTCTTCCTTTCATTCTGATCCCACACACTTTAGTGTGCTTGCATTACACGAAGGACACTTGATACCTGATGTAGGAGGTAACCTAACGCACAGCTCCTTACATGGATCCACGACTTGCAAAGCTCATGAACCAGTCCATCCTGGTCAGCGGTGAGATTAAGAAGGCAGAGTGACTGACAGCACTAATATGCAAAATGTAGTTGGTTTTTTTTTGTTATTCTTTATGAGAGGGGGCATTTTTTAAAATAACAGAGATACATCATCTTTAATGTGCCCACCTTCGTTGCATTACTCTACGATGAAACAACCTGCCAAGTCTGAAAAGTGTTCATCTCTTCTCTTCTTTTCTATTATCGTCTCGATCATTCCAGGTGGCACCTTGATGTATTGTTTAGCAACCAAGGTTTCAAAGGGTTTGATGCCATAACTCAGAGATTTTGCTTATTAATTCAGAAATTAATTACAAACACAAAGTGACATTTTACAAGAAATGTTTAGCATAGCATGAATCATCGCTGCCGTAAATTGGATACAAGCGACGGAGTGCAAAGCCTTGACTTGAGCTCTTTGTGATTAATAAAAGAAGCTTTCACTTCAATTTTAAAGCCAGTCATGATGAACCATACAAGGGATGAAACAAAACTCCTCCTCTGGCTGAAGGACAAGTTATTTTGAGGGCAGATGTGCATTTTAAAAGACGTGTCAGATTAAGAGGAATCAAGATCAGATAATTTATTGTATTTGTTGTCCTGTCAGACAGCTCACTGACTAATACCTGGTGAAGGACAGAACTTAAGATGGAGGTCAAACAGTTTGTGATTTCTGCCTTTTAATGTGTTAAACACTTGAATGTATATCGGTAAGTTTTCTTTTCTTTTGTTGATGATCACATAATTGCTTGACATTTTGTCACAGACAAAATGACTGCATTAGCAACTGCACAGGCAGGCAATGACTTGGACACCCTCACTCTGTTCTGTGGAACACAAACAGGAGGTCCAGCTTTGTCTCCTGTGGAGCAGAGGATCTGGATTGTACATGAGTGACTGAGACACAGCATCCTCCATCCTGCCTCTCATAGCCCCCCTGATAGAGCCACACAAGGCCTACCACGTGGCTCTCAGTGCTGAGGTCCAGATTGTGCCATTGGGCTGGTATCGGACTGGACGTGGGCGATGGAGTCCCAATCCATCTCCCGCAGGAGCCCTGTGACGGGAGCATCGGTTGCCCACTCCTCGGCTCTGAGCACACTCAGGAAGATGGATTGGTTGGCCAACTCACCAAAGGAGGCAAAGCATGCCGTTAAGAGCCTGTGCATCACTTGGCTGCTCATATGCAAAGTTTGATGAAAGAGGTTTTTCTGGGAGCGATGAATTAGGGCTGTGCTGTGAAATTAGATTTCTTGTGAAAACCTCACAAGGTTTAGAAGTAGCATTGTTTCTTTACTGCTGTCCAGCCCAATGGTAATTATAGATAAATGGGAAACTAAGTTGGGAATTCTCTGACCAAAGATAAATGTGGGTATCAGAATAGTTGACAATGCTAAATAAGCAATAGCTTCATGGAGATCTAAATGGTCCAAATGGCAAATAACACAAAGATGTGTATAAAATAGAATGTTCATAATATAGGTAATAAGGAGAAAAGAAGAGGATATAGTAAATGATATTTAAAATGATGAGTTCATCTTAACAGTGTAAATAGTTGAAAAGTTAATTGTTCCATTTAATCTGGTAGAATCACTGTTGATGTACATTGCACGTACAGCAGGTTGAACAGTATGTGAAGGAAGAATGGAATATGGATCATGCAACAAACAAATGGAGGGTGTATGAAATATTTTCCTCTGATGAAATAAATCTTGTGGAAAAATTGTCCCATCTTCAGAAACAATCCAAATTGGTCGGCACTTTAACCTGATACACTAAGGATCCCGCCTCCTCCTCTCTGTGACCCAAACCGAAAACGACGGCATGAACACTGACAAATTTGACAAAGGGAATTTGCTCAAAAAACACAGCCTCTATTTGGTCAGCCAAGCGGCAAATATGTCGGATGATATGGTTTATTAGGCAATCCATTTCTCCACAATAGTGGGGCCATCTGCAAAGGTTAGCGTGCATAAGGTTCATATGGTAAATTCTATCTAATCTGCCTTCGAAGGGCCAATGCAAAAACTCAGTGGCACATTTTTCATGTACGTACGATTTGGAATGCAAATAGAATAGCTGATGAAAGAGGTGACCTTCTAAGTGCAGAGCAGCGGGGGCTTTGTGGAATATGCACAGGCAGAATAGAATAGAAAAGAATGAGTTACTGCTACTGCCACCTCAGCTGCATTGTAATATACGACTGTGGCTCAGATACAAGTGAACCTGGCCTCAAGAACATCTAGGTTAATCTCTGAGGATGGCACATCATGTACTCAGTGCAAAAAATAGCTGGGCCTGCAGAATTATATACTTTTATCCAGTGAATAAAACCTCCAGTATCAAACAAAACACCTAAAAAAATGTATTTTATGCTAGGCATTAAAATTTATATGTACAAGTTTACATGGCTTTGCAAAGATATCAAATTTTGCATGGACTCATTACTTTTGAGACAAAACAGAGTGACATTCATTTGGATTTTGTATATTCAATAACAGCGTGAATATAATTTTACGCGGCCAATCTAGTTGATGGATGTTTTCACGTGCTCAAACTCAAACTCAAAACGAAAGCTAGAGCAAGATATTCCAAGATATAAAGGGTGAGACTGTATGTCAATAGTGTAGTGTATACAGACTCCTTTTTCATACGTTGTGCAAAGCTTGAACACATAGACAAATGGGTGAGGTGTATCATGGTCATTCAGCCGTGCATGTCTCATCTGTAGCCAGCTTTGGCAGAGTAGTCATCTTCATTCCCTTTGTCCTTACTGCAGTAGGTAATCTATCAGCCTCGAGACGTGCTGGAGAGTCCGGCTGGCCTGCTCACTCTCCCATTTGAATTGAGAACCCAGTTTCTGTGTTAGCCATGGTCCCAGTTAGAGCAAGTTGCAATTGAGAGTGAGTGAGCTGTCCTTGATTCATATTACTGTCCCAGTATGATTGAGCTTCTTTGGTATCGCTGGGGAATGGGGAGAAAATTGAGCACTTGACTTTGCAGGGTTGAAATCCCAGTACTGCATGTATGCATTTTCTCAGGGTTTTTCATGGGTTACGCTTGAGGTGCGTTCTTTATGCTGTGCTCAATGAGACAGAAGCATGCGGGTGGTTACGGTGGTATTTGGAAGTTAGCACAAATGACTTCATTATGTAAGAAATCAAATGCAGCTGAACTTTTTAAAGGATATATCTAGCATTGGTCCATATGTGCATTTTTAATCAATCTTCTTCTTCTCCTTTCGGCTTTTCCCTTCAGGGGTCGCCACAGCGAATCAGTTGCCTCCATCTAAGCCTGTCCATTTTTAATCAATAAATGCCACAAATTAACCAAAATAAAGAATATGGTAATCTGACTCAGCACTGAGCCAATTCATTGCGTGAGTGTGTGTGTTTCTCGTTGTGTCTGTTTGTTAATTTTTTAAGGGTTAATCATTTGCACTGTATTTGTTAGAAAATGTATGACAGACATCAGAAAAATTTGCTTTTGTTGGAGACTATTTTCAGCCGTGGAATAACGTGTACATGAGCTTAAAAAAAAAAAACCCAACCAAAAAACGACAGTCCCCACATTTACCATAAAGTAATAATATCCCCAGTACAACAGCATTACTCATGACTGCACTTTAAAACAATAGAGATTCGTGGCACAGAAAAAGTGGCTATATCTCAATCAGAGCTTTCTAGTTGGATTAATTTCTTGTTGACAATCAGAAATATAGAATTTAAGCCGTCTTACCCTTTCATATCCTCACATGAATAATATGATTAGATAAGAAGAACTTGTTTTTACTGGAACATGCAGAACATGGATTATTGTTGAAGAAATTATAACGTCTCAGTGTGTCACAATAGAATATTAGAGGAACAATGTCACCACCCCAGATTCCTCCCTATCGTCTTCCTTCACTCAAAAAGTTAGCTATCACATCAGGTGACCTTGTGCTGTGTAAGCCAAGAGAGAGACTTTCTGGTTAAGATGAAAATCAATAGAGATTTGACACAGACTTGTGGGAACATGCCTTTCTTATTTCAGCCAGTTCCGCCCCTCGTGGTTGGTTGTGGGGGTGGGGGGGATTCATCACCTGACTGGTCTCCATCACCTGCATGGAGATGGGTCTTTAGCTGCGGTTTGATAGAGGCAGCCGATTATGATGCATGTCGATCGTTCCAGCAAATATTGACATGGAAACTGTGCGAGAACAACCCCACGGCTCATAGCCCCTTTCTTCCCATGTTGGCTGCTTCACTCGACCCAACTCTGCAGCACACACACCTGCACACACAAAAGCATAATGCACCTATATGGTTCACAGACATTTTCACAGATATATACATGCTTATGCTGTGTGCACACAATGATGCCCGGAAACCAATCATCCCAATCAATGGTGTCTCATCAGCTTCTCAGAGTAACACCAGTTCCATTCGCAGTTGGCACCAGTGTGCAGGGGAGACTGATGGGTTATTCATGTTTATTTACTTAAGGGCAGAGGAAGAGGCCATTTCCCCTGCCACACTCTCCTAACACTGGCTCTTAACCAGATTGCTGTCTGTGCTGTAGTCTTTTGCCCTGTCCCTGGGAACCAGGAGGGTTAATGATGAAATACAAACAACGTTTGCTGTGAGAGAAAAAGCAAAGGGGCTGTATCAGGACTGTGAAGACAGTGGAGAGAGAAACCGGGGGAGTGAGAATGAAAAAGAGAGGATGGGGGATGGAGGGAAGAGGGTAGGTGCTAATGACAGGTGTGTCTGTAAATTCTTCATCCTGCATAGACTGCTAGGGAAACTGCTTGGCAGGGCACTCATCCGTGACTTTACAACTAATCCTGTTTGTAAGTTATTATTTATCTTCAGCAAAGTTTGTCAAACTCAGGCTTTGATTTCTCTCTGAGTTCCCTCTCGTGGCCCGCTCCCGCACATGCTCCCCACATAATTTATGACTGCCTCTGGTCCTGATGACAGATTATTAAAAGTAGAATTAGTTTTTTGCTGGGGATTTTTCCTGTGGGAATTGGGAAGGCAGGGCTCTCAGAGGAAGGTCTCTGACGAGGTCTCCATTACTAATAGAGGCAGATTTTTTTCCTTCCCTGTCTGTATGGTGGAGTGAGAAGACTAATGATTTGAATTTACTGTGGCAGCCGTCACGTGGTTTGGAAGCCAGCATCGTAGGAGAGGAAAGGTTAAGTTCTTCCCTGTGGAGAGGTTTATTGGATTGTTTAGCACCAGAAGGATAATGTTTTTGTCATAGACTGCTGCTGCTTCTGCTGCTAGGCTAGAGGGAGGCTGGGGAGCAAATCTTCTATTTTTGTGTGTGTGTGGGTGTGTGTGTGTGTGTGCGCGTGTGTGTGCGTGTGTGTGAACTAAGATCAAAAAATTATAAGTTTAGACAAGACAAAAGGAGGAATGTGCTCCAAAAGTTATTTGGTATTGAGGGGGAGGTAACAGGCAGAGAATCAGGAGCTTGTAATCATTACCGATAATGGCTACAATAGTTACAAGTGTGGACACAATTTCAGAAACTCACTTTGACTTCATCCAACAAACTGATACAAACACCACTTCTTTCGCTCTCTCTGAAGTTGCTGCCAACTCTCTGATCCTTCCCTATCAGCAGCTCTTCTACAACAACGTCACACTTTCCCTCCATCTCTGCTGACACACAAAGAGGATGTAGGCTTTCCCTTTTCCCCTGTTCACCTGATGGCCGTTTGGAGCCTGTTCCCCCAGCGTGTGTCTGCAGCCTGGGAAGCAGAGGGGAGTCTCAGCACAGCTGAGAGGCTCGGCTTAATCTTATGCATCATTAAGCACTCAGCGGCATGCCGCAGCTCCTCATATACATCATCCACGCTTAATAAACATAATGATGACATAAGATGTAATTCCAGATGAATTTTCATTTTATAGGGAAATGGAGAATTCCTGTAGAAAGGAGGAGAAAAAGAAAAGAGGAATGAAAAGAGGGAGAGAAAAAGTAAATTATCTGGGAAGTACAGAATAAATGATGTTTTTTCTCCACAAGATGGATTGTGGGGTTCTCAGTTGAAGTAGGAGAAGAGTGTTGGAGGGAGGGAGGGTGAGAAAGGTGAGGGGGCAGGGAGCTGCAATGGTGGTGGCCTGAGAGTGGAGGAGTGGCATGGGGGACAAGGGGTTCGAGGGAGGGAGAGAGGGAGAAAAATGTTGGTCATTCCAAGTGTTTTAATCGCCAGGCTTGATGGACAAGCTGAGAGGACCTGAGGTGCAGCCATCCATCATGGGGAGGCTAGAATGGTAGTACGAAGGGTAGAGTTTCAGAGGGGGCTTTTGGGATGTTGGGGGTGAGAAATGGGATTCTGATGAAAGTGTAAGAGAAAGGCGGCTGTACAGAGTAAAGGCCAATGAGGGCAAGAGGGCCTGAGATTAGAACTGCACTTCTGTAGCAGTTGTTGGAAAAGGAAGGAAGAATGGGAGATTTTGATAGTGCGGGGGCCATGTCACATCATTGCCACGTGTTTTTATGTTCATTTGGCTTAGAACTGAAAAAAGGCCAAGAACCAGTGAAATGCTTCCAAAATTGCATTTGCATTTTTATTTTTTAACTCATGTGTCAGAGTAACCCCTCCCCCTCCTTAAAAAGAGAGACGCTTGTGTTTGTGTGATGTGTGTGTCATGGCAGTAGGTCACAATGAAGTAGGGTGACTGCAATGCTGATAATAATGTACGGCCACCAGGGGCTCACCACCACACACACACACACACACACGCAGCAACCGATGTACTTTCCCTGAACTCAGGCCCTATCCAGACTTCTCTAGAGCAGACAACAGAGATCATACAACCATCCAACAAGCTAACCAGCCAGCCAGCCTGAAAATAAAACTGTAGGGAGGAGAAGATGAATAGTAAAGAAAAAATTGTGAATAATGAGTGTGTATTACATTCCAATGGAAATATAGCATATGACCCTTTACCCCCCCTTTTTCTCTTATCAGACACTTCTGGCACAGGTTAGATAAAAATGTCAATCTACAAATCACAGCATAATTATGACAATTGAGGGAGTAGAAGCCCGAATTTAAAAAGTAGTTCCAAGATTTACTATGAAATATTTGGTTTCTCCCTTCTTTCCCTTTTAACAACCATTTGGGAATGAAAAACTATTTAATTGTTGCCAGTGAAGCCAGTTTTGTCGCGGGAAAGCAGCATCCCATGCATGCTTCCAGCTGGACAGCGTCCCAGACTGCCATGCCTGGTTAATGTGGCCATTCTGTGCTGCCAGAATTAGAATTCATGATTTATATTAAACAAACAAACACAAAAACACAAAAACAATGACACGAATTGACCTTGCATGAACTGAATGTACTTGTAACTGATTCTGAAGCTGCTATAATTTGACTTTCATGCAGGTTGGGAATGGATTTTTTTGAAAAGTAAGATTGTAAAATAGATCTTATTTTTGAAGCATTTGCTATCCAGCTACTGCAGATTCTGAAGATCTGATATTTGAGTTCAGCTATATGAAGTCTTGAGTGATGCAATACAGTTAGGGATATTAACGGAGCCCCCCCACATACCTCTCCTCTGGTGGCCTGTGCTGCACAAAGGCATTTCTGGATTCAAACCTCAGCATGTTCAGGCCCAGTGGAGCATGCCCAGTAGTATGCCAAGGTTAGATGGGTGCCAAGGGTGCCACTTAAGAGAACCTCATCCTCTGCGCTATCCTTTCGTGCCCGGCACAAAATGCTGCAATGTAGCACAATGCTAGCCTAAATAAAACAAATGCAGTGGACAGAGTGGAAGCACCAAGCACCCAAATAAAAAGGAAACATCCACAAAATATATCACTCCTACTTATTATTACTTATGAGTGAAGTTCCCACTCTAATTCACACACTCATGCTTTTGAAAGACTAATAATGTACACATCAGTGCCTAGCCTTGGCAACAGCAGATGCCCATTCCATTTCTTTCTCTGTCTTATGGTTCCTATACACTTCTCCCTCCCGTTGTCTGTAAGTATAACTCACAGATAATGTCTTCATCAGTGATGTACTCACAGTGCTCTGTTGCATTGACTTACAGGCCACACTCCCTCTCTCTCTTGCACACACACACAGCCCCGGTCCGCTCCTGGCACCAAGCGCAGATTACATCTTGTTTCCCAAACTACTAAAAGTGTCAGAGGCTGTCTGGCTTTGCTTTTATATAGTGTTATTAATGGCAGAGAGCACCCACCGCCCCAGTTTGTGTATGTGTGTGTCTTTGTGTGTGTGCGCTCACATCTAATTAAAGGATCACTGCTTACAGAAGCAGAGAATGGGTTTGGAAGATAGGAAATAATAATTGCAAATATTATCATTATTGTTTTCATGGCTTATTGAGAAATGATGTGCGGTTGAAAGGCCATATTTGAACTGTAAATTGTGAACTTGCTCAATGATTGTAATGGGTTGCTGATAAAACCATAAGGGCCAAACATAGTTATTATATAACTTCTGACCCAGAGCTAATAATAATGCTCAACTATACTGCTGTTAATTTTCTAAATAAAACTTTGTACTCACTACTAAACTATCAAGGATCATATGAAATGGAGAATCTGTATTCACCCCAAACAAGAGGTGAATAAAAAAACTGTATTACTGTTCTCAGGCAGATTTATTCATGTATTTATGTATTTCATTAATATTTTCAGCCATCAATTCAATTCAATACGCAATTCAGAATTATTCAAATGGTTCTACATATTTTCGCAAAAACACTTGGTATAGTGTTGTAATACATGGTTAGAATGGCTGTTTGTTTAGCCTGTTGCAATTCTTAAAACATGACATATGGATGTGTTTAGATCGTATTTAATCCAGCTACTCATTTTAGCCAAGTCAAGTTAATGACGTGTTGCATTTGTATGCATTTTTATTTGGAATTATTCTTGACCAGAGTGCAGGACCTCAGGCCCGTTGTGTAACTGAGCCTTTTCTCACACAGCTGTGGCTTGGCTGGCTCTCAGCTCCCCCTGTCTTAACCTGAAGAATTATGTGCTCAGATAATTAGCTCTTATAGGTACACTCTCCATTTCTCCACTCCACTGGGCACATCATCTTCCTCGCCTCTTTATTGTTTGGTTTGCTTTGTCAGATCGATGTCTTGCTACTGCGTAACCAGCACTCATATCTCAGGCTGCATAAATCACAACAAGGTTTCTGTCGCTCGGGAGAGTGGTGTGGCTTTGCTGCACACATGTACACTCGCAAACATGCACACACACACACACATATAAACAAGTGGGTGGACTGACCACTTTATGCTCCACCTAAGGAACTCTCTTCACCTCTCTCCTTGTTACATCTGTTCCTCTCCTCTAGTGTGTTCTCTCCTCCTTTCCTCTCTTCTTGTCTCATCTTCTCTCCTTTTCTCTCCTCCTTTATTTCTTTCTTTCCTTCTTTCTTTCCTACATCTGCTGCTGAGTGACCACTGAAGAGGAACCCATCAGATTATCCTCTACCCGTTAGCAATGGGTAGGGTGGGTGCAGCAGAACGGAGGGAGGGCAGGGGCCTGTATCACGGCTTATGATTACAGCGCCACCCTTGTAATATATTCAAAAAATGCAAATGGCGCTCCCCATGTAAAAGTTGTCGCCTGTGATAAATTTTCTGCTGAGGTAAGAGACAATTTAGATGGGAATTAAAAGCAGGCTCTTTGTCACTCCTCAGTTCTATTTACATCCTTAATTAGCTAATTCCCTCCTGTTTCCATTTCAGGGTAAGACAGAAAGACAGAAAAAACAAGGACAGGGACAATGACGTACACAGTGAAAACTGACATCCGAAGCTGAAATCAGGTACACAAAAGCATGCTCTCAAATATTAAAAACATGCACACAAATCTGTCCAACTTCACACAGAGGCGATAAACCGTCCCATGTGTTAGGACCTCAGGGTTGATCAGCATCCTTAGGTCTGTGTCTCTGTTAATGTTATCCTTAACAGCAAACTAAACACCGCAGGTTTGTAGACATTAGCTATGCCTGCTGGAACACTCATTTACCGAGCCTCCTCATCACACGATGCTCCTCTGCCTTGAATGACAGGCCTAAACATGCCATTCTATTAGGAGGTTTACTCAATAGAGCAATGTTCAGTCATTCGTGTCCCTCCCAAGTGCACGGCTTGTCTGTGAGACCCCACAAAGAATATGCTCAACACGAGGTCATATATTACAGTTTACAATATGTGCTTGGTCTCCGTGACAGTGGAGAGTCACTCAGAGCATCACATCAAAGCCCGGATTGGCACACATGCTTTGGTTTCTAATGATGTAAACTGAAGCGTGGTGTGAATATTCATGTTTAGACCAAAGGATGATGATGTCCTGATTTCATGGCACAGAGTAGGCCTTGCTGTCTGATTTTGTTCTGCCATCTTTAATGTATACATTCGAACAGTGGGGATTAATAGAGCATGTGGCAGCTTTACAATGCAAGGGATCTGTGGGTGGCCAATTCATTCTGCCAGCTGACTCTCCCTAAATATGGTCTGCCAAAAACAGTGTGCGTTGTCTGAATAAATGGACAGTACAACTTATATTTTGTTCAGTCAAAGCTTTATAATGAATTGCTTCAGTGCATTTTTCTGTTTCTACATTCCAATTTACAATGAATTATCTAAGAGCACATCATAGCCCCACAGCCTACAAAGTTTTCTATAAAATGTTTTTGCCCTTTCTCAACAACTCATAGCGATGGTCACACATGATGTCATACGGGATGTCTGTTTAAAGACATGCCGTTTAATGTACCTTCTACTCAGAATGTGAGATCTAGCATCCCCTTAAAATAGGAAGCAAGGTAGTTTATAGCACACTAACATCAGCATTAATTGTACTAAGACAATACTTGTGTGTGTGTGTGTGTGTGTGTCTGAAACTGCTGACCAACAACAGAGTCATGGGGTAGCAAACAGCCTTCAGACAGGACTAAGCAGTGGCTAATAACATCTGTCCCCAGCTTGTTGAGTATCTGTGTGACTGATGAAATTGATATATATATATTCTTTTTAATACTTCTCTAGTAATTTGGGAAGTGTGATGAGCGCATAAAACATTTCCCTTTTGGGTGTAAAATTTTGACATATTGACAGTTTAAAGACTCAAAAAGGTCCTAATTGGAGAAAAAAATCCCTGTCTGGGAGCCTTTCAGGTCCATCATTTGCCAAATTCTTTGTCAGAGGTCATTAGTTTCATCAGGAATGTGCTGCTTCCTTCTGTGAACTCATAACTGAAAAGCAACTTGTTTGCTGTTTACTGTACACACAATTGATCAGCAAAACAATGACACAATTGACCGCCCACTTGACCTGGCCTGATAGCTGTAGCGAATCAGATGGGTCTCAATTATTATTTTTTTTTCTTTTGCGACTCATAATATGGCTTTCTCTCTAACGGCACTGTGGATGGGAATGTTTGTGGAGAAGAGGATTTTTTCATGTCTGTGGCTCATTGTGTGCTGCTCTCTAATTGATTCGGATGACCAGCGCGTCAAAATAATGAATTTGATTCATTGTCTCTGATAGATTGTCTCCTCCCAATCAAGGAGTGTTGGAAGTGTTTGACAGAATGCATATTTCTGTTACCATGTGAGTTTTTTGATTGACAGGATGTCTACTCCTTTTTTACGTTCTTTTGTTTGTTTCTGGACGCGGACATTTTCTTTTCTTGTGGCTCTTGAATTTAAACAAAAGCACATACATGACTTTCACACTGAGGAAACACTGTCATTACCAACATCAATCATGTGCAGATACTTTCAGACATGTTGCTTTAATGTACCATTTTAAATGCAAAGTCTGGAGGACACGCCACTGCTGGCCTCTCGTGGTGTAGGTATACGTTCTTCAGCCACTGTAAAATGTATATGAACAGAGAGAAGGATGGCAGTCATGAGAGAAAAGATGCATTGTCTGTCTTTTGCTGTCATTAGGCGGCGTCTGGAGGATGATGTGAAAGCAGTGTGGGGTCTGGGGAAGTATTTATGACCCTGTAGGAAACTCGTTGGACTCCGGTGATCGCAGGGAGATAATGGGAGGGAATGGGATGCAGCGAGGTGTTCTGACGGCACCAACCAGACAAGAGAACAGCCAGGATAAATCAATGTTGGTCATTTTCTCTCATTCGCTATTGCCCCCCTTCCCTCTGCCTAACTGAAACCCACCGTGAGTCATTTACACAGTCCATTATTAAAGCTCCCTCAAGTATTTTCAATGAAACAGCACAGTCACATGGAAAGGGAAAATCAAATTTTATGTAAAGCTGACTAGAGCTGTGAGGTTTTTACTCAAACAGTTTGATGTAAAATGGCAGCGCAGTAATGCTAATTTGATTTAATTCTGACACAGCCGCTTGAATGACTTTTCTGGTGACATTGGGAGGCATACAAACAAGACTTCACCTCATTAAACAGGAACAAACTGAGGGGAAATTACACTTAGTTATGGAAATGGATTTTAAGCATGCAAAACATTACTTGCACTGACTTTAAGCTGAAATATTAAAAACATCAGTGTTGGTGTTAGCTTGGCTGTGACATCAACACCATTAAAGGGAGTAAAGATCAAGGTACAATCTAACCTCTGATGATCAAAAGAGACAACTCATTACAGAAGTATATTGACCTTAAAGACAGCTTAATTTAATAAAGTACTACCTCAGAGGGTAGGAGTGCATTTATGGTTGCCCAAGTACAATGCACACACCATATTACAAGCACAGCTAAAACAGATAGATGAACTACTGCAGTGAATGAAGACTTTTTAGAGTCCTGCAGTTTCATCAGTGGAGCTGTGTCTGCTATTGAAATACAACGACAGAGACATCTGTCGGAGTCTGGGCCGGCAGAATAAAAGTAATAAAAATAAGGCCAGTGTTATTTTTAACTTTATGACCAAATGACGACCTTAAATGTTTATTGCGTTGGTGGATAGTTCAAATGAGGTAAACAAACCGGAAACTAGTATATAGACAAGGAAACACAATTTCATCATTCAAATGGACTTAAGCTGATGTAATGCAAAGCTATCAATACCTCCGATAAGAATACAAACTTGAACACACACACTTTTTCAAGCGAATACACTCAGGTGTTTCGTTTTATAGTCTTTCATGGTCTGGTATGGCCACGAACTTTTAGAGGTTAATGTTGGCTGATGTAAAATTTAGATAATTATTGCTGTGTATCAAACCTGAGTTTGTTTATGAGTTTTGTTCATTTGCATTACTGTTAAGTGGAATTTTATTATTTCTCATTACCACTTTTGTCTACGATGTCAGCTGCTCAGTCACAATTACTGTACAGCATAACACACCTTCCCTCTAAAGTCACAGTAGGTGAACAAAATTTGACCAAAACTGCCATCTCCAACACTAAAGCTTATCCCGAGTCTGTCATATTTGTTTGCTGAAATGTCTTAACAGTAGACACCTAGTTAAGATAAATATTTTCTAATTTTGTAAAAGTGGTGCTGGGTTGGGTTAAATTGTACCACAGCAGTTTTCAAACACAATTAATAGTCATTTCACTGAAGGGCCATCACTGAATCAAACTACTAACTATTTATAGTGATGTGGTAAAAAATAGAGATTGTGCCTTTAAAATATACCCAATCTCAGTAAAAATGTATTTTCTTTTCTTCCTCCATCTGGCTTTTGCTTTTCAAGGTATTTAAAGGTGACATTGAACAGGACGGATGTTTATCTGTTGTCTACAAACTAATCTGTTTGCATTACCGCTTGTATTCCAATGGTCCCATCATGTATTAGAAAAGCAATTAACAGTTCATTAAACTTCGAAGGTGTTAATACAAGTCATAAGAGTAAGCCATCTGTCGGATTCTCTCCAAAGCCTGACTTTGAAACCATCCACCAAGCAACGCTTCTACCCAATTAAGGTTAGGCTTGGTAATTTAAATTTGAAACTAGGACATCTTGCTCTTGATCTTGCTGGTTGTCTAATAATAGGGATACATATGGCGAGGGTTTCGTGTGTGATAATGGGAGAGATACTCTCCTTAATTTGTCTTGTAAATATTAGGGAGGGGAGGCAGATTGAGGCCTCAGGACTTAACATATGCCTACCTTCAACCTCCATACTATGTTTCAAATAAGACAAGGAGGATGACATAAAATAAAATACAATATAAGGAAGAGCATGAATCTGTGTCCAGGTATCTTTTACTTAATATGATATTTTAAAAAAAACAGCGATGGACCCACCTACTCATTTGCTGTTTGTGACGAGATAAATGTTGTATTTTGTCTCATCTGCGAACACGACAAATGAAGAGGGTGAACATGATTCAATTCATCATGTTTCTCGAGGATTTAGCGAGATTTGCTCTCATTAGTGCCTCATCTGTCAGGGAGACACTCTGATCCTGGAGAGAAAAAAAATGCCTCTTCTCACTTAATTGGGAGCCACACACGCAGTGAAAGAGACACAGCAGCTATGTCAACCTTTTACATCCCAAATTTATCTTCCAAAATCAATCCGTCAACATCCTAATTGGCCTTCTCTTTATGATTGCTGTGCTGGCTCACTCTCTGAGGATCTAAAGCTAAATGGAGTCATAAGCCCAACAGATAAAATGTTGAAATATGTGATGCTTAGCAATCATCCGTTTATATAAATCTTACACTGAAAGATAGGGATTAGATGAATGTGTCTGGAGATGTTCAAGGAAGAGGAGACAGCTTTAAAGCCTTTTCGGAATTTATCAAAGTTCAGTATTGAGTCTATCTATGGTACAGAAAATCTGAATTATGACTACATTATTAGTTACTTGGACTGTTTGCCAAATGCTAAATGTTCTCGACAAATAAGGGATGACCTGTAGCCCCATGAAGTGAAAATACAAGAGGTAGTATTCAACATAGCCTGAGCCTGAATGAGTATTGATATATTATTCAAGGTGCTGGCGACAAAATGGCTCTCATTAGTCTTTTGTGAGTCGGTAATGGCAGATCACCTCTTAGGGCCACAGAATTGACAGGCTGTGCTCCCCCTCAGCAGATATCTAAGAGCTTTTTATTGGCTTCCCCTCCAAACACCCCCTACTAATGCTGCCCGATGGCCTGGTTAACCTTGGTGATGCCTTCTGAAGCTGGAAAGGTATCACACAAAGTTCACTCAATCATTAGCAGTGCAGACGAGTTCAATTCTGCATGCTCTGAAGTTTTATTGATATTTTTACACGGCTTAATGTGAAGCCAGGAGCAATAGGAGGATTCTGTAGGAACCTTCAGATTAAATTCATAATACTCATAATATGCATTTGTATCATTGGGGACAGGAATGCTACTTAATTTGCCATTTTGTATAGAATACGCTGCTGAGAGAAAAGTTTCTTTCTCCAACTTAATGAACAGGTGTCTACATAACACAGCCCACCCCACAGATGGCAGCGTAATTAGCAGTCATTATGGTGGTCTTCAAGAAGGCCAGGATCTGTGCAACCGCACAGAGCGTCTAACCTCTTCACCCCCTGACAGGGTCCATGGGGGGCCACTGACACGTGTTGTTCTCCAGAAGAAGCCAAAGGTGGAGTTCCCCTTTCACAAGGTGTCATCCTGATGTGCTGGAAACCCAGAGACATGTGTTAAAGGATCAGAATGTCAAGGGCCTCTCTCTGGTCACAGCACCATAGGAACAATGCAAAAGTCCAGTGGTCTTCACAGAAGCAATGGGTATTGTTTTGGCTTTCCTCTTTATTATGAAAAGGTTTTATGAATGTAGGTTATATTAATGATTTATGGTTGACTCCTGTATCTGTCTTTAAATGATTTTATTCCAGTGCATTAAGCAAAACATAAATGCATGTTTTTAAAGTCGATCCAACGTCTTAAAAACAATACTTTCAATTTATCCACATTGTAGTTGTGTATCCTGAGCAGCAGACATATGCTTGTGTGACCTCAGACTGATCTGACCTTTAAAACAACACAGCTTCCTCCTGCCATACCGAAGGTGGCCACGGATGTGGTTTGTGGGGTCATTCCCTGTTCATGTCACCATTCATGCCCGGCTACACCTCCATTGTTGGGCAATCGGTGGGGGTGAGTAGAGGCTGCTGTCGGGTTGCCAATAGGCTTGTAATTTTCCCTCACTTAGAAATGAATTCCATCTAATCTCATTCCACCATGTCAAATAGCAGCGCGACACGCTGTTTTATACTGTAACATTTGGTTATACTGAAGCAGCTGACTGCCTCTCGCTCCAGCCCGACACCCTCTGGATATTACAACTCTATAATATTTCACTGAGATCGGATGTGGTTTAAACACAGTGTATTAGCGTGTTCCTGATAAATACTTCCGCCAAGTTTGCAGGCTTACATTTCTTATCCAATAAACGTGGATGGCAGATTCTAGCTGTGATTTACTACGATCTCCCCACATTAAGAATCACGGTTCAACTTGCAGAAGGAGAAAATGACCCCTGGCAATTTTGACCAGAACATCCTTTTCTATTATCAAGGCCAGGAAATGAATTTGTTCAACAGATGAAAGGATATATTGCACATAAAAACATGTTTAATTGTGATGTTGTCACATTTGGATGATAAAATATAAACCCAATAAGGTAACTTCAGAAATTATTGGGTTTATGATTATTATCATTTTCAAAAACATACGTGAAGAAAACCACTTTGCACTTTATTTGGTGAACAGAATATGCCCTAAATTAATGTGACTTGTTACTCCAATCTGTTCATAAGTTCCATTCTTATTCCATTTTATAGCAGTTTCAGTTATTTTGGAGACAAAGGTAAAAGTAAAAGCACAGTGACATTTTACTTCAGTTTAACGCTCAATTTCTGACACTACGGAAAATCTGCACAGCATTTCCATCCACACAAATCATGGCATTGTAGCATCACCACTGGTTCAATTGTGTTATTATCAGTAAAAAATTAGGTAACATAGAATATAAAGCATTTCATCATTTGTTCCGTCTGTCTTTTTACTTTCTAGCAAAAAGCAGTAGGACTTGGGGGGATATGCTGTGAGGTTGTTTGTAGCAATCATTTATTCCTTTAAATTCATAATCAGGCAGCATCAGAGGACTGTAAGAAGTTCAGCTCCATTGCTACCTTCCCATCAGTGAGTCATTATTACAATATTGCTGCTCTTAAGTAGCTCACTGACTGGCTGACCAGCTTTGAAATACACA
Source organism: Remorina albescens (assembly GCA_034769265.1). NCBI lineage: Eukaryota > Metazoa > Chordata > Actinopteri > Carangiformes > Echeneidae > Remorina > Remorina albescens. The sequence continues at coordinate 9,838,503 of CM068491.1, read as the reverse complement.
CTAAGCCACTTGCTGGCCTGCACAAAATGGCAGATTGGCTCATTGCTTCCAGTGGTAAAATGAAAAAACTCACAATGAAGATCTGATACAAAGTTGTTTGTCTACTAAAACCTGTGATATTTTTGAACGCGAACTTTTTAATGTGTTGTTCAGTCAGTTGTATTATAGTATACAGCTGCATAAATCTGTATTTATTTAGGTTTCACTTGAACAGAAAATTACTGCGACAGGATAATGGCCAGAAAAGATGCCGCTAAAATGTATGCTTATGTGTAAAAAACAATATTATTGATCGTAATTTTGAACAAAATAACACTCTCCTCCAAGACTATTCATTCATTCATTCATCTTCAACCGCTTATCTGTTTCCGGGTCGCAGACCTCCCGAAGTAGAAAAAAAAAAAAATCTTTGTGAAAGTTCTGCAGAGAAAACAGGCAGGATAATGTTCAGTGAAAATGAATCTGTTAAAGATCCCAGCTCATTTAGTTAGTGTCCATCAAGACAGTTGAAACTAAAATTGCAGCTAAAATAAATGTATATGATTACATTATATTAATAGTCCGCTGGAAATGAAGCAGTTCAGCTTTTCAAATCATAGCTCCATAAAACACACACATACACCCACTAACTTAAATAAACATAACAGCTGAAATGAATGTATTGGTCTCATCTCATGTTAAGCTCATTTCCAGAAGATGAGGAAATGAAGGGGGGATTTTTTTTCCTTCCTTTTTATCTTATATAGGATTTAGGAAGCATGTAAGTGAGGTTTTCTTTGTTATTTACAACAGGGCCTGGGCCCCTAAGTTTATCCTGCCTCATATGGAGCCAGCTTAAGGGATGGTGAGCCCTGGGAACAATGCCTCTTAGTGGAAACAAAATGACTGTTGTATTTCATCTGTTGTTATGGTAAAAAAGTGGTGGCCCTAAATGACCACTTCTATGCATATGTGGATTGGTGTTTGCCTTTGCTCTGGCAGGGAGCCAGTGACTGAACCTTCTGTTCTCCATATGGTAGCATTGTGGTGAAAATGCTGGACAATCACCCCCTCCCTGGGAGAAGACCCCAGGCCTTGCTGCTGCAATAGAAATTGTTGGTTTCACTTTTTATCAAAACCCCCACAGGCAAGCAGACAGGCTGTGGACACACGCACACACACACACACACACACAGTCAGCCTCTATCTTGCACACATTAAATGATAAATATACAGGTTATTTAACAAGCTGGGGGGCAGAAAAGGTTGTGATGGAGACAGAATGATGCTGCGAAAGGGCACGTTAGCTTTCAGCAGTTCATATGAAAAGGACTAAAAGTCATTCGCTGTACATGGAAATGATGAACGAAAGAAAATGGTGGCATCTGTATAAAGTGTATCGTTGTGTATTAATCCATTGGAGAAGATATTTGCATCAACATTCAGTCGGTTCACAGGCTTATCAGTCTGATCAGAGGATTTCCCTTAACTCTGATACACAGCTGAATAAATATCTCATCTCCATCTTCAATGATTCACTCACTTTGTTTCATTTCAATAGTTGATAAAAACACACACTTACACAAAGAAAAATAGGAGCTGTACGACGATGAGGCTGTTGGTGGAAATACCCACAGGCTCTAATAGCTCACTCGACTAATTTGGAATGAATTTTAAAAAGTTCATTACTATATGTAAATGCATAGCCACAATGAAATCTGCCGCATCTGCAAATATGCTGATGATGCAGCGACAGACAATGTAGTGTTGTTTTATTTTAATGAACAATGCTTTCCCCCGCAGACGGATAATGTGATTACCCACTGCTCCTCCTCACCAGTTGAGTTGTCTCAGTTTGCTGAAGTTATCATGTCCTCCCTGTCACTCTGCTCTGTTTGTATGGCTGTCACATCGGCCACCCTTAATGGAGAAATTAATTACCTCTTGTGTCATCTCTCATGACACAGGAGTCAATTTGATCATGTTAACCAAATGAAAGGACCACTTGATATACCCGTCCTTTGTAATCATGCTTTGATGGAGAGGATTAAAATGCATTTAGGCTATTTAACAGAATTCATTAGAAAAGACTGCCATTGTGTGATGTGAATTATTAATTGATTAAGGATGTCATAGTCTTACTCTTTAACCTTGATAAAAGTATTGAGATGTCATACTTATTCTAAAAAATTATATAAAATTATGAAAGACACCAAAATGTATCAATTTATAAAAGGCATTAACATACTAAGATCAAAAAGCTGGGATGTCTTTTGTTCTCAGGCCTCACTGAATTAAGTAACTATGTTTAGCAGTTAGTGGATGAAAGTAACGTCTAATTGTGGTGTCTTACTGTATTTTTAATTATATTTATACTCCTTTACATTTCTAAAGACAATTACAGTATTGTAGTTTTTGTGCGACTATATTAACAGATCCACAATAGCAGTACTGCATATTGCAATTTGACATGACCTCTAGGAGGAAGCCAACGGACCTAAATATACCAGTGGACCAAACAAGTATATATAGTTAAAACACAATTCCAGCTTAACCAGCAACAACAGTAAAATGCTGCTCACACATTGAGGCATTGTCATCCTATCCACAATCTAATAACAGTACATGACTAACAGAGGAGTTTTAATGAACATTGAGTTTTTACATCGTCATATTTATATTGTCACTAAAGAAAAAGCTCTGAGAGCTTCTTCCACCACTGTTTGTATTCCTAATATATCGTGTTAACCTAACTCAGACCGGCTTAAAAGGGAATCCCCCTCCCACCTCTTGACACACATACACAAACACACATACACACTAAACCCGTCAAAGGAGTCCTTTGTTCACTTCATTATTCATCTTTTTCTACCAAAGTTCACTCCTAAGCCTACCCTGGACTCCACTCACTAGAGCCATCTGATTGTTGCTTTGTCGCTCTTTGCAGGTTTTTCATAGAGCTCAGACGAAGCTTAACTAATCAGTCATAAACGTTGCTGAGTGGACTGCCGCCGCACGCAGCAAAACAAATCACTCGCCATGAACTCCCTAATTGGCCTCAAGGTCAGAAGCGAGTCAGAGCTTCAAGAGGAAAATGAACACTGTTCTTGTCAGGGACAAAAAAAAAGTATCTGTGTCTTCTATTCTCTTGCTTCCAAGCAAACCCACACACCCATGCAGACATGTGCATGTATACATAAACCAGTCTGTAGTATGTGCATGCAACCAAACACAACCCCCCCCCCCCCCCTCCTTTTCCCTAAAAACCACCCTCTCCACCACTGTGTGGGTTTGTGAATTGTTAAAGAGTAACAAAGCTGTTTTGTGCCCGCCAGATAAAAGGCCTGTGTACCAGTGAGGTCACTCACTCCATAAATATGTTGGCTCTTCTTATTACAAGTTGTGTCCATGACAAAAGACAAACAGCTGGGAAAAGAAATGCTACATGGCAGGAATGGACAAGGGCCATTTTCAGCCTGGCTGGTCAGACACCAGCCCCTGAGCTGTCCCCATGAAGGCTGTTTACTTGACCCACAGGAGAGAGAGGGGGATAGAGAGGGAGAGAAAGTTGACACAGTAAGCTTGCAGCCTCCCTCCTCCCTCTGTGTCATACACACAATCTCACAATCTTCCTGCTCTCTCTCTCCCTTTGATGAAAAAGATTAAGCCTTGGAACAATATCTCCAATGCTGAGGAATAGTCATCAATTACCCCATGATACTCTTCATTACTTTCCACCTGTTTCATCCACCACTTCCCCTGAATGCTTCACCTGGCTGTACGATGTACGTTGCATCATGGAGGAAAGTTTAAATCAATACCTGCAGTCATCTCTGAATATTTCAAATTTGGATATATATGAACATATATCCATACATACTGGAAGTCTAAGTAATAGTATTGCTGTGTTCGGTCTGTGAATGACTGATCAGAGTTGATTTACAATCTACATTTAATTTGCTCATTTTTAAACAGAAAATATTGACATTTTAATTCTATTTTTTTCACTGAATTTAAGGAGATAGCATATTTTCTATTTCCTGTTGTATTTCTAACGTCCCCCTTGAAGGGGGCTTGAAGTCATTTATATTATTTTAAACCAAATATTGCGAACCAAATATTTTAATTCTGTGAGGAAAAAATGTTTCAGATTATCTGTTGTTCAAAGCATCAAATCACGGTTCCTATGCAATACAGAGATGCAAATACAAAAATTAGAGGACATTATTATTTTTGGTTAACTTTACATGCAACATACACTGTATTATTCATTTATCCTAAGAGTAGTTCACCTTCCATTTTTCTTCTCTGTGAATTAGATTTTTGCTGATGTGTAGATCAGTCATAGTGGAGGAACCTGTTTATGTTTGATAAAGAAGATTGGTTTTTTGAAAGAGAGAATTAATTGGCAAGTGTCTGAGGTGATTTCAGAAAATAGCAAAATGCAAAGCCCATTTGAAAACAGTAATCCTGAGAATGAAACAAAAAACAAACAAAAAAAAAAAAAACCCAACAATGTCAGGAGACCATAAATTCATAGATGAGTATTCAGCAGCTTGCCACCTCAGCTAGCTCAGTTTTACAACTATGTTAATTAATGCTGAAGCAAATGTCATGTTTGGCCAGTTCATTAACCCACTGCTATTCATCTCTCAGACTTTGATTGCTCAAATCTGGAGGATCAGCTTGAGCGAAAGTTAAATTTTTCCTCCTTTCTGTCTTCTTAAAATTCGTACTTGTCCTTATGGGATTTTTAATTAAGTCACACTGCCAGCAGACATCCTCAACATAAAACTCATCTACCAAAGAGATGCCTCTTTGGTTTTAGTAGCATAGTTTTAAATGGCTACTAATTAAAAATGCAGATAACGTGAAAGATATTTTTTCTCAGCCACCTTGACTGCTTCCTGTATGAGGGAGGACCCCTGCTGGAAGTAACATTTGTTGGAGTGAGAGGTTCTTATTTTTATTTAATACTTTTTTTGACTGATTTGTATATTCATGTAAAGTCCAGGATTTTTTTTTATCTGGGCTGACCCTCTGTGCTTGCTCTTTGATAAAGTGTGTGTGATGGTGAGGATTTGTTTGCTTGGTTGATTTTGGTTGCTCTGTTTCTCATTTTGTTTCAGATGATGCTCGTCAGAGCGGAGCTCTTTGGGGAATTGTGCTTTTGCCTGTACTCCTCTGAGATGATTAATATTTAAAAGATGTTTGCCAACTTTAAAATTCTTACAGATGTTGATTAATTGCTCTGCTAGTGCTTTGGAATCACTGCTGTCTCGTTTCATAATCAAATGAACTTGAACTTTGTGGATAAAAGTCTCTTTTAGATACACACAATTTCAAATTACATTCAATGTTGTCTCTTAATACCGCACTCTTTGTATAAACTAAATATATAGAATAGCCTACTTATTGTATAAGTATGCAAATTCCACGCTCTTGTTGTTGTAAGGGCACACTTTTTTAACCTTTTTGTGCAAAATATTTAAAGTGAATACAAACATTAATTATTGAACTACTTCACATGAACTCTAATTGCAGCTCATACTTTTTTTCCTCTCCATCTCTGTGCTATCTGTTTCGAAAGGCCTCATGCAAAATGAATGAAGGGGTATGTATGAGGGGAAGCCTAATTCCCAGGGAGGGAGATTTGTCTAGGTGTATTTAAGAAGCAATGCTTGTAATTTATGAGCACCTCTTTTTTTTTCCTGAATTAAATACCACCTGCATATTTAACACCATTGTGTGGTTCAGTAATAAAATCGGAGCAATGCCATTTGGACTATCAAATAACTATTGTCTCACAAAATGAGATATTAACTGAATTGAAAACCATCCCCTGTCGCATTTGAAAATTTATTTGCATAATTAGGTCTTAATTTTAATTCACTATGCAAATATATGCCCCTTTTAAATTGCATTTAAATGTGAACTGGATCTACTGTTGGGCCTAATGTGAATGCATTTAATTTTATTATCTGGAAAGTATGAGGAATTGTTCAGGGCTAAATAGGAAAAACTGGAACAGCACTGATGATTTAACAATATTTGAAATAGAATACTTGAACATTTTAGTCGTGTCTCAGAACTTGACAAATATTTTGGCCTGTAATTATTTTGTTTTCACAGTGTCCCACAAGAACTTTGGGTTGAGAGAATTACACAGTATCTATTTCTATTTTGATGCCCCTTTACGTCTCGGGAGTGTTATCTCTTGTTTCACTTTTTGAAAAGGAGTTGTGCTTAGGAGGCATGTATTGCCATCTATTATGCTGTGAATCAAATCGGGGCAGAGACAGGGCAGCTGAGGGAGAGTGCGAGCCTCCGGTCCAGTCCAATGGTGGCCTTTGTGGACTCAGGGAATACAAACTCCAAGAAAGGACAAAGTCAGAGGAAATTGACCTGCTTGATCCTTTCCCTGAGAGGGAGGTGGCACTGCTCCTTTCATCTTTTCCCAAGGGCCCAGATCTTTGGGCTACACTTATCATATAACAAAATACTGTCTGGACCTAACTCAGGGTTGAGGTTGGCTTTAAGAGCTAGGGGATGCTGATACCCAGGGTGGCAGTAGACTGATAAGGACGGGGAGGGGGTTAGGGGGTGGGGGGTAACCTGAGACAGACAGGCCTCTGGGATAGGGAAGTAGCCAAAAGGGACAAATTAGCTTTCGACAATAGGGGACCTTTTCCACCAGGGGGATAATTAAACGTTTCTTCATCAAAGCTGAGACAGTTTGCAAGCTGCTCATTTTGTAATTCTATCATGTTTGCCCCTGAGATGTGCATTCTGTATTTTGTCCACCCCCACCCCTTAAACCACTTCCTCAATACGTTGACATTACCATTAATTTAGATTCTGTTTGATTACTCAGTTGGGGGTGTTAATTACACAGGGTTAGCACTGGTGTATTTGAGCTCAGTGGAAACAGAGGGTCTTTTGGAGTGAGATTGGCTGCACTAAAACCTTTGTTTTCCATCCTTGCATTCATTCACGTCGCTTCTTTCTAGCATCACTGTAACTGTCTTGTTATGCTGGAAAGCCTTTTGAAATTGTTAGGCATATTCAAAAGGTTACAGATCAGTTTGTCTCTGGTGATGAACCATTGAAAAAAAAGTACATTTGACGCCTACGTAGCATGTTGGTGAACTTATTGTGCAACACATAAAACAAAAGATTACAAAAGTAATAGCACACTTATAGTTTGAAAACCTTCTTAAGATATAAACGTACTCTTCTATATAGGATGCATGAACTTGCGCTGTGCAATACATGCCATTATGGGGGTGATGCATAATGTGCATGCCTCTGAATGTGCGTACGGGTAAAAGACATTGTGTGACGGGTCTTTTTCCTTGGCCACTCAGCTGTGGACCACAAGGTCTGTTGTGTGGCTTGGATCACACGGAGGAAGCTGAATGATGTTGCCCCAGCTCTCTGAAGGAAGGCCATGCTTGGCTGGCTCCAGAACAGCCTTAACAGGATATCACAGAAGAAACTGTGGCTTTTGTCCAGCTCTCCTTTAAGAAAAAAAGCTCTGTCAAAGGAACTTGGGAGGGTGTTTCTTTTTCAACAGATGCTAGAACAGTGTGTAGTGGTTCTCTGGAAGCCTGTATCTACAATGGCGCCTATCTAACCCTGTGACATCATCAAAGAGCATGCTGTGTGGGGCTGCAAGGCCGCAGTGTAGGATTCGTGCCATTACAACACCAGCAACATGTCTCTTAAGGCACCAGTGAACAAAGCTGAGCAACAGTGCTTTTACCCCTGCTGGAACATTTTCTAACATTATTGCCTCTAAGAAAGACAACATTTTTTTGTACGATTTGAATTTGATACCAAGACTTAGGCGTCAAATGAACTAAGGTAGTTTAGACTCTGTTGGAAGAACAACATTTCCTTTAGTAAAGTGTTTTGTTTCTGGATGAGGAGTGAGATTATCAAAATCGTGGTTGGTGGCTTACGTCTGCATGTACAGTTCAGTATGTAAACAATATGCCTGAATTCACACAGGGAGCATTACAGAGCCAGGGTGTTTGTCAGGGTACTGCCATGCTGTGAGCAGCCCATCTCTGTGAAAGCCCTAGCCTCGGGGCTATAGACAGACCCCTGGGACCAGCCAGCACTCAAGGGCCTATTTGTTCAACAGAATGTGTTATTCTATCACAGCAAGCCTGCCACAGCAGCAATCATTCAAATACCCATTCATTTCTGGAATCATGAGCTGCTCGGCCTCTGAGGACCATCAGGAATTGTTTATTTTTAGTTTTGGGCTGGAGTCGTCTCTTTGATTCATAGACACTTAAGTTAATATTGTTCAGGAAGACATTTATTTGTTCTTCAATAAGGTTGTAAAAGCTACATCTATGATCTCCCTCAACAAGTATGAAAAAGAGCAGAGCCTCTTTCTGCGTTGAATAAACAAATGATGGGAAAAACACATTTTCTTCAACCCTTGACCGACCTTTCTCTACTAACCCTGTCATTCACACAATAACAATCTTTGATCATGCTACAAAGATTTAAGATCAACCGATTTATTGTGGATGAATAGATCATTTTGAATCAACAGAGAAAGTTTATCTGACCTCTAATAAAAAGAACAGCTTTTGAAAACAATATAGAAGTAACTTTCTTAATTCTGTCCTCAGCAGTGAAAAGGCTGAATATGATTAACAGCTTAAATTAGCAGCCATAGTGTGCCTCGTGTTAAGTTGCTGCCATCATTTCAAATCCACCTCCATCCCCGCTCATGAATGTTTTTCTAATTGAAAGTGATATCTTGGTGCGAGTCGTTGGTCAGGGCCTGTGAAGAGTGGTGGTACAATAGACCTGTCAAGGTTGATGGATCTCCAACACAGCTGGGATATGGGTCCCCAGACCAAAGCCAATAAGAGCAGGGGCGGTATGTAACAGGCTCAGAGCTGTCTGTGCTTGGCTCAAACAAACACATGCACATAAAGTCAGATGCTTCCACACACAGGCCTGATCAATAGCATATTTTTCTAAAGGAGAGGAGGGTGCGCTGAAATATGTATGTGGGATAGAATGAGTGACGTTGGGGAGAAGTTGAGGGGGGCTGTGAAGATAGTTTCTCATAAACATGATTTTGTGTTGAAATACTGCAATTTTATTTAAGTAACTACAATCATTGAGATAGTCCATTTGGGCTCGGCTGGTTGGTGATAGCCAGTCATTACAGATTAGCCAAAGTGACTAATGGGAGTCCCATTGAGCAACGTAATGCAATTCAATAACTGTACATGTGGGAGGAGGTGTGGTGATGTCTTGTGGGTGGGTGGGTTGGGGGGCATGGTAACCTGGCCAGAACTCCCTAACAAAAGCCTGCTTTTATACACTGATGTTGCTTTTATCTCTGTTTATCTGTAGATAATGAGGGGGATTAAATTGTGTATAGATAGTGTTTTCATTCCATAAATTCATACTCTAATCCCGTCATCTGCTGAAGTGAATACTTCAGTCTATTCTCAGGTTTAGTTTGCTGTTGTACTACTTGAAAAAACAAAACAAGGCACCCAATGATGCCAATTAATTAGGAAGATATGAATATTTCAGTGGTCTATGATACAATGGCCCCTAATGGAATATTAATAGTGTGGTGACGTTACGTTCTTCTTTTTCTCAGCTCTCAGCTCTGAAGGTGTGCATGTGGAAAGGGTTCATACACTGGTCACACTGCTTCAGCGAAACGTGCTTTATGTCTTTGTATCAACAAAAGAAACTTAAAACGTTTACTTAAAATTACGTTTGTTGCATTTCGTCTTAGAGTGAGAGCACTCGAACTAGATCCTATATAAAGATTTGTACACAGTACACGGTTAACTAAACCAAATGATAACATAGATAAGCCACCCGTTAAGACTGTTCACACTGGTGAGACCAATAAATAAGTTAAGAAGAAATGGTAAACTGCTAACAATGTAGCAAATTTCAAGATTTTCAAATATATTTTACAAATTTGAAGCACAAATTATGAACATATGCTGTGATTACTGAGCATATCCTTACTTGACAGTATTATATCAATAATTAGGGTCTGATTTGCATAGTTGGTTTTCTATGACTTTTCAACCTCCACACTTCTACATTTATTATTATCCAATTAATGCTTTGTTTTTTCCAATTGTTCATTTAAAAAAAAATATTAGTTGCTCTCCTTAAGACTTTAATTCTAATATTAACTGATGTGAATTTTGATGTCACTGATATAAAAACCTATGGAGCTGCAGTGACTCCCTGTTAACATAATTGAATGCTTTTATTGGATGACCTTATTATGTTATGAGTAACAAATTAACGCATTACAAATGACTGTACGAAATTAGATGTTTCTGGAGTTGCAACAATTCAGCTTGATTCAAGTTTAACCCCAGCAGGTAGTAGCTTAGAATGCAGGAGAAACTTTGCACACAATCCTTATGGTGTATTTACAAATCAGTCCAGTCCCGGTTTAAAAAGCACTAATGAGGTTAATTTTAAAATTCTACATATGAAAAAGCAAGACCTTCCCCATTTTTATTAATATTTTCTATTTCTTGCTCGTCTTCTCTTCCTTCACCCTTAAGAAGTCATGTATAGTGCCTAATAGTAACACATATGGACTTAACACAGGTTTGGTTCCTGATTGATTCCATTTCCCCCAAGAAAAACCCTGACAGGAAAAAAACCCCGATGTGAACAAACATCACATCCTCCTTGTATTTTTAGATTTATGGTCATTTTAAGTAAGTCTGTCAGTTAATTTTTTAGCAGTAGAGTTTTCCAACTGTTTTCCACAACAACATTTCCACAAAAACATTATCATATTCACAATAGTATGATTGAAGTGAGTCTGTTTTTCCAGCCATTAAAAGTTCATGTTTGACATGCATGTCAAAAAATGTGCAACGCTCACATCAGTTTCACAACATTTTGCCAATCGTTCCCTCATGTAGTTCTGCTTCATTTTCTTAATACTGACTAAGATTTGCATGTAGGTGTTCACAGATACCTCAGGGGAAATATTTGGGACATGAAAAGCATTTCTGTGCCAACAAAACCTTTGAAAGCTGTTGTTTTACATTTATTCATTTAATTATTCCTCACTTTCATGCCAAACCCATAATTATTTTCACGTTAACACCTGCTGCATCTCTCATGTGTGTATGTTTGTTCTATCTGTTTAATCTTCATCATTAGGTGGGTTAGCCTGTGCCATGCACTGATGTTTATTAAGGTAGAAAGTCAACTTCATGTACTGTCTGTTGGAAAGTGTGCAGCAGCATCAGGCTAAACCTTTGGCTGTGATATGAGAGAGATGCAGATTTAGTTTTCTCCCTTTCTGTTTCTTCTCTCTGGCACGGATCACCCTGGCAGAGCTCATGTTATTCATGGACAGACTCATTTCCTGCAGCAGCAGCAGCAGCAGCAGCAGCAGCCGCACGGTTCGATAGTGAAGCTGTAAAACAGTTTCAGCTCGCCATAAACACATTTGATGAAAACAAATTAGCAGCGAGAAATATAACTGACGGAAAACATAACAGCCGGCAATGGAATCACATTAGAGGGGATGCTGGATGCCACTGCAAATAAATGTACATTTAATAAATGGATAAATACAACACATAAAGCCCTATGTTGCCAAAACTCATTCATCATTTAAATGTCTCCTTCTTTTTCCATTAAATCCCATATTAAAACACCTTGCAAATAAATGTGAGGCGTTAACAGCTTGAAAGTTCACCACTACAGTAACCTGTTGACATTCAGGTCCTGAAACGTCGCTGAGGGGGAACTTACTGCCTTTCAGATGAAATCACTAATGGCAATAATCTTTTGACAACATGAGATGAAAGTCTCTCTGATTTGTTGCTGTGACGCAGTACTATTCTTGTTAATGAATTTTTAATATCCTTAATGACAGGAGAGGAACGATGTAATTAAAAGAGCAAGTTACGAAAAACGCTGACTCCAACTCTTTATGGGGACTGTTTTAATGTTAGTTTAATTGGAACTAACACATTATCTTAATGAACAGATTGCCTTCAAGGAGACCATTTCCCCTCCCCTATAGCAAGCTCAAACTAGCCACTATGCATATAAAGAAATTTCCTTTACATTCTGTGAAACGCTAGAGAGGGGAGTGGTCTTGTGAGGATACAAGGAAACTTTCCTGTCATGTCATTTTTTTTATATACATGAACTTCTACAACATCTTGCATTGCAGGACAGGATCCTGCAATGCAACACTCGTGAAAGGTTAGGTGCTGGTTAGGCGGTGGAATTGAGGGCAGGCCCGTTGCAGCAGAGGCTTTGTGGCATGAAATACATGCATAAAGCCAAACATGGCCAACAAGCAACAAATTGACCACTCCACAACCTTGACACTGTTGACACCTGGACACCTATCAGTGTTTTGTTTTGTTTTTTTTAACGCCCCGTGTGGCTGAGAGGAAGACATGGGGAAGCGGAATTGAGGTGAGGGTGTTTTTACGCTGGGAAGCTTTGGGCAGTTGAGTTTAATTTGGGATTTACAAGTGACATTGTGCCCCCATTGCTGTCTTCTTACTGGGCCAGGTTTATGGAGTGAGACAGTGGGGTCTTTTCCTTGTGATTAGCAGGCCTGTGGGCAGCCATGCACAAAGTATTATAGCCCAAAGCATTATGTATCAGAGTTTACAGACCCCCTCCATCTCTCCAGACCCCTTCATCAACCAGCGATCAAAACCCACCTTCACTCACGCCTTTAGAAGGTCAAACCTCTCAAACAAGTCAATAACTAATGGAGATGTGCAATGTCTTTACCAGACTCAGGGAAATGAAATAAAGAATTAAATTTTGAGGGAAAATTTACGAGCACAAAAATGGAACACACACACACACACACACACACACACACACACACAGAAAAACAGATTAATATTATTAAATGATTTGGGGTTTCCAACTAAGGGGGAAAGCAGAGTATGAACTGTGAACAGCCACATGACGACCCAGAGGCTTATCTCACAGAGGCTGTTTGGCTTAAGCCATGGCATTAATACACTGATAGCCTACGGAATAGCCAAGCATAAAATGAATGTGAAAGGATGAAGAAACAACAAGAAAAGGGAGGAAGAAAGAGGATGAAAGTGGTTAGGCCTCCAGCTTAACAGACCAGAAATATAGAACTACCAGAAGCATTACAGGGAGACTCTTATTGATATGAGTGTTATTTCTGAGACATGCTTTGTTACTGCTTTACAAATAAAACCAAGAAATACTAATAGAAATAACTTTTTTTTAAAGTTCTCCTCTGGACACAACATCCAGAAATATATAAATATTGAAAGCCCCCCCCCCCAAAAAAAACCAAAAAAACGAACAATGAACCTGGACCAAGTCATTATAAAGACAGAATAATAAGGTGCACAAAGACTGATAATTGAATTTGAACAAACATAAAGATCCTGTAAAACAGAAGGAATTGAAGAAAACAAATCCTCTGTACAGCCTTTGTAACCTAGCACAGTGCTGAGGCTTTTATCCCTTTATTTTATTGATTAAAAAAATCCCAGAGGCACTAAAACGTACAGTCAATGATTAATGTCCCTCTCAGAAAAAGAAATTATATGGAATAAATTAAACTACTGCAGCAGCAAATTGAAAAATAAGAATGTAAATGAGCTTTGAATACTTAATATCATAGAGAAAAATAGGCAATGAGGCCCAAAAATGATGAGGGATTAGCACAGAAACATGACATTAGCACTAATGGTAAAGAGTAGATTTTCTCTACTGTCAAAATTTAACTGTCGCATCTGATTTTCTGCCAGGTAAATGAAAAATGGGAGACAGTGCGCAGCAGTTGAAAGCTCTAACCTGTTTCATAGGGGGAAAATATTGAATCAGAGTTGCACAGCAGTACTCTGAGTGTGAAGTAAGAGAATAGAGAAATAATGTGTTTTGAAATGCAATTATAAAGCATAAGGAGCATTTATCCATCGTGTTGTGTCATTGTGGTTTTACAGTTACAGCTTTTGTTTGTAGTATAATGAAAGACATGTTACAAAGATGATGTTTTTTTAAATCCAGACAGACCACATATAGAGTAACATTTTTTCCTGGAAGAGATACATAGATATTGACCTTGTGTAGGTTTGTGGGTATGTTTTATTTTTTTTCCAGTGCTGCAAACAAGCGCTTAGACGGTAGTTAAAATGCAGTTTTCGGCTGCTATCCTGCCTCCCAGCGCCATTTATCCTGCAGGAGAGAGGAAAAGTGTGAACTGCATCAAGCAAGGCTCTCTCAGTTGGAACCTTTAATTATAACTTCACAGTATCAGTTACAGCAACCTTGCACAGATGCAAAAACCCTCAGAGGCTTGGCTACTCTTCCTTACTTAATCTGAGCAGGAAGCACTGAGACAGTGCTGTAGCATCAGCCAGCTCAATCAAAAGCCAGGAAGGCACCGCATCCTGCATCAGGGTCCAATCACAGCACAAAACAGTTCAAGTCATGTGGCCCATAGATACTTAGCATCCTTCATCGACACCTGTTTTCTTTTTGCTGCATGCAATATTATTTTTCGCCTCTTCCTCCCTGCCTCTCATAGGCTCCCTCTTTCCGAAGGATATAGTGAGGTCTGAGCTAAAGACGCTATAAAAATTGCTGAGGTATAAAATCGAAAGTGCTCAAGCTGTCTGCGACTGGAATTGCTGGCTGGCTCAGGCCTGTTGGAGGTGGTGAAGGATCCCCAGCCAAGACCCACTAATGCTGTAAATCAGAGAAAGTTTGAGCTTGTTTGTTTACATATTTCAGGCTTTACACTGGGCCTACTACAATACACAAGGAGCTGTGCTTGGCCCGGGCCATTGTATGGGTCATAAAACTAAAGAATATAATGGCTGTGTGCTGCTTGAATCAACCACTCCTGCACTTGTTCACTGCTAATGCTGTTTTGCTCAGATGAGAGAAAACTTATTACAACAACAAACATATGGAAGAAACAAGGATTGATTTCTTATGGCTGCATATAGTGGGTAAAAACTGTACTGAACAATTTTGTCTGGAATCACATGGAGATGATATTTTAAAGTCAAATTTGCTGTCCAAATGTCACAGCTCAGAATTGTTTTTAAGAGAACAAAAAATATATATGGAAAATGTAAAAAAGATATATGAAAACATAATCACAAAAATATTAATAGTATCATGTGAACAAATACTTTTGGCAGGAGGGGAGTATTAACAATAATATATTTCTATTTCTTGCCACTTAAAAACAAATTATGAAAGCGCAAAGTCTCCAAAAAAATTTATAAGAAAAGAGGAAAAGGGAAACAAAAATCTGAAACATTTTTCAAAAACCTACAGGACAAGCACAAAAATAAAACCTCTTTTCTGTATGTGTGTGTGTGTGTGTGTGTGTGTGTGTAATCCCTTGGTTAGTTCACTGATACATACGGTGGCACCCTGGTATACAGTACATTTTATATATATATATTTTTTAAATCCACTCAGGTGTTACCATGTCTTTCCAAACACACTGAGAGCCAAAACAGTTATCCTTAAGAGAGATCAAGCTTGCACGCTATCTTATCAGCGCTTACAGTGCTACGTGTACAGTAGAAGTACACTCAGCTGCTCATGCAGACCCTGCTTACAGGAGATCAAACGCAGGTCAGAGACTCCACCATACTCTTGCTTATAACGCACACACGTGCCTCTCTGTATGTGTGTGTATGAACATGAGTGTGTGTGCCGGAGCAAGAGAAAGACAGAGAAAAGGAGAAGGTGAAGGAGAGAGCTTATACATTTCTCCGTGAGTGTCAGCAGCAGTGGTCTGGTTGTTTTTGTGACAGTCATAGGCAGAGCACAGGAAATGCACTGCGATGTGACCAGTCACAGCTGAGTTTCTTCAGTGATAAGGATGGATTTTTTTTTTTTTTTCTGAGACGCCTGACAGTCCATCTTTACAGTACCATATAACATCTGCTGAGCTTTGAGCAGTAAAGCAAAATACACTAGGATATGTGTATAGGACAGAGAAGTAGTCTATCACTAATTATGTATTTTTTTTTCTTTTGTGTAACTAATGTTACTTTTTCTTCTGGTCTGATTTAATATAAAGAATGTGGGGATTGACCACTTACTGACAGAGACATACACACAGGCACATGCAACACAAAAGGAGGAAAAAGAAAATGAAGGATGGAGGAAGGTGACAGGTAAACAAATTCAGTGTCATATTCTCCTGCTGTCTTCACTGTGCCACTTGGCATTTTAATGGAAGGGAATCTGATGTAACATATAGTGGTAACTACAACAGCAGCCTCATACCAGAGGGGAAAACTTAACTCCTCAGACCTATGCATTAAACATATTGTAGAATAGAGTGTAACATTTATCACTGTCATTCCTAGAGAGTTTGTGTAAATTTAAATGCGCTCAAGCGTGCTGATTCCCCCCCACCCTCATACCACACCCCAACCCTCCACAATGCATGCGTACAATGCCACCCCAAAGCCCATTTTCCTGAAATCCTTCTCATTGTTCTGCACGACCATACCACCAAACAGCTATTCATCTTTGGGGAATATGCTGTACAGAAATGTCTTTGTATGTGGGGGCCTTTTTCTGTCGCTGTGATCCATGTTTCATATTGTACAATCTGTCCACCTATTTTTCATGGTTTAATATATCTAGAAAAAAAAGAAATTAAATGAAAGAAACTCTATCCAACAAGATTGAATATTTATTTCATTGTAAAACACATTTGTGGGTTGATTTCAGCAAGATATGTATAAATGATCGCCTAAAAAATGGGGTTTCTGGCAAAAGGAATATTTTATATGGTCATGTGGGGCATATATGATTTGATTATTTTATGAAAAGAAATAACAGTGCTATAATCTATTACTGGTTTTTGCTTTTCACTCTGACCTAGAGAAAAGAGTATCAACCACAGAAAGGCCTAAAGACAATTAAATAAGACTTTTTAAATTATTTGTGACAAGTACTTTTCCAGGATTGTGAGCTAGAGTAAAATGGAACAATAATGCCTTAAAGTGTGGAATATAGTGGGACAATAGTGCATGGCAATACCAAATGACACATTAAACATTAAAATAAATTACCTAACCTTTACATTTTGCAGTGCCAATAACAGGAAAAATGACAGATCATGGGTTATTATTCACTGAGAGTCCCCATACATAATAATGATGTCATCAATAATGGCCCTCAAAGTCATGGCTTCTGCAGTTTTTACCAAAACATTTAAGGGAACTACTACTGTTAGGGAAATACTGATGTTTTAAATCATCAGTTCAAGTCCAAGCCTCAATCACTCAGCCAAGTGGAAAGAAGCTGAGTTGTGTTGTTGTTGTTGTTTTTTAAGCTTGTGAGAGCGCCAGAAAGAGAAAATAAAGGGTGTTGAAGGAAAAGGAAAGAAAGAAAGAAAAATGTGGTATATTAAGTTCCTGTTACCAAACGGCACTCATGAGTCAGTTTACCAAATAATACGAGCAGAACTTGATTGAGGAGGCACATCAGGACTGCTAACATGAAGGACTGTCAGTGACCGGTCGATGGTAAATATAGCTCATCTGACAAATGACTGATTATTCTGAAGGGAGTAACAGTTAGATGTGGTCTTTCAGTTTTGGCTGTGGTGGTGGCAGAAGTCATCTGAAGTGTTAACCTGTGGATGTGTGTATATAAACCTTAGGCTTCATTTCATTCTTCTTTTCTTCACACACACACACACACACTAAAAAGCTTACCAAACTTAACTTCAGTATGTTTGGATGTTCTAATCATTGAGCTTTACACTTTCTATTTAGTTTTTGTTTGTTTTACATAGACTATCACGTTTAGTCACGTGTATATAAAATGGAGGATTTTTAGAAATAATAATTTGAACATTTGACATTTTATATTTGTTATTATAAAGTAAATGGATACTTACAGCCCCCACAACAGTGCAAGGCATTTCAATAACTTATCTAAATATTAACTGGCTTTTAGAGCTTGTTCACAGTCCTTATCAGTGGATAGAGTTTGTCATAAATATCTTTGAGATGAGTGTGAATGAGATGAACACATGCTTAGAGAATATTTTTGCTCCTTCTGTTGCCACCACTACCTGATAGCAGGTTCTGGTCTTTTTGGCTGAGCACTAAATCCCCAATGTCAGGCCTCTGGAAATCCCACAGGCACACGTCTAGGTCCCTTTTGTCTCAGATGCTCATATTTGTCCCTCTTTTGTCCTTCACCATTTTGAGAAACCATCCTTTGTATGTTCTAAAAGGGAAAAGCAGTGTTTTTTTTCCCTTTCCAATGATGCCTCCTGATGGATACCTTCTGTTCACTCTGCTCGTACATTATAGAACACATTACAGCATATTGTGCATTTCAGTAAGGGTCATTTTCAGAAAGCCGTTTACTCTGCCTCTGCAGAAAATCTTAAATAAATTTAATTGTCTGCATCCACCATCAGAAATGACTTTATGCATTTTGCTTCATAATGAAGAGCTTTCACATCCATAAACTTAAATCACTGTGCACAGCTGTTGAGGTGTAATTAAAGCATTAAATATGTGAGCGATCAACTCCCACTAAACAAGATGACACCAACACCCCTGGCAAAGAACTTAGAGGTGAACTGCAGACTGGTTGGGCTTTTCCTGAAACTAAGACTCTCTTTCCTCTGTTTTCACACTCTCAGATGCCATTCCCATAAATCTCATTGGCTTGCCTCAGCACAAGTAGCTGAACTGATGCTAACACCATTAGCTGATGATTTAATGACACTGAAGATGAGGAAAGTCATCCTCTTTCTATCATTCTTGCATTTTTTTTCCCCCAAGCCCTGCCTGCTGGCTGAGGATACAGGGAATCAGTGTGTTTTTGAGGATGAGAGTGGTGGTGCTCGTATCTCATCCACCTCCATTATGCCAAGGTCACTCCGTTGCTTTTCTTAATGTGATCAGGGAAAGTGTCACTTTTGCAGTTCTGTGGCAGTAAATAAGAACTGGCTCTAATTTGAATGTAGTGTACCAGAGGCCCTTTATGGGTTGTTAATTTAGTGTTTAAATACATTTAACAGTTGAGAGAGAGTACTGATTAGACTGGCTCTCCAAGTGACGGCTATTTTTCTCTCCACTATTTCCACCGACTCGCTGTAGATTATTATTGTTATGATGTGACAGATGAACGCCAAGCTTATTTTGAATTAAGAGGAATTTTAAAGGCCAAGAGAGTAATAAAATTTGTCATTCCCTTAAGTCATTTCTCCTTTATCTCTCCTCTAAATTCATTATTTATTTACATGTTACAATTAAATGATTCCACATAACTCCAATGCAGTTAAAAATTTTGAAAGGAAAGCCACGTTAGGTATTAAGGTGAGTCATGCCTGTCATACAATAAACTTGTGTCCTACAAAATAAGAAATAGCAATGTATTTCATTAATACTACAAAACGCTTTCTTACAGTTAGAGAACTCATCATTGAACCTTTTACCATAATAACAACTGTTAAACTGCAGTCTTTGATTTTTTTTGTTAAACCTGCACCTTACATTGTACTGTGTGACACACGTCTACAGTGCACATGACAATAAAAACAAAGTTAAAGTTACATCCTGCAAGACAAAATTTTCCGCCAGCAAAAACACAACGCCATAGATTGTCTGTGCGAGCAGTTTATTATGACTCATTTTAATGTTGGGCTACGTCCATCAGCTGAGGTAATTATGAGGGGAGCAAAAGACAAAGTCAGTAACACTTAGAACATTAAAATCCATGTTGTGGTGAAGAGATCATGTAAACAAAAAATATTACTTCTTTTAGCCATGACCATTCCGCAAGCTTACCGACCTGTTTATTATTCTAACTGTCACAACAAGGACCTTCCAACCTTCTAACCTTTTTCACTTCATATTTTAAGCAAGACCACAGTCTCTTCATTAACCCAATTAAAGTTAATTTTGCGCAACAAATGTGACCAAACTAAGGCCATTTCACAACAGGAAACACAATTTTTTATTATTGTTGCCATGACGACCAATGGTCGAGTGGGCAGCCGGTATGCTTGTATGTGTCATATAATACTTTAAGTGTGGGACCAGAGAGAGTACCAAATCATATGTGGGCAAATATGCTGGTAGTGTCGAAACATGATTTTTAACCTAAAGGATCGAAAACCCGTCCAGTAATAATAAATAATTCTCTATCGATAACACATTTGCTCAGGAAGCGTTTGTGACCTAAGGTGAGTTCAGTAGGCAAGAACTGCTGACTTTGAACGGGGATATAGTTGGGCAGTGGAAAGAACTTTCTGAAAAACTCTTGAACCCAGCCAACATGTCCTCTAAAGAGCTTGAAGACTCGGGGGAAGGCTCTCTAATATCTCTGGCAGAGGTCACTGAGGTAGCTGAAAACCTCCCTGGTGGCACGCAGCCAAGTATTGATGAGTTTCACCCTGACGAGGCTCTGAACAGAATCAGAAATACTTTGACTCCTGCACAGAAATAGTTTTGTTTCAGTTGCACAAAATGCAGAAAAGAAAAGTTAAATCAGTTAAAATAATTTAAGAAAATCAAACTGAACTGAAAGTAGAGTCGTGTCCATTTTTATGTTCATCTGTTTGATATTGACCTTGAGTCACGCTAACATGGCAGCCAAACAGGTAGAAAGGTTCAGCATCAGCAGTTACACAAACGTTGTACCAGACCATTTTGTGGTGAAAAGGGAGCCGAGTTGATCCATTGCTCGATGTTCCAATCCTCAACTGTGGTTGTGAGCTCAGGATCCTCACCAAAACAACGACATTGTGAATACACGATGACCAAAACTTTTTTTTTTATTTTATTTTTTTTATTTTCTTGGGGCTGGTTCTGACATCCTGAGGGAGCTCCTAGTACTATAAAACTGCTCCTGCTCCTGGACATTGAAAGAAATCAGGATTCTGGGATCCCTGGTGACTCCAGTTTTAGGTTTTCTATGATCCCCCAAGGTAGAAGCCAGAACATGGTAACGAGACTGTATATCTCATCTTTAGAGTCCCTCAGGAGGAACCAGAAAACATTGTTGGGGAGTGAGATGGGCTACCTGCTACTGCAACCAACTCTGACTAAATGACAAAATAGATGGATGGCAGGAATTGGCGTCATGTTTTTATTACTTTTATCCTGAATGTTTGTCAGAATTATTAAATGGCTACCATGATATATCACATAAGGTCATGTGTTTCTGGTAGGGTGGTCATACATACATTACTGACAGATAAGCTGACAAACTGCTTGATTTTCAGTCAAACCAGAAGGACAATAGTCCACAATGTCAACTGATAAAGCCCTTGAGTAATTATTGTCTCGAATTTTACTTTATTTTTCTTCACCTCACCACTTGTGCTCAATTCCTCTGCCAGCTGAGAGCACACAACAGCCATGAAAGCCAATAAGGCCACCTCGACACTACAGATTTCTCCTGACACCTAATGCCAGTTATGAAATTGGGGGATAAGTTAATGTGTCACAGTAGCATTGATTTTTCATTTGCTTCTCGCTACCCCCAGTCCCAGAGCCAGCCTGAGCCTTTCCTTCATACTTCAGGATGGATTACTGTAGCCCCCTTTGAAACAGAACATCGTAGGGTGACAAGGGAGTCAGTGTGGGTGTTCATGAGAGGTGCCACACCTGATTACAGGTGACACAATACCCCCGTCACCCACTGTGCCAGGAGAGATCAAATATCTAGATCAAGTCCTTCAGTGCAGTGCTAATTTACTCTGGGTCTGAGTACACCAATAGATATTTCAATTTTAAAGCATTTCTAATGTGCATATGTTTTATTTTCTTAAATCAGACAATCTAAATATAATTCGATTTTTTTATCTGATCTATAAATTGAATGCAGTTCTAATGGTGTATAGAAAATTAACAAGGTCTCCACAATGGGGATAAAATGAGTGATACAAGAAATCTGTGCCTGCTCCCTATGAAAGGAAAAATACGCTCACGTAACAACAACACGGTGCTCAATGAGCTATGTCCTCAGTTCCATATGAGATTGGTTAATACAAAAGCTTGCTGGTGAAAAACATTGTCCTGCTCCCAGTGACAAAGACAAAGTGCCTGTGTTTGGCGTACGCGAGTCAAAGGGACAGGTGACGACAGGGAGGGAGACCAGGGAAGGAATTTGAATTTCACATCTAGGAGGAGGCAGCATGTCATTAAAAACCCTAATTTCAGTGTCAGGTAGACTTACAGGTGATCCATCATCTTGTCAGAAGAATTTTATTTTATTTTCAAACGGAGTTCAAACCAGGCTTTCCAGACTTTTTACTTCAGTTCCAATTAGATTTCAGCATAATTAACAGAAAAGTCTAGACCCAAGTGTATGGTTGAGAGATACTGGTTTATCCGCTCAAGCAGATCTCAGGGAAAATAATTTATAATGCAACTGGCCACCAACCATTGTGTATTAATGAGGAGAGAAACAAAACTCCTATGAGTTATCCACCAGCTTAATGAAACTATATCATAGTTAATAGATTATCATTACATTCAAGTTAATATTCCAGTGTTGCGTACATTGCTGCTGCACTCCTCTCTTGTACCACTAGCACACTGCCTATCAGCACCCATGAATGCCATTTATTGGTACATTTCTAAATGTTAACGCCTGTCAACTCCAATCTCTCCAAAGGAGGCGCGCGGGAAATAAAATGCATCGGAGGGGACCTGAGAGGAGGACACACGTTAACCCAGATAGGCTGTGACAAAACACCATTACCTTCTCCTGTTCACTCAGTGATGTACAGGACAGCTAGTAGTCCCCTGTCCTTGTGAGAAATCCGTTTAAAAAAGAAACACACACACAAACACATGTTATCACCCTGTGGGAGAACATTCTTTGAAGAAAGAATGTAAACTTAAAAGTTTTCTGTTTTTAGAAGTGAGTAAAAATCTGCTAAGAAATCCCTCTTATGCATGTCGTAAGTATCTGAATTTAAAGGCTTACATCAAGTGAAAAAGCGCAAGTTAGCATTAAAAGTACAAAGTTGTCAGTGTGTGTGTTAAACTTTTATAAATTTTATTGTATTTTATTATACATCAGTGCATCATTAATACTAGTGCTTTAAATTGTAAAATGCAAAATGCATGATAGTAAAGTTTGACCAGTGGTAGTAAAAGCATTTCAGGTCATTTACTTGTAGACAAGTTACAAAACCATAATCTTTAAAAAAAAACAAACAAACAAAAAAAAAAAACCCAAAATGTCCAAAGGCAGTAACAACAAAAAACATAAATACTGAAATCAAATAAATTTGCCTAAATACTTGTGATGTAGCTTAATCCTGGTCAGTGTTATTTCATTATTATTATTATTGATGCATTAACATGTAAGATGCCCTTTATTTCAGTTGTTGAAGTTGAGTTTTTTTTTAAGTATAATTTAATTTTATAAACATGGATTTTCATATAAAAAATATCAGAAATCATTATAAAAGCAATAAGAAAACAAATGTATGATATACCTTTTTACTAAAGTAGAGTTAAAATGGAAATACTCAAACGAAGAAAAGTATGTCTAAATAGTATTTAACAGTACTTAGATGAGTGCACTCAGGGTTTAATCCATAATAATACATAATGTTTTACTTACAGTGGTTAATTTCTTTCATAGTATGCAGATTATAAATAATGTGCTAACTCGCTGACTGTATTCTGTGATGAAAGGAAATGCATACTATAAAAGATCTCAGATCCTTCACACTCCCAGTGTGTCGATGTTGAATGGTGACAGACCTCAGATGGATGTGACACCAGCAACCAGACTGTGCTGCTGTGGTGTCGTAACATGGATATATAACCACTGCCGTCCTCACACTAGGCTGCCTAAATGGACAAAAATGCCAGGGCAGCAAAAAATGGTGAACAAACCCAGGGCTTCATTAGCAAGAACTTCCCAGCATGCTTTGCGATGACAAATGATTGACTTGGAACAATATCTAAGGCGATCAGGATAAAGTACCAGCCATTTCAAGGCTCAGCAAAATTCAAATTCTAATTAGACCTTGCACCACATTCCAAATAAAAATGGGTCCCTAGGTGGTTTACCCTATCAGGTGTCTCTCCCAGACCACTGAAACAAAACGAATAAAGAAAATGATTAAAGCGATAACAAAGGCATAAAATTCAAATTATAGCAGCATCACATCTGGGATCTGTATGTCACTGCACTACCATTTCTGCTCTCTCCCTCTTTTTCTCTGGCTTTCTCCACCACAATCGCCACAAACACATACACACACCGAATTCCTTTTTTTCCCTCCATGAGGACAATCAAAGAACAGGAAAAAAAAAGGCAGAGCAGGAGAGAGAGAGAGTGAAAAAGTAGGGAAATTAAAAGGTAGAGAGCGAGAACACAAATAGGCTCTCAGCTTTAAGGTTATTAATGACTCCTCAAAAATGTACGACTTTTCCAATCTCTCTGAGAAGCGCTTGAAGGAGCCTGCAGATGAAGCTGACCTTCACAATGTTCTTTGGTCTTTAGTTAAGAAATTCACTCACCATTATGGCATCATTAGGGAAACAAGGATAAAATTACTCCATGGTTAATGACCTATAGGATCCCCACCAAAATTTGTTTCAGATCTAATAAAACTGAGCTTAACACACTCGAATGAATTATGAGAACTGCTATGCTGGGGTATTAAAATGTGGGGAAATAGATTTTCTGAAGCTAGGAGGACTGGACTTTTCAAATCAGATAGTAGAATGGAATTTTCTGGGCAATAAATTCTACCATGTCTCAATTTCATTTTTTTTTTTTTTAACCTCAGAATTTTTCAGGCTGTGATGGAATCTGTGAGTGGGATGGCCTCTAAAAATTCATTGCCAATTGCCGTCTCCTCCTCTATCCCCTTAAGGAAGATAGATTGATGGATGAATGGCTAAATGGGCAAATAAGTGGAGAAAAGTATAACCGAATGAAACTCAATGTATGATAGAAATAAATGATTAGATACACAGATACTTAAAAAAAAATCCACAAGGAAAAGCAAAGACGTGATAAGTACAAAAAAACAAAATAAAAAGTGACTTCCGAATGTGCACTGATGCTGATTATTTTACGTGTTTAAATTTTTTTCCAGCTTGCACTATATTTAGTACACACCAAGTCAGTCATTAGCATAATGCAGGGGCACTTGATAGCATGCACAAAAACTCATTAAAGAGGACAATGTGAAGCTGCAGGCAACTGTGCTTCAAAGTGTATAGGATAATACACATATGAAACTTTGCATATAACATGATAAAAACTAAGATGGAATTTAAAAAAATGTCCTTTTTGAAAGCAGTATTGGTTTAGCTTGGTTTGGTTGCGGTCCCTGGGAAGGGGTTTGTGAGCTAATGGCATTTGCTCTCTTTAAACTTTAATCTTTCCTATTAATTCCCTGCAACTGGAGAATGTGTGAGAGTTAATGTTCCATGAACGTGTTTCTCACTCTGCAATCTCTTCAAGCTAATTACCTTCAGGTGCTAAATGGGGGGAAATTGCAATCCATTTGGAAAGGAGAAATTTCACCTCCCCTTTGCCTATGTAACTGTGTGTGCAGTTAAAAGAAAGAAAATCAAACATAAGAAGCCAGGTCCAGAGTACATTTAATCAAAAAATGGACACTCTGTGCCCAGCTCTGATTGGCTCTCCCTTTCCTAGGTAGCTTTGGGAGAGTAAATTGCTTCCTGTAGTTTCCCGCCTCACTGCTTATTCTGCAGGTCACTTAGAGGTCAGCAGGTGCAGCAGTGGACAAAAACACAGAGCAGATGTTTGATTGACATGGATCACACAGATTGGCAATCAAAGTTTTTCTGATGAGAAAGGAGAGGCTCACCGAATGGCCATTTTGAAGGGTGAACACCAAGGAGAGGCAGAAGAAGTCAAAATACAAATTAAAAGCAGATTAAGTCAACGTGACAGATTCATGGTTGCTTGAACGGAACATTAAATCTCGGGGAGTGACATGGTATTCGTCAATGACAGGATCAAGTAGCGAGTGTACAAATGGTTCCCGAGTCAATCACTAATCAGTAACGCAGGATGAACAGGCTCATTGCAGACAAATAGCTTTGATAAGTTTTACCTTTTTAAGAGGGGCCAGCCTGTGGAGGAGGGTTACGTGGAGAGGAAGTGGGGAGAGATAGGGTCAGGCAAATGAACAGTGGGGGTTCTTCACTCTCCTCACTGGAGTCTGGAGCGTGGAGGGTCACTTTGTCCCCTGTTTGATCTTTGTCTTCAGATGACATGGCAGGAAATTAAAGATGAAAGGAAAGTCTAACTACTGTCTAATAAACACAGAGACATAAAGCCCTTATTTGCTGCCACATATCCGGTCTAAACATGCAGGATCTGTGGGTGATCCACACAGAGACCTGGATTTGTCAAGCCCTTTTGTAAACAGTATCCTGAAAGGAGGAGGGCCATCACATTGTGTCAAATATGTTCGTATCAATGCAGCTTTATTTGTTTTGGAAGCCATTAAAAGTTACAAATGAAAAGCTGTGCATGTGAACATTCATTGTTTTTCTAACTCATTGCCAATGACTTTTCATCATAATGCACTGTAAACGGCCTTTTTCATAGTCATTAGATTCAGTGGCTGTGTTCAATTCATCAGTGAATATATTTTATGAGCACACTTAAGAGATAAAATGATTAGTGACAAAAAAAAAAAAAAAAAGAATCACATTCAAATCAAATCTATCCAGCTAATTCCAGCACTTCAAACAGGAGAGGTACCCTGATGTAGAATTAAGAAAAAAAAAAAAAAAATAAGCACATGTTTTTTTCCCAGCCATGTTTTTCACATCTAATAATAAATGAATTTGTAGTGTGGTGTAGTGCAAACAGTCCGTATCTTAGACAAACACTTGTAGTGACAGCTCTGAGCTCCCACTGTGTTGAGGAATCTCCTACCAATAGCACTCCCGCCCATTTATCTCAGTCTCTGAGAGCAGGAAAAAGAGCACAGGCTGTGAGGCTGTGGAAACATCAAAAGAGGAGAGTCCAAGATAACTGCAGTTCTGTTTTATCAAGCACCTTGTAAAAAAAAAATGTCCACGCTGGTAACTAAAACCCAAGAAGCACAATAGTTTACACTCTGTGTGGCCTTTTGTTCGATCATTTCATATAGATTGCTTGAAGGCATAAGTAAAACCCGAATGGCGGCTGATGTTTTTCTTGGGGTTTTATTTTTTTCTCAACTGCCACTACTGTTCTTCAATTTTTTTTTCCTATCTTCCTAAAATGCCAAAGCTATTTGGTTAAATCATTAGAGGTGTTATGGTCGTAGAAAGGCTCAGTGGAGTAGCATCCCTATGTAGTACTGAAAGGTTATTTTCTTCATGAACACTTGAGGGTCCACTGATCCCTTGTAAGTGTCTGTTGGAAAATGCATTGACATTTTATGTGAATGGAAAAACCCTCCTCAATAGACTCTCTTTCATTGCTCTTCAGGTTTCAGGTCATTATACCCGCAATAGGGGACCACTCAACCTAGTTTGGTATTACCTCGGAAAACCCTTATGCTACTTCACTTCCTCCATTCACAAATTTGGTTTGGAAGTGAGAGACATAAACCTCTGACCTGAAGAGATATTTTGAACATGTAAAGGTATTTGTTTGGTGTCATAGAATATTTTTTTATGGCTTGAGTCTATGAAAAATTATGCCTGACCCTGCATTACTGCATGTTTTAACTAATATAAACAGTTATTTTACATTACGCTTTAGTGATGTCCTTCACTTGTAAGTCATTTGATATAAAAGCTTCAGCAAAAAGAAAAAATGCAAAAAGCTTTGTTTTTTACTTTGCTGATATTTTTTTGAAACAAAAGTGGATAAATGTAGACGGGTAAAACTTACAGTATTTCACTGGAAAGGTAATATTATATGAGAATAATCAGGTACAGTTCAAGTCCCTAAAATATTTTAGTAATTTCCCTACTTATAAACCTGAAATTTCAAAAATTCATGCCCTGTCTTATTCTGAGTAAGTTGGATTGCATTGGTTCTTCATATTTATGGATAAAAAGCAATCAATAATTGTACGGATATTGCATTACAATATATTTTACCGGTGCTGTGTCCACCTCATGTACATAATAATAATAATAATAATAATAATAATAAAAAAAGGAAAATATATTTAAGGCAAAGTTTTCCTACTCAAGCAGGGTTCAGATGTAGTCACAGGCACCAATCTCCACAGACAAGTCCATTCAATGCAAATGCAGCACCTGCCATGAGTTGTAAAAGCTTTTGCGATTTCAGGGAAAACAGGGTTCACATCATTTGGAAAGGTAGACTTGCCATTTCACGCACCAGTATCCCAGCAATCCGTAAAGACCTGGAGACATTCCTCGACAGGATTACAATTTTACGATCACCAGGAAACAACTTTAGAATCAAAAAGTCATTCTTTCCTGTCATCTGCTTTTTACTTCGTTCTCCAAATTTTTATGTTACCTGCCTATATATTCAATTGTAATAACGTCTCCTGTAGCATTAATTGGCAACATTGATTTCACTTCACTTATCCTTTTTTTTTAAGTGTGTTTAGAAATATGATCGGTCCTATTATTGCAAATACAATATAATCTTGCAGTAAATCCCAAATAAATAACTGCCAGTATATCAAATAAACTATAATACAGGTGCAGACCAGTGCTGTTGAGAGCTACAACAGAGCTGGTCAGAGACTGTATGGATAGTAGTTGGCCAGGCTTCCCAGACCAGTCAGGCTGACTCGGTTCACACTGATAACGTAGGTAATGGTGTTTCTGGAAGAGTGAGGCCAGATGAAACACACCACGCGGACAGATACCACAGGCATACTGGCCCCTTCTGTTGGAAAATTTCATTTTTTCCGGCAGGAAGCCATGAATGTTGAGGTTGAATCCAAATCCGGTTTTCCGCACTTTATCAGCGTGTGGCCCACCAAGTGGTGAGATGGTGGGGGAAGCGTAGGGCTGAAAGAGGGGGGTGATCCACTCAGCCGAGACCCTCCACTTTAATCCAATTTACAGCCTCCCCCAGCAAAAGATAATTACAACCCTTAAACCAGATAGGAGAGGGGTAGAAAGAAAAGGCCTCACTCACCCAAACTGTGCCTCTGGCCCCTGAAGTCTCCACCTAGAGAAAGAGAAGGGGGGGGCTCTGTTAGCAGAACTCAAGCAAAGGCATTGTGACAAACTAAGAGTGTGTGTAGCTAATGAGGCAAAGTGATTTTTTTTCCAGCAAATAGATGCCCGCTGGGCAGTGGCAGAATGCACCCCAGGACATCTTTGCTCACTGATGTTCGCCACAGATGAAGGGGAGGTGTATTTTAGGTTGGTGTTTCAATAATTGTGTATGTATTCCATGAATCAATGTTTCAATAGCACATATTTGAAAATCTGTATGAAGTCAGGTGATCATTGTGTGTTTTAGCCATGTACTGAGTTTATCAGGAGGAATGATGGGTCCTGTGTTTGCAGGGTCATCACTGTTGTATATTGAAAACAGGGATTTTTTTCTTGTTGTATTTTTTAAGGAAATATACGTGCTTTGATTATAAAGCCTACATTTTTGCCCGTTTTTTTCTGGACTGCATCTTTGGCAGAGGTCTTTGAAGTGCGAATGAAGGAATGGGGTAAACTTTTGCAAAAGAATGTGAAGAAATAATAATGAAGGGGCTCACAGGGGAGCGGAAACGCTGGCCAGTCCTAATTAATAGAAGGAGAGACACTCCCAAAGTCTCCCATTCACAAGCTCACAATGGAGTTCTCCACCAAGCAGAACCTGGAATGGAATATGGGAGGAGTGAATAGAGGCTTGGGTTAAAAAAAACAAAAAACAAGAGAGACTCAAGCCGTCATTCTCTTTGCACCCGTCTCCTTTATTGTCTTTCTATTTTATAGCATCAGGCCCAGGCCCATGCTCCTGTAGTCCATTCAGTACTCAGAGTCCCACTGGTCAGTTTTGTAAATATGGGAACAGGGGATGCATATAAAAGGATGGCACATTTCCAGAGTTTATCCAATGTAGGCCTCTTCTCCTGCTCTTTCAAATATTGTTCCATCCCACATCACCCCCCATTACTCTACCCCTCACACCGTCTCGTACTCTCTTTCAGGTGCATTAACAGTCGCTCGAGTCAAGTGCACTGGAACTGGGGGGCTTATTTTGCCAAGTCAAGTCGAGAGGGGAGGGATTTTTGAGGGGCAAAAGGGGAAGTGTGGACCCACCTGCCACTGATTATCCTCCCAGTTAGAGGGTTTAGTCTTGACCCCTGAACTTCAGAGCTGCCCCACACCACTAATCTGTTAATTAACCGAGAAATACCCTGGAAAAACTTTGAACAGCCATTGTGTGTGTGTGTGCGTGTGTGCAAGTAAGTGTGTAAAGGGAAGAGACAACAAGGGCAACAGAGGGAGAGGGAGAGTGGCGTGTAGCAGGAACACACAGTGGTATGTGGTTACTCTGTATTATACCAGTGCGTTCTCTCACTGCAGTGCTGCTGGATAAGTGGGACACTTCAGCCATAGTTTTACTCGGTTATCTTTCTTGCTGCCATCAAGCAACCACCTCTCCAGTCTGATGACACTCAGAATTTCTGACCTAAAATGTACTTAAGATCCCCCGGTTAACATCTGTGTTTTTATTTTGTATTAATACTATAGCATCACATTATATCATATACAGTTTTCCTACATTTTGAATTATCACACTCATTCAATTTATTGTGGTGGTCATTACAATTTGGTTGAAAACATTTAATGTATGTCTTTTATTTCTGATGAGTTTTGATCTTTTGACGTTATTGTAAAAAAAAAAAAAAATCTTGAGTAGCAGATTTTTAACGGACAACGTTTGAGATGTAATGTTATCTTTCAAATACGGCAGCAGTATTTTAATTGTCTTAATTCCACCTGAGTTTGATTCTTCTCTGTGTATGACACAATAATTATTAAAACTAGCTAGTAATATAGCATATATTCATGCACACCAATAATTTAAATATATTCCAAAAATCTAAATCTAAACTTGCATGTAATATCCCTTTAAATAAGCATGTTCTTTCCGTGGCCTGGAATCATAAAAAGGGGTATTTGATTATAGTTTATTTCTCAAACATTATAATGACCACTAATATAATAAAACTTATTTTTCCTGGTTGATCACACACACCTGGTAGGCCTGCTGTAAACAAACAAAAGTCTGAGGTTGCTTTGACCGGCGAGGCAGCTGATAAGTGGGGCAACAAAGTCAATTAGTTCTGTGTTTATTAGTATGTGACAGGTGCTGGGTCATGCAGATTAACTCACAACCCTTGGAGGGATGGGACAACAATAATGGTGAAACATGTCCGTCCGACCAGAAAGTAAAGGTAGCAAAAAGAACATAGCAAAGCCTGCTCAATTAATTATGTGAATTAATGAAGTTCTGCTTGATTAAGTGTTGATGGCATTAAAAACGCCTTTTTTTTTCTCTCCACAGTGTGACATAATGGATACTTACATAAATAATGGAATCCTTCATGGTTACGGAAACCAACACACTATGTGTTATAAACCACTCCCCCTTTTGAACTCCAAAATCGATTAATTAAGGCTATTGCCCTTGATAATCCAATCACAGGTTTATATAGGTTTGACCTCTAACCTTCAACCTTCCCTGACTGGAATGATATTGATTAAGGTGAATGGTTTTTCAGTTTCTGGAAGCAACATTACCTTTAAAAAGAGTAGGCTGACAGACTGTCTGTCCATTGACCCTGTAGAGCTGTTGTAGCCATTGTTTTTGTACACTTCAGGTTGAATGAACAGCTCAAACATCAAATTGTACCCATTTAGATAACTATAACATTAAATCATTGTCAGAATGAAGTGAAGGATCAATAATACTCACTGTTCTCTGAAAGCCACTGATGCAAAAAGTCCCTCATCCTGTATTTCAAACACAACAATACCCTGATTATTTTCAAAATAAGTGAATTCTTTCCACTATTTTACTCAATTCTGGCACCTGTGATTTGAACCATTTGACTGAAATGTTTGTTGCGCTTTTTAATGGAAAATGTCACTTTATCAAAATTGCATTTAATTATTATTATTTTTTTTTTATGGAGGATATTTTTTCTTTTTCTTTTTGTGACAAATTAAGCATGCAGTGTTTGCAAATGTATTGATAACGCAAGTAATGTTTACATAAATAAGTGAGGCTTCCACATAATACACCAATCAATGGCTCACGTCATCCTGACCCGAAGCTGCTCATCAGTCGGTTGGGCAAAGCCATTCAGGCATAATGAACTATAATGTGGTCTGACCATGGTCAGCCTCAGGATACCCTTCTTCACTGCAACGCTTTGATCCAACCAATAGTCAAGTTTCGTCCGGTTTTCAGTGTGTTGATCTGAGGATTCAAGCTGTTATGATTACACTTAATAATTAAGTGTTATGAGGAAATGGATCAAACTATCAGACACAAAATAAAAATGAGAAAGGAAAAAATATGTATTTATACACAGCAAATGTGCTTTTCCATTCTAAAATATGACTTAGATGGATAAACAGGTAACGTTAGTGTGATATTTTTTCCATCACCATGGGATCCAACTGTAAACATCATTAAGACGTTAATATTTAAACTACCAGTAATGACATTTAAAAAGCAAAGCAATCTAAAGCATAGCTGGAGTCTACACTCACTTGTGGGTAGATGATTACTTAAAGGTCAACTTTGTCTTTGCTTTCTTTTTTGTTTTTCGTTTTTGTTTTTTGTTTTTTATTAAATTCAACATGATGACTGAAACATTATTTTTACTGCACCCTCCCCTGGTGTATTTCAACTGCAAAGATTCACAAGAACAAAATCCCCCTGACAGAATTCGAAACACCACTGATGTGTCAACATATCAAATAACTGTTGTGAAATGCCATGGCTGCATTCATTCCTTGTTTTGGTGCTTGTTGAACAAGGCGGCGTGGGATTGCTCTCCCTCACCCTGTGGTCTGTCCTCTAGGGTGCAAGGAATCTGAGTCACTCACTGCACATCAGGCTTTCCCCTCGGGGGCCCTGGCACTGGCAGAGGCAGGTTAACAAACTGTAAAGGCTTCAACTGAGCAGCACACAAACTGTTTTCTCTCCACAAAAGGGATTGGCTCCAACAAATGTCATAAGCCTATAATGAGATAGCTGATCTCAGTAGTAATGAAGAAAAGAAAGGAAAAATGCTTCCCCTCTCCAGTCAGTGACTATTAGAGTCAGTGAGAGTAAAAAGGGGAAGCTTCCCCATTTTCTTAGAAGCCCTCGGAGGCTGGCCAACATGACAATGCTGGTCAATTAATTGGTGAAAAAGTGAAAATCCAATTAATGCGTATCAAGCTGGCAGTTTTGCATGATGATGGCTCATTAGGAGACCAAGCTGAGGCTGGAGGAGTACTTGGGTGGAGGGGCTTAAACCCCACTCATTAAAGCTCTGTCTTTCTCTGTGGGGTTTTAGGGACTGGCTTATTTATGCAACAGTTTCTAAACAAAACCTCAATGTAACGCTCATTTAGTAGATTTGGGAGTGATGAATTCCTAAATGGCATGGGTGGGTATTCTCTGGTTGTCAGGCCAAACTTACTTGTACTCATAGCTACTGTGCTGCTCTAACGTTCACATCTTATTTCCATGTTGAACTGTCTGTGTGAATTTATCAGTGTGCTGGACGAAGACAGATGCATATAAATATGAGAAACAGTTTATTTTATGTGTCACAAGTTTATTTTATCGTGAATTAGTTTCATGCAAATTGCATTCAGCATCCTTACTGTCCTTACTGTCCTTGGTAAATGAACGAACAAATAAAAAAAAAAAAAAATTTTGTATCAGCAGTTTACAAACCACTTTCAGCCACACACATTGATTACTAGTTACAAAAAACTTTCCTGTCAACTGCAACACCAACATGTCAAACATAATATTAGTAAAATCCACAATTGCTCCATTACATAACATTTACAGACATGAAATGTTGTCCAACCAGTTAAAAGAGGAGGTAATGGCCCTCTCCGTGCTTTGTGAAATGAGATGGTGGTGCTCTCTCGGATATTTCTGAAGCCCAGCATATACTGACAAAATAAAGAATGTGCTCCCACACTCGTGCAGCCAGCCTGTGTTTGTCTAGCCTATGCCTCTATGTGTAAGATTAATACTCTTGCCACACTCTCATAGAATAATGTCACTTTAATCTTGTTTGGGGCGAAATTCGAAGTGGAGTGTGTCTACTTGTTTCCTGAGATTACTTCATCTTTCTTTCGGCAGCGGTGTGTGACTCTGCCGCCTGCTGTCCCCTGGCGTTGGATGTCCCATTACCCTTCACACGCCGCAACTTTCTGCTGTTTGCACAACACTGGCCACAGGACTCAACAGCAGGCCAGTAAACTATTGATGTTTTTAGTTTTTCTTTACTACTGCCAAGCTCATTTTAGCCGTGTGTCGCCTACTATAGACGGCTACTGCCAGTGGCTGAGTCATTATGAATATTTAAGATACTTTGAAATGTTTCACCCAGCAAAGAATGTCACTATATTAGTGCCTCCTCCTGTTTCTTTGAATTTAGTCTAGATTTACTTTGTACTTCCCTTCTGTTGCACTGAATATTAATTTTAAAAAAAAGGCTTACTTATCAAAAATTCAACTGCAGTTTCAATAATGATTTACTTCTGAGATAATTGAAAAAACAATTTTTCCTAAAATTATTAATAATAGTGATTCATTTCATATACGTACAATTTTATTTTCCAGTAGCTCTGTACCGCAAGCTTCCCCTTCCACTGTAGCTTTTGAGCCCGTTTGGTATTCAGTAATTTGTATTTTTTTACTCTTTCAATAATTTACAATAAGTGTTTCCACTCATGTGCCTTCCCACCGTGTTGACCCCAGCATTTCTAGCTGAATGAACTGCAGTGCATCAGCCATAAATCTCTAATGAGGCTTGATGTAAACACCACAATGCAAACTGCATAAATTCCTTACACAACAACTTTGCACATTTTGCACACACACACACACACACACATAGATATACATATAAACACAATCTCTGGTCCAACAGCTACAATTCCAGATGTGTTTATTCTTTGTTTACTGTCTGCCTTCTGTAATTACTTTGTGTTTCCTATATGAGCTTTATAACCTGTAAATAATTAATTTGATTTGACTATTACAAGGGTTTAAATTTATTTGCATTATTAATGTTTAATGGGCTTGTTAGTGAATATGATTGACACTTTAAATGGCCAGTTGTGCCACTGTGCTGCAGTTTCTTTATGTTTGAGGTAGAGAAACACTTTGAAAGGCATGCCTTGTGTTGTTTGGAGAAGCAGTGTGTTTTTCCCCTCACTTCCTAATAATCTATTCTGTTCAGCCAGCTGCATACATTGACAAATGTTTCCAGCATAAGGTATTTACCCTGTGAAAGGTAATAGATGCAAGGGTTTAAAAATGCCTGCTGCAAGAAACAGCAAGCATACTGGCAAGAAAAAAAAAATTCCAATGGGAAACATTCGTTTTTCCTTCACAACAGGAAAACGGTCTATTGGTAAAAACAAGAACAAGATTTAAGAAATACCAAAGAAATATGGTACATTTGATGAGACACATGCAAGAAGCATTTCTTTTTCACAAATTTCTATCTTAAGAATAATTTTTACAATTCATGAGGAGGTAGCTCTGTTGGAGTGAGCACCAAAACTAGAAATATAAAATTAATCTGTGCATATTATTGTTCCCTATGAGTGAACTGCAGCAGCATGTGGGGTCGGTGAGTAGGCTGTTATCTGTCACAAGCTGCTCTGTAAGTTCCTCACCGATTCACTCACAGTGCGTTTAAGACAGAGGCTAATTCACTGCTACTTGTGTAGTAAAACTACACTCACATAAAATCCTGGGGTTTAGTTTTCAGTGCTGCTGATCTGTTGATTGTCTTTTGGGTTGGATTGCTGTAATTTCTTCTTACATCTCTTTCTTTGTGATTTATATTGGCGCAGCTCGTTCTTGGAGGCTAATGAAAGCTGTGACAGTGCATTAATGAGGCTTCTTACTTCAGCCGAACTCTACTTCCTCCATTTACCTCACTCACTATTTTCTCCCGATCTACATCTCCTCTCTCACACTTTTGTCATGGTGGTAACATTATGCCCACTCTTTCTTATCTCACATTTATCCAAAATATTTCTGCGCTTACTGGCTCCTTCCACTGTCAAATTCTTCAGCATGAAACTATGTTGCTGATGGGGTTTGCAAGATCAAAACACAATGCTGGGCAACACAGTCAAATTGTGTCAGTGCGGGATGGACACAAAATTAAACTTTTGTTCGTTTGTTTTCTTGCAAAAGCTCTTCCAACCTATCTGATGTACAGCTGGCGCAGTAGCAAAGTCTTCCTGCATAAAACAAGGGTCCTTGTTATATTTATATAAGGATTGTACACAGTGAATGAATGTAAGGTACATTTTACAATTAGAAACTGATCAATTTTGAGAAAATAATAATAAAAATATTTTTTATTAAGTGCTAGCCTACAGAAACATATTCAAGATTTTTTAAAATCATGTGCCCCTAAAAGACTTCATGTATTGAATAAGAAACAAACAAACAACAAAAAAATAAAGATAGAGATTGTTTAATTATTGTGAATGAATGGAAATAAAGTCTCAGCATAGTACTTTTCACTGCTGACAGGGTGATTTAAATGAACAACATACTATTAGAAACAGAGGTAAGAGTAAAGGATCTCTTGGTGTTGTGCAGTCACACTCTCGGCCCGCTGGGATTAATGGATAACTCCAGTGAGAGACGCCTCTGTTCTTAGGCAAGACAAAATGACCACAGGCAGCCAAAGAATTTGGCGGTCAGTAACTGTGGCTGTTTCCCATACATATTATTATAGCAATAGCAGCAGTGGTGATTGAATTTCTGACCTTTTGTTGAAATGGGTAAAGGGGGAGGGGTGAATTTCAATTTCTGTTGTGTCATTCATGTCTTAAAATAACTACAGGGATGAAAGATCATGGCTTGATTCAATTACAGTGCAGTGTAAAGGCAAAATATTCCTGTATTCTACATGGAACATGATCTGTATGGGAGATAAATATAGATGCTGATTTCACACACTTTAAATAGACTGGCACATGCTCAGTCTTGCTCTTTGGAGCCTTCCAAAATCATATTTTACAGTAAACTCACATTTCATGGCTCCAAAAATGGCACAGTTCTTTCCTCCAAAAATGAAAAGCAGCACTTGGGACAATCAACAATATTAAAACATGATGAAACAATACATTTTGATTAGTTGAGTTGTAACAACCGTAGTTTCAGTACACATATATTCTCAAGATGACAAACCTGATGCTGGACTCTTCATACCACACATTCAGTCCAATACTGTAGAAACTAGAGGTCGCCAAACTGGGAAAGTTTGGTTGTAGAACCTGGCCAGCTCTGCCAATCAATAGCAAAGTTCACATTAAAAACTGCTGACAGCTGTGGGAGAGAGTTCCCACTTTCATCTAGCCCTGTCTGGCCCTCCAGCTAACCTCACCGTCCCTTCGCAGACCTGCTCTCTTTATTAATCTTTGTCGCATCCCACAGCCCGACCCAGAGAACTGCCCTGGCCACGTTTCTTGCTTATCACCAAACTTTTGGCTCATTTCATTTTCCCTCTGTCTTTTTTTTTTTTTTTTTTAAAGAAAATTTCACTTGATAGCCTTGAACTGGGGGCCCTGCAGTCTTGCAGTGGAGCCCACCCAGCAGCTCTGTCTCACCATATCAACCTGTTCGTTGAAAGACAGAAAAAGAGCTCTGCAAATGAAATGTGTGTATTTGCAGCAATGTATGACAACCACTTTTCTAATCATCAAGAAAGGCAATATAACAAAGAGTATATAAATTACATCAAAAATCATGTCTCCCCAAAATAAAACTACATACATTTGATGCAGATTTTTACATTGAGCGACTTATGAACTTTGGTCCTTTGTCCCTTTTTGCTGTATTGTTCATTGAGGAAGCAGGAGGGTCCCACTTGACAGTCATTGCTCAAACATACCTATGGTTAATATAGGCCTCTGCTGCCCCTTAGGGGCGGAAGAAAAAAGGACAACATGAAAAGTCCCCTCAGCTATGAAGAGAAAAACATGCTTAGAGGTAAAATTGAAACAATATTTCTCATTTGAAATGAAGGATTACTTTGACTCGGATTGAAGGTTGTTTGGGCTTCTCTGCCATATCACACCTTGGTATTTGGTGTGTGAGGGAGTGCGTACGTGTGTGGGTGCAGCAGGTCTAATCCCATTAGTGCTGCTGATCCTGGGCCTCAGGATGTGTTGCATCTCTATCAAACCTGCTTTATGCTTTGTCTGTTCAACTCCAATCCATTAGCTCAGCAGCAGCTATAAACAAATCTTGTTTTCAGGTTGGACATAAAAAAACAAACAAAAAAACAAAGCTAAAATTCTTCAGGCTTGTTCCTCACTGCATTTTACTGGTAAATCTCTATTTGACATCATCAACAGTTTTTTTTTTCTCAGCCTCTTTAGGAAATATTCAAGAATTATACCTGCAACTTCGGGAGTTAATATATAGTATATTGTGGTTCATGCTAGATTATATTCAGGCAATACTGCCCTCTGGGCATCAGACACAGTCTGCAGCTCTTCCTTTCTCACTTTGTGAATATAATACTACAACTTGCATCATATTTAGGTTTACCCTTAAAATTTAATGCAATAGTATTGCTTATACATAATATTCACAAAAAACAAAAGAGAATGAGTATTCATTCATTCATCTTCTACCGCTTATCCGTTTCCAGGTCATGGGGTGCTGGAGCCAATCCCAGCTCACATGAGTAAATTATGAAATAATAATTAATCAAATGGTTAACATTAAATATATCGTAAATCCCAGATTTCCTGTTTTATAATTTTATTCATAGGTTTCATTAAGATTTGAAATTCAGTAATGTACAAAACCCAATAATGTACAAACGTGATGGCAATTAACAAATTATTAAACTAAATAAGTGAGAGCAACATCTGAAATGAGATGGATATTTTATGAATTTAGCATCTATTTAAAAGTAGAAGATGTTTCTATTGAAACTAAGATGTTTAAGAAAATCCATAGGAGCTTGACAGATTCAAGATTTGACCAAAAATTGCTCAGTGTCTTTTTGTTTGTTGGTCCAATTTGAGACACATCAGTACTGCGGGAAAGGTTGTCTTGTCCAAGTGAAATGATTGGGAGGGGGGCAGCTGGAGGAGTGGGAGTTCAGGTATCTCAAGGAATAATTTATGAGAAAAGGTTAAAAGACATTAACCTCCAATTGGATGCTGTGGTTACAGCAATTTGAGTGACATCGAGGATACAAAAGAAGTCCAAAATAAGATGCTCCTCAACGTGGATTAGCTTTCACTCTAACAGAGTGCTGTTGTTTTCCATTTGACTTACTTCAGATTTATAGTCTTTAGATTATTGCATAAATCATCAAGCAGCCTATTTATCTGATTACAAAATCTTTTGATGTCCCATTAGTGTTCCTATCTTGTGCAACAGGATAACGTGGCAGTTTCCCTCTTTTAAAAGATCATGACCAAATGGAAGGCTGAGAATGAGCATATGTAATGCCATCATATCCTGAGGTGTTAAGTTCCTTTTTGTGAGTATTAGTACATGCACTTAACCTTCAGTCCCTGCCACAGCCCCTTTGGGTTTGTTACTGAAGAAATGTGTCTTCTCTTTTCTCTCCCCGGTGAGGTCCCCCTGAAAACTTGTCAACAAGACAATGTGGAAGGAAGTAAGAGATAAAGTTGCGGGGCTCTCTTTCTGTGCAGTGTTTATTTGCTGTGTCAAGGATTGAGAGATTACACTGTTTCTACGCGCTAAGTGAGGAATCTGGTCAAGCATTTCCTCGGGCTAAAACATCACTTGAAGAGGCAAAAGGAGGATTACTGACACCCGCATTAACGACAAAAAAGTCCCGACTTGGGCCCATTTGCTGCGAGTGGGGATTCAACATCAGTCATTTATCTTAAGTGGCCGTTTACAGTGTGGGGGCTTTATTTTGGGCTGGGAGACCCGGTAACTTGGCCTGTACAGTATTAAATGTCTTTTGTCTTTTCCAAGTGAAGATCCGTGGTTGAATCCAGTCTGTTAAGAGGAATACTCAAGTCTTTCTCGAAATATCAGTATGACCTTTTCTGAACTCATGCATATATCTGATGAATTCAGCAATGTATTATTGAAAATTCCAATTTTTGTATATCATTTATTGACACTCGATAAGTTTATACAGGCCACGAAAGGCAAATTAAGGAAGTATATACTCAAATATTGTCTTATTTTATTATAGATATTACATAGGTTTAAATGTATAGATATATATTTATTTGATATTTATTGAAATAGATATATGAAGAAATCAAAATATGTGAATAACGTATTACCATTATGTGAAATGTTTTTTTTAGGTACTAGTTATAGGTACTTTTGGACTTATCTAAAAAGGAAAATGACTCAGTCTTTCCGTTTTGCTTAATGTCAGATGAAAACTTTAACGCTTGATATCTTAAATATCATAATGTATCTATATCTCGATATCATAAAACCTCATCATTCCAACGGGACAAGGTGTATATCAGCCCATGTTACCTGTTCTTTGCATTCAATCTGCAGATGCCCACTCAGAGGCAGTAGGGATGGTAACACTAACCCTCATGCTGTCAACACTGTGATTGATCACCGGCAGATAAACATCAGATCTGCAAGAGAACAGGACAGACATTGATCCCCAGAGGAAGGGAGGACTTGTCACACACCAGCATACACAAACCTCTGTGAAACATCTGTCCAAATACCACAATGACAGAGAGCTGTACCTCTGTGACTAACATGGGAACCCACAGACAGCTGTCAGCTGTTTGGGATGCTGGTTGATGGCCAGAGAGTGCATTTCATCTCCACTACTTAACTAGCTACTGTCTAAAGGAGTGAAAAGTTTAAAAAGTACAAAACCTGAGCCTTAAAGGTCTACAGTATACTGATAAGTCAAGAGGATATGAAATTACTATTAAAAACTAAATATGAGAATTGGCTATTGTTCATTTCTTGCAGGAAAACTGAGGCCTATTCCTCCAGCCCTGAGGCACACCGAACAAATTAAAAAAGGGTAAACTATTCCTTTCTGTTTTTTCGGCAGATATTAAATAGCCTGTGTGGCATTGCTGTCAAAAACAGAAGAAAAAGAAGAAAAATGTGTCTGTGTTTTTTAAAAAATGCCAATCGCCAACTGGTTACATGAAGCTTTATATCACCTGGCTGGGCCTTTAATATGTCTTTCCCATCATTTAGCTTCAGACCTCATGCGATGTTACTACTTAAGAACAGAAGAAAGAGGAAAAGAAAATGAATGAGAAGTGAATAGTCATTCTGACAAAAGGGGGCCAGCCTTGTGTCGACAGGAAGAAAAGCATTAGCACCCTTTATGTGCGTGGCGGCGGATTTCCGTGTGCAACACTGTCAGTGTATTTTTCCCCTTAATTAAAACAGTCACAAGTTTCATTGAGCGGTGAATCAAAGGGTGGCTACACCATGAAGCAGACTCAACTGCTTAACTCTGAATGTGTGTATGTGTGTATTTGTGTGCAGTTTGGGAGCCAGACTTAAGCACACACAGGGACTGGGATGAAGGGGATTTAAGCTGTGCCCATTCCAGTGGTCAGTCACTCAGAATTGGTCATTACTATCCTGTCTGGAGATGAAAACACGGCGATTAAGAAAACTGTAAACTGTTTCCCCATACCCTAGTGCCCTGAGGGGCAGGAACAATTTAAAATCTCTTGAACAGTTTTTATTTGCAAGTTGTCCCTCAAATAAAATTCTTTAAAGTGATGTTTATTAAATGTTAACTCTTCTAACCCTTTGGCACCGTATTTCTCCTCAAGAACTTTATTTTGCCAAAATGAATTGTCATGTTAACGCATCTCTCAACGAACCAGAGAAGGCTTCTCCAATGGCAAACCTCAGCATAACTCAGGTGCACAATAGCAGACTGAACAGAGGGAAGGAAAAATGCTTGCTCCATTTTGGTCAGTGTATGGGATCTCCTCTGCATTGATTTGTCGTACGTAGGCTTTGGTTCAGTACAGAACTGGATCCCAAACGGCCTAATGACCCAATACTTTCCACACCATTTCATTTTCTTGAGAGGAGCGGGGCAAACCTGGACCATGATCATCCCCTCATCAATTATAAATCATACAATGTTTGGATTGATTAAAAATGCAGCATTATTTTCTCACTCCCACTTCAAGACAACCCTGTGGGTTTTGTTGGACGATGGGACTCCCCTCTCAAGTTCTCTCCGCGGAACAGTCAAAAAGAACTTGGGACATGAATTATGCAGGAGGAGAAGCATAAGAGCAGAAATTGCTAATCATAGTTCATGCAACTTGAGAAGGTTGATCCAGCAGATTGACTGACAGGGGGGTACAGAGGAAACAACGTAGGATAAGGTAACAGAGTTGTCTATAGAGCCCTGGGGTTGACTTTGATGGGGTACACCCATCACTCAGGACAAAGGTGTACTGAAGAGGAATGGCATATTAAGAGGAAAGAGTGTTGTCATCCTATTAGTATTTTCTTGCATTTGCATTTGAGGCTGTTGAGGTTTGGACTAATAGATAATAGATAAATACCACAGGTATCACGATCTAATCTGATTAGTAGTCTTAAAACAAAATTTCTCAAACTCCTCAAAGTAATTCAGTTGAATGAAAGCCTTTATTCTGGAGGTAGCATGATAGAATTTTAATGAAGATGGTGGTGGCAGCAGTGATGCGATTGTATTGTCTGACAAAGATGACATTCCCAGAGTGAGTTTTAATCCCCAACTCTGGCACTACAGATAGACCTTTCCTATGGGGCTTGGCATCTGGAAGATCTTCTACTGCACAGTGTTATCTTTTGTTTCATGTCAGTCTGACAGAACCTGGCTGCCTCTATGAAGTTTGCTATTGAGATTGAGGAGTGAATGGAAGGGCTTAGTGTTACTTAGTGGATGTCAGAATATCATAGGATATCGATTTCTGTTGAGGATGCTGCTACCAGTTTTGCAATATCAGTTACATGTTTTGTACATGTTGGCTTAAGATGGTGATTCTCAATGAATGACGTACTTTGACAGCATAAGAAGAATTATTAATCCACAACTCATGTAAAGGCAAAATTCAAGACAAATGGATATGTATCAGTACTATTATTTTAATTTAATTCCCATTAGTGGATTTAGATTTCTATTGCCACTTTACTAAGTGACATGTATGTGATTTCAACATAACGTACAATATACAAATAATCTGCATCATTCTGTGTTACCAAATCATGCCAGATAGCACAACAAAAATACACAGCATTCTCAGTTACAGCTAAGAAAGTGAAAAAGGATACAAGAACAAATGTAACTTGCAAATCAAGGTCCATATTCATTTTGTGCAACGGCACCATCATAAAAATGGCAAGTAAACGAAAAATGGGGTCAGTCAGCAGTGAGCATTTGTGCCGTTTGTTGTCTGTCCTTGCTGTCACAATGATGGAGTGTCTGTCTGACAGGTTCTGTGTTTTGCCTGACCCCATTGTATTCAAACAACACAGACTCCTCACACAGGAAGAGCAGAAGAAACAATGGTACAGGTGAGTCTGGAAGAATTTCCCCTCAAGGCCTGCCCATCTGAGTTAAAAAGATGTGTGTGTGTGTGTGTGTGTGTGTTTCTGTGGTAGTGTGGACATATATTCCTTCATATCCATCATTGGGGGAACATTTTGGCCAGTCCTGTTAGAACCAATTCTGGGTTCAGGTTAGGTTAAAGTATTATGTCAATAACTATTGACACAGCCTCAGAAAGGCCACTAAATGTAAATAATTGTTACTGGCTGTTATCCGTAAAATACTTTCCACATATCTTCTCTGTGTTTCTGCATTTGTCACTGCTTTCTAAACAGGAAGTGTTGTTGTCCACTTTGAGTCCGCCTGTCCATGACAGAGGACAAATCTAGTAGACTAGTCTCTCGCTTTGGTAAAAAAAATACAAAACTAAAAAAAAAATCCTACTTGTGCTCTTCACACTCCCCCTTCACACTCCTCTTCATTATAAAAAAACATAAGATGTTAAACATTAAACTGTCTTCCTAAGATGACCATAACAATTCCAACTCATCTTCATCTATAGCGCAGGCATTATGCTGTTACCCAATCCTCATCAGAGATTACTCTATACTGTCCGATTAGTAAGTAAGGGAACATATGTGTCTCAGGCCTGCCTGACATTATTTGTGGATTAGTGCTGCCCTG
Organism: Remorina albescens; assembly: GCA_034769265.1. Taxonomy (NCBI): domain Eukaryota; kingdom Metazoa; phylum Chordata; class Actinopteri; order Carangiformes; family Echeneidae; genus Remorina; species Remorina albescens. Next base: position 9,794,090 of record CM068491.1, on the reverse strand, counting down.
CACCCTCTTTGATGTGGAGATCTTTTACACTTCCGCCCCATTGAGATCCAGGGATGCATTGAAGGGAGAAGAGAGCCAAGCATTGGATAGAAGATGGACAGGCGTAAGCAGGAGCCAACTTCTGTTTTGTTTTCAGCTGCAGCAAAAACTCCTGCAATGACGAAGATAAAACAGCAGCAATTACCGTCACACATATGAGCACATGCACATAATATGAGAGAGCACCTCCCCCCATACACGCCTAGATTCGCATTTGCCCATATGAGAAATGAAGATATATATGGATCTCGTCATGCATGTTATGCACATACAGCTATAAAGGCACTCATGGTGATCCTGTGGGGTATACTGCCCTCTGCTGGACACACAGGAGCTAAACGCTGCTTTTAGCACTACACAGCCATAATTTAACCTTCATTATATCTTGAATTTTTCACCAGTTACAGTTAGGGTTCAAGTGTCAATCTATGTTTTTTTCTTTAGCTGTGATTTTTGGGAGCTCCACAGAGTAGTCTACCTGTTCAGGGCCGCTGCTGAGTGGAGCCACCCTAAAAGAGGCAAACACAAGGCTTCTTTCAGGCAGAATAACGCCAGAGGTACATGAGGGCACTCAGTGTTCTACCCCAACCACAGGATTTATTTACCTTCCAACGAGGGGCAGCTAGTAAGAGGAGATGGAGTGTGCTTAGAGAAAGGTAGGGGCACAGAGTGTGTCCTCTTGCATGTGTGTGTTTGCTTGAGGGGTGGAGAACCATACTTAGAGCATAGCGGTCCACTGACACTGGATAAGAACGTGGATGATATCATCCCAAAAAAGAAAAAGGTCAGGACAGAGACACACCAAAAGAAAAAAAAGGCTGGAGGTAGAAGCAAGAAAAGGTCCATTGGGATTGGGTTGGGCTTCTGTTTCCTTAGCCGTCTCCCTTCTCTTACACAGCACAAGCAGACTCTTTGATTCTGTGGGTGCATACAAGGGCGCAGTGTGCATCTGTTGGTACAGTAGCTCGCGTTCTCAGACAAAAATGAATTAGTCAGATCGGCAGATCCCTCCACTCACTTTTTTCAGCCAAAAAAGATGCCTAATTTTCAGGTGCATGTCTGCAAAAATATTAAATTAGCAGGGACCAGATCAGAGTTAATGAGTTTCAAAAATAAATGCTGCCATCAACTCAAATTTCATAAAATATGGTCGGTTAATAATTTCTGTTCTGCATGTACTTTGACTTCACACAAAGAAAATGTGCAGTCACAGTGCTTTAGTGTTCTTGGATGGTTGCCTCCTTTAAATTTTGTTTTTAGGTGAGTGTAGACAGTCAGGTTGTATTTTGCCTGCAAGAGCTCAATGTTGGAGAAGCAAGGAGATGTTGAATTTGTTTCATTGAGTTAAGACTTTTCTTCTTAGTTCTCTCAGTTCTCCATTTTTGTGTTGTGAAATTCAAGCTGTTGTTTTCTTTGGCCAAATGGAAACCACATCAACAAACAAAACTTTTTCCTTCTCCTGTCACCTGAGGGAAAAAACCCACAATCCATCTGGGCGAACTATGAACTGCAGTCTGTACTTATTATTTTCTATACTGTTTGCTGGTTGTTTGAATCAAGATGTTGCAAGTCTGGCTATGACTGCTCTATGGGCTCTCAACCTATGGTTAGCTCATCTGTGTAATGTGGGCACCTTTACCGGCTCTAGTCCTGTAGTCTACCCTGACATCACTGTCACTAAAATCACAACACAAAGGGTAGCTGGTTATGAACAGCACAATTCCTGACTTCACTGCTGTATAGGCCTTTTTTTCTTTGGAATCTTTCCAATGACAGTATGTGATGAGATACGCTTTTTTTTTTTTTTTTTTACTTCTAGTGCCATTTGTAGTCAAAAAGTAGACAAAAGAGAGGTTCAAGCAAGTAAATAAATATGAAATGAACATTCTTTATTAAAGCATTATCTCCTTAACATGCTTTAAGAACCACACATGTTGAATAATGCTGCAACTGGAAATTTCAAGATCAGACATTTGGAGTCCGAGGTGGTAACTTCAGAAGTAAAACAGTACGTTCCTCCTCAGTTATCAAGGTTGATTTCTTTATTTTATGATAACTTTAGTAAACTTCATTAGTAACATAATGGCATAAAATGGGAGTGTAACATCAGCTGTGACATGACTGACTGATGAATGGGTCAACTGGGTATTGGTAGGATCTCATTACTGTGGCTTTACATCCTGATCAATATTGCACTGACTCTCCAAACAACACCTCCAATGTCGGTGCTGGACATGGCTCTTCAGTGGCTTATCCCCAAAGCTTTTCCTCTTATGGGATGGAAACATCTGTTGTGCTTCAGTGGGAAAATTCACCATCAAGGGAAATGATGGGAGAAAACCAGCTTGACCAACAGCTGTCAACTCCAAAGACTTTTCTCTCAGCTGGGGCACGAAACACGCAGAAAGAATGCAGACTTGAATAGGCTCCTTGTTTTGCCCCCCCCCCCCACTCCCCCCCACTCCCCCCCACTCCCCCCAGTTACTTCCAACTCAGCCTTTTGGGGATCCTTAGCAACAGCATACATTTGGATGAGAAACTGCAATGGGAGAATGCAATTGAGTAAAAAATCCCATAGTTATCTTCATTTTAACTGTGTTAACCAAGCCCCTACATTTCAGTGATCAAATATGCATTGTGATATTTATGGTGGAATCTATACAGGAGGACTGCTCAGCTAATGTACAACAGTCCAAATCTGGAATCATTATTCTTCTACTAAAAAGGCTTTAAAAGAAATGCAGAAGTCAAGGACCATGAAGAAACTATGATACTTCATTGATTTCTATACTGATGTGTACACTCACCTGCAGCAAGTTGCTAGTGTGGTGAGACTTGAGATTTATTTGGATATATTGTCCACCATGAAAGTATTTAATTGCAGATGACAATCATTTTTCTGGCCTGGGACTATTCACATCCATGTTTTAACACTAAGGTACTACAAGCCTACTACCATACATACCTCTAATGTATGCTCCTTTTCCATGAGTGGTACAGCAGCTTCAGCAGTGCCTTGACCAAACTGAACACAATGCTGCCATTGAATTAGAGCCACAGTGGATACCTTTATATACCATCAAAAGTGACAGTCAACGCAACAGCACCTGGGTCTCACTGACAGGCTACATTAATTCAGCTGCATACATTGAATATATTTGTCACCAAATCCATTGATATACAAGAATCTCACAACGTATTTCTGAATTTTGTATGTCTGAATAATTTCTTCAAATTGGAAGTAAAAAAAAACCCAAAACTGCTCACTTGATTATTTTCACTTTCTTTCCTGCATCCATGAGTTCACTCATCTGACATCCAATATGTGGGTCAGTTTTCACCTTGTTATTCTGAGCAGCCTATTGACAGGAGCAGCAGGTTATTATCAAAGATGGTGCTTTTGTAAAATGACATCCAAACTGCCTTTTTACTTAGACGCTGGGAAACAGTGCTAGAAATACATTAATGCAACTATGGCTGCTGTAGCTTCTGTATCTAACTTTAGCTATCAGGGAAAACAGCACTTGAATGTTGAATAAGCGTTTAGGTATCTGAGGTAAAGTCTTTCTCTTTGATGTTAGATTGTTTCATTTCACCTTATGAGTGTTACACAATATATCCATTGTTAAGTTTTTTCTATGGCATTTTCGTGTGACTGACTTCCCAAGAGAACTGCTTGAATTGGCATTAGGTTTAAGATATCACAGATTAAACTACATGTTCACACACAAGGATATCAATATTCCCCACGAAGAAACCACAAACAGCAATTCAGCATTTACCTTACCTGAGTCAGTTATCTAAAGTGTCATCTACGCACATCAGGTCTAATCTACTGTGATCTTATCAATTAACTACTCTAGTTCAGATGTATTAAAACATAAAAGCAGTTGAACAATAGACATTAAGCACAAGCAATTAAATGTTATTTTAACCATAAGAGCAGGAACAGCCACTCCCCCCCCCCCCCCCCCCACACACACACACAAAACCCATATACACATCACTTTCACTTCAGTTTATCCCTGAAAATCTAAACATAATCAACTATCAATAAAATCTTACATAATGATCTCAGGTTTGACATCAATGCTTATTTCATATAAATGAAACATGACATAAAACTAGAGTAGCAGGCTCTTCGGTGAACACAGCATACAAATAAATACTTTTTCTTTGTCAAGTGGCTCTTCATTGTTACAATGAGGCACATGATTGTTGAATATGAATATTACTGTATGGTCCAAATACTATCCCCCAGTACCTTTGCATTCCAGTCTGGGTGTGTGCAATAACAGCTTCTAATGGCTCCCATTCACCTGCACACTGACAGCTACACTTGTCACCTTAAGACTACTGAAACCGTCTCTCCTCAAGCAAACTGATGGACTTATTGATCAGCATATTTTCATCATCCACAAACCTGTACCCAAACAGCTTCATGGTGGGTCCACACACTCTCTGCACCACCTGAGCCAGTGTATAGGGAATGCTAAACCTCCATTTCTCTGCCTGCTCTGATGAGTTCTTCTGGGTGGAGTAAATGCCGCTGGCTTCCTGTGTGGTCTGTGTGTTACTTAGAATCCACTTTCTAGCTTGGGGACTAAATGGTATCCCCGTGAACCTGTACATATCCTCTGCCTTCTGCATAGGGTAGCGAGCAATATCCTCATAACGTACTAGCATATAGCGGCGCCTCAGCCAGTGAGGTTGGCTCAGCCCCACCTCTGCAGACATCCTAATCTGGTCACAGTTTCCTTTGAGCCTCTTCACCTCCTCGTCATCTTCAGGCACCTGGCCGTCCTGTGCCCAGGCTTTCCATGTCTGATACTTTGAAGAAAAAGCCACCATGCGAGAAGCTAAGATGGCCCGTGGATCTCGGACTAGCTGGATCACTCTCACATCCAAGCGAGGGTCCTCCACCAAAGCCTGCAAAGTTTCCAGCTGGCGCACACGGACAGTCTTAATGGCATGGTGTTGCTTGGAAAGGCAGGATTCTGATGCAAGAGTCAAGTTCAACGGCCCACAGCGACGAGTCCTACAGTGATACCTAAGACAAGAGCAGTACAGTTGAAAAACGCAATAATACAATAAGTTATCTCAGGTTTACATATCAGTGAGAGTCGAAACAGGGAAATCACTTAGGAAGCTTGTATGGGTATGAAAGTTTGGCAGAACGCCCAGTTTTAACGATGACAAATACCTGATTCTCATAAATGAGGTCAGCAGTTATGGCGAAATGTTTTGCTCACCCAAAGCAATATGTTTTGAATTTGCGACAGTGTTGCACCTGACAACATATGCTGAAGCTTGTGGATATCATATTACTCAAACCTGACTGCTCAGAACTAAGGCTGATCTAATTAAAGATGGCATTCATAACATAAAGCTTTAGTATTGATTACTTATGGAAGACTTGCAGCAGAACATCATCATCATCATCATCGTCACAAGAAAACGTCCAGCTTACTGTACAATACCTTTCAAAAACATCTTTGATGACCGGGGTGCATACAGGGTCTTCACAGAGTGATAAACTAGACTCTCTTCGGAAGAGAGCCGGGGTGACATGGTCCTGAGGTGGCGGAGAAATGAACTTCTCAAGAGGAGAGAAATCGCACAGGAAGAGCCCCTGGAGAACATCCCGATAGATTCCTGCCAACACTGTTCCATTGTTGGCCTCTGCAGCCATGGTCAGCATACGCTCCACATGCCACAAAGGCTCGAACAGGTAAAACATGTTGTCCCCATGCTGGTTGAAAAACTCCCCCACAAATGAGGAACCCGTTCTTGTCGTGGCCAAGAGTAAGATATGCTTGCGGCCACTGCTGGAGGTGTAAGTGCCTAAATTATCCAGGACATCCTCCTGCTCCTCAGAGATATTTGAGTATATCCCTTTGGTGCCAGTGAGTTTAGAAAGCAGCATTTTGAGCACCGTCAGAGAGCCATTTTGTGTCGTGTTGCTGTATTCCAGTGGAGTCTGTGGGGTCTGCTGAGGAGTCTGTCTCTGGATCAGTTTATCAGAGACCCTAAAGGGGAAGATCGATGAATGAAATGCAAAGACAGCCATTCCAAGTGAAATCAGTACCACAACATTTGTCCATATTTTACAATCTGGCCTTCCTGATAATCTCCTGTTACTCACTGCATATTTCTTTCACTTACCTTGACAGGATATTGCTTTCCTTTTCGATGATGACCAGGGCAACAATACAGATGAAGAAAATGGCATATTTGGTTTTCATTCTTAAGTCCTGGGTTGGTACTTTTATGTCTAGTGTTTAATCAATGTGTTGGTCATAGTTGTCCAGGCAGAAGCTAAAGCTTCATTCTGCAATAAGAGAGGTACCTAAGTTAAGACAGTAAAAACAACATTCAAATTAAATGTTATTCCGGGTTCATGATGACATTTAAATGAGAATAAACACCACAATTAGCACCCACTGCATTTTGCTCCCTTCCTGAGAATTCTTTTCTGTTTATGAGGATGTGTAAACGCCTAAACTAGATGAACATATGTGAGAAATACTACCACGGAATTGTACAACAAATGGGCCTCTTATGAAGTACGCACACTATTCATTAATTCAATGAAGTATGAGCAAAAAACAAAAAACTAAAAAACAACTATCAAACATCTCAGTTCTTAGCGATGAAGCTCAGTTGACCCAGTGTCTTGTTGATATCATAGACGCGCTGATTTGAATTCTCATAAATAATTAGCAGTTTGCATGGCACGCAGCGTTTAAACTTGCTTTTCTCGGTTCTTAGACCCACAGAAAAAAATGTAGAGCTGAGATCAGGAGAGAGGAAGAAGACAGATGGGGGGGGGGGTAATGTAAACAGGAATGGTTTACAGTGTTGTCAAAAACAGGAGAGCAGTGCCACATGGCAGCGAGTCAAAGGACAGAGCAAATTTTGATTTTGGTGGTTACTGTGATTTTCAACGCTCCCATTATGAAACTGGAAGTCACGACCAATACTCAAGATGCCAGTGTGTTGCTTAATTATATTATACTGCAGGCAGAGAACACAGGGCAAGCCAGGGCATGATATAAAAACTGAATATAAATCATTTCTGTCATCTTTCATCATCTTTCTCATAATGTGGGAGTTTTGCATTATGCTACCATGTTTAAAGGCCATTCAGGCAACCTGAACTTATAAATGTTGAGGCAAAGCACTAAGAAAGACTTCACATTTGAGTTGTTTTGAACTAAGGAGCTTTTTGTCACTGAATTTGATTTGAAATTCTTCAGTAGAGCAAATTGTTCAAACTTAAACTTCTTTCGGAATAAATTCCCTTTGTAGTAGACTCACACAGCCTACACATGCATCCCATTTGGACCTGTCAAGAGAGTAAAAAATCTCTCCAAAGCATATCGTTAAGAGAAAAAGAGACGTAGTTTTCAAGCCTTTGTGAAATGATTGTGTGCTCTGTAAGTAAATATCACCCAATTATCTGAGCTTAATACGCCATAGCCGTCAAACTGTCAGGCTGAAGCACACTGAGCTGAGCACTTTTACATATTCAAGACTCACTGAAGCGTTTGGCAAATCTGACTGTCTGCTCAAGCAGAAACACACATCACTCTGTTTATCATCTCACTACAAATTACATTAATGGCTGCCTTCAAAGTCTTCAAGCAGCGTCTTATAGAGATGGTGAAAGCTAAAATTCCCTCTGAAAGCTTCTCTGTTCATCCAGGGTGTTTGTGTAAATAATGAACTGCTCTGGGCAAATATGGAAAACCATTTTCATTTGTAAATGGGCTGATCATGTTCCTGTGATTGGCTGATTTTACTTTGGCTGTCATAGCCCACCATTTCCCATTTGGAAATAAAAAATACTAACCCCCTTTGTGCATGTGTGTGTGGTGCCCATGTAATAGTCTTGCAGTCATTTAGGGGGAGGGGGCATTAAAATCAGGAGCATTTCCAACATCCCCACCAGTGAACCAGAATGAATACAGACTAATGAATAATTCTGCTTAATATTAATCTCTGACGAGAAGATGATGCTTTCAGGTCATCAAACTGAAATCGGAAAAAGATGGCTTTTATGACTGACTCTCATCTACATTGCGGGGAATTATTGATTATAGTGGACTACACAACGTTCACAGCCTCCAGATCTGCACAATCATTATCTACGTGGCTGCACATCAGTCTTGTTATGGTTTTGACAGCAGTGGTTATAGTGGTAGACTCAATCATTATTCATCATTTGTGGCGTTTAAGGCGCACAGCAGCAGGATGTTTACAATCTGTGCCGTGCGCCGGCAGCTCTAAAGGTTATTCTGCTTTTTATTTTCATTTTTTAAGCGTTGCGTCGGTAGCTTCCTGCCAATAATAGTAATAATAATAACATTAATAAGATGTGTTGAGATGTTACAAACCTTTAGCTGGTCACTCTCTGCAATCGAGCAAAAGATGTCTCCTGTCCTGAGAGAAACAGTCTCGTCCCGTCGGAACATCTTGCTGCATTGTCTCGGACAAGGACACACTGCTTCATTGTGTCCTCGGACGCGGGCTCTTCTCCTCCGGATGAATGAGAGGCAGCGAGGAGGCTCGGACGTCTTTCAGAAACATCAGCAAATGAGAATAACTGTGGGGTTTTTTTCTTCTTTTTCTTCTTTGTTTGTTTTCCTGATTGTTATTTTTTACATACCTCTATAAGTTCTTGAATATCGTATATAAATAGTGAGTTAAATATAAATGTGGTGCTATATATACATATATATATATATATATATATATATATATATATATATATATATAAAAAATAAAGAATTTACCAGCTCCCACCAGACACTGAAATCAGATCCCTCTTGAAAAATGTGATCGCTTCCAAAACTTTTCCTCTTAACTTTTCTGATGTGATGAGGGAACACGCTGGAGAGAGCTGGCTGGGCTCGTGCTCACGTCACTGCGTGAGACATCCTGTGTAGGCGCGGTCACGTGATCCACCACCACTGCGCCCCCCCCCCAAAAAAAACACCCTTTAATTTTGTTGCCTATGGAGGATTGGATCTGTCTTCACTCGGAGTTAGTTGTAACTGTGCGCTATTTCTAATTCGTGCTTCTCGGGCAACAACATCATCAGCGGTTGAGAATCGTCCGTGTTGTTAAAATGTGGAAAACTTGAATTTCTGCACTTTGCCTTAGTTTGTTTTTTTTATCTTGCGCAAGAGGAAATTATTTTTATAGAAAATATGTTGGCATGTTAGGACATTCCCAAATTTCCCAAGTGGCTTCAACTGAATGATTGTTGATTTCCTTTCAGCTGCTTCATTTTCTCAGTCACACTGTTGTGGTTTAGTGGGAAACAGCTATGGGAACAAAAAGTGTGTTACACATCTAAAGACATTTAGTGGATTTCTTCTATACTTCATATATTCTTGTATACTATCCATATTGTGGGGACTGTGTATGGTCAATTATCTTTATCACTGCTGCACCCTAATTTTAAATATAAATACACACATGTCAATTTTATCTAAACTACTGATCCCATGTAAATGCACAAAAAAGAGATGTCACGACTGTGTTGTGTTTGGGGTTTTTTGTTTTTGTTTTTTGTTTACAAATATAGTCCACCACCACTTTTTAGCCACTTGGGGGCAGCAGTGTAGAAGAATGTGGACTATAGAGGGACAGTCGTCCAAAGAGAACAGGCTTCTTTTAGCCAACATGAGCCGTCACTTAGTTTAACATCTGTTTGCAATAGATTTAATTACTTTTTGCCTGTTTTTAATTAACATGTTAATGTTATAAATTGGCATGAACTGCAAAATAAGATTGATTGGATTTGGTTTCATGAGTATATTCAAACTTTAATTTCTATTCATTGGTTTTTATATATATCTGTGTTATTTTACTGTTGCACATATAAGCTTATTTGTTTATGGTACTGCTGTATCGTGGAAGTTACTGAGTTTCCAGGGACAAACTGAGTCCTCAAGCTTCAAACTAAGACCCACAACACAATGACTATCAGGGTGATAAATCATTGTTAATTATTCTAACACCTGATGGGATTACTGCTAGTGGTCATTTTGGAAAAGTCCATGAGGAGTTTTGCCGAAGTTTCGCATCATATCTTTCAGGATTTTGCATGATTCACGACTCTGTGTTAACTCAGCAAGCACTCTCAGAGGTTTATGAAATGAAAGGCTGTTAACCTACAGTATACTCTACATGGAGAGATTAAAGGAGTGACCTAGTTTTAGAGTGGACCAGGACTAAAAGCGAACCTCTGCCTTTAGCAAACCACAGTTGACATTATCAATAATAATCCAAAATCATGAAGCTGAATTGGGCATCTTGAAAACAGGTGCTGTAACAACCAGAACGATCCGGTAGTGAGACAAATACTGTGGGCTATTAATTATTCAATTTTACCTATATTAAATTCAAATTCAAGGATTTACTGAGGCAGTATTTTGAATTTACTACTCCAAAAAACGCAGTCTAGATGGATCATTTTCATACACAATACAAACTGCTGGAGCCATACTGTTTAAGGCTGTCCAAACATTGTTTGCCATGGAATGGACATACAGTAATGTATGAAATGATGACACTTAAAAATGTTTCTAAATGTACAATGGATGTATTTTGAGTGCACTAGGGATTCTTATAATCCAAAATGTTCTTGATGTCTTAGTGATAAACAGTTATTTGGTAGTCAACATTTGACATTTTTATGAGCCCTCACGTTTCAGTACAGGATGAAAGGATGAGAGCCAAACTAATTCTGCTTGGAGCTCACTCTCTCTCTCTCTCTCTCTCTCTGTCGACATTGGTCCTTGATAAACAGCCACAAATGTGCTCTAAACTACAACCAAGTAATGTAATCACACACAAGCAAACAAAATGTCACAGAGGAAAACATTTTCTCATCATCATGCCATGGAATTTGAAGACAAGGAAACTTAGAATTATTTAAAATAAAATGGATACCATGTTGGATGTTTTCTTATATTGGTTTTGTTTACATTATTCAAATCATACCATTTTTTTTATACATATTAAAGACAATTAATTTCAAGTGATCAATAATGTTAATGCCACGTAGAAACCATCGATGGGGACTTTTTCATTTTTATAAATTAAAAACAAACCAAAGTACAAGATGTGTGACTAATGTTTTTTTTTTTTGTTTGAAAGTTTGGTTTCCTTGTTCCTTGATGTGCTGTGTTCATCATATCTACAACATCATGCCCATAAACAAGTTCACTCATGTTTGAGTTTAATTTTAGGAACAATCAACAGGCAGATGTTGACTGATGTGGTTGAAATTCTACCCGAACTTTGAAGGGTGAAACAAGGTGCAGCATGATCTGAGATATTACACTGTTGTATCTCATGATGTTAAACTGAGTCTATCAGATACATGTCTAGTCATGACTACTGATGACAACAATTTAAACCTGGTAACACATAGGTTGCAGTGAGCTGAAGTGATGAACAACTGATTTCCCCTAATGGCTCCATCCTAACAGGAACAAAGAGGTCAGCATGTGCCACTGTGATTGAAGGCACAGGATTAGAAACTAAGAAGATGACTACAGATGAACAGTGAGCTTTGGTCAGTATGATTTTTCACAGCCATCTTTGCAGAAACACCTGCACATACAGTCACAGATTTTTCCTGTAGACTATATGTACTGATAATTATCCGCAGGTTTAAACGTGTTAAACAAAAGCCATACTTATTATTACACCTGATAAAAACAATGAAGGTCATTTATTTATAACTCCACATAGTATTGCACGCAATATGTAGCATGTCCACAAGTCCTTTCTGGGGCTACTTGTAGTGTGTGCTAATTGTGTTTCACATTTATGTCTGATAGAGCCTGTGTGACAACCGACAGGCCCAGTGCATTACAAGATGAGAAGGGATTAGAGCACAGTGGGTTAATCTTTAGGCCTGCCATCTGCCAGTACCATGTGAATTAAACCCGAAACCACAGGCTTGACCACTAACATACAGAAGTCACCTGACAGGTGATCTCTCTCAGTGGATTTACTCACAGGCCATCTTTGACAGCAAATAAATAAATAAATCACCTTTCTTTTCAGTAGGACAGGATCCTCCTTTACATCCATGCCAGAGGTCACTGATCTTATACTCTAAATTATACTCCTAAAAATTCTCTTACCTCTTTTTTTTAGGTTTTTACCTCTTACCCTCCCTGCTCCCTGTAACAGTGCACCACTTTGCAGGTTTTTTTTGGGGGGGGGGGGTTACTACACATTCAACCACTACCACCCAGATTATAAAGTTGATTCAGTATCTATATGAGAATGGACCATAAATGGTTTATTCATGTGTGTAAATCCTCTTGCATGCAACATGTTTTAATGGTCTGCATAAGCATCATACAGTTGCTTTTTCTGTAATATTGACTTTTTCATCTTCTTTTTTTTCCCCTTTTTTTTTTGATGGATAAGACAAAATATCTGTAAATATTTCAACTTTTACGCTGGCTATTTTATGTCCCACAAATTTAATCTGTTATATTTGGTTGATAATTATAGTAGATATTTTGAAATACCATCGGTAGTCATGCGAGAAATATATATATATATATATAAAAGTGGGGAATTCTTAACCATTCTGATTTGAAGTTAGTCTCTTTTTGGCTGGATTCACAAAAATATTTTTTTAATTATTAAAAAAAAAGACACTTAAAGACATACTATATTCAGTGGTTTGGTGATCCTACTCATTGGGTTAATATTATATAACATTTGTTTACAAGAGTTTACCTCTGTGTGACAAATGAGATTATCAGACAAGAAGATTAGCCAGCTTCAGTGCCCAAAATACTATTCAAAAAGTGGCAGAAAGGCATTATGTTAATCAGTATGCTTTTTAATTAAAGACAATGCAATTAACACAGTTAACCTGATAATAAAGAAAGGAATCAATAAAATTAAAAATATACGACCCAACAATGAACAGCAATGGCATTTAAAATAAAATAAAATGAAAAGTTATGGTAATATGACAAGGCATCCTGCCTGGTTTGTATTTATCTTTTAACTTATTTTACATCATCAGTCCAGACATTCACTTCATGATTTCTACCATGACATACAAACAGGATCTATAATCTCACCAGATCATTTACCACTCTCATCTGCAGCATCCCTTGTTTATGATGATTCTATTAATTGAGTAAATAGTGGACTTTTTTTTTTTTTTCTTTTCTACAACAGATGGTTGTTGAGTGCGTAGCAGATGGCCCTGTATGCAATATCACGGTACAGTTTCTGCAGCAATTTAAGCCTTCTATTTTCTCCACAACAGTTGGTCACATCACTCCACAAATCACAGTTGCAGACAATACAAAGTATCATACTTTGTGGTGGTTGCAACTAGCTTTAATACATGAAAACAGTGCAAATGTGGACACAAAGAAAATGCAACAAAATCTGGGATCGTTCAAAACTGTTGATGAATCACATTTTTCACCATTTTAGTTGGGATCCTGAGCTACATTGTCAACTTTTGTCAACCTTTTAATGAGGTTAAGTATTCATTATTCAATGCACTCACAATATTTATCTCAAACACTAGAACAGCATTGAAACATTTAACCCCCGTTTTGGACATTTACATCCTAAAATGACTGTTTACCTTTCTTACCTTCAGATACTAGCATCTCTTCCTCGAATAATATTTCAACATTATCAGAAAATGTCACATTTGTTCATGTATTAGTAGGAAATGAACGCTGATCTACTTCAAAAATACAATTTGTGAAAAATACACTGATCCATCATCTGCAAAGTTGTGATATATCCGTGCTTGTCTGCCCTGTAAACATAGGTGTGTGTTAGACTGAGAGGGCTCAGCAGTAACTCTTTAAGATGTGTCATTGGATTAGCACATGAGCATATGCCCTTAGCCTTCCCCAGTCACCCACAAACACGTTAAGAGCTGCATCTCATGTGCAGGACTCTTGAAGGAGCCGTCTTCATGGTGCAGTTTTTATAACTTCACTCTTTAGGATGAAGAATGTAAAGATAAATCATTTGCCACAGCTTTTCGTGTTCGTACATGCCTGCTTTGGTAAGTCTAACATTTTTAATTCTTTCTCTTATATTAGACCCATATTGCTAGGACCAGATTATAAATGATGTTCAGATAGATTCAAAGGCCTTTAGGTTGATGAATGGAAATGTTAGAGTCTTTGAATGCTGTTTTGACTGCATTCACATTCTTACTAAACCCTCAGATGATCTCATAAATGCATATGAGTTTGTGCCCTGGGTGCATGTCATTCAAGTTCACTTGTTTGATTACAAAATCGGTGCCAATATAACATGAATTTCATATGGAATGAAAGAAAACAGCAGGTTTCTGTCTACGTATGGAAAAGTTATCTTAGGAGGTTGACGTAACATACATGTAATCACACATGTAATCCAAAGTCAAAGTGACCGAGAAGTCAGGGGGTGTAAGTGCAGTGCAGGGAACTTGGTTTATGTCACTGAAGTATTTCAAGCGAGATGCAATGATTCTGACCGTTGTGGCCACCAATGACAAAAAAAAAAAAAAAAAAAAAAGTGAACTTCGAAGTAGAGAAGAATGATTAAGTAAAGTTATTTAGTAGAGACAAACAGTAGTCTAGCGTAAATTCGCTAACTGCAACTGTAGACCGAAGACAAATTCTAAAGTGAATTACATAAAACTTGAAACCTTAATTTTGCTCCTGTGTCTCTGTCCTCAGCACAGGCAGACTTTGCCCCCTTCTTCTATGACAATGGGCCCTACAGCCACAATGGGAACCTGGCACTGTTCAGCCTGTCAGAGGACACGCCTGTCGGTGAGCTCGACCTCTGAAATCCAGGACAATTAGTGCGAACAGCTAATGGGCTAGTGGAACAACCAATCAACAAAATGGTGTGGTGTATTGGGGCTGCCAATATCTGAGAGTCCAGGATGATAAATAGTCGTTGATAGATGAGCAGATGTTGTGTGGCATGTACACAGTCACACTAACGTGCTCATCTGCAGGTGCCACCTGGTTGATGGGAGGGACAGTTAGCTGGCTGTGAATGCGCTGCCCTGTTCGTCTACACCATGCATCAATTCAGGGTCCTTATACTGCTGTTGGCTTTGTCACATTCTACTTGTGTTACCAAAAGCATGACTTGATATGGTCCGTTGTATTAAACTCATTTCTAAAAGTCATATTTTTCTTGTTGACCACTGAGGTTAAATGATGTTGTCTTCTGTTTAGGTACACAGATCTATTCCCTCAACGGCACAGACCCCGAAGGCCAGGAGGTGAGGTACGGCCTCTCCTTTGATCCAGGGTCCAAAGAGTACTTCAGGGTAGACCCCAAATCTGGAAACATCACATTGGTGGAAAAGTTGGACAGAGAGGTAAACTTCATCCGTTTTTGCAAACCTGAGCATTTAAGAAATAAAAATAAACCCAGAACTAATAATTTTCACGATGCATGTGTCGATCTCAACTTGTTTTATTTTCACGTTGCTCAGAAACAAGATTCGATTGACGTTCTTGTCAGCATCACAGACGGGCAAAGCAAGGTATGACCATCTAGTTCAACCTGTGACTATTTCATTAAACGCCATCCTTTGTAATAACTCAAAGTAATGAAACCTTAATGTTTTAATATATTTTATTCTGCTTCTTCTTCTTCTTTTCAGGTTGTGGAACGAGTGACAATCTTTGTAATGGATGCAAATGATGAAAAGCCAGAATTCCAAAACATGCCTGCAATCATTGATGTACTGGAAGTAAGTTAAGCAACATGTTTAAAAACATTTAATTATACCATATAAAACACAATAAAACATAGAAGCTGTTTTCTGTGTTGCACATTTTAGACAACCGAGTCTGGCAGCAGCATCTACAAAGTTGAGGCAGTGGACAGAGACACGGGCTCAGGAGGATCTGTCACCTACCAAATTCAGGTATCACCTGACAACAGGAAAAAACTGCTCATTCACATCCTAAGGCAGTTTTTAACATGACGCACCGCCTGCAAGCTGAAACTCGCCACTTAAAATGTCGCGTATAGACTTGCTGATAAAAAGGTCAACCTCAGTTCGATTTTCAAGTGTATATGTTTTTGTGTATGTGACTGTGGCAGTGTGGTTATAATGATGATGGGGATTAAATCACAATTACATTTGTGTCAGGTCCTGGAGGCTTAGAGGGTTGCTTTGGCAGCAGGTGGCGTTGAATGTTAGTTTGCACTTTGGACTATTAGGACCAAAGAACAGCTGGCTTGGAGTGACAGTGACGAGCGAGGCAGTGCACATCTGGACACAGCACCTGCCTGCCCTGTCCTTGAGCATATGGGTTCTGTACATCCATATGGACAAAGAGATAGACTTTGTGCAGGATGTGGCCTAATTCAAGGCGCTGCAGAGTGTTTTTATGCAGCCATCTGACTACTTTCCATGATATCTCACGTGAGTGGTTGTAAATGGGGTTTATGAGGCTTCAGCAAAAGGATTTCATTGATGTGACCTTACTCACTTTTTGTGCTGCTCTCTGTTGCAGAATGGCCAGTCCACTTTGTTTGCCATTGATAGACATAGTGGAGTCCTCCGTATCAAATCTGGGGAAATGTTGGACTATGAGAAAACAAAGACACACTTTGTCACTGTCATTGCAAAGGTAATGGAAATATCATATCTGAGTGTTTCTGTCCTGCAGTAGAGCACTTTGATTTTCAGTTGAAGGTACCCTGTCAAGTCTTTGTTGTTAGTTTAGTTGTACATAAACTTAATTTCTAGGGCTCACCCACAACTGTAATGGGACGTGATATATTCCTCTGGCCTATAACATGTGGTTATTGTGGTTATATTTTATAAATATCAATCCACGAGTGAAAAGAAGAGAAGAAGACTGCCAGCAGATGTTGCCAGCCTGGACGTATATATGTCAAAATTTGGCTTTGCAAATGTTTTATGTGGAAGGCAATATATTCAACTTATTCATTTGGTCTTGAGAATATACAAAAACATTTTGTAAGAACATTGAAACTGCCAAAAGAGGTCCGACCTTTAAAGGCTGAGCTACAATGCATCACATAGTGGGATTTTTAAACTTTAATTTGTATCAATTATTTTCATAACAACTTAAATATGGAGCAAATTTACATTACTGTTGATGTAAAATAAAAATGGAACACAGATTTAAAAAGCACATTCTCTCCTTTCAGGATGGTGGTGGTAATTTTAATGGGAAGGAGCAGTTTCTGTCATCCTCTGCTACCCTGACCGTCAATGTGATCGATGCACAGGACACTCCGCCATCTTTTATTGGGACGCCCTATTTTGGCTACATTTATGAAATCTCAGTGCTGGTGAGTATGGAAACCTTTTCCAGTGACTTCCTGCTAAGTTTTTTTTTTTTTTTTTTTCTTAACATAAATTCACAAGAAAAAGAAAAACTATTATCAGAAAACCAAGTGACTCTGACAGATAAGCAGTTGGAGGTGAATGAATTAATGAATTTATCAGAAAAGTCTTTTTGTGAATTACCATTAACGACCTTTGTTAATGACTTTTTTATATTCCAATATATTTACAATGCTATCTTCAGTGAACTTCAGAGTTATCATAGCATTGCAAGACACAGTAAGCCGACATGTTCAACGCAACTAATTTCAGTACAATAGACACAAGCACCAAAATATCACAAGCATCATATCACACAGCGTTGCTGGCATTTCTTTCATGCCAGTGTTGCGAGTTTCTTTCGTCTTCACAGCTTTTGAAAGACATTTTATCACCTCAGTTTCAAAATGTCACCATAGCAGCACATCACAAGATTAAACATTCTGACCTTCATCCAAAGGGAATAAAAAGGACCATGATATTTTAATCTGCCATTGAAGACTCTGTAAAAACATACATTTATCAGTTCAGATAATATTACATTATTATTCAATGCCAAACTGTCCGGTCAGTTATATCTGTATCCTGGCTATATTTTTAGTAGCAAAACTTCTATGAATGCTTTCACAGGGATCTGAAATATTTACGGTTGTCGCCAAAGATGGTGATGTGGGAAACCCAAATCCAGTTTGTTATTCCTTTGATGATGGTAAGTATTTTATTTAAAGAAAACTAGAATGAAGGGGTGCATGTTACTTAAATGAATTTGCCTGTTGTTCTCTGCAGGCGATGATGGTGTTTTTAGTATCAATAAAACAAGTGGCTCTATCACTCTGCTTGTTTTACCCATTTATCTGAAGAGAGAGATCTTCAACATTAAAGTCAGGGTAAGTTTTTGAATTACCTGTGAATTATCTGTCGAATGAACTGAAATGAAAGAAAATAAATCTTGATTTGGATACAGATGTGGAAAACAATTCACAAGGTGATGGTGGTTCACGTCTTCTAACTACATG
Source organism: Remorina albescens (assembly GCA_034769265.1). Lineage (NCBI taxonomy): Eukaryota > Metazoa > Chordata > Actinopteri > Carangiformes > Echeneidae > Remorina > Remorina albescens. Next base: position 9,775,634 of record CM068491.1, on the reverse strand, counting down.
TGGGCATGTCATTTACTTCGTCTGTCCAGGCTTCAGAAGTTAGTCCAGAGGGCACTTTGATGGACTATGGGGTGACCACAGTGGTGATCCGTGTGGTGGACCTGAATAATAATCCACCTACTTTCTACGGGGAGCACGGCCCACAGAATATTTTTGAGTTGACCATGTACGAACACCCACCAGAGGGAGAGATACTCCGGGGACTGAAAATCACTGTCAATGACTCTGATCAGGTGGAGCGATCATTACTGTTCTTATTGGCACTGATTAGTTTGAATATGCTGTTTTCAATGATGATGCATCATCTTTTAGCGCTGACTTAATGTTATTTCCTTTGGAAGCTGACTCAGTCAGCCACAAGAGTAACAGTAATTATGTAATACAAATTACATTGTTATCTAATAAGAAAGGGATTTAATCAGCAACCATTGTAGCGCAACATTGTGTGCAGGCTGGTGTCTCCTTTTCCTGTCTATGAAATGGCTCTAAGCCTCCCATTAATACAGAAAATCCTTTTAAAATTACATGAATTTGAGAGTAAGCCAACACAAATGAAGAGGCACTCCCTACCTAATGCCATTTGTTGTCTTATGCAAGTCGCTCTGTGTATACAGCTCCTTATATGAGCCTCATCCAAATGGCTGACATTCACCGAATGTTTTCTCTGGTAATACTGTTAATCGGGGCAAGCTCTCTCTGTCCACTGATGTTATGTTTGATCATGGGTTATACTATTGATTCCTCTTGCATTAGTGTAATATCAAAAAGACACAGAGCTTTTATATTAATTGAATGCACTATATACTGCATGAATCATACTCAATAAAAAAATTCAGATTTATATAAATGGGGTAATGCATGTATAACATAACTGTCATTTTCACTAAGGAAATGTTTTTTAATAGTATGATGGTGTGTGTTGTGCTCCTGCAGGGTGCGAATGCTAAATTCAATCTGAGATTGATTGGCCCCGGAAGGATGCTGAGAGTTGTCCCCCAGACTGTGCTGAATGAGGCCCAAGTCACAATCTTAGTGGAAGACTCTGCTGCCATGGACTACGAGAAACATCATTTTCTCACATATAAGGTTAGGCCATTAGATGAACTGTGCACCCCAGTAAGAGGAAATGGGTTTAAAAATCACAAACACACATTCCTCAACAGATGGCGGTGGTGAACCAACTGTATCTCTTCCAGTTGTTGTGCAGTACGTTCTTCTATTTTATTTCTCCCCTTAGCTACTTGCAGTTGAGATTGATACTCCGGAGAGATTCAGTGCCACAGCGGACATCGTCATTCACCTCCTGGACACCAATGACAACGCTCCCAAATTCTCCTCAGATTACTACATTGCCAGAATTCCAGAAAACTCACCCGGTGGCTCCAACGTGGTATCAGTCACAGTGAGTCTTCAATCCCGTCTAAAAATACATGCCATCATCCATATACGTCACTTTGTGCTAAAGAGGAATGCTGATTTGAACAAAATGCCCAAGAGGGCCATTAATTCCTTAAATGTAGATGTGGTTTTGGGCACTGGGGGTTGGGATAATATGTGAAAACATGTAGATAAAAGCTAGGCGAGGTAAGCTGCCAGATGGCTATCACTTTCATTTAGTTGTGTAACACCAAATTCCCAGATTTTTTTTTCTTTTTCTGATGCTTAACAGCACATGCAGCTGCATCACAGAAATAACGTGAACGCCAAGGACATGTTGGGTTTTTAGGGCCATTTAGTTTAAAAAGGATTCACCCTTGTCACTGCATATCAGCCCTGCCGGGGCTCAAAGCAACGGGGAGGTTCACTAATAAATCCTGCCCTTGCATGAACACCACAGAGGCTTGTTGCCTTGATCCCAGGCAATTTCAGTCAGATAAAAGAACAGCCAACAACTGACCTTGGACACACGGAGACAGTGAACATGGATCCCTCCAGTGACAGACAGACAGATTAGCTGATGCCTATGATGATGTTCCCATTACATCAAAAACCCGTCTTTTTATAGCTGACGTCTGTAACATCATGTTCCAGTCCAGCACAGATTCATTCAGTTTAGAGTGTCTGTGGTGGCAGACAGGTCACTCGTCTGCTCATCAGGTTGAGAAAGACATAGAAAGGAGGAGAGGATGATTGAAGAAGCCCACACATTATTGGTGACTTGCCTGACTTGAACTCAGAAATAATGTAGTGTTTATGCTTTATCCTACTGAGCCACATCTCACACTAAAATCCTTAAAGTGAAATTTCACGTTACCCAAACTTAAGTGGTGTTGAACTGACCTAATTCATGCAAGTCCTACAACCAGCCTCAAAACCTTTTTTTTTCCTTTATAATCTGTTTTTTCTGTTTGTCTGTAGGCAACTGACCCAGACTCAGGACCTTGGGGTGATGTGAAGTTCTCCATCTATGGATCAGGGGCTGACTTGTGAGTATGGGAATGAAACTGGAGAGTTTTGTCAGGTTTCTATCCAGATATGTGTTTGAAAATAAGATTTATAAATCTGCCCACGGCCAAGACATTTTTTCAGCAAAAGAAAAAACAACTTTACAATGAATGGCTTAAGCTTGATCATGTCATATTAACTTTACATATCTTCTACTGTTGTATATAAAGACCATCAGAGAAAGCATCTGCCCGAAAGCTGTACAGAAGTATGAGCAGATAGCCGATTTGTTTTTCATATAAGAACTTTGTTCTGGTTATTGCACATAAGCACTGTAGTCCCTCGCGGGATTTGCTGGCATTTTCTCTCAGCTCAATTTTTATTGGATTTCTAGCAGGAGTCGAACCTCAGAAGAAAAAAAACTCTGTGGTCACTGTTCCCTTTGTAATAACAGGTAGTTACATATTATCACAGAGCTGAAAATATGATCTGCATTTTGTCTGTGAATGTCTAAGAAGGACAAGTGACCTGTACATGGAAGTATTTGGAACATTAAAGTAAATATGTTTTCCCATAAAGTACTTCATGAATTTTATGAAGTGGTTTATGGGTATTACTGAATTAGTGGAGATATGAGAAGTCACGTGGTATCCAAGAGAAAGATTTCTAAAATAGGCAGAGGAAAGAGATTTGGAACACTTTTAGCTTAGTGGATACTTGCTTTGTCAGTGTCATTTTGAAACTGTGTCACCTCAGATTACATGGCTGCATTTCTTAGTTCTGCAACTGTCAGAGAAAAACTGCACTTCATATTTCAGAATTTCCTTTTTTTTAATAGTGTCTTATTGAATATTTCCAAATACAACAGATAATGTAGCCCTGATCTTTGCCTGCTCGTCTTCTGTCTTAGTTAATCCTGTAATGGGATTGAATAGGGACAAAATAGACTGGTCTCTGCTGCTGTACCTTTGCACTGTGACAAGTCACTGTCACACCGGTTCAATGAAACAGTCTAATCCCACACTAGCTCTGTATGTTAACAGTAAATCTCTTAATTTCTTAATTTAATTGCAATTGAACAGTGAAATGGACAATTAAAAGGGTAGTTAAATATTTTGAGAATAGCAGCACTCTTATGAATATATGTTATATAAGTTAGAGCAGGTGGCCTTTCTAACGCCAATGTTCAACAATTGGCTTTTATTAACCCTCAAGACCACTATCTGTCTTTCTTTATATTTATGAACAGGTTAAAACAAAAGAAAAACAAGATACAACATGTTGGTAGCTTTCCAGGTGAAGCATCATGTATTACACATAAAAGCAGGTGCGGCGTCACCTCAGTCTGAGAAAAAAATCCAAATGACTTTGACCCATTAAAGGTTCCTGATCCAGCCTGCGTCTGGGATCATCTACACCCAGCCATGGGCGAGCCTGGATGCAGAGGTGAGGTCCAAGTATAACTTCTATGTGAAGGCGGAGGATGCAGAGGGGAAGTACAGCCTGGCTGAGGTCTTTGTGACAGTGCTGGACCTGAATGACCACCCACCTGCTTTCAATGACAACTTCCTAGAGAAGACCATGGTGATCGGAGCACCAGTAAAAATAGAGGTACATGCTCCCTTGTGATTCAGTTTGCAAGCTAAAATGAAAGCAAAACGGCCCCCGTGCTACTATGAATATAATTAAATGTATCTGTATGTACACAGGCTGTGGATGACGATGCAGAGGTGCCCAACAATGTTATAGAGTACGCCATCATGAAAGCTGAGCCGGACAACAACATTTTTGACATCAATGCTGACACTGGAGAGATCATGCTCAAGTCCTACATCAAGTCGATGGCCATCATCCAGAACATCACCAGCCAGAGGGACTTCACCTGGTCCCTGTTGGTGCAAGCCAGAGACCGAGGCCAGCCATCCTTCAGCACCACTGCCGTCGTCAAGATCGACATCACTGAAGCTGTAAGTTACAAGAAAGAATCAATGATTAACGAAATATCAGTTAAACCAGGTAACACAAAATGAATTTTCTATTTCAAATCCATGAACCTGATGCATGTTGTGTTTCAACTTCTGGTTCATCAGAAGAGCTGATAACTGTCATACATTGTACTTACGATTTAGGTCTTTTTCTATCAATAACTTTTAAGAATGAGTGGATTTTGACTTGATGGTCAAAAAATGTATTTTTAATTTGATTTAAACAAAAAACAAACAAACAATGTGAGTCTCTCACCAATGCCATGTCATGTTTCCAGATCAAATCCAGATTTTTCTCATACTTCTTGGGCCTAAGGAAACGTCCAGGGGCTGTGTTTGGGATTTGTTTGACCGTTGTCACCTTCGCCATTTCTGTGACAACCTTCATTTCGACTATTATATACTGGAACTCTGTGAAAAAGTCCCGTATACAATCTCAGGGCAAGATCAGAAAGATTATACGGAGGCCTGTGCCATAAATGAAGCTTGCTTTGAGATAATCAGAACAGCAGTACAGATGTTTTCACTCTGTGGTACCAAGAACTGGCAGCAATTTCTTGGACAGGATTTTTTGTTAGAACAAGGCTGTGTCTGTAAAAGAGTACAGGAGCACAACATAAATTCTCCTCGAAGCACTTTCCCCTTTGCTTTTTCTGTGTCAGTTTGGATTTAGCACTCACATTATGTCACCTCAACCTTAACAAATGACTCTTTTTAGTTTGGTTTTTTATTTTTTCAATTATTTTAATTATTTTAACTATCTAATATCTAAAATCTCAAATGGTCTCAGCTTCTGGTTTCCTGATCAACCTCTCTGATCTTGTCTTGTCTTTAATTTGCAAAACATATTTTGTTTTTATACAGACAATACTATGGCAGCACATTTGCAGTAATTTACTTATAGTTTTTTTTACATGTTTTGCACCTCATATGATATTCTTGGCCAAATGATGAATACATACAGTATTAAAATACATGCAGGGGACAGTATTAAAAGTTCATCTCTGTGTGTCAGACTATGACTTCAGTCCCATGGATGTGAATTCTCCCTGTGCTCTTTTACAGACCCAACTCAGTGGGGGGCCTTTGGGATCATTTTTAATGCAGAGTAGAAACAAGCCTTTGCAAATCCTAGGCCTGCTTGCTGGTGTCATTAGTCTCATGGTCATAGTCACAGTCATCATCTCCACTGCAACATTCATGCGCAACAAAAAGTCCAACCGGATCCTTCCTAACCGCCGTGTAAGGAGGAGACCACGGAAACAGCACACCTGGAACTTCAAAAACCCCTTCAAGAGCCCAGAAGCTCCCGGAGAGAAATTCAGAGTTGAGGAGGAAGAGCGGGAGTCTGGGGTCATCGTGGAGAACGTCAACTATAACAACAACGTCAGCAATGTTGTCAGACGCTGGCCCCCACCTCCGCCACCGTGTGCCCCATCCCTGCCCCCTCCACCACCCCCCTACATCCCAATGGAAGGGCAGCGGGCCGTGCCCACCATCTCAGCAAGAGTGGCAGGCAAATCTAAAAAAAAACCAGAGATCAGCAGACAGGACACTGTAAACCAAGCTCTGGTTTCAGAGCTCAAGATGAGGCTGGAGCAGAAGAGGATGCTGACACGTCAATAGTGCTCAACAAAACAGGCTCACCTCAGGCTCCATCTGGTAGCTGTGCTGGCGATTTCATGTTTGAGTCCGCCCAGGCTGTCGTGGATATGTTGAAGTCCACGAATTCGTATCTCTGTTGGGGGAAAAAAAACAGAAATTTGAACATTCTCATCACTGACAGCTGAGCTGATCCCAGTTATGGATTATGAACATTACTATATGTTGATGTTCAAAAGCACCAGAATATCCACTAAATGGACCTTTAGATGATACTGTTTGGTTGACTAATGTTTCCAAAGTCAAAAATGAACTCTTTGTGTGTCTGTGCCTGCGTGTGTGTGTGTGTGTGTGTGGGCATTTTCAAAGGTTTGAAATAAATCCAACTAACAACTTAAATTGATTTTCATATGATGACAGTAAACCAACCGGTCATTGTGTGTCTCTGTTTCTAAGGGGGGTTTTAACAGATAACCTGAACCCAACCTTGTGAGCATTTGTTGACAAACTAATGGCTTTAAGTTCTTGAACCCAGATCCCAGGTCAGGAAATCATTCAGATTTCAACAAGTGAGGTTGTTTATTTGGGATGCAACCAAGCTCCTTACAAGAGATTTCATGACACTTGAACTAACTAAAGAGATCAGTCTGACAGAAGGGAACCAACGTGATCACCAAGACATGTAATCCTTCTGCGCAGGTGTAAAGCACCATTTCAGGCCCTGTTTCGCGAAATGTCTACTGCTGGTTTAAAGAACCATGTATCATCTGTTGACTGCTCTATTTGTTTGTTTGTTTGTTTTTTTTCTCAAATTACTTTTGCTGTTAAAACCCCTGTATTGATTTTACTACCAATAAAAAAAATCAATTTGTAATTTCAACAGTGGAGAAAAACTTTTTTACATCATAATTCTACACAGGTAAGTATTCATTAGGGTGCTATAAATACACATGAGATTAAAAGTAACCTAATGTTGTAGTTTGTATTTTGTGTTGTTTCATCTATCTATCAGTGTGACATCTTTTCTACTTGAGTAAATGTTTCCACCACTGAATTTATATCAGTATGTAGTTTGATTATTGATGATAACAAGTATATAATCTATTCCTTCAGAAATTTACAACAACCCAAATAAGACCTTGCTGAGTCCAGGATAAATAGATCATTTGAATGTAGATATTAAGGCGTGACACAGAAGAGAGAGACAGCTTTGTTGCTACCATCTTAAGACCAACGCCTCCTAAATCAGCCTGTAAATGTGCTGTACTGCCCCCCTCTGGAGACAAAGAAGAAGCCTCTTGGACCAGAGCATAGGTGAGAGATAAATTTGACATCAATGTTCCCAAAGCCTCACAAAAACATATGACAAATTAAACAGGAGCTTCTGCAGCCTGTTTTTGGTGTCATTATTCTCATATGGTTTCTCTCCAATAACAAAGCAGGGGAAAGATGTTGGTGTTGTGGCTGTTAAGCTATGATAAAAGTAAGAAAGCAGCATAATAGCTCATGTAGAAAAACAGGAGCTGTAATGAAGGAGGCCTCGCAACACTTTCATATTTGCTGTTGTTTTTAGTAAGACCTCACCAGATGTTCTGCAAACACGTGGCGCATTATCCTGATAGAAGCTCCTTCTTGCGGCCCTCAGCTCCGATGTCAATGTGAACTCTACCAATTATGAAGTTACACTGAACCACTCACTGGGAATTTGTGTAGACACCAGCCAAACATGCACACTACTTCAAAGTTACATAAAACATGACATTTTAGGATTACCCGCTCTAATCCAAGAACCAACTTGTTCATCTTTGTGCAATATTGCAAGGTTGGCAAAAAAGCAAAAGTCCATCAGCTCTGTTTGGATGGAAGAGAGATGTGTGACAGGCATCAAACTTTCTGCAACTTAAGCTAACACATATCACACGGTTAAGATCAGAGTGAAACTCTTTTTCTTTCAGGACAAATTAAAAACTGCCTTCTAATTTGAGTCCCCAAACGTGAGATCTGTTGCTTTCTCACACAACAGTCCCAAATATTCCCAAGAAATCAGCCTCAGTTTTCAGGTCAAAACTATCCTATACGCACCCACACACACATAAAAAAAAAAAAAAAAAAACACTTTTCAATGTTGCAAGCTGTTAATGCTCTGAAGTGAAATGAGGGAATATGAGGAACAGCCCAAATGATCATGCATTATGCCATGTAAGAGGCAGTTGGGATTACTTGGCTATTTGATAGAGGATTACAGAGTTGAAAGTTGCAAAGGGCATCGATGCTTTAGAATGAAAGAAGCAACATACAGGCTTCAAAAATGCTGAAATGTGTTTGAAGCAATAAGACCTCCAGAAGATCCATGAAGCATCACTCTTTCTAAAAATAAAAAATAAAAAAATTTCAAAAAAACTAAACAAAGAAATAATACCGATAACCTCAGGGTTAATTGTAGATCTTTAAACACTGCTGTACATTAGATCAGCACCTGTTACAGTGCAGTGTTCAAATACATGGCTATGTAAAGAGAGAAATAAGATAAACCCAAGCAAAGATGTGATTCATGTGTTTGTGCTGAAACAGCTTTAATTGAGTGTTCACATTGTCCTCTGTCGTAACATGGTGGATAGGGATTACAACAAAAAGCAACATCAATCCCCCACCCACAAATCATATAAACACATCTGAGCAAGGAAGAAAGCAGATGCGCCTGTTCTGCAGAAAATGAGAGCTGCCAATCTCAGCGAGTCATTTTAAACCCCCATCGCAAGTGAACAGGAGTGATGAACTGATCTGTTAGCATCACAACAGGCAACACACATGGGGCTGGAGGAGGGGACTCGTGTGTTCTGATCATAAAGTGATGACGGGAGAGGGTGGGGGGAGGTGGGAGGGGATGGTAGTGTGTGGGTATTATGTCAAATGAACAATGCCATTGGCTGAGGAATATCCGATGCGCCATCTGTCTGGGCAGCACAGATCATATGTGACGCATGTTGTGTTCGTGGAAACAGGGAAGCGAAGAACTGTGACGTGTATGTGCTAGTAAACAATAAAGCCAGTGAAAACTTTACTGTTCTTCATCAGAACTTCACTGGGATGTAACTGCAATTTCGACTGACTGACTACGGCTGACTAATTTCATTCAGTGTGAACAAAGTTTGGCTTGTTAACTTGTACATCTGATCAAATAAAAATACCATTCAATGCTTTTAAATCCCCAGAGATTTAGTATTGCAATTGTATGTATGATTTACAAGACACACATTTTTAAGAGGATAGTATTAATGGGTGCAGCAGAGGCCAGGACACCCTGACCTTCAGTTTTAGGCACACAGTGACCTTCAGACAGAGCCGGCTCTAGCCATTTTGGTGCCATAGGCGAAATTCATTCATTCATTCATTCATCTTCTACTGCTTATCTGTTTCCAGGTCACGGGGGTGCTGGAGCCAATCCCAGCTCACACTGGGCGAGGGTGGGGTCACCCTGGACAGGTTGCCAGTCCATCACAGGGCCAACACACAGAGACAGACAGAGACCAATAACCACTCACACTCACACTCAGACCTACGGACAATTTACAGTCACCAGTTAACCCAAACATGATGTGTTTAGACAGTGGGAAGAAACCGGAGTACCCGGAGGAAACCCACGCAGGCATGGGGAGAACATGCAAACTCCACACAGAAAGGCCCCAGGCTGGGAACTGAACCCACGACCTTCTTATTGTGGGGCAACAATGCTAGGACACATGCAGAGTATATTTACCTGTTAGCGCACCGTAGGAGAAAAACATGTAGCCGCAGCAGACAGACTACTACTTAATGTGCTGAACATATTATAAATTATTATCTAGTTGTGATTGCGCATTACTAAAATAAAAGAGGTGGCACTACAATTCTACAGCTACACAGTAGTTACAGTATCTACAATAGCATTATTAGGCAATTTTGCTTTATTTCAATTTAGCTACTCTGTAGTTGGTACAAATGAGAAGTCAAAAAGCATCTTTTAATGTTAGAGAAAATGGCATACCTTTTCTGCGCTTACTGTAAGTTGCACCTGAGGTCATGGACGGCCTAAACCTTGAAATGAGTTCAGATTAATTAGACTTTGATTGACATTTTGTCACCATTATGCTGCTTTTAGAGAACTATGCGAAAATGCTATGTCACTAAACACATGGTATGACCCCGTACACAAACACATACACACATATACACAATGAAATAAATCATTTATATAGCTGCGTTAAAGAAAGATTTCTTTCTTTCTCTATAACCCACTGATATATGAAGTGCGGGGTTGTTCCTTTGAAAAGTGAAGTAAAAAACTTATGAACATACTGTAAATCATATCATGCAATATATTCACAGACTGTATGTACAAACTGAGAATGATTCAATTGAATGGCGATATTTTCTACTGAGAAAGTACACACTAACATGCTCGCATGTTGTGGTAGAAAATTTCTTTTGGCCAGATCCAGTATTATGTTACACAAAATAAGATAACGTAATTGACAATGTAAGCAAAATGAGGCCAAATTAAACCAATTACATATATTTAGATTTCTTTATTTCTTTATTATTTATTTATATGTGCTAACACACACTGCTTTGATCAAGCATATCATATCTGAGTTTCATTAAAATAAATCACAAAGGCTTCATATCAAGCAGCAATTTAAAATGTGTGATATTTACATTTGAGCAGGATAACAAGGCGAACATATCCTATTTCAGACAGGATCAAATTGCAGCATACTTTCTACACTGGTGCAAATCCTTGAAATACACTCTCAACATAATGGTCATCATTCACATCTTTGCAACACACTCCTCGGCCTAGAACAGAGGAAGAGATGAGATTAAAACAGAGGCAGACAGTATTGTCATTCTGTTGAATATTGAAGGTATCAAAGTCAGCATCATGCAGCAGGTTTATTTCTTCTGTTCTATTTTACGAAAAGAGTTGGTATTTTGTTGAGTGGTCAGTTTATCACAAGCTCAGTTTCATGTTTTGCCCTGTTGATTTAACAAAACAGTAATTTAATACAGTTCAGCTGTGAGTCTGCTGTGATCTGCTTTGGTCTTATGCAGTCTGTCATCTGACCTCCGCCTCACCTTCCTGTCTTCACTGGAATCTTTGTTAACCAGGTCCTCGTCGCTGGCGGCCTGCAGACTGTCGAAGGTGCCCTGCCTCTCCCGCTCAACCTCTGAAGAGCTTCTTTCTCTCCGCCGATTCTTCCAGGACTTCATGATACCCTCCAGACAGGCAAACTTTGTATCAGTGGTGCAGGCGTACATACCTATTGGCACTGCCAGCACCATGGCTAAAACTATCACCACTATATGAATTAGTTTTTCCCTCTGCTCCATCTCAGTAATGTCACTTCCTGTTACAAACACAATGCACTGGCCTGGACGTGATGCCTGATTCTTTAGGGTTACACACATTTCATATTTGGTAGCAGGCATCAGATCAGAGACAGAGTAAGAATTGATCCCAGGGCCGATGTAGATCATTTCTTTTTTATCAGCATCTGCACGGCCAAAGTGGATGGTGAACCAAGTCTCTGCGGGGTGTTCCAGGGCAGCGTACCACTCGATGGTGATACCACGTACTGTCTGTTTGGCAATGCGGATGTCGATGTAGACGTTTTCATCACCAGCACGAGGTGCAGACGGAAAGCTAGGGAGGCTTGATGAGTAGGAGCCATCAGGAGACTGAACATCCAGGAGGACGTTGACAGAGGAGTTCCCAATGAAGTTGACTGCAGTGCAGGTGTAGACACCTCGGTCAGCTGCACGGAGGGAGGGGATCACCAGGAGGGATCTGATGGTGTCTTCATCCACTCTCTCCTGAGACTCTGGGAGAACAACGAAGGGTAACCAGTGTTATTTTAAAAAAGAGGCAATAAAGCAACATTTGCAAAAACTAATTCTGTTAATTACACTTCTCGTTTTCCAGAGGAAGACAAACAATTAAGCCTCTTGTCTCCTTTAAAGTGAAAAGCTGGAAAAGAAACCCTGACACCTACACACAGACACATGCTCAATAGTAACTGCTTTAGGAAGGCAGTTAATGTACAGCTAACTTTTTTCATTAATCCTTTGGTCAAATAAATGTTTGGTAAAGTCAAATGTCCCATGTGACACCATCACATTGCTTTTATTTAACCAACAGACTGAAGCCTGAACATATTAAATTCACCAAGAAGTCAACAACCACACATTACTGATGTGTCAGTAACGCCCCCATGGATTAAACAGTGGATACAAACAGCTTTTATGAATGAATTTGGTGGTCAGTTATAAGTCATTAATAGGATGAGAAGTTTGAGCTGTCAAACTGACATTCATCCTCCACCAGCAGCATCCTTTCATTCTTCAAGAGGAGCCCTCTGGTGGTCCAATTGACCTCTGACCTTCAGGAAACAACTGTAGTGCATCCACATTAATATTTAAAAGTGCTGAATTTGTGAGTTGTTATTAAGAACTTACTGACTTACTATAATTCCAGTTGACTGACAGACTTCTGCCATCTTATCATACAGCGAGGCACCTATAATTTCTTTATCTTATTAATCTTTATTAGGTTAGACACTCAATACTAACCCTAACCCTTATTCGTTTGAAAAGGGTCTCATATAAATGACATACAACTGACGTAAGACAATTGATAAATCATTTATTTAGTTATTTTTCCTCTACATGAGTATTTGCTTTATGTGCTGCTTTATTTACTATTTGTTTTTTGTTTTTTTATGTATCAGTGGGACTTAAACTTTCCTGCATGGGTCATGCACAAACTAATAGGATATGATTTTTATCAGTAGCAACATCAGTGACAGCGATCTGCTATTAAACATTTATATTGGACAGCTACATGGAATCATGATTTACTCTTGACCCACTAAGACTTAGTCTAATGACGCAGAGGTTTAATTAATTACACAGTATCCCAACACGGCTGATATTAGGTAGTCTGTAGCACACTATAATCTTCACCATCCTTAATCAACACTGATAGTGTTGTGCAGCTTGAGAGAATCTGGTGATTATATCGAGGTGGGCCAACATCCAGATTTAACCCTCCCCGTTTTAAGAATGGCTCAGAGGCGTCTGCGATTAAAATGGGCGCTTAAGTATCTAATTTATCACAAGATATAACTCGAACTGGTGTGTGTATGGATGTCACTCTTACCATGAAATCCTCTGATTATCTTCAGTCCATATGTCCACCACACTGCCGGGTTTGGCCTGGCCTTGGCCAGGCAGCGCAGTGTGACGTTCGCGCCCTGCGGCAGGCTGATGTTGGCGGACGGGCTGCTGACCACGGGTTTCATGCACGCCTGCAGCTCCACCTCATGGAAGAACCTGCCCGCCCTAAAGTCCGGCCCTGAGCAGGTCAAGTAGGAGTTCATCAGAATAATCGGGGGCCTGAGGGACCTGATGAACTCCACGAAGCCCTTCAGGCGGCAGTCGCAGAGCCAGGCGTTGTCGTGGAGCGCCATGACCACGTTCGGCCCAAAAGCTGTCACCTCGCGCTCTTCCGTGCTCTGTAGCTTTTGGTAAAGTGGCCAGTTTTGGAAGACCTCCTTCGATATGACCGTAAGCCGATTGAAGGATAAGTCTAAGTAAGTCAGACCTGGCAAAAATTTTAACGCGTGTTCCGGCAGGACGTCCAGCTGGTTGTGCTTCAGGTCCAGGATCTTCAGGGCCGGCGTGTCCTCGAACGCTGTCCATGGTACTGACCGGAGCTTGTTCCCTTGCAGACGGAGCTCAGTTAAGTTCCCCAAACCTTCCAGACCCTTTGAGTTTATCACTGTGATATCGTTGAAATTCAACCACAGGTTCTCCAAGTTGGGGGTCTTTAAGAATGCCCCCTTGGGTATTTCAGTAAAGTGAGATTTTTCTATTCGGATTTTAGTCATATCATCTGGAAGGTTGTGTGGTATGGCCCCAAACGCGCTCTCCTCCATACATATCAGTGACCTATGGTTGAAAGGAAAAGCATACTGAAAATTTGCTTTCTGTGCAGCCTAGAGCCTCATGAACACTCTTTATGAACTGTGGCAGCAGGCGTGGATCACAAATTAGAGCCTTATACTCCGAATCTGACCCACAAAGATCACTTTTTCACCCTCAGTGAGATAATATAAATTTTTAAAAGAACTATGTACTCTGTCCCTGGTGTATCATCCATCACCCACTAACACAGTTAGATCGGTTAAAAATACCTGGTTCTTTGTCAAGATTGGACTACGTGATATCAAGTCTTACCTTCCATGACGGTCTTCTACACAGCTGCACCCACGTAAACATTGAGAATAATTCGCATACGCTTGAGTGGTAAAAACAACTATAACCAGCAGGTAACAAATTGTGTCCATAGTCTGAGAAAATACTTTAAAGTTGGAGTTTACATTCGTGCTCAAGACATGTCGAGTGCGGCAGATGGGAGAAGCCTATTAAACTTAATCCCTGACGTACCACGTACGGAACAAGTGACATCTAATTCCTGGACAGGACTCACATGATTAACACCTGACAGTGTCAGTAGAGGCCTGACCCACTCTTCATCTAAGTCACTACACTTTCTAATTCCCTTTTTTAAATTGTGATGAGTCGAAATAAATGATTAATACTGTTTACCTTATTTCTATAGATGACATTATGGACTATTAATAAAGACATTACAAACCAATTATAATGACTGATATATCACCTTTAATCTTGGTTGGCATATCTGGAATTCCTCTCTAAAAACCATCTTGATGAACTGTAAGCAAACTGGCCACATATCTTCTCAATGGAAACCCAGGCTAGAAAATTACCAATGTGGTGAGGTGAAAATACAGATGTAAAAACAAAGCATTACTAACTGGATATGTATATATAAAAGTTTATTTAACTATATTCAATAATATCATTGGAATAATTATATATCTACATTTATTGGGGTCATGATGCCTCTAAGTGGCACAAAACAAGTACATAGTGATATTTCAGTGTGTGTCTCTTTAGTGGGAGTAGAAATTGTTTAATATTTAATTTTGCATCATTTCCACACTATTTACATTGTGTCATAGTTCAGTCTTTTCTGTACTTCCCTCCAGCTCCAGCTTTTTCTCCATTCACCAGCGTTTAGAACCATGCCTGTGTGTATATCTTCTCTGGGAACATATGACAGATATATACAGAGGCACAGACTTAACTGTATATGTAAGTGTACATCAAGCAGTAAGATATATACAAATCATACACATACATATATGATATTAACAATGGAGTATCAGCCGTCAGAGTTCCCTTTAAATCAGATTAGGCGAAAAGGTTTTTTTGCTGGGACATGCAAGTGAAATGTCATCTAAATTGCTATTAAAGTTTTTTTCAGTTTTTGTCATGCTTTCTTTTAGAAGCTTTGTGATAAAATCATTCTTTTAAACATGAAAGCGTGAGTGCGTTTGTATATTGTGTTATCATTACTGTGTGGATACATGTGTAACAGTCCAATGGAAAGAGTGAATTAAAATGGTAATATTCTCTAAACTGATATTTCCATGATAGTGCAGCGTGCAAAAGTCCTTTGATAGAAGTTGGCTCTCTGTGGTGGTGGAGTTGGTGGTATGATCCAGCGGGGGGGGACAGGTGGGGGGGAATCCCATGGTGTGGGTGTGTGTGAGCGGGTGGGAGGGGGACTGACATCCGGATGGTGATGAGGGTGAGAGTGTGAGTAGTGATGGGGATATGGATGTGGATGGTGATGAGGATGGTGGTGATGGTGGGGATGTGAATGGGTATTGGTGTTTGGACTGGGACGCAGATGTGGGTGAGTGTGAGGAAGATGGCGTGGAGCAGGAGCCGGAGCTGGAGCATGACGTCAGCAGAAGTACTCATTAGGCTGTCCCTCTATCTTAGCTGTGGCCTCAGAGTCCAGGCTAGAGCGGGCCGACAGTAACCTGTTGGACTCCTCTGGGTTCAGCCTGTTCAAATACTCGCCCTCAAGTCCTTTGGCCTTCGTGCCGGGCGACAGTGTCTCAAAGGTCACATATGAATCTTGGATGTCCTTGGATTTCTTTCCCCAGTACTTCTGAATGCGTCTCTTCAACGCCCCGCAGCAAACGATGACCGTGAGTGGGACTGCAATGACACAGGCCACTGTAATCACAATAACATTAATCAGCTTCTGGGTGCCGGTGGCACTGGCTGCTTCATCAGTGGAAAATATAACACACTGTTCCTTCTTGGGAATCAGCCCCCGAACACACACACAGGCGATGTACTTGGTCCTAGGTACCAGCCCATCAATGGTCACACGGTTCTGCCCCGCCCCCACATTTATCTTCCTCATGTCCCTCTCTCCAAACACAGCATACAGTACACTAAATGCTGTTGTGTTTTTTGCTTTAGGGGCTCTCCAATTTAAAGAAATTGTATTGTCTGTGTCCCCCACTACCTTTACCGAACGGACAACCCTGTCTGGGTCCTGCTGCAGCGATGAGGTGTTGGCTGCCAAGTTGCTTAAATTTGTCTTCTCCAGATAAAGCAGCCCGTCTGGGTTGGAGGAGGTGGCCGGCCCCTGTGTGGTTCTGTCAGCCAGGCTGTAACTGGTGAGGCCATCATCTGGACCAAGCCGAGGTGGAAGGCCAGGATCCAAGGCGGGCAGGGATGAAGGGGTGGAGGTTGGAACCACATATCTGGCCACCAGTTTCTCCTGGTAGGCAGCTTTACCCATCTGGTTGGGTTTCTTGCCTTTGGCTTTTTTGTCATTGCTGGTTTGGTTGCCTTCTGGTTTTGGTGAGTTGGACACAATTAGAGATATGACAGCTTCAGCGTTCCCCGCATAGTTTGTGGCTTTGCAGATGTATTTCCCTGAATCCCGATAGGACACACCTGGAACACTGAGGATGGACCAGGTGATTCCCTCCTTTGAGGTCTCCTGCTGGACTGTGGCAGCCAAGTAGAGAGGATACAGTCATTGCACAATGATAAAAGAGGGTCAACATATGAAAAAGAAAATGGTTTCATTGTGTGCCATGTAAGAAATCCTTTTTCATAAATGTGCAGAGAGATTCAAAGTGGGCGATAAGTGTTGGGTAACTAATTGTTGTGTCCACAGCTGTCAGTCGGACTTACAACTGGAAGCTCTCTGTTTAATTAACTACAGCACAGACAAAAGCATCTTATCTCAGCCACAGAACAGTGATATACCCTGACATCCAGAGAGCCGCTGACTCACCTGTTCCATTGAGGGCCCGTCCATCTGCCCTGCGCCATGTCAGGTCTGGAATGGGGACCCCAATGGTCCCACACCGAAGCAGCACATTGTTTCCAACAGCGCTCCGGACTCGTGCAACGGCGGTGTGGATACGTGGGAGCTGACAGCGCCGTAGCTCTGCATCGCTGAATAAAACCCCTGATACACTCTCTGGAGCTGAACAGCGGAGTCTTGTGTCAATGAACGCCACTGAAAGAGTTGGAGACTTCTGGAACTGGACTAGGTCGTAGAGCCGGCAGTCACACACCCAGGGATTGTCATGGAGACCTGAGGACGGGGATATAAGTGAGACTACAGGAGGAAGACCAACATCCAGCTGCAGGCAAAGTGATAGACCAGCCTGCAGATGGCTGATGCAGATGTTAAGATGTTAATCCAGTAAGAGGATTAATATTTAATTCATAAACTACATTATGACCATGACTACGGCAATAATGACGGCGGCGATGATGATGGTCTGGTGATCAGATCAGACTTTACTGTTATTTCACCCCCCTGCCCTTGACCAACACACCAGCCTTTAGAGCCCAACCTGCGCCAGCACTGCTCTTTCACTTATACAGGCTATTAATGAAAACAAAACACACACATAAACAAACGCCAGTCTCACTTCTTCCACACTGAATTCAAATTCAGTCTTCATTTTAAGTAAGCAAAACTTTGATAATATACCAGAAAATTTATATTTATAAGCACAATATCTATACATTAAAACTTGAGATGTAGCAATGACAAGATATTGGATCATTTTAAGGTGTTTATTAACGGACCATACAAACAATTATAATATCTGCTATAGAAACAGTTCTATACTATTTTCACTGTATCATTCTTAATGTGTTTACACACCAGTTTTCCTTTATCGGTGTCCACAAGAGAGGAGGCAGTTTCCAGAAAACACTAACGTCTGCTTACAACTACATTATGGTGCTTTAAAAAAGTAATTATTACACACTTAAATACTTTTAAATTCCAATGCTAGGTCTAATATTAAAATTTTATCTCCTGGACTCATCAATCCACTACAGCCATGCACAATGGTCTACTTCTTACTAAGCTGTCTCTTAAGAATGAACAGAATTTGCTTTGTGCGTGGTTTGGCCACTTTAACTTGAGGTATGCATTAGCCAGGAGCTGAAGTTCTGGGTGATTAATGGTTGGATGTGGAATGTGCACCCTCACTTACCAAGTATCAGTTTGGAGCTCTCTGGGCCTTGCACTGGTTTCACAACCAGCCAGGTTGAGAGCACCTCGGCCGGCAGGGTAAGCAGGTTGTTGCTGGACAGATCCAGGTAGGTGAGGTTCTTGATGTAATTTGTGGCCCCCGCCGGCAGAGAGGTGAGCTGGTTATTGTGCAAATCGAGAAGCCTGAGGCTGGGCATATCCATGATAGATTCCCAAGGAAAGGCGGTGAGGGCGTTGCCGTCCAAGCGAAGCTCTTCCAGGCTGAACAGTCCCCGGAAACTGTCCCGGTTCAAGGCGGACAGGGTGTTGAAGGACATCCACAGGAATTCCAGACTGGAGAGGTAGTTGAAGGCCTCCGGGGGGATCCTCTGGATGGCCGTCTTCTCGATCCGCAGCTTGGACGTGTCAACAGGGAACCCGACAGGCACAAGAGATATCTCTGGATCATTGCAAATCACACTCCTAGAGCAGAGACACAAGTGATCATCCTTCACAAAGTACACAATAATGAACGTTTTTACACAGTTACACTAAAACTAAACAAATTCTCAATAAAAAGGGACTATTAAATTGTTGAATTAGATCATTTTCTGGACTCTATAAGGCAGCAAAATACGTTATAAGTTCACAGGCATTAACAATTCCTGCTGATTAATATTTCAGAAAAATACTCATTCCCCAATCCGTCCAAACACATAAAACGCAAAAATGTTGAGGCTGAAAGTGCCTTTGAGAGATAATCCTGCATTAAATAAAATTGGACCATCATGCACTCCCTGAATTATCTTTAGTACACGTGGCCACCTCAGTGAAAACATCTGTGAGACGAGACCTGTTCTGGCCTAAAAAAGACGCGTCTGTGCGCACAAACCGTAGAGCATCACGGTGCGTTTTGGATGTAAAATCGCTTCCATTTGGACGGTGTCCTTACCTGGCCTTCGATCCATCACTCAGGTTGTGGAAAAAACAGCTGCACTGCGACGGGCAGGAGTTTACTGGGGAGACAAGTTCACCTGTGGCCACGCAGAGCCCCAGGAGCAGAACGAGGAACATTTTGGCCCACTTTTACGCACACGCAACTTGCCTACATGCGCCCAGTTTGCGCCCACTGAAATCAATCAGGCTCGCTTTTGTCTCTCATTTACAGGAATATCATCCGCATGGCTTTGTCCCACCGCTTCGCTGTCCCATAGTGATCAGACTGCTATGAGTCCCGAGATAAAAAAGGATATACAAGGATTAGCGAAAGGACTGGCGTTCTTTTCATTTGGATGCGTATTGAATCCCGGAATCCGATAGGCTGAGCAGAGACGTCCCTATTTATTATCACAGAAAAACACTTCCGAAATGGTCATAATCCACTGTGATGTTTGGACTTTTTTTTTCCTTTCCCTCAAATGTAGCTTGTTCATTTGAGCCCTACCATGACTGTTAATCTGTTAGTGGCAAGCACAATGTTTTACCACACGGATGGCCCCTCCATCAGGCCTGTGGCTCCTACCTTGCACTCAACAGATGTTGGCTTAACATTCATTGACTCCTCTCTTTTTTACTTTCATATGGAGGATCAGACAAAGCAAAGAACTTCCTCATCCCAAATAAAATGAATGTACCCTGCTGCTGAGGCCTGAACCACTGACAGCAGATAGCATTGTATTAAATTATTGAACTGCACTGTGTTAAAGCAGTTTTTTTCCCTTGCAGCAAAGAAAATGAAAATGTTTACTGTTTGTACTCAGCATTCCAGTTCTTCCTGTTCCCAATTCACTCAGACCACATAAATTGCACAAATGGACTATCCAGCACCAGGAACGAATTAGTATTTTTTAAATCAACATAAATAGTTAGAAAAAAACAGACTATAACAGTAAGAATTGGATGATTAATCAGTTTGTTGACAGAGATTTGGTGCCCTTTAGATTTTATGCCAGTGACCAATTTGGACACAATCCCACTAGGTCAGAATACCTCCGATTGTAAAGCTTTTTGTTTGGCAACATGAGTAAATACTACATCTGTTATTTGGCACCTGTCCTTTGTGCTCCACTTTGTATTTCTTCACACCAGAAGTTCAGCGTTACACTTGGCTGCCACTGCACAGAGTGCCGACTGTGGTCTGAAGAGATGGCGAAACTTAGGCCTTTATTGTGTTTGAACAACTTGGCAGCCAGGAGCCACATTTGACTGCAGAGCCAGGTCAAAGGATTAAGCACACAACTAGAAGTTTAAAAAAGATTATATATTGATAAGAATAAATTAATTTCTTCACCCACTGTGAAGACTTCCCAGCGGTCTCGCTCTTTGTCTTGTGAGTGTGTTATGTTACCCATTCTGATATGTTAATCTTCCTCCTTCCATTTTACATATTGAGACATATCTTAGCCCCATTATACACTATAACGTTGTGTTTCAAAATCACTCTGATTCATAGGTCTTTCAGTATTTACAGTTTTAGAATCACGCACTTAAGTAATGAGGCTCTAAAGGTGTTGAGCAATCAACCCTCGTGCTGAAAAACTTAAACATTCCATATTGCTCTGCAAGTCTGTAATCTTATTTGCTAAATAAAGCCACCGTTTTATATTCTATGAACCAGAAGACTGGGCTTAATTTGAAGTGCTATGTCATTCTTAGTGTGTGAAAATGTCAGCATAATGTTAGAATAAATACACTTCTGCTGTCAGCAGAAAATTTTATCTATACCCCCCCCCAAAAAAAAAATATATATAATATATGACAGCTGCAATCTTGAACTCTTCAATAGGATACAGGGATTTGGACTTTTTTTCAATGCCAAAAAGAAAAGTGAAGGAAATTTAGTCTATTGCCACAATGTCTGCATATTCTGATGTAACAAATAGCTTAAAGGTTATTTTCCTTTGTGCAGCCATATAAATACTCTGTTACATGAGTTCTATTACGAGTGTTTCCTAAACATTTAGCCATTTGTCATTAGACAGACATTTAAAAGGATCAAATTTTAAAATATATATATTGACCATTTGCATTTTCATATGATTTCGCACTATATACATTTTTCTATATTTCACAAGGTTCTTGATCTTATAATCCTGAGACACAGACCTCAGCCACACAATGTCAGGCTTGTTTCCCCCCTCCAGCCCTATGGCATGAAAAGCTACAAATGTCGCAACTGAAACATGACAAATCCATTGAAGGCTGAGGATGATGGCAGGATTTCATGTCATTTACACATGTTTACACAGCCAAAACTGTGGGACACAGGCTGTGATTGTACGTCACATATTGCCAGTACCACAGAGTAAAACCCCAAAATGAACCAAAGTCTCTGATGTGTCTGCAGTTTTAAAAGTACAGTTTTGTTTTGCCCCCTTATCAATTTCAGCAGATGCAGGGTTGGTTTAATCTCTTGAGGTCAGTGTGTCTGCCAAAAGTTTTATTATCTGCAGGAAACAAACAAACAAAAAACAACAACAAACATACAAACAAGCACAAAAAAAAAAAAAAAAAAAGCTGGCATGTCCAGTTTTGGCCCTGCCATATGGGTCAAAGGATTATTGAAGCTCCAGAAAAACAATGCTCACATGGATCCTGTGTAGTGTAATCAGTGAATGGGCAGAGTTATTGTCATGATTTGAAATACAGATTCATTTTTCTAAAACAAACTGTGGAGAAGCTGCAGAAAACTAATAAATCATGCATCCTTATCTTTCCCCAGCAGATAAGAGACTCATCTTCCCATTTAAATAAGTGGCTGTGTTTTAAACAGCACAGCCTTTTTGTGGCTCTTCGGGGTTCATTGTCTCCTCCTTTTCTGAGTGTTTGTGTCTGCAGCTCCGCTCACACCTGTTGTGTCTCCTTAAAGGGACACAGGGCTGCACAATGTGTGTTGTGTGTGTGTGTGTGTGCCGTCTGGCTCGTTTGTCATCAGCAGCGGCTGCATCCTCACCGGACGCAGACACAAAGGCTTGTTGTGCAACTAATTGACGGCTTTACTGTTGCGGTGGGCAAATACGCATTAAGGGTTGCGGTCCGTGTGGTTATGTTCATTAAGACATTCCTGCACGGATTGGGGCGCCACAGTGAGAGAGGGGCTTTACATAATAAGGTGCATGCTTTTCACGTGAAATGCGCCTTTAAAAGGGAGCTCGGCTCTTCAGTCATACTGAGGCACATCGTAAACGAGCGGACGGAGGAGTGAAAAGTCTGTGAGAGCTGCACTTTGTTGAGTCGGATCGCTTTCAGGATGGTCTCGTCGTACCCTTTACCGGAGGGCTTCTCCGAGTTTGATGTGTTCTCGCTGGGGTCTTGTCTGCTGGTGGAGGGTGAGTGTTTTTGCTTTTTGCCCCTGGAGTTCAGCCAAACACTACGAAGGCTGCGCCCAAAGGCTTGAGGCGGTAACCTGTGACCGGACCTGCCGCCGCCCGGTCACTGACAGCCGTGATGTGGTGGGAGGGGAAGGATCTGTAGCTGTCTTTAAACTATTAATAACCTCCACTGATAGACTGTAAACAAAGACGCGACCGCGATGTTTACTATCATCATTGAAATGTGACGGTGCTGCCGGTGCGCGCCGATCTCCGTTCGCCGACGCGTCGCCCGTCGCCTCCCGTTTGACCTGTCTGTTTCTGTCCCGCCAAAGGTCTGCTGGGCTTTTTACTCAACGCAGTGACAATCGTCGCCTTTCTCAAAGTGAGGGAGCTGAGGACCCCCAGCAATTTCCTAGTCTTCAGCCTAGCCATGGCCGATATTGGCATCTCCATGAACGCAACGGTGGCCGCTTTCTCCAGCTTCCTGAGGTGAGTGATGATGTAACCGCCACCTCTTTCATAATCTATATCAAGGTCACATCACGTGTGGCCAAACTGCACGTTCTGAGGAAATATCGGCGCCGACTCCTCGAGATCAATCATTTACAGGTGATTGTATAGGCAATGCAGGAATGGATGGAGCGAGGGGGTTAATTGGGTGGGGGAGGCTGTGAACACACTGCTGATCCTGTGGCAGGATGTGCAGAAGCTGAAGATTTTCAAGCTGCATTCATTTGATGAGCGATGCTGATCTCAGTGCACATTCGATCAGGGTTTATACATATTGTTATTATTTTAAATATAAATGGGTTGAATTATGTAATATAAATATATAAATGTACCAGTTAAAGGATGTTTGGGTGCACCCTACTGTGTCTCTACAAACACCTCCCCTGTCTCCAGGTACTGGCCATATGGCTCTGAAGGATGCCAGACTCATGGTTTCCAGGGCTTCATGACAGCTCTGGCCAGCATCCACTTTGTGGCCGCCATCGCCTGGGACAGATACCACCAGTACTGCACCAGTAAGTCAACATTTGCCTCACTCCCTAACCAGGAGGTTCCCCTCCTCCTACCTGCATGTCATTCAAAAACACTAAAAAGTTTTAAGTCATTGCCTTCCACCCAAGACTTTAAGACCTCTTGCAGGTATTCTGAAGAGTCAAGCTTTTCAACAAGTGGCCTGTTGCCACAGAGCTCGCTGGTGACTGACTAAACAGAAACAGATACCCAGATAAAGCAGATACCTGGGATAATCAATAGATATGATTTCCCCTTATTACTATTATTACTATACTATTATTTCACACTGTAGCTAACACTGAGAAATAAAATATTTAAATAGCAGGATGCATGGGAAGACAGAAGCCATTCAACACCTGAGCTGCAGGGCACTTAAGTTGCATAGCCTGTAAAAAATGGAGAAAACACATGTATTCGTGTTTTGTTGGAGGTGTTTAAAACAGTCCATGAATTCTTTGACCCTGTTCTTGTCAGGGACAAAACTGCAGTGGAGCAGCGCTATCACTTTGGCTGTATTTGTTTGGCTCTTCACTGCCTTCTGGTCCGCCATGCCCCTTATTGGCTGGGGAGAGTATGACTATGAGCCACTCAGGACCTGCTGCACTCTGGACTACAGCAAGGGAGACAGGTGGATACATGCATCCACTCTTCACTATGCTGTTAATAGCAAAAAAAACAAATTTTTTTCATGACTCCACCATCCATAAGCAACAATTGATGCTGATTTTAACTGCCTTTCTTCCTCTACAGAAACTATGTGTCCTACTTGATCCCCATGTCTATCTTCAACATGGCCATCCAGGTGTTTGTTGTTATGTCCTCCTACCAGTCCATTGCACAGAAATTCAAGAAGACTGGAAACCCCAGGGTAAGTATGAGGGAAATTTCCAAGACACAATGACAGGATTGGAAGCAGGTGCCTTTATCAGGAAGTCAGTATATTCTATATGTAAAGTAGAGACATGCACAGTGAGATTTCAGATTAAATTTTATTTTCTTATATATATCAACGCAGGGGCAGATTGTCACAGTTCTACTTCAGTGAATCCAAACCAAATTTTGATCACATGCATGATGCGGAGGAATTAAGAATTCAGAAATATGACAAACAAGATAACATGACCAAAAAAAGATTTGAATCTACCGTACAAAACTTTACAAATATAATGCTTTTCACATAAAATTTCTTCCTGTTTTGGAATGACTGGAATTATTTAATCAGTTCGTAGCGTAAGCACAACATCGTCACGTGGCCCTCATTCAGGGCAGTAAAACAGAATGAATGGGGGCGCAGACGGTGACATATATAGGTCATTCCCTCAGGGGGAAGACTGGGTGCTTCAGTTGTTGGGAATGTGGACAGTAACTGGTGGTGCGGCGAAAAGAACAATGTATCTATGAAAGCAAGTTCAATAGCAGAGGTCCCCAGGCCCACAATCAGGTTGCTTCACTTTCACTATGTTGCATAATCCCATTACTCACAGTCATCTGAGTTGGCAGGAGGTACTTTCTTTTCAAACACAAAGGAGAGACTCCGAAAGCTTGCTACCACAACATTACAATTATGTAATGATCAAATATAGTCACACACTGCCAAATATGTCTGGCAAATTCCATGTTAGTGAATGTGTTAAAAATTATGCATGCGATTACTTCCATTTGATTCGAGGGGCAGCCGTAAAAAACAAAGTCTTTCAATAGGAAGCTTCATTGAAAGTTAACATCAAATTCAGCAGCCTCAGTGGAGAATTGGGAAAAAACTGAAGCAGAGTATGTTCCTCAGATGATGCCATCAGACAGTGGAATCCATTTATTTTGGAGGACTGAAAGGAGCCTTGATAAAAAATGAAAGTTATATTAAATGTTGCAATTTCAGTGTTTGCTCTGACGCTGAACCTTGGATTACAAGAGCTTGCCTCCTGGCTGAGTCTGAATGGTCCCAGCACAGACAGTTTTACTCCCAGGCATTATCCCAGGCGTGTGACTTTCCCCCAATGAAAAAAACACAAGGCATTTTTGTCTCCTTCACTCCTTATGGTTGACCGGTGACTAATCATTCTTGTTCTGATCCTCTTTCCTCCCCCATCTCTTTCTCCATCGCTGTCTTTCATCTACTCTCAATCCCATTCCGTGTTTATCCGTCCCACTGTGCCACTGTAGTTCAACCCCAACACTCCTCTTAAGACTATGCTCCTCTGTTGGGGCCCCTATGGCATCTTGGCTTTCTATGCTGCTGTGGAGAATGCCAATCTGGTCTCCCCTAAGCTCAGGATGGTAAGAGCCCTGCATTAGAATTGATACAAATACCACATTTAATCACACTATGGTTCAAACATATTAATCCTGAGTTTACTAGATAATGATTAATCTGTGACGCTCCTTGATGGTCCAACAACCTTGTGCTTGCACATGTCTCTGCAGATGGCTCCTATCCTGGCCAAGACCTCCCCAACTATCAATGTCTTCCTGTACGCTTTGGGTAATGAGAACTACAGAGGAGGGATCTGGCAGTTCCTCACCGGGGAAAAGATTGATGTGCCTCAAATTGAGAACAAGTCCAAATAAACTGAGCATGCAATAATTGCACACATTTACTGTCCTGCTGGTTTCTCAGAGGTACTTAGACGTTTCTGTTTGTGAGTGTACATGCATGTTTTGTGGCTTGCACACATCTGTCCTGGATTTAGTGTGTCATGTTTCTGCAGTTGTGTGTCGTTAAGGATGTGACAAAGTGTAACAAAGTTATGATTTCTCAGGTTACTGTCAAATGTATTGGAATTAAGTAGGTAATGACTCCTCTTTTAAGTAATGCTTACTGTAAACTGATGTCACTTGTGTTGGCAGATTGAGAACACAAATCCTGGAATGAAATTAATATGGACCTTCAAACCAAATGAAGCATTTTGAAGCACAACTATTTTGTCTTTTAAAGAATATTAGCTATTTACCTTAATCTATGTAGCATCCCTTTTCTTTTGGCTGAAACATGATATAAATAACTCAAACTGGCCAACACCCCTGTAGCCACAAGAGTGTCATCTGAGCTCTGTCAATAATCCTTTAGTATGTCCTCAGTGCAGAAGTCCCCTTGGTAAACAGTTATTTAAACATTTTTTTTAAATCTAATAAAGTCTGTCTGTACCCTCTGTTAGAGGAGGAAGTCAGAATGAAAGACATAAAAACATTAAATCAGCCAAAAACACTCAAATCTCATTAACTAGGGCTAATGCCACAGAGTGACATTTGTGACCTGAGCCTGGGGACAGTCATCACGCCTGTTAGTGAAAAGTGTGCACATGCCACTGATGACCTGCCGACAGTAAAAAGGCAGTAAACAAGAAGGCCATTCTTCAATACACAGCCCCCACAACAAGTCAGAGATTAGTCGGTGGCTGTGGAATGACTCAATTCCGGATTTGCATAAACAATGTGTGATCTTTAAATGATATCCAAAACAGAGAAGTCAGATTTAACTACTGGTGTTAACTTAACCCCATTCTGTAAAAATGATGACTAGTTTAGATAAGACTAGGCTGTCAAAGTTTAGGCCTTGGCACCGTTTGGTTAATTATTCATGTATTAGACTTGGGAATGTCATTAGATGATCATTTCTGTGTACAATTTGCTTATGCACAAAACTCTGTGAAAAAATAGGAATTACTTCAACATTTATTTTAAATGTGTTGTCTAACCACAACGTTAAACAATACAAAGTAACATACTGGTTATCATATAATCAATATTCATACAGTAGGTTTCAAAAACCAAATCATCTACTGTTGTGAGTTTAATGTAGCATATGATTTAGTACAGCACAAGAAGATGAAAAATGTAATTAACAAACAACACATGGTTAGACCTGGATACTTGGGATATTTACACAGATTCAATGTCTGTATAATGTTGCAGTCATGTGATTTCTGACATCATAATATAAATCAATCAAACCAGCCTACTAATGCCCAACGATCCTTTACTGTAAATTTAGTTTCACTGAAGATAGATTTTGTAGACTTTTTGGTCTTTGTGGAACTCTGTAAACTTGCATTTCCATTTTATTGTTATGACTTGAACATATTAATTTGTCAGTTTGCTTTCTTTGCAAATTAACCTGCAATATTGACAATATACAGAGACCCTGCAATCCACGGCTACCTAATAAACGATTAATTGTCTAGACTCTGGTTTTCTTTTGTTTTTTTCTTTCATATTACACATTGTTATAATCTCAGTGAGAACTTAATTTTACATATGTTACTCATAATAATGCTTGAGGATATGCACAATGATAGTGTGAGTGCTGTCAGAAAGATGGTATTTCTGTTTTTTAATTTATACTTTTTTTCCACAACATCATGTACTTTTTTATTTCACAACATTTTTGATATCTTTAGTTACTTATTGCTTTGCAGATTACGGTTATTATTACAAAATATTGGACTATTTGGTAGTATATGAAGAGATATCAAAGGATGTGCACTATCTATCCATTCAAACATCTGCAATTATAATCCAATATATTTTCCTAAAAATGGGGCCTCTTTCATTATGGATACAATTATGATCTCCATAATATACCATTCTTAAGTTACACATCACACTATTACAACCAGGACACGTGACAGTGCATTTAAAGGGTAGGGAGACGTTAAACCAGCATGATGAAGATAACACCCTGAGATTGCAGAATACAGTAGAAGCCAACACTGTGTGTTTCTAAGAAGATTAATTGACAACAGCCTGTGAGTGATGGTGTTGTTGCATAATTATGTGGTAATGACACATGTCCAGTGGGCAAACCCAGCCACTGCGTCATCAGCATCATTCTTATTTATTCTAGCTAATTCAATAATCTGCAGGAAAACACTATGGATTAGACTTTTCAGATGTCATGAAATGTACTGGAAATAAGTATTAATTTAATCCTACATGCACGACTCCTGAACAGATTATTTTATTCATAATCAATATGAACTTCGACCAGAAACTCCATGACGTGAAAATCAAAGTCCCCAGATACTGATGGACATATGGCGCTGTCATCTGCTGGGAAGAGCTACTCTGAATCTTCCTAAACCGCTGCAGACCAGGATCAGCTGCCAACGGGGAGGAACTGAGTTTTGCACAATTTTCAAATAGAAAAATTTAATTTACGTTTCAAGTAGAGGACAAATAATTTTTTGTGTATTTATTTTTTACTATTCAATTATACTGTTATGTCGTTTTTCTTTATTCAAGAATTGAAAGGTATATTTTGACTTCTGGGAAATGGTCAGTGCTGCTGCTATAGATTATTTCTATAGATTCTTCATTGATCACAACAGCAGATAGAGCAAATAATCAAAAAAGCACTCAAATACTTTTTTCTCTGGTCACAGAGTATATTAGTATCTAATAAAGAATTGTCGTCATAGACGATGATCACAGATTAATTATTAAACCACAGCAGCCACAGATTTACGTCAGAGGCTGGATTATGTTATACTACTTTGAATCCAAATGTCTGGCAGAAGACCACAGTTTGATTTCCCCCCTCCCCCTTCATCAGCTTTCCCTCTCTTACTATCAAACATATTCAGGTACTTAGAGTTCACTGAGGATTATGTCTGGTCAACCAATGAAGCTTTCATATGGGCTTTTGAGAAGATTACACAGCAACATGAGTACAAGTGCAGGAGAAGGAGAGAGTAGCAGAGAGAAAGAACAGTCCCAGACACAAAAACAAATCAGCAGTTCTCTGAGCAATGAGGGGAAAATCTACAAATGATAAAGGGGCCGAGGAGGATGGTTGGAACAAAGGATGAGACTGGTAACACTGGCTGTTCCCTCAGTCAACAACAAGCTACAGCTCACGTGATTTGTGTATGAGCTGATACTTTCAGCCTAGCAGCAAGCAATTGAGTTCTTTGTCTTGAATGAGGAGAATTGAGTTACTCTGGAAATAAAGAACAGTTCACTTGTGCCAACGTGATGTTCCCCTGTATTTCCTAACTGCTGGCCACTCGTGGGAACTGAGGGCAGTTGTGAATAATGATATAGAGATGAGGGGAAAGAACAATGACATGATAAACAAGATAAACAAGAACATGCATTATCAAACACTTGAAAAACTGAAAAATGTCTGAAAAGTGCCAGTGGTACCACAAAATATGATGCTAAACACAAAATCTATTAACGTTTGCAACACCACAAACTGTGATTCAATTATTACTGAACAAACTGAGTCCGTCTGTGTGAGTTTACATCTAGTCGCATCTCACACACCATCCAGATAACAAACATCACATTTTCTGGCAAAGTTATTCTTGAACACTCCCAACACACCCCAGAAATTTGATTTCAACAAACTTTGTCAACAAATAGGAAGTCAAGATTTGCTACAGCCATGTTATCTTTAGTCTGAAATGATGCAATGTTTATGCCACATTTGAAGATACTTAAACATGCAAAGCCATACATGAGGGAAAATAGGATGCAGCCATGCCCAATTTCTTCAGCCTGCATTTTTCTAAATATTTGACAATCCTTTTGTCAGCGTCACCTCCCACATTTTTGTCTTTGGTGATGATTATGATGTCAACACCTTGTGATCGACCTCAGGCCCGGCTGAGCGCTGAAACGAGGTGAAATGTCAGTCTGCTGCCTCAAGCTGACCACACTCTCCTTTACTCTACCACTTATCTTGACTGTCAGCTCTGCAGCTGATTACATAACCCTACACACACACACACACACACACACACACACACACACACACAACTGCTCTTCCAATCAATTCATCACACCTGTGAAATCTCACCATTGGCATACCATGTGATACACATGTAAAAAGTGGATTTGTGACAATATTGTTAACACATTAATTTTAAGCTAACAATCAAATAATAACCAAATCAATAACATACGAGAAAAAACAGATTTCTTTTAAAGAAAAACTATTTTTACAGCATTAGTGTGCCTGTGTAATCTGGATTGCAGTGGAGCTATGCATCACTGCTTTATTTCATTAAACAGCTCACTTTGACCAGTAAAGGGTGGAGAGTATTGTGACCAATCCACATTATTCATACTGTACCCTGACTTACACATGTCCACAGACACAGACACACACACACACTCACATACGTGATATTAGACAGAACATCTTGTTCTGTCTGGTAAAGCTCACTGGAATGATTTCTACTATGACAGTCATGAGGTAAAGATCATTTCATGGCATTAAACATGCTCCACGCAAACACCAGAGGAATACAAGTTACTATTTCCTTTCAATTAGTTGTTTTAGCCTTAAATTAAAACTGAACTAAATACTAATTCACCAAAATTAAAGGAGGCACACCTCATGCTCATGCAGCAAAGGTATGTGCAGGCACAGTTCTGCAATTCAGCTATAAACTGAACCTCTCCATTCAGCCTGAGTAGCAGCTAAACTATGCTTTGATTCAGATCCATGGATTATGACATCAGTCAACATTTCTCACTTTTCAAATGTAGATAAATGTGGTACCCTCTAAAAGGTAGATCTTTCATTCTGTATTGCTCTCCATTTCCATCTGTGTTTTGACTATTTGATGGCCAAGCCCATGATTGGTGTGTAGTATCCTTCTCACTTCAATCTGATGGCTGCAGGGGTTCTCTTGCATTGTCTGAAACTACAGAGTATGCTGTCACGCTAGCAGCTTCTATGAAGCACAGTAGTGTTTTGAACTAAATCTAAGTAATTGATGGATCAAAGCTATAGCTGCAACAAATGAGCAAACTAACTAAGCAAAAATCAGACAAATACTCCAAATGGACGGCAAAGCATGACAAAAACATAAAATATAAATCAATACATTTTGTAAGTCTGTCCATATATACATGTTTTGTCCCTTGAAAATGTTGTCCAGCTCTGTTCTGATAGGTTGCCTCTGAAAAAAGTATGACTCAGTCATGCAGATCACAACACAACTGGAGTTCAGAATTGGTTTGTCTATGATGGTTCATCTTGGTGTCTTTGTGTGACTTTTTCAGGTTAACACGGCTAAAAATCTACTTCTTAGTTAATAAACTTCAATCTTGAAGGAACTATCACAGCCAACTTTATTCTTTCCTTATCAATCTCCTAATTTCTTCCATTTTCTCCTTCTATCCGTCCTTTTCCTCTATCCTTTTTAATTCCCCTAATGAGCTCCATTCTTTTCTTTCACAGGTCGCCCAACAGAAAACCTAAACTCCCTTTCCTCCCTCTCTTCTTCTTTTCGCTTTTCTGAAAACTTTTACTTTGCACTGCTGATATTTGTTTACTTTTACTGATTTATAACAAAGTATGTTTATTTTTGATTAAATATAGAGCATTTGTGGTGTTGCTGCACATATTTCAGCATATTTCCACCACTGAATATAACAGATAGAATTAATAGCAAGTGAACTTCAGGGGGAAGGAATTTCCTTTTCAAAATCTCTCTGTCCCTTTATTTCAGTAGGTAATGTGTTGTTATTTTACGAAGTCTTTTTATTTACAGAAATAACTCTACTGAAAAATAACTTAATCATTCAAGTGCGTCAGGGTTATTTCTGGCGTTAAGGCTCTGTGCATTTGGCTGCAGCAGCTTAGGATTTTGTGTGGCCGCTAGAAATTAATACTTTGGCAACCACTCAAGATTACATGGTGATCTTGAATCTCCTGAGCTAGTTTCAAATCAGATCAGAGCTGAATCACTGGGAAAACAGCAAAAAAATGTTGATCCCCTAACACAGCCAAATTCAGTTATGAGGGCAGAACTGACTCCACCCTCCATAAGAGTCAACTAAAACTCAACTAAAAGTGGATTGCTCTCCCCAGATAAAGGGATGAGCAGCAAAGTAACTGAGCAAAGGTCACTCAGCTTGAAACGTTTAAACACTGAGTGTTTGTATTTATACAACTGTAACCCTACCTGTGTCATGGTAAGCATATAAGTGTGTGTGTGTGATCAAACTCAGGAGTCTCTTGGGTGAACCAGAGCCCAACACAGAGCTCCAGCCTTTATGCCTAAGCTTTCCAGTTACAGTATGTTCACTGAGGGAAATAAATGTGATTATCAAGGCTGTTCTCTCACTGTGTGACGTAACCACCAGTCTAAAAATAACACAGAAAAATTTTGAGCTGGTTTCCAGTTTGATTCCCAATATTTCTTGCATGGACTTATTTGTGTTTTGCTCCCAAAAGCATACATCAAAATGGAAACACAACATAAATTTCTTAGGGTTACGCTTACTATTACTCTACTATTTTTATTACTTTTTATGGTTTCAGTGGCTCATGTCTTTATTTTGTGGTCAAGACTCTACTTAGTGGGCAGCATGGCGGCATAGTGGTTAGCGTTGTTGCCCCACAAAAAGGAGGTTGCAGGTTCAGTTCCCAGGCCTGGGGCCTTTCTGTGTGGAGTTTGCATGTTCTCTTTGCTTGTGTGGGTTTCCTCCGGTACTCTGGTTTCCTCCCACCGTCCAAAGACATCATGTTTGGGTTAATTGGTGACTGTAAATTGTCCGTAGGTCTGACCAGATGACCCCCTGACCCCCCATGACCCGAAAACAGATAGGCAGTAGAAGATGAATGAATGAATGAACAGTGAGGTGGCCACATGACTGACATTCTTATACTAAGACAACTATAAAAAGAAAAAGTTTGAAGTCCCATTGTAAACCCAGAGCTTTCATTCAGTGGAAATGTGCAGGGATATGGGGACATCTACTGGTTGAAGTAGGACACATGAAACAACAGGGGAACAACATTCACCCATTGATTATCTATAACACTTATCCCTACAGGGCCATACGTGCGCTGGAGCTAATCCCAGCTGACATTGGGTGAAGGCAAGTCACACTCTGCACAGGTCAACAGGGCTGACATGTAGACACCAACAGCCATGAACAATGAAGTATTCATCTACTGCCAATTTAAAGTCACCACATAACCTAACTTGCATGTATTTCAACTGTGGGAGGAAGCCGGAATAGCTACAGGGAACCCACACAGTGAGAACCAAATTGTGGTTAGAAGCCACAACCCTTTTACTGTGAGGCAGCAGTGCTCATCACTGTACCTGCACCCTAAAAATCAACATGAGAGGAAATGAATTTCCACTCCATTCAAATGGAATCAAATTCCATTTGAATTTCCCCTGCAGGGATGAATAAAGTTTTACTCTACTCTACTCTACTAAATGAAAATGTGCATTCTCAAATCTCCAGATAAGGTGCATGTATTTTTAATGCAACAAACCAGCAGCTCTTATTCAGTTTTCTGATATAGAATGAAACATTCAGAGGGAATCTGGAGATTTCAAGGGATCCTTGACCAATTCACTGTTTCTCCACTAGATGTCAATCCTGCTCTGCCGCATGTCTCAGATCAAATCATCAATCTGCCTCCTAATAAGCCCCTTAGAGTCATTAGCCAAGTTGAATTTATTTTGAAGAAAAACTGAATTAAAGTACAACAAAAAAGGAAAAAATGTGATGGAAAGGATAAAGTGAGTGCATTTAAATTATTTCCAGACCCTATTTGAAATGTATTCATCGCTGCTCTCAATATCTTGAAACGACGCAAAGAGAGGAATCCGACTCCACTGTGTAAATCATCCAAAGAGGTTGTTTTGTATCATGAATCTAGTTATGTATCTCTGTTAGTAGATTGCTTTTCACGGAATACAGTAAACTAACGTGAGAGCTGCTGGTGCTTTTCCTCAACGGTAGAGGTCGGCGTCCCTCTATGTTTAAGCCCCACTTCATTCGTCTCATTCAGCTCGGAAGTGGAAAAAAAAAACCTTGGAAGCAAATGAAATTTCGTTAAATTATGAAAGTAGGAGTGATTATCCAGATTTAACTTTAATAATAACTATTCAGCATGCCTTTATATTTCTTTTTGGTTTATTTTTCTTGCTTGTTTGTTTGTTGGTTGGTTTTTTTTTTCTTCAAAAGATAAGATAAAAATGAAAGAAATTTTAATTGAATTGCAACATGTTGTGCAAAGGAACACATTTTCAAAGATAAGTATCAGGAAGTGGATGCTGAAAGTAAATACCTCATTAAAATGTAGACGATGGTGGCTTTCAGCTGATATACCACCCACCATGTGGATCTGGTACACGGTTCAAAAGCAGATGTCACAGCCCTGTGTGACATCGCGTGATCAGCCTCGCTATCAGGGCTTTCAGTGATTTTTCTTCTTTTACTCTTCAGCAGTGTGCTGATGCGCATCTTGAACCTAAACTCGCCTCGGATCAGATTGTGTTGCTATTAGAAACTAAGAACAGTGAGTGGCGGAAAACTGGAGGAAGTTCCCGCCTCATTAGTGTTATTAGTCTCCGTGGAGCTGTTCGCGGGCAAGTGATGCTGAAACCGGCGCTCGTGCTGCACATCAGTTTGTTTGTTTGTTTGTTTGTTGTGCTGTTGCTGAGCCACAAGGGAATATTGAAACTGTTGGCTTTCCCATGTTACTGAGTATACGTGAAGTTAAACGTGTTAAAAAAACGAATCTTAAGCTTGAAATCAGCTGCTAACTGTCTTGTAAAGTTTTGAAGGTTAAATACAGGATGAAGTGAAGCAGGCGTCGCCAGCTTTGCCTCTGAGCAGCCGAATGGACAGCAGTGCGCACTCGGGATTTTTGTTGCTTTCTTTAATTAGCATAAACGATCTGCTGGAGAGCAGCAGGACCGTGCGTCACAGCCAGCGGATATGGGAGGGGGAGGGGGACACTCATGGGAGTCAACGAACTGCAGTGTATTCCTTCTACAGCCGACAAAAAGCAGTCCGGTTGATGTGAAATGATGACTTAGCTCACAGCGTTACAGGTGACTGGAAACAGCTGGGAGCGTCCGGGAACCGGAGGGGCGCAGCAGAAGGACCCAAAACAGAGAGCGCGCTGATGAAGCCTGCACTGCGAGCTGCAGGTGAATCCCCCCCCCCAGCCCGTGAGTGCTGTCCGGGACCAGCACGTCACCTGAATGACGGGATATGAGACAATGAAGCTGCTGTGGACGACGGGAATAAAACGGGTCCAAGTCAAGAGAGTGGGAATGCGCGTACGATGACGGACGGCGCAAGAGACAGAGAAGAGGTAAAGGAGAGGAAAGTCATCTAGCTCACTGAGAGGGCACCCTGTGCTGAATAAGTAAAGAAAAGAAAAGAAAAGAAAAGAAAAGAACAAATGTGGTAATCTTGCGCAATTCTATTAACAGACCAAGTGGGGGAACCCAACTATATTTTTTCATAAGAGAAGATTTGAGCCAGAAAGGGAGAAATCATGGAGCCGGAGGAGACCGCGGGGGGACAAGGCACTAATATGGCACAATCTGCCGCCTCCAAACTGTCCCAGATGGGTGAAAGAACTAAACAACTGGTCACCCAAGACCCAGAGAGACAGAAACGGATTATTCTAGTTATAGTCTGTACAGCACTTTTGCTAGACAACATGCTTTACATGGTAATTGTGCCAATCATACCCGATTACCTCGAAGGGCTACAAAAAGCAGCGGATAAAGCCCAGGAGGCTGTCCTGCACACCAACTCCACCAACAGCACCATCCATAAAGTAGACAAGGGCAACTTCGACCTACAGATAGGTGTTCTTTTCGCCTCCAAGGCTATCCTGCAGCTCCTGGTCAACCCGCTAAGCGGCACGTTTATAGACAGGGTCGGCTATGATATCCCCCTCTTCATCGGGCTCAACGTCATGTTTCTCTCCACTGTCATATTTGCCTTTGCTGAGAACTACGCCACCCTGTTCTTGGCGCGCAGCATGCAGGGCCTCGGCTCGGCTTTCGCGGACACTTCGGGGATCGCTCTGATCGCGGACAGGTACACAGAGGAGACCGAGAGGAGCAAAGCGCTGGGTATAGCCTTGGCTTTCATTTCTTTTGGAAGTCTTGTGGCGCCCCCCTTTGGAGGGGTCCTCTATGAGTTCGCAGGGAAGCAGGTGCCCTTCCTGATCCTGGCCTGTATCTGTCTCACTGATGGGGTCTTGTGTCTGGCTGTGCTGAAACCTTTCTCAAACCGAGAGAGGGAGAACATGCCAGTGGGCACCCCCATCTATAAACTTATGATTGACCCTTACATAGCCGTAGTGGCCGGTGCTCTGGTCGTTTGTAACATCCCTCTCGCTTTCCTTGAGCCAACTATCGCCAACTGGATGGAGGAGACCATGCAAGCCAGCCAGTGGGAGATCGGCATGACATGGTTCCCTGCATTCTTCCCTCACGTCTTAGGTGTCTATCTCACTGTCAAATTAGCAGCCAAGTACCCTCATCTCCAGTGGTTTTACGGAGCTATAGGCATGGTGTTCATAGGTGCGAGTTCCTGCACCGTGCCAGCCTGTAAAAACTTCGGACAGCTCATGATCCCGCTGTGCGGAATCTGCTTCGGTATCGCCTTCGTGGACACGGCGCTCCTGCCGACGCTGGGCTTCCTGGTGGATGTGCGACACGTGTCGGTGTATGGCAGCGTGTATGCCATCGCAGACATCTCTTACTGCATGGCATATGCCATGGGGCCCGTGGTGGCCGGGCAGATAGTACACGACCTGGGCTTTGTGCAGCTCAATCTAGGCATGGGCCTCGCCAATGTACTTTACGCACCGGCGCTCCTCCTGCTGAAGAACGTGGCAAAGATGAAGCCTTCTTTCTCCGAACGAAATATGCTCCTGGAGGACGGCCCGACAGGACTGTATGATACCATTAAGACCGAGGAAAGAGAGAAGAAGAGAAAGGGTCTGTGCACGACGATCGACGAGAACGGAGCTGAAACTTTTGCGCAACGGTCCTACTCAGAGGAATCCTCAGGAGGAGACTATGCGTAAAAGACCTTCAACTGAGTGAAACTATCAAAGTGCCCACGTAGTGTTGTGTGCATCCTTTCTGGTAAATTGCATAACACAGTTAGGACTGCATAACCACATCAATTGTTTGCAGAGTTTCTGTCGACAGTCCCTCCGGATATTGTCAAATCAAGTCGCTTCACGCTTGCAGTAGAAAGGCGCTCGCTGGAGTTTGCTGATCTTTAAAGTGAGAGTATTGTGAAAGAATTGTTCAGATACATGTCTACTCATTAAACAATAGTTATCATTTTATCAGAGACCAACACATATCATATTCAGGGACTATGTGTAAATGTATTTTAACAAAAAAAAAAAAAAAAAGAACTATAATATATGCATCTTTTAATGTAATCTGTATTCCTTCCGCCAGATTTGTGCTGCTATACGCAATATGCAATCCTGTGTCACACTGCAGTTTTAGGAAGAAAAACGAAATGGAAATGAAATCTTGCTGTTTATTTTGGATGGTGTACTTCTGGAATGCATTGCCTCAACGTATGATCTGCAACTGTACATACATGTATATTCATGTACATAATTAAATATTATGTGAACTATACTGTTTATGAAACTGATTTATGAAGGCATAAACTGAAATTATTTACAGCTGTATTTTATTTTCCTCTTAATATAGAAAATTCCTCGCGAACACATTGATTATTGTGATATGATCATAGCCAGTAAATATGGTTATCTTTTTAAAACGTAAATCTGACTGGCATAAACGTTTTCTGATTTTTTGGGGTTTTTTTTTGTTTGTTTTTACATTTGACTACATATAAATTAAACGTTTCAGATTGCATTTATGGAGGCCCACATTGTGAATCTTACAAGTAAGAAGCCAAAAGTGATCCTATAACGGTATAAATGAAAATTTCTCCCAGTTAAAAAATAGATTAGGATGAAAACATAATCATCCTGATCCCTGAGTTCATGTTGTTTTATAAATGACCAAAAATCATCAATCAACCGAAAGCATCTGTGCTTCTCCTCGTTGCATTCAGATGATGAATACACAACGCCAAATAAATCAGTCGGATGTAGTGAGGTGAATGGGCCCAAATTGGTCGACGGAAATGGTTGAAAACTCAGAAAGTGTAAGTCAAAATGCGCCTTAATTGCTCTTCGTCTCAGCATGTGAGCATCAGAGGCGCTCAGTCGGTGTCTGAACGAGGTGGGGTGAAGATGTAAAGTACCAAATAGATTTCTCAGCGAATGGCAGGACTTCTGGGAGGAGCCTGGCTGCCAGGAGGGAGAGGTACCCTCTCAGCATCTCTCTGAGCCAGCGAGGAAGTTGAACACTTGCCATAGCTGGAGGCTGAAAATGATTGCTTAAAATGATTAAGGATCCAAGTGGTGAAATTTAAAAGAAATTCGGCCAGAAGTGGATTGAGTCAAAATGGACAAAGGTAAACTTTTCCCCTGAGCCGCAGGGCGAGTGGGATTGTTTTCTTTTCTGGCTGGTGAGTAAAACATTTGACTTTGATGTGATGGATTATCTTTAATTTTAGATAGTTATTATTATTAACAAGTCGACATCATATGCGTAGTTCTGAATATCATTTGCATGTGAAAATCTCTTGAAGTGCGTTTTCTTTTATAGTTAAGCAGTGACAGATTTTTTTATTCATTTGGGTTTTTTTTTTCTTTTCAGTTTTTTGTCTTAAATATTCCGACAAATGTTAAACGCAGTTCTGAGTTTATCACAGTGACACTCCGTTATGTTAAAGCGTTTTCACTTGACAGAACTTCATGAAGTCCTATTATTTTATTTGTGGACACAGAGTTTGCCTCATGAATCAACCTGCTTGACAGCCCGTCTGTGTCTGTGCCCACCGCCAACATGCCAGTCCTGGACCGAGAGCCCTCCAAAGATTTAGGGGTCGGAGATGTAAATATCCTACTTTTGACTTCTATGGATGAGTAACCTTTTTTACTGACACATGGTTTGGGAAAACCCCATGCTGTGCAATCTCCAATTTCAATTAGGATTTTTTTAAAGGGCGTTAATAAGAGTGTAGAAAGTAAAGGTGGCATTTTTAGAAAGCAGGGAGGATTGATGGGTGAGTTTTTGGATATGAGTAACTGATGGAGGCTATTTTAATGAATTATTTTCTTCATTTGAGTCAATTCATTTTGCCAAGAAGTTGTTCTTGGTTCAGAAATGTAATTATTTATTGACAGTAAGTGGTGTAATGTGTGTGTCAGTGTTTTAAGATGATGTGTTGTGACAACAGTGTGCTGAGTGTTTTCATCCCCCACATTGTTCAGGGGCTGCCAAAGCTGCCGCTCCCCACCCTGAATGGCACACTGGACACTTACCTGAGGTGCATGAAGCACCTGCTCACAGAGGAGCAGTTTAATAAGACCCAGAACATGGTGAAACAGTTTGGAGCCCCTGGAGGAGTGGGGGAGCTACTACAGAGCAAACTCACAGAGAAGAGGGAGAACAAGGCCAACTGGGTAAATAAAATGTTCTGCTAAAGAATCACATAATAATGACGTGAGCAAAGCTTTGAAAATAACAAAACTAATTATTTTCAACTACCCACACTATGCTAGGCTGAAACCAATCAATGATTAATCCACAATATTTTTTTTGGGACAAAAACTTCAGTAAATGACAGATTTAAATGGTCAATCAGTGATTTCAATATAAATCTGTTCCATACTTTACAAATAAAAAGTTTGATATATTGATGAAAATACTGGATTTTGTGAGACCACTAGTCATGTCATTCTGTTTTACCCCACTGTTCACAAACATTACTGATGTAAACACATCAATCACACCATTGGAAAACAATTACAGAATTATCGGGCCATCTGTCTAGACTTATTCTGGATGTCAAACTGACTCTTTCTGCTGGATGTAGTGCTCTGTCTTTATTTACCTCTAGATCATTATTACAACCCCTCTGTTTTCTGCCATAGGTGTATGACTACTGGCTGAATGACATGTACCTGAACAACAGACTGGCTCTGCCCGTTAACTCCAGTCCTGCGATGGTCTTCCCACAGCAGAACTTCAGGGCTCCCATCGACTCTTTAAGGCACGAGTCACTGAACAATCGAGACCAATGAGCTGTGAGAAAATCCTCACAGTGTAGCACTGTAAGATTGGACGGACAAATATAATGTCATCTAGTAGTTGAAGTTATCTTTTCAGCACTGTGCTTTGATCGCCCTCCTCTAATACAGACACAATAAAAGAAGAAGCTATAACTGCCATATACTGTAAAAATCCAAAAGTTTGT
Organism: Remorina albescens; assembly: GCA_034769265.1. NCBI lineage: Eukaryota > Metazoa > Chordata > Actinopteri > Carangiformes > Echeneidae > Remorina > Remorina albescens. The sequence continues at coordinate 9,734,793 of CM068491.1, read as the reverse complement.
ACTGTACAAGAAATCATCGTTTACTGCACTTGATAAATAATAGTAAACTGTATAAATTACTCAGACACCAACCGGCTTTGATCGATTACAGAAATCTGAACGTATCCTTGCTTCACACTGACAGATCATTACCCAGAACACCCTGAGGACCAAGAGTTCACGCTGGGCTACTGGTGGCAAGGTTAATAGACAACAAAGTCTGTTGCTTGGTTGCCACGGCATTGATCTGGGACAGGCTCTTTAACCACATGATTTACATAACGCATTTAGGCTGCTAAGTGTGACCCAGCTACAAGATAAATCAAGAATTAGACTAACTGTTCATACTGTACTTGGGAGGACGTGACCCAAAGTAATATGTGTGTGTGTTGTATATTTAACAACACCATATTTTTCTTTTCTAGGTTTGTTGCACATTTAATTTCTGGAATTTTGGAATATAAAACTCTTCTTGATGCGTAAGTTGATACAGAGTGAGAGCATAGATTTGTGATAAATATGTGCAAAAATAGGTGTAACAGCTTTGTGTGTCTGTGTGTGTGTAGACGTGCCCTGCCAGTGGACTATGCCCGGGGCCAGCTGGCTGGAACCCCTATGTGTATGGAGCAGTACTATCGCCTCTTCACTTCTTACCGCCTACCAGGGCCTGAGATGGACACACTAGTGGCACAGGAGAGCAGTGTGATGCCAGAACCAGAGCACATCATTGTGGCTTGTAAAAACCAGGTCAGGCAAAATGGAAAAAAAAATAAAAAAAATTAATGAAATCAGCAAACCCAAAATACAAAGAGTAGATACCAATGTTTACAGTGACAGTTTCACAACAAGAAGTAGGCAATAAACCTGTGTCCCTGTCACTGCAGAACATCTTGATCATCACTACCTTGTGCTTGATGGTAAAGTAAACAGGCTCTGGAGGCAAAAGGCTAACTTATCTCCCAATGAGCAATTAAGAGCACAGCACACTCAGTTCAGTTAATTATCTATACCCTTTACACATTATTCTGTAACCTCTCAGTTTCACAGAGGTTCTATCACCTATATGAGAAAAGTCAAAGGTGTTAAAGTATTAAAACAGCTAAAGATAAAACCACAGCCACTGAGAGATGATGAGTCAGTTTTGTCAGTGATTCTTAAATTGATCATTTGGAAATATAAGGACAAAGATTGTAATCATTTTATCTAGACTTATTAAGCATTCATATAAGATTGAAGAGGGCTGCTGGAAACTTAAATGAACCTGACCCTGAAAAATTACATTTTTTTATTCAAAGTATAATCCTACTTTATTATTATTATTATTATTATTATTATTATAAATTAATTCTCATCGTTTTTGCCATCATCCCTACAAGTTACAAAAAAAAACAAAACAACCTATACTTACCAATTGATGGTATCTGAAGTATGTCGTCATGGCTGCAATCAAAAGTCTGATGAGGTTAGAAAACAGAAATCTTAGATAATTAGGCAGATTTGAAAGAATTCTTCAGGTCTGCCAAATATGTTTTCACTGCAAATTAGTAGTGAAAACAATGTATCACACAAACCAACTTTTGTAAACATTAATCAGAGTCCACAGGCCAAGTAGCTGTATACTCAATTTTTCCCTCTATCCAGTTCTTTGTGTTGGACGTGGTGATCAACTTCCGCCGACTGAATGAAAGAGACCTGCTAACTCAGCTGGAGAAGATCGTCAAGATGGCTGACAGTGAAGAAGAGCGGCTCCCTCCTATAGGTCTTCTGACTTCAGATGGACGGACAGAGTGGGCAGAGTCTCGCAGTGTGTTAATGAGAGGTACATCTTGTGTAGAGGCTCTAGACTTTGCAATAAAAAGTCAAGTGGACCTTAATGCTGTTTCTGCTAACAAACTGGCTTTTTCTCTTGTAATTAGAGTCCACAAACAGGGACTCTTTGGATATGATTGAGCGTTGTCTGTGCCTGGTTTGTCTGGATGGCGCCAGTGGTGCTGAGCTGAGTGACACGGCACGTGCCATGTTGATGCTACATGGGGGAGGAGTGGCCAAGAATGGGGGCAACCGCTGGTATGACAAGCCCATGCAGGTGTGTGATCTCAAGTCAAGTTAGTTTATTTCGGATAAAATTACTTAATGGGAGATGCTACACAACCGGCTCACTGTAAAACACATCAGGCATAACTAGTGGCACATTTCAGCTTCATCTCTCACAGTGCCAATTAACATACCAAGCCAATGCCATGCCAAATTAAGATGAAACATTTAAATAAATTTTGATGGAGAGTGGATGTTCCCACTGGATTACAACCCCTTTGCTTGAGAAATGTCATTAGCATGAATTTTGATGGAGTTGTTTTGATAAAGAATTCAGATTAAATGAAAGAAATATATGATTACCATCCGCTACATGGAGAGTTGTAGACTTTCTCTAAATAATTTCTTCACCACGGGCTATAAAATATAAATGAAACATGGATAAGGAGTATTAATTAAACTGGACGTGCAGATGAATTGAAACTTATATAATATTGGTTTGGTCTGCATCAGTTTGGTTCAATTCAACTGAAGATAGCGTGACTGTGTCAGTTTGTTGTAGGAGCTGACGGCTGCTGTGGAGTCGTGTGTGAGCACTCAGCATTTGAGGGAATTGTCCTTGTGCAGTGCACAGAGTATCTTCTCAAATACATGTAAGAAATGACATGCAATTGGAGCGTAGAAAATCAAAATCTGCATGTGTGATATTTGTTGGCATATGCTGATTAAAAAAAGCTAAATTCTATTATATTTTCCTTTGTCATCAGGATTGGCAGCCCATCAAAGCTGGTCAGAGCTGCAAGTGTGAGCGAGTTGCCTGCACCGCGCAGACTGCGCTGGAAATGTACTCCAGAGATTCAAAAGCTACTTGCTTCCTCTGCTGACAAACTTCAGAGGTCTGAGTTTGATGTGCTTTCTATACAATCAAACATATTGATAGAATATATGCTTTCAAACAATAACAGGATTTATTCTAATCTGTGCAGGCTGGTGAGGGATCTGGATATGAATGTCCATAAATTCCATGATTATGGGAAAGAATTCATCAAGAAGCAAAAAATGAGCCCAGATGCCTATGTCCAAGTTGCTCTTCAGTTAGCTTACTATCGGTAAAAAAAAAGATGCTAAATATTACAGTCCTGATTCATATCTCACATTAACCTGTGCCTAGAACTTAGAAGGCCTTTTCTTTGTGTTTTACTCTAGATGTCATGGCAGACCAGTGTCAACCTATGAGAGTGCTTCTCTACGTCGTTTCCAGGAAGGCAGAGTGGACAACATCCGCTCAGCCACACCTGAAGCTCTGGCATTTGTCAAAGCAATGACTGATGGGAAGCTAAGCACAAGCGTAAGATATTTTGGCGTGGATGCTACAGCCTCCCTTTCCATCCTAATTAACTGCTGCTGCAGATTAAAAAGAATCCCTTTGAATAATGTATTGAAGCTGTCAGTCTCCTTTACTTTTAACAGTGTGATTCAATCTTTCACTCCAGTCTGTGTTGATGTTTTTCATCATGAGAAGTGTGCTAACTGTAAGTGAGGGAGATTTAATAGCCCTGTATTGATTCTCAGTTGTTTACTTCTCCAGGATACAAAAAAGATGGAGCTGTTACAAGGTGCCATAAATGCTCAGACAAAGTATACTATTCTGGTAACTCCCTTGTCCTCTGATACACAGAAATACAATGGTAACTTAGTAAAGAAAATTCATTAATATACTTGTGCACTTAATTTTCCAGGCTATTACAGGGATGGGAATAGACAATCACCTATTAGGACTTCGTGAAATTGCACATGACCTGAAGATAGAGAAGCCGGAGATATTCAAAGATGAAGCCTATCTCATCAGCAATCAGTTCATTCTCTCCACAAGTCAGGTACCTTTTTTTAAAACATTAATCTGAAATTGTACTTAATCACTGCAGCAACAATTTGACATATGAAGTTCTGTTTACTTGTCACAAGGAGCATTTCTCAGCCTGCAAAAACCCCTCCACAATACACTTCTCCATCTGTGGCTCTTGAGAATCTTTGTAAAGTCTGAAAAGATAACCCAGATGTCTTCTCAGGTTGTGCTGAGAATTGAGAGGTAAAAATGTTTACAGAGGAAAAGTCTGCTCTACTGTATAAACTGAAGGAGTAAGCATTGAAAGAAGTGGGCACTGACAAGCCAGGAAGACGGATACTGTTGAGTTGCATTATGGGAAGTGTGGGAATCAGCAGTTTTTCAGCTTGACCCATACTTCATACTACAAATCTCAACCTTTTCTTGTGAGAACTGCCAAGCTAAATTGCCAGAGCAACCTTGTTAGTGAGCACCACACCACATTCTGTTTGGTCTGGATAATGTTTCTATATTTTGAATGTATGGGATGCCTTTAATTACAAATTTAAATCATTGGCAAATAAGTTTAGTTAATATAACTGACAGTTATTTGCAAAATTTACTCAAGCACCCATCTCAGGAGACAAATCTTAACATTTCCAAGTGCAGCATTATTTGAGGATGATATTAAAACTTTAAGTACGCTTAGGTATTTCCTGTTCCCTCAGGTCCCGACTACTGTTGAGATGTTCTGCTGCTATGGACCTGTGGTTCCTAATGGATATGGAGCGTGCTACAATCCTCAGTCAGACCACATTATTTTCTCCGTGTCCAGCTTCCGCGAGAGCCCACAGACCTGTTCAGCAGAATTTGTCAAGTGTCTGCTGCAGGGACTCCTGGACATGAGGGATCTGTGCAATAAATGCAATTGTGCCCCCAATTCAGTCGAGCAGAGAAAGGCTAAGACACTGGAGACGCATACACAAACTGAAACAAACTGGCAAGGCAAAACACCCCAGAGACCGTCTGACTTGACCAAGAAAAAGAATTCACTGCCACGGGTTCTGGTGAAGACGCCAGACCAGACTAAAGCGGAGGCTCAAACACAGACTTACACAGAAAAAGGCACAAGTTACGAAGAAAGGAAGTGAATCATAGAAATCCATCAGTGTCAGTGAAAATAGTGGTTATGTGGTTTTAAATGTATATTTCTTCACTGCAAGAATATACTTCTTTTAGGTCATTAAAAAAGCATACAGTGTAGCTGTGACACAAAATGTTATGTGATGCCATTGTGTTGTGTACCATCATCTAACATACTATATTCTTAGTGAAGATTAGAGAAGTCTAGATATTTTCTGCTGTTGTCACAAAAATATATGATGTACAGCAGGAAATGAAACAAATGTCAAAATAGCAAGTGTATGTAGTTATAAATTTATAAACTTTTTATTGTTGTTTTGCACAAAATTGAGAATAATCAGCCAAAGAAAGGAGTAAATTTACTATTGGATGAAAGCCAGTGAGCAAATATTAACATGAGACAAAAAAAATGCAAATGGAAGATTGATTGTCACTTTTCCATCCATGATTTTGTCCATGATGCCTGTCAGTCAGTCTGACAGCGCAATATTTATAGTTATAACACATAGCTGATTGGCTCTTTGTGAAATCACATGCTGCTGTCTCATGATTTTCTAAAGATTATTGTACAGTGTGAAACTTCAGTTTGTTATGCAATTCCCATCTAATGCCCTCATCAATTGTTGTCTATTCTACCAACATATGTGGTATTACTAAAAAGTATCCTTATATAAAATCACTGGACATTCTGCTCATAGTGTACTCTACTCCAGATGCTGGGACGGATACTTTTTGTTGTATATCATGAACAGAAAGTAACTGACTAAGATTTTCAAGGGGTACGTTTCAGTGTATCAAAGAAAGTATGAGCAGGCGTGGATTTATTAATTCATGAGCAGAATATCAATTAAGTTATTTATTTTTATATAATGTAGAGTTATTGTGTGTAAATGTGAGTGTAAAAACAGAGTAAAAGAAACTAACTAAGCAGAGGTAATCACTGTGTCTATGACTGTATAATTGTATCTATAAAGTAAAAAATGTAAAATTACGGACCAAAATAAACATATTTTCATTTTGCAGTTCAATCACTAATAAGACAAATAGATTTTTTTCACCCTTACTAATGATGGAAAACATGCCCATACAGACATCCACTTAGTAGCACTTAAAGATGCCGAAGCAACAGATTATGGAAGCTGCATTATGAAATGAGGATGTCTATTGGATTAAAAATCCATACAATTACTGATTTTATCGTTTCTCAAATACTAACGACAGCCTTTTTTCTAAATGAAGTTTATCTTACATTGAGGATGAACTTTGATCAGCATTTCTGTAGAGGAATTACAATAGGCTATGATATATATATATGTCACACTTTTCTTGAGGAATGACATTTTGTTCCACTTGTGTGATTTCAACATTCATATTGGAATGACAATAAAAAATTAAGTTAACTTAATAATGATTATTATTAGTTCTCGTGGTAGTAGGCTCTTTTGGATAGGCTAATGATACTTTGAATGTAAAAGGTTTTCACCTCAATTGTATGAACAAATGGGAACTTTTAAAGAAACACGAAGATCATTACTGCAATAGATTTAGTGAGTAAATGAAACAGGCTTATTGCCACTTCCTGTTTACGTTTATATGAACTGACACCTATCAGTGAATTACTGTGATACAGAAGAGCCAAAATGATGATTGTCAGGCTGGTTCAAGGATTATAAAGGTCATCTTTTTTTCTGTAATTTCAAAGTGTCCTTTATGATGACATCCTAAAAAAGTCTAACTCATGTAAAGTTTAAACAGTCTATCCAGTCTGGAGTTATTTGCGCTAACGGGACAGATTTCAGCATGTCCTTTTCACCTCACACGATGGTTTTGCCTCCAATCTATTTTTCCGACAGACCGTTTGTAAAAGAACCGTTTCAGGAAACATTCATCCAGCTGTGTGATTCCTCTGGCAGATATGTTCAGACTATTGATGACTAAAGGCTGTTTGTTGTGTTGTTTTTGTCTCCTGCACACACGCACACGCCGCGCGTTGTCCGTTTCCTGGTAACAACAAACAATGCCGGCTAACGCGCGGGTGACACTTTTCTACGGACCTTATGAATCCGGCGGGGTGCTAAAACACAGGACCTCCCGCCTGCAGGGCCTCACAGGTATGTTTCTCTTCGGTCCTCAGCTACACGCCGTCTCTGCTTCACACGGGAATCAAACACTGACCGTTCAAAATGTCCGCAGCCGCCCTGACAGCGCGCGGACACCGGTGCTTCCTGGAGGAGACGCGCGAGCCCAACACGGTGGAGCTCGTGGTGAGCGGGGAGCTCGTGTTCAGATGCCGCATCCAGCAGCTGGAGTTTGGTGAGTTTGACCTCCTGTTCGGGACAACAGTCTGGAAGTTTCACCTTTTCCAACCTGGCAACCCATTGTTGTTATATTGTTTGTTTATTTCTGCTCCCATAAGGCGGAGATGGAGAACTGGACCCTTTTTGCAGAGCGGCAGTTGCTGCTGTGGAGAGGGCTTACTGAAGATTACACTCAGATCAAAACAAATAAAACATGATTTGCCACATTTGTTGTCACTTTCTGTCTGTAATTCGCTTAATTGCAGATTTGTGAGGGGATATGCACCACAGAGCATCAACCACACTGGCATTACATTGTTTTGTTGCCAGGGCTTTACACTTATGGGCGAGAGGGCACCTACATGATTCACATAGACATCAAAAGGTTCTCAACATTAAATATTTAATGGTTAGGTCTATTTATTATACTATAATATAGGTAATAATTAGGTCTATTAATATAATACCTGTGTATTCCTTTCATTAATCTAAATGTTTTTCTCACAAATAAAATATTCCGCCTTAAACTAAACCATATGCAAACAAACATAAGCATCAAAGTATGTAGCTTATTTTATTGCATATGTCATTAATCCTAGTGCAAGTTCAACTCTCTCAAGCTGTGCATGTTTCAGATATGCATATATAGTGTTTTTGTTTTTATTAATAAATGTAATTCATAGACCTAAAAAGTGACTAAATATGTTGCATTACATTTGGGCATGACTTTAAACCTTCAGTAGTAAGTGAAAAAGGAAAGTTACAGTATCATTAAACAAGAAGCATCATTTTATGGAGCATTACCAAGCAGAGAAGTATCAATTCTGTTTAATACCTGGGGATTTCAATGTGACAACCAAGTGTCAATATTGCTTTCAAAGCATCCAAGGCTTTGTTGTGTTTATGTCTGTGTTTGTGTGTGTGCTTGTGTGTGTGCACGTCCCTCAGCCTCTGAAGTGAAAACTGAGCCTTATGTCCTTGTAGAAAACATGGCTGTAAGTCTCTGTGCCAGCTGGCTCATGTCTCCTGGTGAAGTGAGGTGTGACAATAAATACTCCCTTTCACTTAGGTAACCAAAGCAAATGCAGACAGTAAACCCACTGCTGTGTTTCATTTCAGAACAGTCTTCATACCTGTGATATGTGATATACATATGTTGTTTAAGTACAATCAGTTTGTGCATCTCATTATCATCTACAAAAAATAATATAAATGCTTATCAATTCTATAAATACGCAGTAATTTCCTGCATATAGGTAATAGAGGTATCTACAGTACTAAAGCTAATGCATAAACAGTGATTGTCAGAAATCTGAGTTTTGATGTGGATGTTATTTGAGGTATTAATAGTGTAGTGTTGCTACTTTACTCACATACAGTACTTCCTCGAGTAAGAATATAGTATGTCTTGTATTGTCTAGTTCTCCTTAGACAACATTTCGTAGTACATACACACTGTTCTGTACAAAAACCATAATAAAGACTGAATGAATTGCAGATTGTTTCAGTAGAGTTGGAATTAGACTAAAGGTGGAGGTATAAAACTTCACATTGGATCTTTTTGGGATATATAAATAAATATGACATGATTTGATTAGGCATAGGGTATGGCCAGGAAATAGCAATGAGCACCGGCTTGAAAAATTTGCTGTTTCGTCTCCCGCATAAAATTAGTGCATTATAGTGCAAGATGACAGATTCTGCTTCCAGAGAGACACTGGTCACCTATGGCTCTGACACCATTGTTGCTGGAGGTCCTGAAAGTCCACAAGCTACATATGGCTGGATGGGATTCACCACATATTCACAATCTCTTAATCTGACACAGTGACCATCTCTAAAGACAATGTTGTGCAGTGTGATTTAGGCATAAATCGGATAGTAACTAAAAACCAGACTATGCCCCAGATTGTCACAAATAAAACTGTACCATGTGAAGACGTAATGAATAGACGTTGATGGGTGAAAATCAAACTGCACCTCGAGCACTCATTCTCATCCCAGATCCTTATTACAAGTCCTTCCCCTGGAAGGCGCTCAGGTTGAAAGCAGTGTCCATGAACCTCCTCAGCTCATTCAGGTGGGTGGACTTGTTCCCTGTAGCAGGTGCAGCTGCAGGGTCCCGTCCGACATACCTGGTAGTAACACAGAGGTTTTATTACAAGAGAAATCATTCTCCAGGTTCTCTAAATTGATTATTTCACGTTGCCTCTGTCAAAAGCAAATTAAGTGAGACTCTTACCAAATAGGTTTCTTATTGGCCACCACTGTGAGGAAACGGGGCCGGACATAATCATAGTAGCCCATGTTTTTGTGCTCCTCCTGACACCAGACCAGCTCAGCATTGTCATATTTCTCCATCTCTCCTCTGACCAGGTCAAATGGGAATGGTGAGATCTGAAAGTGAAGAAAAATTAGAGAAGAAACGACGAGAATGCATCCTTCCTAAATCAAAAACCAGACTCTCTCAAAAAGAGGCAAGGGATCAAACACCTGTTCAAGTCTGATGATGGCAATGTCACTCTCCAAGTTCTGCTGTTTCCTCTCTTTAGCCAGTTCATAGTAGACTTTGCCAGTGCAGAAGATCACCCTTTTCACTTGGCTTGGGCTTCGATTTGCCGGACCCTCATCAGAAATCAGCCTCTTAAAGTTAGTGCCTGCAGACAGTGGATATGTACGTTTGCTACAGCTGTTATCAAACATTTTTTTCGGTCACATTTCATTATAAAGTTGTACAATAAAGTACAACATTACCTTTAGCGAGGTCATCAAAACTGGACCTTGCATCTGGGTGCCTCAGCAGAGATTTGGGAGTAAATATAATCAGCTGTGGGGAAAAAAAAAGTTTCTGTCAAGAACAGATTGGCACCGGTCATCCGTACCTTTACTGTGTGCTTTGAAAAAACTCTAGAGATATAAGTTTTTATCTCTTTTCACGCTAATTTATTGCTACTATATAGCATGCAACATCAGCACTGGGAAAACAAAACATTTTTTTAACAATTAAATAAATAAAACCCTTAGTGCTCAGCCAACCAAGTCCGAGATTTCAGAGCTTTTTCATAAAAAGACAAACAATATTATCCCCTATTGGGCCTCTCACTAATTTGCTCAGGAAGTAATTTTCTCATGCTCTGCAAAGCATTGCATTTATGTGCGACAAGGGATCAGTTAAGACATTCAGTGAGGCTGAGAACCAAGAGACTGAAAGAAAAGCTCTGCAAAAAAAGATAAATGCTCTACAGTCCCACAAGTTTTTATCTAAACTAGTCCTACTTTCAAGGATTAAAGTACTACATAAGAACTGTGAAAAGACATGACAGCTTTGGACTCTGGAAATGTCTTCTTGCATCAGTAATTGCTGATATATTTGCTTAAAGTATTTATTGAATTGAACTTTAAATAAAGCAGTGACTTGCAAGTGTGATTTGAGTGAAATCTGTGTAAACCTCCCGAAGCAAAAACATCGATTACATGATTAAATGAGGCTAAGCAAGACACAGGTGAAACAGTGACAATGGTACAACATTTTACCGGTTTTCTGAATGGCAGTAGAATCTGTCGTCTGAGCACATGACAGTAGTTAGCAGGCGTGGAGCAGTTGACTACGATCCAGTTACAGTCATACAGTTGATAGACTTCAAAATCTCCACTAAAATCCTTCACGGAAAAAAAAATTGCAGAAATTATTATGGTTATCAATTCAGTTCATAAAATTTTTATTTAAAAAAATACAATATTTACACAAAACTATTAGTTTTAAATGTTTTTTTTTCTCTCATATTTTGGCAGGAGATGTAATATTTAAGTGGATTTGTGCACTGTATTTCTCTCCCTCTTTCTCTTGCACACACACACGACAGGGAATGTTAATCCCTGAGTATGTCCCACTAATAGTTTGATCAATATCCCATTTGAAGATGAATCTGGTGCACTTCTGCTGATTCAGCCCTGCTCTGGTTGCCTCGTACAAAGTGAGCCTTGGACCTGACTTGCTGCTGAATACCAACTCTTTGGAGGCCACAATAACAAGACTTTTCAGCTATATACAAACTGGCAATTATCACTTAAGTGGTCATGACATTAGCATAGCTATAAAACAGAAAGCCTCTGGTTTTGACGTGCAGCACACTATTAGGTTTTCTTTAATACAGGTAATCACATTCGTGAGATTAGTATCCAATTGAGCTGTTTGAACGCACAGGGAAGTGATCGGGATCATCATTGCTCATCTGCAGAAAGCGTTCAGGTCGAGCCGATGAATGTTCTGGGCCCTTAACACAGAAGGCAAGAAGAGGGGAAAACATTTTTAATATTGCAATAGCACAATAGAGCTACAGCCTGTTTGATTGTAATTTCTCACCATTCCCTCCATCCCATGTGGCAGCAGGAGGACAATACCGTTGTTACGGAACCACTTGGCCTGGCCTGAGCTGATAAACTGGTCAATGATACACTGGGCTGTGTTATGAAAGTCTCCAAACTGGGCCTCCCAGAGGATCAGAGCATTGGGATTTGCCATGGCAAAGCCAAGCTCAAAACCTGAAATTACAGTCATCACAGTCTCGCAGTGCCCCCCCAAAAAATACCCATCATCAAGACCAAGCAGCTCCAGTCTTACCTAGCACTCCATACTCTGACAAGGAGCTGTTGCAGACAGTGTAAGGAGCCTGGTTGGTCCACAGGTGGTTCATGGGAACGCAGATATGTTTGTCCACTTCTTGGTCATGCAAAACATGATGACGATGACTGCAAAACACAAAATAAGCAGAGACAGAAAGAACCGAAACAGGAAAACATTACAAAGTAATAAATGTGCATATGATACTTATTGGATATTGAAACATTTCTATTCATGTTGATAGAAAACAGAAGAAAAAAAGTAAAATGTCACATTTAAGAACCAGTTGAATTACTTAGTTGAGTAAATTAGTTTGTAACAACTAATAATTTCATCACTAGTATTGAGTGGAAATAAAGTGGCATTTATAATTGTATTTAATATCGCCAGGATAAGATCTGCAATAATTGAGAAACGAATGCGTTTCTAAGGTAATTGAATTAAAAAAATCTTTTTCAAAGATCCTAACCCAGTAGATGCAAGGCAAGAACACAAACACCTATAACAGACAATGCAGTCTATTTCAGCCAATAAAGGCCTTCTATGGAAAGCACTTTCCTCTTTCCTGATCTTCAACTTGTATAAAGCCCAACAAGAGTTGATGGGAGCAAAGAGCCAAGCGTTAACTTGCCCTGCCAGTCCGTTCGCTCCCAGTGTAGAAGTCAGCCTTCACATCCAGCACAATTAGACCATCACTTAAACCCCTTTAAAATCACTCTAATGACATCTACATGCACACACAGTGCTGGGGGTTATGTAATCGGTAGACAGAAGAACTGCAGAAGACAGCCAAAATCTATTGATTGTTATCTTGAATTTGATATTTCACCATCTAGAACACTACATAACCACAACTCGAGCCCTCTGAATAATGTCATCCATAATTATGGACTAATGAGGCCATAATATTGTAATTGTTTTGTTTGATACTTTCTCTTTAAGGAATCCTTTGATGAAGGAAGAAAATCAAGAGCATCCAACATTAATGGAGGTAACGCACCTAATTTCATGTTTCACTCTCACAATCCACTTGTGCACAAAAACCCTCACAAGAATGAATTCTTTCTCTGGGATTGCCTCATGAACTCTCTCCTCTTCCTCTCTTTTTTCCCCGCCACATATACACACACGCTTCCTTTGCCTGGGGGCCCCATTAGTCAGGGAAAGGGGTGCACAGAGCAGTGCATGCAACCCACCCAAACACAACAACTGAATCCATTAGTCCACGCTGTTACGTACATCACAGAAACGCAAGCAGGCCCACTCAAGCGTAACATGTCAATATGCTCTGCTCCTAACATGGGAAACAGAGAAGGGGGGGATGAAAAAAGTGTAGGTGGAAGACAAAAGCTGTAAAGAAAGATAAAGTATAGCAGAAGTAAAGAGAAAACTAAACAAAAAATAAAATGTGCAATAGATGACAGGTGATATGTAGTGTTTGTGTAATTTAGTGTCTGCTGTAATTTTTCAAGCCAGGCAAACTACCCTACTGAACAAGACAGAGAAGGAGGAGAAGTCGACGTCAGTGGTAAATAGGTGGCAAAAGAAAGAGCCTTGCAGCCTCTGGTTAGTTAGTGTGATGTATGTCGCTGTGAGCTGGAGGCGTGTTGGGGGGAGGCGGTGTGAGTGGAGATGGGCTGGTGGAGAAATGATAGGGGACAGATGAGACAGGCGCAGTGAAAAGGGGAGCTGGTTTTGTTCATGTGTCACTCGTTCCCTCCATACCATGACAACACCATGTGGGCTTCACAGGTCCCAGGAGACTACACCGACGTCCTGACTCTGACAGACTCCCAGTGCCACCCACCCACACCCTCAATTACTAAATTCACTGTCTTCATGGGAGGGTTACTCTCTTAAACCTTTAACTCTGAGCAGACGTCCTGATCCCAACATACTCAGCAGAAGGTACACCTCAAAAATCGACTGTGATCCAACGTAACCGGTCCGTGAACATGCCTCCCTTTACAAATGCATATCAGTTTTGATTGATATTGTCAGAGAGGTTCTGTTTATAACTGCACATTACTAAGGTTGTAGTTTCAAAACAGATTTTGTCCAAAAACCACCACAAACTAGAACCTCAAAAACAAACATAAAGACAGAGCCTTTAAATTGAACATTACAATCTAAGAGAGTAGAATTGTTATGTCAGATTGAATTATAGTGTATAAATATATCTAGTAAGGTGGGACTGTACATTTCTATAGCAAAAACAAACAAACAAAAAAGCACAGAGCAGCACACTTGTCCACAGCAGGAGGCCCTGGTGGTAGCAGGAGCTCCTCATAAGCCAGATGCGGACATTGCAAACACAGTAAGCACAGAGAGGCAACACTGTGATTTGAGTTGTGTTGACATGGACTCACCTAAAGGTGCCCCTCTCTACATCTTGCCCACTTAGTCGCACGTGGATGCCATCTTTAAGAAGGGAGCCCAAGGCCATGTACTCTCCTAGAGCCCAGTCCAGCTGCCGATTCTTCACAAGCTCAGCTCGACCACGCAGGATACGAGACACACCTTGAATACACACACACACAGGTACAAAAATATAACCAAGTTATACAAGACCACTGAGAAAGCATCTACGAAACATTATGGACTGACATACTGTGTTGTAAAAAGCCTTGTAACAGTCTTAATTTCTATAGGATCGGCTGGAGAGCCCAGACGCCAGCTATGAGGAAGAACATTTTTTACACCTGCTTTAAACTAACATCATCTCTGTAGAAGAAATTTTCCAGCAAATAAGTTTGAGTTTTACAGACCTTTTTTTTATTCATTGTCACATCTTGTACTGTAGTGCCAGAGGACTGAATGCTCCTCTGTCATTGTGTCAATTTCTAGCACAAGTATCATTACTATTTACTGTCTCAGTGCTCTGTTTTCCCAGCAAAAGTAACAAGACTCACCAGGGTGGATCTTAAAATCCTCCAGAGGCACTGAGCTGGCTGTGTGGCCAATGTGCTGCAGAACCTCCTCCTCCAGTCCAGTGGGAACACAGCTCATGCTCTTGGGCTCCCCCTCTGCTGTGAAGAAATCTACAGAGAGAGATGTCTTCATTGCAGCAAAAGAAAGTATTTACAGAAAAAGAAGGTAATATTTAAAGGAAAGGGGCAATTTACCTGGCCACGGGGAGTCAAGCCAGTGCCGAATGTGTAATATTTTCTCATCTTTGGAGCTGGTGTATGCTTTTTCACATATCTTGTCATACTTTGCAACTTCTTCCTGTAACCATATTTGGTGTTGTGTAATAGGTACAATGAAAAATGCCACATATTAACCAATTCATAATTTGTCACCAACTAACCAAAAGCACATGTAGCTCAAACAGAGAGAAAGAGATTGACAAAAAGCGAAAGAGGGAGAGATTAGAGGAGCAGGAAGGCCGTAATGAATCTGCCTTGTTATATTATTAATGCGGCTTTTGGAAGACTCCAAATAGCAGGCCACACAACAGAAAACGATGCCCATCAAAAGCCAGGAACTAACTTAGCACAGAAGTTTTGCAGCATTTCTCTGACCTGTGGAATAAAAAATATGCTCAAAACCAATGTTACGATTAAAAAGTATTGTTTGGATGAAGAACATGAGCAGTTCCACTGAATGGAGCCAGAACCTGAGTTATACTTCATTGATTTCATTGAGCAATATATACTCAGTTTGACGGATTGTGAGACTAGGTGATTGAATGGAGTCAGTAAATTGAAACTCGAATATAGCACTGCTGGCACAACCTATTTTCTCAAAGGCTGGGGTAATATCTAAGTTTGATTTAATGTGCGCACTACAGCGGGTGGGGATATCAAATAAAACAGCATACAGTAGCAGCTAGGAATACACAGTATATTTAACAACAGCAAACAGCATTAGATCACAGACCTCAAATTCTTGCAGTGTCACCACCCCCTCAGCAATGAGTTTGTCAGAGTACTTATTCAGCACATGCTCCTGCCGACAGATCTGTTTGTACATCAGCGGGTGAGTAAACATGGGCTCATCCATCTCATTATGGCCAAACCGTCTGTAACAAACCTATGAGAAAACACACACACCTTACAGAAACAGAAGATAGGCCTTTTATGTAGCTGCTAAAAATCAATTGACCAGTACTGACCAGGTCTATGACCACATCCTTGTTGAACGCAGTCCTCCACTCTGCAGCCACCTGACACACATACATGACAGCCTCAGGGTCATCAGCATTTACATGAAAGATAGGTGCGTTGACAACACGAGCCACGTCAGTGGGATAGGGAGAGGAGCGGGCAACTCGAGGGTCAGTGGTGAAGCCGATCTAGGAGGCAACAAAGCAATATTATTAGTATTCTTGCTCTAAGTGTTTGTATGTCAGAGGACATTTAAAAGAAAAGAGAAAAAATGTGTCAGGGTCACATGTTATATTGACAATGATACCTGGTTATTGACCACGACATGGATTGTACCATGCGTCGTGTATGAGGGAAGCTCACTTAAGTGGAAGGTCTCATACACGACCCCTTGTCCGGCAAATGCAGCATCACCGTGCATCAAGATGGACATGACCTTTAAAATATATATATATATATATATATCACATCATACACTTAACAGGATGGCGCCTCTTGAAATCATGTCTGTAAAACATAAACTCAGCTACCATGTACCTGGTATTATGGCTTACCTTCTTTCCCTGGCTGTCTCCTCTGTAGAACTGCTCAGCTTTGGCCTTGCCCTGAACCACTGGGTCTACTGCCTCCAGGTGGGAGGGGTTTGCCATAAGTGACAGAGTGATGTCCTTATCCGTCTCACGGTTAATCCTCTCATGGTACATTCCAAGGTGGTATTTGACATCACCAGAACCCTACAGGGATAGAAATGAGGATAAAAGCATCAGATATATCTTCAAAATGCTTTACTCTGACACTTTTGTCATGTGCTAACAGTTTCCTCACCTCGTCCGCAGCCTCTAATTTCGGGTCAAACTGGCAGAAAATCTGATCCAAGTCCTTACGGATGACATTAGCAAGGACATTCAGTCGCCCCCTGAAAATATATAAAAATATATAAAATTTATATCAGACATGTGAAGAAAGGAATTGGCTGCACACATGAGAGGAGACAGAAGGTGCAGATTACCGATGAGGCATCCCCATGATCACACTGTCGATACCCGCAGCACTTGATTTGTCAATGATGGTTTTAAGAGCAGGGATGAGCACCTCACAGCCCTCTAGACCAAAACGTTTCTCTGATGACCACTTCCTGGCCAGAAAATCTTCAAATCTAAAACAAAAAAAGAAGAAAAATTTAATGATATCAATTTAGTCCGGAGTAAAAAATTGCCAAAAACTTTATGCAGGATTCACAGCCCTGTCACACAATGTTTATACACATTTACACTCTTATGTGTGAATTGAACTTCAACATATATTTATTATCACAAACAAATAAGCCACATAAAGAAGAATATGAAGACTACAAACAGTTACATCCCTTCCAGGAACCTGCAGTAATTTCTTAGATCATTTATCAAAGATGAAAATGAGCTCACATGAAGAATACGGTGTTTATCTTTTCAAATATACAGGCAAGCTAGAGTTTTGTGTATTTTATGTGAGCTATAACTAAAAGTGAAGTGTCATTCTGTCACCATAGTGTAAGCTGGAAAATGTTTATTGACTGCTGACCGTGTGGATCTGATCAGGCGGGCGAGCAAAGTTCTCTTCTCAGCATTAGTGAACTGCATGATGCCCGGAGTCTCAAATTTCTGACGGATCCACTGACACTGGTCCACGTTGTTGATGAACATGAATTCAACTCCTATGTGACCACAGTAGGATGTCTGAGGAAGGGGAGAGATTTTTCAAAACAAGCAATCTTAGGCAGAGTTTGGACTCATAGTAACAGGTTCTACAGAGACACAAGCAACATACCTCCAATCTACGTATGATTTCTTTCAGAGGAAGAGTGATGTTTCCTCCTCCGATGAAGGTGGTAGGGGGCAGCTGGAAGCTCCTGTTCAAGTCGGACTCTTCAAGACCATATAAACCTGCAATAACACCACATAAAATTTGATGAAGCAAATACTTCTTATTATAAGTTATATACTATATACACACCACAAACCAATTTTAATAATTGTTTGTATCTACAGAGAATGAAGTTTTACATTTCCACAGTATAACACTAAAATAAGTGGAATTCAACAGTTGACCTTGGTTAGTCAATTAAGCCAGCATTGGTCATCAAACAGCAGCAGGGTGATGAAATGGTTAGCACTCTCTCTTCACTGCAAGAACATTCTGGCTTTGATTCCAGTGCATGGGGACTTTCTTTATTTCTTTGTGGAGTTTGCATGTTCTCCGTGTGCTGGCATGTGTTCCCTCGAGGAACATCAGGTTGTTTTTTTCCTCCAGAGTCCAAAGTCCAATGGTGACTCTACATTGCTCATATGTGTGTGTGAATGGTTGTTTGCCTCTAGATGTTGGCCCTGCAATGGATTGGGGACCTCTCCAGAGTGTAACTCTGATAGATAAGCTATACAAATAATGCATGCTCATAAAACAATTTTGATAAATGACATATTTCACACAAAATAGGTTGTCTGTCTTCTGAGGACATTATCTTGGGTATTTTACTTATTTTTTTATACATATATGAATAACTTGGCTACCAAGCTAAAATACTGTATAATGATCAAAAGATTAATTTATGATGAAAGCGCTCATCAGCTGCAACTCTAGATGAGACTGCAGGTCTCCCGCCACATTCACATCATAGACCTGTAGTGAAGTGACAAATTCAAAAATGTAATTACGGATTGAATGGATGGCTAAAACTGTGAAAATAAATCATAAAATTAACCGGTATGACTTTGTAGACCGTGAGCAGCATCAGTATCTGCAGCACCACAGAGGTTTGTGTTCTGACAAAGCCCACCTGAAAGAGCTGCTCAAGCTCAAGATTGCAGAGCTACATAAGAGGAGACAGGTGCAAATCATATTAGGAACACAGCAAAGACAAAGGGGGCCAAGAATAGACTTGTGTACTATCAGCTGGCCAAATAAGGGGCCATGGAGGCTGTCATTAGCCTTCATTAAGGAGCTACAGTCCTGGAAACAATACATAATGCAACGCTATGTCCTGAGACACGGTGATCACTGATAACAGCAGAAACATTGTCTCTCTCTTTCCTTTACTAGCTATCACTGTAGACTTCAATCGCTTTTGATGGCCATCCTGCATCCTTGACCCTCAGCCCACTTAATGAAATGAAGAATGACAAGAGCTAGGCCTGAGATTAATGACAGCATTAGCATGACCAACCTTGGTTGAGAATGAAGTCTTTCAAACTGACCTACTCCTTAGACTTGGATCAGTTACACAAAGCTGGGATCTATGTATAATTTGGCTATTAGAAAAGTTGATTAGAAAAAGGAGGTCTATAACAGGATTCTCATGAACTCATATACTCCCTATAGGTTTACACTATATTTTTTTGGTAGGAAAGAGGGGTTAAATAAGGAACTTTAAATCACATATTTACTGTCTTAAGCAGAAAATGTAGATGTAATTAGTAACGTTATTAGAACTGCAGTTGGACACAACCTTACATGTCTAGGAAGTAGTTCAAGAATAAAGCAAAATAAATTTTGTGTTAATTGAGTTTAATGTTACAAAACTGAGCAAATTAAAAATGATCAAAGCCAAAAAACAAAAGCGACATCACAAATTATGAGTAACCTCACCTAATTTATCAATGGTGGTGATCAGGTCAGAAGGAATGAAGGAGTCCAGGTCAGCCTCCAGGATTCCCAGAGGGTCTAACTGAGCAATATGGTGACCACGAATCTACACAGAAAGACAAAGAAAAGAAAAAATAAAAAGCGAGACTTACAAAAGAGAACCAGGAGCAATTTGGCTCAGGACCTGCCACAAGCATGATGCTAACTATGAACAGCTGAATTAATAAGCTTACATTCAGTTATAGGTCAACCTCTATGAGGCAAGGGCCCCATGGGAGTGCTTTTATGTGCATGCACACAAACACACACATTCCCGCCAGGATTTCAACATGCTTGGAATAAAAGTGACACATTTGCCAAAAGAAAGAATTTAATAAATCCCTCGGATAGCTCCTCAAATTAATTTGAGGTTGAGGGGAATGTTACCACCTGTTTTGTTTAAGTAGTCTCTTTGATATTTCAATTTTCAAAAACAGCCAGAGTAAGTAGGTTAGACTTAATCTACCAATTTACATAACCTCATGCAGTGACAAACTAATTGTACATTCCTTTTAATACAAGCACACACAATATAAACAGTGCCATTTGCCAGTTGCATCTGTCTTGGCAAGATGGGCTGATTTTATTTGATGCATTTTTCACAAACAAATGTTTCAGATAGTAATAGTCAGCCAGTTTTGGCTCAAGGCAGATAACATTATAATTCTTCACATAGACACGGCTTCACGATTTAAATGGGTGCCTTTGAGATATGTGATCAACCTTTAAATTCATAATTAACATAAATCCACATTACACAAAAAGCTGATGGTTGAACAGTGTGTGTGTGTGTGTGTGTATTCACAGCTGAGCCACTACCTGGTAGGCTCTAATGAGTGTGTGTACAGCCAGGTGGTCTTCCACTACTTTCTGTGTCATGTCTAGAGAGAGGGACAATACTCGATCCTGGAGCAGAGCAGAGGGGCGTCCCTCACCTGCCTCACCAGATGGACTGGAGGCATGGAAGTTACGGAAGAATGCATCCCAAGACTGGAAGACAGAGAAAAACAAATCCAACAGGATGCAAACAGGAAATTGGACCAAAGGTAGCCCCCCTCCTAGGGACTAAAAACCAGCTACATCAGTGAACACAAAAGTTGTGTTTTAACGTTTCCCTCTTGTTAAGTCACAATGTAGACAGGAAAGAATATGGTATATTTTCAGCTATTGAGCTACCAGTGTGACCGGTGTCTTTCTGCGTTATGTATTTTTCCGAACCAGGAAGGAGACGGACAGCTTCTCTCATTCAGTGGTCTGTGACCCTGTATTGAAGTCTGTAGCATTAAAAAAACAACAATACAGCTGCGTCAGGAACTGTGTGGCTAGCCTCTATATACAGCTCCAGCTAGAAAATGTAACCCATAATACAGATAAAAGTTATAAAAATGATCTTACATATTACAGAAGTATATTAACAAAACATACTGTAGTGACACATTACAGGTGGATCATGAAGAGTTATGGGGGTAAACAGATTAATGGAGCAGGGGATAATATGGCCACATACCTCTTCCCACAAGTACATCGCAGGAAAAAGGCAGAGGTGGGGGGAACATAATCTTTTGGGGGCAAAATGACAGGATGTCGGGGTCACAGGGGTGGAGCAACAACAAATACAGTTCCTGATGTACAGTAGGCTATCAAAATAAAAGCATGTGTTAATAAATGAATAATAAATAAAATGATAGATTTTGTGTAATTATATATACATTCAAAATGAACACCAGCACAACCAAATGCTCTTTAATAATGTGTCCCCTGGTCAGAGATACGTGGAAGGATTTCTAGACAAACACTAGTGACAAAATTTGATCATTTAGCTGTTAAACCAGCTCTGGTGTTTGGGATGCTGCAAATTGTTTCCTCTGCAAATTCACACTTGTAGAACAAAAAGGAAAGCTCTTCCTTGTGACTGAGTGATATAGAGATAAATGGCACATTTTGCACACTGTTACCTCATGGACGTTTTTAGGATTCTGGAGCCAGGCAAAGTACATTTCCTCCACATAGCTGGAGCTGCTGGCCACCGCTGAGGGAACAGGCGCTGCCCCGGAGGAGCAGCCTCTCCTGGTATCCACCCAGCGCCTGGCCGGGCCGCCTCGCAGCCACAGGCTCCCCCCGGCACACCCGCCCCTCAGCACACCCGCTAACGCCCGAAACTGACTCATGGCTGCAGAGGCACAGAGAAAGAAAAAGGCGCTTTCAGGACATCATCAATGAATGATTGGATGAATAAATAAATGAAAACATAGAAAAGCTGCGTCAGTGGTTGACGTCAGTTGTATGATCATCTGACTGAGAAGTTTCTGAACGTCACATCCAAATGGTGTCTCAGCCGCACGAACTGATTGCAAGTTAGGCGACGCGCAAATATCGGATTATTTTTGCGCACAGTCTCGTTATGAATGAAATGACCTTTACAGACGTGTATTTCCCGCGCGGATCGCAGCGTTAACATGTGATGTAAAAACCACTGAAAGACTCACAACGGCCTGCGCGTCTGTTTCTGCGCAAAAAGCGATCCAGCTGCTAAAAGCGCGCAACCCGCTGCTCCAGCAGGACCAGGACTCAGAGCCCACATCAGAGCCCAAACAGCGCCTGGTCCACTGCAGGTCCCTGGACCTCTAATCCCTCAACGTCAACGCAAATCCTCATAATCTCCCCCTCGTCTCTGACACTGCAAAAGCGCTGCATCACGGGGAAAAAAAACAGGACAGTGGTTTAAAATGACAACTGATTTATTTCTACCGGTCGTATTTACCTTAGACCTTTGTTATCATTGCCGATGGGTGCAGGTGAGGTGGGGACAGGTATCAGTGAAGGTGACACGGATCCGAGAGCCGCGGCCGCGGAGGTAGAAGCGGACACGCCCCCTACCGCCTGTCAGGTGGCGCTTCCTCTGCAAAACCAGAAGCCTGCTGCACCCAAAGGTGCCGGTGGTGGCCGTCTAAGTAAGAGGAAAACACAGCAGCTGAGGGGCACAGAGTCAGGAAAACAGCCAATTAACTTCTCATTACACTATCAACTAACTATGTCTAGTTAGTTTGAGTTATCTCAAATATGAGCCCCTGCACACTCATTTTCATTTTCCCCCTCAAGGTTACGTCACAATTACCCCCCTCTCCCCCAATTAAATAAGCTAATTAAACTTTTATGTAGGCTGAACATGAGTCATTTCAGAAAGTGGTCTCAGATTGATGGGTTTCTACCTTGAGTGGATTAAACAATAAGATAATTGACCCTCCCTCACTATGTCTCTCCTGCCTCTTTTCTCCTCCCTCCCCAGCCCTGCTCTCCTTTCCATCTAGATTTTCATCATTCATGCTTGCTGGCAAAAGACCGAATAGTATTATCCATCATGAAAATACTGGAAACACTGGAGGGGGAAAAAAAGGAATGTAAAATGGAGCGGACAGGAGTAATGTGTGGTTTTTAAACTGGTCTTTTGTGCAAGCCGATGTGTATACTGGGTATAAGTGCTTTCACCCACAGCAGTAATATCTTCACTCCACCTTCACTCCAGAACAGCTGACAGAAAGCCTGAGTGTTCCCTGAAAGGGAGAGTTCTTCCTTTTTTTCCCCCCATTATTTGCATTTGTGTTTGGTGCTGCTCTCCAGCTGACCTGGAGAACGCAGGGTCAGGCAATTATGAACTGAAATGCCATTTTGTTGTGGTGGCGTTGTTGCCTGACAAAGATGGAGTGAAGACCAGTTGCTTTCTGGCATTTTATTAATAGTATTCATCGATGAACAGACCCTTGCCGCTGGGTTACAGGGCTTGGTGTTAAATTGCATCCTGTTTAGAATAATTACATCACTATATGGGACAACTGTGGACCAGCTGTTTGGGCTTTGAAAAATTTCTTGTGTATGTGGGAAAAATGCAACTACTCTCCAACCTCCTGTTTCTGATGAAATTTTTTAGACAAATGCAAAAAATGAAAAGGGTCTAAACACACTTTAACTGGTTTTGACTGGTTATTCATTTGCAGCCTCATATAGATTCAGTATCCAATGTTCAGTGTCATAGAGTCATTACAGGTTTGATCAGGTTAGACAAAGGTAATGTTTGGGTGACTCAGGCTCATGGCAACATCAACAGTTAGGTCTGCCAAACCAAACTGACTGTGTCCTTGACTGAGTCCATAGCTCATTTGGTCAATGCTGGGCACAGTACAAAGAGCGGGAGAAGCAGATAATGTCTAATCTACTTAACAGATCCAAGCCTACACACCATTTATGGAAGTCTACGTCATGAAGCTATTTAGGAACCCTAATTCATCTAATAAAGCATGTTTGGACAGAGAATTAAATTTGGCTGACAGCTCTTGGTACATGTGCTATCGCAAAAATCAATCACATTTCAAATATTAAATAATGTAAGATCTCATTAAATTGAAAGGCAAATCTGTGGTGCCAAGACACAGTTCCAGGCATGTACAAAAACAGAATTAATTATTTTTGATAGAGGCAACAGTCTTGAAATAAAATCTATCATTTGTAGATTATCTATGAGTAATAAGATTATCAGGACATAAAGAAACATACTCAAAATACAGCTGAATGGCTTCTTGACATTGGCTTTGTCCATCCATCTTCTGATACTTTCCATTTCTTTCTGAGGGATCCCAAGATGCTCCCAGGCTAGATGAGGTGTGCAAATCCTCCAGTAGGTCTTGGGCCTACTCCAAGGCCTCTTCCGAGTCCGATATGCCCAGAAAGCCTCAAAAGGAAGATGTCCAGGAGACATCCTTACTAGATGCCTGAACTTGGGACATTGGCTTTGGTTAATATTAAATAGGTTAAGAAAGGCTATGCAGTCTCTAAATAGCTGGTTCCAACATAACTTTGTCTAGACTTTGGTTGTATTGTTATGATCTTTTTGATCACTGGTGAGTAAATCATATTGAGCTGAGAAATAAAATTATAATAGGATATACTTTAATTAAGAAATCATACTAAAAGAGTACAACCTAAAAACCTAAATTACATACTATGCAATACATTTACAGCCTTTATGAATCTATCATTAAATAGATCCCACACTGTCAATCAGGAAATACAACCATACCAAAAAAAAAAAAAACAACCCATAACCACATCCCCAAAGTAAATATTGTGTAAAAACATTAACAAAAATAATATTTTGCGTGCAATTCTTTTCTTTATCTGCTCCCCCTTTTATTTGTAAATACAGTATCAGTACTGTGCTTAACACTGAACATGTGTGAAATGATAGAATCAATGTTCTAAGATGACAAAGAGCATATATATCCGTTTCAACTGAGATGATCCTCATTCCAGTGTCCACTTTATTAATTACTGTTACTCCTATTAACGCAAGTTTTAAGGACAATATGTGTGTTGAAATTTGGCATGCTAAGAGGATACAAAAGAGCAGCATATATTTGTAGAATATTTGATAAATAAATGTTTATCCATGCATAGACTACAGTATGGCATCTCATCATCTTTCTGCATTCAGGAACCCTCACCACATCCTGGGAATGTTAACAGAGAAGACAACGCATCCCAAGAAAAAAAAAGTTAGCAAACACAATATAAAATGAAATAAACAGGGTAGACTATCATGTCCTAGATTTCCAACAGTGAAAAGTGTCCACAACCATGCATATGATGACTATTTGGCCATGTTTGTAATTAGTATGAAGAAGAAAGAAAAGAAATCCACATCACATTTTGGTGTAAAAAAAAAAAGGCCTTACAGCAACCAGGATTTACTATTGCTAAACGTCCCTCTATGAAACAATTCACCACAGTTGGTGGCAGATTACAAGGCTCCTATACCACCACTATTGAGAAAGGCAAAACTGTGTTTGGTAGTTTGTGTGTTGGGATCACAAACTTAAAGGGAGTGTGTGTGAGAGAAAAAAGTGATTGTAAGCACAAGACTGACAGCACATTGAGGTTTTTGAACCTGGAGTCTCTATTAGACAAAGAGACTGGAGGTTGAGTCGCAGCTCTCCCTGTGTTAACAGAAGTCCGACATTACAGATGATATCCCAGAGTCCTTGTCAGGCTCGGAGGCATTGGTGGTTGCTGGGGATGAGATCTTCTCATAGATGAAATTGTAGAGACTGACATCAGGTCGGGCCGTGTGGCAATTCTTACACACTGTGTCTGAGTACTGGTTCAAAAGGCTGTACAACTGGCCTGGAAGTGGGGTGGAGAAAGGGGGGGGTAGAGAGAGGGTGACAGGCAGAGGAAGAGGATGGTACAGGGGGCAAAGGAGAGAAGACATATGGAGGGAAATAAAACAAGATGTGAGAGAAATAGACAAAAAGGACAAATTGTTGGGACAAAACACCTGAGAGAGGCCGAAACTGTAAAAAGAAAAAAAAAACAAAACAAAACAGAAAATGTGTCCAAGCTTATTTAAAAATCAAACACACACACACAGACACACAGACACACACAAGCCCAAGCCATGAGCCTTTTTCTCTGTAGCTCCACTTTAGGAAATGGATGGCTAGAGGGGAATTTCTCTGAAAAGCTTCAATAAATGTCAGCGGAAGAAAAATGAAAAGGGGGGAGGGGAGAGGTTGGGGTCAGTTCAGGCAGTAATCCACTTTGCAGCAGAGCCTGAACTGATGGGCTGAGGAATAGAGATGGCCTATAAGGTGGAATAACTTAACATACAAATGGATTGCGTACCTTTATTTATGCATACTGTCTCTATAATGATACCAACACAGATAACTGCACAAGCCTCGGGAGTACCACAATGTCAACAGTGGCTGATATCATCACTATTCCTGTGCATTATGTAATTTACCATAAGCACTCGACAGGGGCAGAGCTGAGGAGATTGGTGTAACTCCAGCTACTACGACATAAACACTGAATATATTTGGTTTTGCGAGCAAAACTTACCAACGCTGACTTGTCTGTCAGTGAGGAAATTGTGCATTTTATGAACATCCCTCATTAGCTGAAGATCTCCAAATGTAAAGTAAGCCACATCTCTTCCAGCCTCTGCAGCAGCCATCATCTGAATCAGCGCTGAAAAAGAGAGAAGGAGAAAGCTAAAAGGATATAGAGGCAACAACAATGCACCATATTAGTGTCATAAGTTTCCTTCAGCCTCAGAGTGAAATCATAAATGTGTAATTGACCACTGAAAGTAACTAACTGATTGGTCAATAAGCCTGACAAGGTGCAGCTGCTGGCAGAAAAGAATACGACTGACAGGGGCAATTTGTATCAGAGGAGTAAACAATCCACCACTGGTAGCATAGGCATCAACTGTACTCAATCTTTTAGTTTTTGCAAATTAGGTCTTAAGACTTTTAAATATTTAACAGAATGGATATTGATTTCAGATTAATGAACATGTCAAACAAACCATCATTTGCAAAAGATCTGTAATCTTTACATAACAGCTTAGTCTTACGTAACTACCACATCTCAAGTCAGCTCCAGGACTTTAATATAAAATGCAGTTATTGCCTTCTAAAAATACCATCTATGCTAATTCAGGGGCTAATGGGGGGGGGGGGGGGGTCCCCACAAGCTAATATCATCCACAGGGACTGTCAAGTCAAGTAGAACTATTCATAGCAAGCTACAGAGGAAATTAACAGCTTCAGTATTTCATCAAATTGTACATAAACACATCAGTGTTTATACATCTGCATTCATTATACAATATAGAGTCCTCATATAGTTTGTTCAAATACATGGTATGATAAGTATGAACAACATTAAAGGTAAATGAAAATGCATCAAGATGTTGACTAGAAACACCACCAGCCAAAAATGAAGTGGCGCCCTCAAGGGGACAGTTAAGGGGCTCCTGCTTATGAAGACTGATGTTGTGTAAGCCCAAAGGGACCTGCATCAGCCAGGATTTATAGTGTCTCTTCTCTGTAATCAATCGCCCTTTTAATGGAAAACATAAATGTGTGTCAGCTGATCAATAAAGGGAGGGAAGGAATGGAGGAGTGACACACCCTGGGAGAGCTCCTAATTGACCAGAAGGCTTTGAGAGAGACTGGCATCTGTGGCTGTGCTGAACATTCCATAGTGCATGAATGCGGAGTGTCCTTCACAGAGGTTCCCAGGGCTTTTAGCGTAGAAGAATGGATTACAATGATATCTGAGCTACTGATATTTAGCAGCTGTTTGAAAATCCACTGTTGAAATCTACATGATGCAGTTGCAATACAGTTTGAATATTCAGCCTTTCCGTATGAAAAACAATAGATGTCGTCATACATGCATGTTTTTAGGCAATGATACCTTTGAGTCTTGTGTCTCCACCAAAAGCTCCACAACCCCAGTTGCCTGTGGCTACTGCAGAGAGGTGCATGTGGTTGGCATTACTCCGGAAGAATCCACAGTATGCCTGCCATGAGTTCAGTCAGAAGAGGAGGAAGTAAAGGCAGGAAGAAAAGAGGCACAAAACTTTTTTTTTTTTCTTTTGGTCCAACCTTGTTGCTATAATCTCTGAACTATATAAATTTAAAACGCAATATGTCAGATCTATATAGTGGTGGTATTTTCACTTTGGTGGATTTTACTTGGGCTGGACATCAAAAAGCACCACTAATGATAAAGTGTAAATTCAGGCTAAAAAATATGATATACAACTCTTTATATCAATGAATAATATTTTGCCTAATTCCTCAACAGAAAAACAGATGAAGTAAAACGGTACAACTACTAAAAATAAGTGTGTTAGTAGCCCTAAAATAAATTCAGTGGTGTTCTGGATCGCAAAGCCTCCATGGTTTGAATCTCTATAAGCCTTTAATATCTCTGCAGGTGAACCTGATCATGAGTCAAAGTTCACCACAATCAGTGACATCTCTTTCCCACCTTGTTTAGTTCTCTGGTCATCTTCTCAGGCAGAAACTGCTCTAAAAAGTGTCTGTATTTAAGAGCATCAATGGCCACAATCTCTGTACATCGTCTCTGCCAGTCATCCCTGAAAATGAGAGAGAAGCAATCACACTAGTGGGTCAGGCAAATATCTTCCAAATGCTTTCTGGGTGAAAGGGAGTGAGGGTTTTAAAACATTAACTATATTCTCTTTAAAAAAACATACCTGGGAGTTTCATCTGTGTAGCTCTCCTTCCATTTGTAACTCTCAGCATAACCAGAGTATTTACTGTACTGTTCAGTGCCTGGAGACAAGTAAGAAAGTCACAAAAAACACAACATTATGCAGTACTCAGCAGTCAGAGCACAGAGTGGCCCTAAATCTGTTTTAGCGCCTTGTTTCTTAAATCAAATTTGTGATTTCTACTCTCCCCATGTGAGTACACGGTATCAGCTTGTATTGGATTGTCATAAATAAAGGCCATTGATTTAATAAGTAATCCGCTTTGGGGTTTGAAATGAAAAGCTTTCAGCTATAATAAGAAGAAACGGCTGGAGCCCAAGAAGCTAAGATTTTGTAACGTGGCTAAGGTTTGATGAATGACAGGGTCCCTTGTCATTCATTAAATGTCAATCTAACACACCTCTCAAAAAATGACAGTGGCCGTTAAAATTTCACTGCTAAGTGCTCAGAGTTAGCACTCCAACAGTTTGATCATTCATCATTATAAAAAACAGCAACCCTCGGTTCTAAAAGTTATGCCCATTAAAGGCTCTGTACATTATGTATTAGGTAAGAGGTGGAGACACAGCACTGCAGAGTAGGAGTTAAACATGTGGTTATGTTGTTAACATAACCTTTGAGGTCCGTGTGCAACTTGCAGAGTGGGGTAGATTTGTAGTTAAGGTGACAATAACAAGAAAAGCTTCTTCCAAAAGCAATGCTAAATGTCCTTCTGTAGAGTACCTATTGAAACCCAGGAATACAATACTGCTTTGCAAGTCATTAAACTGATTTAATAGCAAGGATGTACAGTCTACCAGTAGTGCAACTGTAAAACAAAGCAATTTCTGGGTTTCTATGCCAAAGTATGATTCTAGCTAACGACCTGTACCAGAGACAGGACATAAATCAACAATCAAAAAACAGTCAAAAAGTATTTTTGTTTGTACCCTTGGCAAAGAAACAAAAATACAAGCCATTATAAAATCTCTACTCAGGGCAGGCAAATTAAGTTTTGTTGACTAGCGACTCCTAATGTCAAACAACAGGATACGCCTATCACATTTTCCATCAACATATCTATTTTCCTCTTCCTTTCACCTTCATCCTTTTGTTCTGACAACTGCACATGACAGCTTCCTGGCATACAGGTCTCCATCACTAGATTATATCCCAAACCTATCTCCCCATCTGAAAACCCTTGTGGACAAAACTGAAGCCCCATGTGAAGACACCTCTAAAGACAAGCAAATTTGATTAACCAGATAGAAGAGACAAAAAAAAAAAAGACAGGAAGTCTTATTACAGAGACTAGACTTCAGGAGGAAAGACTGAATGCGTGTGAGGAATATTTTGAGGGTTTTAATGAATCTATGGCGCAACTGACCCATTCCATTAGTAGAGCAATGACCTTAGCTGGGCAATAAATTCTTTTCCGTCCAAATGTAATAAAGTTAAGTGGAGAGGAGGAGGAGGGAAAGAGGGAGGGGAGCAGAATTATGGGAGGCAGAGAGGGGGACAGTGACTAGCAAATGAAGGTGACTTGCAAGGAATGGGAATTTCAGAGTGACACTATGGCGCCATATGAACAAGAGAATGTCTGGCCTACTGCAAGAAAAGAACTTAACAAGACAAAAGCCAATTTACACATTGATTTTCTTTGCTTGTTAGTAATACTAGTTTTGTTCAGAGGTTCCGAGGGGACATTCGTTTTTCCTTTCACAACCATCCTGTACATGGATAAGTGATATGTATTAGATACATATTGTCCATCTGTCCATGACAATGCAAACTCCTTTTTCCATATATTTTTGTTGCCCATGGGTCTTTTTTTTTTTTTTTTTTTTTTTTTTTTTTTAAATCGGGCACAAGTTCCAGTGGGACTCCACAGAGAGTATCAAGTTTGGGAACACTGTTTCTATCTTTCTGTGTATCTTACGTCATTCTAGTCAAGTTTAAAAGTGAATTTTATGGTGGAATTATGTACATGCTTCCATGGTTTGAATCTCTATAAGTTTGTTATTATGACCAGCAGCGAACGAGGAACAGCTGAAAGGTAGGGAAATGGTAGGACGGTCAAGAAGGGAGGAGTAGGAGGAGGTGTGGGGGCAAGTGAGAAGGCAGAACACTTAAGACAGGTTGACTGAAGCAGAGCGAGTTGGAGGTTGAGAAATAGAGCAATTCTGCTGGGGAGAAATGAAGGATAACGGGGCAGTCCCAAGTGAATCAATGCAATGGATTTACCTTCCAACCAAATGTAAAGACGGACAGAAAAATGAATGGAGCCCAACAAACGCACAGGGCTCAATGACCAACAGAAAATAAGTCAGTAGACAAAAAAAGACTGGTTTACTCTATGGTACAAAGATGTGTGTGGTTTCTAGACAAAAATACAAAATACCAGGCAATACAGATCCAATATACCACATGACATGTCATGACATTACAAATGTAAAAATGTATTTTCAGTATGGTAGTATAGTACACGTACAAGGTATTATGGGACAACACGACTAGAGCTAGATACCGTCTTTTTCTGCCTCCTATGACCAAAGTGCACTGGTGACAATTGATGCACAAGATGCTATATGGCAGACAACATAAATGGCATATGTTATATATGTCATATATATATATAAAACTGCTTAGACCTAATCAAATATCATATCGTTCTCAGGTTACCTGTTCTGTCCATGAAATCACAAAAAAAACTGGCGAGTGGGTTTAACTTCAATGCAGCCCAATTACTGAGAATGCAACTTGACATGTTGCCATGATACGCCCACAACACCATTAAGTTACATCACTTAATGACTGTCACACCCCATACTGCACAGAAGGACAAAGCCACAAATCAAATTGATCAAAAAACAAGTTATAACCTTTCCTTAGGAAGACCATTATTGTGATACTAATAATCAGAGCATAATCTGTAGGCCCTGTGAACATTCATTAATTCATTCATCTTCTACCACTTATCCGTTTGCAGGTCGCAGGGGGTGCTGGAGCCAATCCCAGCTCACATTGGGCGAGGGCAGGGTACACTCTGGAAAGGTTGCCAGTCCTTCACAATTAACCTAAACATATCTGTCTTTGGACGGTGGGAGGAAACCGGAGTACTAGGAGGAAACCCACGCAAGCACAGGAAGAACATGCAAACTGCGCACAAAAAGGCCCCAAGCCCGAGAACCGAACCCGCAACCGTCGTGTTAACAGTCAATCATGCACAAGATACATACAAAACATCTAAATCAACGCTGAATCAGTAAATTTATGAGAATTGATAATAATAATTTCCTTTCTACTTTGTGCAAATCACTCATGCTACTTTTGAATGCCTTCATTGTGAGCACTGAGGTAATAGACTTGAATCACATAGTTCCTTCTTTACTGTTAATTGCAGTTTTTATTATTTAATTTCAAATTTGAATATGTTCAACAGTAATAGAATTAATAAATGTGTACTAAAACAAAGTACAAGTCTACAAGTAGATTTTGAGAGTGATTACCTGTGATGATAAGGCATTCATTGTATTCCAAAGCTTCAGTAAAGAGACGAGAGACAATGAGCTCAGGGTTGATGAGGAACCTGATTTCCTCCTGGACCAGTCCATGTCCTGTTACTCCTCCACCTACAAACCTATTTGCAAAGTCCACCTAGTGAGAGAAAAAGAAATGAATAAAATAAAATGTGACACATTCCCCCACTTCTCCTCTTAACAGCTTTCATCATCACCCTCAAATATACTTGAATTGTCGAACTCAAATGAGGCACATAAACTAAATAAGACACTATGTATATGCTTTTTATAAAAAACATTATATACGCAAAAAAATTCATTCATTGCGCTTGAGCTACTGTCACACCAATTAGTAAAATAAATGACTCTATTACTGTCTCCTGATTATCTGTCACCCACTGTGCTCATTAAATACAGATAAATGTCTAAGGATCACACACCACTTCCTGCTTGGAAATAATCAGATCAGGAAATTGTAGAAAAACAACACGCATGAATTCTAAAGAGATGTTCAAATGACAATAAACTCTACAGTTATTGGTGAGCAAAGCATTAATCCAAAATCTGCTTGAATGTGACCATCTCCGTTTGAATATAGGGGAGAAATAAGCCTCTTTACATTCCCTGCGAGGGCTCATTATTCAGCGTTTAATCCACAGGAAGAGAAGGAACATTAACATTTTGGTGCGTACTTCAATTATCCTCAGTGTTTGGCATCCTTAAAAAGACATTGCAAAGGTAAGAATGAAAAACAAAAAAAACAAAAACCTGCGGGGGGAAACTTCGAAATAAAGGCCACACTGTGGATAGTTAAACTATATATTATTTCTGATTATTTCCAAACCCTGGTCTCATCTTTAACTAGAGTTTAAAGAGGTTTTTTTTTTTTTATAGTATTACACAACTGTAAGTAGTCAAATTTATTACGTTGCTCCTGGCATGACTCATGTCTGTATGTTTTTCCAAGTTTAGTTAATGCAACATTAAGAAATTGGATGAGATACAAATTCAAAATGACTGATGAGATCTCTAAAGAAATATTGCAGGTTCTGGTATTTTGATGTAGGAAATATTTTAGTGTGATGCTGGAGCTCCCTGCCATGTAAGTTCACAGTTTTTGTGGCGTGGATAAGAGGAGTTTCCATTCAGTCACACTGCTGCTATTTAAATAGTCTGTCAGGGGTGAGGGTTATGCTCACTGGCCCACAGCTACGTCAATCTATGTGACAGTGAGCCTGTTTGTATGTGCATGTGTATGTTTTCTAACTAGTCCGTCAACTCCACACCTCCCTCACTAGATCAACCTTAACCTCACCCTCCTCACTCTTAAATCTCACCTCCTGACAGAATGACAGCCCACTGCCCACCCTGTCAAAACTAAACACAGCCAGTGCTCAGCCCGGTGACGTAGCCATCAATCCCCCTGCAGGATGTCTTGGTCACTGCAATGAGATGGCCCACCCTTTTCATCTTTTACTCTTCTCTTATCCCTTACCCTAGGGCCTTCTCTTCGGCCCCTTGCCCTTCTTAACTACTCATCTGTATACATCAGCTGCCAACCATGGTGGAAAAAAAAAGATAGACGGATAGAAAACCAATAATGTTAACTCTTTCATATAAAAAAAAAAAAGTTATACAACCAATTTTGAGCTAAAGGTACTGAGTTTAGAGAAGCACTGAAATTAAATCATCTGGGAATCGTACCTGCAACATCCCGTATCCATCATCCTCAATCGTCCCCTCACAAGTGATATGTAGGCGCGTCAGCCGAGTCTGGCAACTTGACAAAGACAAAAAAAAGAAGAATTTGAAAATTTCAAGTAATAAGGTATTCTAATGTGAAAAGATTCCCCTGATATATAGTTTCAAATTCAATATATTCAGTAAAGTATGTATGGTTGTAGTAAAAACAAATAGATAAATAAATGTCAGAGCAAGGCATTGTGAAGTTGGATGGGGACTATTTTTGAAGCATTAGCTTTTAATCCCAAAGAGTTTTGCTGCAATTCAAGCCTGAGTATTATTGTGGAAGTGAGCTTTAAACTACTGGGATGGAAAACAAACTAGCACTTCAGCTTTAAGTGTTTCCACCAGAATTCATCTGTGCATTTAGTAATAACAAGAAAATCAGATTTGCTCAATTCAATTGTAAACTGGACATTTAAATTGAATTTTTTCTATTTAACTACAATTCAATTGTTCTACCCAAAGTTTAAATTCAGAACATTAAATCATTCAATCCATTACATAGTAGAGAATATTACCTTTCCCAGTTTGGAGCATTATTCAGTATTTGTCTCGTGAATGTAACAAGACCCTTTGGCTCTTGAGAGAAAAAAACAGGATTCAAATAATATCAATGACTGCAAAACATTTACGGGATCAATTGTGGCAATACCATGAGGAACATTTTTAGTGCTTACTGGTCTGTGTAATTCTTCTGAAGTAACACAGCAGCGTCTTCAATTTCTCAATTTTTCTTAGGGAGGATCCTTCAAATAACCTGAAAAAAAAAATGGGATTCTGGTCTGGCAAAGGAAATTTTTTAGATGTTACCAATATTGTTCATATGGTACTCATGATAGTCTTGAAAATGGTTACACGTGTTTGGAAAGTTTTTTGGAACCAAATGAAATCATGTGTTAGATTTTAGCAGATGCAAAGTATTCATGTTTCACTGAGAGTCATTAGCTATAGCTCACTGCACAACCATGCTACGGCATGTCATGAGTAAGGCTGAGCTTTGAAACTGGGATGTCATCTCTCCCATCTACCTCCATCCTTTATACAATGGCACTGCCTGAGGCCCTGTGTCAGTTCTACACAGTTACCATAAAAACTAGGGTAGAGGGGGGAGAGGGAGAGAGAGAGTCTTAGGTGGACATCTTAAAATGCCCCATATTTGCATTCTCCCTCCATTAAAAGTAACTTAACCTGATGACTAATCACAGTCCAGCATGAATGTGAAGGAGAAAGGTGAAATCTCCAGTCTCGCCACAAATCCTACTTGCTGAAGACAGAGAAGCAACAAATTATAAGAAAAAGACAAAAAGAGACAAAATATATCTCAGCAATTTCCATTTTCACAGATCATCACATTAATTACTGGCTCTTATCCACTGTAAACTTGCCTACTATATAAAATGTACTAGGAGACAAGGTTTATGACAGTTTCAACTTCACCAATTATGCTATTTTTCCCTAAATGAGATAAGTCATCATCCAGTCAGTCAGTGCACAAACAAAAGTAAAAGGATGTATTCTTAGTAATGAGCTTTTATTGCTGACTAAATTGTTAACAGGTTTGCTATGTCATTTCCCTCTCAAACTGAGAAAAACATGAGCTAAAGACACAAGTCCCCCCTCCCCAACTCTTGGATCCATCACTTAACAGAGGACAAACCTTGACAGTTCTGCCAAAACAGCAATCAGCAGATTGCTTGCTACTCTGCTTATCCAAGACAGAGCGCTACTGTAGCCGATAAGCAAAGTGACGGACACTCCTGCAATTAAGGGAGAGGGGAGTAACGACCCAGGGCCTATTTTAGACTGCAGTGGTTGTTTTCTCTAATATTCTCAACAACAAGACTTTTTTTCACCCTTTTGTATCTGTATTTTGTTGAAGGCAGACATACTGATAGATACGGCAGACCCAAGTGCCTGAATCCAACTGCTGGCATGAGTCTGAAACAGCCAGCCCTGCGACAGGAATCAATGCTTACAATATTACAGAGGCTTCTTCACTTTGCCTTCCCCTGGCGTTTGATGTGAAAGCAGATATCAAGCACACAGATGACTGATTGTGAAAGTACAATTATGGTTTGGATAAAAAGAGGGAATTAAAGGATGGAATATGGACCAAGTCACAGATAATCAATATGACTGTCCTTGGGATTCATAAAATAATGCTGCTCAACCCCCAAGGAAGAGCAGATGGCTAATTGGGCTCTGAATAGCAGTTAGTGTCCATGCAGATTGCAGGGAATAGCAAAATTATATATTACTAAACCTAGCCTTCTTGTTCTGCAAAGAGTATTATCATAATAAGGTATTACCAAACGGACATCTCCAGTATGCCAGGCGACAATACAGAAAGATATTTCATATATCACTAATAAAGACTAATAAAGAGTGCATCAAAAAAATCCAGGAGTGTATGAACAGGTGCCAACAGTCCATAAATACAGGAATAGATTCATATTATAACACCAGCCCTACCTCACCCAGAAACCAATGGACATAAATGTCCAAAAAATCCACACCAAATTCAACATCTACTGTCTTGAGCAGAACCAGCAAAACAAGAAAAATATCAACAATGAGGTAGCTTTCCAGCAGAGAACAAGCTGAAGCTCATTAACAAAGGCAACATGAGGAAAAACGCAACACCAGATAATCTAGGTGCAATACTCCCCCACCTTATTCTGCTGTCTGTCACAGGTTACACCAGCAGAGCAGACGTTGCATACAACAGTCTAACAGCCATTGCTCTCACAGGCACGGGCCAAACCACATTCAACACTTTCCAAATAAAGTGACACCTCAAAATTGTTATAGACCACAGAGAGGTAGGACAGGTGTGCACCTTCAAACACTCTATCATAACTATTTATTTCAATTAGCCCCCCAAAGGGTTACTCAACAGTTCATTGGTTCTGAGTGGGTAGAACCAGAGAACATCAATTTAACAATCCTACTATCAATGTTCCACCTCCACACAAAGATGGTAAACACACTGATCAGAGACAGATTCTCTGCCCAGTTCTATCTTCAAGGTAATTTATAAGGTGACAGAGGAAGTTACAACACAAATATGAAAAAAAAAACAAAAAAAAAAACAAAAACAACCTAATAATAATGGTCCTTGACAAAAGACAGATGAGACCACAAGCTGTGACTCTTAAAACCCAGAATTCAATCCAAGTGCATGCTAGTTCATAATAAAAGAGCAGACATAAACTCCACACTGGACTAACTGCATACTCACTAAAGCAGCAGCAACTTGTGGAAAAACATTCATCTATTAGGCTTTTTCAAGTCAGTAGTGCCCCCTTATGGAAATCACTTTATTTTTCTCTGAATGTTTGGATCACTTCAATCAGTCACTCAATTAAAATTCAACCAGATTTTCCATGATTACTGAGCATAATTGTGAAAGTTAACACATGTTAAGTGTGTATGATGCCCAATTACTGTAAATTATAGAAAGCCATGAGAATACCTGACTATTTTTATTCTATGTCTAGTCAACAGGTACTGTCACTGAAGGATAGAGATGTGTGTCACAATGCCAATGAATACAATCATGCTCCTGCCAAGAGCCTGGTAAGCTTCTTGTAGCATACAAACCAATGAGGGTAACTCAGGATCAATATCCGAGTCTACTGACATATATTCCTGCTGAAAGTAATGGCCTACAAAAGGGACTCAAGGGGCAAATCTCATTTAGTAAATAAAATACTAACAGCTGCAGCTCACTAAATAGCTCTGGTGAGCTACTGATCACTGTTTTGTGTTTTCACAGTCTTCTGTGAGCAATTTTTACCTGTAGAAGTTGATCTCGGGATAATTGCCGTACTCTGACTTGCGGGAATTGCGTCGGGGGAATGTGCAGAAGAAGGCGTTGGCCAGAAGACAGGCTATTTGCTCCTGAGACAGAGTCAAGGAATGGTTCACCCTAGACTTCAACAATGGAATTGGCTAGAAAAAAAAAAAAAAAAAAAAGGAAATAGGAAGAGGGAAAATAGAGTGAAATAAAACACAAAACACAATAAATTAAATATGCACAGTCTGGGGAAAGGGACAAAACCTGATAGGCAGGCAATCTGAATGGGAAATGTAGGGACGTAGGGACAGATGCTGAAGAAACATACAAGGTTAGGGTTCAGTACAGTAGGTCTGTGGGCTAATGGGGGTAGATAATTAGTTTAGCAATCTAGCACACAGAGGAGAGAAGGAGAGTTCCATTAGGTAAGTGGGTGGCAGTAATTAAGGCCCTGGTTCTCTTTTTTTCCCCCAGTTTCATTCAGTCTGACACACAAGGTCCATCTATCTTCAGTAATTAGGGCTAAAGAGCCTCCCAAGGCTGCCCAGTTAGCAGATCAATACCAGCCCTGATAACACACACATAAACACTAGCCTTGATACTTAATACAAAAACATAACTAAGAGTCAGAAAGCTTGATCGCCAAAAAATTACAAATGATTCTGATGTTAAACCTTTGCCAGAAATCCCCTCTTTCAGTTAAAGCTGACAGCTCAGCTCTGCTTTGGTTTTGTCTCCAAAAACAACTGTCTTGCTGAGAGTTGGAGGTGGACTAACTTTATTAAATCAAACTGTAGACTCTGAACTAGATAAGTGAAATAAAAAAATTCCAATCTTGAAATTCTTGCATTGCTATAATTAATGACCAAGAGCAAAAATTAAGACAAATGGGGATGACATTTAAAAGATCTCACATGGATCAGGTCCATTTAACGTGAATAAAAGGGAGGGCCTTGTCAAATTTGATGAGTGTGATATCAAACCATGTTTCCCAAAGTATACTGCACATAGGAGTAATGACTAGTGTGGGAGTCCAAAGGAATAGACTGAATTTAAAAAAACAGTTCCAGCTTAGTGGAGCATTGAATGCAGAAAGTAATGTTCTCAAGTGCACAAGCATAACACATCAGCTGGATGACAGGACATGAGACAGACCTCTCCTCTTTTAGTCCTCCTTTCTAACGAAGCAGTTCTTGATGTGAACCAAAAGAGGGGAATTCATTATCCAGCAGATGTAACTCATGAGCTGATCCCGTACATGTACCATCTAACACTTTGCTTCCCTGCTGACTGCTAACACTGACAGCTTTCTTCTTCTACCTCACCACTGGTGAACGCTTGAATTTTTAACTTATGCAGGACTTGACCTTTCAGGTTGCTCACAGAACTGTTGCAAAGCCCATTAACATACACTATGTGCATATTCAAAAAATAGAAAATTGCACCTACCATCGTGCAGAGACAAGGTGCACTGAGTGCCAGGTTGACCATGGCAGGTAAAACGGCCTCATACAGCTGTTGCACCTCACAATGCTCGAGACACTGGGAAGAAGGGGGAGAAAAGAGACATACAGACAGAACTACACTTAAATAGGATATCTCTGTGGAGTCAACTGCCTAGTTAGGCAGGAAGTTATTCAGAGCCAACAGCCACTGTGACTGATGAGATCCAAAGTGACATACCGGCAAAAAAAAAAAAAAAAAAAACTGTCATTTTTCCCAACAGAAATGGGAAATAAAAAGTAAATTCCACTAAAACATTGAAGTCATAAGCACTTTTTTTTTTAATCAAGGGTGTGTTTTTTTATATGAAATACATGTTAAGAATTTATAATTATGTTTGTTTTATAAATTGAGATTACATTACTCTTCAGCTTCACTGGACAATATTTATTTATTTAAATTTAGTTTGAAGTTTGAATGGTGTAATAACAAATAGACATTGAGTCTGAGGTCATAACCTCATCCCAGTAACCAATAACAAAATACTCTCTCATATCCAGCCTGAAAACTTAGTGTCAGTAGAGGCAACATAGGTTTGTTGTTATAAAGAGAAATCCCACCCCTCAGATATCAGGAATCGCAACATTTCAGCAATGAAAGAAGAAATGCTGCAGGGCTGCTCACTGTACAGACCCTGTTTCAGTGGAAACTACCATCAATTGAGGAGCATCCCTGCCACGACTGAGCCATCCATACTTCAGCCTATAGCTTAGCTCAGCATCCATCTACAATTCCCTCTAAAATAAACACCCAGTTGTTCCGTCATAGACCCAGATTTACAACGCAATCACTTATGAGTGTATTGGCTTCGAATGTCACCGTTATCAATCACTTGCCTTATTCTGTCAAAGTAAGCAGGGGGAGCTTGTGCTGATTAAATGGACCTTCTGGAGCAAATGCAAACAAGCAATTGTGGAGTGAGTGGCAGGGTCGCTTGATTTCCAACAGAAAGTCTTTCGTGGGTGATTTGGCAAGACGTATTTATATGGCTGCAGAGCAGGTCTGGCTAAAGGCTGTCAGAAGTAATGAGCTGGCAGACATCATAAAGCGCTCCTGTGGGACTAATAGATGGTAGTTGGTGATGCAGCAGGATGAAGGCAGAACGATGATCCACCAGCCTTCCTACAGCTACAGCAGCCAGGCACACCGGCAACACTTGGGTTGGGCTGCACACACGCTATACCTTTCACATCAATACATGACAGCTCAACAGGACATTTCAGATTTACCGCTGCACAGGGTAATGATAGATTCTGATCTTCAATCCATTCTGCTCTTTACAAGTTATTTTCTTTTGCTGGCAGTTCAACCTGAGCACATCTTGATTTATATAGTTTATTTATTTATTTATTTGGAGGTGGGGGGGGGGGGGGGCTGTCTTCCGAGGAAATTGTCACGTTTGATTACTTTTTAAAATCATGCATGAGAGAGGGAAATAGAAGCAAAACAAGCAACCCAACTGAAACAGAACGGAAAGGGATATTATTTTATTGGTTTGCTTAATGTGCATGTATGAGTGGAACATCAGCTGTACTTATTCCTGAGCTGCTTCCCCCTTCGACCCTCAGACGTTCACGCTAAAGCAATTTCCTTCCAATCCCTAATTTGGATAACCCCCCCCCCCCCCCCATGGCTATTACACGTTGAGCAGAGTGCCAATCTCTAGCCCAGGGGCAATGTACTTCATGACAATTACCCCAGTGCTGCATAAATGCTGCTGCAGATTTAATTAAGTGTTCTTGGCCGAGGCTCGCAACAGACAGGATTCAAACTCACACCAAACTGCAGAATAAAGGTGCAAATAGAGAAGCAGTATAATCTATTCAAATCAAGTCATTCAAGTCAATCTCAATTCTGTTTGGATGACCCAACAGTGGAGGGCAGAAAACT
Source organism: Remorina albescens (assembly GCA_034769265.1). NCBI lineage: Eukaryota > Metazoa > Chordata > Actinopteri > Carangiformes > Echeneidae > Remorina > Remorina albescens. The sequence continues at coordinate 9,693,602 of CM068491.1, read as the reverse complement.
TGGTCCATGTGATTCTTTACTAGATTAGACTATCCGTCAAAGATAAATTACTTTGGATTATGCATGTCTGCCCTGGAATGGCAGCTGTTAATCATCACTGCCTCAGTGTTTGCAAATAAGCCCTCATACCACATCCATCATCAAATATCCACTATTATGACAAAGGACTGGGGGACCAGTAGGGATTTTGTATCTGCATGAATGTATCCATCTCCATTTGCTACTGACTGTAAAAAGTATAACATCCTGTCTTAAAATGAACAACTTTTTGTATTCAAAACTCGACTTGTCCTTAGCCTATGAGCCCCATCCTTCTTTGCCAAATGGATCAGCAGCAAAGTCATGAAGTAATTGGGGGAAACGCTGTAGTTCAGGGCAGCAAATGGACAGTTAGAGCTGCTGACGCAATAGAGTCTTGGAAGGCCAACTGGCCTTGCTTAGCATTCTTACAGCTTTAATGGATTTTTTTTAATTAAACTGGATTAAGTTATAAAAAGGCTCGGGCGGATATTGATCTATTGAGCTACTCTAAGAAATTATTTTACTGAGGAAAAAGAGACCATTTTGAAACGGAGTGAATTTAGCTGAGTAATCACTGATGAGAATGACTTGACATTAGGCTCAAATACCAATTTGACTGGGGTGGTAAGTATGAAATGCTCCCCCTTAATTGTTAGAAATCCATTAGGATAATGATCATATTTCTCATAACACTAACTAAGACATGTAACCTTATGTAGAAAAATTTGACAAGAAATCAAATAACTCATGTAATATATGTAACCAAAGTACGGTTAAAGCTAAAGACTTAGGTGCTTATAGATTCTACATGAAGACTCATTTCAAAGGAAATGCATCTATATAGATACCAGAGGAAAAATTCAATATAAATATATAAAACTGTTAGAGTTTATAAAAAAGAGCTTTAATAAGTAATTTAATAATAATAATAATAATAATAATAATAATAATGAAAGACAAAGATTTATCCCAGCATATTATTTTTTACAACAGGTATGTATTCAAGTGTCTGAACAGGAGATAATGTGTCAAAATAAAGGAGAAAGGAGACACAATCGAAGAAAGATGTTCCCTTGGTTCAACTGTAACAGCTGCTGCTGTAATGCTCTGCGCTCATCTTTTCTACCCATATGATGCATATTTGCTCCTGTGAGACTGCAAAGTAAGGGAAGGGGACAACACTGATGAGCTTACAGCCAAAAAGATGAGAGCAGACTTCACTCACAATAACAACTCAGACTTCACTGTTCATTGAGGTGCGTTTTAAAGACATAGTTAATTGTTTTAAGTTCAAAAAACACAGACAGCCTCCACAAGGAAAAGTTCTACAAAGGAAAGCTTAATTCTGAACCTGTCATGCACAACTGGCTATATTTCCCTGGGAGTTGTTTATTTATAACAGATATTAAAGCCTGTTATTAGCAAATTAGAAGATGAGGATTAAAAAAGTATTTCTTTAAAAAATGTTTCTCCTAGAGAGAATTTGATTCAAATTTACCATGCTGGGTGGCACAGTCTTGCACTGGTTAACACTGTCACCTCACAGCAAGAAGGGCCTGGAACCTCTGCCTGGGGCCTTTCTGTGTGGAAACTACATGTTATCCCTGTGCAGGTTCCCTCCAGGCATCCGAGCTTCCTCTCACAGTCCAAAGGCTTGCATGCTTAGGTTAACTAATGACTCTGATTTGCCTGTTGGCATGAGTATGAGAGTTAATGGTCATTGGTCCCTGTATGACTATACATGCCGGCACTTTGATAGACTGACAACATTTTCATGGTATAGCCCGCTCTAACCAAACGCCAGCTGGGATTGGCTCCAGCCAGCCCGCAACCCTGATGAATACACCATGCTCCATGTTTAGAATAGACAAATGCCCAACTGTGGTCAGCATTCTTTGAGGAAATCATTTTAATGCTATATTTAATGTAGCAGTCCAAGATAACATACCTCTGTGCAAAGAAGATTCAGCGCAGTGAAGTCCCATTTCTTTGCATGGGTTGTGTTGTATCTCAATATTGCATCCTGAAGAGGAGAATTAGTAGTTACTCTTAAACACACAGAAAACAGTATGGCTTGATATTTATCTCATTTTGAATGCCCAAACATAGACAAGTTTTAAGTCTCCTATTTATAAGTAACATAGCCAGTTATAGTTAATGCAAACTCTGCCACCATGTGGCTGATTGTGGAACTTGTTTTGAGTTGAGAGTACAAATTTTCCAGTATCAGGGACATGCTGGACAAATAATTCGGATGGGCAAGTCTAGCTGAGCATGGGTGTCTTACCCTCAGATCTAGAGAACTTTTGAACCCTCCCCGCAGGGCATTGTGAATCAGATCCCACCGACTTTGGACACCACCTCCATCCTACATGACACAATAACAATCTCATTCATTTCAATACAGTTTCATGGAATCTTGTGATGCAGTTAAAGAACAGAACTAAAACTATTTTACCTCAGTCTCCATAGGAAACAGGTTCTTTTCAGAGCAGGGCATCTTCACTGACATATCATCCCACACGTCTTTGAACTTGGTGGGGTATGGTACAGGGACTTCTCCCTCTCTGAGGAGATCTGTCTGTAACAGGGAAATGAAATGGGAAAGGACACCAAATGTCTACATTAGATAATAAGATAATAGATTTGATTATTTTGCTGGCTGACTAACCACATGATAGCTGTTCAAAAAGTTGTATGCTTTTCTTAAAAAACAGGAATTAAAAATGTGTTATAGTTTTTGTAATGGAAGGGGCGATGGGCACAATCTTGGGTGTCACTGGCTGTTGATGGCTAAAGCACATAGCAGCTACACACCAGCACTGACACTGGTCCTAAGGGACTAGCAGTAGAGAACACGGGCTGATTGGAGTTTTACTGACAAGAGGCCCTGAGGGGATCATGGAGAATGACTTCGCTTCAACGAGCAATGCAGTCCCCCTTCCTCAATCCCCTGTCTCTTTTTACACAGCCCCTTTTTCTCTTAGTTATTTAATTCCTTCTTATGAGAAACAACATGTGTAGTCCCACTGCATAATGTTTAAGCACACCTCCATTATGACCGCAGTACTCTCCACAATGTACCATATACCAAAAAAAAAAACCAAAACAAAACCCCCCACACAAATTCATAAAATAACCAAGTGGTTGTTCACTCACTCTGACTGTGACAGTGTGGTTAGCCACTGCTTTCAGGTGTGACAGAGGGGGGGCACACTGGGGCATTCTGTTCAGTTCATCTATGGGTGTCCCCAGCCACCTTTGTTCTGGATCATACGATGCAAATGAAAAGCTGTGCAAAACAGACAATCAGTATACCAGTTACTATAGAGTAAGAAACAATAGGAAAATTATTTACTTATGTAAAAAGCCAAACATGTTAAATACCTTTCAAAAATTGCATTTGGCTGGCTTCGAATGAAGTCCTGGCTCATATTAGATGAGCCACTGCACTCTGCTACCTCAGCATCCTCTGTGCCCATGGCAACCAGTTGGAGTCTTTTTTTGCCAAAACTTCCAGAGTCAGAGTTGTTGAAAAACTCCTGAGATTTCACTACCTGAGCCTCAGAGTCCTCTGCACAAGTGCTGTCATCCTGATCCTTGTGTGCAGAGCGGTTGATGAGCACAGTTTTAGAGATGGGACTGTCAGGACTCAGCATCTCCACATCATTGGTTGAACTAACATCTTTCCCAGGACTAATACTAAGACAAAGGGCAACATTGGGATTCTGGGGATGTGAATCCACACAGGTTGTTTTAACAGGCTGGGGGCCAGGTGAACTGGGCCTTTTAGATTTCTGTCCATTCGAGCAGTGTGTCTGAGCTGAGTAACATCTGCTGCCAGTGAGGCCAGATTCATCCAGGCCATCAGCAGACTCACAGTCCATTGAATTCTGCGAGGGGTTGCCATCTTGAGTGTTCTCTGTTGGTACAGAATCTTTTGTAGTGTCAGATTTTGGAGGTCCACAAAATAGTTCATCATTTCCATCTGTTAATTTTGTTGGTGGAACACCATCATCGACACCCTCTGGCTTGACTTCTGCAGTCACACTGCAACAGAAAAATAAGAGTCAGGCTCACTCTAAAAATTCCACTTTTATAAGATCATTATCTGCCTCTTTCCCCTTCCTTACCTTTTTTGAGAATCCATTGTTTCATCCATCTTTACCAGGTCAGACAAGATGAATCAACGACAGCTGCTTAAGAAGGAAACACATTCATCTGATGAAAAGGTCAGTAAGTGATGCTACAGCTGTACTCGATTGCAGTCTCTTTGGAAGTTGTGTTGATGTCTGGTCTGCATCATGTTTTGGTGAGTACAGCCAGTAAAACTTGGAGGATTTGCGATGTAATTTTGTTTGTTTGCAATGAGGGTGGACGGTAAACGGATAATAGTCAGACTCGGTGGTGTCAGTTTTCATTTCCACCTCTCCCTTACGGTTTCAGATTTATTTTTGCACAAACACGCTGGGGATGCGGTCGCATTTAGCTTTTACGAAACAACAGCAAGCTAGCTGCCTAACGAGCCTTAAAGGTTACTTTGACGTTCCCCTCGCGAAATAACATTGTCACCCGGTTATTTGTGGCATTATCATTTTATCCGTGTTTGTCTTACACGGTCGATAGGAGCACATCCGGCGAGTCAAAGAACAAGTCATCTCAAGCTAACTTAGCTTTGATAGCTAATAATCAACGCATTAGCTATTAGCTTTCATTATTGTAAATAGCGCCGCCGTAATTGAACCTGATCAAGCTAGCAGCGATGTTTCCGTTAAAACGAGGGAAACCAACTTACGAGTTTGTCCGTCTTTGTGTAACACTTCAGAGTTAGAAGCATTACATAATTATATATTTATTTTCAGAGGAAACTCTGCCTCCCTAACGCACATATCACACCAAACGTTATCATCCCGTCATTGGTTCACTCCAATTCCGGGATTTGCAGCCGTTGGCCTTGACGGCAGGGAAATTACACCCAATCAAAACGTTTTCGTCGGGATTGGGAATTGGTATCATAGCAGCTGGGTCGCAAAGCGGTTTGGTGTCGCAATCAGATTGTCCGTTGGTTGCTTGATAATGTAAAACCGGTAAAGTTAACAAAATGTGATTCAATAAAGTGTCTGAAATATATTTAAAATCTCAGTTAAACTACACGGGACTATGGCAGCACAGGGACAACACTTTTTGGTTCAATTACTTATTAAAAAAGTGGAAGAAAATTGACAAATCAGACCATTAACAACAAACAATCTAAACAAAAATAATGACCCAGGGAATAAATTCTAATTCTGGAGGCTCATATATCATTTCGTTGTGTTAACTCAAAATTTAAATTGTGCTTGTTTGAATTTTTGAAAAAAGAGACAAAGGTAACTGGCGCAAAAGGAGTGTTTTTAGATTTTATGTTTACATGATGTTGAACAAAAATATAATTTTATATCCATACTTACCAAACAAGTACAGAATATCCACTTGTGAGAAATATAAAAAATACATTTTTAATAGGATATTTTATTAATATTTGATCATTGGCTTTTTTAATTTGATTATGACAGATTGCTTACTATACAAGACATTCACTAATACTGACAGCACAAAAACAGACACATCTGATATGTGATATGATATATGAGAGTAAAATGATGACTGTCAGCCTGCATTGGAATCAGCGAGTGTGTGTTAGTTAGTGTGCATTTCTGGATAACAATAACAGTGTTGAATAATGAAGATTCTGAGACAGACAGCTTCTTCGCAATGCTCCTTAAGAGAAAGGCTTCACAATCTTCATTGAGATGTAATTCTGTGGATAGAAGAATATATTTCAGAGTTACTGAATTAAAATGGCTTTTTAAAAATAAATTACTTAATGTAAGGCAGTGAATGCACATTCAAAGCATTTTATGCTAAATACTACGAATGTTTGGATAGAGAAAGCTAATTTATAGCAGTTTCAGAACAATAAAAATAAAGATATTATCAGCAAACTTAGTGATCTTACTGGTAAGGAGTAGAACAGAATCCCAAGGAACAAGATCACCAAGAGAAGAAGAATCACGCCGATGAAAATCCATCTGAATCTGCGCCAAACTATGAACTTCATGGTTTTGCAGGGGTTTGTAAACCAGAAGAATGAGGTGTCAGGCCGACTGTTGAGAAAAATAAAACATATGTAAACACATATCAAGATCAATAGTCTTTTTTTAGAGAGCTTCATCTCTTACTTGGGTAGGTCCAGTTTGGGATTCATGTTGGGCTCATCTCTGCCTTTCCCAGCAGGCCTTTCCTCCATCTCTTTCTCCTCCACTATTTCCAAGGTCATCTCTACTTTCCCCTGTGAAATTTTGAAACATTCTTGAACAAAAACTCCTCCAAAAGAAAAAAACCAAACAAACAACAACAAAAAAAAAACGTGTAAGAATTGTCCTGCAGTTAAAAACATACACCAAGCACATGTTTCCCATCCTGCTCGATCATGCATGGCCACCAGCCTCGTACAGACTTCTGTGAGAAGAGTGAGTTGTGCTGTGGTTTTTTGGAGGAAGCTGAGCCCGCCATCCCTGGCAACATCTTTAGGCTGCACTTCTCTGGGGTCTTAGCAGGTGGGATCAGATTGAGTAGGTCCAACTCAACTGAGCCTATGACAGACATATGGATAGACAATTCGTATGTGTCTTTCAGGTGCAAAGATACATTAAATCCCTATTTTTCTAGACTTTCATTTTGTTTGGTCATGACATTCAGTGCACTTGATACCAATATGCTTTTTCACCTAAGTAGTCATCCAGGGAGAATTTGTCATTGTCCCATATCTGGATCATCAGTTTGGGAGGAATTCTAAATTCAGTTTTATCCAGATTCCAAAAGTGTTCCTGTAAAAGGACAAACATCAGTTTATATCATTGCCTGCCAACATACCATCACAATAAAAATTATGTGGCTATGAACGACAAAAACTTTATGCTCTGCTTCTGACCCAAGTTCTTACTTACTTTTCTGGAGACAACACACAGCTGCTCTGCAGGCAGATACTCAAAACCAAAGATAAACCTCCAGTTGAAATTCCCATCACCATCCAAGGATCTGTAGTGGACATCAGTCTTCTGTTTGTCCTCTTCCATTCCTGGCATCCACCTAGGAAATGTGGTAAAAGTTTTATTCATAATAGCTACTTGTGAAGTAGTTCAATAAGCAAAAACTCATGTTCAGAGCACTAATAAATGTTACAGATAAAAAGTGGGAGAAGTTTTGTACCCTTTTACATAGATGTCACTCATATTTTCGCCAGTTATGCTTGTTTCATCAAGAATGACATCAGTTGTGTTCCAAACAATGGCCCGCAAGAAGTACCTGTTTCAAATGTATCATTATAGTTCATCCTTCAGTGCATTGTCTTAAAATATCAATATTATGTACAAACTTACTTCTTGGCTTTGCGTGGAGTGATATCACAAGGAGGGCCTGGCAAACCGAGGTTCTTGGGGAAAATGTCAACCCACATTTGAATCTGTCCCTGCATTTATGGAAACTTATTTAGAAATTGTGCCCCATAACCCAACAGCAACTTTGAGATGTTTGTTTCAGAGAGCAAAATTTTTTAGACTTGACTAATTGCAACTCCATTAAAGAAATTGATAAATAAAGCATTGTTATTGCTGTTGTTTCAACCTGGGACAGGTTGGGTTGGTGGGAGCTACACAGGGTTCTGGTCTCCACATGCTCTGGTACCAAGCCCTGGTCTCTGAGGACATGTAGAGCCAGCCTCTCCCTGGCTGGGCCCATGTGCGAGTGAATCACAGTGTTTGCCTCTGCAAAAGGTGTGGCATATCAACAATGATGGATGCCTGTTAATATCAAAGATATACAACAGCCACAATGGAAACAAAGCATTCAACTGCAGCATACACATTACTATTTGTTAAAAATTCTATCAGACAAACCAATAAACGAGAAACAAGAAGGGAGATTATAGCTGTAATGAATCTGTTAATAATATATAGGACCCAGCAATACCAAAATCTTGCAGGTTGTATTGTTTTCCTGAGAAAGACAGTGAGCTGCCATCTGCCTCTATGTGTGGGGGAGGAACACCCCTCACTTTGGCCACATTCTGGAGGATCTGTGAAGGTTTCAGCTGGTCTCTCCACTGATTGATCCCTGACCTGCAAGAAAATACGGATAGAGCCTTAATCACAACATATAGGGAAGGTAGTGCAACATGGGTTTGGCTTTCAGAAACTAAAACACAACAAAGGAGAACTTGAAGAAGTTAATGGACGTGTCACTATACTGTAGATGTGGTGTTTGTGGTTATGCTTTAATTGTACATCCAGTAGATACACAAAATGTATATACTTACACACAGTAAGTCTGTGGGAGACCACAGCAGGACCTGAAGCAAGACAGCAGTCTGTTCTCCAAATCGATGACTGTCTCGCCCACTTTTTCATCTCTGCTCAGTAAGTCATAGTCATAAACTGCAATCTTCAGATCCTTGTCTTGAGGCAGGAAGCAGGACAGCTCAAATATCCTGGAAAAAAATGGAAGACATCATACGTTCATAAGTATGAACATATGTATGTTTGTACACGATCTTCAAGTTTGACATTTCTGAAAGAGCAGGTGACATCACGTTCTCACCTCCCAAACTCTGGATTAAGGGTGTTTGGTTTATAGTTATCTCGGTCATCCAGTGTTTTCTTCCCAATTGTGATCTTAATGTATGGATCACACTGAAATGACATTTGCAAAAAAAAAATATTTACTTAGCAGAATTAACTTCAAAAATCTTTCTCATTTATTATAAATCAAGGCCAAACAGTTGCTGAAATGTAAAGTTAGATAGGGCTTTGTCACAAAACCAGTGTGGCTGATCAGTTGTAGCTTCATATAAAACTCACCATCCCATTTGTATCCTTAGGTTGCAGGTCGATACAGCGGACAACATATATTCTGATCAGGCACTCCTGAGGTCCGCTTTCAGGAAGCTCTCTGAACTGGCGGGGTGGAGCTGGCACCCCTGGGTCATCAGGCAGTGGGTAAATCTTGAATGATCCCTGTGTAAGGGGCAGTGATACGAGTTATCAACATCTCTTTTATGGCTAGTCAGATAGTCGCCTATATTCTCTCAATGATATTAAGCTCTACACTTTTCGCTCACTTTAAGCACCACCTGAAGAATAAACTCATTTTAGTGCTGAGATGAAGAGAACAGTGCAACAACCTAGATTTCATTGAATTTTTTTAAATATCCACCAGAGGGCAGACAAAACCTGGGTCAAGTAGCCATGCAGCAATCAAAAACACTGACTCTTCACATTAGGTAGTTCAGGTTTCAGTACAGGCTGAGCGGCAAAATATTACAAAATGCAGCTTCATTACCTTGAATTCTCCCACCACTGAAGGATCCTCCTCTTCATCTTCATTCTTTCCACGCTGAAGTTTAAATGTGCTGCAGAAATCTGTGAGTCCCTGAAACTGTGCAACCTCTTCTAGTTCAGAGTTATATACCTGCATACCACATAAAGCCACAATAAAGACACATTACAGAAGAGAAATTTTAAATTACATCCATTGAAGTTGTGCACAATCTCACTATATTTCACACATTTTTTGCTTTTTTTTTTTTGTTTGTTTGTTTGTTTTTCACAGAAGTTCTACAATTATGTTATTGTTTTTTCATTTTAAAAAATGAACATGGGGGCTCATATCAGCCTCTGTAGAAAAGTCTTATCACAAAAAAGGGAACACGAGGAATATTTGGACACAACCAGAAAGTCACAGCTTGTAAAACCAACACAAACTCAAATATAGATTAAATCATGTCTTGAAAAATTCTCACCTGTAATGTGTCATATCCCTTTTTCAAATAAGGCCCACACTTTTCCTGCTCTCCAACAGAGGCATAGAACTTACTCCACCAGTCTACGGCCTCTTCTACCTACACAACAAACATTATTACAACAACAACATTATTAATGAACTTACACTTTTTAGGGTTTAGCTATATGTAGATTCTGTGGGAGGAGAAAAGCTCACCTTTTCTGTTTTGAGCTGCAAAGAGGGAAGCAAAGAATACTGATTAACAAAAAAAATCTGTATATGTAAAAATGTTAGTGCACTACTTATATGATTGTAGTTTTATTTACCTCAGTTTTCATGATAGGTCTCTCCTCGATTTCGATGACAACGTCTCCTTGAGCAGCAGCTATCATTGCCACTGCAAAGTAAATGGAAACAAATAAAATAAATCCCTGCTGTATATATGTCTCTGCATGTTTGTCCATGATGGTGTTCACATACCTCTTGCAGACATGCACACTTCATTGTTGATGCGATACGGGTCACAGCGGAACTCATCCAGGCTGTCGATGGTGCACTGACCCACTACAGGTTTCCTTCCAAATGGTCTGTGGTCAATTACTTTCAGCACAATTGGAGGGGTGTACATCTCTTCTTTGGGAAGAAGCTAGGTAAAAAAGACAAGAATCCACATCAGCAAATCTACATATTTACAGGTACCTATATATTTGGAATAGGACAAGCTCTCAAGAGTTTGATGATTAGTACCACTTTGAGTAGCAACACAGATCCAGGGAAGTTTGGGTTCTTTTTGAAGTTTTTGATTACAGCAGTTTGAACAATCTCACCACCACATTCCACTACCAAACTGGGAGAGGATACTGTGGCCAACTGGTAGGTCTTCATGTTCCTCAAACCCCAAGTCAAGACCTGGTGTTAATTAAGCACATAAACATAGTTATACAAGACATCAAAGATTTATCATGGTGGTGGGAGATACAATAAGTGAAAATAAGGGAGTTCAGATCAGCAGTGTAACCACTAGACAAATCTTAGGGTTGGGCTGGTCTTGTCTGATCATGTAATGTGTGTCATGGGATAGGAGCCGCATGGTTTTATGGAGTACCTCAATTGCAGTAAGCTGCACTACAGGTCGGATTCCCTGTGGGACCATGTAGAGTTTTTCCCCTCGTCGAGGAGGGACCAAGGGCAGATCTCCATCTTTACCCTGTAATGCAAAGCACAACATTACCTCCTGCACATAAATTCATTAAGTTATTTATAAAAGGCTTATTTAAGTGCCATGTATACCTTGTCCTTCAGTAGGAGCTCAGCAGCAAGCAGTACCTCCCCAGCATCACGACCCTTTTTGGTTACTGGGAACCACAACAACTTTGGAGTGACAGCCACACTGGGGTTCAGTTTTACCACAGGGGGGCATGTACACCGACCCATGGGCTCATCTTTACCCTGATGAATAATGTGCAGATATTTATCATGAACCCCATTTACTTTTCTAGTATATGATACTGTGAATCGACCAGGAGGTTTAGGCAGGTTAAAAACAACGCATACCACTTGATCACTGTCATACAGCTCCAAGACCACATTGGGAGGGTTCTGGGCAATTGTCTGTGGTTCTCCGTAGATTTCAATGTCCTCAAAGATGAGTGTCTGGTCCCATGTAGGGTTCAGAGTGGCCCGTATGACTTCTGTGGTCTTACTCACATGTAGGAATGACACATGAGCGTAGGGATCTGGAAAAAATCAGGGTATTAATGTGGCTAAAATTATTTCATTTTAACAACAGTGTTGCTTTGGCAAAATTAAAACATCATGAGAGGATTTAATTCAGTTTTATACTTTGCTTGCATATGCTGAACCATCAAATCACTGCTTTGTCTTTACCCGAAAAGCTGTCTTTGTCCATGGCACACAGATTCCTCGCCTGATACACATACACCCTCAAGTGATAAACGTAAGACCCTGGAAGGAGATCATTTTATTCAGTGTAGCACAACATAATCTCACAGGACACAAACTATGCTGCTGATTAAAGGTTTTTTTTGTCAGTTTTATCTTCAATTAGGACCAGTAGGAAAGTTTAAAGAAAATACATGAAGCCTTTCATCAGTGTCTGTGACCAGGAATGCCTCTTATCTGACCCATCAACTCACGGCGAAAGTGGCAGGAAACAGTGGGTGTGTTGGCACCAAAGACTTTGGCTGCACCCACTTTGCTGGCCTTCTCGTCAACATCAACCCCCTGTTAATGAACAAAAAGCAGGATGCGGTGCTTAGAAGAAAACTTAACATGTGGGCAAAATGAAAATGAATGTTGAACAGAATGCAGAACTGCAACAAACTTCCTGAGTTATTTGCCAACATGGGACAGGAACAGGCACATGCATAAGAATAATGTGAGGATATGACTCACATGGTGACATAAAAAAACCTCCTGTTACCATAACAACAGTCTTGGTGGAAAAGTTCCATGAACACAACACAGATTAATTAATCTTAATCAGTGGAGTTAAATAAAACTCACTAATGCCCCTTCCAGTTTGAAGATTGCAGAGGCCCCAATGCAGTCTGATGGGACCATCTTTCTCCTCCAGCAGCGGCGGCGGAACGTGTCAGACGAGCGCTCCTTCCTGTGGAATTTCCAGCCAATCAGGGAAGAATATTCCCAGCCTTCCCCTGGTTCTCGACGCTTTAAGGGGGCAACAAGGACAAGAACATGAAAAGATACATTCACATAATCTCTCAAATCCACCCTTTTTCTTCTCTACTGCTTCTTCACCTCAGTAGCAGCTACTTTATCAGATATCTTCTTTCTTGGTCTTATAAGTCTCTTCCTGCGATGGACATGGTACATTTTCTCTGCTGCTACCCAGGATTTGGGCTTATCATCAGGAGGAATTGTAACCCCATATTCCCAACCTAATATCAAAAGAAACACAGTTCATGTTGGAATAACAATGCTTCAACCAGGGACATTTTGATGAAATTGCTCAGCTTTACGGTTTGTGTTACCTCTCTCATCCACAGCTTTGTTGCTGTCAAAGGTCCACTCGTCCTCCCAGGCCCATCCAGGAGGACACTCAAACTCTCCAGGGCTCTGGGCCTTCTCTCCATTCTACATAGCAAAAACACTCTATCATTCCTTTATGTCATGCATATGTTTTTTTGTCAAGTTCTTTGAAAATTGAAGTTTATTTTAAGTATATTTTCTTTCTCATTAAAAATAATTTGATTTCAATATTGATTAATATATGGTCAGAGTTATTTTAGTAAATGTTCTCCATAATTCATAAAATCATCGGCTGATTACACCCTCACAAATCCCAGGTTTCTAATTTTCATATCACTGTTAATAATTAGTATCCTTAAACCAGCACTGAGAGATTTTTCTGGCGACTTCCAACCTGATGAAGTCCAAATGTTGCTTTCCTTTTTGCTTTTTCTTCCCTCTATACCACCAACTCCTAAAAGTAGTCTCTAACTAACTATGAGTGAAAATGTAAAGCTGAAATTGTGGGCAATAAAAACGGAAACCTGAGCTGAAAGATGCTAATCCTACAATGAGCTGAGGGGAACAGCAAAATGGGGAGAATTCCTGTAGGTTCATCACATTTGACCCCTTCGTAATCCTTTGAGCGATTAAAAATACATAGCAATTTAAAATCACAACCAGACACCACTGACCATATTCACTTAAATCTAACCAATCAATTTCCATTCGTCCTAACAACATAATACAGAAAAGAAACAAGTGAAAACAAGTACAAGTCAACTTTTGCTGGGTTATCTTCAATCCCATTTTTTCAAATTGTTATGTGTATTCATGCATATTGTACCACGTCTGTGTAGGGCTCTGCAGCAGGCTTCCACTCCCCACCAGGAAAACGTGTTTCATTCTGAAACACTTCATCCATGAACTCAGTGTGGCCGGCATCTGCTTCTGTTAAGAGACTGTAGAAAACGGCACCACAGAACACAGGTCTGACAGAGGCTTTGTGACTCAGACAGCAGCAATGCAGGACCATGATATACAGGTCAGGAAGGCTTTGAGAGTTATAATTATTTATGCAAGCCTCAGATGCTCATGTAAGCAATTGTGAAGTAGGAGGCACTGAGGGAGAGAGGGAAGGAGACCTCCTTCAAACTAAACACTGACTGAAATTCTTTTATTTCCTGTAATTGTGCCTATAGTATGGGTCTATTTGGTGGCTGGCACAAGCACTTGTTACTACTTCCAGTTAACAAGAAGACTAAAGAAAAATGGAGAAGATTATGGCTACTTATCAACTGCACATTGATAGCAGGATGTTTATACTTGAAACTGCACAAGCAATGAATCATAAATGGCTGTGCAGAGCTTCCTCACCATCGCTGAGGGTCAACAAACCAGTCTCCCTCCCATTCCCATCCTCGTGGTGGCAGAAAGCGTTCCTGTTTAAGTTTCACTTTTCCAGTGACATCTGAGAATTTATGGCGACCAACTAGTCCAGTGGTTCCCCACTTCCCAAACACTTGAGCCTGGTTCTCATACTGCAGAAAGAAAACATCTGTGTTTGGGAGCAATCGTCAACACAGACCTGGAAGCTGAAATAAAAAATTTCATTATGAAATGTATTTTTGGTAAATGTTTGGGAAGCCACTGTACCATTTCAGCATAGACACTGAAGTTGCCCTCTGAAAAGCTGTTGAACTTCTTCTCATGAGCAGAGAGGCCAAACCACATGTTGACCCGCAGCTGAACGGGGATCTTCACACCTTTGTTTTTGTCCATGGGGTACTAACGGATGAAATGTTCTCTGTTTAGCTATCTGAAATTTCGGCAATGTGCTATGTATGTATCTTTATTTGTCTTGTACCTGCATGAAAATTATCTGGGTCCTTCCACAGTGTTTGCCACAGGCCTGCTCACTGAAGTTGGAGTACAGGATCTGGTTGACAGGGACTCTGGCATAAGCCACCCGTTTCTCCCTTCTTAACATCCAGATGATCACATCTGGCATGCTGTTCTGAGTCTGATGCCCACACAAAACAGTTGTATTACTTGTTTAAACTTTCAGTCATATTGTTTTGGCTGAAATAACATTGTATTTTTGCTGGAAGGGGTTGCCTGGATCCCTCATAGTAAACATTATGGCTGCATGCAACTGCATGTTTTTCTAACCTCTTCTGCCAGCTGCCTGATTCTGTCCAACCAGTCTTCAATGTCACCAATGGTCGCCTTAACATCTGTGGCTTCTTCTCTCATGCAACTGGCCACCTGTCTGATACCCTCTATGGCAGCATCGCGTAAGTTTTTCATTTGGAGGTCCAGTGCAGTCACATTGGGCTGACTTTCCAACACTGGAAGCTGGAAACTGTCACAACAGAGACCAAAGTCAAATGGCAAAATTTAACCAGACAGCCACTTACAAATGTATTCGATCAAGAAGGGCAAAAACCCCATTACAGTGATCTAATGAAAGGTTACATTATAGCATTGCTTCATGGAAAAAGTCCAGAGTACCATCTGTCTTACTTGTTAAGATCCTCAATCAAGTGATTGATGAGTTTGAGCCAAATCTCTGCCAGACGTGTTTCAGACAACTTGGCTAAGATGGCTGTTTTTAAAGAAGTGAGGTGGGATTCCTAAAATAAATCATAAAGGCAGATGACATGAGATGACTGAGTTATCTCTTTCTGGATGTGCAATATTTAGGCAAACACCATGTCACCGTGTCAGTGGGACTTGTTCTCACCAGTCTGTCAGCGATGTAGAGGAGAACATTGACAGCATCCAAGCGGTGGCTGATGTCTTCCCAGTATGAAGTGAGAATCACAACAGGCTTGGTGTCAGCCCAAGGCAGGTAATAGTAGTGATTACCTGTGGGTTACAAAATAAATACTCCCAGTCATTTTAAATACAAGTGGTGGAGTTTACCACATATCAGAGTTTGCTGTCCATTCTCAGCATGACTCTTAAAAATTCAGACTTAAAGGGTAGTAAACTAAAGGACTGTCGAAAGTTCTGATTCTTTCTAATTCTGTATATTTGACAGAGAAAGATACATATATTTGTTTGTTTATATGAAGAATATTTCTTATTTTTAAAAAGAATGTATTTAACAATTGTAGCCTTTAGAGCTACTCTCTGCACCCAAAAAATGGGCAATTCTTAAATTTAAAAAATTTACATAATTCCGTCTTATTTCTTTTGTCAAGAAAATCTATTAGTCAGATCAAAGCAACATGTTGTAACCATCGTATTCTACGTACCATCAAACACAGCGAAGCTGTACTGGGTGGTGGATGCCAAGGGTTTGCAGGTAGAGTCCAGCTTGTTACCATAGTTACCGATGCTGACCTCAAACTGAATGGGCTCGCCTGGCTCTTGGATCATGCATGCACTGTGGAACACAGCACACAGAGAGTACTTCCTCCTCCGCTGGTATTTCTGCACTCAGTCAAAAGAAGATATTGTGGTGTTAGGGATTAAGGCAGCAATATTGTTCTTTCCCTTTTTTTATCAGTTCAAAGAATCATTGATATTTTTTGGAAACTCTTAAACTCTAAATAAAAGAAAAAAGTTATTTATATTATGACAGGTTACATATTCAAAACCTCATACTCTGGAACAAGTGTATAAAGGACACAAAGAAGGATACAAGAATAATTACAAATTCACTACATTCACCTGTGCCACCAGGATATCATCACTGGAGATGTCATCAACATTTTTGTCAATCTTTCCATCCAGCTGAGTGGATAGCTCAACAAGGACCCTCCCCCTGTAGGCAACCCCATCACCCTACAACACAAACAAATGCAAAAATCTCATATTCACATATTTCTGAAGGTGAAATGTTTTAACTCGCAGAGCTGTCTTCATGGGGTCATTTTACTTTGCCAAAGTTGAGGTCCTCATATGGGTCGGGCAGGCCAGTGAATTCTCGTGGGCTACCATATAGGTTGACATAGCAAGGACCAAAAGCTGGAAGAAAGCCAACTTCAGATGCTGTGGAGCTCTCTGTAATAAAAAGACACTGTTTTGAAACAGAAAAGGACAAGGACGAGGAGAAGGTAGAAGCTCCCCTCTGATACTATGACATGATTACCTTCAATCTCTCCACCAGAGGAAGACATTTTGGCCAAATTCAAGAACGTTGTTCCTATGGCATCATTCTTGGTAAGACGATCCCTGAAACGTTTATACTGAAGTGTCAAATATGGTTGTGATATTACCATCACATGTGCAGCTGTGTATGAATGAATGAATTTTTAGCTCTTACCAGTCATACATAGTCAGCTTGATGCGTTCACACATGGACGGGAACTAAAGGAAGAAAAATATGGGTTTGTTTCTGCTAAAATTCGAATCAAGCTCATAAAATATTTTTTAACTAGAATACATCTTTTTTTACCTTGACTTGGAGGTTGATGAGTTGATTCCATTCTGGATTTGCATTTTTCTCAATGATTTTGGTGCATAACTAAGCCAAAATATATGATTAAAAATCAGCAATACTTAAAAAAAAAAAATAGCTAAACTTATTTTCTTTTTAGTTAATATGAATACCTTTTTCCCAGCAAAGCTGACTTCCAAGTATGGATCCACCAGGTTTTTTCGATCTCCATCCCCCCCAAACACCTGTTTTACCGTCTGAACAAACGCATCATCCACTGCAACATAAAATAGTTTCTAGATAGAAGTTCTTTGAAGGTATTTTGACTGCAATGCATACTTTATTAACTTATTAGTCACTTACTCTGTGGCATATCCTCAGCACGGTAGATTTTAAGGCTCAGAGTGGCCCATCGCATTGTTATACCAGCTGGCACCAAAAGATTGCTTTCTATGTCTTCCTGCTCCTCGCTTATGTCCCTCCTCTCAGACTGCACCCAGGAGAGGAGAGGAAAGGAGAGTGTTTCATGGTTGTTTTCATTACTGATCTATACTGTGTGTCTAGTGGAAGGGAATTTGATGATGACTCAGAAGGTACTAGTACCGGTGGTTCATCTCCAGTGCCCACAACAATTATGGTGACTTTCAGGTAACCTCTGGCCCCTGACCTGGAGTCATCAGGATCACTCAAGAGGAGCCATTTCCTCATTATGGCATGACCTACACATGATATTATATTTAGCCTGTTACAATACCCACATGTAATGCATACAAACAAATCTTTCTTCCTTTTTTTTTTACGCATATTTTCTATGGAAATACTGACCTGGTTCATCATAGATGTAGCCCACATCCAACTGGGTAAAGAAAAGACAAAAAATGTCAGCCTGGTGGTGATAAAATTGTGAGATAAACAAAATATGAAGAAGATGCACTTGAATTGGCATACCTTAAACTCTCCCATTAGACTGTCAGCTCTAAGGGAGAAGGCGTCATAAACCTGTGATGAAAAGGAGGATTACCGGTTCAGAAATTTACAGAATTTAAAGGCACCAGATAGATGACAAATCACATTTTTATAACACAATTTTCCACGCACCCGAAGACTAATGCTCTCGTCAAACAGCTCTGAAGGCAGCATGTTCACATTGTAGAAAAACATCTGAGGGACAGAAAAAAAGTCATGAGTGAATCAGATGTTACAGTCTGATGTTGGACACACTTTGTTTTTGTGATTGTGACAGACATTAAAGGACTTACAATTGCTTAAACTGAGGTCATTATGCTTTGGAAATAGCTGAGAGAAGGGAAACGGATAGAAGGTGAATTAGATATAGAAGAAAGCTGTGGACACTGCTGTCAAGCTCATGTCAACACTGCCAGTAAAGAGAAGAAAAGCTTTACAAGGTTACTGAAGCTGGTGGGGATTGAGTGGCAAAGAAAGTAGATCAGAGAACAGGCAGTGCGAAAGGCAAATAATCATTAATACTTTTTGTGAGAGAGGAAGTATTTTCTGAGATTTTAGACTTATTACCTCATCAAAAAAAGGATTATTTCCTCTTCTTATCCTAGTCCTGTGGGTATTGCCGCATGCATTCACCTTAACCACTGGTTTGACGTTGTTGCCAGGCAGCTGACGACCCTCAATAACTCGAACACGGATCTGTAGATTGCAAGAACGAGTGAGGCAGCTGAACAAGCAGTGAGGCAATTTAGCTGGATCCTTTTTCAAAAGGTACCATTACCCCATTCAGGTTGAGAAACAACTTATTTGCTACAAACACAAACCTGCTGCTGTTCCCAGAGGAAATGTCATCAATTGTTTTAACTGATACAAGAAAGATGACATGGGCAGCATGGCGGCATAGTGGTTAGCGCTGTTGCCCGACAACAAGAAGGTTGCGAGTTTGGTTCCCGGGCCTGGTGCCTTTCTGTGCGGAGTTTGCATGTTCTCCCTGTGTTTGCGTGGGTTTCCTCCAGGTACTATAGTTTCCTCCCACCGCCCAAAGACATCATGTTTAGGTTAATTGGTGACTCATTGTACGGACTACATTGTCCGTAGGTGTGAGTGTGAGTGGTTGTTCGTCTCTGTCTGTCTCTGTGTGTTGGCCCTGCGATGGACTGGTGCACCCAATGTGAGGTGGTAGAAGATGAATGAATGAATGAAGGGTTTCCACATTTCAACATAAATGATAAATTTTATAATTCACTATAACAACCTTCAGTGTGTATTCACACTGGTAAAACCAGCTGTCCTTCAAATGAATAAGGATAAGAATTCCCCTCTAAACTGACATTGTTGAATATCTAGGAATAGAGTACTTAAAAGTCAAACAATACCTGGAAGTCCTGAGGCTTATTGGCCAGGGCCCTGTGTCTTTTACGACTGAGACGGATTGGCTTGCGGAGCAGTCTCCCAGGCTGGTATGGTGTAGTGGGTGCCTCCGGACTTTCACCCTGACCTCCTCCCTCCAAATCTGCCCCCACCTCATCACCCTCATCACTGCCTCCTGTCACAATTATCACAAATATATTTAATATTTCAGATTCTCTTTATAATGTTTTCTCAGCTTTCCTTGTATCCAGCATAAACAGACAACAAACACCTAAAGAACACCTCAAAGCCTACAAATCGTAATAATACAGCAGTTCTGTAACTAGCAGTAATAGCAACAAGTAATTTATCAAATTTACAGATTATATATGGTTGAAAGATTTCATCTTTTGGTATGTGAGTCAGTGTCCACTTACCAGCATCAACATGAGACTGGTCTCCATCAGGCTGTTCGTTTGGATTTGGAGTGGCATTGACAGGTGGCTCATACCCAATAATCAAATTAATGGTTGCCTAAAAAGCATGTTTTCTAAATTAGCATTTTCACCTCTGCTGTACATGTCTGATTGATGATGAGTGACTTATTCAAATAGCAGACATCATGCAGTTCAAGAGTTGAACATGGGATAGCTACTATTCATGTCACAAAATTAAATTATCCATGCATAGAGGCAGTTTAGGATGATGTTACCCCAATAGCTTGTTGTTTCTCATTGAACAACGGCACATTCTTGGATGGGAGGGATTTCACTTGACCACTAGCCAAGTCTCTCAGAGAGATTTTTGCAGAGCCAATGAATCTGAAAAGCAGTTAAATGCCCTTTTTGGTTAGACAGCCACAGAAAATAAAAGCAAATGAGAAATTGCAGCTGGACAGACAAAATATGTACTGCAATTACCGTACAGCAACTGTAGTGCATGAGAAGTGGACAGTTTCCACTTCCTGATTTCACTTCTTCATATATATTTTCATACCAACCAACAACACCTACATTGTTGCTTAATGTGCCAAACAGAAATGATAGAGCAACTGTGATTAATAACCCCCATGCATTTGCAACACATGATTTTTTTTTAAAACAGCCCTAAACAAAGAAGTTCATAACAGTGGAAAATCACTGAGTAATTGAGGACTGAATAGCCAGAAAGGTGTTATTATTGGGGTCACAGTAATATTGACCTTTGATCTCATTCTTTCTATGAGTGGGAGGGGGGTTTTGTCTGAATAACAAAATAAAAGTTTCAGCAGTGTAATGAAGCTATTCTTTTTCAGTTTCTGTTACCATTTTTTTTTATCTTTCTTTCATCTGTTGTGTGGTTATATACAGTTAAAATATGACTGGGAAACTTTTTGCCTTGACATGGACCAGTTGATATAACTGGCGAATAAAAGTGCACAAGAAAAAATATGGAGATGGAAACAATTAACATGTACCACAGGCATGTGCCGGGCGCTCTGAGGGCAAATTAAAGAAGTCAAAATAGGGGTATGTGACAAGACATAGTCAAACATAACTAACTACAGAAAACACACAATCATTTCTACACTTTTGCTCATGCAATTTTTTTTAGGCCTTCAGCTGCGGAGGAAATCTAACAAGAGCAATTGCTGTTTTTTTCCATTGAAAAAGCCACATACACAGACTGGTTTGTAGAGACAAAGTAATTCAGTAACTGGATACATAGCTGTCTTAGTGAATTTGAAAACAAAACAAAACAAAACAAAAAAAGTGTATTAGTTTTTGGATGTGAGCCAGTGAAGTAAAAGAAACTGACTTTTTAGCGACCATGACAGACCCATTGAATAACTTTCCTGGCATTCACACACACTGTTAAGCAAATTTAGGACTATTAAAAAACATTTTCTATACAGATGGAGCAGAAAAATAATGGTGCAACAGATTAGATACCTTTGTGTGCCTGCCACAAATTCCTTTTTTTTTTTTTTTTTCCAAGATTGTAGACTTGGTCACAAACTGTTGCCTGCACTTCCCCTTCAGTCAGCTTGACATTGAATATAATTTTCATTTTGCAAAGCTTTACAGGCTGAACCACTATCAGTCATCACAGATGTACAAATTACAAGCCAGAGCAGGCTCTCTTTCTCACCCCACTCAAGCCAGGCACACAGAGATCATGGAAAAATATCTTAGTGCCTGCGTGGCTGGGGAAGACACAAAGACACTCCACCATTTCTCCCACTCTTTGTGCATGACACAAAATAATTTACACTATACACAATCAGTGACCAGAGTGACTGGGTGGAAATATTATTTGTCTATCTTATTGAAGAATGAAAAATTTACTCGGATGCATAATGTTGGGAAAATATTAAATACACTGAAAAACGAGAGAACATTAAGAAAGGTAATAAATAACACTTTTGGGAGTCTCAGTCTACTTTCGGGAAAGTTAATAAGAGGTAATTCTTCTTTTCCTTTTAAGGCAACATTCCTCCTGTAAGAGCTGGCCTGTTGTTGTGAGGGAGACAAAGCTCCCTCCTTACTGACTCTGCAAGTCTTGACATGATTACAGTGAGTCCTGTGGTTACACAGCTCGGTGACGTTAAAACATCTGCTATTTTCAACCACACTCAGAATAAATGGTACAGCAGTTGTTATACTGGTAGTGAAGCTGCAGCTGTTAAGACAACAGCATAATCACGTCTACCGTCTCAGAAGTTAAACCTCTGAGGTCCTGTAAAGTTTTCACTTTCAGCCATTACCTGATCTATGTAGGGTAACACGTATGTGTCCCCTTTGACAGATGCTTCACTCTGTCAAAGGGGAAGTTGTTCGAATTGAGATCCTCCTTCACAAAGACAGAAGTATCTTTGAAATGCTGGTAATTTGTCATACTGGAAGGCCGGCTGAGAGCCATGTATTCATTCATTTTAAAAGAAAAATGCCTCAAAGGCTTTGTGGCTTAGGACAACGCAGCATTTTAGCAATTTGACAGAATTACAATATGCAAATATGATCGTTATTTGCATGTTGCACACATACTTATCTTTGCCGATCGTTTCATAGTCTTTCACTACAACGTTGATGAATGAGGATGCATCCAAGGAAGAGCTTTTCAAATCAAATTCAAGCACCTGTGATGATCAGACAGAGCCATTAACTTAATATATAGCAATTTATCTCTGGCAACAGCGGATTTCAGATGAAGAAACAACTCTCCCTGGAGTAAATCTAGCTCACTCACTTCATTCCAAACCGGATTCAATTCATTGTCGATGGATTTGGTTTTCTTCTTTTCACCTGGAAAAGGAAAACAAAAGAAAAGCATGTTTACTTAGAAGCATGCATGAAGAGAGAGCTGGAAAACACACAAACAACCTCCAACCAATCAAACAGAAATGACCAAATAAATCATTTGGGGTAGAGGCACTTGATATGAAAGCATCAAATATATGAAAATGAAATAATAAAGTGCATGCTTTTGGTCTTCTTCTGACCTTATAAGGATGTGTTTTCTTTATGAATCACTGAGGAATTAAAGTGCTGCCACATTTAGGCGCAAAAGTGATGTCCAAAACGTTCTGGACGACTAAAATATGACTGAGATCACTTTCACAGAGAGAAGAGCCAATAAAACAAAGTGGCAAAGCGTTAGTCAATAGTGAGTCTCTCACCTCTGAAGACCACAGCAGCTATCGGATCTGGGTTTCCAAGTTTCTTCTTGGGGATCCCACTGGCGGATTCAACAATGACCCGCAGCATTTCGAGTGTAAAACTAAATAACAAGTCCGAGTTTATTCATAGAAACAAACCATATTCTGCCCAGAGAGTGGGAGTCTTCACAAAGGGAAGTGAAGGGGACAGATGTGAGGAGGAGAGGAGTGGAGACCGGAGGGCAGCCTCATGCGTGACTCATGGGCATGAAACACAGCAGGCAGCCTGGGTGGTGACAAACACTCAGAGGTCCGCTGTGCAGGAAAACACAGCGTTCTGAAAATTATCCACATCTAACACAACAACAACAAAAAAGCTTGATTTTTTTCTGGAAGTAGATTCATTTGTTATTCAGGTAGATGACCGGAGTCAGTCTATTCTCCTCTTGGACCACAATGCCTCCCAGTGGTCAGGTTCATAATGCAACAGGGGAAAAAAGAAGAAGAAAAATTAAATAAGTCTCCAAACTCTGACAAGAGAAAAGACATATAGTTAAAAAAAAAAAACGTTGTCTATTATTTTATATTATTTCGTTTCTAGAAAAAAAAATCGCGCGAAATGTAAAGAAGGGACCCTGAACGCAGCACAGCAGACTTAGAGACTAACGGTTAAAGTCCTGTCGGAGTAACGACCAATTCACATTCACCACAATGTTTGTGAAAAATTCATTTTAGAAAGGTAAGGAAGTAATGTTTTAATAGAAATACGCTAAAAGACTAAAAAAAACCACTCGTGTTTAAAGCTGCCTTTATTTTAGCTAACATTGGGCATTGGCGCTATCTAACCTTACATGGCGTCGTAGTCAACATGTAGATTTTACTGGCTAATAAACAAAAAGCGTTCAAATATAACAAATATTGTAGCTCCTTTTGAAAATGTTAAAGTAAAAAATGTTCTGATGATATTCATGATTATGGTGGTAATCTCGTTACAGACTGAGAAAGTGGCGCCCTCATTCCCCAGTGTTGAACACCGTTAGTTATTTAGCTTGTTGTAAACTTTAGCTAGTAGTTTGAAAATAGTTTAAACTTAGTAATTTAAAGGGTAAATGTTAATCATTAGCTCAACAGGAGCATTTATCAGATGATCCTGGGCCTTTTAACCATTATACATGATCTTCATCAGTAGATGAAGATGGCCATTCAATGTAAAGTGGATATTTTTCATTAGACCTGAACACTGGATTAAGTTTGAACAACGACATTTGAGGCTTTTTCTAATGATTAGTCCACTACCAGATCATTTCAATTACAACAGGCACTTTTTATTTAAATCCAGTCGAATAGAACACAAAAGTTAATATTAATGTACCGTAAAGTTTTTAAATCAATATCTCTTTGACAGAGCATCATCATAACCTCAACATTAAAAGCTTAGATTTACAACATACTTTCTCTAATTGTAAAATATTTTTTCCCCCTTATTCATCAGCTTTAAGTAACTTATTTTGCAAATGTAACTATAAGGAAACAAGCTTAAACCCATTCAGAATGTTTATGCTTGAAACTGTGTTTTGACATCTGTTTAACTTCTCTTATCTTTGTGTCCGTCTCTTGTAAGATTTGCGAACAGACATGGCTACCCCCAAATATAAAGGTTACCTCAAGAAAAAACGCTACTTTGAGCCTAAAAAGGTTGTCAGCAACCTGAGGAAGGAGAATGCCTACCTGAAGAAGACCATGGTTGAGTTGTCTCGTCAGCATTCAGAGTATTACAATCTAGTAGAGGTAGATTTTGTCAAACCACTACTTGACCTACGTTAGTATTCATCAATATTATTCACGCTGTTTCTGTACCTTTTTTTTTTTTTTTTAAATAGCGTGGGGCTTTACCGTTGCAGAGAATTAGTGAAACCATATTTTCTTTGCTGTCTGTTGGCAGGGATTTCTGTCTCTTGAAAGTGTCAGGCTTGAGAATTTGCAGCAGACGATGACCAAAGATGATGAGACAGCTTTGCCGAAAGGAGAGCACCTGGTGGATGTAGTGAAATTGCAGAGAATATCTGTTTATACCAGGGAGCTTGAAGAAATCACAAAAAAAGTTGTGGGTGTGGCCACCAAGTGTCAGTCTCTTAAAAACAATGTCACAGGGAAGAAGGTACAGTAACAAAAAGCACAATGTGGAAATCACATCAGATGCAGTTTTTTCACATGGAGACTAGAGCCAATCCTAGTTGACATTAGATGACTGGACAGTACACAGAGCTGACATGTCTTTCCTGAAGTAGATCCATAGTAGTGATTCTGCCTTGGGAGTTTGGTTTGCAGCCTCCTCGAGTGGCTCACCACTTCTATACCAATAGATGGCAGCACTTGTTTATAAATGTCAGTCTAACGTTGAGAGGCAAAATACTGTTCTCCATGTGCAGAACATACCATCATAGTAAAGTTGTAGATATTGTGGAGATCCAAGAACTCTGATAATCTAAATGCTCTGTTTTGGGCCTTGTTGTGACATATCACATTGTCATATCATGGTCACTACCAGATGTCTAAAGCTGTGCTGTCTTTTGCTACATATTAGGACTCTGTGTCACATAAAAAGGCTTCCGCCACGACAGTAAAAGAGTTGCAAAATCGGCTGAGAGATGTAAGTGTTTTGTTGTTACTTCACAGCTGGAAAGGATATCCCCTTGTTTTATATTGCTAATTTTATCTTTTCTAAGTTTCCACTTTGTGTATGTGAATTTTTTTATAAGTAAGAAGTTGTGCCTGTGTGCAGTCCACATGTCAGGGTTTGTGCTTTGGAGCCATCCCCCTTGGCACAACTCTGCTTCTTTCCTTCTCTGTTATATGCTTCTCATTCTTTTATTTAAATCCCCCAAGGCCTTGGAGAAGAACAAGCAGTGGCTGGAATATGACCAGCAGAGAGAGGCCTATGTGCGGGCAGTTATGGGCAGAATGTTATGGCTGGAGAATCAGTTGAACGAAGCCAATCAGGCCTTCTCAAAGCAGCACAATGAAGAGCATTCAGTTGGTAAGCCAGAAGGCCAGTGGGCAGTGGGCATTCAACACTGGGGCAACAGACTGTCACAATAAGGTTTTCTTGATATTGAGATTGCCTTGGAATAGCCTGCAGTGACAGTAAGTCTTTTTTTCTACATGGTCAATGTTTTAAAGTGTACCTAACATTGATTTATATATTATTTGTATTTATTTATTTAAATCTGTGTAAGTTCCACCTTATTTTTTATGTTTGATTTTCAAACATTGTCTGCTTCTCATCACAGAGAAAGAGAGAATACTCCTGATGCAGGAGTACTATGAAAGACTCCTACAGAAAGCCAAAAAGGAGCTACACTTGCTCAGGGAACAAGTTGACAGCACGTACCAGAAACTGGTAATAACGCAAAACTGGTATGTGTGCTGTAAAAAGATAATGATAACCTTGTATTTGCACAAACCTGGAGAAGATGAGGATGATGATTGGCTTAATGACAAACAAGTTGATGTGTAGGTGCAAGGAAAGCAAGATGAAGGTGGAAGAGCTCAAGAAGCAGGTGCACAGTGCAAAAATGAGCAACAAAACAGCCCCAGAAGAACATCATTGGTCTGAAGATGAAGAACAATGTTTGAGAGATGAGACCAGAGACCTCCATTGCAGACTGGATGCAGAGAAGCGCAGATCAGCTAACTTTGAGTTGCAGGTATGACTGTCCCCCTCCCCCCAAAAAAAACATCTTAAGTTATACAAGTGAGGAAAGCCACCAAATAAAAAAGTGCACTTTTCTCTACTTAGGCTAATATCTTGCAGAAGTATATGTTAAATCTTCATCGTAAAGACCAGGAAAAGATTGCAGACCTTGAGCGACAGGTATGATAAGCACACTGACTTTGTGTGGACCTTAGTAATGTTTCCTCCTTACTGAAATAAGTCCTCAGTATTAGCTGGAAACTAAAGGATGTACTTAATGATTTACACTTTGAGGATTCTTTATGAGGGCATGTCATACTACCTACATCATTCCCTTCTTTCTAAAAAAAAAAATATGATTGTGCTGCTCTCACCTGCACAGTATTAAATTTCTGACTGCAGTGCTAACTTTAATTTTCAGATCAAGATTTCTTTACAAGACCTTGAGGATGAGAGGCGGGATTGCTCTTATCTAAAGAAGCAAATGATGAAAGTCCTGAAGTCACTGCAAAAAACAAAAGATGATGTGACAGAGCAGTCAAAGGTTGGCATTATTTGTAATTAGTATTTTTTGCTCATTTTCTGGTAGCATGACAAGTCAATCAATCAAAACACATATTATAACCTTATAATTCCAAGTCATTTGAGCCTCTGTTAATATAAAAAATATTTATTTGTGTGTCTTTAGGTGTTGTTGGTTAAGAATTATGATGTAAAGTGAACTTGCCCATAACTGACAAATGCCAACATTTTTACTGCATTAGCGAGACCAGCAGGGTAACATCTCGTGTAAAGTGACACGCCCATCCTCCCAGCTCCCCAGAGACCGGCCAGCATCAGTCACTCACTCGCTAAATGAAAGCTACCTGGAGTGTCCTGGTTGCCAAGCAGAGTATCCTGTCAGTCACCACAGAGAACTGATGAACCACCTGGATAACTGTCTCGACTGAGCTGAGTCCTGAACCTCTTTTGTTCATTGTAAAAAAGAATTATTTCTATCCATACTGTAGTATTCCAGAAGTACTAGTTATCTCAATAAACTACAGTGTTCAGTTGCTAAGGCAGTAACTTGCGATTTGGCAATGTGTGTGTTTGTGTTGGTCCAGGCTGAAATACTTCAACTTTTAAAAGCATAACCGTGGAAACTGGTGCATTTACACTGTTCCCAAAGAATGAAGAGAGACTGGGGTGATCCCCTGGCCTTTCCAAGCAAAACTTTTACTTCCATTTGTGACCAACAACCTGAACAGCTAATCACAATATGTATGATTGTTAATTCATGCTGCCATAGGTCGCTATCTCTCTCCAAGTCTCGCTCTGTTCAAACCAGATGAATAGCTCAAAACAGCTTGTGGAAGTTAATCCCTTTCCTTTGCTATTTAAGGACTCAGATTAGTATTGCTAACCAACAATATGGAGAGTCACAAGTCAGTGCAGTGACTGGAGGCTTTGAAAGGGAACATGACATCAAGGCTTGACCTCGCCTAACAGCTTAGGAAAAAGATGATAATATGGTTTAGACACTTCCTAAGTCTCTGTACGTTACAAGAACATTTCATACAAAAGGTCTTCATGGAAAGTTCAAATACAGTTTGAACTTAGTCTGTCTAAGAGGCAATCTTAGGGCTAACCAGAAGGTTGTTTCCCCTGTAGCCCTGTAGATCATCACCACCAGACATAACAGATACTGTCAGAGAAAGACAGGGTGTTTTAAATTAGATCTCTTCCTGCAAAGTCAATCTTGTAACTTCTGCATAGACCAAATAAAAGTGGTGTCCGACTAACTAGATCTCAGCAGCTGATTTACACAGTATCACTGTTCAGCAGGTGCAAAGAGTAGAGATTAGAAATTGAATTAGCCTACATGGCCATCATGTTATCTCAGTTCACAACAACAAACTTGTGATTAAATCAACAGGTGTTCTTCAACAAAGGATCTACACTGTGCAAGGATGTGTTGTGATATTGTGCAAGTGCAAAATTTGCTTAAGTAACAAGACCACAATGTAGCACAGGTTGCAGAAGAGAAGAGGACAAATACCATCTTGCAATGTTTCAGCTGGAGCAAGCAGCAACAGAAAGGTTAGTCACCACCCTCCATCCCTCCTCCTCCTCTGCTGTATCATTTATTAGCTTCATTTGTCCATTCTGCCAGTCCCCACAGTGTAGCTGTAACTACCTTTTCAGCCTCTATGGATCCTGATCCTTACACTCACTTAGTCCACTCGAGATTCTTCACATACTTTTCCTTCTTCTCCGAGTTGCATCCCTCTGACCATGGCTATCTCCACTGTCTTCCTGGTCTCTGTGGCAACGAATGCGGGAGCCGCTACCCTGGTAACGTGGGAACGCAGACTGCCAGCCAACAAGACAATCCTGACCCTCAACTTGTTAGTGGCTGACTGGCTGTTTGTCAGCATGATCCCACTGATAGTGGCAGTGCGCTGGACCATGTCCTGGAAGCTGGGCTCTACAGCCTGTCACAGTTCTCTGTGTCATCTGTATGAGCGGCTGCCTTGCCATCACCTTCCGTCAGTGTGGAGAGGGTCCAGGCAATTCTACGGCTGCAGGCTGTGCTCATGGTGAACCACAGAATGGTGACCATCACCATCATCTTCATTTGGGCCTTCTCTGCACTCACTGCTTTACCACTCAATTTGTTCATCACTGTGATGGAAGTGAATTTCCCCGAGCAAATTGGGATGAATGAATGATAAAAGGCAAGCTTCCTACACTGTCCCACCCTGTAATGCATGAATTTCCTGTGTATTTTGTTCTATCTCCATAGGAGCATTTACACATCTATACTCTAAAGTGGCCTGACACAACTGGAGAGATTGTGTGGAATGAGTCCTTTACTGCGCTATGCTTCCTTCTTCCAGGAGTCATTATTGTGGTCAGTTACAGCAAAATATTACAGGTGGGTTTACTGTGCTCTTCACTTGGCAAAAGTGGCAAGAAGTGAAGACATAGTTTAATGGATGGCACTTCTTTTAGGATCGTGGAGTAAACTCACACTTTGAGAGAGTACCCTAACAAATGCTTGGGAAAGACTAACACTAAGATTTTTCTGATGTTTAGCCAACCTTACTCAGGCTCTGACTTCACTGGTAAGGCATTTTAGTTGGATATATTGTTGATTTTGGTTTTTCCAGAGAATAAGGAGGATTTAGGTGCAATAAGGATGATTTAAATGAAAAGGAAGCAACATTTTAGTCCTATAGACTGAGTACTGTAAACCTATTACTTTTGGCTGCTTTATTTTAATTTTGTTCATGCATGTGCTCTTTGCTTTACTCTCGATGATGATTTTTCATTTACTAAACAATTTCCCTTGAACTGTAAAAGGGAACCTACAGGAACCATTCATTCAATGATTCGTGCCAACTCTTGTCTATATATTTACATTGGCCTTTATCTTCCTCTGTGAATATTAGTCATGTTTCACAATTGATGCGTGGGCTTTGTTGCTTTCTGAAGCTGAAAATGCTGCATGTGGGTTCAGAGCTTTGCACTATCAACTGTCAATATTGCACTGGACAGCCAGTTCTACCAAAGTGGGCATAAAGATGAAAAATGTTACTGCGCTGCCAAACAATAATTTTAGTTGTGGGAAGATTTAATCGACGTGGAGATAAACAAATCAATTAGGTGGCTCATATAATGTCACCAAGTACAGGACCAACATTACACTATGTAATGTTATTTTATGTTTTACAGATCACTAAAAGTTGTCGACGAAGGCTTCAAACCCATAACAGTCAGCTCCCAATTGCTGAGTACCATGTCTCCCGCCAGGACATGAAGCTCTTCTGCACTCTGCTGGTCCTTGTCTCCTTTTTTTTTATCATGTGGAGCCCTATTTTCATCAGCACCTTCTTCATTCTGGCCAGAAACTTACTGGGTCACCCGCACATCTCCTCCACCACGATCTTCTGGGTAATGACCTTTACACTCGCCAACTCAGCCCTCAATCCTACCCTCAACTCAGTCTTCCAGTTCAAGCACGGCTGGCGTGAGCTGTGCTTCGGTTCTGCTGTAGTGCCACTGCGAAAAAGGTCTAGTGGCAGCAGATGAATCCATGATTGTTGTGATTAATCGATTCAAACACATCATGGTCTGATCACCTTTGGTAACGCTGACGGACCACGTAGTCTTCTCGTGGAAGGTGTACTATTTGTTTTTTTCATGCTTGTCGCTCTCCTAAACTGGTGGTTTGAAACTGAAAGAGCTGACGGTGTTCGAACAATCTAAAAATAAACATTTCCATAATTTTTGATATTTTCATTAATTTCTTTAAATCTTCAAAGAAGACATTTCTTTTGAATGCCAAATCATAAATGCTGTTGTTAAAAGCAATGAAGCTATTCAAACCATGCTCCATTTCTAATAGTGCCATAAAATGGCAGTAAATCAAATGTTCAGAAATTGCCAGAATAGCAATCAATCAACTGACTAAGAAATAGAATTTGAAGCATCTTTGTGCCTGTCATCACAAATATTTCAGTCTCTGCAGTCCTTGACCTTCCTCCTGACACAGTTCCAAAGCTTCAACATGATCAATAATTGATCATAATGCTAAGTAAGAAAAGTTTACAGGACCACCTTCACATAAGTCTCTCTTTACATAACTGAAATGACACTGTCCTCTGTACCTGCATCTAACAAAAGAGCATCTGCAAAGACTTTCAAAAAGTCATTTAGTTGTGTCATTTCCTTTTTTGTCATCTTGAGGAAGAAAGAACCTGCAGCTCAAATCAAAAACTATCAAATTTGACTTATATAGCACTAAATCATAACAAAGTTACTTCAAGGCACTTTACATGTAGAAAAAACTCTTTATAAAATTATGTAAAGAGGCCCAACAAATCATCATCTCATCAAGAGTGATTAAAATCCACATAGCAGTTAACAATCAATAAACACTGATTTCTCCCTGGAGGAGCAGCTGCAGACCTGAAACAGACTACATTTCTGCTGGCCGTCAGTACCTGATCTGAATAGACCAGCTGTTTATCAACCTGGATTGTAATATTACAACTGTGGCAGTGTCCTAGTTTCCTTATGTTTGATAGCATGATGTGAAATCATAGGCAACTGATACTAAACATACATTTTTATAATATATTCTTACACATGGAGAGACTCTTTCTCTCTATGGATTCTGTCCTCAAATCGCTTGTTGTCATACAAAGTTTCTCAGACACCATTAGACACTTAAACACAGCTTTTATTAAGTGGTCAGTGGCGCGTCTGACCGTCTTTGCCTGGTGTTATTGTTGTGGTATTATCCTAAGCCCCCTGAAATCATACAGCATATCCTTCTGCTTTTTAAATGAGTTGATTTGGAGGCATAGCGTCTAATTAGAGAAGAGGTGAGCCAGTCATGAATATGTATGTCATCAATAATCAGATCCAGGAAATCTCACTTTGGAGTGATTGCAGTCTTTCTTCCAGGTCATACTGCAGGTGCCATAACTCAGCTATGACCTATGATGGGATTGGGCCCCACCAAAACGACAAGTGGCTGGATTTACTGGTTAAGAAAGCTCAGGGGCTTTATGACTTTTACGTCACAGTCATTAGTGCCCCCTAGGATCCCCTTACACAGTAAGTAAGCTACTCACTGCCTTCTGTTATACTGGGGGCAACATTGGAGCAGCAGCTTCAGTTCTGGGAGCCCAGAGGAGGCTGGGAAATGTATCAGTAGCATCTGCACCGCTGCTTCTTCTGGAGGACACCTTCGGTCCTTTGCTCTGCTTCTCCTCCGGCTGGCTGTATCCATCTGAGAGGAGCATCGTTGTGCAGCTACTGAGGGAACCTTTCATCCGAACTCGGACGAAATGGCAGATAAAGACACTATAGAGAAGTTTCTGGACAACAATCCACAGTTTGCAAAGGAGTACTACGAAAAGAAAATCAAAGCAGATGTGATCATTGCTGCATTCAACAACCAGATCCAGGTCAAAGAACCAGCCTCTTACAAAGATGTCTCCACCATCCAAGAGGCTGAGTTCATATTTGAGCTCATAAAGGAGATGCAGGGCAGCAACCCGATGGAGAAAGCCCTGCATAAAATTCTCCAGAGGATCGCTCTGCTGATCCAGGCTGATCGCTGCAGCTTCTTCAGCTACAGGTCCCGTAATGGAGCATCTGAGGTGTCCACAGTCCTCTTTGATGTGACACACAATTCACCATTTGAGAAAAATTTGGTGAACCCCAACTCAGAGATTGTTTTCCCCACTGACATGGGAATCGTGGGATGGACAGTGACCACCAAGAAGCCCCAGAATGTTGCTGATGTGAAGAAGGTGAGCAAATAAAAGATTTAATAAATCAAATAAGAAAATTTGAGTTGCAACGAACAGGATCTGAAGCAGGTTATAATTCAGTGCGTTAGTTTTAAATTATCCTTTGCTGGAGTGCTGAAGGAGTAATAAACATAATACTATATCTGGACTGAGATTTCTTATTGTCATCAGCACATGAACTTTAACAACTTTCCTGTGTTTTGGATTTTTTTCAGGACTCTCATTTCAGTGACTTTGTGGATAAACAGACAAAATACACCACAAAATGTATGGTGACTGCTCCCATCATGAATGGAAAGGAGCCCATCGGTGTCATAATGGCAATCAACAAGCAAGGTGCCAATGAGTTCTCCAAGAGTGATCAGGAGGTGAGTCGACAAGATGTTCAGGATGTTCCTAATAAAAAAGTATTTATGATGACGGCCAGTATGTTTGCCAAAATGACTCACAAGCACTAAATCAAACACAGACTGCTCTCGTCTGTAATGTGAAACTGAGAGTTGAAGCTGCACTTGAGGTTGACAGATACAGATAAGTATGAGGGTTATATCCTTATTTTGACGTGGTAAAATTGACAACTTTGGCCCACCAGCATCCTGTCTCTGGCCTGCATATTTAGAGGCTTGACTTTGTGCTTTGGGTCACCACCATTATGACAGCGAAACATCTAATCCAGTTAGGGAGGAAAACCTCAGACATTTTTTTCTTGTCATCCAAGTGGAGATTTGTCAGAGAAAGTGATTATAATCTGTTGCTGCTCGTTGCTCAAAGGAAACACGTGACTGTTTTTCACAAAGCAATGTGATCCTTTGTTCTTTCATTACAGCTGTTCAACAAATATTTGAACTTTGCCAGCATGGTCATTCTCCAGGCACACACTGCTTACATGTGGGAGGTAGAGTCGCGGCGAAGCCAGGTGAAAAAACACAACCATAAATCCACTCCAGTCTAGTTTCCCCAAGAACAACTTGAAAATAAATGATTGCTCTCCTCCCTTTCTGTAAAGGTCATTATTGTGCTGCACTAATAAAAAATGGAGACATCAAATCCCAAGCACTAATTGTTTTCTTTGCTGCAGGTCTTGCTGTGGTCAGCCAGCAAAGTTTTTGAGGAGTTGACAGATATTGAGAGGCAGTTTCACAAAGCCCTGTACACAGTGAGGACATATATCAAGTGTGAGAGATACTCTGTAGGCCTCCTGGACATGACCAAAGAAAAGGTGTGAAGAATAAAGTGCTCAATTTAACCTGCGGCTGATTTTTTGTGCACACAGTTATATCCACAGCTACCTGTACTGCCACATTTATGTGAATGAAAAGTACATAGCAACATTATTTTATCCTTTTATCCACCAGGAATTCTTTGATGAGTGGGCAATCAAACTGGGAGAACAGGAGCCATACAAGGGCCCCAAGACACCTGATGGCAGAGTAAGTCCTTTGTGATTATAATGTTATTCTTAACTACTAATTTGTGCCCAATATGTATATAAAAACCATCTTTTATGTTTCACTATTCAGGAAATCAACTTCTACAAGATTATTGACTACTTGTTGGAAGACAAAGAGGAAATTAAAGTTATCCCGTATGCATCATGATGTGGTTATTTGCAGATATTTAGAGGTTGAAGTTCAAGCGTAGTTACTGATTCTTCTCTACTCTCACAGCGGCCCTCCTGCAGACCACTGGGCTCTTCTCAGTGGCCTCCCAACGTATGTGGCTGAGAGTGGATTTGTAAGTTCCACTTTTGACTCATCATTTTGAGTACACTCCCTCTGTTTATCAGTGAAATGATGATGCTTATATGCTCATCTCAAAACATGAATGTTAAAAACTTCTTTTTCATCTCACAGATCTGCAACATGATGAATGTTGCAGCAGATGAATACTTTTCATTTCAGGTGAGACACTCCTCAGTGACAACTCTTCCATTCTACTCAATTCTCTATTTTTTCACTGTTTAGTGACATAAGAATATTTCATTTGATTTGATTGACAGAAAGAGGCAGTGGATGAGTCTGGATGGACTATTAAGAACGTCCTGTCCCTCCCTATCGTCAACAAAAAGGAAGAAATTGTTGGCGTTGCCACCTTCTACAACAGAAAAGATGGCAAACCATTTGACGAGACTGATGAACAAATTACTGAAGTACCTAAATCTAGTTATTTTTATTTGTACATTTAGTTTCCTCATTAAATCATGACATGACTTTTGTGTTAAATAAATGATAAGTAACTTGAAATGACATTAACAGTTTTTCATTTCTGCGTGTCACCAGGCTCTGACCCAGTTCCTCGGTTGGTCCACTCTGAACAGCGACACATACGACAATCTGAACAGGACAGAGTGGAGGAAAGAGGTCGCCCAGGAAATGCTCATGTACCAGACTAAGGCCACACCAAAGGATGTGCAGACCATTCTGGTGAGTAGCTGCCACACTTCACTGGTATAGCTTCAAACACACTGGAAACAGAATAGGTTAAGTTTCTGTTTCTTTGCAGAATACTCAGGAGAAGTTCGGCTCTGCACCTGAGGACTGTGACCAGAAGGAAATGTACAAACTGTTGGTATGTGCAGTGTATGGTTTTTCAGGGTCATGACGCTCCTTGTGACCTTTTAGTTGTTTATGATGTCATGCTAACTGTTTGCACCATGCAGAGGTCTAACATCCCTGAAGCTAAGACCGTGGAACTGCTCGAGTTCCGCTTCAGCGACTTCCCCCTGTCAGAGTTTGAACTCGTCAAGTGTGGTATCCGTTGCTTCTTTGAGATGGGGGTGGTAGAGAAGTTCAAAGTCCCAGCTGAGGTATAGCACTGAGTACTTTGAGATCAGTTTTTACACCTGGCAGAAAGGCAGATTACAAACATAATTTGCCTTTCTATGTTTAACCGTTTCACTGGAGCTCTCAGAACAGAGTCCTCATAGACACCTTTGTTTTGTCACCTTTATCACGCAGATCCTGACGCGATGGATGTACACAGTTTGCCGGGGATACCGTGACATCACGTATCACAACTGGAGACACGGCTTCAATGTTGGACAAACCATGTTCACTCTGCTGCTTGTGAGTCAGAAATCAACTATTTCACTTATGTGTCTCATCTACAGCATCTTTTGTTGTAACACACAGTGATATCCTCAACAGACTGGTAAACTGAAGAAGTATTACTCTGATCTCGAGGCTTTTGCCATGGTTGCTGCTGGATTCTGCCACGATATTGACCACAGAGGAACCAACAATCTCTACCAGACAAAGTTAAATTTTGGGGGTCTTTCTTAGTTGACAAAATTTAACCGACTTAATTATAAAAACAATGTAAAACCATGACTCTGGTTGACTCCTGCAGGAGTGCGTCCCCACTGGCAAAACTGCACAGCTCCTCGGTGATGGAGCGACATCATCTTGAGTACAGTAAGACTCTGATGGAGGATGAGGTGAGCCCTTATGTGTTGGCATGCTTTGCATTTTAACAGCTGTTGTGGTTTAAAAGAGACAAAAATCTGCTGTTTGCTGTCTGAAATCATTTATCTGCTGTCATTCACAGAACCTGAATATCTTCCAAAACCTCCAGAAGCGTCAGTTTGAAACCGTACAACATCTGTTCGAAGTTTGCATTATTGCCACTGATCTTGCTCTCTATTTCAAGTAAGCAGTGTTGGATGAGGCCACATGTCAGACATTCAACATCAGTACTTAACATTTCTAATGCCTCTTAATGTCCAAGAATTTAATGACTTCATTATTTATTTATTTTCAGGAAAAGAACAATGTTTCAAAAGATTGTGGACTTCGTGGACGAGATTCCAGACGAAAAAGAGAAGGTCAACTACATCTCCAACAACCCAACCAGAAAGGAGATTATCATGTACACACATCATTTATCATTTGAAATAGCCAGTAGTCACATGACCATTTCTCATAGATGCTCTTTAATCCATCTTTATACTCTAACTGCAGTTCAAAACATAAATCAATGATGGGTTTTTTTCTGCAGGGCAATGATGATGACAGCCTGTGACCTGTCTGCTATTACCAAGCCATGGGAGGTTCAGAGCAAAGTGTGTTTCTCATTCTCAGACATGACGACATGATTGCACACTGTCATTCACACACTGGGTCTCATTGTTTTTGTCCTGGTTTCAGGTCGCTCTGATGGTGGCAGCTGAATTTTGGGAGCAGGGAGACCTCGAAAGGACAGTTCTTGACCAGCAGCCCATTGTAAGAGCTTTAAAATCTGTTCTTTTGTGAAGTTGTCAGCATCTTCATGTCCACATTAAGTCATAACATTGGTAAAAATCTTCTGTTCTTTTTACAGCCCATGATGGACAGAAATCACGCTGATGAGCTTCCCAAAATGCAATGTGGTTTCATTGATTTTGTGTGCTCCTTCGTGTACAAGGTAGCCAGACACGACAATCATTTTTGAGCGTATATATATCTATATCTGTTCAATGTATTCATTTGTTCATCGTCTGCTGCTTATCCATTTGTGGGTCCTGGGGGGTGCTGGAGCCAATCCCAGCTCACACTGGGTGAGGGGGGGCACACCCTGGACAGGTCACCAGTCCATCACAGGGCCAACACACAAAGACAGACAGAGATAAACAACCACTCCCACTCACACTCAGACCTACAGACAATTTAGAATCACCAGTTAACCTAAACATGATGTCTATGGACGGTGGGAGGAAACCAGAGTACCCGGAGGAAACCCATGCAGGCACGAGGAGAACATGCAAACTCCACACAGAAAGGTCCCAGCCTCAGGAACTGAATCCACGACCTTCTTGTTGTGGGGCAACAGCATGTTGTTTCTTATAAAACTTCCTAATCCTTTGTGTTTGCAGGAGTTTTCTCGCTTCCACACAGAGATCAAACCCATGTTTGATGGGCTCAATAACAACAGGGGAGAATGGAAAGCTCTCGCAGATGTCCACGAGGCCAAAATAAAGGCCATTGAAGATGAGAAGAAAAAACTAGAGGGCGGAGGAGAAGGTGAAAAATGCTGATTGAAACATCGTGT
Organism: Remorina albescens; assembly: GCA_034769265.1. Classification (NCBI taxonomy): domain Eukaryota; kingdom Metazoa; phylum Chordata; class Actinopteri; order Carangiformes; family Echeneidae; genus Remorina; species Remorina albescens. Next base: position 9,655,401 of record CM068491.1, on the reverse strand, counting down.
TATTTGGTCCTTCGTGCTGACTTTGCACTTTCATCACCGTCTCACTGCGTTTCTCATTTGTTCCTTTTGCAGCTCAAGAAACTGGGAAGTCAAAGACATGTGTTATCTGCTAGACCTCCGACATATTTATGGACATTTGCCTGAGTGTATGTGTACGATGTGTGTGTGCGTGCGTGCGCATGAGCATGTGTTCACATAAGACAATTAAATTCATACAGTTTGTATGTGATGCTATGTAATTTAACTTATTTTTGTATGTGCTTAAAGCTCCTCTGACCTCAACCTCCAGTTGTTAAGAAGAGGTCAACTGTATTTTATTATCAATACTGAGTATAATCTAAGGATATCTAGCAGACTTCCTCTGGCTTTGGACATTGTATCAATAGGAATCATAGGCTGCAAATATGCAGTTTGAACTGTTATATCTGAATATTTTCAGAATATAAATGCTCTTATTTTGTAGAGACAAAGCTTCGTAAACTATTTTTTTCTTTTTTTTTGCTGTTTGCTTGTTTGCTTTTTTTTTTTTTTTTTTTTTTTTGTTGTTTTCTTTTATTTGAAGCATACAGTATGTCCCCACAAATTGGTGAGAGATGTAAGAAGATTTGTCAGAATTAGATTTGGTTATAATCCAGCTGGAGTCCCTAGGCTTTCCTTTTTAAGTCCTGTGCTTACATAAAGTAAAAATACAGTCCACCCCACTAATAAGTCAGTGTGTTCAGAGTACATGTGCCACTGAGAGTACAGGAAACACTGAGCACAGAGTGTAGAGGAGCAACAGGGGGAAATAACATCTTTTTGATGTGGTTACACTGTGGTTACTTGAAATATTGGGATTTTTTCCTGGCTCATGTCTCACAGAGTCTTCCAAACAAAGCTTGTGACACAGGTATCATGTATCAGGACACTGTCAGATACTTTTCAGTTCCAATGTAAGAATTTGAGCATAGGAACAAAACCTCTGCATAGGAATTTGTCACTGTCATGCCAGTATCGCTTTGAATATGTAAAAATTAAATATACATATGTGTAAGATATAAAAATGTCAAAGTTTATTTTCAAAGCATGCCTGCTTTGTGTATTTAATTTGGTTTGTAGCCAGCCAGCTCAACATCACCTTTTCATCAACTGCTAACAATCTTATTGGAGACCTGTCACTGATTTGGGACTTCTTGGGGATTTCTGTTTTCACACTGCACATATTCATTCAACAAACACTTGGATACTATCTCTTTATGAACAGTAGGAATGTATCGATTAGTGGTGTGTTTAAGGACTTTAAAATTATACAGAGTACATGAAGGAGAAAAATATCCCTGCTTCCAAAAACATACATCTTCCTGACCTCCTGTCAGGTCTACTGGCTGCTTAAAGCATGTCCACATCGCCATGCAATTTGACATTTGACCTCTAACTACTTAGCATTTTGCCTGACCTCAGTTGATAAGGCTAACAGATGTTGTGATGTGTCATATGAGGATAAATCTGAGAAAATCCCATGCAGGGCAAAGTATCACTGCCTCTCTAATGCTACATGCCAAATCTTCAGAGCTGATTCAAAGAGTTAAGAAGATCTTATTGGGGGGATTTAGATGAAAGATGCAAATAGTGTAAGATTACATTAAATAATTTTTAATTGCTGAATTGTAAAGAATACAAGAGAGCAATAATGGTGAGTTCTTTAAAGCAAAAATGAGAAAAGAATGTTGATGTATCTGATTAAATGCAATAAACATAACAAAACAATTGTATCACTTCACCATGATCCCAAATTTCCCCCAGCATCATTGAGGCTATTGGGAATTGTGGAGTATGAATATTTCTCAGCAATGGCAGTAATTCACTGTGTAGAATTATATACTTTTAAGAAGATATATGTCAGTGAGTGATAATCCCTCTGATACAGGTGGCTCGGGCAGGTGACTGACTTGTGGCGTGCGAACTGTATGGCTCATACAAAAAGCAGAGAGCATCTCAGTTACAAAAGCCAGCCTGTTGCATCATTGTAGGTAAGCCAGCTTTGTGAATTTACAAAACAGCATACAGGTTTGGAGGTCAGTATGTTCACTCAGAGCACATCTTTCCTGGACTGGAGCAGGATGATAGTCCCCTCTGTGTTGTACCACAGATGGAAAAATGATTGTTTCTGTTTAAAAAAATAGTATGAATACTAATTTGCATTTAAAACTATTGTTGATATTCATGATAACAATGTTTTAAATTGAAAGATTAAAATTGACAAAATAAAATGATTCAGCCACCTATATAGAAGCTAAAATATAGTCGTACAAAAAGAAATGATAAAAGCAAAACTCTTCATCTTCAGTCAGAAACAGGAGCTTATTTAAGTGTTTAGGGCTTATTGACGCGCCTTTGACGTGACTCAACCTCAGCTCTACATTTCCCTCTAGTGGGGAGGTTGGAGACAGGGTGACTGTCAAACATTCTATTCTTCGTAAATTAATTAATTTAATGCTTAAAGCCTCCCTATAGCTATAGAAACCCGCTGGGGAAATCATGCACATTGATACTGATGTATCATTGGCCACAGAAAACAAACAGCACAGATTCTGTAAAGCCCTTGAAAGTCAAAAACAGCAGGCACAGACAGATCAATAGCAGTAGCCAAATAGTTGCTGGACAGTGTCTGTTCTATTCTGGTGATGAATGATGGCATTTATGAAGCACAGAAATGGCCCATCATCTTGCAGAACAACAATAATATCCAGTGTTCTCCACTCAGTCTAAGAGCTGCCTGTGTCAAAAAAGAAGACATTTGTTACTTTTCTTCCTTCCTTTCTTCAGTGTCTCAGTGTCCACATTTACAGAGATTTCAGAGCAAAGCAGTCTCCTTCAGATAAGATCTCTCGATGCAAATGAATTTATTCCTCCTTTGCTATCAAACAGCTCCCAGAACGACCCTGCCCCTCCAAAATGCCCTGCTTTGATTTTTCACATGCAAAATTGTGTTACGGCAACAAACAGACACTAGATATCAAATGGTGAAATCACAACAGAGATGGAAACACAAGTCCAGAGCAGGATACATTTATACAGAGACTTTGTACATGTTTTCCACAGGAGGCTGTGATGCATTCAGGCCTGCCAGGCACAGTGGGTAAACATATTAATATGACAGCTCTGGAGGGATCAGAGAAGTGACACTGCGAAGACCAAAACCTTCTAGGGCTCCTGCAGTGGAGTCTCCAATCTGGCACACATGGAGAGCATTGCAATAAAACTGCAAGGGCAGTGCTTTAAACCAATAAAACTACAAAAGAGAAGGAGGGGGGGGGGTGTTCTGATGTGGCTTTGGAAAAATGAAAAATGAAACATGATGTCACGCAGAAAAGCACGACGGAACAAACAGGCTTTTTCAACCTGTCCTTAGTCGTGAGGGGCGTTGGGGGTGGGAAGGGGGTTTATTTGCAGAGCAGATGTCAGGGTGAGAGGAAGGCTTCCCCACACCCCATCATCGCACATTTTGCATCCACCGGTCGCTATGGAAACCGCGCACAAACCAGGAAATAAAGCCCAAATGCGCGCAATTATGAGTTGTTTACTGGTGTTGATATTTATGCTACACCCCCCCGGGGGGATTTGTATTGGCAGTCTCTGAGGACACAGTGATCACACACACTGAGGCTTCACTTCCATCGTGACAGTAATTTTTCCCGGGTTTCCCGCCCGCTTCCCGCATAGAAAGTCTGTGTGAGTCTGCGCCACAGGCGGCGATCCGCCGGCTCCTGTCAGGGTTTGGTTTCCTCCAGCTGATTCACCAGAAATTACACGGCTCCGTCGGCCCATTGGGCGGAATCGTCCGGGAGCTGGCCGGGTGAGTGGGGGGTTGGGGGGGGGGCAGTGTGGCGTTTGTTTGAAATCGCGGGCCTAGGCGTGGTTCTGGAGATGCTCCGTCTGCTCCCGCTGGGATCCCCACCTGCCCTCACACCGCGTCTGTCACCGCGCCAGCTGCTCTCCTCTCGGGCTTGAGGCGAGCGTCAGATCAGGGTTTTTTCCCCCCGACATCGATGAGCCGTCTGGGGGTGTAGAGTCAGCGGACGTGCGGAGCGTCCGGTTTATCACCACCAGATCGGCGGTGGCGGCGGAGGAGACCCGCGGCACTTCGCGAACATAAACAAGGGGGGCGGACGGCGCAGCTCTCGGCCTCCAGGCGGCGGAGAAACCACGGCGGCCATCCGGTTCATGTGCAGCGCTTTTTGTGAGGGGAAAAATAGAGCCAAGATGCCCAGAGGATCGTCCCTGCTCTGCCTGCTGGCGGCGGCGTCTGTTTTACTCGCAGTGGACGGCAAGAAAGCCAAACAGCCGCGCTGCCCCGCTTCATGTACATGTACCAAAGATAACGCGCTGTGCGAGAGCGCAGGTTTGATCCCCCGCAGCTTCCCCTTCGATGTCATCTCCCTGTGAGTTATTGTTCATTATCATTCACATTACTGCGATTCCTGCTCAGCATGCTGCTGGTTCAAACGTGTTTCTCTGCACAGTCACTCAGAGAGGCTTCAATGAGACTCTGCCTCAGAGCTAAAACGGTCTGTCTGTCTGTCGTGCTTTCTCCCCCACAGATCATTCGTCAAGTCGGAATTTACTCAAATCCCGAAGGAGAGCTTCATTCACACGCCTGCCCTGCATCTCCTGTGAGAAATCTCTTCGTTGATTTTTGTTTTTCAATCTTTGTTGCATTTTGTCAGTCCCCGGTGAAGTGATCTACGCCATGTTTAATGTTCAAGACACCCCCCGCTGATCTTACTCACAATATCAGAACTGATGTTGCTGTAGCTCTAATTGGGTGTGAAGAGCTTCATCTTTTCAGAAATTATTGTGTGCACCTTTTCCTTTCATGGCAGAGGTGGTGTATCCATCCAGGCTTTGTCCTCAACAGTATCTGGATGTATTGGGGAATCCCTTCTTTTCAAAGAGGGAATCCCTTTCACTCCTGTCTGTTAGGGTGGAGTATCGATTGACTCACCTTCTCCTTCAAAACAAACTGACTGCAGGAATCCTAATGGAGCATATATCTGTAACCCCAGTCCCATGTAGCTAGTTAATACTAATGGGGGTGTTGTAATACAAAGGGACGGGGCCTGGTTTCAACTGGAAATGGCACTGAACACCTGTGATAACTGGTAGTGACATACAATGACTTGGCGTTGACTCCAATAACTTTTATGCAGTAACCAAAAATGTTGGTACTATCCCTTTAAACCCAATGAAATAACCTCATTTGCAATTACCACACAAAAGTAAAATAAACTAAGGGAATTTATTACAAGAAAAATGAGAATTGGGAATATATATAAATTATTTATCTGGCTCACTGTTGACTTTTAAATGTGTCAAATATATTTACTGTTCACAACTCCAGCAATACAGACTCAGTCTGATCACAGATGAACTCAAATAGAAAAAGTGTACTGTATTGATAAAGGAAAATTAGCCCAAAGTCCACAGCCCATTCACACAAGGTTCATTTGAATGAGACAAACTAACACGTTGTGGGCCCAGTCGATGCTTGTGAGCGTGGAGGCCGGAAACTAGATGGCCACTTCACTGGGTTTAACCAGCATAAACAAAAATGCACGTGCAAAGAGTTAGTTCTGTACTTACAAATCCAGCCGACAGTCAGTAATACAGATGAGCAGGAGAAAAAGGGCAAAGGGCAATGCAGTTTCGGCGGCAAAGGGAGTTGGGGTGTGAAGTCACACAGAGCAGAAACAGCAGCTAGAAGTCTCTCTCCTAAAGAGCTCCAGGTCCCTCCCGGTCCTCTTTCTCTCTCCCTCTCACGGGTGAATGTCCAGTCCTGAACAACACAGTTCCTAGTAAACAAACTACAGGCTAATTCATGGCGAAATAACCACAGCATGCCTTACACAAATGAGCTAGTGCTAAATGCAATGCAAAATAACAGTGGGACACGCCACAGAGAGGCTAAACTAACGGCTAGCAGCGATTAGCATTACAGCTCGTTTTGTACACATTAAAACACATGCATTTACCTCTGGCAGCTTCTCAAAGGTCACACACAGCAGCCACGGGACGACTCTCTGTCAGCCTTGGTACTTTGGAGTGTTATATTCCTGTTCACTTTATGCTCATCCAGCTCGGACGGCAATATAGCTTCTGTCGTAGCTAACCTGCATTTTTACGGAGGTAAGGCTGATCACCTCCTCCCTCAACAAGGTGAGATTGACTACAGACAAGCCAGTTAGAGAAGAGAGAATGAGTGATTGACTTTTCATGCTGACATCATGCTTACATGCTCCAATACACACAACGTGGTCTGCACAAACAAACTATGATGGTTAGAACTCCAACCGTGAATTTAACTGTAAATACATTGACTGGTTTTAAACATTTTTAAACATATTTATACATTAAATTATGCCCTCTTTATTTTAAAGTATTCATCGGGGAATGAAATAAAATAAAAACACATTTTAATGTCCTCATAGAAATCTTATTATCCAATTTGTAACTCCAAGTAGTGAAACATTAACCACAGATCTCTTCCTCTGCTCAGCCTCTTTACAGCCAACAACCTGGAGTCTATAAACGAGGATGCTTTCCTTGGTCTTCCTCATTTGGAGTATCTGTGAGTATAGCCGGCACAAATTCATCCTGGAAGCTGTTTCTGAAAGATCAAATTGCCTCCTTCCTTGTGCACTGACTCAACACCTCTTTTAGGTTCATCGAAAACAACCAAATCAAGTCAATATCACCATATGCTTTCCGTGGACTGAAAACCTTGGTGCACCTGTAAGTATATGACTTCCTGTGCATAAATATTCCTCAGCACTGTAGGTCAGTGTAGGGCAGTTCATCACTTTGGCAGAAAGCGGGAGCAAAGACATTTTCCACTATTTGTGTCAGTACAAAGGTGCAGGTGCATGTAAGGACTGCTCCAATGAATCACATATTGCCACGTAACCATTTCTGCACCAGCATGGTGCAGCTGGTGATATGATTCTAAAGCAAATCCTCTCACTTTGCTTGTCCATCTCAACAAAGCTACGAAATTTGAGGTGTTTTACATGTGCAAATTGTTACAGATTTAGTCATTTAGGTAAAAGTCTCAATCAAGTATTTGTTTTTTACAAAGAAGAAAAGGTTTTGCCACAAATACAAATGCAGTGACATACTCTTTGTGGAATCCACCTTTTTCCCTTCTTCTTGCAGCAGAGAAACTCATAAAATGGCTGATGAGGCAGCTCTAAAAATATTTTAATGTTTCCTTACACAAGCAATATTCCAGCCATCACGTCTCCCCTGGCTCTTGAACATAAACTTCGCTGTACAGATACACTGCATAAGCTCCACAGTTTGATTTCATTTGGCCCTGGAAGTTCCTCTCATAAATTAAGATTCACAGCAGGACACACAGCATTTACAGTAACAGCTGCAAGAAGGTAGTAATAATCAGCACTTATGAACAGACGCTGTTTTCTGGTTGCAGGAGTCTGGCGTACAATAATCTGGAGGTGCTGCCCAAAGACTTGTTCAAAGGTCTTGAGGCCTTGACAAAAGTGTAAGTGTGAATTTTACTCCTCCTTTATTTGAAAACAAGGAGATAAATTGCACAGCTGCTAAAAGAATAATGCATGCAATCGTGGACAGCTTCCTGGCCAAGCTTCTAAATATAGAAAACTGTATCATTATTCCACTTCAACCAAGCCTTGAAAAATGTGTGGGCAGCCGGTGCTTTTAACACCATTAAATTTACATGCAGCAGCAAGGAAGAGAGATAATATGAAATCTATCACCGGCTGAAGACGCTTGCTTCTCTTTTTTAGTCCATCTTGATATAAATGAGAGCACGACATGGTTTCAAGTGCCATAGAGCAAAGCCAGCAATTGTTCTTGTATGACTGCAGTGTTTGACCAGCAGCTCTGCTCACAGCTGAGAGCAATCGTGTTCATTTAGAAGAGTTTGGAGATGAGTTTGTTGGTTTTTGTCTCTTCAGAGACTTGCGGGGGAATCAGTTCACCTGTGACTGTAAGCTCAAGTGGCTGGTGGAGTGGATATACAGCACCAGTGCTACAGTGGATCAGATCTACTGTAAAGGCCCGGCTTCGCAGCTGGACAAGAAGATCAACGATCTGGAGCCGCAGTCTTTTGACTGCATCACCACAGGTGGAGTCCAGGAAACGGTCGTAGTGTTCACACAATATTTTCTTTCGTGATTTCTTTTGTGTTATAAAGTTGGTGTCTCTCACAGAGTTTGCTCCCTACCAGTCCCTGAAGTTTGAGTCCATATCAGTGGAGGCTTTTTCCTTTGGGAATGACCAGTATGTGGTGTTTGCTCAGCCCTTCATTGGGAAGTGCAGCTTTCTAGAGTGGGATCACGTGGAAATGGTCTTTAGAAACTTCGATGATATTGACAGTAAGTAAATGTCATTTCAGATTTCCTGTAACGTGTTGAGGGGGTAAGTTGGAAAAGGAGCCATTATATGGAGACAAGTATCTAAGAGAATGTTGTTTTTATTCCTTCGCACTCCTTGCAGGCACATCCACAGTGATCTGTAAACCTCTGGTCATTGACAACCAGCTTTTTATCATTGTTGCTCAGTTGTTTGGTGGCTCTCACATCTATAAGCGTGACACTTCTGCAAATAAATTCATCAAGCTTCAAGGCATCGACATCCTCAAAATCCGCAAACCAAACGATGTTGAGACTTTCCGCATCGATGGAGAATCTTTCTTTGTCATAGCAGACAGCTCCAAGGCTGGATCCACCACCATCTACAAGTGGAACGGTAATGGATTCTACTCTCACCAGTCACTCCATCCATGGTACCGGGACACAGATGTGGAGTACATGGAGATTTCCTCCAAACCTCACCTGATCCTGTCCAGCAGTTCTCAGAGGCCGGTCATCTACCAGTGGAACAAAGGCACCAAGCAGTTTGACAGGCGCACCGACATCCCAGAGATGGAGGACGTCTATGCTGTGAAGCACTTCCAGGTCAAATCTGACCTCTTCATCTGCCTAACACGCTTCATTGGAGACTCCAAAGTGATGCGCTGGGACGGTGCCCTCTTTAGAGAGTTGCAGACCATGCCCTCTCGTGGCTCCATGGTGTTCCACCCCTTCTCTGTGGGCAGCTGGCAGTATGCCATCCTCGGTAGCGATTACTCTTTCACCCAGGTGTACCGCTGGGACGCCAAGAAAGGCGAGTTCATCCACTTCCAGGAGCTGAACATCCAGGCGCCGAGAGCCTTCTCTCCAGTCTCCATAGACAACCGTCAGTTCCTGCTGGCCTCCAGTTTCAAAGGGAAAACGCAGATCTTTGAGCACCTGGTTATTGATCTGAGCAATTAAGTGATTGTTTTCTTTTGGCCAATTGATAGGTTATCGATAACTTTTGCGGCCTTTGTATTTAAAAAGTCTGTTGCAGCAGATACACTGCAACACTGAAAGTTATCGTCAGGTGATCCTAACTCCAGAGTCGTCACTCTTTTTTTTTTCTTTTTTTTTGTTTAATCTCTCATTGAAATCAGTGCATGGTAAATGTTAAAATGAATGCATCTATCTCAACCAGACGTACTTGGTTGAGTTCAATGCATGAATCTCAAGTTAGGATAAGACCCAAGATGTTGTCATTAATGCATGACCAGGGCCTCAGTCAGGCTGTCCCATCCTGACAAATGAACATCCATGCTCATTAATCCATTATATCTAGCTTTGGCCACTAGGTTATTTTTTGTGTTCACCCATTCATGTGATTCAACAAAGTTTATAAATTTGTAATTTCATATATATTATCTACAAAAAGTAATAGCAAAATGGTACTTTTTAACCTATTAATGTGTTTAACTGAGCAAATCTGCCAAAACAAAATGTTTACATTTTTTGTCTTTCCACTTGTCTGCTAAAAGATTTGTAAATGAAGTTTTTGTAGTTTTAAGAGGGACCATGTCAGATAGATAAATATTTGTTAAGGAGATTGATTTAAAATTGTTTATAATTTGGAAAATATCAATGGTAAAGTTGTGTGAAAATCTACCTGTATATCCTTGCAACCTACATTTTTATCATTAATGGTTTGTATAACATTTTAAGTATTGAAAAAAGTTTTACAGAAGAAGTATGGCAAACATTTTGGGCACCCTTGGAACTATTTTCACATACTTAAAGGAACTGAGATGAAAACCTGAGGATATTGTTCATAATTATCTTTGACTAACAAAATACTTCAACCGTGTCATGATTAGGATGAAGTTATTGACTTATCATATATGCTGTCTAAAGTCAATAAAGGTTTACATCATCAGCTGTTGTCATCTGAACTTCCTGTTGGCAACACACACTTCATCGCTTCAGAGAGATAAGATACAGATCTGAGAAATCAAATCAAATAAGTACAAACAAATAAAATCCTTTTTATTTTCTCCAACAAAGTGCACGCCTCAATTCTACAAAGCAGCACATTACAATGTAATGGAATAAATACAATAAAATCTGCTGAAAAAAAAAAAAAAAACACAAGCAAGGAGATACATAAGTACCTGTACAATCACACTGGTGGCAGGACTAAATCAGGCTCTTTAGAAAGGCTCCTTGAGACAAACTGCTTCTTTCACTGTGATTGTTTGACTTCTCATGCATCTTCAATCCTTTGGAAAGATGCCCCGTCCTTTGCTTTCTCAAGTAAACCAAATTAAACCCTGCTTTTTTTGTAATTGAGTAACCAATATAACATGAAAGAAACAGATGCAGATTCTCATGTTCATACACATCACCCTGGAGAACTTGTGCAATAGCAGCAGGACCTGCGAATCACTTACCTGCTGCTGAGAGAAAATAAAGTGAACACATTTTCAGTTTAACTGAAGTTACTACTAAGTCTATTTGGTGGAACTTAGTGTTTTTTTCTGTAGGCAAATAAAATATAACATAAAAGGCAAGGGAACACATCCCTTTAATATTCCACAAAATAATTTAGTGCTCTTTAAATAAAATTAAAAACACTATTTTCATATGGTGGCTCTTAAAAAAAAAATAATAAAAAAAACCTCACAGACTGAAAGTATAATGCTCTAAGGGACATCAATTATATTAGGAAAGAACTCAAACTCCATGAAAAAAGACAGTATTGACAATAAAATTCTGTACAGAACTCAAAATCAATATACAATACAGTACCTGCAGATGTTATGCATACAGTACAATTCTCTTTTTACATAGTTTTAGTATGGACTCCAGCCTGATCTATATACTGACTTAACACAAGTGGAAAAGCGGATATTTTAGCTTTCAGTAACTTTAATGGTCATTCAGCAAGGAGTGTAGCTCTTTAGAAAAAGAGAGTGAAAACATTATTGTAGGATGGTCGTCTTCAGTTGCATCCTGCATGTGTTACTTGAATGTATCCTATGACGAGGAGCAGCAGGCTGATGAAAGAGACAGAGAGCCGGACGGAAGAAAGAAAAAAAGGCAGGGAGGGTGGGGGCTAGAGGATTAGCTGTTTTTGCTGTCTCCATCACAGAGGTTAAACCTTGTGAGATCTCTCTGATCCACTACCCTGTACAGTACATTCGTGGCCAGTATTGCACGTTACCAGCCGAGTCCACCCTGATTCTACGCGGTGAGGACCTTCAGTGCTGAATTTCGCCCTGTTAGTCAACACTAATGCAGTGATGAGATGAAACGCTAACCAGAGCTCACCAAAGACTGAGTGGGATCTGCTGTCACAGTTTGAGCTCATTGGCAATTTTGCAGGCAATATTCTTAAAGGCGATGGATGTGCCCGATATCCTCTTGAAGCGCACGCCGTTGAGTGAAAGGCGAGGCAGCTTGCACACCTCCATCTCCCATTGGACCAGGTTGTCCTGACGAGCGTCACCATGGACACAGAAAAGCAGGAAGCGTTCTCGCTGCTCGTAATCACAGCTGTTGGCATCCAGAACCTTTCGAATCTCCCTCATCATCTCAGCGGGCTCCATGGAGGAAGTGGTCTTCATGGACCAGGTGAAACGCAGCGAGCGAGGCTTGGAGTCCCGCCCACCATCCTCTTTAGTATCACCAGATGCACTCCTGTAGCAATATAAGAAGAAGGCAGAGAGAGAACAGATGGGGAAAGACAGAGAGTTAAAGAAGGTGGAGTTTGTTTCCAGATTTTCTGTCAAATCTACATGTCAATCAGATTCTCACCTTGGTGTTTCTGTCCTGGCACTGGCTTCTCCCTCACTAGGCACCCTGAAATAAACCAGGAATAACTGTTACTTCCATGAGCTGATGCCAACACACTCTCCCTAAATCCACTGCCGCCACCACCCCCATCATCATCATCACTGGACACTAAGAGGGGTGTCAGGCATCATGCCAGGAAAGAATCCAAACTCCTAGGTTTCAGGGTTCAGCACACGATGAGGTGAGTGTCACTTTTGGAGGCACCTTCACAATAACCAACAGCTTCCTACCGTCTACTGTACACGACCCGTCCTTAATCCCCACTGATCTGTAAGGAGCGTAGAAGTACGTCTAAACCTCTGATCTGGCCTGCGTAATTTGCACGACTTTTTCTGATAAGCGCAGTATGAAAGCCGGGGGAGAGTAAGGAGAGGAAAGCCAGCAACTTGAGAAGCAGATGTCATGGCTTAGTAGAGGAGAAGCTGGTGAGACTTAAGGTTTGTTCTCGAGCCAATGGACACAAGGGAAGGAAGTACACGGCATAACAAGGGTGTCAGTAAGCAAGGATGTTGTGTGGGCAATTACGGAAGGGGTTAAGGAATCAAGGGCCAGGTCATTGTGGGAATAGTGTTTTTTTGTCTTTTGTGGACAGGAGGTGGGGGGGCAGGTGCAGCAAGTGTTGTGTTTTCCTACCTCCGGGTCGACCTGAAAGACAGAGCTCTATGCAGAGAGAAAAGGAGAGAAAGCTGTGAGCCTCTACCAGATGGGGCAGCTTGAAGGTGACACTGGGAACTAACTGGTCTATGGAAGAGGAGCTTCTATCCTCTGCTTGGCATTTTGACAGGAAAGGGTAACGGTGTGCTTGTTTTAATATGGGCTAAAAATTGGGAATAACGGCACATCTGTTGTCAAGAAGCTGGAAGAGGATGTGATACTTTCTGTTTCCCCTGCTGAAAATGTTTAGATCAAGTATTCTAAATACATTTGTACACCAAGTATTCCTCAAATCACTTCCGTTAGATATTTTTAAGCTTAACCAGAGACATACAAACACATGGACGATACTTTATTACCCTTTGCACATTGAAATTTAGTGGAATATCTCAACATAGCTTGGCTCTGTTACTGCTGATCTTGCTGATAGACAGCAAGATATAGAGAGATAGATTGATCCACTGAGTATGGAAGAAGAATGCATTTAAAACTGAAGCATCCCTTTAATAACCTCATAAACACTGATATTTTGTCGCTGACACAGTCACTTGGATTGTATAAAAAAGTGATCTGTGGCCTTTTATTTTTTTGATTAAGTATAACGTCACCATGTGAAGGTGAGCATGAATACTTGAACTGTTCGGTGCAAGAAGTATTAACTAGAAACCAGTGAATCATCTGAGTAGCCATTTTCACCTGCGGACGAACTTGGAGGTGATCTTGCTGATTATTCCAGTGGACGTGCCCCTGCGTTGCTGGGCAAGAGCACCCGTATCATGGGACAGAGTAGGCGAGGCAGGAGGGCCATTGTAGGTAGCACTGCGCCGGTCTCTGAGCTGAGCGCCGTGGAAGGTGCTGCGACTGGTGGTACCACGAGGGAAGCGGTTCTTCTCTGGGGTACTAATACTGTGTGCAGACGGAGAGGTGGAGGGACCCCGTGGAGAGGAGCTGCAAATTAAACAGGCATAGGAGAAGATCTCTAAAAGGCTGACTCAAGTGTAATTGAGAAGTAAAAAACTAATACAGGGTCACCAAATCTTCACCAAAATAGTGGATGATAAAGCTCAGGCTGCTCACCTGGCTTTAAGCTCTGTGTTGTCATCGATGGGGGGCAGTGTGCTCTTTGAAGGATGTCCTGACGATGACATTGACTTCGTGTGACGAGGTCGTGTGGAGCTCATTGCAGTCGATGGGGTGCTACCTGACACCTCAGTCAAACTGGAAACAGAGCATAGAAAGTATCAGCACATGAAGAATATAATGTTTCACTAAAACATGCTCATTTCTACAATGGTGTTTATTATGTTCAATAAAATTAAATTATTTACTGTGAACATTTGTTTACCTGCTGTCTTTGCCATTGGGAATAGCTGAATAGCGGTCAGTTGAAGAGCGTTCACACACATAAGTATTTCTGCGAGTCATTGATCCATTGGTCTGTTAACAAAGAAAAGACATGTTTTATATTTTAAATGAGTGAAATATGAGATATTAATTACTTGAGAAATTTATTAAAGGAGACGAGGTACAAAATGAAGCTGTAATGCCTTTTTCCTTAGATGTAAATTCTTTCTGTCACAGTGGGCCACCCACGCTAATTTGTTGTATGTGTCTGTGACTTTCTCACCCCCACAGCACTCGTAGTTTTCTTCCTCTCCTGCACCCCAAGAGGCGAGGCAGGAACGTCTCCTTTAGAAGTGTTGAGCTCAAGCCGGCGTGCTCCGTCCCACTCCTCCCTGTGGTCACTCTCCACACTCAGGGCCTGGCCACGCTTTGTGTACGACACCGCTGGGGGCACAGACGGACCCACTAGGAGAAGCCCACATATGGAACCAGGATTAAATACGTTCCAACAAATATATCCTTCATTTTACAATTCTGACGCTGGGAGTTTAAGACAAAAAGAGAACGAATGAGGACAGTGTCTTCATTACAAATGGTGCCAGGAAAGCCACTAAAAGCCAGGATATACACATTATCCAGTCCATCACATATACTCTGCAACAATAAGTTTCATAATTGTACAGCTATAGAAGCCAAGGTGAGCAGGTACAAGGCAAAGCTGTTCCCTCCTCATGCTTTGAGGTGCTGTTCCTGAGGGGTTCACGGGAAAGCAGCCAACCAGCAGATGGCGGCAGACACAATGGCCCCAAATGACACAGAAGGAAGCTGCCACACAACCAATGCAGTGGTCAGGTTGAGTCACCCATTTGTGTATTTGAATACACTGCTTATGAAAATTAAACCCCAATAAGCATTAAACATAGATCGTAAGTCTAAGGTTAATATGCACAATTTTGGTTAACTCTAAAGTAAATCTATGAACACACAGATAAAATTTGTTTTATCACTTGAAAAAATATCTTTTAATTAGCTTTATTCTGCCATATAAATGTGGCGGTGAAGGTAGAAGTGCTGTAGTGCCTTGTTCAGAGGCCCATCAGCTGGGTGGATACAAATTTAATCTTCAGCGACTGAAAGCAACTTCCTCCTACACAACACGCAGCCAGCAGCTCTCTCAGAGCTGGAAAGAATGAGGTTACTTTACTTGGCTTCTCTACGACACCACCACCACCACCACCACCATCATCATCATCCCCACCATGATCACTGTAGCGGCGCTGCTTCTGATTGGCCGAGATGCTGCGTGTGACCTTGGGATGAGCGGGAGAAATGCTGGAGCTGTTGTTGATGTCACTGGTTGGTCGCTGTCGCTGGCCCAGGACGCTGTTAGTCAGAGGCTCACTACCCTCAAACTGAAATATTAAGACTCAGGGTGAGGCATATGATCAGTACATCAACTGCTGGTGATGATGTCAAGACAGTTGTTGGTGTCAAGACGGCTGGAGTCAGATGCACTGACCTCTGGAGCTTTTCTGCCCAACAGCAGGTAGGTGGCCATGACATCATCATACTTCTGGCTATGTAGAGACTCTGTGATCTCATCTTTAGGGAAACCCATTGTCACCATGAGCTCTGAAGACAGACATAAATCAAGATAAACCACAAGTGACAAATCATAGAGTGAAATCTACACACACACACACACACACACACACACACACATACAGTAAGACACACCTATTCTGGATGAATCACTGAAGTCTGCCTCAGGCTCGATGTAAGGTTTAAGCTCCTCCTCCTCATGACCCACATTCATCCAATGGTCTTTCATGATTTGCTGACAAAGAAACAAGACCATTAGAATTTGCATGTCCTGCGCAATTACTTCAACTGTAGTGACATAATTAATCACAACTTATATCAGTTACATTATACAAAATGACAATCAAGCGCAAGCTAATGATGATAGTTGCCAAATGGATGACTTTTTTTTTTTTTTATGAAACCTTTTTAATCACAAGTCAAGCTGTGGCTGAAAAATAGTGTGATCACTGGTTATAATTAGAAGGAAACTAACATTGAGGGTCAGTCTGGTTCTGAGTGAATGTGTGCTCTAATCATCCCAGATAAACTGGATGTCGTTATGGATAGTTTGTGTCGTTGATCTGGATAGTGCAAACAGCCAGGTGACAAACTGTTCACCATTCACCGTGCACGTTTCCAACAATGTCTGTAAGCAGTACATACGTTGTCAAATTGATGAAAATTTTTTCTGAATTTCTTCTTTTTTTCTCTGTTTGCATGTGTTCTGTTAAGGTGCAGTGTGTGGAGTGCTTCGGTCCACCCAAGGTCATACCTCCAAACTGCCTCGTTTGACAGGGTTAAGCACGAGTAGTTTCTTCAGCAGGTTTTCACAGTCTGTGGACATGTAGAAGGGAATGCGGTACTTTCCTCGCAGGACCCTCTCCCTCAGCTCCTACAAACAGAGATGATACCAAAATGAGAAATGACATTTTGTCATTTGGGGAGTTAAAAATCAACACAGTCACTGTATAGAGTCTTGGCAAACATTTTAGGAAAAAGTTACCTAATCACTCCTCCAACAGGTACAGACACATTTGTGGTACAATGGTGAATGTAAATCCAATATTCACTCTTGTTGAGATCTGTTTTTGGTCTACATTATCCTAAAGGAATATCTTTCTGAGTTAAAACAGAAGGGTTTGCTGAAAGGCACTTAAAAAGTTCTATACAACTGAGGGAAATAAAACAATTGGTTGGTAATTCTTTAGGAGGTTGCCAACCCCGTTCACATTATAGTCATATGATCAATTGATTAATTATTGTTTGTGTAGCTTAAAAAAGGACTCATGAGCCTGCCATATTCACTGCATTTTAAAAACACTTGTTCCTAAACCACTGAATTATTAAAGCAGGGTTTATATCGCTTTGTTGTTGACACACACAGGAAATCGGCCTGGATTTAGTAACCCAATCTTTGGTTGATGCATCCTAATTAATTTAAATTCCCCACTGAAAGAACCCAAGGGTTGCAAATAATTAAGCAATTTTTTATGTTGCCTTTAATGTCTACAAATTCTGACTAAAATAGAATTATTAATGTAGTTTGATGCATACATCTACTGTGATTGTTTGTTAGTTCCCTGCTTAATATCTGAGTGTGTTTCAAATGAGTTACAGTGTTCAATGTGTCCTCTGAATATGCCTTTAGGCAAAAGTGTTTATACTTCATAGTACCAAATATGGATACTATACGTATGAACAATTTTAAAAAAGAGAGCTTGGGAGGTAAATTCAATCTAAATGGTAATTAAAAGGAGAGATATTATGAGTCTCCGATTTAACAAAAATGCCCTGCAATTAAATATTTTGAGGACACAAATGTGACTCTACCTTTAGACAATTAGAAAGTCAATGTGTCTTTTCTGGAGGTGAAAAAAAAAAAAGATGTGTTAACTGCATTCTAATCAGATGGTCAAGTAACAAAGTTAAATGTAAAGAACTTTTCAAGCTTCTGTTCATCCCAAAACAAGAGTAAGTAACCACCTTTAAGTTCTGTCCATCGAAGGGTAGTGATCCGCTAACCAGTGTGTAGAGGATGACCCCAAGGCTCCAGACATCCACTTCTGGTCCATCGTACTTCTTTCCCTGGAAGAGTTCTGGAGCAGCATATGGAGGGGAGCCACAGAAAGTGTCCAGCTTACTGCCCACGGTGAACTCATTGCTGAAGCCAAAGTCGGCTATCTTGATGTTCATGTCAGCGTCTAACAACAGGTTCTCTGCCTGGGGTGGAAAGAGATGGCAAGAAATTCAACATAGATTGACAAGTTATCAGCACAGCAAAAAAAATTATTAATAGAGATTTTTCTTCAGTTAGGGCACCTTGGGATGGATATTACTGAGGCGAAATCAGATATCAGAGAGGCTCAAAGTACTTGTTTGGATCCTCACCTTAAGATCCCTGTGAACTATCCTCCTCTGGTGACAATACTGCACTGCAGACACAATCTGAAACACAGCAAATGTCATAAGACGCAGCATGTATAATAAAAATTAATTGTTATACAGTTCATCACAGAGAAAAAAAACACACAGACATAAAAATGTGTAGCATACTCATATATGTATAAATAAAACAAAATCTTCATGATAATGTCTTATATTTGCGTTTAGATTTTTTTGTCTGAGCAAGAGTCCAAAAATCAAAAATACTGAATTCACAAAGAAAAGTAGCAAAATTTTATAATTAGAGGACTTTAAACAATTTCCAAACAATTTTTGTTTGGAAGTTACTAAGAGGATTAAATGATGTCAAAATAATTCCAAAATAATAACATGAAGAAATACTTCAGGTAAACAACAAAAAATATGAAAAATAGTATGAATTGTTGTGCCAGATTACAGCCATACTAGGCTTTATCTGTAAGTGAACAAACAAATAAAAGTTCCTTCAAAGTTTCATGTTAGCTAGCATGACAGCTATCAAATGAAACAGTTTTAAACTCATTAGATCAAAATTAATTGTTAATATGGCAAAAAAGAAATAAAATCATTATCGTCATACATTTATCATTGTAATTGTTTTGTTCAGTGATAATTTACGCCGCCTTGGGCCACTTACAACATTGTTCATTTACAATAATCTCTGCCAATGTCCTACTGTAAGTATTGAAAATTTCTTGCTGGGACTTGACAGAGGGACTTACATAAAATGTTTGAGCATCACAGGGCCACTATCTTTATCATTTCCCATGGAAGTCAACAGCCTACAGTTGACAGGGACACTTCAGTAGTATATGCTAGAATAGCTCTACTATCAATAAATTCATGAACTGCTGTATATGCCTTATTGCTCTTGCAGCACCACTAGGTGTCAGAGCAGCATCTATAAGCAAGTTGTTCTCAGCCCCTGTTCCCTCAGACAAAGTTATTAGCACTCGTTATTCCCTCTGCAGTTGGTGACGAAGCTTGATCTTGGTGCATGCAGTCCTCTATCTGAAAACAGTAATGGAATGACGACAGAGGTGTGAGAACTGCGATGCTGATGACTCACCTGTCTGAACTTGGCCCTGGCCTCCTTCTCTTTCATTCTGCCATGAGCTACGAGATAATCAAATACCTCTCCTGTAGTAGACAGAAGAAATACACTATGTATAAAGATTTTCAAAATAATACAATCATGCTCACTGTTGGGTATCTACCAAATGGCACATTTTACTTATAAGTAATTAAGATGGTGATCATCTATGAGTCATAGATTTTTAAAGATCAGGATACTGTGTGATGAAAATTTTAATTAGAGGCGGCTTGAATTTACGTGATATTGTGCTTTGTCCGTAAATGCTTATGCTAGTGTGCAAATACCACACAGGAACACACAAGATCAACCAAACATCACACATTTAATGGACATGTGGTAGTGCGTCACTCACCCCCACTGGCATACTCCATCACCAAATAAAGGGTCTTTTCTGTCTCAATAACCTCGAATAATTTCACTGCAGGAGAAATAATGGGGTGAGGGAGGAACAAATCAGCTATTTGCAGTATGGCAGATTGTTTTTAGTGTCTACACTGGTGTGAGTTGAATGGTCTCAATGGATTAAAACTAATGTCTCAGTCTGAATCAAATATGAAAATAAAAATGAGTCAACAGGCCATCAGTCAAAATTATCACTCAAGAGATGATCAAAAACCAATTGAATTGTACCTTTAAAAAAAAGTGCAAAAAAAGTGTGATCTCTGATTTTATTTAGGATGAAAATGTCTTTGACAGATCAAGCAAGTCCTACTGATTTAACTGGTGTAATGGTCATCATGATGCTGCAGGATCCAGTTTAGACTTACCTATATTTGGATGATTCAGTAACTTCATGATTCGGACTTCCCTGAAGAGCTGTTGAGACAAAAAGGGATATCTAATGCATCCAAAAACATATCAAATGACATTATAAACATTGACCCTGCATGTCAGCTCTCTGAAAGCACCATTAGAAAATATAATGAAGCATACATTAATGAGCCTATTGAAGCAAAGTGAGTCGCAATTAACCCTAAACTGGATTACACTCTGGGCCTCATATTGATACCTTAGCCCTGCAGATCTGGAAAATTAATCATCACTGAATTTGAGCTACTTTACAGGGTGTAATTTCATAGGTATCTGCAGGGTGGAAATGTTTGATCCTATCTTGTGGGAAACTACAGAAGGGGGGATTTTCCCTTTTGGTTGTTTTTCATAAGACTCCTCTACAGAACACATGCACACATGCAGTATAGTAGCTCAGTGCTGACAGAGCACTCAGAGTTATAATCATTAACTGTATCTCCTCAGTCTTGCTGTTTATGTCAGATGAGCTCCTTCAGCCACTTAGAGGTGCTGTTCAATCATTCACATTCTGCTGATTCCCAGTCGTGCAGTGCTGAGGGTGTGTTTGAGTGTTAAATTTCCACACTCACTCAACTGGGATTTAGCATCTACTACTACCTGAAACACAATGTACCAGTTTGCAGAACACTTTGAGCAGAGTGACCACGAGTGATGCTTCCATCTCCAGTTTACAGTTTATTTTTAAATGAAATGAATTACCACTACCCTAAATGTCATTACTGAATATGTCAAAGTAAAAAAATAAGAATGAACATTGTAGTGCTGTACATGTTTAGGTACTAGTGTGTGTGTGTGTACACAACTTTTCTAATGGCCCTAAGTCTTACATAAGAACTGAGATAGTCTATGTTTCTAGGTCATCAATGCAACCATTAGCAGCATGGGCAGGCCTGACTCTGTAGGACCTCTCAGTTACAGTCTGGTTCAACAACATGCAGGTACTCTCTCTCAGTCTAAATCTTTCTTCTGTTCTCTGTCTCTACTTGTTTGCCTGACTTGTTTTCCTTTTTGTTTTCTGATTTCTAATTCTCATCTTTTTTTTCTTCACTGTGAATCCAAAGCCTGGCATTAATGATTCCTCTGTGCCATAGAGCGCCACTCTTATCCAAAAACTATTTAAAATGCACCATGAGACACACTGGAACACTGAGTGATGTCTTGAATGAACATGGGCTGGACTTTACCACAAACACGATCCTGTTACTGAAATACTCACTAGGACATCAAATGTGCATTAATCCGCAGCTGAAAATAGATCTGGTCTGGTCAGAGTCACAGTTTTCCCTCAAACAAAGATGAAATCGCCCCGTAAGCTCCCATCTTGAATTTGACCAGAATTTCAGGAAAGAACTAAATTTCTACCCTGACCACAATTTTCACACTACAAAAATGTAAAATGCATGGCTGCGTTTGTCTGCTTCTCCTGTTCAAAGCAGTGAAGTCAGGTTGCTGATAAAACATATGGTTGCTCTGTAATAGTTGCTTTTTTCGACAGGCTCCCTGTCCGAGCTGAGGGAGCCAGCAGAGTGTGTTACTGCGTGCTGAGCGCCAGGTGCTGTGTCACCATGGAAACCACTAATCACACTGTCAACAGCCTCCATTCATCATCTTCAAAATTCAGCTTGACTTCTGCTGTTAACAACCAGCCAACTGCAACTACATGAAGCTAATGCCAGCTAACTGAAGCTAACTGAGGCTAAACACAGCTAACTGAAAGATGTAGAAGGGAAATGAGGCTAAAGTGAGCTCACTGAAGCTGGAGCTGCCTCAAGCTAAGTGAAGCTAACTCCAGCTAAATAAAGCTACTGTGAGCTAACGGGAGAGAAGTGAGGATAACAGCAGCTAACCAATGCTAATTCCATCAAACTGATGCTCAAAGGTCAAAGGTTCAGCCTAAGGACCCCCGCAACAGGCACACATTTCAAATATCTCATTACTTATTTCCTCTAACTCATTGAATAGCTGTTTTAACTGTAATTGTAATTATTAAGGTAATATATTTGGGTAATTGAAATCAGACACTATTCTGAACCACTCTGAACTGAAGGATATGGGGAACTACGAAATGTAACAGCTCCTTCTGTGTGGCAAACCTAGCTTCATACTCATCAGTTGCTATGCCGGCTTGAGAGATTCCCCTATGGTAACAAAGTCACTTAGAGTGGAGAAACACTGACACAACAACCATAAGATGTCCTGCAGTACACAAGAATAAACACATAAGACAGTCTCTATGCGCCCATCCAGACATCCATCAAGATAGAAGTTGTTGATTATTGTGAAAGCAATGGACTGAGAAGTCAGTGTTTATCTTGACCTCATATCTCTTCCTCTCTCCTGTTTGCGTCATCGCCCTAAAGCCCTTCACATGGGAAGCACGCGTGCAGCCACTTGGAAACAAAAATTAGAACAAATCTGAGAAGGGCAGTGGAAAACGACACCAACAAACAGAGTGACTGTCAATATAAGCTCAATAGTTATGTGGCTGCCATGGAGACTGACAGGAAGATAATGAGTGTGGAGCTTTGATCCAGTCTGGTATAAATATCAATAATATCTACAGACACAAAGGGGAGTCGCAGTATGGCGTAAAATAGTTTCCAAGGTGGTTTTGGACAAGGTGAAATAGTAGTCCAAATTTAAAGTTCGCTTCCTTTGAGTTAAAATTACTTTTTGAAGTTGAAATTAATCCAAATGGTCAATTCAGGTAAATAATTGAAACTGTGATTTATGAAAATTATTACAAGAAAACAAAATGCATATTACACACATGAAAGCACACCATTTCCATGTGCCTGAATCATAGGAGTTTGTGCCAGTGACCTACTTCCAGCAGCCTAGGGGCACCCAGAATCCCAAACTAGCCTTAATTACAGCAGAGTCCCCATGCAGAAGAAGCAGAACAGCAGATATCAGTCTGGGAGCACTTACAGGAACTGGCTGGACTATTTCAGTCACAGCAGCACAGCTGCTCATTCAACATGGAGATTATTGATAGGATGAGTAGTCTGTAAGAAATTTTTTCCTCTAATGAGTGTGTGTATGCATGCTAACAATACCTCAAAACCACTAAATAACCACTGCTTGCTGTTTGTAAGAGAGAGGCAGAGAGAGAAAAACACAGAGTAAGGTAGAGGGATCACAATGTCACTGACATTCAGTGTATGGTCATGTCCTATCCTTCGACTGCTGAGGTGCTGAAAATAACCACAACAACTAAAGGCACATCTCTCTGTTGCTATTCCTCTCTGCTTGTGCAGAGATGTGCTACTTTTTATGATGTGTATGATGTATAAGACCGGGAGCAACTGAGGAGCCAACTCAGGAGCAGACCATCATTTTCCCGAAAACCCAGTTTTAACTTTTAACTACAACTGTGACAGTGTTGAAATCACATTGACTAACAGGTAAAACCAGCAGATTTACCATTTAGTTTAGTAATATGAGTTACCCAGGACAACAGTAGGATCCATCCAGTGTTCAACATTATTTAATAAAACTATTTTTTTCACAGTTTATCACAGGGTAATGAATCCATCTTTCATTCCACTGCTTAGTGTACATTTTGCCTTGGCATGTAAAAAATAAAACATCGAACTACTGTTTGTAGCAGCATTGCTTTTGGGTTGGACAATATTTTGATATTACAGCAATGTGTATAACAGTCCTGTCTGTCTAAACACATTCCACTCATCTGAAGAAGACCAAAGTTCCTTTAGCTGGTGGCCTTGACAGCATCTCACAGGCTAATGCAGAGTGGCAGGCGCAGGACAAACATAAACAAGAGCCATTAAAGAATTTGACCCAATGATGATCTTTTTCCAACTGGCAGAAAATTTACTCCACGTCCTGCCCTCAAGACCCGAAAACATCATCCAATCACATTCAGATAGACAAGAGGGAGCCTCAAGCTCAGGACTCAGCACTGGAGTTTAATTTGGTTTGAATTTTATTGTTTGAAGAAGCTGCCGGTGTCATTTACTCTATTCAATCTCTGCAGCCTGTTTTGCGTCACAAAACAAACAGCTCCCACCTTTTCCAAATGTGACTACATCTTGCATCTTAACAGCGCAAGCTCTGATTTGGTCTGTGTGTCTGAATGGTTGATCATATAACCTTTAACATTTTGCTGATGTCTTTGCAGAAGCAATGAAAGGAAACAACTCCTATTGACAGATTAGAAAGACAGAGCGGTGAGATTGTAGGATGAGAGCAGTATTTGCTCAGTGAAAGAGGGGATTAACAGAGAGGCCTATTTTAGTGGTAAAATGCCTTAAAACCATGACATCAACATCCTAGACCACAGATAACTTCTGATGCATTTCCTGTGGTGGACCTACGGTGGTTTGGAAGCTCCGCTGACCTTATTTCCTGTTACACTGAAACCACCACAGTCTAGGGCAGAGAGCGCCAATGGGCCGTAAAGGAACAGATCAGAGCTTCATGCTTACCTCACGACTCATTCTGGCATCTGCTTACTTTTTGAAAACCTAAATCCAACAGAAACACCATACTTACAAGAATAAGATCAGGAAAATAGGTGATAAAACATGGATCCTAAGATCTGACTCCATCACTGTGCCTCTGTATTTTAAACATTCCTTTAAATCCTGGGATAGGGGAATGGAAGAATGTGCGTGTACTTGAATTAAACAGGAACAGTGTACGAATGAATGCGTGAAGGTGAATTGTTTTCAATACTATGACTGCAACACTGAAAAAAGTCCATTTCTGCCAGCATAAATCAAACTATCTCCTGTGTGTGTTGGTATGTGTAATGCAGACTATGTGTGTGTGTGCACACGTGCTGTATAGGATCTGCCGGCTATGCCTACAGAGCCAGATGGTGTGCTCACTGCCTGGCTCCTCTGAGACTTTAAAAAGAGAGATCAGTGGCATTTTGACAGACAAACATGAAACAGCTCCCATTAGTGAGTGAGTTGATGATCGAATGTGGCCAAATCACACATCTTAAACCCACTCACCCACATTGACCAACAAGTACGATTACAAAAAAGTCTTCAAACACTTGTGGTATGCGTCATTCAGGGTTAGGTTTATCTGCACTGCAAAATGTTTAATCTACTCCATAACAAGGCAAAGCAAGGAGATGAGGTTTGCTCTTCAGATGCCCCAGAGAATCCTTTAACCTCTGCTCTTGATGCATGTAAAAAGCCTGAGTCAGTGAATCAAAAATCAAGCCTGTCTGTTGTGTATAGCTGCCTCTAGAAATAGCCTGCTCAGCTATACAGAACAGAAGCTTTAACTTTGAAACTGTACAATTTGCTGATTAATTTATTCTTACTATGACTTCTGTAGACTACATTCACATGGATGTCTAAGGGAGAAAATGTCTAAGTATATTGCATCTAGAATTTTTCATTATACATTCACTTTTAAACTTTCATACTGCCATTTTAGGGCTAGAGCCGTGGTGGGAAAAGACAAAAGCAAAGAGAAGAACTTCTTAAATGATAAGTCCCCCCGACAAACCAAGTGGTTGAAAGAAAAAACACTGGAATGACTAATATCAGTGACAGATATTTCCATCACTACAAAACCAAGTTGTAGCCAGTATCATACATGATTTACATTAAAGGGGAAGATTACTTTGAAAAAATATACAGGGCGGGATGTTAAAATGTTCAAGATTAATCCTATGGATGCCCAAAACAGAGAGGTTGGCTTCAGTTCCTGTTCTCTGGAACCATAACTTGAATCATAACCTGCTTTGGATTTCAGGACTACAAGCTGGTGGAGTCAATCTTAGTTGTTGTTGTTTTGTTTTTTTTTTACTTTTCTTGGACTTAATTTTTGCCCAATATAATTTGACCCATCCAAAACCTCTATAGTAGCCCATTAAAACCTACAATACAGTTTTAATGCATCCGTAGTAAGGCTTAGACAACGATCTCATAGGACACTCTGGGTCAATAAGACAATCAATTCGGTCGAGGAGATAACTGCTGCATTATAAGCCAACCTCCTACATTGCAGATGGAATTTCTGTATAACATTACAGCAGTCTATAGAACTGAGCAGAGGAAAATTTAAATATCCTACATACATTATGAGCTCCATTCTGACATAAGCATATCTACACACGAATACACAAATACAGACCAGGTTTAACACATGAATATACAAACAGCAAACATCTACATGCATACATGCTGTCACACCAATGTAGCTCATTTCCCATAAAAAGCTGTAAGACTTCTACATATTGACCGTTTCACATCTACTGCAGCTGACATCTGAAAGGCCCACTGAATAATTTATCAGAGCTATCTGGATTGGTGTGCAGTTTCACATGATATCCCTGCACTGCTACATTCATCAGACCCATCAGACAGGTAGCCATTCATCATGACCCAGACAAGACTTAAATCAGTAAAGTCAGAGTCAGTCAGTCAGAGTTTATATTCCAAATCTTAATGCCCCACAGAAGACACACAGACACAGACATGCATCGCCTCTAAATGTTCATTACTTCTCTGTGTGGAACCACACAATGGGCTGTTAAACAAAAGAGCTCACACAATGAAATTTATCTCTGCCAAATTAGATGAATATGAAACTGAGAGCTTGAAATTCTAACAGCATTCTCACACTGATTGGCTCAGGAATTGCTGCCGGATCTCATTAAGTTCCAAGACAATTATAGATGTACTTTGCTTGTGGAATACAATGTTAGGAACAAAGTTGAGCTAAGAATGGCTTGTTAAGATATAAATTGTCTTGTTTTACAGATTTTGCTGAATTTGTAAGAGGACCGCATTTGGTCTCCTATTAACCCTCTGTTATAATCCAAAATGCTGATTAGCCCAGCATTAATCACTCCTCCAACACCTCATACATAGCAGGCATTTTAGGAAGCTAATTGTTGTAATTACTTGGTCAGACGCTCTAAGCAGTAATATTTTCCCACCTCGTTGGCTTACAGAGAGAGAGAGAGGCCAGGAGATCCATCAAGACATCAGCTACCATTTACGTAGGTGTAGTGGTTATAATGGTTCGTTGTTATGATGAGTCATTACGGCAGCTGTCTTGCAATTTGTTCACCCTTTGCAGTTAAACACTAAGAGTGTGATTAAAAGAGCATTAGTGGAGTCATGCTTTGATAATATGACAACCATGAAAAGAATTCCTGTCAGTCGACTGCACACCTGCATTATTTTTGGACCTGAAGTAGGTGATGCTGGTGCACACTGTAGCTGTGGCTGCTTTCCATCCACACAGACTATTCTACCATGAGGATTAGCTCTGTATGGATTATTTTCCTGATATTATGGGCCACTTTACTATATTCATGGCATCCAAAAACCAGGACCGCACAGTTCTTGTGGGGCCTGATAACTTAGTGGGGACCATAAGTTTGTGGGTTGAAACTTTGGTTGTGGTTCAGGTTAGAATTTGAATGGTTCATTCCCTTGCGATAGATAAGTTTCTGGTAATGGGACACAAAATGTACTATGTCAATCATAGGTCCCTACTAATACTGGAAGAAAAGGTTGTGTGTGTGTGTGTGTGTGTGCGTGCACTTGTCTGTGTGCATGTGTGTGTGCATGCGTGTATGTGAATTTAATCAGCAGAAAGAGCTGGATTTGGACTCGGTAATCAGGAAATGGTCCTAAACCCTTCATTGTATTTGGTTATGAATACTGGACAAGGGTAAGCGACAAACATTCAGGCAGGCATATTTTTAGCTGCTCCTAACCACAAACCAACAAAGAGTCAAAAGTATGCGGGGTGGAAGTTGAGATTAAACATGACTTGTGGTCTCTCCTGACAACTTCTGATTAAATTACAGAAAAGAGCACATCCTGAGTTCAAAGAGCAATGAAACAGAGCGGCAAGATCTTAGGGAATGACTAGCCAAGAGAGCTGCAACCAAGTCATTAATGTTACCATGTGTCCATAACTCACCTTCTGTAGACTGGTGGGATTCAGCTGGGTTTTGTCTATTATCTTAACCGCCACCTAGGGAGAGAAAAGACAGGATGACAAAGACAGAAAAAGACAGGAAAGGGATGAGA
This sequence comes from Remorina albescens, assembly GCA_034769265.1. Taxonomy (NCBI): domain Eukaryota; kingdom Metazoa; phylum Chordata; class Actinopteri; order Carangiformes; family Echeneidae; genus Remorina; species Remorina albescens. The sequence goes on along the minus strand of CM068491.1, from coordinate 9,627,247 downwards.
GGGGGTGGGGGCAAACAGAGATAAAAGACAATCAAGATGTCAGAACTGATTCTAGTTTTGTATATGTGTTTTGGTGGAACAGTGAAAGGGTGTGTTGAAATTAGCTATCCTCATTATTTCACTGCTGTGCTGTGAAGCTGCTTTGTCAAAACATGTCACATTTGAATTTTTGCCGTTAAATCTGAACACACCTTAAAGCTCTTCTTTTCAGCCATTTGTGAAGGGGTGAGACTGAATCACAGATGTAAAAAACCCATAAAAACATATTGATAAATGCATATTTGGTAACAATGATAAATATGCTTTAGGTCTATGTAAATGCATCTATGGAAATTCTCAAGACAGACAGAGAGAGTGGCTGAAGTAGACTTTGCCTGCGTTAGCATGTATGACTTTGCAGGTTGATCTACTGTTGGCTTTCGCAGGACAGCAGCTGCAGCAGTTTGATCCATCCATCTCAATAATCACCTCAAAGTGCACACAGAAACAGGCCTGCTCACCTCACTTTCTGACAGCTCAGCAGCTTTCATAAAGCCACTGGATGACCTATTCTGCAGACTCACTAGTAAGCCCAGTCATTATGCTGCAACCTGCAGTAGTACAACATAATGTGATTTAAGTAAAACAACACATGTGGCTTTTGTTGTGGCACAAAAGGATCTAACGATAAATTTATAGCTTGATGGCACAAACTGGGTTAGAACGCTAACCAAAGACTAATTACAACAGAACTGTGGATGGTAAACAGCACTTCAGAGCTTCTACGGACCTTGAGTTGAACATTCAAAACATTTAAGTGGGTTTGTTTATTCTCTTGTACTGTTTGTCAGGAAATAAAAAGGTCCAATGAAATGAAATGATTATTACTAGTATTTAAGTATACAGAGGGTGAGTGAAATAACGCTCAAATCTCTTGATTTTTGAGCGTGGTGTTGGTGTGACAGGATACCATTGTCTGATAAAATAATTCACAATGGAAAAGGAGGGGCTACTGGTGACTCTGGTGGTGTGACAGCTGAGATAATAAAATCATTTGTGCAATGTAATGTAATGTATAATCAGTACAACTACTATTTCCAACTATTTCCGTCATAATTTGCATTGTGGGCATTGTAGGATTTGCATTATCAAGACACTCCAATTTGTTATGTTTTTTGACATCCTTTATGATTCAACTGTTCAACTAAACTCTGATAAAGAAACTGCAACCCTGAACTCTGAACTCTCTGAGGGAGGGAGAGAGGGGAGAAATTGGCATTGGAAATGGCCGATGCTTTGAAAGCATTCAATTAGAATTTATTACGACTGCATTACTGTGACTTATAAAAGCTTAATAAGCATGCTTTAGTGGATACAGACTCTGGCTCTCATCCCAAGCAGCCTGTTAAAGTAAAAACCAGGAAGCAAATGCTGAGTCATGCTGGAGAGAATGGAGGTTATTCATCCTGAGCAGTGTTTCCCCGAGACTGAGACAAGATGATGGGACATTCAGTTTCAAACCCAGAAGCTCAACTCTATAATAACACCAATACGGAAGCTGATACACCTCGATATACCCTCTGTATCAGGGAGACAAGAGTGTGCAGTGAAAGTCTCCACACAGGCTCACTGTGTGTGTGTGTGGACACACGCAAGACACACAGGTGGACTCTCTGCTCAGGTGGGCAGGTGAACACTGATGGACATCTGTCCCTTCCTCTCTGCTTCCTGTGGAGGCATGCATGTGTGCGTGTCTGTGTGTGGTGATGTATGCCTGTAGGTGTCCGATGTGCATCCATGTGTCACTCTATTGTTCCAACTTCCACTATTCCCTTTACATGACTCAAAAGTATTCATTATATTCATTTCATATATTTAGATTTCATTTCGTCATGCACTCTGCCAATATTTCCCTTTTTTGTTCTCAGATTGAGATATTGATGAATCCTTAGATCACATTGCATGTGATCTAAGTATTATGTTAGGTTTTGTGTATTTAGTTTGTGTGTGTTCTCCCTCTAATGGATTTGAGGGTGAATAATTCAGCCCCACTATGACAGAAGGGCAACGTGCATCACTGTTAATTATTCAGCGCATTCCTAACACATGGGCCATATGCTGCTCACCGTATGAAGGCTTGTGATTGTACACCCAAATAAAACATGTACACAAGAATATTCAGACAGAAAACAGAAAGGGGAAATTTAGTCACATCATTGCTTGTGCACTGAACTGCTGTACATGTTCCTCTTCACTTATTTCCCTTTGAACTAGTTTTTTTCACAACCACAAGCTTACGATGTCTGTGTACTTCAGGAAACCGTTTAGAGTATAGGATCCAGTCTCATACAGAGAAAGAAAAGGTTGTTAGGGAGGTGGCATTATGTGTAGAATTAATAGTACAATATTAAAAAGGGAAATATATGCACATATAAACTGTGCAAGAATGTACATTATATACTTTTATTGTTCCATTTATTGTATTTTGAATCAGACTATGCTGCACTCTGGTTGAATTGATGCCCATAAGCATCCTCTGTATACAGAGTCACTTACCATAAATCATACTTTATGTTCCAATGATCTTACAGTATACAGTAATACATTATGTAACTTGTACTTTTAGTATACAGGATCAATGTGACCTGCACTTAGATACCACATATAAAGTTAATTCTTGCTATAATTGTTTAACCAATATTTATCGTTTGTTGCTCTTACAGTATCCTCTAATCCAGAGTCTATATAAATATTTGACTTTTTTGCCGAACAGTGACATTCTCTTTCTCCATTTTTGTAAAATAGTATTTTATTTCAATCTAATCATTATATGCATGACATTGGTTGTGTGTGTCCTAAAAGAAAGGGTTTTTGTAGAGGCTTGTCTTAGCTCTTTTAGAGGGTGTCGCACTGTTCAGATCTGATCAACTTTTGAGGCAGATTTGTGATTTCTGACCACAAAGGGCAATAAAATTCACTTGACTTCAATTTTCATACCAACTTTATCCATAATCACAGTATATACATGATAGCTTCTTTTTTAGCTTTACTGTCATTTTCTTTATGTCCGAACTTGATTCCTCAGTATATGTACACTATGCTTTGAGAGATAGAGAGCTGAGGATGTTGAAGCTGCAATAATTAGCTGATTAATATGTCGAGATGTGATTTCACTCAAATCAAAATGATTAAATTCATAAATAATACTGTGTCACCTGGGTGTGTAAAAGATGAGGACATATGGTGGAGGCCAGTGTTTCCATCAGTGCAGCTGATTGTGAGTGTGTGTGTGTGTGTGTGTGTGTGTTTGTGAGGGAGAGTGTGATGTGTGTTCAATCTCACCAGCAGATAGAGGACACTGTCACCTAGAAGCTTTCTCATACTTTCACAAATTACCACTTTGTTTGTTTGAAATGGTTGTTGTTTGGAGACTCCCACCTAAGATAGCACCGGTTTTAGTGGGTTGTGTTCTTTCTACCTGCTCCTGGTCTCATTCTGATCCATGTCTTTGCATTCTGATGAGCAAGCAAAGGCACTCAGGCACACAAAACAGCGCCTGACCTTCTCACCAAAACAGTGGGAAGCATGCTGCGTTAAAGGAGCAGTACTTTGGAAACAGTTTGCCCCCACAGTTTAACTTGTATTGTGCCTTTTTTAAATTACTTTTAAAAAGCATTTCACCCAAAAAAACTAAATCTAATCCAACTGGTGCTTTTGCATAATTGTATGTTGCAGTTCCAATGCTATTATTACATCAAAGTAAACTAAGACAAATGCAACTACGCAGAATTATCTGAAATACTCAGAGATGAAGAGCTAAAAAATGGAAAGATTAAAGGAAGCGGTGGCTAAGACACAACATGGGAGGACAGGTGAGGTGGGTCAGGACTGTCAGTGATGGCCGTGGCTCATGCTGAGTCAAAGACAGTGGACAGATTGCAGGTCATTGTCTTCATGTGAGGGAAACAGGATCTTTAATTACAGGACATCTGTCACTGTGACAGGTCAGTAGTGTATGACTGCGTGACAGATACAGAAACAGAGGGCGTGACCTGACCTGAGTCAAGGAACTAACATCTAACTAACTTCATCATCATGACAAGAGCTCATTCATGCCCCTACATGAAAACAGAACACAAAAACTGGGTTTAACTTGTAGCAAATCTGGGTATCATAAACAAAATAACTGCTCAAAAATAGTATGAAATGATCTATATGTGAGTTTTCTGTTGCAAATGTTGCATTTACAAGACAAGAGGTTATAACAGTCGAGATGAGCAAACGAGAGCTGACCTTAAATAAACTCAAAACTTTAAGTACTTTCCTTTCAAGTGAACTCTTTTACATTGACACTAGAATATTACAACCCCTGATGTAATGAAATGTACAGTTAATTTCAGCATTTTACCTTGACTATGAAAGCAACAGTAAAAAGCTCTAACAACATGGAAAAATTTAAGTGTTAAGCTGACATGATTTCAAAAATGTAATTAATGGTCTCACCTCTCGTCCAGTCAGAACATGTCGTGCTAGCTTCACCTTGGCAAAATTACCCTTCCCAATTGTCTTGAGGAGGCGATAATTGCCAATATGGGGATGCTCCTCTGTGGAAGTGAAAGAGTTGCGACATCGTGGCAGACTGTGGCGACTCGCTGACTTTGTCGGGGGAACTGGGGGCTCAACAAAGCCATCCACTGATGAGTGCTGTGGGGAATCCAAACAAGTTGATATCAGCAACATCCTCATTCCCTGACGTTGATTTAAATACACACAAAACCTACAAGGACCCTTCCTCTTGCTACACTGACTGCACACATACAAACAATGCAGCAGAGTGCTGCAATGAAGCATTGTGTGTGCCAAGGTTAGGATATGGGCTGGGCAGACAGAGCTGAACCCAATAACTCAGTTTCTGATCAATGAGAAGGACCTAGTGTTTCAAATATGCATGTGCATATGCGTGTATTTGCATGTGTAAATAAATTTAAATACAGATCCACACTGAAGTAACCTGCAAGCAAGCGCACAAACAAACTGTTTGAGAAAATCAGGTTCCCTCCTCTCCCTTTGTGACACCTTAACCTCTTGACCTGAAGACCTGATCTGCCACCACAAGATTTGATAACAAATGAAAGTGAATGCCTTTGAGAATGCAGAATATCTACAAAGTAAGCAGTCAAGTGTTAGAACAATGTAAGTGTCTCCACAGATACAACGAACTTCCCTGTGATATGGCATATGAAGGTGAATTAGGAAGAGCTTGCCATAAGCACAATGTTGGCACAGGATACGCACAGTCTCCGTTGTCTGTTTCATCTCCTCTACAACAGCTGCTAATGTCAGTCCAGGTCAGAGATCCCATGATCCTCTGCTCCTGAGCACCACACCCAGCCAGAGAATAAAGCATGGTCTGATTACCCAGGCTGCCCTGCTCCTGTTTCAGCAGGGAAACGCTACACCCGGCAGGGTGCACTTCAACTCAGTTAGCTCATCCTGACGGAGGGAAAGCTACACTGCAGGATTCAAACACTCCCCAGTGTCACAGTGTGTGTAAGACACACAGAGGAAGGTGGGTAAGGCTAGATGTTGATTGGATGCCAAAAGTCAGCATCTCTCTTTCTGCCGCACCAAAACCCTACTTTAGCTTTTTCAGTGAAAGAGGAATGTGCACATCTTGCACTTATCTTCCTTATATTTGCAGCTACTAAATATCCTCACTGAAGTATATGAACTCTTCTCATCACCTCTTCATGGGTTTTGTCATATGGCCAGGCCATCCTTGGGCTACACATACATGAACTCAAATCAACTCAAGAACATATGCACAGGCAGGTGAATTGAAGTACTGATGTTTGATTAATCCAGAAAGTTTTGTTTCGCTCGCCCATCCATTGCCTCAAAACCACTGAGGTGTCTTCAGGGAGAGTAGACATTGGAAAAAAACAAAAACAAAACAAACAAACACCTGTGCGAACACACACACACACACACACATAAAAATAAGTAAGCCAAGAAAGAGCTTCTTCTATTTTGCTGCACTAAAAGCCACTCTGCCCTCTGAGTAATAAACTGTTATGCAATGCAGTTCAGCTGCTAGTGGGCCCTGGGGCTGCATGCTTGAGTCAAACAGAGGCAGGCTGGGCTGGTTGGCTGCTGCCGAGCGTGCTGAAGCAGTGATTTAATAGCCACCTAGCAGTCTATGTCTGTGAGACCTAAACCAGCATTAGACTGTTAGACACTTGCGTTAGCAGTCCACTAAGCTAATGCATTACTGAACACAGGGAGCTGATAATAATGACCATCATGTAAACTTAACATTAAGGTTTGTTAACTTAGATCACTTTTACTAGAATCAATGTCCTAATTTGAATTTTATCACCTGAATATGAACATTTCTGATGCCTATACTCTAAGACGCAGAGCTGGATATCACTGTATCCAAATCTGGGGATAAAATACAGCTTCAAGCTATTTTTCACTGCCTGTGCTTGTAACATAATACAATACACAAAGCTTTGGAGGCTGTGCCTCGTCTTGTTTGCAAGAAGAAGAAGAAGAAGGGAAAAAGCTGATGAACCTGCATATGTCAGACTCTCAGCATACAGCCAGGAGTCCTCTTTCTGACTGATCTCACAAGAGCTGGTTTAATTTTATTATCACTGAGCCGTTTGAGGCCATTGGTGGTGGATAGAGTCCAAACATTCCTTCACACAGCGGATGAAAAATCTCATTTCTTTGGCCTTTTCCTTCTCCAGTTGATCAGTGTCGTGGCAGCAGGATGGTGAATAATAGCCGGCTGTGTCCTCCTCCTCCTCTCCAGCACCCAGCGTGCACTTACAGCACGGCCCAATAGGTGATGGATGTCACATTGCGATGCTACCGAGCGTTGCCATTGAAAAGTAGGGCAACATCCTCCCCCACCCTCCCTAATTATTGACGTTGAGGACCAGAAAATACCCCCGGTTGTACGTGAAGAGCAACACCGTGTTCTGTAAGGCCACACGGACAAACCATTTCTAGTCACAGCGTTAACACCGAAGCCTGTTTCCATTAATGCCAGCACACTGACGCAGTGCGTTGTTGAGGCTAGTCTCATTGTGTAAGCAGAAACCGGAGCAGACTGGACAAACTGCACCTTTATTCTGAGATTATTCTAAGCTCCATGCTGTTATCTCCGTCAGAGGGAAGAGAGACCGGAGAAACAAATGCCACAGTGCTCATTAGTCGAGTGTCTTTGCAGCAGTGTGGCACCAAAAGCTGAAAAGCGCCGTCACAAACCTGCACCGAGCTGTGCGCCAAGCAGCCATGTTCTCCCGCTCCCACCGCCCGGTACCACACCGGTACCACGCCGCCGTTTCCGGATAAACCCACTTACATTCTCGGTGTCACGCTCGTTCACGGTGGGCAATGGCGTTCTGGTCGACATCTTGTGTGCTTCGCAGGCCGCTCAGCGATGCAGCGGGCTGGGCAGAGCTGAGCAGACGCGGCGCGGAGGTCCGGCGGGCAGAGCGGCGCCTCCGTCCCTCTGGATCATCCCACTGTAAGCAGCGCAGAGAACGGCCGCCCTTTACCGCAGCATGGCGCTCACAGGGCCCGGCCAGACACGCCAGATTTTCCTCCTTAGCTTTGTGCTCTCCGCTCCGGGAAGGCTAGCGGCAGACAGAGAGGGAGGAAAGAGGGAGGGGGAGGGGTTGAGGGAGAGGGGGGGGGGCAGGAAGATGCGTCGGTGGCGGACGGTCTACGCAGAGCATCTCAAAGCTCCCATCAGGAAGGATGGAGGGAGCTCTCCCTCTCTCTCATTCAGTCATACACTCCCTTTGTCTCTTCAGAGCTCATTATTCAAGTCACCAGAAAACACTCGAGCACAGTTGGGACAGTGTCAGTCAGGTGTAGAGCAGATCCTCTGCTGGACCGGTCCATATTAGGTTAGAACTCGCAAACGCCCTAAAAGCCTGATAAATGAAACACCTATTAAGAAGATTAAGACTGGATGAACGAGCCAGTGCTGCTGGAATAACAAAAATAAAGAAAATGGATGTAGGATTTATTTTAAAGATGTGTCTGCTCTTTTGTTTGGCCTTATGAGTGGAAACGTGGTCTGACAGATAGTCCTTGTGGTGTTTGAATATGACAGTGTGGTAAACAGTGTCCACAGAGAGGCCTAGTTCAAGGCTAAGGCCTGTGTTACACTGTAAATTGGACAGACTTTGCCATCTGTTGGACTGTTAAAGCATTACACTGCTGAGCAACCCTCCAGTGGAGGGCTGATAATGTAACTGCTTATCCTGAATGAACAAATAATTTGCTAGTAAGAGGGTTTTTTTTCATTCATGAGTCAGTTCAAGTTTTTTTTACAGGGTGTGGTGATGATGGGTGTGATGTGTGTGTTAACAGATGTGCGCGTCTAGTTTGTCCTCTAGATGTCAGACTGTACCTGCAGTACGTCAAACATCTGTAGCATGACGCAGGGTCAAGACCAATAGTGCCATTGTTCCATCTTATTGCCTGAATTCCCCTCAGCTTTTATGCTTTGTCTCATAAGTCATGGACGCGCTGATATGTTGCATTGTGATGAGGAACAAGTAGTGCAACAGGAATGAACATCAATTGCCAGGTCTCGTGCATGAGCTGTCATGTCTTCTTTGTTTCTCCAGTCTTATTGTAGAATCCAGGCAGACGGTGCACCTTCCTGGGGGTTAAATGACTGATCATTTGTCTCACACAGCAGAGAGGCCCCAACCATAATAATGAACACAGCTTGACATAGCAAATCACAATAACTGATGGATATAGGACCTGAAAGCTATTGAGAACATTTGGTTTGTTCTTTGGTTTTGAGGAATCTCTAGTTTGTTTTTCACCATCTATAAACAGAGCGGCATAACATCAGCTCAAAAAAGACCCCCCTCCAATATATACACACACATACACACACCCTTCCTTTTGCTCCAAAAAATGTCACAGAAAAATGTTTTGTCTTCAAAATGTTTTTAGGGGGAGATATCAGAACAATATGCAATGAGATAAGATAGTTCAACAAAATAAAAGGGGTCCAAAATTGAATCTTGGCATGAAGATGGGCATTTTTGGAATGCTGCATCTGATCCCAGCATGGACCGGGTCCAGCATAGCAGATCTTATCCTCTCTGAGCCTTAACAACTGGGACCAGCTAAATTATTCCAGCGAGGCACATCCTCTTTTACTAATGGTGAGATATTTGGCTGTGTTTTGCTGGTAACTATTTTAGATGTGTTAACCTTTGCCCATTTGTGTGTGTGTGTGTGTGAACACATTTACAAAGTGAAATTAATTAAAATCTATTGTGCTCACTAGAAACAATCACTTTTTCACTCGGTAAAGGTAAATAAAACCTTAAAACAATCAATTTCACTCAGTTTCCTCTTGTGGTTTTGCACTAAGCCGAAGTCTTTTTCTCATTTTTATATTTGTATTCTGTACCTGAGCTGCGCTGCTTTGGAATGTAATAGGCACTGACAGTGGTTTAATGAGTGCATGTACACCCTGGGCCAAATGCAATTACATGCCCTTACAGGCAACCATCAAAAAAGAGGCAGCTGTTAACAGCCATTCATCGTGGATGGTCATGCAGTTAACTGTATTTGCAGGACAGAGGGTGAGGGAAAAGAGCTTAGAGACAGAGAAAGGGGGGAGAGACTAAACTCATTATGAGACAGATAGCAGAGTAGCATCTGTCAGCATTGGCCCTTTACCATAGCTCCTTTTGCCTGACTCGGTTTCACCAGTGAAAGTCAAACCGCTGCTTTCCAGTCGGTGTGTGCACACATCCTGCAGGAGTGTGGGAAATGCCCTGAACAGCTTCTTTGGAAAGGAAGATGTTTTGTAGATTTTTGTATGCTCACTTTATCCCCTTTTTGTGCCTCTCACGTATTTCCATCATATTCAAGACTTCTGCATTTATTTTTCTGGAAAATTAACACCAAGTAATGCCTGAGAAACCCAGAAGATTGGTTAACATTTACAGCTGTTCTGAAAGTATTTTCAAAAACCCCATTTTGTTGTTGTGAAAATTACATGTAAACTTGTTTTTTTTTTTTTCAACACAAGAAAAATATGTTGCAATTATTTACAAAAATAGAAAATGTGTAACATCAGGACAAACATGACTACAAATGAATTTTTCTAGATTTTATAGCAAATAGCAACAACAATCAATTTCATCAATTTCATCATAGCTCCACTTTTTTTTTGTACATTCAGTTTTATTTTCCAAAATGATTCTGCAAATATGTAACACAGTTAACTACAGTAAAAAAAAAGAAGCGATGGAAATAGAAGCAAATAAAAGATGGGATTGATGTTGTTTTCCACAACTCGAGACAGCTTTGGCAGGAAAAAAAATATCAAGTTTCAAACTTTACTGAGAAGCAAATCACTGTTAATTCTAAGGTTAGTTATGTATTAATAGCAAAAATTGAAAATAATTTCTTTAAATGACATCTTGGGTTTTTAGAAAATTGCCAGATATTTATTTTCCAGAAAACAAATGCTTTGTCATGCAAATATTTTGGTAATACATTAGACACAAATTCATATCCAAGTTGTCGCTTAACTAATTTGAAGGGAACATTTCCCAACATGATTAATGCTTCAGATAAGTTTGGATAAACACAAAAGATTTTTGTTACCAGTGCCTCAGCATATTTGTTGTCCTAATCATCACTTTTTAATTTCAAATCAAACTCAAAATAACTTAATCTGTGTATTCAGACCTTCATTTGTACAAAGTGTCAGTGCATACGCCACACATAGGTGGTCAAATGAAAATCACAAAATAGACAACTAACAACTTAGAAAGTTAACGTAATCAGTTTAAAATAAGTTAAGATATTAAGGTTAACTGTCCTTAAAAGTTTCCATACATAAATAATAAAAATAAAATAAGGTCAATAAGGTCAAAAGACATTTTTCCACCTCTCACCATTCTAGTGCCAGCGGCAGGGTTTCAACTGAAAACACAAAGTGTTACAAATAAAAAAAAAGTAATCATCAGACATTCCTGCTTTAGAGACCTGTTAATTCTACACCTTACAAGGCAGAGCTTGCACTCTGCTGTCTGCTCTGACAAGTCAATAAAACCCACTGGTATGCTGAACATTTTTGGAAGGCAAGATAGATATGAGGCTGTGGTGGAATTCGATCAGGCAGTCAGCCAGCCCTCTGTTCATTACTGAGCTTTCCAGCAGTAACACACCCTCCCGTGGAGCACACCTCAACCTGAGGAAAAGTATTAGTGACTGGCACGTCAAGAGCAGTGTCCACCCTTGGCCTCCCCTCACCTGACTGTCTTCATCACTGTCACACATGCATGTGCTTGTGTCCATAACTGCAACATACATTACACACACATCATGTAACTCTCTCTCTCTCTCTGTCTCGCCCTTGCTCCAGATTTTACCCAACTTGCACTGGGAGGGATGGCAGGGAAGTGGAAAATATGAAAAGGCTTGAAAATCCAGGGCAGATGTGAGCTGACAGAGTGGGAGAGATAGAAGTGGACTGGGAGCAACGGATGTGAATGAAAATCTTAAAATGTATTCAGTTAAACCTCTAAATACATTTCCACGCAGAGCAAGGACACTGGATTCCCTCCCTTAATCACTTTATCACTGAAATGATGTTAGGAATAGATACCACAATGGTAATATGAGTGACAGGAACAATTACAGCAAGTACAACTTGTTTCAGTGTTGATGTGAGCACCTGACCACTGCTTTAAGACAGGCCTGAAAAAATGTAAATTTGTTTGCATTGACAGTGAACTGTAGCTGGGCATTGAGGAGAGTTTAATGTGTGCAGGAGAGACTCCCTCCAGCAGGGACCATCTCCCTTATATCTTACCTCACATTCACTTTTGACTACTAAGACCTTCCATCAGTCCTGAATCCGTCAGCAGCACCTTCAACCGTATCTGACAAAAGCAACAAAACAGGCTTACATTAATGAAAACAACAAAATCATTTGGGTACAAGATGAATTTTGCTAATTTTGATAAAGGTGAAAGTTGTGTTACCCAAAAAAGGGCAACAAAACTAAAATATTGACAGATTGAGAAAGCACAATCCAATCCAATCAAGCACATTCATCCAGCTAACATCAGGTGAAAATAGTCCACCCAAGTGTTTTACTCAGCTGGCATGCCCAGAAAAAATGTAAAAAGCAATGTATTTCCTCTCAGTGGGCTTTTTCTAAATGCACTTCTCTTAATGTGAAGTATTTTAATTAATTCTGCAGCCTTTCAGACTTTACCTTTTCTGCCACTTATATAGAGTATGTGTGTGTGTGTGTGTTCTGTAGATCAAGCCTCCTTTTAATGAAGCCACACTTCAGAGACATAGCTGTGGCCTGAAATGATATTTCTTCCTTCGACCCAGCAGTCAAGTTTTTCCCTGATATGAACTTGTATCATAAAAAGCCTTTACTGTTACTGTAGTTGAGGATAATTATCATCCTTGTATATCATGTTTTCCCTTGTAATTATGTCATAATTCAAAGGTTTCCCCGGTGAGCTAAAAACAGTCAGGTACGTCATCATATAACAAACTCTTTTCTGAGGAACGGGCCTATTAATTGTCAGGATATAATTACATTCACAACACCCCGAGGACCCGTCTCGTTTAGTCATCTCAGAGTTACTGCTCCAAACTATAATTATAGAATGTAATCACACAGGTATGGACCTCCAGGATTTATTTTTCAGCCTGTCTGAAGGATGATTGAAACGACATCTATGGTTGGATACCAGGCAGGGAGTGTTTACAACCTGGCATGTGTTCAACAGCCACATGCGGTGGCACCAAGCAGTATACCAAACCAACAGAGTTCACAATTTACATACACAAACATGCTCAAATGGATGGGTGGTTCTGCTAATTAGTTTGATGTGTGTGTGTTCTTGTTAGGCAGGGGATGTCTTGAGTGGCATGCACATCTGTATGTGTGTTTCCCTGTGAACGTTCTTGTGCAGTTATGCCACCTTTATGTGGCACTTTTTGCCAGTGTTAACAAGTGACCTCATACCACTATGTCTTTCCGATCTCAAATGCCATCCAATAAACTACTCATTTCTCACCTTTTCATGCCCTCTCTTTTTCTCTCCCTCTCTCCATTAAAACAGCTCAAACCTCACTCCCTGACTTCCAGTGCAAAGAGCTCAAAACAGGCCGGGGACAACACAAAGTAATTGCACACTGTGAAGCCCTTTCCCAGTGAGAAGTGATTAATCACCTGAGTTTCAACATCAGTTATATGATTTACACCCCAGCTTAAACCTGGATAACTCTGGAGCCAGTGAATGCCTGACTTAATGTAGTTCTACATCTTAAATACTGTTTTAGGCTCCGCAGTGTTTTTTCTTTTTTGGCTAACTTTTTTATGAATACCCCAAATACAGCAAAATACAATAAAAGGTAAGACCGTAAGTGTTGAAATACCAACTGGGCAAAACTGCCCTGTCCAAAACTAGGGGGGTGTTGTAGACCCCAGGCAACAGGGCCTGACCTTTAACCCCTTTACTGTGGAAGGGCCTGACTTCAAAAGTGGCTGTAAAAACTCTGTAGTTAAAATGAAAAAATTACCCAGATTGTCATTAATCAAGAGTTATATTGAGAGTTCAGGTATTTGTCAGAGTATGTTTTCCAATCATGTAAACAACAATCATCAAGTAAAATTTTCAGTCCGTCAACTGTCAGGGTACTTCCTCTGCTTGTTTCTCAAAAACTCATACTCTTTCAGTTTGATATGCATACCGATGTTTTGTAGAGATGCATGGTTTTTAGCTGCTCAGGTTAAATTTACTGTAGTCACTCAATCAATAACATTTGTAATCACAGGCCTGGTCCTGCTGTTGCCGTCCAGCAAAAATATAAACAACCTAACAGTTTTTCCAGTAAATGGGGGCATCACTCATGTCTTGAGTATGGCCTCCAGATATTATAAAGTCCTAAAAACTATGTATACCAATGATGTGGTAGCTTCCACCAGCCTGCCATTCACTGACTGATAGTGTTATAAAACATTGCCTGATACTGAGGGTCATGTGGGATAGATGAGTCTTAAGTGGAGCTCTATGCCAAAAATCTGATTCCAAACAAGTTTAGATTACATTATTGCATCACCGGGATACTGTAGCAATGGGGGAGAAAGAGGGTAACAAACATGCAACTTCCTGAACTTTCACATTTTTCTTCATTTCTGTGATATTCAGCCAGTAACTTTGGCTTTGATCAATTTGCTAACCTCAACAGTGATTAATGGATGGAAGAGCTATATGCAGGGAGATAAAGTTAATTATCTTTAGTGTTAACCTGGGTGGAATATTAATCAGGAACAAGTTCGGAGCATGATTGCGTCACAGAAAAAGTGGGTGAGCTATGTTTTCTCCTGGGGATTGAATCATGCATGGACAGCAAAAACACAGTTCCAGTGAGCGGGGAGCTGAAGATGGGGTTAGGGGAACAATGACACATCATGTATCATCTTACACATCCCAGCGCTGCTCTGACTAAAGCTCTAGACAGCAGAATGATTGAGTAACAACTTACCATAAAACCACTCCCAACCAATTTCAGATGTAAATACGTGTGTGTGGAGGCTTTGCATTTGTCCCTCAGCACTGAACATACTATATTACTACATCCCCTCTGGATCTGTTTAAATAAGATAGATACGATGGTAAGAGCATGATGTTCACTGAATTTATCATTGTTACATTCACATGAAATCATCCTCACGTTTTCCCAAAAGCACAAGAGCGGTGGAGCATTTCACACAACCGCTGCAATTTCCATTACACCGTATGTGAAGTCAGATCTTGTTCACTTTGGTACAGACGCAGAGCAGAACAACATTTCTTGTGATCACTTTTTTCTGCTCTTGTGGAAATAACAAACAAACATCCAGCCCCATTTATCATTTATGTAATTTTTTATTCAACATAGTCAATATAACTTTTGCTCTTCAGAGTACAATCAATACAAGATACATATGAAAAAATATATTTTAAATAGAAGAGAAAAACATTAAGGCATCTCAATGATTAACAGTCTTGACAGCATGACTGATAAGTGTTAATTTTTTTTTTACCTCTAAGGCACTATGGCATGATCACTGCTGAAACCACACGAAAGACTTTTGACAAAGATGGATAACTTTCTACACTTACAGAGTGGTGACAACATGTTGGACTTTTTTTTGCGGTTTTCAGTGCAGTGTGTCTGCAGTGTACAGTGTTTCAGCAATAAGCCAGAGCAGACATGTTGAGTCAAAGCATGTACTGAAAGATTTCTCATTCTGCCAAAAGTGTGGTGGCATTGTATTAACACTTCAATAATCCTCTGTTTCACACGTGAACTGGCTATGTGGCAAAAGCACTGTAATTATTTTTTATCACGCAAGCCAACCCGGTGCCATTGTGACTTCTGGACCGGGACCGACATCAGAGAGCTCAGATGTTCCTCTGGAGAATCACCACGGCACCAATGAGTGGTCAATTGGCCAAAGTGTGTTACGAAAGAACTGTGATTTCCTGTGCGTGTTTGTCGTGTTCAAAAATCTCTGTTATTGCCTCTGTTACCATGCTGTTAGGATGGCATCAATGAAACACAAACAGCTCAGCCACATCCACTGAACCCGGGGCAGAGAACAAGCTCTTTCTCACTCTTTCCCCTTTTCCCCTGTGTGTTTCACACTTTCACTCGCCTGCATGCAAAAACAAAGCCAGGCACACACTCACACACACACACACACACACACTCACTCACACACACAGATTTGTTACCTAGATATGTAAACAACTTAACTTCTGTGAGTACAGTCTACAAGCATGAAGCCTGTTGTCATACAAAGTTTAGTACTCTCTCAACTCACAGGCGAAGACCCTCCCTTTACACTTCTGAACTGTTCTGGACTTCTCTGGAAATTATTACTCATGAGTAAAATTATACGAAAAAACTTGCACGAATAGTGTGGCGCAGCAGTACTAACCCCTACAACATGTATCAACAAAAGCTGTGATTTACAAATTTTTAAATATCAAAAGATGCTCATATTGGATATTTGCAATGTACATTAACATAGAAAATATGATTTTTCCTCTCTTTCTTACAACAGATTGCTTCACTGATGCATAAACTGGTGATTACAAGCGGTTCTGGTCTGGACAAAGTAATGAATGTAAGTCAAGCTGCATGAAAGCTTGATCAGTTGTTGATTTGTATCCTCCGGGCCTTTTTCTTGGTGACACTGCTCTGTTCTCTAGGGGAGCAGCCAACAAACACTGCGGGTGAAAATGCTGCATATAGCACCTTTTGGCAACTTCTGTGGGTTGCCAATTGCATCAGCAATGCTGTTGTTGAAATAGTGGCTGATATTTGAGGACACTAAAATCTTTCATCATATGCTTTTAAGCCGAAAAAGATGCCCAGTGGTCACATGTGGTTATATGGAGTTAGATGGAGTGTTTTGAGCAAGCCTGCTGGAACAGCTGTGCTGCTGTATGAACCTATGTTATATGCCATATGCATGTATTGTGTGAAAATGTACAGTATTTAATGCTGATACAGGCATCTGCTGTGCTACACTGCTATGTTTGCTGAACCAGATGTATGCAGGCTGCTGGGAGTTGTGGTGCTCAGAAAGAATAGGGCCCAACTATAATGGTGAGCCGCAGCAGTGAGCTGGAGCGGTAGTTCATGGTCAGATGGTGAGTGATCATCTCCAGGTCCACAATGTACTCCTTAGGGCCTGACAGAGGCTTGGTTAACACCAGCATGGCGCTCACATTGCTGGAACGCTGCAAAAATGATTGGTTACAGTTAATTTGCAAGCATGTGAAAACAGATTTATCACACAATACATTACACACATTTTTTTACCATTGACCAGTCCACCACTTTGGTCCAGACTGAAAAAAGTTGACAGCATTTCGACATATTGTTATGAAATGTGGTACATCCCGACATGATGAATGCAACCGATTTTGGCTATGCCAGAATTGTTGCCTTTTTTGATCCTAGTTAGTTCTGAACAATTATTGAATTGCTTACCATTAAAACTGGTGCACAAATACATGTTCCCTTCAAGGTGAACCATAGTAACTTTGGTCAACCAAACTACTGCCAAGTGAAAGCTTTATTTTGTTCAAAACTTTGGTTTACTCATTTAAAATTAATGGCAGTCCCGTCATCCTTTACTAGCTAATGCTCCATGATAACAAGCTGAACAAAGATCCTAATCACGGTGAGTTCTTTACATGCGTGGCATCAACAGGTTTGCATTGTGAATGTGAGCTAGTCAGCATCGTGCGTTATCTTTGGCTCTCTGCATACGTGCACAGTGACACTAGCATAGCTGTTGACTCAATCTCGTTTGCTTCAAGCATCTAATATCTTGGCGTAACTATTGCATAACTGCAATTACTGTGTTACTGTTTCCAGATGTTATTAAAATAGCAAGGTGGACAGTTGTTCAAGATGGAGTCAGGGTGATAACAGGGTGAAAATGAGAGTACTTCAACGGATTTAGCTCAAACTACAGATTTTATGGGCATCACATCACCAGCAGTTTACTTTTAATTCGCTGATCATCACCTTCTTCCAGCCTCTCCCAGCCAGAAAAAAAAAAAAGATTGCCATTGACCCTTACCCGCAAGAAAAATTCTCCTCCCTCATTGCCAGCTTTGATCCTGAAGGTGTTGTGTGTGTTGGCGAAGATGTTGGTGGCCTGAATCTGGAATATGTCTGCTGGCACGGTGCGGTCGGCCTGGATGCTCATGTATTTGTAGACAATTGATGGTGGGAGACCCTGGCACTCAGCCTGGGAGCGGCAGATACAGCGACTGCAAACGCACAAATTTGTCAGTTCATGTGAAATGAACTGGTGATCGTGAAACAAAAAACTGAATGATGTTTACTGACTTTTCAGAGGTTTTGGCATAAGGCGCTTCGCAGGGGTTTCTGGGATAGCAGCGGAAGCCTCCATAATAGTTCCAGCACATTTCATCATCTTGGCAGTTATGGGTCCCTGTCTCACATTCATTTATGTCTGGTGATTGGCAGAGCGACAGAAAGAGAGAGAGAGAGAGAAAGTATTGAATGGTCAAAAATAGCTGGATGACAATGCTACTATCCTCTTCTTCCAAAACACACACAAACTCGACACGCTTCATGAAAGTGAGCTGTGAAAACACAGTCAAAGTTCAGAACACATACAATTTGGGAATGATATCTTAGTGTGGTAGCTTCCAGCAGCTGGGAAGATGGAAGGAAACACAACAGGGAAGCCCCCGATGCAACCTCTCCAAGGCCTAACTGCAACTCTTTCCCTGCAGCCGCATAAAAATAGCCCCATCAAACGTGCCCCAAACCACAGGGATATTTCTGGCACAGCAACCTGGATTCATCACCAAAAGGTCCCCCTGACACAACAGGCCGGATTCATGGCTCCCCCTATTAAGCCTGCACCTGACTGAGGGGGAGAGGAAAAAATAACAGCTTACCCTGTGGGAGAACGTCGGCGCTTCAAATAAATCCACTTCAAGAAACCAACATCATGCATATAAATTCACAGAGGTGGCTTAGTAGGGCAACACAAAGTTGCTGTGTTTGTGTTGCCTAACCCCCGCATTCTTTCCATGACAGTACCGGTTGAGAGTGGATTTCATTCCTGCTCGCGAGGTAGAATAGTGGATGATAGCAGGAATGATCAAGTTTCCCTTAACAATTATCTTCAAAGAGTTCAGTGCAAGCAGGAAGGGAGGGGAAGAAGAGAACTCGCTTGGGAACTTTGTTTTGTGTAAAAACAGAGAGGAGGGTAAGATAGATAAATAAATAAACTAAGGGATTAAAAAAATAAAGATTGATAGAAGGAAAAGGGAGAGGGAAAAAGAAGGACTGCAGTACCTTGACACAACCTGTTCCCCTGGAGCTGATACCCCTCTGGACATTCACAGGAGTAACTTCCTGGGCTGTTAATACACTGGTACTGACACATGTAGCTGGAAAAGCTACATTCATCAATATCTGTACAGAAAATATGCACACACACACACAGAATGAGCAGTGCATTCTGAAAAATGGGAATGTCATGGGTGTTTAACTGCTGCTGTGCATACAGTACCAGTCCAAGGTTTGGACACACTTTCCCAAAGGAAACTTTTGACTGATTCTCTTTCTACAAATGTATGTGGGTACATTTGTGCATGTGTGTGCTCCTGTGTGGACATGTGATGCAAGCCCACCTTGGCAGGAGACCATGTCTTGTGCCAGCTCGTAGCCCTGGTCACACTGGCAGAGGAAGGAGCCGATCAGGTTATAGCAGTGGTGTTGACAGGGACTCTGCACATCACACTCATTCACATCTGGAACAAAAACAGGGTTAAGGATATAATAAGGGTTATAATTGGCTCCTTCATTTCCCTTAAGGAAGCTGTACCACACTGTAGGTCAAAAGGTGACAGAGAGACACACACACACGGGCTATTTCAGCACAGCTGGGAACCAGTCATGAGTTGTGATAGATTTCTAAATATGTTTCGGAGATAAACAGCTTTCTAACACAGCACCACCTTTTCAATAACTTCCTTTGACTTCAGTGGCAGAGCTGAGTGGTTTCCATCTCATGATAGCTCTGAGCCTCCAGGCATTCAGAGAAACAGCTTGGGCACCATTTGTTTTGTTAAAGTCATTCCTGACCTCAAAATATCTGCATCCAGAGTAAACTGGTGAACCAGAGAAACACCAGCACCGACTCTGCTGAGTTAAACCTGAGCTGAGTTATTCCACTTAATCTCAAAGCATCTACTTAATTTTAACTTTATTTAATGACTCACTTCTATTCAATTCATTTTTATTAACAGTATTTATGAATGCTCGTTTGTTTCCTTTCATTTGTTGGCATGGTGTGGAGTTTTACTCTACTTCATTTCTGGTAAAGAACTGTAACCACATTTTAGAAAGTTAAGTATAAATAAAGGTAATTATTATTATTGTGGATTTGCATTGAGCTTGCATGTAGCAACAAGCACCAGAAAATATTAAGGCAGCCTGGCAACTGCTGGGATTGGGTGGAATGGGTAGCCTGCCTCTGAATAACAAAGCACTGAAGCAAAATGTTTTCATAATTCGATGCTGAATACACAAACACACACTCGCATCTGAGTACGGCAACTTACCAACACAGCTGTGGTTGTTGCTGGCCAACTTGTGACCTGCGTTGCACTCACAGTAGTACGATCCCTGGGTGTTCACACATCTGTGCATACAGTAGTGGGTCAAGGCACACTCATCTCTGTCTGAAACACAAACATGTTGCGAACAGCAGTTCTTTAAAGCACTTCATTTTCAGGAAGAGAGTGTTTTGCATCTGCAAATGACAATGACTCACCTACACAGTGGTCTCCACTCCTCTGGTAGCCTGGAGGACACTGGCAGGTGTAGGAGCCTCTGGTGTTGTAGCATGTTTGTTCGGGGCCGCAAGTGTGTCTACCTGTTGCACATTCATCTATGTCTACAATAAAACACAAGAAAATGCTCAAAGACACTCAGGAGAAGCTACACAAGCGTAATGCTTACTGCACGCACGCACACACGGCAGACAAAGAAAGGCGACATGTCTGGATTATATTTACTCTGATCTGTGAACTTTGGTCCACAAACTGAAAAATCTGTGATCACTGACACCGTCACATCACACACATGGGCATATACACACATGTTCACACAGAGAGCAGGCGATTAAATAAAGGGGGCTTTTATTCAGCAGCTCCGGGTGAAGGGGAAAACACAGATCATATCTTCTACTAACAGGACAGCTTTTTGAAAGGGGGAGTCTGTGTGTGTGTGTGTGTGTGTGTGTGTGTGTGTATGTGTGCAGGAGAGGGAGAAAGAACTCAACTGATAAGTCATATGCTTTTGACCATAACACTTTTCTCTCTCTCAACAGACCTCCATCAGGCCAAAAGCACACCGATCCAAATGCATCCACTTTTCCATCCCTCAACCATCATTAGTGAGTTATATAACACAATAAGGAGTAGTGCCATGTTAGTATAAGAGGCTTAAAAACACAAAGCTCCTGCCAGAAAGATGCTGCATTTCTCAAATCAATTCAAACCATTTTTGCTGAAGTGTAATTTGTCTATAAGGTAAACTAAGCAGAATTACCACTGACGCTGACTTAATGATAAACATGATTTAAGAAGTGCAACTCTGATTTTAAAGTTGACCAGAATGTTTGAGATAAGTGGCACCGTATATACAATAAGTGGTTTCTGTCAATGTTTTTTTGGACTGGTTAGACCTGAAAAAAAAAAAAAAAAAGTTTTCTTTTTCCCCCCGGAGTTTGGGCTTGAATATATGACACATCAGTGGAAAGATTCTCCCACAAACAGGGTCTTAATTTTGGTTTATGTGGAGCCAGAGTCTTTTCAAAAAATGCTTTTCTCATTATAACTACACTGAATTTTATACTGAAATGCTATGCCCCCCACCTCCCAACACACACACACATACAAATGTGCCAATACTGTATACTCTCATCCCTTTGGGCCCACCAGCAGTCCTTGTGGGTGGTCTGACCCAACCCATCATATGCAGACAGCCAGTGGGAATCAGTTTAGGAGCATGACAGACAGTTATCCTCAATACCACAAAGACACACAGGAAAGGAGGGGTTACCATTTTACTCTTACTGCATTGTGATGTGACAGCTATGGGCGCAGTAATCAGAAGAACCTGACTGGAAGAAGACTGGAAATCATGTCTGTCCTCCCTCACTGACTAAACTGCCTTAACAGACATGGTGACATTAACCCTCCTGCAGGATTTAGATGCAATGGATGTAATCAGAAAAATAAATAAATAAAAATAGATGTAATTATGGCAACCCTATTAAAACACAGCCACCGTGATCAAACCTCACAGATATCATTCAATATCAATTCAATTAGATTCAACTAATATCTGCCTGGAAATGGTTAATGTGATGATCCAGGTGGACTGGAGCTGTTGAGAATTTAGCTTCATTTGCTGAGTTTAAGCCCACGCAACAAAAGTTTAACAGAAGGTGAGTTGTCTTCACACCTTAAAGGATGGGAAGAGAATGAGGGCTACAGTGTGCTCTTCTCTACAGCGGCACGGTGATAAGAGGAGCTCATTACATTAGAGGCAAAACCAGAGTGTCTCTAAGGATACACCTGAGAGACATCAGGTGCGAATTACATAGATGGAGGAATGCCAAGACAAGGCGTGTTTCTCAATGACCAAAAAGCAGTGTTGTCCCAGAGAATCTATGCTCTGATGTGGCTTTGTACATTTGAGCAGTGTCAATGAACTTAGATGAGTTCAGTCACTGCTGGTGGTAGAACTGCAGCATCCAGAGCTTTTGGGTCAGAAGATCTACCATGGCTGGATGTGAACACTAGATTGTGGTTTGAATGGCCACAGATAAGCAAGTGCATCAAAACTCAATAGTGTCTGTCCTAGCATGATTTGCTGAGATTTGAGTAGGTTGAACAGGTTGCATGTGTTTGTGAGACAGTACAAATATAACATGAAATCTTGCCTATACAAAGTAAAATATCATGATGGTGTCAACAAAGACTTAGACAGGAGACACAACCAGTCAGAATTCGGGAAGAAGCCACTGTGAATCACAGCCACACCTACTTCCTGGAGGTATTTGGTGATTCATTGAGACTGGAAATGCTCGGCCTTATGGCAGTAAATTCAAAAACACAGTCTGAGTCCTGAAGGAATAAAATCCTGTCTATTGAAACTTTCAAAGTCCAAAAACTAAGATGCCAGTGAAATGTTGCCTTCATGCCAGAAACCTATATTTGGCAACCTTGCCATACATTACTTTGTTTACCATGTTAGTTTAGGATTAATGGGCTCATTAGTACTGCTCACAAGGTGTCACATATTTTAAGGTACTCAGTCATTAAATCTAAACTGTGGACTCATCTAAATTTTTACCTGACAGAGCCAAAGTTGGAAGAGATTTCCCTGATGGAGACAGGAAGGTCGCAGTGGACAATCCGTTGATTTGACCTTTTATGTTCTCGGACAGGATTAGTGCCAGCTCAGACTGGCAGCAGAATTGGACCGAAAGACAGTGTACGGCTTCAAGACCTGAGCAACCAATCACCTCCTTATAGCGACATTTGCTCTCTTTTTCTGCCATTGTTGCCAACCATTGAAATCAGGTGGGCCAGGAATGAGTCTGAATTTACACCATATTTAGGCAGAGTGGCCTTGGATAACTGAAAGACTGCTTAAAATATTATTCAGGTGAAGGCCAGGCATCTCCAGCTGGATCACGTTCCAACATTTTCTTGCATAAGGTGTAGAAACCATGAACCCTAACTACACGACAGTAAATTGTATCACTGCAGTGATGCTTCCTAAGAAGTTGTGTGTAGAGGAAAGTCGGAGTCTTCCTTGCTCGCTCCCAGAGTGCTCAGAGAGCTCTAAATAAAAGCATATGTGTTGAATTCAACCCAAAAGTTAATTTACAGGAATATCTTGTGGTAACTGTTACTTTGTCACTAAATTTTTAAGCAGCCGCCAGCACAAAGTTACACAAAAGCCTGTGTTCACTTGTGTGTGTGTGTGTGTGTGTGTGTGTGTGTGTGAGTGTGTGTATAAGTGTTCATGGGGGGGGCTGGGACAGCATCCTACACTAGCTGACTCTTGGGTCACATACAGTGCAGTTCTTATAGTTTTGACAGGAAAACACATTTTACTGCAACAAGCCATCAAATGTGATAATGTGAGCCTGCAAGGCAAAGTGAGGTCACTATGTTTCTTTTTTTTCCCCCCAAAATTTATTTAACACAACTTCCAAGTTTCTTCTACGGCCCGCTGTAACATCACGGGGAGAGATAAGGCCATCAGTGGAAGAGGTGGGAGGGAAGAATGAGGAAAAAGGGTGGGGGTTTTATTTTTTTAAAGGAAAAAAAAGGGCTCTTTAAGATTTGAAGTTAGATTTACAACCGAGTGTGCATATGTGATGTCAGAGTTAAAAACTCCTTGCTTTTTAGGGAGATTAATTCTAAATGCCTTTCGGGAGCTGGGGGAGTAACGGGGAGGGCGGCAGCTCAAAGAATGTGTGCGTGTGTTCAGATGAGTGGGTATGTGTGTGTGTATTGGAGGTCCTGTTTAAGGTGCCTGAACATTAAATGGCCTTTTTTGCAGTGATGTTTTATAGAACGTTGTGATGTACTGTGAAGAGATGCATGTGTAATATGAGTGCATGGTTTTTGTGAGTGTGTGCATATAGATGAACAAAACAAAACAAAAAAAAAAACAAACAAACATGTTTGTCCAAAATGAGAACTAAATATTGTTTGGCCTGGTTTCAGAACAATGTGTTATTTGCTCCAGATTTATACTGACATGATAGGGCTTGTTGTAATTATCACTTGAGAGCATTTAGTCTTGTTTTCACTGAACCACTGCTATGGAAAGCCGGAGCCGTTCCAAAGAACAGTTGGAGCCATCCTGCTGTTGGACAGCCTCTCTGTTTCCCTCTGATTATTGGATAATTCAATCTTTGGGAAAGCAGGGGGCAAGATGTGCAATGTTAATAGCCCATTAAATTTCACAGCGTAAAATTTATCAGCATGTCATACACCAGCCCCTGAGCGATTGGTTTTGCTTAACCTCAGACACCTTCATATGACCTCTCCTGGCAAGCAGCACGCTGCATGTTGTTTCATTTTTGTATAATTCTCTCTGCAATGCAGTGTGAAATGCAGCTATCATTGACTTGAACATGACCTCAGGACAAATGGGAGTGGTAGTGATTCCCTTTCAATGCAAGTCCAAACACAAAGCAGATAAGAAATCAAAGAATTCAAAATACTCAAACTTCATTTTCCGTGTATTTCCATCTGTATTAGGGCATGAAATATTTTCATGCACTGGCTATTCGCACCACTCCCAAGATTCCCCTCTCATCGCTCTCATTGTTCAGGAGGAACAGGAGTTTTAGTTGTGTTGACACTTACTAACTGATTTGTGAGTTTGTTCCACACTCTTCTAAAGGTCGGGCAGAGTCTTGACGTTCTTGAAAATCCGTCCTGTGTGCCAACTACATTCCCGAAAGATAATAATCCTTCCTGTTACACTAAAAAAAAAAAGTAAAAAAAAATAAATAAATTACAGAGTAACTCTCCTGCTATTCAAGCTGAAAACGATCAATCACCCTGTTCAAAGTTGGGCTGCAGCTATTTACAGCCTTCATAGAACATTTGTGGCATCGCTGGAATGAAACCGTAAACAGGGATGCCGAAATACAGCCAACACATCACTGCAATAACAAGGATCAGGATAAGGAGAAAAGAGGGTAAGAAACACAAATTTTGCATTCGCATGTGTGTCACCCAGCTGAATGCAACAGTGATTTATAGCTGCCCCATGTCCCTTTCCATTATGAGGTAAACGGAAAGATCAACACATGTAAGCACATCAGAGGAGGAAGCAGCTGGCCGCTGGGCTGCCATCGACCTCTGGGACAATACTAACTATAACATTAAGCGCTTAGACAGAGGAGGCACGAAAAAGCAGCTTCCTCCTCTGCCACCACATCAACGACAGCAGAGAGGAGACAGCAGCCAACCACAAGCAATAACAGCACACTGAACAGCAAGACTGCACGAGCTAAAAGTCAGGCTGAATGCAAGATGGAACGAGAGACCTTTCTGGCAGCATTAGGAAGTATTAAAACACAGGAGGGCTTGAAGATTTATTTCTCATGTAATGTGTTAATTTAGTTGGAGTTGTTGTAATTGCAGTAGTTTCTCTTTTGACATCTTGGTTTCAAGTTCTGCAGGGCTCTGGGACAATTTACAAATGGAAAGTGAGTTTAAAAAGCCTGAAATCTCTACAATATTGAAACCTAAAAATTATCCAAAAAAGATTACCTAGATATTGGCCAGGATATTTAGCAGTAATAAAAACCTTGTCAGTGGTCATTGGTGAATAATGTATGCAATGACACCATGGTTTGGGTAATTTCATTGAAAATCAAATATTCCATAAGGAACAAAAAATTATTTAACAAATAATTAATAATAGGAACCAATAAGGACATTAAATAGATTGAGCTGACAAATTAAAGTTTGTGCTTGGCTCAGTGGTGCATGGGACTAAATGCTAATGTCAGTATGCTAACGTGCTCACACTAACAGTACAGTTTGAAAATATGCTAAATAATGCTGTAGCACGCTGTTGGAAATATCCATAGTTTTTGTAGGTTTTTGCAACAAAAAGAAAGAATACAAACATTGCCAAATAATCAAAGTTACTAAATTTCCTCCTTGGTATTCCATTTGAAGAACAAACTGTTGTTGAGGTGTTTGAACTGGGACCGAAGTGGTGAGCTGACGCACTGACCACCACTGTAATTCTTGGAAACATCTCCACTTCACAGGCTGAAGATGAAACGCTGGCTGCTCCAGCTGAAACTGCAGTATAACAGGTGCAGTGAGCTGGATGGTTAAATCACAGGGCACCAGGAAGATGGAACAGGTGGAAGAAAGGAGCTTAGCTGTTAATAGGAGGGTTCGGCAGCCACAAAGGCGTGCCTCAGGTGTCTTGTCTGAGTCGTCCTAAATAAAGTGGGTCAGTTTTCTGGAAGCAGAGGCTTTCTGTTTGATCCCACTTCCTCCCCTTGAGCAACAAAATCAATGCGATGTTTTATTTTAACATCCTGTATCATGTTCACTTCAGTACTGAAGTCTTTGGAACAGATTTTCTAAATCTGTGTTGCTTATCTTTGATGGATGTTGAGGAAAAACAAACATGAGCAAGATAACATATGAAGGAATTTCCGGAAGAACTGTTATCGCTCTTTGTGTATCCGCTTTTTAGACGGTGTGTGAAAAACAGCAGAATGCTCTCTGGGGCCTGTTTCTTTAAATGCAAATGTGGGGATGAGACAACAACAAAGAGGGCTGTAAAGTTGAAACTGCAAAGGTCAAACCATGAGGTCTGCTGGCAGTGCCATGTTGTGCTTTGGAACCACTGGGCTCTCTGTGCACTCGTTCTGCTCTCTGCATTCCTGCCCCTTGCAGATCGATCCGATGGTTATCTGTCAAGGTGGTGAGTAACTCCTACCATCACAAAAGATGGGAACAAACGGAAAAAACAACCACCACTGACATTCCAGAGATATTCCTCCCAAGTGCATTGCATCTGCATGGAAAAATGTTATTGCATGCACTTGGCCTTGTTCGGAAAAGTACACAAGTTCTCTGTCACAGAGGGCTTACTGGCCTTCATAGAACATACTGAGGGAAGATTTCCAACCACTGCAGGTGAAGAGCGTCCAGACGTCGCTGAAATTAGTCAGGCATGTACGCGGTAATGCGGCCTATATGACCTCAGGAAACCAGACAGGTAAACAGGAGTGGCATGTCCTTTCATGTCCCTTACTGCGGTGCAGGAGAACGAATTTAGAGATGAAACATAAATAGGCAAAAGCTAAGCTGAAGACCTGTGAGGAGAACAACCAATCAGACAGGGTCTAAAACATGATATTTATCATCTCTTTAGCCACTGAATGCACAGCTAAGTTAGTATTTCTGCTCAAACAGTGCTTAACTGTAAATGAGAATCATAAAACAACCCTTCTCCACTTTTCATCAGATTTAATGACCGATTCCACCACTTCTGATGGACAGCCTTCATTTCAGAGAGGAAGTGAGCTCACCACTGATGAAAATTAGAGTGAGAGAATATGAGTACACATGAGCACAACAAGCCGCTTGTACGCATCTCCTGGTGCTAAACACAGCATGTATGTGTGTGTATGTTTGGAGGTTGGGGGGGGTCATGGAAATACGGGGCATCATTAAGCTGTCACATTTACAGTAAAGGTTCTTAGTTTCACTCTGTGGCCAAGCTGGAGTAAGAAACCAGCTTCCCTTATGTGTCACTACAACAACATACACTTAGGCTTGAGTTCACACTCAAGGCCAAAGGCTTTATTACCCTATATTTGCTTTATTTGAAATAGTTTATCCACATGGGAACGAATATTAAAGCTGCATTTAACAGGAAAAACACCAGACAGAACTGTATTATGTAATTTTGTTTTGGTTTTGGTTTGTTTCACTTTTAATCAGCATAAAGAATAGTGCACTTAGGAGAGGAAATTTCGTTTTAGAAACGTTTTTGAACATTTTAAGTTGTGCTTTGGAAAATTGGCTTCATTTTGTGCAGACCTTTTAGCTGATCTCTCTACTATTACTGCCACACACTCAGCAGTAAATCATCAACACGGCTCAGCATCAGAGCAACCCATGACGTTGGTACAACCTGGCTTGGTCAGTGCTCCAGTACTTCTGTGGTTATTTAGTCAGTGTCAGCCTTTCATCTTCCCCTTTGCCCTACCTGACTCGGCACCCTGGGTTTCCTCCACAGAGTGGTGAGTTAGCAGGGAAAGGAGCCTGATGTAAGCGCTATTTGATACACTGAGGTTTCCCCCCATTGAACGCTAATGGGAATTCCTTCGCTAGCAAGATACGATACAAAACAGTCACTGCGGAACAAAGGCGAAAAAAAGAAACGACAAATCTGCATCCAAGAACAATTGGCACATTGTAGGAAGTTAAAGGTAATGACAGAGAAACCAGAGACTGATGTAAACAAAGATTAAATCACTACACCAACAGAAATATACACCCACATACCAGCATGAGATGCTTTCCAGTTCAAGCTCCAGCCTTTTCAAAGCAACAACACTGACAGCAACAGCCTATCTTTGTTTAGTGCACACACCGGAGCAGCACACCACTGAATGACTAAGCATTACACCTATGCCAGCCTGCTTATGTGGTTACTGTAGCTGATATACCGCCATGTTTTACACTCTAATAAAACCTAATTGGGTTCCAAATCAGAAAAACATATAAAACACTTCAAATCAAATCTGGTACTTTCACCGGAGTTGTGTGACCACAAGCCTAACCGCATGACCGCTCACCACACACCTCCTAACTACTGAACACATGCACTGTATGTTAATGCACTTTGACTCACATTACACTGCATATGCACATTTACCCTCCCTGATCTTTCACAGACTAACTAGAAGATATAAGATAGTATGGACATGTCTCTCTCTCAGGTGCAGCTATGAACATCTGGTCACCACCATATGTCTGTGTGTGTGTGTGAGACAAAGAATAAAACCACTCCCCGTTCGAGATGATCAAAGAGTCTAACTCAAACACAGGATTACACACACATAGAGCTGCACAGCTACCAAAATCACAAGTCTGTCAAGGCCCAGGATATTTACTGGAGGTGTATGTGAGCACAGAGCTTGCCATAAAATGTCCATCATTTGCCCTGGAGGCAGACTTCGAAACCTGAAACAAGAACTTAAAAAAAAAAAAAAAAAGAAATATTTTCAGTAGAGATTGAACTCTGGCCAAAAACATCAAACTGTGAGCTACCAAAGAGTTTAGAAGCACATCTGGCAACTATGGGTGGTTTAGCTGTTGATGACTGTCAGACCGATGGATGAACTGTTCATCTCTGGAGCTCTGCTTGTTGAGCCACCAAAGTCATTAGCAAGTAATTATCAAATACCTATGTAGCTCCACACATTGAGACACATTCCTCCAGGCAGCGACCCCGAAGGCAACAAAAACAGACTACTGATATTCAGGAAAGTAGAAACACTTCTCAATACCTCAACTGTGGACTCTGCCAGTACACAGCAGTACAACCACGTGTTCCGGATAGGATGTGTTTCAAGGCGGCCAAAAGTCTAATATTTAGTACCGTGGAAGATTTAAAAAAAAAAAAAAACTTTTATAATGAAAGTGTGGCTGCCATCAATGAACTGGTAGATGATATTCTGAGGTCCCATCTCTGCTCCTGCTGTCAGGGTCCAATTTTCTGCCGAGGAGCTTGTCAGCACCACTGGCTGAGATAAGAGGAAGTGTCTGTGTTGGTGTGAAGTGATTGTACTTCATAGGATGTTACAGCTGAAGAAAAAAATAAAAACTCTAAGGCTGGGCAGCTGAGCTCACCTCTGCAGACGTTCTGCTCATCTGCAGTGAATCCGGCCAAACAGCGAGTGGCCCAGTTGGACTGAGGGCCTCTGGAGCCGCTGTTAGACACGGGTGGGGGCTGAGGCTGGCTCGGTGGGATGGGATGTATGGGCTCTGGCTGCAGCACCTGCTCGCCCTCCGTACTGGTATAGATGATAGCACTCTTGGGGAGGCAGAGGTATCCACCAAAGTGGTTGATGCACTGCATCCCTCCTTTGCAGGCATCATTGAACAAAGCACACTCATCGATGTCTGACAGACAGAGGAAAGAAAGGCATTAAGATTTTTGAGATAAGACTTTTTTCAGTAGCTTTGTATTAGTAATAAAATATACTAAGTTTAACTGAAAAAAGGGAAAATTAATGTCAGAATTAAACTTAACATTTATGGCAGAGTCTTTTCTCACCTCTGCACTGCTCTCTGACTCTGTCATACTCATAGCCTTCTGTGCACTGAGGACAGATAAGGACTACCATGAAATCATACCCATTTTATTGGCCTTTAGTGTAACAACATATTATTCAAACAGACATCAAATCAAAGTATGCAGCGTCTGAAACAGACAGACATGCTCTGAGGTAAAACTGACGGACTTACTGTGTAGGAGATGGGCTCCTCAGCCTCCTGACAGAGGACATGCGTAAAAAGCGCACACAGACACACGCAGATCCTCAGCATGTCTGACAAACGTCGGAGGGACACTGCAACGAGATGCAGAAGAACCAACTGGATAGAGCGCACAAGATCATTTTTTTTGGGGGGGGGGGGGGGGGGGGGGGGACAAATCTACACGTTTTAATACCAGGTATTACATCACTGATGGCATTGCTTAACGAGTCCCAACGTCTCCCGCTGCTGGCGTGATGTTTGTGTTGGCACCGCCCCAGCCAAGTCTGCGACTACACTCAAGTGTTTTTCTGCTGTTTCTCTCCGAAAGGATTTAGTGCGTAATACGCGTAAAGATCGTGCGTAAACATGTCCTCGAGTGTCAGTCAGTGTCAGGAAAAATGAACGAGTTAATCAGCCGTGCAGAGCTTGCGTTGATTAAAAGTCTGCATTTGTTTGCACAACACATGTCCAACCCAACAGGCTGTTCAGTCAGACATCCAGTGATCCCGTCCCGCTCATCCCCGCCTCGGTTTAACACACTGACACTTGTTACCGGACTATTCCTTTAAAACATGCCGAAGACATCAGAAAGGTTTTAGTTTTAGCTCTCACTGTTCTCTGTGTGCACCGGCTCCTGCAGCCATCCTGCGCTGCCTTGGCGACGTACCTGCAATTACCTGCAAATCTCCGGCTCTCCTGGCGCCTGCTGCAGAAGAAAAGGCTTTTCCCAGTGAATCTTCAGCAGCCGATCCCGGTGTGTGTGTGTGCGTGTGTGTGTGTGTGTGTGAGAGAGAGAGAGAGAGAGAGAGAGAGAGAGAGAAACAGAGAGTGAGAGAGATAGAGGAGAGAGAGAGAGGCAGGCTGGTCTTTTTTTATCGTGCACACGGTGCAGTGGATGTCTGCAGGATCTTTGTCGGAGTGTAAACTGCACTTGTGATGAACATGCGGCTCTTACAGTCTGACTCGGTGGGGGCGGTGAACCGGGCAGGTTGAGCTTCAGGCTCGAGTCTCACCGGGGAGCTGTGGCCGATCATCAGACTACAATGGCTCCCTCTATAGACTGATGGATAGTCATTAAAAAGGTATCACAAGGAAAAGAAAAAACAAACACAAACTTTTGTGGTCTGAAATCCTAAAGTGATTCATCAGCCTAAAAAGACCAGTTTCTCTGGTTTGGTTTCAAATGTTCAAAATCTTCAACTTAAGAGTTATTTTATGCAAAACAAACCATAGTCATTCACTTATACTTTCACATTTGAATTTTTGGTGTAGCACAGTATCAGGAGTTTTGATTATTGTTGTCCTTATCTTTGTAAGCTTTCCACATTTTTCAGTAAACCATACCTTCATTTCATTCTTATATTTCTATGTGGATGAGCCAATGTGCCTCCATAACTTTCAGGGTTATACATGTTGACCTTGTCAGGCTGTTAGACACTTCTGTGTGTGTGTGTGTATTGTAAGTGCCTGTACATTGTGTGTGTGCAGCAGGTGGTAAAATCAACTCATGTGTTGAAGACCTCTGTCAGCAACCACTACATTAGCCTCTAATACATTTCATGGTGTTTACAAGATGCCTGCGCGTCAGGAACATCTGCTGGAATTGGCATGGCTTCCTGGATTTCCCATGGGTGAAGAGACAGCAAGTGATTGTGTTTGTGTGTGTGTACTCATGTACATGTGCCAACAGCTTGCTGATAGGAGCAGATAGACATAGACTTGGCACCACCTCCTTTAATGCTGACCTTTCCACTCAGGGTGTGGATGACAGAGGATTGCAGATAGATTCTGCTTGGTGCTGTATACTGTAGGTGCAGAGCTTAAACTCAAACTTTTCTTGGCAAAAACTATATTCTTATGTTCCAGCACTCAAATCCAGTGTTTAATCTTAAATGTCAGTCTTTAACTTGTAATCAACTTGAGTTTATCAGGTTAAACACATTAAAAACAGTAAATTTAGGGGCCAGGATTTGGTCCTGCACTGCTTTTTGTATGTGCTCATGTTGAATCAATTGACCATGACAAAATTGAAATTATAGAATATGCAGATAAATAACTGTACAAAAATGGGTGACCCACAAAGTAAGTGCGCAAAAGATTTGAATCTTCACTAAAAGTTTATTTTATTTGGCAAGCTGTTCAACGAGATCATTAAAGGCAGAGGCATTTAGATAAAGAACTTGATGAATCGGAGTCGTTTTGAAACTGCTTTTAGAGATTAATACAATATTCCCTAGGCCCTATTCAATTGAAACATCACTTGGGGATATCTCTGCTTCAAGCAAGAAAAACACACTAACTTATGGTCTCAAAGGATACATGTCCCATTTGAACAAGGGGGAACATAATATAGGTTTAAAGCCAGAGTGACAGACCATGGTTTAAGTTGAGTATTACAAACATTATCCGTGATCATTATGACTTCATCCCCAGAAGAAAATAGTGACAAACAAAAGCACACAAACCTGATTCTGAAGTAGTCTTGTCACAAGTTGGTAAAAATGATTGACAGCAATGTGCTTCTTATTACTCTTTAACAGTACTAGGAGGTAAAAACACACATTTAAAACTCATACTAGTGCAGTACATTTTTCAGAGTAGTACTTTGTGACGTTTCTTTTGATGCTGAAGGCAATGCATCAGGTACTGTTGGCTATTGAGCATCAGCCAATCAGTTCCTGATGCAGTATCATCCACATCAGAAAGCTCTTCACCCAAACATAACTGCAGGGGCAATAAAAGCTGGATAGGTTACAGAGCATTTCAGTTGCACTACAATATCTTCTCTATAGTGAGAGGAATGATGCAAAAATAACTCAAACTCATAAAGAGATTATTATTCTTTTCATACTACCGTAATACAATAGCCAATAAGGTACAGTACACATCATTGTAAGTCAAGATGGCAGCAGAAGCATCTGGAAAGTGAATTCATGCAAATTCAAAATGGCCATGTATTATGAAAGAGCTGCAAGAGATGAGGCAGCACTTCAAAAGACTGTCAAAAAGAAATTTTAAAAAGTAGGGAAGGGGGATACGAGAAGAGGAAGAGCAGACAGAGAGAGTGTCTCTGAAATGTGCTTGTGTAATTGCAGTGACATCTTCATTGAGAGCCCTCCATCTCTTTCCTGTGTGCTCCAAAGGGCGTCGCTGACGCCGGTCGATGGGGAGAGCAGCAGAGGCGCTGTGTTTAGCATAATCCCAGAGGCCATTGTGAGAGCAGCTAGTGAATGACTCACAGTTGCCAGCTGAGATTTCACCAAAACACAGCAGAACACAAGGAGAAGGGGATGAGGTAGGAAAATCAGAGGTGGAGGAGGGGTAAGGGTTGGGAAAGGACTCAGGGAAGACAGGAGGACTGGGTGGTGTTAATGAGAAACAAAATGTCTATGTGCCAAATATTACTTTAAAAATAACTTGGAGAGTGATAATTCAAAGATACAGGTCTTGTGCTCAGTGGTGGATGGGTGTTTCTATTATGAGTCTGTAAACTTGCACAGCATCAAAGTCTGAGACATGAAACACATTTCCTTCCAGGTGGACTGCACCTGTTGGCCCTTATTCAGGGCTGTAATTCAATAATCTTCCTCTTTTCTTCCTTTAACCAATCACTAACTGTTTTGACTTGAAACAGTCAGGCATAAAAAAGCAAAACTGTCTCAGAGTAACACTTTTCCTCCTATGCAACAATCATTATTTTAAGCTGGAGTGTGAAATCCTCTTTGATCACTGTTTCAGGTAGGCAGACCATTTAGAGCCAACCTTTGGTAAATAATTGTGTTTCCTATGAAAATGGTGCAGAGGATGAAAGGCAAAATGTTCCGACAGTGCCACCAAAGTCTTCAAAATTAGTATGGTTTGCAATGTGAAGAATGGAAATCACACAGCTGAGGAGTTTATGTCATGAAGATGAAGACATGTTAGACAAACTGCAGAATCTCTCCAGGTGATTGTGAGAATATAGAGCACCATCACAGTTGCCTGCAGAGATTACCCAGTCAGGCCAGAGTGTCGTGCCTTGCTGCTTATACTTACACATGGTTATGTGTTGGGTATGTGTAACATCTATAAGAGTCTATTAGTAGCAGATGGTTAACACAGATCAGGACAGAAACCAAGCTTTGACCCTGCCACCCCTCCTCTTAGTCCAAAAGGTCTTGTGTTACCATGGTGACAAGGAAGGCACGTGCCTCCCATTGTTGAGCTGTATCCTCCAGGGTCAACTGCACTCCCAGCTAGAGGTCAGATGTCACCCCGGCCTCTCGCTAAGGTCACCACTCACCATCCTTCACCCTGTGACCCCAACAAGCACTGAAACAAATTGAGAGATGGAGGGAGAAAGGACAGAATCAAACACGTTTATGCAACAATTCTCCGTCACAACATGACAGCTGAGGATATTCTGACCCACTGTAGTCTCGGTTTTTGCTCAGATGTTTTGAGCACAGATTAACAGTAGACCTGCACGGGCAGTGACCATTGGAGAGAAGTATCACTTTGCATGTTACTGTATGTCTCCCTCTTGTGGTGAAACCTGACGCTTTGACTAATTTCATGTTTGTGAACTTGATTGTGGCTGTTGCAGAAAACACATTATGGGGCAACCTTGTGCCCTTGTGACTCATAAAATAATTCTACTCATATCTTTCTTCTGCTCCATCACCCTGTCTCTGCCAATGTTTCCTGGTCACATCTGCACTATAAACTGTATAATACAAAGGGTCAACTGTAACAAACATGAATGTTATATTTATGCCAAGCTTTGTGTGACTGCTGTATCACAAACATGAGTTACACGCGATATGGAACAGTCTTTTATCCTTCAACCTGATTTCACAATGGAGTCTGACAAAAGGATTTCATATGTCCAGAAATGTCATTCATATGAAATTCATCATGGCCATGCCCACATCTTTTCGAGAAAACCTCTACACCTTTATAACACTTAATTAACAAAACACCATTAGCTATTGGAATTTAACTGACCAAACCAAACATACGTCGAGACATTTTGGGAGATCTTTTGCCAGAGGTGCCATCTTTTCCATTGAGCGTGGATGCATGTTGGGATATTCAGGTCATCGAGTTGCAAAGTGTTGCTCAGGCGTTGACAAAAGAAAAATCTTAAGTTTATTAAACGGAACAGGCTGACAGTCCACACTTTGTTAGGCAGTGAATGAACAGAGTGGTTTTGACAGGCCTAACCTCTTAAGCTTCGGGTCCCACTGAGCTCAGCACAGCCAGAGCTAAATGCCATCTGTCCCAACATCATGAGGCCCCCCCCAACCTGTCCCTCAACAGTTTAGCATAAAAACCATTCACTGCTGCTATTAAAGGTAAAATGCTGATAATTGCACTCATCTGGTATGCTAAAGTTCTTAAATTCAAAACAGTCAGGCTGTCCAAATGCTTTGCAAAAAATAGTTGTGCTTATCATGCACAACTTGTTTTTTTTTTTTTTTAAGGAAACATGCCAGGTAAAAGTGCTGTGGCTTTCTTTGAAAATTTTAATCTAATTTGCAGTGAATGTTTTTTTATTTTAATGGCATAACCTGGGTCTTGGGTATCAATTAGCTATGCTGTGTGGTCAAACTTTAAGCCCTCCGTTCTCAGTACAGTGAGAAGAGAGTAGGAAAAGCTGGTCATTCCAAGCTGATACTCATGAGCCATGAATCGGGATATTGAAATACTATTACAAATGAGTAAAGTCCTTTCAAATTACATTAAAAAATATATTTTAAAAAGTTTTGATTTTCCAAATAATTTCATTCAGACCCATGTTTTGCTTTGTTTTTTTCATGGTGTGTAGATAACACATGGGCTGAGCCTTATACTGGGAAGGTCAAGATCCTGCTGTACATTTCTGGTCACAACCCCTTCAAACCACAAGCCATTGTTTTCTTCAGTTAGTCTCAGTGTGACTCATCAATGGCTATGCTTAATTTAGGTTTTCAGAAATTCATTTTACGCTTTACTGACTTCCACATAAAGCACCAAACAATAAAATAATGATATCACCATATAAACTTTAGTCTCCATCCTTTTACAATGGTGTCTGCTCCGTTAGCTGTCATCTAATGTTAAGAGCAAGAAACGACCTTTCTGCCCTGTAGTCAATGTGTGTGCTTTAGCACTTCATTAGGGCCTTGGGCCTTCACTGTACAAGCAATTGTCTTTCTCAAACAAAAAGACTGACGCATTGTATCAGTTGGAGGTAAATTTATCAAAGGAGACCGATACAATGGACAGAGCAGCCCAAATTAAGAAACAGGACTGTAAGGGACCTCCTGGTGAGCCATATTGTATTGGTTGTTGATGGTACAGCTTGAACTGAATGACGTGGTGGCATTCAGATGAAAAACAGTGCAGTGTATGCAGAGAAATGCAGATGTACAGTATATGAGTCTATAAATGTGAGTGCATATGCAGCATAGTGGGCTAGAGTTGTGTGAAATAATGTGGGGTTGCATTTGTGCATTGAAAGCCATGCTGAGAAATGCAGGCAACCCATAGACCTCTGAGGTGTATGTTGGCTAAAAACAATGGGGCTCTCCATGAACTGATGTGACGTGTATTTGTCCCAGTCTTTCTGTTAGAGGAGCCCTAATGTAGAGGTGAAAGAAAAAAGTGCATGGTAGCATGTGTATTTTATCATAGTTTCAGTGATAAATGTCCCTCTGTCATTGTTGTCTGTGGTTGTTTGTTTAATTGTGCTTTTATACACCACAATTACCAGAAAGCTGTAATGATTGGGTTATGAAACAAATATAAATCATAAAATGTAATTTTGATGCTAAAACAATTTTTTTTAGCAATAACATGAATTTTGCTCTTGCCCCAACCTCTCCAATGTTAGCTTTTGCTGCTTTTGTGTTTGTTACCGTCTCATATCTTTGGGTTTCAACTGCTCCTCTGACATCTTACAGATAAAGTGCTTAAAAAGGAAAAATAATCTTCAAGTTAATCAATAATAAAATAACCCATAGTTGCATCCCTATTTGTCTAACCTACACAAAAATTATATGCTGGCAGGCAAACACTCCAGTTAGGCTAGATACTTAATTTCATATAAAACACTTGTGTAAAACTGTGGAGACTAGTTTTAATTTGCCAGACGTTCAATGTGGGACTGGCTGCCATTTAGCTCCTGTACTGCAGTCCCAGATGAAATGGGCCGATGGCACATCAGACTACTGACTGTCCTGACTGTATCTACGTCCCATCCCAGTTATTGGATGCATAACTCTCCCATGCATCTTTCAATCTTATATTACTCACATAAACACACGTGCATGCAGTTGACTACAATTAGAATTTCATATGCTCCAGTGTATCAGCCACCGGAGCAATTTTCTACCATTTAAATTTGAATTCCTGTCTCATGTAAATGAGCGTGGAGCGTCCTCTGAAGGACTGTGGTCTGCTCTTCTTCAATCTCAAGAAAAAACACTAAGTTTAGCAGTGTAACATGCACTGGAGCGTTGTGTGTGTCACCTACTGTGTGTTTACAACGATGCTAACAGTTTGAGCAAATGGCTCTCCTCGGGCTACCGGGAGCCACTGCATACTTTTAAACCTGCGGACCTGAAATACACAGAGGGAACTTATTCATGTTTAATCTCAATTTTGCTTAACAAAACAAAGACTGTTTTCAGCAGCTATTCAACAATGGGTTCTGGGAAAGATATCTCTGAATTTATAGATTCACAGTTTAATGAATGAGACTGAAGGATTATTCTTATTACTTTACAAAACATGTTTTCAATCCCGAGGATAAAACCCTTGACAAAACATTCTCATTACTGCATGTTTCACTGGGTCAGTTATTGGCTGTTTTATTGGCTGCATCACAACATAGCAAGCAGTAATATGTGACCTTTACAAAGAGCATATCTTCACGACATTGGCACCACATCACTTCATTAAGACCTCATCAGAGGGCAGGTTTTTTTCCTACAATTATTTGGGGGGAAAAAAACTAAGTGTCTTAATTGACACCACCTAGAAAACACTTATGAACTTTATTTATATTAATGTATTCTACACTTTTTGAGAGGCCAAAATACAATCAAAAATTTGTTTCCACACTTAATATATGTTCAGTACATTCTTTTGCTCTTAACTGTTTCAGGAAGGTATAAGTAGTAAATACCTCAAGTAAGTAGTTGCCTACTACTACTGTTACTGGCTACCGTTGCCATTCGGGAGATAAATGCGAAGTGAACCTTTCAGCTGATCAAACTATGTCTGACAGACAAGACCTTGACCACATGATCGATCACCAGCTCTTATCACAACAATAACCAGTCCACCTGCTGCTTATCACACGCACTCTTCAAAACCCTCATCAGTGTTGCAAAATGCATAGAGCCCTCAGCACATTCTACCTCATCTCTTATCCAAAATCCAAGGTCTTCACAGTCATGTATCAAATACACCTGGTCTCGGCCCATAGCACTATGCTATGGATAATTTGATAGCATCTTTGCAAGGTTGAATGAAATATGTTGTTAAAATTTGCGCTCTAAAATAATTTACAGGAAATGAGGGAATTTTTAAAGAACAAAAATAGTTCCACTAGTGGTAAAAGACCAAAACACAGAGCACTGATGATATGAGTCAAACATAAGGCAGCAGGTAGTATATATATATATATATATATATAGGGATGAGACAGACACAGATCTCTTTAACAATTGCGATCAGGTACATTTAAGGAAACCAGATGCCATGTAGAAGTACATCTGTTAGCCCAATATCGGCATACAGTAGTTATATGGAGGGAAAAACTTTCAAGAACATATGTAATGACATTGCTTATAAGGCATAGGAGTGTATAAGCGGTGATATTATTGCAAATGCAAGAAAAAAGCCTGTCATGTTTTGTTTTTTTTCCTAAGGACATTCAACTTACTTTCATAAAAGCCAAAAGCTTTACAGCTTCCACTTTGTGCAGATATGACTTCAAAAAGAGATTCAAAAATTAAATAGAACCAGGGGGGAAATCATGTTATGTTTGACTTGTTAATATGAGGCTCAGTTGTACCATAAAATTTAAAATCTAGTCATAATGTGCAAACACATGGTAACATAGGAATGTTTTGCACGAGTAACGGTGCAGGGTTACTGTCCAGAAAAATGCAGTGCTGCAAGTGCTATGTAATTCCAGCCCAGAGAAAGGACTTGAGGGACCAGCAAAAGAGCAATGCGGCTCACCATGCATTTCTGATTGATGGTCTCTGTCTGTGCAATAGCTGACTGAGCAACATGTACATCTCTCTTATTCACACACTTAATGGCATGCACACATCTTACTGTGTGCTCAACATATTTGTACCACAACCTATATGTAATGTGCATGTGGAAGCTCACTTAAAGTTATAAACATCCGGCCCATTATGGTTGCTCATTTGGCGAAGGATTTTACCATGTTAACTGCAACATTTTGGTCTGGAGACCTGGGAGGTTTGTTGCATGTCCTCTTTCGTCCCTCATCTCTTCCCTCATTGTGGTACACTGTTGAATCAAACAGAAAAAATAAGAAAAGATCATCAATAAATATAATGCTTAGGAAATGTAAAAAAAACAAAAAACCCATACAGATTGCTATACTTTGTCAATATCATGGATCTACAATACTGCAAATGGTATGAACATATTTCCACCAATCCTTGATCCCGTCATGTCTCTGTTGTCTGGTGCCAAGACATGTCTGGTCTGGCGTTTGGCCAGACTGGGCTGGTCGCCACCACGGCCCCAGCAGCCTAGCAGGCTGGCCTAGCTTAATGCTGACACATCGCTAACATCAGCCAGGGAGAGGAAACATCAGCACAACACCATTTCAGATTTACAAGGAGTGATACACT
Source organism: Remorina albescens (assembly GCA_034769265.1). Taxonomy (NCBI): domain Eukaryota; kingdom Metazoa; phylum Chordata; class Actinopteri; order Carangiformes; family Echeneidae; genus Remorina; species Remorina albescens. The sequence goes on along the minus strand of CM068491.1, from coordinate 9,586,686 downwards.
TGCTCATCTGCAAAATTTAAGGAAATTTCACATAACAGTGTTGGACTTATTTTAACGAAATCCCAGTTGAATGCTGTATAATTACATACATTTAAAAGATACCCGTATGATGCAGATCATGTGCATTGGCAGAAAATTTTAGATGGGCACTAAAAAAGGCCACACCCTTTCCGATAACTGTATCATCATTTCCATAAAGCCATCATAAAAAAAGTTATTTAAATTTTTCCAAAAAGAAAAAAGCTAAATATTGATATAAACCTTGTTTTCAGATGTTTTCATGCAATACAATGCAGCATGGTCTGTTTTGTTGGTGAATATATTGTTACATTAGTGATTTAATTTGTTGAATATAAATAAATAAATAAATAAATAAAAAGGAGTATACTGTCTCTTGTAATTTTTGCATAAAAACATTTCAGACAGTTGAAAAAAATACAGCAGAACACCAATTTCCCGCAGAAGGCATTTTCTTATTTCTATGTGTTTTGGGGGGAAATTGACTGCACACCTTTTCATTTATAAAAGTGGATGGTGTTAATCAAGATATTATTCAAATACTTGCATAATTAGAAGGTTAATATTACACCAAGAAAGGATAAAAGCTACAATTGTATAAGCTAATCAGTACTAAAAACTGTTAGTACTCACATTCACATTTGTATGACTGTAATCGCTCTCCTTTGTGCTCTGCGAGTCATGCAAATGAGATTGGCAGAAACGAGTATGCGTCATCGATAGGCACAGATATAACCAAGAGTGCCACTGATTGATGATGCAAACCTTCTCCCTATAGCCTTGTTTGTGACCTCTGACTTCTCACCCCTCAAGGGGTTAAACTTATTACCCTTTGACTCGTGTGACCTCTGCTGTTAAAGGAGCTAGATTGAAGGATGGCCACATCTTAGGTCCTATTGGTCACTCTCTGACCAAACTCTGGCCAGAGGGCTGACCAGCCAAACCCTAGAGGGATGTGACCCTGGCCCTGCCACACGCTCTGAGGATAATACTATTAACAGGTCAATACAGGCCTAAAATAGGGGGAAGAAAATGCTGCTTTAACATAAAGGATGAGCAAAATAAAGGGATGAGGGGGCATATTTTGGAAGATAGTTTGGATTGGATTTGGGCGTTATTCATCTGGTCTGTTTGACCAAATGGTCATCAACTTGATTTCCAAACAAGATAATGACCTGGACAAATGTTGAATACCACAAACAAAACAAGTAGAGCTCTCCTGAAAGCTTCAGCATTACAAAAATATAGAAAAAGCACTATCTGAAATATATATTTCAGATAGTGCTTTTATGTCAAACAAACAGCAGCAAAGTGAACTAAGTGAAGTATTGTTTAGACTAAATCACTGCAAAAATATAAACATTTTAGCTTAGTCATCCCAGTATAATCATGCTGAAACTTGATATTTAAAATAACCTACAAAATATGTCAGAATATACATTTACAATAAATATAGAACTTCAGGTTGTGTTACACAGAAATAAAATTCACATAATAAATATTGTTATCAATGCATTAGATGCTAGTGCTGCTTTACACTGAGCAGAAAAGGAGTGTATTGGGTGTCTGCCAATACAGCATGTTACAAGCAGGACATGTGCTCTCCCTCTCTCACACAGACAGACAGACAGACAGACAGACAGACAGACAGACAGACAAACACACACACACACACACACACACACACACTCCCAGTTATAGGATTATTTAATTTTATTCTTTTTTTTAATCATTTTTGCTGCCATTTCCTCTTTTTGGAAAGGATATAATTAGTTTTGCCTTCGACCAAACGAGACTCTCAATAACAGACAAATCTACTTTTTGAGGGAAGCATGTTGTATGCTGTAACAATGTTACAGGTCAAAGAATCTTGTTCAGTGTGGAAACCAATGAAGTAGTAAAAACAACTCCAAAAATTAACAATTCACACATCTCCAACTCTTTCACAGCCCCATCTTCATCTTCTATTGTATTGAAGAAAAAGAAAGGGGGAAAAAAAAACAAAAACCCACAACACTATTACAGCAAAAACATGTATTTCTACAAGAGTTGATTGGACTTAAAGCCCTGACCCAAACATCATGAATACGCATCTAAGGGGTGTACACAGAGCATACATAATGTGCTTTGTCTCCCTCTACCCTTAAGAGTCGAATGCCAATAAAAATAATAAAATGCCAGACTAAATAATGCAACAAGCAGCCAAAGCCATGACCCCTATAAAATTAGTTTTTGAAAAAGACATTACAGGCTAATAAAATAAATTGAGCTGAAACACATGTCGCTAATAGAATCCACTCAGCTGAAGTTGTCAGACCTGAAGCCACAGAAGAGTGTGTAAACAACCATAAGAGCATGCATCCAGTGTCACACAAGCACATGCATATTAACAGCAGAGGCTCACAGACTACTCTGAAAAATGAAGAGAGGAAATCTTCGGGTGAAGAAGGGGAGAGCAGAAACCAAAGAAAACTAAAAAGAATTAAGATGAATGGGAGATAGGAGAGAGAAACAAATTCAAATAGTACCTTCTCCAGCATCAATGTGATGAGAGAAGGGTGGGACACCTGCAGAACCTTGCTTGGTCTATCCAGAGCTCTTCAGTGGCTGCTCCCTTACGGAGCACACTGTGTGTATGAGCCAGTGGGAGTGTGTGTGGCGTTGGCTGAGGGAGGGGAGCCTACCCCTCCTCCTTAGGACTGTGCCTCCTTAACAGGATGGAGGGGTAGGTGGGGCCACTGCAATAAAGCAAACACACACACACACACACACACATTTTTCTATGGTTGTTATGTCCTCGCTTCTCTCGCTCTTTCCCGCCTCCACAATTCCATCTTTCTGTCTCTTTCCAAGACTTGCTCTTATTCCTCTCGCCTTGTGCTTCCCTCTGAATCTTAGTCCGTCTGCAAGGCTTTAACACTCTCCTTCTACCTTTCGTCTCCCACTCCTCCCTACCCCTTAACCCAATCCCCTTCTCTCTGACTGTATGGTAATATTAACATGCTCTCATTAATCTGAAGAGGAGAGGGACATATGCTGTTTCTGGCTGGTGGTCCATAACCTGCTAAACTCCTGGTGTGTGTGTGTGTATATCTGTCCTGTCGGTCTTTAGTCTCATAATACTATAGCACAAAGATTAAGCGGGACAGTCAGAGAACATGGTGTGTTTGAGAGATGAAAAGAAAGGAGAAGACCGCAGGAAGACGAGAGGAGTGGTGCCATGACCCACAGCAGCGGAGCACACTTTTTTTTTTTTTTTTTTTTTTCCCAAAACCTTTTATAGTTCTTCTTACTCTGGGTCGCTGTGCCACCATCCCTCCTCCCCTCCACTCATCCAGCCACCAAACACAAATCCCATCTGATTCGGGGAGCAGCCATTCCTACATAAATCATTCCCTTATTCTATTGGCCACACGTTACATTGAAAGTATTGATTTCCTCCCTCCCCCTGCTGCAGCACTGATTGCAAGGAAACCCTTCACAACGGTCACAAACAGGAAGTGGAAAAACAAACCATGAGTGTGTTTCGATTTACCACAATGGTGGACTCTGAAGCTTTGGTCACAACACTGAAGAAGGGGATGGATGCTTTGCTGCATATAACACGTGATGGAAACACCAATATAAAAAGAGCCGGTAAAACACAAGATAAAAATGAAAACAAAGTAAAACAATATTTCAACAAGGCAAATTTGCACCCACATTATCTTATAAACAACCTAGGAAGTACCAGTATCACAATAGGAGCCATTACACACACCCCTACTGCAATATTTCCAAATTTGATATTAGTCCATAAAACATCAAAACCTACCAAGATGAGTTAAAATAATGGCAATTGGAAATATACTTCTAAATGACCCATTATCCTTAAAACTGGCAATGAGAAGAGCAAATGCTGCTGTTTCCATGACAGCACAGCTGAGGATACTATGAACTCTGACCTTATACTCCTGCCTGGGCTCTGAAGCAGTGACCAAACCCAGGGGTCAATGAATAAGAAGGTCAGTAGGGGTTAGATGGTAATGACCCTCTGGTTACACAACCGCATCACATCAGCCTCCTCCAGGAAGCACCTAAGCATCATTCATCCTAGTCAGAGGAGTTCACCTTCCAGGAGAATGCAGTGATGCTGCCTCTGGAAAACAAAGTGGATGAAAGTGCAATAAAGACAGAGGGGACTGGGTAAGCCAAAATATGAGGGGAAAAAAAGGAAGATTCACAGGAGATTAAGCATTTAAAATTGTGGATTTCAGTCCAGTCTAACAGCAATAGCAATACAGGACAGTGCAGCTATTTTGTTTTAATGGATCACTATAAGTATTCCATTAGAAGGCATTTTGAAATATGTACTATAACTTAACAAGGAGGGTTGTGGGCTGTCATGGTTGGAGTTACACACTTTAACTTGTGGTATACACTGAAAAGGTAGACTTGGCACTTGAGGTGATAAGCAGCAGAGAAGTTCTAAATAATAGTTAATGAGCTCTTGCAACATTTCCCAAAACACTGTATTTGGCTAGTGTGCAGAATACCTGTGATGAGGCATCACAAACTAAATAGGGGTTTAATAACTGAACAGAACAAAGTAGTGAAATTCATCAACAATGATGGAGGAAGACCATCAAAACAATTCTAGTTGTCCAATGTAAAATGTAGTTAACACAGACCCTAAAAACAAGGGGGGGATTAACTTAAAGAAAGGATGACACTGTCTTAGGGTAGAGAAACTGGGTTGGAAGAGAAGGGGAAAAGACAGATGAAGGGGTGGAGGGAATGATCAGAGGGGTGCCAGACACAAAGAGGCCAGGCCATGGCCGGTGGCACGCGATGGGCAGATTAACCAGCGTTTCCTCCCCTAACTGAAGCATTAGGACACCTGACTGAGTCCCGCCAATGGCAGTCAGCCAAGGATTTGTGGGGGGGAGACATGCTGGGGCTCGCCTTTCAACACTCAGGCTCTTCAACAACACAAAGAGGGGTGGGGTGGTGCTCGTGGGGGAAAGAAAAAAAATAAAAAAAATAAGGGGTGATGGGCTGGTGGCTTGGAGTGGAGAGGGGGGCTACAAGCCTTACCCCTCACCATCTGCTGCCCAGGCTAAGTGAGGACAAGGGTAGGGCCAGAGTGCAGGGTGGAGTATTTGAGCGTGTGCATAGAAAGCACACGTGTATCTGCATGCACGCACCTGTTAGTTTGTCAGTGGGTGGGTGGGTGAGTGGAATGGCAGATGGCCAGGGCATACTCCTGGCACTGGACTGTCGATGTTAGTCATCCCCATGTTAAGGAGTATCCCCCTTCCCCCACATTCCTAACCCCTGCTATCTAATCCAGTGCCAGCCAATTCTTTATGTTTTGCTCAGTTTGAGACATCCATGATTATGGGCTGGGTGTGTAAATGTACAACTTGTACAATCCATTTGGCTGTTTATAGATGCAGTGCCTTTTGCCTGCACGACCCCTTGAAAATGTTTTACTCTGTTTTTGAAGACTCATCAACTCATCACGTGAAGTATTTTTCATTTTTTAAAGAGGTATATCAAATGTGGCTGATAGAGGCAACACCCCCATAATTATACTAAACATCACTGCTGCCACCCCCCCCAAAAAAAAAAAATCCATTGACACATCCTCAAAACATAAAACACCCCCCTACTCAAAACTGGTGCATGTGTTTATTGGCACATCATTGAGCTGTTTATTTCCCCCTGTTAAAAAGGGGGTCAGAGCAGCAGACCGTTGAGTCTTGCTGAGCAGTAATCTGAAAATGCCTGTAATCCTCCATACAGAGCCCTGCGGTTATAGCATAGAGAGGTGTAGCTTCATCTCTGTTTAGCAGCCATGTGTCTGACCAAGCTTGACACGCAACCAGTCTTACAGCTGCCAGGACACACACACACACACACACACACACACACACACACACACACACACACACACACACACACGGCACAGTAAAACTACCCTGGTCACTCACTGGAATAATTATGCCATTTTTCACCCTATACAATGCAGTGTAAGTGCAGGTCACTGAACTTATTCAACTTAGTGTTTAAACAAGTAGCAGATCTGGTAGCCAATAAAAAAAACAAAACAAAAAAACCCAAAAACAAAACTGCTTTATGGGGTGCCATTATAAATTCAGGGTGTGTACAGTGCACCAGGATTCACCAGATCTGAAATTTGAGACAAACAAACTAAAACACAGCTCAGTGATTGTTTTTACTTGGCAGTAGGAACACATCAGCATATCAGGTATCATTATGTAGGTGACATTTCTTTGTAGTAAGCACACGTGAACCCTCCCAAAGGATTTCTGTAACGACGAAGTGGCACTGAAGCTCCTGAAATGAGTGGCAGATTAGCCCAAACCATTTTAAAAAAAAAAAACAAAAAAAAAACAAAAAAAAAACAACACATTGATAAAACGCACTGGGACAGAAAAGCAGGTGCACAACTAGGCTTCACACTTCACTCCAAGTGACAAGTATTGTGTTATCCCCTTTTCCTCTGAGTGCTGTTCACCATCCCAAATGCTGAACTTGCCTTGGAGTCGGAGTGGAGATCACACGTGTGACTCGTCTCATTTCTTTTGCACACTTTAGATCCGAGCTGCACTTCCAGGATGTAGTTAATTCCCGCGACCACCTTGGAGAAATATCAGGACTTTTTAAATGGTTTAAAATGTATTATGCTTAACTCTATGACACCAAAATTTAGCCTTGCCTGAATTTTAGCCGATGTTATGTTCACAATTTCGTAGACGAGTCGGTTTTCCGCGTTGTCTCTGTTAAATTCACTCACGGCAAACCGAGCTGCCGCCAAAACCCCGGAGCTGTCAACAGGGACGTCGTGAGGCTGACCGGTCATCATGCGTCCGGTGTCGGCGGCCGAGGCGGCACAGAGCAGCAGACACAGCGCCAACATCTTCGTGCCTACTTTCTTGCTTTTCGTCCCCTCCGCCAAGTTCTTCTGCAGGACTGGAGTAAATAACGCTGACCACAAACACACACCTGTTTCCTATAATGTTGATTGCAGATAACCGTCGGAAGTGAAAACCGCCGCTCCGGCCAGAAACTTCTGCGTTGCGCAGCAACCGCGTTGCTAAGCTGCCGCGAAGCTGGAGCTGCTGGAGGAAAAACGAGCCGATGTGTCTCAATTCTCTTAAGAAATAAAAATACACTGTAACAGAGGTGTGAGACTGGGCTTAGTATTTACAGAGAAAGAAGGCGGCGTTTGGGTCAACACTGAACTCTCATAGGCTACAATAATAATAATTGTATAAGGACACATCGAGCACATCAAGGTTTGATCATTAATACAGAAATATTGACGTTTAACCCAATCCTACTGCTAATTCTGGCACTTAGCCACTCAAATCCAGCCAAATAGCTTGTGTTTTAATACACTAAACATTCTTTTAACATTTTTTCCACACTGATCAACAGACAACTTTATAAATATCACTGTAATACTATGAACAAAAATCCATTTAAATCTAAACTCCACATTTGTTTTTCAAGCAATCAAAATTGAGGCCACCTCTGTTTGTCAGGTGTGACAAGTGAATATAGTTTAAATATTTATGCATCTGTTTAGTCCAAATGCTGCTTGATAAATTTGCGGGGAAAAACTATATCTTACAGTCAAATGAACATTTCAAACCATGACAGAGCTGAGGAAAGGATCAGTCAGGGGAATGATAAAGCATCATTTCCAGGGCATTCAGTTTTTCCCCATTGCAGGGATATCAAACATCAGAGCCGTAACACTACGGCCCCATTGCACAGTCCGTGCTCCAAATGTTCAGAGTAGTATGTGACAGTGGCACTGGTATGGAAAGCCACACTGGGCCTTCTGCAATGTTTAAACAAATTGATTATACCGATGCAACGTTTAGTGTAAAGGCAAATACTGAAGATTAACGAAAGCACACAGTTGCTTGACATGAAGGAAAATGAAGATGAGTGGAAAGAAAAATTGCTGGCAGAGTTTGAATTTTTGGTTTTCAGTTTAAAATCTCTGTCATAGTCCCCTAAACATTAAAGACACACACCAAAGATATTCCTCTGTTGTAATTGAAAGTATTGGTGAACCAGAATCTTGACACACTGTACAGTGTGGGTGGGACACAGCATACCGATGGTGGGTGCAGAATTTTTGTTTCGTTTTCACAGTAGAAAGCAGTTTCTTCAATATTATTACAGACAGGAGGAATGATTATAACAGGGCTCCAGCTAATTATTATTGTAATCATTGATTAATTTTTGTTTGATTTTTTTCCTCAATTAATTACTGCCCATTAATTATTAAAGGCGGTTTAAGATTCACCTAATAATTTCCCAGAACCCAACATGGTATCTTATAATGTATTGTTTTGTGTGAACACTCCAAATACATCCATTAACTGTCATACATGGCAAAGGAAAGCTGCAATTCTTTGCATTTCATCTCATTTGTTTAGCACTTAAGTTCCATAAATGACCCAATATTTAACATACTGATTGCAGTGTAATTTTCTGTTGAATTGAATAACCGACTATCAATGATCATTTCAGTTTCAGAATACACATGCCCATAGAAATATGGTAAGAGTCCTTGTCTACTCTGCAGCAACCTACACAAATATGCTTTGCATATTGAAAGTGTTGTACAAATTAGTTTCCAGAGATATCAAATGTCAATTCATTCAGAACCACAGGAAAATATAACCTGGGGCACAATACAATTCACCCAGTTCTCCATCTGATGTAAGTGTGCTGTCATTTGGAAATACTGGTTTTCACAATTTTACTTTTTATGATGCTTTGTTTAATTGTCACAGGGGAAAATCTGACAGAGAATTACATTACACAAGACAAGTGGCAGAGGAAAAAGTCAGGGGCACAAATAAATCCTATACAAAAGTACGAGGGCCTGTTTTAATGTGAACAGTCAACAGCTGTAAAACATCTACATGAGAAAATATGTATTTTATGATAATATGCAGCTCTACAACAACAACAACGTGGGTAATCATTTACTTTAGTAAAAACAACAATACAACACCATAAATTTACTTCATTATAAGTAAAAGTAGCATTTAAAATTTAACTAAAATTACTCATGGGTAGAAAGTTGGATCATTATAGGCAGAATTTTATCTTGATAGGATCTTGCTTAGATAAAGCCAATATACTTTGCATACTTCTAGATTAATAAGATTGCATCACATTGTGAACGAAATATAACTTTGAAATATTCATATTTGACTGTAAGAGAGAATAATAAAAAAGAGAAAAAAAAACCCAAAAAAACCTACCACTACGAAAAATCCGTGATTTATGCAGATACATTACCTGAAAACATAAAGGAGGGACAAACAATTGCAGACTGCAGCAGCTGAGAGCTGCTGCTCTGCTCAGGTGTGTTAGTGCAGCAGCCTCCACTCCTGCAAACATGCCAGCATGAGAGCCCGTTGGCTGTAAATGTTAAACCTACACACACTCATTTTACATTTATTCTCTCCCAATACTTTCGTGAAAACTACACAGTGGCATGCCATCAGGGGGATGTTTGCAGCCATGATTAAAACCCCGCTCTTCTTCGTCTTCACAGTTCATGATAGTTTTATACGGAAGTAGGTAAAAAAAAGAAAAAGCAGGTGACCCCTTCAGCGCCCCCTGGGGACCCGGAGGATAAACTGATTCTCATCAGGCTGCTGAACCGAAACTCTTTTTCCCAATTATTCATTAAATCAAATTCAATTTACTTTCAAATTAATTAATTCAATCAATTAGAACAAAAGTGACCAATCAAAAGGTAATTCTAACTTATTATGAAACAAAGGTTTCATAATAACTTCCTGTATTTATGTTCCCTATTTGATCCAGAAGTTTATTTTTGTTTGTAACTTTCCCTAATATCTTAGTTGGTTGGAACAGGTGTACAATATGATATGATTGCAGGTGAACAGTAAAACGAAGCAGTTTGCAGTAAAATGTTGCAGCATAATAATAATAATGAAAACAACACACAAAGTTGTATATATATCATATAGCACAAACTGATGTTAACTCTCACCCTTAAAGATAGAAAATATATGGTCAATGAACAATCTTTAAAAACTATAATATTTGAGATAGACGTGTCTGCAGATCTGTCAGTATCCTTCAACACATTTTTATTGATGTATTAATATACCAGGGTAAAAATTTGACAAGGAAATAATATAAGTAGCAGATATAACACTCAAATATTATAACAATATTAATTGCTTTCTATAGTGCAGTAAGTTTTCAATGAGGATTTTATTTTACCCAAATTTGTACCTTTCAACTGCATCACTTCCAGTCAATTTGCTAAGTGCTTTTTAGCAATATATTTAGCAATGAATATGCAAAATATGACAACACTTGAAGCTGTCTAAATATAGAAATTAAACTTCTTTTCGCTCTATTCTACATACAAAACTAAAAGGATGAATTTCAGGACAAATAGAATTTATCATTTTATTTAAAAACAAAATATAAATCACAGTACACAGTTGAAAAGCCTATTTTCTTCTTTGTACAGAATATCTTAGTGTCGAACAAGCACTAATAAAAATGGCATGTGGACGTGTGAACAAATAATGAGCACAAGGAAAGCTGTTCATATTTGATTTCATAAATGTTCTTGTTCCTTGGTGAGTATAAAGTGAACCTTTTCTTAGCAAACCAGCATCTGAAATGTAGACGTATCTATGCGCATTTAAAGAGGACTCACTCTAGGCCAAAATATCTACCATTTATTTTGGTCTTATACATAGAGAAAGTTTAAAAAAAATAGTTAAACTAACACAATAGCTCAGTAAGAGCAAAATATATTGCCAACAATTTTTTTTCCAAAAACAGGAATGTAGTGCTGGTTCATCTTGGCAACACTAGTACAAACACAAACACAAAGAAAGACCACATAAAAACAGAATATCATTACCGGCCGAATGGCTACAAAACAACAGAAATACTTGAATTATGCTACACATTAGTTGATGAGTACAACCGCAAATATTTTTTTTTCAAAGTTACATGTTAGGTTTTGTTTCTCAGACACTGAGTGTTTTGGCACATAATGTGGCTGCATTATTTCATTATATGTGATCCACATTAAATACATAATTCCAAACCATTGTGTAAGTTATGCTGATATGAAGATCTGGCAAAACTACAAATGATTATTGTATCATTCGATGACTGTGTAATATGTGCATAATACAAAACTGTTATTCATATTTAAATTAACAATAGCCTTCTTGAAATCACAATCAACTGCTTTTTTCTTAGGGTTTGTTTTGATAAAGTAACTACACTCCGTCATGGGGAGCGTCACACCTGAGGTACCAATTAGGACATGCTTCAGAATGATAAACTGCATTCAAACTCATCCAGTCAAAGGAAATTATAGTAAATTGAAAAATGTGTACCATTAGTAAGTCTAGGTTTTTCCTCTTTTTTTCCCTCCATCCAGGATTTGACAACAGCAGCAGCAACATGGTCACATAACATATCTGCCAACACGCTGACAAAACCTCTTTAAAAAAAAAAAAAAAAAAAAAAGTATTCACTTTTCACAGGCTATACAACACATACACTGTCAACTCTACCAGGCCATTCCTACAGCTACCGTCTGCTTGTTTTCAAAATCATTCGATGCCAATTTATGGTTTAATGTTAAACCACCGCTGGGTTCTCAGTTTGATTCCTTAGTTCTATCAGCCTACAACATGCTCTGTGTACATGATGCTGGGCAAAGGGCAAATATTGCCCCTTAAAAAGCCCAAAGGAAAATTATAAAATGGTAAACCAACTTATTTCAAGTTATGTTACAGCTTCTGTTGTAGAGCAATTATTAATATCCTTTAATCTGTAATATTTCCTACAACCTCCTATGTAAAAGGAATTTGAGCAAAAGTGTGAAATGGGATTTAAAAAGTGATCCTCTGTGTGGCTCTTGGCTGTACAAATGATGTATGGTAAGATGGTACTTAACGGTGAGAGTAGTACTGGAGCACAAGGAGGGTGAAAATAAAAAAAATAGAAGAAACGTGCCCAACAGGAGTGTTGACAGATATCTTATGTAGCACCGCATGGCCCCAGGAGCAGGATGGTGAAGGGAAACCCCCTGTTTGTACAACTCCTGTCTTCAATAAGAAGAAGAAAGAGTCTGTTGGAACCAGGCTCCTACAGAGTGTTATTCTCTGGGTAGAAGAGAGCTGCCAGACCCAACGCTTCACTGTTCTGTACATCCTTGTCTGGCTTCGGCTTTTTAAAGAGCGATGGAAGATTCCGGATATGAACCTCCTTCCTGAACTGCTGGCACAGAGCTTTCTGTTGGCAGGGGACAAAGAAATGGGAGGTTAAACAGGGCTTTCCCAGATCTACCAGAAAGAATTTCATTAAGACTGTACAGCTCTGTTTTGCTGCTGCACATCCTTTTTTTTTTTTTCTTGCTGCTGAGCACAGACGATTTACAATGCAGCCAGAATCACACTGCTGAGTAATGACTTGCACTATTAGTACCAGTGTCTCTGGTCACTTCTGATGCCTGTCTGCAGTGTGTTAAAAAGAGATACACTGCCGTCTAGTGTCTAAATGTGGCCTTACCCCAACAGTTCCTGCAATGAGCTTTTTGAACTGATCTTTTTTCTTTTTGTCCCCAACTTTCTGGGCATTGGGGTCCATGAGCCTGTGATCGTACTGGTCCAGGGCTTCCACGCTGATGTTTGGGATCTGGGTCATTACTGTTCTCAGCTCCATGTAGCGATGTCGCTAAGACAGATGTGAAACACAGAATTAAGAGACAGAATGGGCATTTTCTTTCTATTCTTTGGCATTAAGTGAAATGAAAATGGGAATATTAATTGATAGCATATTTATTGATTTATGTAATTTATTCTTTCCGTGCAAGGTAATTTGGACCCAGACACAATAAGAATGTAACTCTCAAAAGGGAAAGAAACTAAGCAAAGGTACGAATAAGATATGACACAAGACGATTGCCATTAGCCTCACCAAGTTTTCATAGATGAGCATGGCCAACTGTAAGAGTGTAGAGTTGCAGACTTCATGCTGCCCATGAACCTGAAGGCCCCTTAGCACACTGGTATAGAACCACGTGACTGCCTCAGGGAGAAGATTACCCCCTACAACCTGGAGATAAACGGAGTGAAGGTGGGCAGAAAACTTTAATTATTTTCAGTGTGACAATCCATCTCAAATCATCTACTTAAAATTATTTTATTGGTTTGTTAATAACTACTAATAACTACAATCCCAATAATAATATCAATAAGAATGAAACAAGCCTACTGCTTTAAAGAGCTTATCTCTCTGTTACATATAACTCTAATGGTGCCCAAAAGCCATTTAAAACATCAATGAGTCTCGCTGCTGAAAAAGATGATGGATGCATTATGATGAACCTAAACATCTGGATTAATGCATTATTGTCTTTGGTCTTTTAATGGGATTTGTAGACAGTAAGGCTGGGCATTGTTAAAAAAAAAAATGATGATACTGATACCAGTACCTTGACTTTGATACACGTTCGGGAAAGATACTTTATTTGATACAAATTTTATGAACCCTGTTTTAACAAAATGACATTACACATTATGGTGCTTCGTTAGCTTTGTTGTGCTGCTGGCGCTAATTACTGTGTCAAAAATACTGCACCGTGTCCTGTTAGCTTCAAGCCTAATGAAATGTAACTACACTTCAGATCATTTCGCCATCTTTTGAATTTGTACCTATCAGAGATGGGGTACAGAGGAGCCACGATGCAGCCTCTAAAAACACAACAATACATACACGTGAGCTCCATCTCTGGTCACAAGTCAAGGTGTAACCTCATGTTTTTCCCGGATGCCTTGATACAGCCAATTGCCAGCACCTTTATATCTTTGCAGATCAACCATGCTGCATGCTTCTTGGTCCGCAGCCGTTGATGACATTAACCTCATAGTTATCGAAATTTAGAACCGAACTACAAGACATTTTTTGATGCTCGATGGTATGAAGCATTTCGGTTGGTGCCAAAAAAAGTTATCAACTTTGATACCCAGCCCTAGGAGACAGTCATAAAACTATTAAATATATCCAGCCTGACCCTTTACAAAGAAAAGTATGAGATGAGAGATTGAAAAATGTGCACAGTAGTATTGAACATTAACTGCATTGTGTGTAACTACCTGCCGGAGAAGGGTCCAACAGACCATGGAAGCAGTGCGGTGACAGTTGGTGGTGTCTTTCCATGATAGTGAGGTGAAGGAAAGGGTAAGTAGGGACATGTAGATGGTCTGGACAAAGAAAAACAGCAGTTAATATGCAGAATTTAATGTGTGATTCTATTGTGCTATGGGTACTCTGGGATGATTCTGAGGCTGACCTCGTGTTTCAACAAGCATTTTCCCAGCTCAGTCAGCTCCTCTGTGGGCTGGGCTGGAGACACCGTCTGCCCTGATTCCATCATCATGTCTTCCTCTACACAAGAAAATTTCAAGCAAAACAATGAGTTGCTCCTAAGAAGAAAAACAAATGTAGTCCAACTATTGATTCAAATTTTCTTATTTGGCTCTTACCATCTACTTCCTCCTTATTTGCTGCTGGTTCAGGCACTTTTCTGGAAATACAGCTCACAGCTCGAGGAGAAGAAAGAAATATTATGGCCCCATAAAAACTCAACCCAGGATATGCTGATCAGGCAGTTGTGTTCAAGATCCTGAAAAGCCTACACCTCATATTTTTTAGTGCCTTCTTGACGCACACCATCAAAAACACTCTTGTTGTACATGAAACAGATTTTCCTTGGGCTGCGAGATTAATTTTAGAGAAACCTCACAATACAGTTCAACTCAATTAAATTAATGGTAATTTACAAAAACATTTTTCAACATTCAGTGAGTTGCTGTTTTTGCAGTAAATATTAATTCAGCCTCCCCTCCTCTGAATGATCTTTTAGGATCAACTGAGGGAAGAGACTGTCAGATCCTAAGACTCACCAAACTGGGAGGAACATAGTCTCATCTATCAAAGTTATGTGGAGGAACTTTATCTAGAAAACATGGCTGGTATTGGCACCTTTCTAATGTGGGCTGAAACCGTTTTTAGCCTCTCTAGCTGGCAGAAACACTACCTTACCACAAGACAAATGCATTGCATTATTAAGGATTACGCTTTGATTTATAGTCAGTGTTACCAGGGGCATTTCTATATTGTCAAACTAGTAATAATTTTCAGGTAATAAATTGGTTTTAAATCTACAGTAAATTTGATCTGATGGTTTCACTGTGTTTGTGTTATTCATGAGAGAATGGCTGTCTGTCAAACATATATGGAAACAAAATTGTGGACGGTTAGTAGAGGTGCTGGAACTTACTAAGAAGATCCAGCACTTCCCTTGTGACCAAGCGCACCAGCTGCTCCTCCAACATCTCCTGTGTCACCTGGCTCTCCTGGCACACAACCTCCTCCTCATCTTGGCCACTAAAAACATAAATGGGTTTATTAAGTCACATATCCAGTTTGTAAAGACAGATACAAACACTATCTCTTAACTTACTTAACTGAGGTCCTCTGGTTGATGACTTGCCACTTGGTGGTGAGTCTCTGTCATATGAAGCAAAAGCAAGGCCATGAAACTAGGCAACAAAAACCCCTGTGCAAGTGAATCAAGTGTAGTGTCTTGAGTAGTGTGATGATCCAGACCTGCTGCAGGTAAGCGAACAGAGGGCCCAGCAGGGGGCACAGCAGACTCTCGTGGTACTCCTGAGGACATGATTGCACCAACTGCCTCAAAAACACCCGTACACTTGCTAAGGAAGTTCAGTGTTAACATAAAACAGTGGCTCAGCTTTATTTAAGTAGAGTGGTATCCATCCAAAATTAATCTTCATAAAAAATAATGGTTAATGAACTGAAGCAAAAGCAAATAAGGATATGAATCATAGGGCGAAGTCTGTGGTCAGGCACATGATCGAGGGAGACAAAAGCAGAGCCAGCTATTTCTTGAGCCAACCTTTCAATGGTATAGAATTCCTGCTGAAGGGACAGACCTGCATTTCCCAGAACATGGAAGCTACAGGAGTGACAACAGCAGAATAGAAGGTAAAATCTCACTTGCAACATTAAATGTAGAATAAACAATACTATAAAGAGTAAGGGGTGAAACGGCAACAACACAATTCTTACCAGTTGTCATACAATGTGGTGAAAAATCCCTGCATGCGCTCAAGGCTGGTTTTGTACACAGGAGAGTCATAAATATCCAAAAGATGTTGCGAGAGACCTAGAAAACACATTTTGAGAAGGTTTGAATACTGACGGGTTATTTTTCAGATAATCCTTAAGGTAGGAGAAAGCATGAACAGAAAACTTCTCTTACCAAGAACCATATTTTTCTCTGCATCCATCACGTCATGGGCCTTTGAAAAGGTCTCACTCAGACGAGCCATGTTCTCTGGCATGAATAGACTGTTGTGAGTCCTGCAGTGAGTAAGATAGAGTTAAACTCTCAAATTCAAAGTCAGACCATGTCTATAATGGAAAATGTGACAACTCACTGGCATACCTGATAAGAGCTAAAAGGTTGGGTAGCAAGAGCAGAAACTGGGAAGTGCAGGGATTTCTGTAGATGGGAGCTCCAACTGCGGTGTAGCCCACCACAAAGCCGCCAGCCTTGGCTTCCTCCACATCTGCAGGCCAACGTGACCGTTTCACGACCCCCAACATAGCATACAAACAAAAACTCAACTAGAAGAAGGCAACATAAAGAAGAGACAGATTTTTAAACAATTTATGACCACACACTTAATGGCATCAGCCACAACAGTTTGTGACTTCACTACACTACAAACATTTGCCAATTGGCATTAAGCACAATCACTGGTAAAAGCCTAAGAATAGACTTACAGAGCTGATAACATGGCTTCAAAATCTTTCTCTTGGTAGTAACATGAACTAAGACCACTACAAATGTTACAAAAGTTAACTTTGTTTGTGATGGCACAAAAAACTGTGAGGGACAAGTAACTCTCAGTCTTTGACTGCTCTCCATCTAAGAGACTCTGGACCTGATGTGTTTACCTAATGCTTTGGAAGCTTCCCACATCTTGGGAATCTTTCAAGCTGCAAATCCCTCCGTGCCTACCAGCATTACAAGTATTTCAAATTTTTTATGGTTAACTTAGTTAAGTATAAACTGCATGCCCTGATCTTTAGTGGAATTTTTTTTTTTTTTTTTACAGGTTTCATTACGCAACCCTTTGCAATACTGAGCAAAAACAGAAAAAAATTAGAATAAAACCTTGACTTAGTGAAATGAGCCCACATTCACTTTAGTTATTCTGCAACCTCAGGACAAAATAAGAGCCCTTAGAGCTAAAATATTAGCAACTGCGCTCTTACCCGTCCCCTATTAAGGCCTGTTGTGTCTGTATCTGCACTTTGCTCAGTGACCACCTGATCTGCTCCAACAAAGGACAGGAACATGGCAGGGTCCCACAGCACACTGAAACACAAAGATGTCATAAAATTCTAATTTCTGTCATGATATTAAAATAAGTAGCGCACACTTTCAGAGAAAAAGAATTTAAACGCACTGCCTCATCTCTTCTGAGGTCCATTCTGCCACCACGGACCCCATCATTTCGTCTAGAAAAGCCTTCTGCTTTGCAAAGTCTTTGAACTGGTTACTGATCAGCACCAGCGCTTCCATCAGTGAACATTTCTCCATGTGAGTGAGTGTGGCATCACTCACAAACAGCTTCTTCACGTGATTGTAAAACATGTCAAAACAGGGCTGAAGAGGAAAAACAATTGATTATACAGTAGTATGATCATATCACATATTAACTTAGAACCATATTCACCACTGTTTATTTCAGGTACATATTTTGTGCAAAGAAAATCAATCAAGTGAAAGCAAACATGATCTACGTCAGGCTATTTTACGTAAGATGTGAGGCCATTTACCAAAATGAACTGTGGGTAATCCCGGCAAATTTTGATGATAGAAGAAGAGGCATGCCTCCTCACATTCTTTACAGCTCTGGTCCGAGGTGCCTGAAGACATCAGTTATATTTTATAGGTCTTGGACATGAATGAAGAAAAATGCAGGTTATTAGCTTTGTTAGAGCAGCTCACCTTACTGTCCTGACCAATCTCAAATGTAATGGCTTTAAATAGCTGCAGAGAAAACAAGAGTAAAACCGAACTTAAGTATCACAAATACCAACAGCCTATAGATATATACAATAATAATACATTGGTAATTGACACACATATAATATGTTGCAAGCAATAATGGCTCAGCTGACCTTGTATAGGACCTGTGTCCGGAAGTGTGGCCTATGTATGACAAAAGGGAAGAGGGCAGACACATTGGTGAGCACACAGGACAAGATGAGCGGGTCTTTGGTCTCATAGTTCAGCACGGCCTGCAGCAGCTCCATGCTCTGATCTATGGGCAACCTCTACACAGTGTGAGGCAGGAAGAGGAAGCAGAGACCACACATCAGTAAAATCAGCATTATTTTATCACACCGTTTTGCTCCTTCATGTCACTGACAATTTGCTCCTGTTACCTCTTCCTCTACACTTTTGAAGATTTGTGTGACCATGCACTCCATGAAGATTGTCATTGCATCCCACTGGACCACAGATGGAGACAGGAGGGAGCAAAGCCCCTCAGCAGTCTTAGCTAGTGAGGAAGAGAAATTAAAGAGAAATAAATTTGCTGCATATGAAATTAGATTTTTTTTCTCCCCCTACTGAAATATCTATACCACACATAATCAGAAACAACCTCCCCAGTAACTGCCCAGAACGCACTCAGACAATTCCCTTCACTTACATGTGGTATCTCCCATGTCAATAGGGCTGGCAATCTGATACTGTAACCATTCTGCTGCTATCTGAAAGGCCTCCAGGGGGACAATGCGACATGCACTCCTCAGCACTTCACCCTGCTGTGCTCGAAAAGCTATGAAACAGAAAAACACAGCATGAAAAACATCACACGCATAAAAGTAGTGATAGTGGTAGTAGTGTAGAAAAGCCAAATCCATAAAACTTACAATTAAAGAACGAGTTGAAGTCTTCATCACTGTCAAAGTCCACACGGGAATACTCACAACTTGGGTTATCATCTCTTGATGGAAAACCAGTCTGGAGGGAGAACAAGACAGAAGAAACACTAAACTTTTAGCTACAGCCTCTCTGTTGCTTTCCATGAACACTGGCAACAGTAGCCCTAAGCACCAGGCACAGGGGTCTTACTTTGACTAGGTTGATCATAGATGTTCTGAGGTATTTGGTGACCATTTCCAAAACAACAGGATCCTTCAGCAGAGTCTCATGTCTGAACAAAGCTCCCCAAGTAGCCAGAGTGGATGATTTCAAGAACTGTAGAAAAAGCAGTGATGTTTCCAACAAGAGGAGAGACTGTGGGTTCCATTTAAAATTCACTCAAATGCAGACTTTAACACAAGGATTTAGAGATATATTCAGTGTTCTCACCTGACTGGAATGTGTAGTGAATGTTAAAAGGGCTTCCATGTACTTGTTGAGATTTGCTGGTACTTCAACCTCAGCCTCTGAACCCTGTAGGAAGATTATACTTCTCAATTATCAACAATAACCAGAAAGTTAACATTACTAAAAGCCTGTTTCTGTGATTTTATGTATCATGCACGTGTTGGCCAAGCCCAAATAAAAGACAAAAAACTATGTGTGAGCTTGAAAATTGAAACTGATACTCTAATTCATTCAAATTCAATGTAGGGCTGCACAAGTGCTTGAAATACACTGGAAAAAGCAATATGGGCATCATCCAAACTGCAGGAGCTATTTTCTTGATAAAGGTACTCTGTGTAACAATTTTAATTGTTCTACATATTTATTACCACCATCACTGTGGTGTAAATTCAACATAATTTTTATTTTTTCGCATATTGAGGAGCCCTGCTTCAATGTTTGCTCACACCAGGATAAACATACCACTAATGAGCACAGCTGTCCTCCCAGAGCACACAGAACCTGACACAGCCTCTTCAGGAAGATGTAGCGCCGCTCCACCACCTCCACTGCCCTTCACATACATACATACAGTGCTATAAGTCACAGCCTGGTCTATGAACACACTGCTTAAAACCTGCTTTATGTCTGTTTTTGTGCTCCACAGTGGGCCGATGCCCCACATTACTTACTGTGATTCAGAAGATTTCTTACATATCGCAAGTCCATCTGCTGACCTGTAACAAGACAGACACAAGCTGTTAAATAATAGTGAGAGTGGTGGGTTTAAGAGGAATGATTGGGATGAGTAGCGATACTGACCGTGCTGCAGAAAGGAAATAGTGGATGGCCACATCATCAAACAGCAGCATGAAGGGCTTCCTGTCTTCCAGCTTGCCCTGTGGCAGAATGACATAACTGGTTACACACAGTTTAGAACGATCAAAGATCTGATAGGTATCCAGCTACTACCTACATTTCTATGAACTGTACGGTAGCATGCCTAATTATTTCTATGGGCCAGTAAGTAATAATGGGTAATTTGATATTCTAACTAGAATTCACAAACCTTCAAGTTGCATTATTCTCTAAAAGTGAATAGATAACAGACAATAATCCTAATTGGCTGATGGCTGATACGATTTTTGGGGGCTTTAATAAGGTTGTATGGGATTAAGAGAAAGAGATTCCATGTCTCTCATTTTAGGAATAATGAGATTATTGGGTGTGTTTTGAATGGAAATGTGGTAGCACTGTTGCTCTAGAAAACCACATAGTTATAACCATGTGAAAAACAAAGAGTGGGGAAAAAAAAAAAAAAAAAAAAAAAAAAAAAAAAAAAATATATATATATATATATATATATATATATCAGACTGAAAATGTATTCTTTTTACAGCTATCACTGAAGCATTATGACTCCACCCCTCGGCCTTGGAACGCAGTTTCCCCTGTGTACTTACCTTCCGACTGATCGAGATGAGCAAACACTCTGCTGCCTCCAGCTGAAGCTCTGGCTCACTCAACAGCAGACACAATATCTCCAGTAGATGGCAGTTTCCAGAAGTGATATGCACTAGAGACACCCAGTCTATGTAGCCTGCAAGGGTATTTAGCGTAGCCACAGCGACTCGACAGTGAGCTTTGGCCTGAGGGAACAAAAGATGATCGACAAAAAGGGGATAATGAAAGTATAACAAACAATAGTGACACCAAAGCAATCAAAATAATCCAGTTCATAAGAGGTTCATTTGGAACTAAGATACTGTGACGCTTTCTCACCTGTAGTTCATGCCCAGGTAAGTCTTTCTAGATAAAAAACAGAAACACTTACAGTCATTTCACTGTTAAGGCTTTACTTTTAATAACATGAATAACTGTTAATAACTGTAATGTTAATAATGCATTATGAGACATCACTGACCATTTTACGGTAATCTTCGACATTAAGCTGCAAAATTGCCATCATGAAACTGAAGATGCTTTCCATGTTCTGGGTGAGTGTCTGTTGGATGTCTCTACGTCGCTGGGTGGGCAATGTCTGGAAGGTGATCACATCCTCTGCCAGCCTCAACAGGATCAACATGACCACCTCTGTTTGTATCTCCTGTGAAGTAAATATTAGTGAATTCACTGTAAAAGGTCCATAATAATTGGATTTAAGAGTTGCGTAATATATTGAAATGTTTGCTCAGAAAGCCAAGATGTTATTCTGCAGATTTTTTAAAAATGGCCATAGTGGCAGAAAGATATGAATATCTACTGACGGGCCAAGTTAGGATGATGGAGTCAGGTACCTATTTGCATGCCAGTTATTGTATAGTTACACTCAAATTGCGTGAAAACAGTGCTGTATAAGTTACTCACCCCTTGACTAGTGAGAGCCTCCATTTCTTTCAGCATATCTGGCCAATGTTGAGGCCATTCTCTCTTTATCATTTCTACTGTGATTCGTGACAGAGCATCTTTGATATGGCTCTCCTCCTCCAGAATAGAATGAGTACCCTAATGAGACCCAAAGCATCAGATAAGCATCTACTACTGTGGCAGTGAGATGGACAGCAAGTTACATTTGAACCATAAGACAGTTGTTTACAGTCTGTTATTTACATTTGATAACAGCTGCATTGCACACTCCTTCAATTGGACCTTCTCTTGTTGTTGCATGTTGTTCCATCTGAACCTAAAAGAAAAGCAAGCTCTTTTTTCAAATATGCAGCTTTCAGGATGTTATTCTTTGTTATACTTCAGACCAGAGGTGGACAAAATACACAACTTAGCTACTTGAGTAAAAGTACAGATACTCCTTGTCAAATATTACTCCAATACAAGTAAAAGTACCTTAGTCAAAATATTACTTCAGTAAAGGTACAAAAGTTTTTGATTAAAAAATTACTTAAGTATAAAAAGAATACCTCAGGAAATACAGGAAAGTAGCTTTATTGTCATTATACAATACACTGACGGGATTCTGCTACAGACATGTTTATAGCTAAAAAATATCTTCAGTTAAAGAGGCCCTAGAAGAACCGGTGTGGGTACTGTCTGTGGAGGGATCCGGTCTCTGGGGGAGGTCCGGTCTAGTCTCTAGTGGGGTCCGGTCTAGTCTCTAGTCTCTAGTCTCTGGGGGGTCTGGTCTGTGGAGGTATCTGGTCTAGTCTCTACTCTCTAGAGTCTGGGGGGTATGCTTTTCCATGCTGTAGCCCTTCACTCACAGTCACCAATTAACCTAAACACGTTTGGGCTGGGAACCAAACCCTGCGCTATTCTTATTGTGGGGCGACTGCGCTAACCACTACGCCATGGATGTACTCACTTTATGACATGCTCCAGGATTTGCAAACCAAAGTGTCTCACTACAGCTGGTTGGGCTTTGTCGGCTAGTTGTAAGCCACATGGGACACACAAGGAGTTTGTCTCTTTAAACTCTTCACAAAACTGTAGGGAAAACCAGACATTATTATTTTAGTCAACTGTAAGACTGTTAAATAAATGACATTTGAATGGACCTAAAGTTTCCCTACACATGTGGTGCGTCCGTGTCTGGAGGCTACAGCGAACAGCTGCTTCAGCGACACTCCAATAAATACTTATATAGTCTCAAGATAATTTATCAACCAGCCAGGACAGGTACAACTAGCATCATTTTAGTTATCATTGTTAGTTACAGTCCTGCTGTTACGCGGGACGACCAGTAGTAAATCTCATGTTAAATGTTTATGAATGAATGAAGGTGAATCGACAGTGAGGTGTTCATCATGGTATGCCGGCTAGCTCGCAGAGCATCTGTCCGTTATCACTGCTATTTTAGCTCACGTTAACGAACATAAACGGCCTCTGTGGCCGATGCTCTAGCTGCTGACCGCGCTGATATAAACTATATTTTCACCCAACCTCGTGGGTACTTGATTATACTTTCACACCAGCTTCAAAACAAACGACAAGGTTGGCTAGATAGCAGCTAGCTAGCAACAGCCATAACGATGCTACCTTTAGGGCCTCCAGTCGGTAAATTTGGCTGGTCTCCGCATCCATCATCACATTCACAGCTTTGATAAGCTGCTCACACATGGCAGCCACCTTCTCAGCCATGACTTCAACAAGCTTCTAGCACAGTGTTAAGACGAAAGCAAGGAGCTCCCTTATGCAAAACACCTGCACAGCGACAAGCTGCGTACGCTAAGGGAAGTACCAAACGTGCAGAAAATGTGCTGCCTGAGTGTTTGACCCGCTCGCTTGCCGTGGAATGGGAATTCTGGGAATTGTAGTTGAGGTGCCATTAAAAAAAGATAATCTATTTGCTGACAGAGAAATCACTCCGTAGTTAAAAAAAATCTGAGAACATGTAAAATTATTCCTTCTGTTCCAAATATTTAGATACGAGTCAATACATTCTGGGTTTATTAAATAACTGTCAAAAATTAAATTTATTATGAAATGTTGTTTTATAATTTCCATTATAGAAATTAAATAATTTACAGATGTTTGTTGTCAACTTGCAGTTTATTAGATTAAATCACTCACTTTTTATTTGTATTTACAGAATATCTCATCACTTATTTATTCAATTATGTTACTTTCAGGTTTCAGATAGGT
The DNA here is from genome assembly GCA_034769265.1 of Remorina albescens. NCBI lineage: Eukaryota > Metazoa > Chordata > Actinopteri > Carangiformes > Echeneidae > Remorina > Remorina albescens. The sequence goes on along the minus strand of CM068491.1, from coordinate 9,562,541 downwards.
TTTAATGACTACAATCAAATTCATGGAACTTGACGTAACTGTTACGAATTACTCTACAGATTAATATTTCTGCATAAATTCACACAAAAGACCAAAATAATAGTTTCAGCTCTCTAGTTGTGATTTATCACGAAAATAATCAGCACGGAATACAGTGCAAAAACTATTACTGATGCAGTCCTGTAAGGCCACGAATTTAATTCTATCTTGACCAACTACATCAGTAAAATGCTATCTACATATTCAACGATAACAGTCACAAGGGTGTATGTTTTCTGGATTCTTCACTCTACAGCTTTTCCAAAATAGTCAGAGTGAGACGTCTTACACCGATCCGATTCAACTCAAGGTTCATTCCCACTAATAATTGATTAATTGGGTTTTCTTGGAATGTTGAAGTTCACGTTTGACTTTAATTAGCCGTGACTGTAGTATTTCTGTGTTAAAACTGGGAGTCACTGTGTGTGTTGTTTATTGTTTACCCGGACAGGTCTGGGCGGTGGAGAATGTGTTCTATTCCAAGAGGGGCGGAGCTTGAATTCCAAAGTGGAATTGAGTTTCCTCTCTCTACGTCACTCTAGGATCGGCTAGGAGCCGCCGAGCAACACTGTCAGTCAACGGTGGTATCGGGCTGAGTTTCCAGCGTCTTCGCGGCTAGGTAAAAAGCAAGAAAACACAAATTTTTAAAAATCTGCGTTTATTTATCAAGTGAGGTTTTTTTTTTTCGTTTTAAAAACGAGCCGTTGTAGTTGTACTGAGCGCTCGCGACGAGACGGTAGAAAGTTGTGAGCGATGCTCGCACAACTACAACGGAAAGTTTTGCCATGAAGGCCTTGTTGTTTGCTTCAACAGGTCCGCGGGGCACACGTAACATCAATGTGTTTTGCCTTTTAAATGTTAGCTAGATGCATTATATAACTACCTGCTTTGTGTGTGTTTATTTTTTGGTCTTTCTTCATACAGAACGGAACCCCGGAGGAGGAAAAAGTAGCTTTGCCCGTTGCGGGTTTCGCCTGTGGGATTAAAGTGATCGCTGGTCCTATTCCTTTCGTCGAAAAGCCAGCGGAGGATTCATGCTGTGTTGGTTAGCTAAATGCGGTACGACGCTAAAATGATGCCGGTGAGTTCATGTTTCATTCACATAGCTGTAAGTTTTAACATTGTCCCAAGGATTGGTGTTCCTGTTTTTCGACATTAGATCGCCGCGCTAACCTCGGATTACCTGGACATTTAAATGGACGTGGCAAGTTGATACGGTTGCTGCTTTGTGTTATTTCTATGGCAACACAGGTTTGTGCCGTGAAGTTTATTAGCCGAGCCAGCTGTGTGTGTGTGTGTGTGTGATCGGAGCAGGTGATTATCGGAAAGTTGCATCATAAATCTGCTTTCTCGAGTAATTCAACATATGCACGGTTGTCTCGTATTTTCTTCCAACACGAAGACACCCCCTGCGTCAGACGCCTTGTTTTGTTAGTATGTCCTGTATTGGGATAGTTAACGTTTTCGTGACATGATCGAATAAACTCTGGATGCATTCACTTCATTTCGTAGCTTTGTTAGTACTAATACACAAATCGTGGTTGGGACATACAACAAGCAGGAGGCACCTGCCAAGTCTTACTGGCACATCGCCCGCATCAGCTCTGGACTCCTGCCATGTCATCACTATCATCATCGTCAGAGGTCCACTGCTTTTACTGCAGAGCAAGCCGCTGCCTCTCAGCACTTCTTTGATGTGTGCAGAGAAGACAGCAGACATTGGTCTGTGCATGTGCTCACTGGAGAGCAATAACCTTCACAACATGTAGAGGGTGACCGGATTTTTGATCATGCTGATTTCTGACTTATCTGTCATGAGTCTGCAACCTTACTGGTAAAGAAGCAAACTTCAAAGAAGTAATGGCTGCAGTGGTGATGAGTGATCAGTGGCTAGAAATTTTATTTCCAGAATGTTTTTTTCTTTTTTTTATATGAATCAAGGCAAATAGGGCTGTAACTACAAATATTTTCACAAGGAATACATCTTTATTACACTTTCAATACCAGCGGATTTTTTACATTCTGTTTTCTCAAAATAGTTGTCGGTTAATTTTGTGTAAATCGGATAAACAAGTAATTGTTTCAAAACTAGTACCATTTAAGCTGTAGTTTTAGGTTATTTATTCATTCATTCACTCATCTTCTACCGCTCCCGGGGGGTGATGGAGCCACTCCCAGCTCCCATTGGGCGAGGGTGGGGTTCACTCTGGACAGGTTGCCAGTTCATCACAGGGCCAACAGACAGAGACGAACAACCAGTCACACTCAGACCTACGGACAATTTAGAGTCATCAATTAACCTAAACATGATGTCTTTGGACGGTGGGAGAAAACCGGAGTACCCGGAGGAAACCCACTCAAGCACGGGGAAAACATGCAAACTCCACACAGAAAGGCCCCATGCCCAGGAACCGGGCAACCTTCTTATAATGGGGCAACAGCGCTAACCACTATGCACTGCTGCCACCGTTTTAGGTTATTTAGTTCATAGCAAATTGCATCATTAGAGAGACACTGATGTTGATGTATTCAGTGTTCCCAAAGTGTGCATGTTTTTTGTTTTGTTGTTGTTTGTTTGTTTTTTTTTAACTATTGTATGTAAAGTCACAGGCAATTATGCTTTGATTGCAGGGATGATATGAAGCGATAAAGATGGAGCATAATTATCTTTGTGTGACTATGCTTGGGCTATACTATGTTGCCTTTGTATGCTCAGACCTGTGCTTCCAGTAAACCAGCTTAATCAGTGAAATAATCTTCTTATCAATGGCAAAAAAGTCGAAGTGGGATAGTTCCTGTCTTGTGCATAACATCAGTCTGCAACTGGCACATTGGCTGTCATAAGGCTCATTTCCTATGGAAACCCATATCACCTTTATTTTGTACAAGTTTTTGTACAAGATGCATTCATTACATTTTATTTACATGCCACGAGATCCAGGTAATTTACCATCTTTACTCAACCTTTCAAAATGTCCGAGTGTGTCTTTGAATGAAATACAGCTTCTGGTTTTTGCCTGATAAACCCAGAAGGGCCTCTATGTGACCATGTCTGATATGAGGTATTGTCTTAGAAATTACACCCATAGCCCATAACCCTGATTGTCCAGGCTCAGGGTTCGTGGGGGTGGGGAGAATGCAGTGTCGTAATTGCTAGCTGAGAATGGGAAATAGGGGGTCAGTGTTTCCAGAGCACAATGAGCTGCAGCGACTCTTTATTAGCGTGTAGTAGAGAGCACATTGTGTGTGTGCCTGTACTGTGGCAGCATCCTGATAAGGGATGCTCACCATTTATTGAACCATTGCATGTGACAACTCATTTACCCTTGACGTACACTTATCTATTGTCTGCTTAAAGATGTTGTTGTTAAGTTTACATGTGATACCAATTCGAAGTGTGAATTGTCTACTGGTTTATTAGTCCAAATTAAATTTTGGTGTACATTTTGTCAATACAAATTAAAGTCAGTACACTGTTCATTCAACATGTTAGCAATAGTCAGGGAAACTTACTGCATGTGTTTGGAATTCAAATGTTGCATATACAAATCCCACATCACTTCCTCATTCCTCTCCCAAGATTACAGGTGCTTGCTGTGTAGATTTTCAGGCAGATAAACTTAGGTTCACATGGCTTGAACCATTATTAAGTTTTCTGTGCTTTGACCATCCACATTTGTACAATGTTTTGGTTCACTGCAAGGGATATCACAGTTGCTAAACTTTGTGGTGGTGTTATGATGGTGGGAAAATGAGGTGATGCTCTGTGGAGTTTGACTTTGCTGTGTGTATCAACAGAAACCTGAGTGGCCAACACAAAGCCTTTGTGTTTACTCTGAGGGAGAGTATTTGGTGGTTAGGCAATCACATCAGTGACAGACTAGCGCATGCTTTGACTCATGCCTGAAAAAATATTTCTCTGTTAGTTTATTAGAAAGATTCTAATTACAATGCAATTTGTTTATCTCTGTAATAATCTGATATGACTGTGTTCTGTAACATTTTGTACACAATTTTGTGTTACTCCACAATCAATGTTATAAACCAACTGAATAATGCAATTTTTTAGTATGTTCAGTGCACCAGTACAATACCAGCATAACATTAGCCTGCTATTTTTTTTTTTTTAGATGAACCGCAGTGGAGCCATCTGAGCAGTTATCAACAAACTTAAATGAATTTAAACAGAACAGACTTTATTAATCCCCAAGGGGGGGATTCACAGCAGCACAGCAGCACATATCCACATCAACACTCAATGAGAAAAAATATAACAAATAGTCATAAATCAAGTGGATCTTTAAAGAATCAGTGTGAAATTTCTTAGTACAGAACATTGTGACAGGAGAGCATTTAAAGAGGGAGTCTTTCTGGTAAATATTCATAATGAGTTGTGTTGTGTGTTTTGCTGTCATTCCTGCACATTGTCTTTATCCTTCCTGTTAAAATTTTTTTTTCACACAGCAAAACCCGATGCAAGAGGTAGAATTTTATTTGATAGAAGTTTTAGGTAATTTAAGTCTGAAAATGTTGCTGTGGCCTTTTTTCTGCTAAAGACAACTCCACCCCCCCCCCAAGACAGCTCAAAAATATGGAAGGGAACACTTGCTCTGTTCTGCTTAATTTTGACTCCCATTTCCTGAATCTCTCAGATAAACACAAAGTAGGGACTGTCTTATCACATAATCCTGGAATGGAAGAGTATTTTGAGAGTGCTGATTATGAAGAGATAGGCTAAGTACTGCAATGCAGACAGAGAAGAGGTTGTCCTGATGTAGGAGTCACAGCTTGCTGCAACTTCACTGTATTGTAAAAGCTGCTTGTTTTTTCTGAATCTTGCAGCTGAATGAGACAGCTGTAGGTTCTGATTCCCTGTTAGTTCTGCTGTTTGTTACCCCTGACCTTTTCTCTCTCATTCCCTAATGCAGCGCAGATACAGTGAGAGAGAGTGATTAAGAGACGCATAAAGCGATGAGGGAGTTTTCTGCTGCCTCTCCTTTTTGAAGGGCTCATGTGCTGGAACTGTGTCAACTCTTAAAGCTGTGACAGAGAGATGCAGCGAAAGATGCTGCTGCAGTCTCTTACAAACTTGCCATAATCAGATTCAGAGGTGACTTTCTCAACAAGACCTGATTGACTCATTTGCTTACCACAGAAATATCTGTAATTGAAATTGTGTGGACAGAAGACCCTAAATTGAGAACCCTCCGGTATGGCCACCCTACTTCTCATTGTTCACTTTCACAGTTGTCCCTTTTCTCATAAAGCATGAATCTAATGTTGTGTCTGTGGTAGTCAGTCCCGATGTATTGTATCAAGCTTGATAAATTGAAATGATTTAGCTGCTAAAATAATCAACATAAGTGATTTTTATAGTATTCTTTTATGAATACTGACCCCAGCTGATTATTATTTGCTTCTTTGTTAGAAGGAAGTTCTAATCAGGCCATTGCAACAGTTGGAACAGTTACCTGAGCTCCATGAGCATAAAATGTATAATTCTAACAAATTAGTAATGACATTTTATTGTTCCAAATTTTTTATATTTTCTTGGAATTACTCCAATTGGGTATTCTGATTGGGATTAAAAAGGCAGTTTTTATTTTATTCACTCATCTTTTGAAAATGAAAATTAATCAGACAGGGACAAAAAATATTGAGGATAAATTATTAAGGGAAACTATCTTGTTGCAGTTCCAATGAAAATAGACACATTTGGTAACTTCATCTTAAAAAAATATGGAGAAAAAAAAACAAAGAGAGCGACTGGAATTGTGATTTGAAAATCTGTTACTTGCTAATAGCTCCGAGAACATCAGCAAGAATATGAATTTGGATTTTTTTTCCTTTAACACCCAACTAAGATAATGAACAATCTCTGTTGTTGCTGTTGGTGTGTTTCATTAAATTGTTGTCGAGTCTCTTTGCCAGGATTGGGATTAATTTGATAGTTCTCCTGATGCTGCAGAGTAATTCAATTATTGTACTTTCTATGTGATTTGTCTATTCTTGGAAATGGGAAACTGCAGTGGCTGACAGTTTTGATCACACTTAACTCAATATGTGACCAATTGTATTTGGACAGTGTTCTTGAGAGACTAATGGAGTAGATTTGACCCTCACAAGGTTAGAGCATATTTTCAAGGTGGAATACAGAGATTGATATGCTCTCAGGACAATCAAGGATTGTTCTTCTGACTTTTGACTTGCCTTCAACATGAAAATCTTTGCCTAAAAACAACAATTTTATGCTCTGTTTATGTGCCCCAATCAGTTACTCCAGTACACATGTATGTTATCAGAACGATCAGTGGGAGTGTCACAGACACACTAGCTCAGCATTCCTTCTTGTAATTGGTTACCGGCACAGTGTTGATCTTTCAGTTTAAATCATCTCATCTCCTCTTTCTAAACAGATGGAAATGCTTGAACAGCCTGTTCCCTCTCTCAGGGTCCCTCTGTCTTTTAATGGCATCCGACTTTATACAGTTAAGTGCCAAATTAGCATTTCATGGGCAGTATAATATATAGCTAAAATATTTAATATAAAACATCTCAACGAATCGCCCTACAGGCACTGTGGCTTATTTAACTTCATACAGGACATAATCATTAAAAAAGACACTGGTTTCCATGCAGTAACCCAGAACATCTGTTACAGTATATTTCTTTGTTTGTTTTTTTCAGTGTGTCTTTCTCAACCTCTTGGCCCTTTTCAGTAGGGCAGGTCAAATGAGTGCCACCAGCTGCAGTCACTCTACTCCTCTAGATGTGTTCTTACACTGTCTTTTGTCTGGGGGTTTGATGTGTTTTAGCCTTTCATCTCTGAGAGGCATACATACTTATGTCTTCTTTGTCCATACCAGAGGGTCTTAATTATGTGCCCTTGACCATTAAGATTGTGTAGGTTTTTGTTCTACCCAAGTCAGTGCAATACCTGACTATTGTGGATTTCAACATCTTAAACCAGGTGCTGAACAGTGAAATGTGGTTAGAGGAATGTTTGGATTTGGTTCCATTGGTTCCAAGATAGCTACCTTTCTCTTATGGCACAGTAGTTGTGGCCTAGCTGCAGACTTTTGAATTCAAGATAACTATTATTATATAATAGTTATAATATTGTCTTTTTATTAAAAAAAAAAAAAAAAAGAGCTCTATTTTTTTTGTAACAGATTATCTTAATCACTGAGATATAACCCCAATGACCTAGCCTTATAGCTGCTTTGCTTTGGGAACATCTACAGTGTTGGATGAAGTATACAGACACACCTCTTTACATTGCCTAAAATGTCAGTTTGCAATTCAAGCTGTCATACCAGTCCCTAACCCTTAGAGACAGCTCTGACGTAGCTGTTGTCATGATACAATTAGAAATATATTGCTATAGTAGGGCAGTAGCTGCAGCACATCCCCTTCTCTGTCCCACAGTGCTCTTTAAGCCCTGTCTCAGGTACGAAAGAAGTGCAATTCAGCAGTTGCTTTTGTCATCTCCCCTGATAGACAGAAGGCCAGTAGAGCACATTTTCATCAAACCACTCAAAGCCTCTCTCACCACTAAGTCCCCTGGTTGCATTAGGAAAGCTAAGGTGATTCTTTCTCCTTTCTACTTAAGTAACTGCTGTTGGTTTTATCAGTTTGTTTTGAAACAGACCTGTCTGATTGTTATTGAGCCAATAGGTTTTACTGGCTGTTACATCGACAAATAATTAATGATCTCTCAAGTTGTGTGGCTGAAGTGAAACATGTAGTCAGGACACCTCTCACTTCTCTGTCATGGTAGACCACCCCACAGTCTTTTCTCTCTTCATAACACTAGCAGATGGCTCTGTTGTTTGGGCATCAAATTTCATCCTCAGTGCAAAAACCGGCACATTGGATACGGTGTTCTACTAAGAAATACATGTGAAGTAGTAGCTTGAACACACTCTTCTGCTGATAATTTCACATCAAACCGGACCTGTTATTTTCACACAGTTTCTGTGTTCATTTGGCCAGCCATTTCATGCATGATTCTAATCACACCTGAAAACAAGATCCTAAATATTGTTTAAGAAAAAAAACACGAATGTATTACTACAATCCTTTTGCATCTAAATGTTCCAAACCAAGTAATATTCAATATAAAACAATACTATGCTAAAAAGATGTATGAAAGCCTGATTAGCTTAATCAATTATGTATATATATCACACGTGCAGAATTGTAGCCTATGGACAGTGACTGCAGGCATAGGTGGATGAAGGTCAGCAGCAAAGTGCTAACTCATCCAAACTTACGGTAGGACTGGTTATTGGTGGCTCTGGATCATTAACTTTAGTGGTGTGGAGAATTTGCTTTCAGTGAAAGCTTTGCCACCAAGACTCTTTTCACCTCCCATAAGTGTTTCTGTCTTCTCACTCTCTTTCAGTCCAATCCCAACCTCCAACCCCCCTCATTCTGTTGTCTCTCTTTCACTCTCCAAATACTGACAGGGTCATTTGAATGTCCTACATTGCTGGGAAGTTGTGATGATGTCAGCTGCTCTGTGCCCATCTTTGAATGGCTTCTTTGGAATCCTTGGCTAAATGTAGACTACATGAAATTGCTGCTATTTCACATTTTCTTTTAATTATTATCTCTGACAGTATCATTTATTAGGTTAACTAATTCCAGTTTATCTCTGAATGGCATGTCAAAAATAGTAAAACTATTCTGGTTAGCTTTTTTCTCTAGGGTGGTCTTCCTATATGGAGGCGAGAGGGCTTCAATGGCCAGTGAACAACACAAGCAATGTCTGCTTACAGCTTTTGGTACTGTAGATTAGTGATAAGCATGACTCACTGCTTACTTGCTCTATTGATGGGAATCTTTTATTAGATCCCAGTGGAACAAAGAGCGTGAGTCAGGTCCTGTGAGTCAGACCCTTACCCTTTGCTTCCACCTTCAGCACGTCACTATGGGGAGAAAAAAAAAAAATCTGTTTGGACATGTTGCTAAGAAGATTTTCCGAAAAAACGTATCACTTGCCCACTCACTCAGTAAGGTTCAGAAGAAGAAAAGGGAGGACAAAGCCACTTATCTTAAAGCAGTTGTACTTTTGCTTGGTGCACCCCACAGTTCAGATGCAGTCAAAATACTGTTGTCTCTGGACTATGGCTGCAGCTGTAATGTATGCTCAACCCCCAATCCCTTTGTGCTTATGACCTTTTTGACCTGATGTTCCCACCGCGGCCCCTGTAGGCACAGACATTCACAACAGCATGCTGAGAATAGAAAAACCTGACAGTATGACCCAGAGGTCTAGGACATTAGCAACAATACTATTCTGGCAATTATACACTTTGCAGGTTATTGTAGGCCTTGGGCTGTTGCTTAACTATTGTACCACTATTCACTATCACTTTGAAGACAATACACTGAGCCATAAACCTAGAGCTCAAACAGAATGACTCAAATACTTTGTGCTGTGCATTCTTATGATATCGGTTATCTCATAGCCTTAGCAAAGCTGTCTCTCCAAACATGAGATCACATTAGAATTTTGAGCATATTCTATTTGCAGAGGCTCGTGGACTGAAAAATAACCTGATAAGAATTTGATGGTCAAACATCCTGGTCACCATAACCTTAAAAACATTCACAAATTTTTCACACTAATTCTGGCAGAAAAAAGCCGAGAAACATTTAGTAGGATAAGATGATCAAGGTTTAACATTTATACCTGGTTAGTCAAAGGTCAACATCACTGTGATATAACATTCAGTGTTGTAACTTAGTTTTGAGACTATGGATATATTTCCTGCTACTTGGCTGGTTGGTTGAAAAATACAACCATAAGGCAGTAATTTTACTTCACTGTCATGTTGTCTCTCAGTGTTTGTGTAGGTTTAAAGTATTACAGGCAGAGATGAAGTGTTACTGCTAGATTTGTATATCTGAATTGACTTTTGAAGCTTTAGTTTGACATGGCCTACTTTTATTTCACTTTTGATAATAGGGTCACTCTTTAAAATGGTTGAAAGCAACAGAGGAGCTATCTTATTATGAACAAGAATGCCACCATTTTAGATACACGCTGTTTGACAGCTTCATTTCATCTGGCTTTTTTTTTCTGCTGTAGCAAACATTTCACATTCCACTTGTATCAGTGACAGCTTCATTGACATAGTCCATTTCCTTTTAGATAGTGTTATGCCAATCTCTACCATCTGTCAGTCACATGCTGACACACAAGTCGAGCTTCTCTGGAGCCTTTAGTGGTCTGCTCTGTCTGATTGCTTGGCAGTCATATTAAGTGTGTGTGTTTGGATAGAGGGATCACAGTGGTGACAGCTGTAGTTAGCAGTTAAATGGCATGGGGTGAAATGGATTCCTGTGAGTTGGCCTCTGATTTTTATTGTTGACACAGAGGAATCGTGGTTGGAAAATGGATACTGCTATCAGTGAAACACATGTCTCTCTCACACTGATTCCCAGGAAAATAGTCACACTAACAGAGATTTGTGTTGTATGAATGAAGTGTTGACTCTGCTTCTTCTGTGGCTTGGATTTTTTATCTTGCATTTCTATTTAACTTCTGTATCTAATTCGCCTCTCCCCCTTCCCCTATTTTCCCCAGATGTTCCTGACAGTATACCTCAGTAACAATGACCAGCATTTTACTGAGGTTCCAGTTACCCCGGAGACGCTGTGCCGGGATGTGGTGGAGTTGTGCAAGGAGCCAGGGGAGACAGATTGCCACCTGTCTGAGATGTGGCGTGGATCTGGTGAGTGATGGTGCCAGTTTACCCAGTATTGTGTTTGTCCATCTACACACATGAAAATATTACATTTTCAGTCAAAGTGTGTTTTGTTTGGGGAACAGGTTGGGGAGAGTCATGCCTTCCCAAGTTTTCCATTTTCAACTTTCAATTGCCAATCGTCTGCTCCACTCACTGCACAACCAACACAACATAAAGGGAAGTGGGAGGCTATTCAACTGTGTCTTTAATTGAGGGAAATACACCTAATAAGCATCTCTATCCAAAAAATAACACTATGCGGTACAACATGACTTCAACAACACAAGTAAGGCCCAAAATAGAAAATAAAAACCTTATTTCACATATTAAGTAATAACACAATATTTCTGTTTGTGGCTGAGAAAAGGGGAAATGGCTCCCTTTGTAAGGACAAAATGATGATCATATGAACCATTTGATTTTTTTATTTATTTATTTTTTTTAAAGATTGATCGAAAATCATTGTGCCTCCCTAGCTCAGAATTAACATTAAGCATCCGTTTAGGGTGAAGAAGCATTGATGATGCATTTGAGATGCAATCACTCAGACCGCATTCAGGTGGTCCAGCCCACATGTTGTCACATTCTTTTAGCAGTATGAATTCAAATGCACCATGGCCATATAATTAGTCCCACCACATAGTTTCTTAATGAATCAATAATTATTATTATATTAGTATTGTAATGGCTAAATCATTATTTCATTCTAGAGTTATCAGATGTGCTCAGCCCCTCCTTGCCCCTCGCTTTCTTTACCTCTCTTTTTCTCTTTCATACACACATTGACAATGCATCTTCCAGATTGACTAAAAACAACATCACGTGTGTTTATTTGCATATAGAGTGGGGAAGTGAAAGCCAATCATAAGTGGTCACTTGAGATGCATTTTTATGCCAGGTGTAAGCAGATGTGCCTAGCGCTGTCTACTTGTGATCACACTAGTGTAGATGCATATTAATGCCAGGTCTGAACAGGGCAACGAGTCAGGAAGTATTCAGAATCACAACTAAAGGACTCCAGCTTTGTAGCTGTTTCCATGGTAATGCTGCCATAAGAGTAGATAAAGTGCCAATTATTGGGCTTGAGTACTTCCACAAGTGGTCTGGAAGGAGACTAACTGCTAAAAAGAAAAAAACTGTCTCATATTGCTTACTCTCCTTGAAAACACAGACATGGCATTTTGCATCAAATTTGGATGATAAAATATTAATAATCTCTGTGTTAAGATGCTTATTGATTTGTTTTGTAGGAATTAATTAAAGAGTAGTAATTCACTAAAGAGAACGGATTTGTTGATCTCTAGTTGACAATAATCTGTCAGTCCATTGGTGTAATGAAATGGTTGTAAGCAGTAAGAAATTGTAATAGATGATGATTTGGTACCAGCCACAATAATTGACACACATCACAGGTGTTGCTCCTGAGGTCATTGCTCAGAAAGCTCAACTAGATTCAGATGGTGCTGATGTAATGAATCTCCTTTGAGTGTAGGCCAGCAGTCACAGGATAGTAGTTAGACAGGTTTCACGGAGTAGCCTCGTGCATACACATTTGACCTACATTGTTACTGTCACATGCTTTAACTTTACTGAGCTTAATATAATTACATTTAGTCAATATTGAATTTATGGTTGCATTTTTACCTCACACCTGAGTGCTGATGTGTTTTCATATTTCCCATCTGCAGAACGAGCTGTAGGTGAGGGTGAGAGGATGCTAGATGTGCTCCAAAGATGGGGACAGCACAGGGCAGAAGTGCGCTTCTTCCTGCGTCACAACCGAGCCCCTGGTAGGGAATCAGGTAAATGTCCATCTCCAGAACAAATCCCAGACAGACACATTATTCCATGTGAGAGTTGATGATGTTTGTCCTCAGAGAGAACATATTTGAGACCAACATGATTTGCTCCAGAAATGCTTGGAGCATCTGAACATGCTCACGTGCACTCTAGGTTAAGCAATTGTGAAAGGAAATTTGCATTACTAACCAGTTTCACAAGGCAAATCAACCAAACTACCTTTCCTCTTTACATTACAGAACTTTTGAAATGGTACTCTGAATACTCTGAAGACTCCCTCTATCCAGGGAAAACCTTTTTTTTTGGAGGGCCTCAAATCCTTGAACAAGTCTTATTTATCTGAACTGTGAAAGGCCAAGCTGGAGGCAGGGTGTCCCAGTCACATTGTCATAAGCCTGTTACTGTTTTAGTTTTTTTTAGGAACACAGAAAACTGTAGTATTTTGGTCTTTTGCTATCCTCTCAGACCCAGTTGCATAACAAAGCCCTTTTACCCTTCACAGCTTCAGTCTGGCCGAGAGATTAGATGGCAGTTTTCTCTTCCTGTTATCTTACCCTGCTCTTGTTTTCCCACACTAATAGCTTAACTGCTAAATTGTTGCAATAAAGTTCTATATTTTGTTTTTCTTTTACCACTGAGGATGAACACACAGTCCTCAGTGTCTGTGTTGTTCACATAAGATGTACCACAGCACTGCTACTAGCAGTATGGAGTCAGTTAAATGTTCACCCTTAATTGTTGCTTTGTGGGCATGTTCTTTCTCACCAAATCACTGGACCAAATTTGTTCTCAAGTGGATTGAACTAATTTAGTAATCTCATACTAAATGTTACTTATTGAACCTTAGCGTACTCTTATGATCATGTGACACTTAACCAGTGTATGCGTTTAACATGCACTCTATGTCATGGATCATCTAAAACTATTATGCAGGCTAAAGGGCTTTAGTAATAGGCCAAGGCTTTAAGGATAGGATCTGGATTGCCGTAGCCCTTTACCCCCAGCTGTCAAATGCCAGTGGCATGGTTGGATATAAGAACATTCATGCATGCAGATAAGCACATGCACACACATTGCAGGACCCACCCACAGACGCTTATGTATTAGGTTAAATCCTGAGATCATTGCAAGTCACAAAGAGCACTGATTCCAGTTGTTTCCCAGGGGAGCTAAAACCTACACACTCAGCTACACTCCAGAGAAAACAGTACACCTAAGTTTAGTCAGTTGTTTGTCTGAGACAATAACAGGCAAAATGCAAGAAGTTCCAATCATTTTTGACAGCTGTCTGTAAAGGCCAGATGTTTGCTCAGTTTTCTGTTTGACAACTCCGGCTAAACTGAGGCAGTCAGCATTGATGAAGCTCTGCAGTAGATTGTGACATCTGATGGAGTCTCTTTATTGTGTTGGTTATTTAGGAAGCTCAAGAGGTTCAGAGCCAAAAAGAAATGGAGTGAAGGGTCCCCCAGACAGAAGGCTGGAAAATGGGGTAGGTTTCACTCTCTTTCTCTCTGTAAAAAACATGTTTGTTGGTCAATAAAAAATTATATGAAAATATAATTTCTGGAAATATTGTCACTGGCAGAAGAGTCATTTATAGATTTAATATGGATTGCTTCATTATGTTTAAATATTTTATTAAAAAAAATCATGTTGAGTCATGATTTCATATAAACAAATTCTGTGAGCAGTTGTTTCTTTATATTTACTGACATGCTAACTTGAATTGCTAAAGAGCACGAATACATTCAATTTAGAAAAACCATCACAAGGGATGATTATAAAGTTCAGAATGTCTCATTTACTCAAAAGCTTTTTTTTTTTTTTTTTCTGTTAGGAGTCAGAAGGAAAAGGGCAAAGGGGCAAAACAAAAAGTGCACTGTTGCACACTTGATGTCTTGTACTAGATTCAGCATTTGTACTAAAACAAGAATAAGCATTCACATTCCTTATATTCACCCTTATCTAGGTGGTGACACCCCGAATGGACATGACACTGGCTGAGCTACAAGAGATGGCTGCCAGACAGCAGCAGCAGATAGAAGCTCAACAACAACTCCTCGCTTCCAAGGTGCATGAAAAAGTGCAAGATGAAAGCAGAGACAGGGATTGGTAGAGAGATGTGTGAATAGAGGGGGTGAAGGGATTGAGTGGAGGAGATGAAAGTTGAAGCCAGAGAATAAGAGCAAGATTAAAGGGAAGGTTTTTTCGGTAGAACGAGGTGGTGGGGTAGTAAACAAAACTGAGGTATAAAAACAAGTTTAGTGTACTTATAGGAATGACAGTGCTAAGACAGAGCGCATTTGGAGGTTTTGAAAGACCAGTGAGATAAGTTGTGCATGCCTGTAGGTGAAGTTTTTATAACCTGAGAAGCATGAGAGAGCTGCTCACCTTGAATTCTCACTGCACTGGACTCATCTAGTTTTTGAAGATGTCTTTTCTCAATTGGCTCAGAAATTTTTTCTCCTTGCAAAAGATTTTTCAAAGGTGTCCCCTCTGATGATCCGGGTTTATGTGCTTTACTAAGAAAACAAAAAAAAACTCCAACCTGTGTTCCCTTCAGCTTTCAGATCCAATGAGTTTGTATGTCCTAGGATAATTTAGCAAGTCAAGAAAACCACTTGATGCCATCATAAACATCTGCACACATGTACAGTAGACAAATAGCCATTATCATCAGTACACATTACTTGAACAGTTAGAACAGATTGTGGCTGTGTTTTGTACATCTTGGAGCCTGTTTCGGAGACCTCGCAGCTGATAGTTAATTTTAACACTGTTTAGTGTCACACAATGTTCTTTTAACACGTTTAACCAGTCATGTTGACATGAAAAGGAATTAATCATAATTTTAAAACAGCCAAAAACCGTTCTTCTGTTTATGTGAAATATTTTAACACTATTTGCAATATTCTACTTTTTATTTCGTCAGTGTTTAGAGCACACGCATACAAACGCACACTTACACACGCATACACACAGCACCACTATAGGTGCAGACTTTTATTTATAAAGTCTTACTGAATGTTATGTTTCTTGTATTCGTTATACCTGTGTTGTCTGTTGTTATTTTATGCACTCTCAGTTGTGTCTTCCCCCAACTTTGTTATACAGGCGCCTGTATAATGACAATAAGGCTTATACTATTTTATTATTCAATTCTATTTTCATTTAATATCTTTGTTTGCAATCTAGCAATCGCCTGAGGATACTTGGACAGTAGCTGCTGAGTAAAGCATATTCAGCCATACACTACCAGTCAAAAGTTTGGACACAATTTTTCATTCAAATGAATAGGAAAGTGTGTCCAGACTTTTGACTGTTACTGTATATTACTCATAAGTGAAAGCAACAGGCCCCGCCCTCGCCCAGAACGTTGGCTGGGATTGGCTCCAGCATCCCCCCGCGACCTGGAAACGGATAAGCGGTAGAAGATTGAAGTATTTTTGGAATTGTGTTTCTGACCTTTGTCCTGTGCTTCCTTTCTCCTGTCTTTTGTCTGCAGGAGCAGCGACTGCGCTACTTGAAGCAGCAAGAGCAGCGTCAGCAGCAGCAAGCCTCTGAGCAGGAGAAGCTGCAGCGCCTCCGAGAGAACATTGAGAACCAGGAAACTCGACTCAAGAAGGTCCGAGCTCTCAAGGGCCAGGTGGAGCAGAAACGCCTCAGCAATGGCAAATTGGGTGAGCTTTTAAATTTATAAAAGGCTGCTTGCTCAGAGTATTGTATGACTGGATGCATGGAAAATTAAATTTTAATCATGACAAAATGTCTTTGTTCGACCTTTAGCCTTCATGGTATTTTGTTTCTCCTTGCATTTTTCCTCCTCACCCCATTGTCTCCATCATTTTCATGCACCTTCACTCTATCTGTTGTTTCTTCTACAACACTTCTCCCTCCTCTTAATTCCGCTCCTTCTCCAGTGGAGGAAATAGAGCAGATGAACAACCTGTTCCAGCAGAAGCAGAGAGAACTAGTGATGGCTGCATCTAAGGTTGAGGAGCTCAGTCGACAGCTTGAGTTGCTCAAAAATGGCAAAATGGAAAACTTCCATGACAACCAGAGCTCTGTGGCTGAACTAGACCGCCTCTACAAAGAGTTACAGGTGTGAAAACATAAAATGTCTTTATATTTTTTATATATATATATATATATATATTTTTTTTTTTTTTTATTATTATTATTTTTTAAGATACTACAGCAAAAACAAAACTAAACTCCAGACTATATTTAAAGATAATATTTTTTTCAGACATGCACAAATATATGATATGTCCGTTATCCTTATGTCTTGTTCCTTCTTGATGCTCAGCTGAGGAACAAGCTCAACCAGGACCAGAACTCTAAGTTGCAACAGCAGAGAGAGAGCCTGAACAAGCGCAACCTGGAGGTAGCTGCCATGGACAAACGAATCACTGAACTCCGAGATCGGCTATGGAAGAAGAAGGCAGCACTACAACAGAAAGAGAACTTGCCTGTAAGTGTTATCAAAGCAAAGCAATAGACCGCAAAACATTCACATAAACTGATACAGAACACCCCCAGGCATAAATGTTAAATTTGTTAAACCTATTAACATCTAATTAATAGTTTGAATAATTTTTTTTTTATCATTTTAATATCAAATAATAACTTATGGAAATGGTTTTGATCAGAGCTCCCCCTAGTGGTCTTATGATAAAGGCTGTTTGTATGTTTCCTTACCTCTGGAAGCCCAAGATGCCTCGTCATTCAGAGCTCACCAATGTAACCATAAGGCTCCCCAAACTTGTTATATTCTGTGTGGGAAAATTTAGTGATCCTCTTTTTTGAAGGAGTCAGCTCTTATCAGTCTTTTTCCATTCTTTAATTTCTCTTGTCTGAGACAGCTGGTGGGGCTTGATCATTGTTTTGATCATGTCACATAGTTGCATCTGATTTTAGACTCCCACTTCTTCACTCAGCTGTGTTTTCAGTCCCATTTGGCGCAAACATATCCTGAAGATGAGAGAGGAGTAATAAGTTCGGGCTGAAATCACAGATACACAGGAATGTCAAGGGAGATGTTATCATTCTGGCTGTTCTTTTGACAGAATTAGGAAAAATATAGCAACCAGTTTACAAAAGGCCAACAACAGCTTTGCTAAAAATTTTTCAAGGCTTTTCAAAACACATTTGAAATACAAAACATAGGAGAAATCAGAAGGCTGAATAATCCAGTCTTTGTTCTAACCCCTGGTGTAAAGGTTTTGACTCTGAGCTCTCTCCCTGGTGTGTCCCTGCTTCCCTGCTCCTCTTTCCAAGAGTTGTTTTGAACACAGGTTGCCATGGGACTGTAAATAAGGGTCAAGAGATGCATCTGTGAAGCAGACTCTGAGGAAGAACAATTTACATGGACACTGGCTGAGGTTTCTATTGAAAGCAGAAAGCAAGGATGTGAAGGGGACCAAAAAGAAAACATAATCATCCTCATTGGATGATAGCTGATTTTAGGTTGTTTCTTTTGAGATAGCATGACTAATTTTAAATGATCCTCTGCGCAGTTCATGTTTTCATGAGTCCCTTTCAGACATCATTGGGATGATTCATTGACTTTCAACCCGTTAACCCTAAATATCAATTTTCATTATTTGATACTAGTTCGTCAGCAGAAACAGGAAAAATATGTTTGTTTTCTGTCTTTAGGTAGATTTTTTTTCTCTGGTAGATACAAATAATACACTTCCAATGCAGCATTCTACACTAAACAAAAGAATTGTACAAGAGACAAATGCTCTATAAATCAGAACATAAAAAATGTTATGATGGAGACTTGATATCCGTGTCTGGTAAATGAGCAACTTGCACCTAATCTAGAAGCCCAACTTCTCTTTTAAAATTCCCCAGACATAACATACATTTAATAAACGGGGATCAGAACAGAGAAAGATGGATATGTGCTTGTTTTTGCATGTCTACATGGGTGAGTTTTAAAAATGAAGGTCTGAATTAGCCCTAGTGAGGAGGTGATTTACCCACACCCTGCCTGGAATCATAATGAGTGGACCTTTTTCACTCCAGTACAAAGACACTCTCCAACCAAGCTGCCCTCTCCTCCAACCAACGAGCAAATGTCTGGCTGACATCATCCAACAAGCACATATAACCACACTGACTGAAGAGAGAGTCTGAGAGCTGCCAACCCCATCATCCCGCATTAGTTCAGGGAACTCCTAGGAAAGGCTAATATTAGGTTGGAAAAAAGGGGGATTATTTGGTATTTTGAACTGTTGTTGCATGTTTGTGCTTTTGTTTTCTCAAGAATGGCTATCCTGGTAAAGAGAGAGCTTCAAAAGACGCTCATCTTCAGGTAATTACACTAGAATTCGAACTGAACTTATGTGTCTCTTTTCTCTCTGATATGATCTCTTGTGTTTAAATTCATATTCCATCAGTTCTGTTTTTTTTTCCTTCAAGTCTTTTAGAGGTAAAATGGGTCATGTTCATCTTGTTTCAAGGGACATGATTCGTCACAAGCTGCAAGTCAAGGCATTGAACTAAATTTTGACCAGAATTCACAAGGAAAAAATGTAAACAAGTTTAAGAAAATAATTTAGACTGTTTGTTTGGTTTGGAAAGCATAAAGGCATTCTTTTTCTTCATATGAGATGTTGCATGTCAAATAAAATCTAGGAATTGACTCTGACCAGTAAATGTTCTTATTTAGTGTGTATTCTGTAATAACTAAACAGAATGACAAGGAGTGTGTTATCTATGTTAGTCTATCATTTGTTGAAGTGTACAACATCCCTGTTACTATTGGTGATGTGCCAGTCCGTTTCATTCATATGAAATTAACTGACTTGAACGAACTATTATTGTATTGTAGAGTTGTACTTCTGTTCCTCAGTATAAACCATAATATTAGCATGCAATATCAGCATTACTCATCTCAATGTGTACTGTTGTTTTTGTTTAGTTTTTTTAATAACTACCAAAACATTTGATAGAGCCATTTTGTTATCTATATATACTTGTCTGAATAATGCACTCTATCTGTCTATTTTGCCAAGTTTATTCGAATTCCTCGTACAGCTTTTTATCAATCAGCCACTTTTTTTTATTCTTCTTGTCTCTTCCACCCTTCCACTGTACAGCAGCCCTCTGATGGCCAAGCCGGACAGCAGTCAGGTCCGTCTCGTGTGGCAGCGGTCGGCCCATACATCCAGTCATCCACTATGCCCCGGGGCCCAGTGAGACATGACCTGCTTGTAAAACCAGCCTATCCTGACGGCACTGCCACCCTGCCAGCCCACGACTTGCAGACCAAGGCTGGTGCAGGTGAGCAACCAGAAATTACTTAAAGCCTTTCACCTCCAAACTCGAAATTTTTCTTCCTGACCATCTTTATGTACATCATCATGGGGCTGGGTCTGCTTTGTTTTTTTGACTGTCCTGCCTCCAGTAGGAGCAGAGGAGTCTGGGACATCAACTGATTGTGATGTGACTCTAAGCACAGAAGGTAGTTCTTTACGTCCTGGACGGTGTGTTGTGACTAAGTACTGCTGTGCCTGAACAGCAACCTTTCTTTCAACCTTCTGAAATTTTAAGGAGTTTTTGATATGTTTTGCTGTGAGTGAACCAGGTTTTGAAGTAAGAAGTGTGTGCCTCTTTGTGCCATTCTTCCTGTCAGTTCATACTATACTGGTCTCAGGCGTTATTTAGACACAGGCAAATTAGTAAGGTTTGAAATCAATGCCAATTTTAAAATACATGAATGTTGCTTTCAGCATTCGGTGGCCATTCCAGAATATTTCCTATCTGATCCTGATTTAAGACATTGAAAATACACCTGGGTCTATCTGACTGGCTTTGCAGTGAACACAATCTAAAAGTTAGTTTTTCAGAACAAGTCCCTTGTCTTACAAAATAAAGACCAATGACTGTACACCATAACCTGTTATTTCATTGCCTTAGCATAAATGCAGTGTAATGGAGAAAAAGGGAATCTGGGCAAACCAATGACGGAGAGGAACGCATTAACCCATTACAGATGTTCTTTGTACCATCCAGTATGCAGTAATTCTTTCTCATGCTCTCCATCACTAAATCTGTCCCCTAGTGGATAATAGGCCAGCAGTGCAGCTTATGATATTAAAAATGAATGATCTGACACCAAAACGAGTAATTCCACACAATAGCATAAGAGATTCCCCTCCCTTGTTTCCTTTCTTAACTTGTCTTCAACCACTGTAGCAGGTTTTTCTCTGCCATGATGTTGCACACAATTATTTCTGCATGCTGAGTTGATGTGCATTATGGAAAGAAGAGAGGTAGTGATGGGCGGGGATGCTGAGGAATATGATCTGGGTGTACAGCCATTCCCAGCTCCTCTATAGTAAGAACACTGTGCATAGTATCAGCCAGGCTCCTGAGGGTTATTTTGGTCTCTGTGTGGCCCCTCAGGGGGGCCCCCTGATTGGACCCAGGCAACAGCATGTCAAGAGCAAAGAGAGATCTGGAGTTTTAAGGCCACTTTGTTTTTCTTGTCTTTTCAATGCATCATTCTCAGAAGCCATGTTCTTGCTTAAGCCTCTGAAAGAGCTGCGGGCTAAGAGAAAAGGTACACACTTGTGTTTGTGTGAAAGTGTGTGCTTTTCAAAAGCTTTGTTTTGATGTGTTAGTTTTTCATGGAAGTTATTCACACTGCATATGATAATATATGATGTGATATTTTGACAGTTGCTTTGCTTGGTCTTTGGTCCTTTTTGCTTCTTTTGCTACTGTTTGTTAAATTGTTTATTGAGCTTTCTTTTCAGTTCTTTTTCTTCTGCTTTAAATGTGTCAAATGGAAAAAACACATAGCCTTCAGTTGAACTGATGTTCTGTATGATGTCCTGAGTCACTCAATCAGGTCTTATTCAGAGGGCGTTCATGTTGATGTATATATCCACCAACTCTTGAGGGAGAGTATCTAACTAATGAGTTCAAGCGCTGCGGTGAAAATTTTTCTGTTTCTGCCATCTGTGATGTGAAGCTGATCTTGCTGGTTGTACGACTCCCATGCTTTTGTGGCTCATCTGACTCTAGTTGGCTGTGAACATGCATGGTCACTGGCTGGATCTAAGTCAATCAAAAACACAAATGAGGAAGTGAAGGAGGCAAAATACTGCAAAACTGTTTCTTTAGAAAAAGTGTGATTTAAGTATGTATTGTTTTTCCTGGATAGTTCAAGAAGCTAGCCTTGACTATGCATATTGATGCTTTTTTTTTTTTTTTTTTGTAAAATCCTGTTTTACACAATGATAAATAAAAACTCCCTGTCAGTCTTTTTTTCTTCTCTTTTCATATCCTCCTTTCCTGTGCATCCCCCAGGCCTTCAGCCCTCCAAACTGGCAGACTGGAGCTCTTCAGGTCCAGAATCCAACGCTAACGGTCATGGTACTGCTTCAACACTGCCACGAATGACCTCCCACCCCAACTCTAATGCAGAGCAAGGTAATAGAAATCCACACAAGCAAACACCAAATGGATTAATTCAACGCTATCCATTCCTGTAGTTATGAAAGTGTTTACTGATGATAAAGTAGATTAAATGTTCCCAAAAGGGTTATGCACTGTCATTTTTAATAATTATATTGTGGCTGAGATTGAGATGAAACTGATTACTGCTTCTACTTGTGATCTGTGGATAGATGATTCAGAAATGAAGAGGGACAGGAAGGTACGTCCATTTTCTATGTTTGAACCGACAGAGGCACCTGCCACCTCCCTCCGTAAAAACCAGAGCAGTGATGACCTGGTCAGGGATGCCCAGGTGAGAGAGAACAGAAACACAGTTAAATGTTTACATGCTTAACAAATGAAATCGTTAGTCAGATTTTTCTATGACCAAAGGAATGGACGCTGGCGTTTAATTTTCTAATGCTCTCCTCTTATCTCTCCAGTGTGCTCCCAAGGCTCCAGTTAAGATACCTCCTCCTGTGCCCTCGAAACCAAAGGGCCCCACTGTTGTGCCCTATGGCAAACCAGGCCTCAACACTGGCACATTCCCTAAAGCCAAGCCTCACAGTCAGCAACCCCAGGCTGCTCAAAACCGCAGCCCTCTCACACCCTCACAGAGCCAGACACTCCCCCTGCCCTCCAAGCAAGACACTCCACCTGCAGCCACAGTACGGCCCTTTACCCCAGAATTACCTTCTTCCAAAGATGCCACCCTGAGTAAGCCCCAGACGTTAGCAGCCAGCTCCATATACTCCATGTACACACAGCAACCTGGCTCAAACAAACCCTTCCAGCCTGGTTTGCAGGGCACTCTAAACAGGGCCCAGAACCGCACCAATGGATTTGTCAGTGGTAAGAATATCCAATTGTAACTTCTTAAATTTTGTGTAAAAATTGTTTTGTTTTTTTGAGGCAGCCCAGATAAAGGTGGTCATGGATAATGGGTTCAGTAGTTGTAGTCTGCACTCAATATTTAGTGTGTGAACTTACTCCTGAGAGAGTCAGAAGAGTCCTCTGAAGGCTGTTGATTAAAAAAACAGAACATAAAAAAAGGAAGTATAGCCCTCATTCTACAGTCACTATAAGGCAAATCTTCCATGCTGCCATTTTCTTCAGCATACTCAAAAAGGAAATATTCACACACCACTGACTGCAGGAGCCGTTATAGAGACTAAGCCATCCGTTGTATCTTCCCTTCACACACAGCATCACAGGCAGCCATACCCACTGCTTCTGACTGTGTGTGGACTATGTTTATCCTCCTTCAAATCTGTTCTAAAGATTTTTTTTATGCATGTTATGGAAAGGACATTATTTTGTAAATATACTTTCGGAAAACTTGAGAAAACAGATTAAATAATTAAGAGACAGTTGCTTTTTGCTAATTAAGGGTTACAATTGACGGCTTAGAGGAAAAATATATTTAAAAACATAGAATACTGTTAATGACCACTTGTTTATATCAACATGTAATGATAGGTTACATAAAAGGTTTAGAAACTCTCCTATCACACAGCTGATGATTTGTTTTGCGATTTGTCATATAGGTTTATTCTCTTAAAACATTTTATTATTACGTTGATTTTCTTTATTGGATACAAAAATAATAAAAAACAATTAAATACTATTTAGCACTTACTTAACAAGATCATTTTCACTTTGTTATCACTTGTTAAATGTGGCTCCACCTTGTTGTTATAATGCTATTTACTTAATCCTAATGATACTGAATCCATTTTGTTACACCTACATCTTACAAATGAAAGGCAGCAGTGAAAAGCGGTAAAGTTGGGCTAAGTAGTTTTTCCAGGAAGAAAAGTGAATGGAGTGCCAGTCATTGGGTTTTTAATTTGGTAGTGATACATTAACTGGCTCACTTTGCAGTTGCAGTCTAACACGTTTAATATCCTTGTTTGTAGTGTATGGTAAACCAGTGATCCCCAGTGGAGGCTCTCAACATCCAGAGAACCCTTACTTGGATCGTCGCTCTCCTGCTCCTGAATCTGAAGTTGACCATAATGGATCCAACAATGTGGGTGCTAGCTCATCTGAGGGCCCCCAACCAGAAACAGAGCGCATCCCGCGCCCCCTCAGCCCCACCAAACTGCTTCCCTTCATTTCCAACCCCTACAGACATCAGAGTGAGGGTGATCTGGAAGCCCTGAGAAAGAAGCTCTACAATGCCCCAAGGCCTTTGAAGAAACGCAGCTCCATCACTGAACCAGAGGGTCCTGCAGGGCCAAACATTCAGAAACTCCTCTATCAGAAGACCACACTGGCAGCTATGGAGACAACTGTGACTACACCAACCACTCCCACCTACACTGATGAAGCAGAGAAAGCCACAGAGGGATCTGTGGGGCCTCATGTGCCAAACCCTCTGGGTGGTGCAGAGAACCAGCTATTAGAGAGAGGACAAGGTCTGGAGGGGGCACAGCTTCCATCCCACATCCTGGGGGCTAATGTCCCCATTCCAGCCCCCACTGAACATACTAAACCACCTTCGTCCATCCAAGAAAGTGAAGTCATTATACCCCCGCCTCCCCCATCCCATCCAGCGCCCAGGCCAGATAATGCTCCTTTCCCTCCTCCACCCCCTGTTGGCCTGGAGGACACAATGCCCAACCTTCCACCTCCACCTCCAGAAGGCTTCCTGGAAGAGTTCCCTCCCTACCCACCACCACCATACCCCAGTGGAGCAGAGCAGGACAGCCTTGGGGAGGACACCTTTAACATGAAGGCACCTGAGGTCACTGGCCAGGTCACTCTGCCACCGGTATGAATCACCAACACTAACCACTGAATCACATTATGACTCTCTGTGGCTCTTTGTTGCTCTTTTTTATGCCACTTATGTTCTTAAAATCCCTCACATGTTTATTTGTTGGTTTGTTCAATGGGGGGGGGGCAGATCATGAGTTACAGTTAGTGAAGTGACCTGGTCTGATGTTATATAATTAACTGATCCCTATCAAGTACAGCTATTGTTTTGAGAAAATGGGCCTTATTCAGCTAACGCTAAGCGGATAGCTACCTGCATTCCCCCATATACTTAGATGCAATCTTTGTAGATCATAAACACTAATTTTATTTTCTTGCTGTTAAGCTCTCAGTGTAACTCCTTAAGCTGTTTTTATGTTGAGGTGGCTTGTTTTACCCCAAATGGGCCAACCAATTCCATTTATGACCCATTTCCCCACCCCCTGTTCCAATTTAAAACACTTGCTAGAGAAAGCATTTTTACTTCACTGCAGGCTAATTGTTCATAATCAGGTTGCATAAGCAATGATTTTAAAGAAACAAACTTGCGTCTTACTCTTTGTGCTGATAAACTGGATTAGTACTGGAAAAACAAGTCCCTCCTCAGCTCTCAGTCCAGATTGAATTCATTCAGAGTTTGGGCACTTTCAGTTCAGCAGGACAGATGTCAGGATAAGACCCTAGGAGCTCACATCTTGGATTCCTGTTAGTTGTAATGGCCTTTTAAGATAGTTTTTTTTTTTTTTTTTCAATTCACCACTGTTACTATGCTTAGGGAAAGAGGACCAACTTGCGCAAGCCTGGCTCTGAACGCATCGATCACAGCATGAGAGTGAAGTTCAATCCACTGGCTCTCCTCCTGGACTCTTCTCTGGAGGGCGAGTTTGACCTGGTCCAGAGAATCATCTATGAAGTAAGAAATCTCTCCTCTGCTGTGTCCATAAGCTGCTGTGGTTTCAATGGTGCTTAAATTCCACGACCTGAAAGTAGTCACTACATTTCACAATTTTCTGATACTTAAATGAAACACTTATTGAGGTTGTCTTTTAATTTCTCAATCACAGGTGGAGGATCCCAGTCAGCCCAATGATGAAGGCATCACGGCTCTACATAATGCTGTTTGCGCAGGACATACAGAGATCGTCAAGTTTCTGGTACAGTTTGGAGTCAATGTCAATGCTGCTGACAGTGACGGCTGGTAAGTTAACAGCTAACATTGGTTTGTTATTGATTCTTGGGGCCCAGCCTCAGTCATTTCTGAACTGTAGTTATTGTTAACAGGATTTAACAAAATCCTGTAGGTGAGAATCCTGAATATAGTGTTGTTCATTCAGACTGTAATGCCTGAACTGTATTAGTCAATAGTGATTTTTTTTTTCGCCTAACCTCTAACACAGGACACCTCTTCATTGTGCTGCATCTTGCAACAATGTGCAAGTTTGCAAGTTTCTGGTGGAATCTGGCGCTGCAGTGTTTGCCATGACTTACAGCGACATGCAGACAGCAGCTGATAAATGTGAAGAGATGGAGGAGGGCTACACCCAATGCTCTCAGTTCCTCTATGGTCAGTGAAAGCTGTTTTTAGTTGTATGTTACACATGTGCTCCTTCAGTCTTTTATTTTTTAAGTGCTGTGTCTATTTTTTTTGTTTGTTTGTTTGTTTTTTGGTTGGTGTCTTTTTTTTTTTTTTTTTTTTTACTCAGTAAAAAATTTTTTTTATGCCTCTCTGTTATTTATATCCATCTACCTTAAGGTGTGCAAGAGAAGATGGGCATCATGAACCGGGGTGTGGTTTATGGTCTGTGGGACTACACTGATGAAAACCCTGATGAATTGTCGTTCCACGAGGGAGAGTGTATGACCATCGTCCGCAGAGAAGACGAGGACGAAATCGAATGGTGGTGGGCTCGCATGGGAGACACCGAGGGTTACATTCCTCGCAATCTCCTGGGGGTGAGACATGAGTCAATCCAAGTCTATTAATAAGAAGTTTGTTTAATGTATGCAGAAGTGTTAACCTACAGTGGTCATGTTGACATGTGTTTTTTTGTCCCTAACAGCTCTACCCCAGAATAAAGCCAAGACAGAGGACCCTGGCTTAAAACACACAGATCTCAGCACATTCCAGTCTGCCAGAACTCTCCAAAACACACACACACACACACGCACACACAGGCTTTAACAGACTGGAAAAGAGATGGACTCTGCTGAAATGAAGAAACAGACCAAACAATATGAAGGATCACAATGAACTCTGGCACTTTTCTGTATCTATCACAGAGGGATTGTCTTACTTATTTTTCCAAGCAACACAGTGTACTTTTTACTTCAGACAATATTGGTGTTGTTTTCCTTTATTCCACAGTTTTTGGTGTTTTTGTAATTAGTGTCAGAGCTACTACTTCTAAAGTGCCAGAATATCAAAATTAGGGATATAAATGGAACAAGCAGTATTTTTATTTCTATTTCTAGAAAGTGATTTTTACACTTTTCACCAGTCGTTTACGATTTGTTTTCTGGGCTATTTTTTATTTTCTAACATATTTGGGGCTCTACATTGCATTAAAAGAACAATTGGAGGATAATGGTGATGATGTGTTTAAAATGCCGTTACCATGACAATCTTTGTGGGCTAGTTTCTCATCATTGTTGCTGAGTGACTGAGCCTCCATCTAACTGCACTGGAGGTGCAAAGCTCCAGTTGTGACCATCACTGTTTTAGCTAAAGAAATAGAAAATAAACCAGAGACCATTTTGTAATGTTATCATACCAGCTACAACTCTAATCTGTGAGTACTCAGTAGTTATTACCACATTATTTCATAACCATTTAGTACTCGTGGGTCCGACCACAACCATCTTCAAACTCAGACTTTATTTTGATCTCTACTCACTTGTCAAGTCGTTGCTGGAAATGATTGCTGGAAATCAGTGATGAAGATCGATTGTTGCTGTTAATTTATGGTCTATAATGCCCAGAAATCCAGTCTACTTACATTGTTGAGATGCCATAGGTACTCTTGTATAATCTGTCTCACAGACTAGTGAAATATTACTGTAGAATCAATTTTGTTATGAAAATGGACTTTCAAACAGGACCTTGGATCAAGAGGGGGTCACAAATCTTAATATTTTGTTAAAGCCGTTCCATGATTAAAGTAACGCAAGAGGACAAGCCTAATACCAGAAACCTTGGCTTTTTATAATAACCACTCAGAGATGACACATTATACTATAAAGTCCAAACAATTTGCAAGGAAACCATGTCTTAAAAGCAAAGCATTAAAAAAAAGAAAAGAAAATTACATTCCCAAAACTCAACACATCACATATCTGTCAGTGGAGATCTATTTATTTTTGTTACTTTTTTTCTGTAGCCCATTTATTGGAACTATAACAACAAATGTACTGGAGTATTTCAAAGATTTACAATAAAACACTTTGTACTACATTTATATGGTCTTCTTGTCACTCACCAAAAATAAAGACTTTAATTCAGTTTTATTATTATTATTATTAATATTGTCATAAAGGTGACTTGACAACAAATTCATTTTAACATTTGTTGCCCTCTATTGGACAGAAGGAGAAGTCGAGTGAGTTGTGGCCACAGTGGTTGTGAATACTCAGGATGATACTGGAGCCTAGTGTTTGTCTTACTGGTTGCTCTGTGCAGTCCTCCAGTTTCAGCCAGCCACAGCTCCTCCTTCCTCCCCCTACCACACCCCTCCACTCCTCTTCCTTTCACCAGATGATAGTGAGAAATGTAAAAATTTGTTTGGATTCATCCTTTGGTCAGTGTTGATAGTATATCTGCAAAGTCCATGGAACAAGGCTTAGATATGAATAAATACCAGTCTTAACTACAAATGTCAATCTCATGGTGTCACTGGAGGAAAAGATTTGGTACCAAAATCTGGCAGTGATGATACTTCTACTCTGTTCTTCAACTCTGCAGCTCAGAGTAACTTGAGAAAGTTTATGATGATAACCAGGAGTAAAAATCTGAGTGTTTAATCTGAAGTGTTTGATTAGAAAATTGATCCACTCACTGTAAAAAATTTACCATTATTCTAAATGGAGATTTCACTCAAACCTACATCATCAGACATGAACTATGCTAACAAGAACTTAATAATTATCATTTGTGGACTAAACTTTAGTCTGCCTCCAAAATAGTAATAATTGTTTCTTTTCTATTGCACGTGGGTAATGATTGGAGTTCACCTAGTTGAATCAAATTTTTGGGTATTGCAGCATAAGTTTTTTTTTTTCATCATTTTTAATATTGTACTCAAGGATCTGAACGTGGTAACTACATTTAAAACTCAGGGTGAACTGAACTGAACTGACGGTATTAGGACGGTCAGTGTATGATTAAGTTGATCCAGATAAGGAAAAGAGATCCTGAGAATGTTGAACTTGTATTCAGGCCTCTGGATTCTTAATATCAGCTACAACACACTGAGAGATAACCAAGGTGTTGCACCATAACGTCTGTATGACCACATATGAACTAACCACACCAGTCCTTCAGGTACCACTGTTGCCATGGCAACCAGCAGTTGTGACGTCTCTTCTTCCATCTCTAGTGAAGTTCTGTTGTGTCCCCGTAGGAGATCTACAGGTTTATGGAGCTGAATGTTCAAGCCCTGCCCCTCTGCTGCTCAAGTCTCCTGCTGGACTTGGGAGATGGGATAAAACACTGGCTGGTGAACACGACTAACTGCATTCATAATTTATTTACAAAAAATCTCATAAAAACTTCTGCATGGACGAAAGACAGTCATATGTGGAGTGACAGATGGATGCTGTTGTGTCATTTTTTGGTCAGAGCTCTCATTGATCTCTGCTTAACAGTCCTCAGGTGCCTTAAATGCACATTTTAAAAAGTGTATCATGGAATGGATCATGTGAAGAGCTGTGATTCTCTGGATGGCCACTAGGTGTCAGTGCGGCGCCACCCTGCAGAACTCAATGGGACAAGTTGCGCCTTTTTTTTCCGCCGTAGGTTCAAACAGCTCCGGGGCTTGAGCTGAGGAGACACCTGAAAAACTCAGGACAGTGTCCCACTGTCCCACTGTCTCTGTGTCTCAGCGGAAAATAACAGTGAAGCGGAGGCTCACCTGGCGCCGTCGGACACACACGGACCGTAGAAGAAGAGGAGGTGAGCGCCGCGGGAGGGCGGGCCACCTGTGACGGAGAGCAGTCAGAGCAGCTGACTGGACGCTGTGTGTGTCCGCGCTTGTGTGTGTACAGGCGTTTAAAGTCCACTTGGATTACACTGAGCTCGAGGCAAACGCACACGTCTTGTTTTTCGAGGAAGCCCAGTGTGACTCAGGTGAGATATTGATTTAATTTACAAAAAAAAAAAAAACAGCTTCACATGTTTTTATTCTCATGTTGTCGTTTTCTTATGGTTTGTTTAGGGGTTTTTTTTTTTGTTGTTTGTTTGTTTCTACCGAGATAGTTGTGTTGTATCACTGTGGTGTCGGGTTGTATTTTTAATCTCCCAAAATATCATCATAACGATGAGCCTGAGTAGAAATGTACAGCTCCCAGTGTTACTGTGAGATACTTCACCTGCTCCTCTAACAGCAGACCACCAACTGATAAACGGGTGTAAAAGTGACTCATAGCTGCATTGAAAACAACCTGTGATCCATCATGTACCTTCTCTTTCCCTTTACTGCATCGCTGCGTTTTACCTGGTGTTGGGGGGCAGAGGGACTTTGGATCGGTCACATATCAACGGGGATGGGGGCAAACTGGGAAACGTGCAAAGTGAAGCTGCAGCGACGAATAGGAGACAATGGGGAAGCTGTTCTGGTTACCATGAATGAGCTGTAGACACACACTGATGATGCCTGGGGTACTATGAAGAGCATGATTGATCTGTGAAAGATGTGTAATCAGCCATCTCCTGTCTGATCTGATGGTCTGTAACTCTGATGTAATCATCAGACCCACTGAGAAACCACCCAAACCCAGAGAATCACTTATCTGTCTATATAGTCCTTAAGATGTGGTGACTCTGTTGTATAGTTTGGGAGAAAATAGTCCTAAAATGTATTTACTTCACACAAGAGGTCATTGCATATAGCTTCATCTGTTCTGCTGCTTGTTTTTCATTTCACACTATTCAAAGGAGAGTTTTAGTGGTTTTCACCTCATCCATTTGTCGATTGTTGGTTTTGGTCATTTGCAATCATGCTTTTTATCATGACTTCAAAGTGTTTTTAGATTTGCTATAGTAACTCAGTATTCTGCTGCAGCCTCTCCGTGGGATTAATACAGTCCATGATAAATCTTAATGAAGTCAGGAAAAATTGTGTAAGTTATATCAATGAGAGGATCAGGATTTCTACTGGGATTCAATGCACTTGCTGCAGCTACGCTTCAAATATACATTACTCTACTCACTGCCACTAATGTTGTAGTTTTACATCTACTTTGCACATTTAAGTTCTATTGAAAAATATAAACAACTTGGTTGATTATTATTATTACAGTAGCTTTTAGTACATGCCTAAATGGACTATAAACCTTCCCAGATGTGCTTCATCTGGATTTTGAGGGTCTAAACATTTCTCTCTCTGAATTTTGGTCTTTAGACACTAAGCCATGTGTGTATTTGGATGACAAAAAAGAACCTGCGTGGGAATGGAAAGAGTCTGACAAATAGCACAAATAAGCTGGGAAATGAAGTGTAATGTTATAAATGATGGTAAACAACATTTAAATAATGCACTGACCACACACAGTTTTGCCTCTTTTGTTGTCAGAATAATTATTGTGTGTTCAGCGCTGCAATCACAAAGCGACTGTACAAAGTAAAGTACAGTACTGAAAACAAATAGACTTCAGTTGACTCTGCTTCCTTTTGTTTGTCCATGTAACAAGTTGAGCAGCTAAAAGACTTTGACTGTAATCTTTGCTGCCACACACACACACTTTCCAGTCAAAAGCAGAGTTTTGAATCCTTTGGGACAAGTGTTGTCTGTTGATGCTGTCACCACCAAACTGCTCCAATCTATTCTATTCAGGCTGGTTTAAAGACACTTTATAATTGCTTGATAAAATCCATTTCACTGAATGAATGTCATGGGACTGAGAGCTGGCAGCGAGATCAGGAGGAAGACAGATTAGAAAGGTTTGGTGGTGACTGCTGGAGTCACTCTGATTTCCTCTGGGTACACCTCATTTTATTTTCAACATCTCTGTTTCTATATTTTCTCAAAGTTTTGCCTCATCTGCTCAATGGCCAATTAACTATTGAAGGTTTCTGCATGGGGGATGTACTCAGAGCAAGTCAGGACTAATGGATGACAGATGACAAAGAATTGGGAACGTCAGAATTACTGCTCTTCCCTCCGTGCTCCTGAACCTCCACACAGTATTTATTTCATTGCTTTCTCTCTGCTCTTTACTCTGCACATTTTCTTCACATTTCTTTTGACCTTGCAGGTAAACAGCTTCTTCTGATTAGACTCATCTCCCTCTAAAGAATATAAGACCACATCAGTACCACTGTGGCTAACTGATTTAGACCCTGACAGCCCATTTGAATGTTTTGATGTACAAGACTCAGATAAATGACTCATAAAATACTCCTCAGTGCACTGCCTCTACATTGTAAAAAAAAAGTAATGTCTCCCAAACAGCTGCATTTCAGGAGCTCGTTAAAACTGCCTTTCTTTCACTGTGTGGTTTACCCAAGTTTTTGAAGCCCAGCTGTATTTTTTCCTTGGTCCTGCATTTTTTCAAATCTTACTCATTTTGACTTCCAACCTTCTAGCTGATGGTATGATTTTGCTCAACTGCAGTAGAAATAGCCATCCGTCATTGTGAAGACATAATTGATTTTACCAAAATGTCAAGCTTCCTTTACTGTCAAAACAATAAATCTAAAATCAGGGTTGGACTTTTTGTCCAGCATCTAAATTAAACACTTTCACATTTAGCTTTCTGCATGTTCAAATGAAAATTATTTCCTGTCTTTCCTTTCATTTTATGACAGCTGACCAATTCTTGTAAGTGTATTTCTGTGCAGTTGTCTTGTGTCTGATATTTAACTATCACACCTGGATTATACCTCTATCTTGTGTATGTTTCATGTCGTCTCTGCTGATGTGATTTCATAAGGAAAGGAGGATGGTGGAAATCAGTCTGAACTGTAACTTAGTTGAAGGGAGTCTTAGATAAAATGAGAGTATGTGGTCAAAAGTTATCTGTACTGTAATCTTACAGTATGTACAGTACAGCTATGAGCCTGTGGGTTTTACTGCTAAAGTCACAGTTAGCAGACCACATCTCTCATCCACACCTGCCTACTGCTGAATAACTGTAACATTACGCAGCGCTCAAGTCAGCCAGCCGTTGTCATGGTGTCAGCCCTAAGGCACTGCTGGGACTCATGTAGTCACACAAACACTTGTGCTAATGGCTCCTTGTGCCTGCTTTTTTTTTTTTTTTTTTTTGCATCCATGTGTGTATGTGAATAGATTGTATGTCTGTGCTTGAATATGACAGAACGCCTTTGCTGGACTGGACATCGTGTTCTTTAGGGTGCTATTGGGATGGTTTGTGTAATCTAAAGGGCTGAAAGAGTGACTGTTTACATTTGGAACTGGGAAAGCATTTTAGAGACAGAGATGGAGTTTCTAAAGAGACTGTATGTGTGTGTGTCTTTCTGTGCAACACAAGAAGATAGTAAGAGAAAGAGAGATGACAACATTCTTCCAAGTAAATTTAGAAAGGGTTGGTGTGTGCACTGTGATGGTGACACACACATCTCTTCATTTCTTCTCACCATTTCTCCCTTCACTCCTCCAAAAGAGGGTCTTGTTCTGCGGGAACAACATTGGCATTCATATCACAACACACACATCTTAGAGATGATCATATTTCACAGTCTCTCTCCTCCTGAATTTTTCTCGTCTCAGGTACGTCTGCAGTTTGAAACTGTTTCACTTCTTACCGATCTGGATCACTCTACATAGCTCTTTAAGTATTTGCCCGTAATATCAGGTTGTAGCTCTGTTTGACTGTCTTTGTTCATTTGATCAATGATATTTTCAGTCATGTGTTTAACTTGGCAGCTGCTACTCACGCATCACACACTAAAAACACATTGATCTTCAAAAGCAGCTGATATCTTATTGAGCAGATGCACTTTGTGTGTCTCTGTGTCTTTCATATCTGTCGACATCCTTGTCAAATCCCCCATCAGCTTATTCATGTTTGAAATCTACAGTTCAACTTCACTACCTACTCTTTTTTTTTTAGCTTCTCTGACTTTTCCAAATGTCACATTTTCAGTTGCAGCGCCCACCTGCACAATATTTTCTGTTTCCTCTCATGTCGATGTGACTTCTAACACTGTTGGTTTTGTGTGTATTTGTGCTTTATCTTTTCAGGTTTCTTCAATCCTTTCTATTAAACAGTGAAAGAGGCTGCTTGCTTGCTTGCCTGCTAGTGGTTTTCAGAGTGAGTGGGTGTGTTTGTTTGTAAGTCTGTGTGTATGCAGTTACAGGGGCGTATGTGTGTCGCAAGGTGAATATGTTTGTGAGAGTGCATGTGTATACACCCTGATTGGAGAGAGCTTGTTCCATGAAACTCTTGGCTGAGATGCAGGGAGCCCAATCCCCTGCGCTGCAGCTCCTGCTGCTGGGCTGCTGTGTGGCCGGATACCCATTCAAAGTGCCCCTGGATCTGGATGTGACTCCACGCATCACAGTTTTGAGCAGCGGTAAGCACAGACGAATATGCACACACACACTTTATTGTAACATCCATTTCTGGTGCAACACATTCCTTTTAAGTGGTCAGAATGTCAAATGTCCTTAAGATTCAGTTTTGTAGCTAAAGACCTGAAGATCAATTGTAATTCAAATATAGGTGAAAGGCTTAGCATTCAATCTACCCATCATTTTGTTGAAAAGATTTTACGTTTCCTTTTGGAAAGAAACTCATCACATGCTTTCCCTCTCTACAATATTGCAGCCACAGACTTCTCTCTCTTTCTTTATCTAGTTAGCAGTTTCTTTTATTTCCTTTACATCACCTCATCCCTCACTATCTGACTCTCCCTGACACAGCCCTTTTCTTGTTTCCCTCCACTCTCTTCATACCTCTGATAATTCTCACACCAGCCACTTCTGTTAACCACGACTTTTAAAAATATAAATAATCATCATCATTTATTTATCTGTTGGACTGATGGCACGTAGCCTGAGGTGCCATAGAGACACAGGCAAATGAGTAAAGTGCTTACACAGGAATCCCTGCATAGCATCCAGGGAGACCGGCACCAATGTAGGTAGTTGAAAAGCACCGTAACCATGACAACTGTTGTAGTATGGCGCAAGATCGTCGTATACGGTATTTATTCTTTTTGCATGTGTGGGCAAGGGTGCTTGCGTGTGTGTGTGAGTGAGGCGGCACTGTTATCTGATCCTGGACTTTATTTGTTGCTGCACAGACCTGCAAAATAAATTTTCTCACGTCTCCAGCTTGACTTGCAGCCAAATTTTCTAAAGCAATCTACTTGTAGTGCGAAACTCCCTCCTCTCCTCCTTTCTTTTTCTAAAGTTTTCTTTCTCACAACTCATCACCTGCTTGTACCCATTACACATCGCTACACACCTTTCTTGATTCCTTTATCTCAGTTTCTGTAACTCATCAGTCAGTGCTGCAGCCCACAGGTCCTCCTACACTCAGCTCCCTGTCTGCCATCCCATCACTCTCTCATCCACTCCCCCTCCTCTCCCATCCGCAGAGCATGACTTTGCTCTGCTTCTCTTCATTACTTTACATACTTCTAATTCTCTTTCCTTGCCTTTACTGCTCGTCTTTGTTTCTTAAGTTTAGGAATCTCTCGATATGCAAATTCACTACGAATCCCTTTGATCTCAATGTTTCTTAGCAACCTAAAGGCAAAGGATTCAAACCTGTGTGTGGTATGGATATTGTACATGCATGCAAGGGGGGAAAAAAAAACACACACATCTATGTTTTTTTATTTTACCCCTTGAGACAGTATGGATAAATGTCTGTGAGAGAGCCAGTTAAAGTTTATTAATATGAGGATTAAACTCCTTTGTTAACCAATGAAGTAGTATTTGCCACACCGACATCAGTTACGGTCCGTGAATTTAATTTTGTTTATTCTTATTCTGTTTGCCCATTCACATGTCAGAATATCTGAACTGTGAACAGGGCTGATGCACAAGTGTGAATTCGTCATGTTACAGTCCAATGCCTGAGGTTCAATTAGTGTGTGTGTGCATGGCCCTGAACACTGTGTGCTGTGCTAATCAGCTGAGGTCCCTCCAAGTGTTTGCTCAGTAAATAATATCCTTTGGGCTTCACTCGCTGCCTCTCCTCATCTTTTTCTTTTCTTATAGAATCTTTTTGTGC
Source organism: Remorina albescens (assembly GCA_034769265.1). Taxonomy (NCBI): domain Eukaryota; kingdom Metazoa; phylum Chordata; class Actinopteri; order Carangiformes; family Echeneidae; genus Remorina; species Remorina albescens. The sequence continues at coordinate 9,526,302 of CM068491.1, read as the reverse complement.
GTCAGAGGGATCATCATATGTAGTTAATATTGGCCATATAAATCTTCTTCTGCTGCGTCATTTTCTCAGCAAGGTTGGTTTGAGTTACCTGGCTCCAGCTGTCAGGCTCGCACACACAAATAGGGTATTGTGTGTCCTCTTACTTGGATTACACTGAGTGAACTTTGACTTTGCTTCAGTTAAAGTGAATTGTCTTCACCCAAAGTGACACACTCAAATCACATAGGAAAAGTTATTGTTTTGTAAATCCCTCCCAGGTAATTTTCCCTTTCCTCCTGCTGAGAATGAGGTGGCAAAAAATAGACACTTGATCACCTAGGAGCAGTCGGGGATGGGAAGTGACTGCAGCTCTAGTTGAAGTGAGCAGAGTGTATTGTGTTTTGCAGTACCTGACAGGAATCTTAATAACAGCTTACTTAATAACCATGCTATCTTCAGGGGAAGTGGATTGGCCGGGGATGTAGAAAGTCTGACAATCTATTGTGCTGTATTCATGTACACTCTACTATGTTGTAGCCATCAACAGGCATGAAAAGTAACTTGCTTTCACGTTTGTACAGCTGAATCCCTGTTGAACCTCGACCTCGTCCAAAGTGATAGTAAAACCTGCACATTGTATATTTTAATTAGACCTTAAATTACAACTTGTTTTTATCTTTAACAGTATTCAATTACAGCACCTAAGCTGTTTTATGGAGCTATTGTTGTGGTTACATCCAGGGGTGGACAGTAACGAAGTAAATTTACTTGAGTAGTGTACTTAAGTACAGTTTTTGAGTATCTGTACTTGAGTATTTTTCGGGGGGGATACTTTTACTTTCACCCCACTACATTTGAAGGAAAAATATTGTACTTTTTACTCCACTACATTTCTATTGATGCTCTCCTTACTCACTCCTTTTGCGCTTACATCAGCTGATGATTTTTTTTCCACAAAATTCTGAGAAAATAAACTTTCTGCTGATTCGCGTATGGTTTGTCTCAACAGTATTGCCGTACCTGTATTACGTCATGCCATGCATTGTGCTCAAGACGAAACATAACTTTGGCGGTGTGGATGAGATAGAAAATGGATGAAGAAATGGAGGAAGAAACAATTATCTCAAACCCACGTTTCAGTTCAAATGTTTGTTGTGTTTCAAGCGAACAAGTTATATCACGGCCTACAAAAACTCGTCTTCCAACCTGAAAAAGCACGTCGCGGGATATAAAGTAGAGCTAGCTAGTGATGTGTCGTTCGTGAACGATTCGTTCATTTTGAACTAATCTTTTGTATGAGTCAGGGGGTAACAAGTCATCTCAGTGGGTCATTGGTTATTTTTTCCCTGGTCTGCGCATGCACACCACAGGCTCATATTCGTTCACAAACGGGTCTTTCTGCCGCATATTGTTTGTGTAGGAATGACTGATTTGTTCACGACTCATAAAATAGGATCTTCTCATTCAGGCCTGGAACGGAGCCCGCCACCTTCTTGTTGTGTTGTGACAGCGCTAACCACTACGCCATGCTCAAGGTAAATGGCAGAAAATTGATAGATCATCAACCTCCATCTGTATTTTTCTTTTACATCCCAGTTCATATAAAGGTGCAATATTATATTACTTCGATATTATAAATATGATATCTCTCAAATGAATGAGAGACTCAGGACCCGAAGACCCGATCTCCTAAAGTGGAGCTGTGTGGATATTAACCAGGTGTTTTAGCACAATATCTCATGTGCCACAAGTATCAATATACATTTCAATATAGTTCCCCATTGCTGAGTCTGTTTTGTGTTTGTAAACCTTTCATCATCTAATCTCTACACAAACGAGCTGTTTGTCATGTTGGGAAGTAAAGCACAGTAAAGCACGTTTGCACGTTTGCTTTGAGCAGCACGGTGGCGTAGTAGTTGCCCCACAATAAGAAGGTCGTGGGTTCGATTCCCGGTCCGAACATTAATTGGTGACTAGTGTGAGTGATGGGCTACAGCACGAAAAGCAAACCCCCCCAGAGACCGGACCCCCTCCAGAGACTACAGACTAGACTGGACCCCCCCCCGGCCTAGACCACAGACTACAGACTACACCGGACCCCCCAGAGACTAGAGACTAGACCGGACCCCCCCAGAGACTAGAGCCTAGACCGGACCCCTCCACAGACTAGAGACTAGACCGGACCCTTCCAGAGACTAGAGACTAGACCAGACCCCCCCACCGGACCCTTCCGGACCCCCCCAGAGACTAGAGCCTAGACCGGACCCCTCCACAGACTAGAGACTAGACCAGACCCTCCCAGAGACCAGACCCTTCCAGAGACTAGACCAGATCCCCCCAGAGACCGGACCCCACTAGAGACTAGACCAGACCCCCCCCCCAGAGACCGGACCCCTCCAGAGACTAGACCAGACCCCCCCCCCAGAGACCGGACCCCTCCAGAGACTAGACCAGACCCCCCCCCGAGACCACAGAGGGGTCTTGTAGGTTCTTGTAGGGCCTCTTTAACTGAAGATATCTTTGAGCTATAAACATGTCTATAGCAGAATCCCGTCAGTGTTTTGTATAATGACAATAAAGCTACTTTCCTTTCCTGTATTTCCTGAGGTATTTTTTTTTTATACTTTTACTTAATTAATTTTTTAAACAAATACTTTTGTATTTTTACTGAAGTAATATTTTGACTAAGCTACTTTTACTTGTATTGGAGTAATATTTGACAAGGAGTATCTGTACTTTTACTCAAGTAGTGAAGTTGTGTACTCTGTCCACCTCTGGTTACATCGTGCAGAAAGGTTGTCTGATGAATGTGTGTCTGTTGACAGTACTGTAGTATCATGTTAGTAGCTAGATAAGCAGAGTCCTGATAGATCACATGTTTAAAAACTTACATAACTGTAGAGCATGTGCCGACTGCACTCTAGGATTTTATCGCAATGTGTGTGTGTGTGTGTGTGTGTTCCTCTACTGCATGATGTGTGTTTTTGCTGAGTGTTTGCATGAATGAACCTCAGTAGAATATTTTCCTATCAAACAGATGCATCCCAATATAGCCTATATACAAAAGTAGACACAGGGCCTACACACAAAACACAGATCCAACATTATGTAGTAGTGGATCTGTGAAATGTTTTCATTATCTTCTTCCCAAGCAGACCTGTGTGGGATAGCATAAGTATATATATTCATATATATGTGTGTTTTTGTATATATGTGAATGTATAAATTTTGGCACTAATAGCTGCCACAATTATCAAACAATTAATCAGATTAATCTACAGTTAATTGTGTATCATCAATCAATATGTGACTAATCCATTCTGTACTGAAAATGTGCAAATCTATAGATGTGCAGTTTTAAAGGAAATGTCTGTCCAAAAACATTGCAGCTGTTGAAAAGCTGTTAAATTTTCCCATTTTATCATTGTGGAAGGAATTGTGAAGTCACATGCATTTTTTATGCATATCTTTGCATCTGCTGTACAATGAGGTTTAATATTTTTCCCAAATAATCCAGGAAAAAGAAAGCCATGAGAGCCCCTCAATATCAAAAGCAAGGCCGTTGAGTACTTTGCACTGATGTTCCACAGTCATACAGCGAGACATCCATCACAGAAGATGAATAGATTTCTATTTCTGCCTTTATTCTCATACTTTCAGGTTTGATTGAAAAAGCTGTTAATGTATGTTGCACTGTGATGGCAATACCTTTATACACATTCACAGGCTCTCTGAAGGCTCCGTACTTTTAAAATGATTTCTGTTCAAATTATTACATAGAATCCATGTAACAACAGCAGATGTATATAGGGTACATATGGACCTATAGAGGATAAATGAGTCAATTCCTGGAATAGTTTGCTAAACATAAATGTAAAGAGAAGATGCTTTACCCTGAAAAGTCTTATTTGCTAATGCACAGTCGGTCCCATTGAGGCAGACCAAAATCAATAGCAGCAATGAATGGTCTGCATCTGAAACAGCGCAAAAGTAAAAGAGGGTTAAAAAAAACTGTAGCAATAATTTAGCTCCTTCTGGGGTGTCATGAAAAAATATGAAATACATGTAAAAACACGCTGTGGCGTGTGATGTGTTTTTAAGGGCATTTGGAGCTGCTTTCCATAAACAGATGTAGCAGAAACCATCAGGGGTTACAAAAGTCACTTTCATTAACAGCCGTTCCTCTCCCCTCTCCCTTCGTCTCCTCTCCTCTCCTTTCCTTCTCCTTTCCTTCTCCTTTCCTTTCTTCTCCTCCTCTCAGGTCTCCAGGGCTGCAGGCGTTTTCAGTCCTCTACAGTCAACTACAGCACCATGCTGCTGGAGACAGACAGTGAGCGTCTCTACGTCGGGGCACGGGGGGCTGTATTCTCCCTCAATGCCTCTGACATCTCAGCCAGCTCTGCTCTCACTGTGAGTTTCTTTTTGTCTGTGTTGCTGCATGTTAATTGCCTCATCCACCATATCTTCAGTATGTACGTTTATGCACCAATACCCTGCTGTGATGCAACTGGTGGTCATCCTGTTAAAAATAATGTGATTAGACACTCACACAAACACGCAAGGTGTTGCAAGGAAATAAATACATTTACCTCAAAATGCTAAATTGCTGCCTCAAAAGTTTTTATGCTGTAGAATGCAAATGAAACTGAGTTACAGCTAATGAGGAAAAATGGAAAAGCAGCTACTGTATCTTCTACATGTTTAGAATTCATATTAATATAAATTGTTGAAACATATACACGCAGGAATGGTTTATAACTGATGCTCTAATTAGCATAAGACGGTATTTACCCTTTTTTTGTCGAATGCTAAATGTCTCATTTACCATTTAAAACACATTTCTCTGGCTTCTGTGTTATCTCTGGTAGCCCTGGGAGCCTCTATATTTAGAATAAAATGTTTAGTTTGGAGCAGTTGTTTCTGCACAGCAAGTTTGAAATGATGACCACATAGCTTAGTTTGGTGATTATGAGAAAACATTTAGCCCTTTTCCCTTATAGATTATTGATTGAACCCTTTTTATTATATTCATGTTATATTCAATTAACATTAAAACTCATTCAAAAAAACTCACTCAAATTCATGTTGTATTTTGCATAGTAAGTTGTGTTATCTGCTATAGTTAGCATGAACACACAGAAGGCATTCACCGGAAACAACACATCCACATGCACATGTCAAGTTATAAGTGTCATCCAAAAGAGCAGCACAGCTGATGTTTTTAAGCCACAATTCTGTTTAAAGTTGTGTTTCCTGATTGTCTCATTTCAAACCTAACTCTATTATAAGATAAGATATTGACAGGATCAATGAAAGACAGGTGTCACCAAGTCTGCTAGTTGTCAAGTCCTGTTGTTTATAATTCTTTAAAGTGTGTTGTCAGAAGTGTTGATCTGATTATGTGTAGTCCTCAGACTACTGCATGTTGCAGGGTGCTCCATAAGTGGTCATAGAAGCTGAAAAGCCTCTTCTTTTGACAGGCTACTGTGTTTGTTACCTGGTGACTACCTGCTCAGATGCTAATTATTCTAATAGAGCAGAGGTGTCTGTCAAATGTAATTGCTGGTGTGTGTGTGTGTGTGTGTGTGTGTGTGTGTATGTATCACACTCCCCCACAACCACTCCTCCATATCCTGCTGTAAATACAAATGTATTAGGCCAACTTTGTGAGTTACATAAGAATAAAAAACATGCTATTATTCAACAGCACTGAGAATTCAGAAGTTGCTCTATATAAATTATTGAAGCCAAAAAAAAGCTCTCACTTTACCTGCTCTTCAACTAAAATTTCTGCAAGTGAGTGATATGAATCAATCTAACTCTTTGTGTTCTGTGTTACAGATTGAGTGGGAGGCTTCTCCCGAGCAAAAACGCCAGTGTCTGCTCAAGGGAAAAGACAATAAGGCACGAATGAGATTTTTTTTTCTCTCCAGCATTCTTTTTGTTTCATCTTGAGTTTAGTTTTTCCAGTATTCATAATATTTCCTCAGATATAAATTTATTTATTTTTTGAAATACTTTGTCGTCTTCTCCCAGACCGAGTGTTTCAATCACATCCGCCTCCTCCAGAGGTTCAACTCGACTCATCTCTACATGTGTGGGACTCATGCCTTCAATCCACTCTGTGCATATGTAGTATGTCCATGCACAATAAATCACGGTACCCTCCAGTCCTGTTGAATACACTCAATGCTAAATAAATGTAATTTGTCCTGTATAGGAAGAGAAGAGATTTGTGATGTCATCTGAGCCTGAAGAGGGCAGAGACAAATGTCCCTATGGCCCAACAACAGGCTACACTGCCCTCATCATAGGTAAAGCTCTTCAGCAGCCTACAATCTATTCCAGACTGTCACCCCACAACAGAATGACCAAGTAGATTGTTTTTCCTTCAGACCAGCAGATGTATACGGCTTCCCAGTATGAGTTCAGGAGCTCTCCAGATATCCGCCGCAACTCTCCGTCTCCCACGCTGAAGACAGAAGATGCTCCCACTCGCTGGCTAAACGGTGAGTTAATCTCCTGGAATAATAAAAGCACTTGAACTGTTTGGATGGCAGGGTGGTCCAAGAGCTCAAAGCTGAAGCCCATCAGCCAGTGACCACCAGGTTAGGCCTCCATATCATCAAACAACTGCTGCAATCTGTTGAATGACTTATTTTAGTGTCAATAAACGTCTTTCTCAAGCAGCACCGCACAGTTTTACATGCATAGACAATCCTGGTGTTGTGCCTAGTACAGCCTCACAAAGTTTCATGAGCTTTGTGAGTTTCTGAAAGAATATTATCATTTTTCAAAGAGCCTGTGTTTTGTTTTGGTTACTGAAGCATGTAAACATTTTCTCCTTTCGCTTTCAATCTTCTCCATCTGGGCAGAGGGTTATCACCAAAATGTTCCCCTCATTTAACAGGGAGTAAAAGGAGCATTTTATTTATTTTGCCATTGCTGCGTAGCCAACATTAACAGATGCACCAGTCAAGAAGATGCATTTGAAGTTCAGCATCAAACTATCTCCAGAGGTGAAAGAAAGCACTTCAAGGGCATCTCCTTTCTCTTTGACATCTTCTCTTCTAATTCTACAAGTTAGCATGCTCCCCAGAACAGCCCCAGCTCACTCTGGCCCGTTCTGCATTTTCTGATACTGACTCACTGTATCCACCAATCTGCCCTCCAGATGCACTGCTGCCCAGGAGGCATATTATAGCCCATGGTCTTGTAAATGCAACAATGGCTGAAGGCTTTATCTTGTTTGATCTATGTTTGATCAGAAACAATTTATGCATTGTTCCTTTAAAGCAATAATCCACCTCTCTCTGTCTTTCTCTCTGTCTCTCTCTCTCTCTCTCTCATTAACTTTTCACTATTGATGTTTTGGTTAAACAGGTTGAATATTATGAACAGTTTTTTCTCAGCTGCTTTAACAGCTTCCAGAGTGTCAAAAGCTCATGTAAGCAGCTTTCCTGGATGAGATGTAAACTTTCAGTGTATAATTACTGACATGTATTTGGAAAAGAGTGTTCAGTGTACAGTATGAGTCAGTACATCTTATTCTCCCCCATACAGAGGCAGACTTTGTGGGCTCCGCGCTTGTGAGGGAGAGCTTGGGCAGCAGCACTGGCGATGATGATAAGATCTACTTCTTCTTTACTGAGAGGAGCGTGGAGCAGACGACAACCTACAGCCACAGCAGGATGGCACGGGTTGCTCGAGTTTGTAAGGTGAGAGCAGATTAAAAAGAGCTGTCATTATGTTTGAAACTGGGAGTTAGAGAGCAGTTAGCGTAGATAGTGGGTTGCATTGGTAACAGGGCCCAAGTGTGATTAGAGGAGAAGACGGTGTAGCTGATGAATGGGCTTCACAATAAGTGGGATGGATGGCTGCAGAGGGGAGACAGAGAGACAACATTTAGCATCCTCTGCTGCCTAAAATGTGACCTGATTTACATTCTCTGCTGCTCAGGAAGGAGTGAAAAATAGCAGAGCCCACCTGAACAGTGGCTGTGACTTTCCTGTTTTTATCTCAGTGAAAATTTACTGTGGCGACATATGTAATGTTTTCAATTTGCCCCTGGCTATATACATATAAAAATTAAAATCAAAGAGCTAACTGATGTCAGATGTTGGTATTCAAAAGAATTGTGGTTTAGAGTCAAGCTTTTCCTTTGTAAACCTGCCATAGCATCTTTCTATGGATTGACAATGAGCGTTAAGATGTTTCTTTATTGCTGTCTGTCAACTGCCTTACTCCACAGTCAGACCTTTCAATCTACACAGGAAAAATATACCATCTACAAACATCACAGCTTACAGTCCTGTGGATTACCATGGGTCCCCAACCTAACTCAATACTAACCTCCCCTCATGCATCACCACCAGTCTGATTTTCTTTGATTTCACCTAATATGACCTTCCATCTGTCTTCCCTCAGGGGGACCGAGGAGGACGTTTAACCCTCCAGAAACGATGGACATCCTTCCTCAAAGCCAGGCTGATGTGTTCTCTGTCCGATTACAACTTCCATTTCAACATGCTGCGCAGCATGTTCGTTGTTCCGGGTCACACATCACAGGACACGCTGTTCTACGGCATCTTTGGCCTGGAGTGGTGTGTGGTAACTTGTGGGTTGTAGAAATGTCCGGCTACTGGGAGGTTTTGATGATGCAAATGTAAATGAGCAGGACAAAGATGAAAGGGAGCAATCAATATATTCAGATGGTCAAAGGAGACCAGGAAGGCAGAGATAAAAGCGACGGGAGAGAACTTTTTCTTTTAACCAACGATGTGAAAAAAGGAGTTGACTGGAGGAGATTTGCAGTAGTTTGAGGACAGAATATTAATTAAAGATGTAGATTTAGATCCACTTTAAAGAAGTTGAACTTGTCATCTCTAAGATTTCAGCCCTGGTTGATTTAGCAGTATCAGTTAACATGGCAACAGCAATTGAGGTATAATACAACAGTAAACACTCATTTAGCAGCCATATTATCAGAACTACAACGCTTAACTCAATGTCTGTTCTGCTTCTGTAGTTTTCTCCTCCTTCCCCTCTAGTCTTCACAGACTTCCAGTCAGATTCGTACGATCTCTGTTGGTGCTCGTAACAACTGCCATATGTCTCTTTCCATTATTTCAGCTAGGCAGGCCACTGATCTACTGTACTTCTACTCCTGTCTCTATGGCAACACTGGGTTTACTGCTGTTATTGTTCACAGTCTGTGCTCTGGCTTTTCTCACTGTGTGCGTTATGTGTGACTGTGTGTGTCTCTGCATGCACATTCATGTCTTTAGGAAAAATGTGAAGGCGTCTGCTGTGTGTCGGTTCTCTTTGTCTGAAGTCCAAGAGGCCTTTCAAGGACCCTACATGGAGAACCAGGACTCGGACTCAAAGTGGAAGGAATACACTGGAAAGATCCCTGACCCACGACCAGGAACAGTAAACACACATAACACTCACACACAGACACATACACACACACACACACAGAGGGCATTGGACAAGATGAAGCTGCCATGGAAAAGATGGAGAGGAGATGATAGAGAAAATGAGTGGTAGCATCAAGGATTAGGCTCAAAACACAACCAGCTTATGTCACTGAAACCCATTTCCATGGCGATTAGCTCCAGCCGTAGCTTTGGAGACAGTGGCTTAGTGTGGCAGCCCAAGCTGTGGCATCGTTAGCAGGAGCAGACATTATCCACTGCAGAGTCATTTCAACACTTTTTAGGACTTAATTTTAACTTTGCTATTAAATGAAAAGGAGAAATGGTCAATGGTTTTAACTTGGGAGCGTGAAAGCCTCTTAGAAGAGTTGGCTGAAGTCACTTGGGCGGCACAAAAACAGAAGGGAAGTAGTTTCCTTAGTCAGTTGCAGAATGAGCTGAGTTGCCCAAATGTCAGCGAAAGCTGGCTGCTGACTTCACACAGGCTCATTGTTGTGGAGGTTAACATTCGCATATTAGCATTACACAGACATTTCCTCCTGATCCTGAAATCTTCCCTGCAGACCATCTTACTAAGCCTTATGACATCCTCTCCTCCTTCCACTATCTATGTTTATTGACACTGACTCAGTTTGCTGATGAACTAAAAAGGTCTCCCTCATTCTCCTCATCATCCCTCTCCTTGGCTTCTTTTCCTGCAGTGTATAACCGACGCTCTGAGAGCAAGGGGCATAAACGTCTCCACCTCACTGCCTGATGACGTGCTGAACTTTGTCAGGAGACATCCTCTGATGTCCCAGCAGGTCCAACCATCAGACAGACACCCCCTTTTGTTCAGGAGAACCACAGACTACACACATGTGGCTGTGCATGTGGTCCAAGGCTCAGATGGACAAAAATACCATGTTTTATATATGGGGACAGGTGTGTCAAGTATTAATTGTCTTGGACTATTTCTTCTCTGAATAATGTATCTTCTTGGAGTCTTGTTGTTGTTGTTGTTAAATTAAAGTTGCTGGACGCATCTCTTGTCCATTTTGTTCAATGCTTTATGGTATGAAGATCAGATACTATTTGTTTTCAGTATTGTTGCAAAATGATATTGTAACATTATTCATTAATTCATTCATCTTCAACTGCTTATCTGTTTCCGGGTCGCGCATTGTAACATTATAATTTATTATAGATATTCCAGTAAATTTCAAAGGCAGTTTTCAAAAAGCAATGCAGCAAAGTGACAGAAATGCTCTCCATCATAGATGTCTGAATCTATTCTGCAATAGATTGCAAGTGCTTGCAAAATTATTTATATTGCCTGGTCCTGTTAATAAAATACATGACCGCCTAAAGGAAGGAAATCAAACCAAAATTCATTGATGTGTTTTGATTGTATGACAGAAATGCACATCAATTTCCATAATCCTCTTCTCTGTGTGTCAATTAGATGAAGGCTGGTTACACAAGGCTGTGGAAGTTGAGGGTCGACTGCACATTATTGAGGAGATGCAACTCTTTGAGGAACCTCAGCCCATTAACAATCTTCTGATCTCTGCGAAACAGGTAGTGTGTTTTAACCGTCTCACACACACACACACACACACACACACACGAGTAGCCTCCATCCTATTGAAATTTTCTCTCTGCCCCAGATGAGTGTGTACGTGGGCTCCCCATCAGGCGTGGTTCAGCTGCCACTCTCTAACTGTCACAGATACACTTCCTGCTATGACTGCATCTTTGCCAGGGACCCTCACTGTGCCTGGGACGGAGTCCAGTGTGTGAACATTATATCAAGCGAGGCAAGGTGGGCATTGTAGGGTGCATGCATGTGTATTTGTGAGATTAATCACCTGACTGAATCTCACAATCAGGTGAATAAAATGCTACAGGTGCTCTTTTGTATGTTTTTATTTGAATAACCTGAGTGTCATAGAGCCCTGTCACGGTGTCAGCTCCCAGAACTGTTGTGTAATGATAGCTGTGATAGTAAACACAGCATGCAGGTGTGTACTTAAAGTGTAATGATTAACCTGTGCAGCAATGCGTACTTTGACAAAAGCCTTAATGTAGGCATTAAATGACATGAGAAATTTGAAAAGAACATTAAATAGAAATAAGAATATTCTATTTTCTATGTTACAGCAAATGTTTATTCTCACTGTTATGTTTTCTCTAATTCTACAGATCCACTTTAATCCAGGACATCAAGTGTGGCAGCATGGGATGTGAGAACACACAAGATGGTAGGCAAAAGTTTCCTACTAGCTGCTTCTGCTTAAAAAAAAGTTTATTTTGAACCCAGTGAATGATGAAAGGGATATTAAAAATAGACAAAGTTGGAAGGGACTTTTATGATGCATAGGTGTCATGAGACGGCATGAAGGACTCTTTTAAAGTTGATTATCCACATTATCCTGGCAAAATTCTTTCCTCCCTTCTTTAATCACATTTTTACCTTCTCTGGAGAGAAATCGCTTTGATATTCAAGGTAGGCAGGTGCCATCTGTCACTTCACAGTTTCAAAGTTAAATAAAATATACCATCTTTGCCCCCCCCCTTACCTTGTTCTCTCTGTGTACAAGGTAATTGAAATTTGAAATGGGATGTTGGACAGCCCCTGAAAATATTCCTGTGCTGATGTGTGTTTCAGAGAGCGTCCAGCGGAGTCGCTCTGTTCGTGTGGGCGACGACGTGCTGCTACAGTGCGAGCTCAGCTCCAACCTAGCGACCCCCTTCTGGACTCTGGACGGCAGCGAGTTGCAGGGTTACGGCCTCAACTCTGGCTTCAGAACTGGCACAGACGGCCTGCTGATCATCGAGGCCCGGCAGGACCAGAGCGGGCTGTACACCTGCTACGCTGTAGAGAACAGCATCAAAGTCGCTATAGTTACATACAATATCACCATCCGATTGGACCTGCCCCCTCCCCTGCCTGTTAACCCAACTGAAGATCCTTACAGTCTTTTTGTCACCCTGTCAACACCCACTGAGCGTCCATCCTCTGAGAAGCCGCTGCCACCACCCCCGGCGCCTCTGCTCCCCCACTCGGAGCTGCTGTCCCCCAGGAACATGGAGGCCATGTACCTGTCCCTCATCACCATCCTCGGAGGCTTATGTGTTGTCCTAACTGTGGTCCTTGTCTACGTGGGATTCTGCCTGCGCGTGGGCCACAGAGGGAAGTACTCATTACGTGCTGCGGCTGCTGCCTACCCCAACAGTAAGAAGCAGAGCAGGAACAAGAAACAGCACAGAAGCTCCTCTCACATGGAGTTGAAGACCATATCAAACCACTGTAATGGCAATGGAATTTGCAATGGAGTTTCAAAGCATCATAATGGCGACATAGAGGATGGAGGCTTCCTGCAGATCGTCCCCGGTGAAGCTCACCCATCACCCAACAAGGAGCCTCCTCCCCCTGCCCCTCCTCTCCCTCCTACACCACAACTGTGCTCGCCAGAGTGTGATTTCCGCAATGGCCTGTCGGCCACACTACCCAGCGTCCTGCGGAGGATGAACGGGAACAGCTACATACTTCTGAGGCAGAGCGAAACTGAAAGCACGTCCCCACTCTGCTACCCCTTCGCTGAGGAGCTCAATAGGATCTTAGAAAAGAGAAAACACACTCAGTTACTGCCCAGGCCAGATGAAAGCTCAGTGTAGAGGTGTAACTCCCCCTGTGGTGGGAGAGCTGCCGTGTTTTTACTTGGTGCTGAAGTGCCTGTATATGACTCATAGGTTTGCAGACTAAAGAAATGAGCGTCTTTCTTTACATTCTTTACTTTTAAACATTCCTGTGTTTTGAAATGTTGGGCTTTTTTTTTAATCATCATTCCAAAATTCCCCCAAACAGTTTTCCAATGACAGACCAAGGATGAAATGGGAAAAAAGTGTGATCTACCTCACCTCAGTACTGCTGAGAAGGACATGTGCAGTCAACCTGTGCTCTGATCCTGGATCAGGGTTGATATCTCATCCACAGAAAGGTCTCTGATGCATAACGCTCAGATACACAGACTCCACAGAGGAGCAGAGCCCCGTGGGAATATAAATACATGTGAGGACTTCTGCTGTAGCATGGCCATACTTGGACTCCGTTCAAACTGGAGGGCAGCTGGTCAAAGTGCACAGAATGCCTATGTATTTTTAAAACATAACATTCACACATTTTAAATATTGAGTGAGTGGATGTTGTGAGTGCAGAAATTTTGGGTTTCACTGACTTTACAACTACAAACACACCCTAACCTATAACACAACATAGAGTAACTCACTCAACGCTTAACAGTAGCAATTCCAGAAAAAGGGTGAATTAATCGCTATTTAATATCGCTATTTAATATTACTATTAACCGCCCCCCCCCCAAAATTTAACCAGACTATTAACCAAAATTTGGATTATTAATAGATTTAATGGTTTATTATTAATTATTAATGACACTATATGTTATGTAATAATTTATTAATCCCATTCAAATTTGAAATAATCATTCATTTGTGATATCAAAACATAAAACTGCCACAACAATAACCTTTAGTCATCACTATTTGGCTCCACTATTAAGAATTAATGATGTTTATAAGAATTAAAGAAGTCAATCATAAATGGTTGAAAATGTATGTTTAAACTTTATGCTGCTCTACAAATGGGACACAAGTAGCCATTAAACATGAATTAACATAAACATTAAAGGCACTATGTCAATGAATAAACGAAATAAAAATAAATAAGATTACTGAAGAATTTTTAAATAGCGATTATTTCACCAAGTGTTGTTGGACAACCTGACGAGAATATGACAGTATTGTTGATTTTAATGCACTTTATTTCCCAGTTTTAAAGTGCTTTGGGAAGGTTATTGGACCGTCCTAGGCCTTTGTGAAAGGATGTTTCCCAGAATGAAGTGTTGCAGCAGCGATGTTTAGAGCCGTGTCCACTGGCGCTTCTTCGAAACAAGCAGATCAGAAAGGAGACACTGATTGCGTCTCAGCTGAATCCAAATCCACTGCTGAGTGATGCCGTCACTGAGACCATAACACGGAATGACTGTCTGTGAGGCACAGGGAAATGGATCCAAGGTGAATAGTTTTTACCTCCTATCAACACATCTCCTACACAAACACTCAACCAAACAAGCACTTAAAAAAATGGAGTCTGTATGGACACATACAGATCGCCGACAACAACTATTATCGCACTTATACAAGATTTAAGTCCACTCTCGCTATACACTGTATCAGCTCAAATAATAACAATAAGAGAGAATAATTCATTTATCACAGCAAGTTGGCTATAAAAGGCAAACAGCAAGGCCTCATTTCTTGTAATTAGGGTGGCCAAGGAATGTCTTGCTTGTGAATTATTGATTGACTTGTCATCAAGCAATACCTCAAGCTATAAAATGTATGAAAATTTTGAAAATCTCTACACTAGTTTCTTATAGTTCAAAGTCAGGTTTTGGGGTTTTTTTGTTTGTTTGTTTGTTTGCTTTTTCGACCAACAGTCAGTTTAATTGAAAATGAAATAAAACAGAAGAAAATTAAATTATTGAATAGCTGTATGGTCACTCTCAATCATTCTCACACTCAACTTGTTGTATTTGTCTTTCTCCTCCTGCAGCTCGCTGTTGTTCTCCTTTCAGAGGACAACATTAATTAAACACTGGTCGTCTGACAAGTCTGACCTTAAAGCAGAAAGAGGGAGAGAGGAGACAGCGAATTAGAGATCTCCCTGGAGATTTAGACTACCTAACACTTTCACGCTCCCAATTATTTTCTCATACCCTCAGCCTCAGGTTTTTGTACTTTGATACATAAAAACTAAAGTGTATAATATATATTTAGAAGCACAAAATACCCAAGCAATGTATGCATTTTCACAGATGATCCTATAAAAATCATTTATAACCGCACATTTGATTGAATTCAACCAGCCTGTGATGCCAGGGTGTGAGATTGTGTGCTGCACATGCTGCTGCTGCAGTTTTCAAAGCACAATGCTTGAAGAGCTAAGCTGATCAAAGACATTAAAGGAGGAGGAACGATTCAGTGAAGCCTTTTGACCCCATTACAAAACACGACATGGTGAAAACAACAGCAGGGGTTTAAATTTCCCTCCACACTCCTGCAACACTTTATATGTGTTGTTGCTAAGATGTAAATACGCTGATCAGCAATAACATTAAGACCACTGACAGGTGAAGTGGTTGATATAGATTATCTGGTTACACTGGTACCTGTCAGTGAAATATTTATTAGGCAGCAAGAGAAAATTTTGTCCTGATGTTGGCGTGTTAGAAAAACTTGGTAAATGTAAGGATGTGAGCGAATCTGACAAGGGCCAAACTGTGACTAATAGACGACCAGGTCAGACCGCATCTGAAATTTCAGCTTTGTGGATGTTTACAGATTTAATGTTGTTAGTTCTTACCAAAAGTGGTCCACAGAAGGAAAAACAGTGGTTTGAATCTGCTGCTAAACTCTTGGTGCCAGAAACCATAGTTCACTTTCAGAGGTCTAGTGGAGTACAGGCCAAAGCATGAGCCTACACTATTTTAAGCAGGTGATCAGAATGTTATGGCTGATCAGTGTACCGGCTGTTTGAGTCCAGCTCAGGGGCCACTGATACTCAGGTTTGATGATGTTCCTGCTTTAACAAGACACCCAAAAGTGAGGCTCCAATGGGGACACGTTGTTTACACCTGTGTCTGAAAATGTGCCCTCTCTCCCTTTCTCTCACATTTTTAGGTCTGATGAGCACAGGTCAGTTTGAATCCCTTAATTCTGTCCCTGGGGACATCATTGCATCAGACGGTACCACTGGCTGTAAAGATGTTCTTCTAAAGAGCAGTGAAATTGGATTCACCATCTAACGTGGGCATCAGCAGCAAAAGAGAAAGCGGAGAGTCTCTGAACCTTGAGTGTGGCTCTGCTTCTTCACAACTGGAAAGAAAAGTCCCAGCTGCAGTGACTCACCAGGCAGCATTTGGGTTTTTGTTTGTTTGTTTGTTTTTTGTGCAGGTTTTTTTTTTTCTTTTCTCAGACAGCATCCTTGCCTCAGTTTGAGACAAAGTTGTTGGATTGAACTCAACATATATATACAACATTTTTTCACCCTTGTTGCATGAATGTTTCACACAGATGTTTTAATCTTTAAACGAAACAAATAACAAAGATAACTCATCTTAATATTAATGAAAAGTGCCAAGGTTTATGTTATGCTTTTCAAGCCTCTTTTATTGTAAAGCCAAAAGAAGCATTTATTTTGTATATTGTGTTTTGGAGGTTATTAATGATGTTGTTTAAGTGCCACTTGTGAGACAGCCATCTGTCAGAGGATGGTCACAGGTTACCTGTATTGCACAAAATGTGATAAATAGAAGCACTGTAACCAAAAGCATGCAGACACTGTGCCAGTACCACAGAAATGAATACCTATAACCTACTAATGGATATCAAACACACCAATTCACTTATTCATTATAACCTATTAATTGGGCATCATTCAGCTTCTCTGTCACTGTGATGATAGCATATTTCTTTTGCTCTGTTTGCATGTTACACCATGCCTTTGCACACAGCAAATCAAAGTCTTTTCCTAAGCTAACATAAAACACAGCAGGGCAGAGGATTTCTTCACATTTCAGTCATGACTTTAAAATAAAGCTTTGTACTTCCACCTCTTCCCCCTCCTCATCTTTGCTCATGTATATTTATGGACTTGCCTCTCACATTTCACAATGGTAGGGAGATGAGACAAGCCTTTCCCCTGTCAAGTTATTGGAGCAAAGCCATGGCATGTTCGAAGAGGAGGCAGAGCAAACTGTGTCAGATGGTAAATATTGTCAAATGCTGAGGAAAAAGGAGGCACCTTCATTGTTATTGGAGGCGGGCCCGAGTTCCTGCAGGATGGCACAGACTGGTATGGAAAATGTTGCTGAGAAGTTGACGCGCCAGGCCTGGTCCAGATCCAGGAGGACAGGCTTGCTGACTGATCCCAAACATACAGCAGGCATCCTGTGTCCCATGAAGGCATCATACACATGACCTTTTCTCTTGTTCCTGGGTGATAGGGCAACACCCAGCATTCACACTATGATGCTTTTTATATTATTGGAACAACAATGCGCAACAAAACACTTTTAAATAAGACACACATACAAGCCAATGGGTGAGTTGTAACAGTGCCAGGTACCTGCAGTGCCTACACCTTGAAAAGCAATTGACAAAGTGTTGTGTGTAGTGTGTTATTTACTGCAGACTGCCTGTGTTTAATCAGCGTCAGCAGGAAGAGCTTGTTTGGCCTCATTAGAAAAACAGATCTAAATATAAATACATTTCATTCACTTAAAATGTTTAAGGTGAAATGCTGCTGACATGTCATGGCACATTTCTGCCTTATTTTACATGTTAGCTGAGCAGGTGACCTTTGTGCTCATGGCTTTAGTAGTAATGTTGGCCTGTTCCCAACGTTGACCTGTCGCCAAATATTAAACCACCAAATTAAGATGGCGGCACTTTTCCATCTAAATTCTATTTTAGTCTTTCCACTTCGTTCCTCTGAAAATGTTTTAAATATAAAATAATTACTCAGCCCAAAATTACTGCTACCAGTGATAAGAGACTGCAAGTAGACATCTCTTTCACTAACCAAATGGTTGCCACCCCTTGTTCCTGACTGGCCTTATCTTGTAGGGTTTGTTAAATCTGTGAATTGATTCATCTCCTCCCAGACAAAAGAGCTGTGTCCGCTAAACTGTGCCAATGACATGATTTAGGTTTTCGCCACTGAAGTTTGTGGCAGGATAAGATAAAGGAACTTGCCAAAAACTAGTGTTGGGCAAAGCGTCTCCAAAGATTACTTGGTCTTTGGTATTTTAGTATTTAAGAGGTAAGTTGGAGAAAAGAGACACGTCTGTGTATACATACTTTATACATTCCAACAAACGTGACGACAATGAAAAACTGTGAACTATAAGGACTAACAATTATTGAACAGCCTCTAATTGGTTCAAATTACACAGTTTATTGTTGTTCAGGCACACTGAGTCCAATTTATCTGCCTGTGCTTCCATCTTTTAGTCCTGTCAGGTATCTCGTTATGAGATTAAAACATTTGTTTTATTCCTGGACTGGATTTACATCTCAGAGAAAAATTATTTCTACCTTTTTTCCTTTTTTCCTCCCCTTTGAAAAGAAGCTGTAGGTATTTGATATTTAATAAATATTATGCCAAGAGAGATGAAATGGCTCTCAGTGATGGATGAGGATAAAAAATAGATTTTAGCTTCTAGACATTAATCATATAACAAGGTAACCTTCAGTGGGACAGCATGGAAAGTATTGGGAGGTGTAGGAATCATTGATGTGGCTGATGGTTCCCATTCCTCTTGGTGTGCCATTTGTTGGTTCTATGATTTGCTTTCTTTTTTCTCTGGTTTATTCGCTGTTCTTAACTCTCATTTACATGTCAGCAGCTGTGCTTTCATGTTTGTCTGAGAGGAGAAACAACAGGAATTAGAAAAGACACACCTCACAGCCACAGGAGGATAAAGGCATCAGGAGGACAGTGTGACTCATTAAAAGTGAGTGTTTCAGTTTCATTCCTAAGGGTAAAGTTTTAACCCTTTCTGTCCCCTCATTTACCCACCAAGTCTCAATTTAAGGCCTGAATCTCTGTCCCCCATGTGCTGCGTAAATATCTCACTGACAGAGATCTGGCATTAGAGTTTTGACAGTCTGGAAGAATTAAAAGTATCTGGAGTCTTGATGGGCGGCACGGTGGGCATAGTGGTTAGCGCTGTTGCCTCACAAGAAGGTCCTGGGTTCAGTTCCCAGGCCTGAAGCATTCCTGTGCTGAGTTTGTATGTTCTCCCCGTGCCTGCGTGGGTTTCCTCCCACCGTCCAAAGACATCATGTTTGGGTTAAATAGTGACTCTAAATTATCTGTAGGTCTGAGTGTGAGTGTGAGTGGCTGTCTGTTTCTGTGTGTTGGCCCTGCGGTGACCTAGCGACCTGTCCAGGGTGTAGCCCGCCCTCACTCAATGTGAGCTGGGATTGGCTCCAGCACCCCGCGACTCAGAAACGAATAAGAGGTAGAAGATGAATGAATGGAGTCTTGGTGAGTATAGTAGTTATAGTTAAAGCTATTGAGACAAGTGCACCACAATAAAACAAAACCATTCATTCTGTAAATTTGGTGAAAACACTGGTGGTGACCACAGTACATGCATTTCTGTGTGCTTGTGGGCCTGCAGATGTCATCACTATGGAAAGCCTGTCTATTAAACTGACGAAACAAAATGAGCCACACACTGCACTTTTCTTTCCCCAAAACAAACAGATACTGTTTCTGGTCCGGGCAAACAAGCAGCATTTTTTCTCCTCCCGGACCGGTTTGACACCAGAGAAGCCACGCGCCTCTGCTGTCACACACCACCTTTCCATATCAGTCAGCCCTTTATCTGCTTCCTCCCTCAAATTGACCAGCTTATTGTCTCCCTGTCTGTCTGGCTGGCTGTCTCAGAATTTCCAAAGACATGACACATGCCAGTCAAAGTGAAACAGGCTGCAGATAAACCAGATAAACCGGTGGAGAATTATGAACATGTTCTCCAAACCCCAATTAAATACTGTTAATGGATGTTGATTGTAGAAGACTAAGTTCACTTCTGCTATTACTACTGTCATCTAAATTAAAGGATAAAACAGTATTTGCTTTTTCTGTGTTTTTATTTTTCTTTTCTTTTTTTGGCAGTTAAATATCAGAAATGTTATTTGTTTTTCTTGACACCAGAGCCAACAAAATCAATGCAAAGGCAGCTCTTTCAAAACAAGAACATTTGAGCATGGCCTGTGGCTTTGTGTTTATGCAGCAGGATGGAGGAAGTAATAGGAGAAGGAAATCAGAGCTGAACCCCCCAGGGAGGGCACAGACACACCCAGGCGGCTGATACGTCACTTACACAATCCGCTTTACAACTACATTCTCAGCCGGACACCCACACACACACACACACACACACACACACACACACACACACACACACACACACACACGAACAACACCTGAGTGTGTCAAAGTTTACTCTTTCACTTCATGCTAATGTTTTGATAGCAGCTCACGGTAGTATCAGTTGAAACTAACTCCTTCAAGTGATGTTGTTTCTCTCCTTCTCATCATATAAGAATTACCTTTAGATTCAAACAAACACAGACTGCTCCACAGCGGTTGAATGTAAAGAGGATTCACGCAGACCAGCAGCTGTTGACACAAATATCCTGCAGTGGTAGGGACAAAATGTCTGATCTTTGACTTTTGGACTTTTGAAATATTGATAGTGTGTCAACACCCTTCAAATCACATGGTCTTGTTTGCCTTTGATGTTTGAATTAGACAAACAGAAGAGAGCACTTGGTTTCAGCTGGGCCACAAGGACCAGTGCTGTATGTTAACATTATATCTTATCGTGTGTGACACAGTAATGAGTGTGCTCCTTTGTCTCTGAGTGCGTGTTTATTTAGTATGTGTTTATTTATAAGTATGTGTTTATTTTCCTGGGTTTCCAACTGCTTTATCCTTTGGACTATGAGCTCACACTTTTCCATTTTCATTCTCAGATCAGCGGCGCCACCTAGTGATTCTCACTTTGCTTTCATGTGAAATGGAACTTCTGCTGTTTACCACTGGAGGTCACAGCATGTCTGCTCAAGGAAAAATCCTCATTTCACCATGTAGTCCACTGTCCCAGTATGAACTGTCAAATCACAAGCGGGGGAAAAAAAAAGAAAATATAATATAAATATAAGTTGTTCCATGTGAATTCATCTTACGTGATCGCCCACATTTACACGTTTAATCACATTTTTCCTGATGTCACCACAAAATCTGAACTAAAACATCTGTGGCCACAAAATAATCTGAGATGTATGTAATGTAATTGTGTTTCGTGTATATCTGTTAGTGACAACTGTGCGTAAAGCTTTCAGTGCCTGCTACATGACGGGGGACAAATGACATCAAAAGGTTTGCTTTTGATAAGTCTGTGAATTTCCTTGGATGGTCTGGCTGTCTTATTGTATCGCCATGACATGGCCCCGTCTGATAAAAGAAATCAAGGCTGCAGGTTGAAAGTAGTGAGTGGGAGACTGACCTTGACCCACAAAACCTGGCATCCATCCTTCATGTCAGCAAGCATCCACCCTGATAAACGTGTCTCTGAACAACAGCGATGCTGAGCTCCTGCCAGATCTAGTGGTGCTGTTCCATAGCAGACCATGACCTCTGACCTGCACAAATAGAAAATGCTCCCCCGGGAATTCAAAAATTAAACGGTGAAATCAAATTAAACGTTCAATTCTCTGGAGTGCAACTAAATTAATCTACATACACACTTGCATAAGTAAATGCACGTTACTTTCCTCCAGTGTGAAGCACAAGTAAAGAATAATTAGTGAAAAGACAAAGCAATATCAATCGGAGTGGACAAAAGCATCTCCTTACATTACCTGACATTAACCAGCGTTAGCAGACCAGATGTAATGCTAATGCTTGAGCATTAGCATTAGCATTAGCATTAAAAGTCCACAAATGGCAGAGGAAGTGCCTGTTAATAAGGACACAGACTCGCAGACAAATGAATTTGCCATAAAGTTTAACCTTATTTGCAGCAGCCTCAGGGCTCAGTGCTGTCCCTCCTGACTGGTGAAGTTAGACTGGTGGCTGGTTAACTGACTGGAAAGCTCACATGTTGAATGGTGCTTACAGAGCTCCATATATAAATTCAATCCCACAAAAATCCTCCAGGACCACTGTTACACAAATGAATGGGATTGGACACATGTACACGCACAGACACACATTGAATCTGTCATGGCGTCCCAGTTCTTGTTTCACTGAGTGTGAATCACAATCAAGAGCAGGAAGGGAAGGCAATTTCAGGCTTCAGTGACGAGAACACTTGTCTGTGTTTCAGTGTCGTTCTTGTTTGGGGTGAATGGAGGAGTCAGATATATTGTGTGTGTGCTCTCATGAGGGCGTGCATGTATGTGTGTGTGTGTGTGTGTGTGAGTTTGTGTGAATGCTCAGGCATGTGTACCTCATTTCTGCTGACTGATACCTTTCTCACCTCTTTCCATCATTTCTTCCTGCCATTCGCTGGCAGCATGTGGTGCATAGTGGTATCTATGCATCAACACACTGTCAAATGATTTGTCTGGAATAATTTTTCCCCTGACACTAAACAACACTGAAGTGAGTGGACAATATGTCATGTGTCACATTCACATAAAATCAAAATATTATTACTATTTTACAATTCAGGACAAAATTTTACCTGGTGATCTTTTTGTGGCGACTCGATTAAGTACAAATTTGTAAAGAAGAAAATAAGACCTTTGAAAAATGGATGGAAGTAATATTTTTGAGACTTCACAACTTGAAATAGGGAACAGAATTCAGAACATACTAATTCAGATAAATTCTTCATATTGAGAGACCCTAGAAATGCTCAAAGTATTGAAGCATCTACAGGCTCAGGACGAGTGAGTGAACTCAAATGTGGTAAGGAAGACCATGGAATATAGTCAAGAGCTCCTGAACCTCCAGTGAACCTTGAGTTGCCTAGTTTTTTTTTTGTTGTTGTTTGTTTGTTTTTTCCAAAGAAATGAAATAATGCCATTCTGTTTGGTGTAAATACAACCCTGCTGTGTGATACAAAAGTGATTTTGGGAGGTGTGTGTGTCTGTGCAAGACAGAGATGTTTAATTGAGTTAGAGGATCCAGCTTCAATCAGGGGATCAGCTTCAAACTCATCTCACTGATTATCTCCCAGTGAAATATCTGAGAGGCAAAAGAGGGGTTGGACCCAGTGCAGACACACACACACACACACACACAGACGTGTGCACACACATGCAGAAAAGCAACATTGCTCCAGCAAGAAAAGCCCACCAAACTGTGGTATAAAATAATGGAGAGACCTGTATGGGGAGCATCTGCCTGGGTGATTGATTAATAGAAACTATAGCAGGTGTCCAGTCAGCAGGGAACAATTAATGACTGTGTGAATGTCTGTGTGTGTGTGTGTGTGTGTGTGTGTGTGTGCAGGAAAGAGAGTGTGTAAGAGAGAGAGTGAGAGAATGTGAGTCCACTTGTTACCTTCTCTTCAGTGATGCATGTTGTTATGAGACCTGCAATGCAGCGGTGGAAACATCATCAATACCTGGTCGAATAACCAATGATGCAGTTAGTGACCTAGCTAATGGCTCAGCCATCATACTTCGCTGGAGATCCATCTATTTTTATGAGGATAGAGAAAGCTACCACCTTTAATCAGGAGGATCTGCGGGGAGGTCTTACATCAGTACAGCTCGTATTAAACAACAGAGGGAGGAGGGATTGAAGAGGAATATGTTTGATCAGAGTAGCTGCATGTCCCAAAGTAACATTTCAGAAAAATGACTGCCTGTAGACGCTGCTTGTGTTTTTACTGTGGTTTTTTTTTTTTTTTTTTTGCTCTGAAAGTGAAGGTCAAACACTCTCTGGGGCTGGTATTAGTGCAGTTCCAAACTTTACAGCTTTTTCTTTCTTTTCCGTCTGAATTTTCTTTCTCTCTTTCCATCCTGATGATGGCAGTTAAATGAACCTGGAGTTGACCCAGGGGCCTCAGAAACAACACAAGTGTGTCCTTGTTTACTCTTCCAGGCTGTTTCATAGGAAGTACTCTGAAGATAGAGTGATGTAGTCATCCAGAGAAGCCACTTTGAGCCTTCAAGTCCTGGACAAAACAGAAGAAAATAGCTGTGGGGTTCAGTGGAGGACGTGGGAGGAGCACGACCGATGTGTCTTACCAGAAAATCTCCTCTTGTACGTTGAAAGTGGACAGCATATACATGACTTGGCAAGAAGTTTTTCTTTTTACAGAGAGCAGAGTTCAAGTGGCTGTATTCCAACAGCTATTAAATAATTCCTAAATGAACGAACCGCAGTCATGAGATTGAGTTTGACTGACCTCAAATCATCTCCAGATTCCCTCATTTGAATGCAAATGAGAGTAAATGAGGAGACTGAAACTTCCCCTCATTTCTTTCCAACCCTTATTTCTGCATTCAGATCCGCTTCACTTCTTCCTTTATAAATTCCAATCTCTTATGTAATAATGTTCTGTGCACACCTGCTTTGAATTATTTCTCAGGCCCCCACTGTAATAACACTTCAATATTTTTATAGCCTTCTGCTATTAAGTAGAGCAGTCCTGACCGACCCTGGGCTGTCAAAAAATAACTGCAAGCTTGCCGTCTCTCCTCGCTGTTATCATCTCCTCAGGGAGAGAAGCTCTCGGTCTTTGCTTTGTTTTGGTAAAACACAGGCTGTTTAGTGCAAAGTGTGTGGACATGAACACAGAATAAAAGACAGAGTCAGAGAGAGATGCCATCATAAAACATGGTCAGAAGGAAGAGGATGGATGGAGAGCAGAGTCTGCAGACCCTAAAAACAGATATTCCCCAGACTGATCCTGTCTCCCCACATTAGTGCAGTGGACTCTCTTTCCTCTCCTCCTTTTCTGGCCCTCTCACTACCTCTCACATGTCCCTCTTGCTTCTGTTACCTTCTTTAAAAGGTATCTGTCTGCCTCTTTTTTTGTGTGTGTTTAGAAACATCCTAAGATTTTTATACAGCACGTCTGTTTTGAAGATAAAAATCAGTTCAGTTTTAGCTGTGAAACAAAATAATCCACACTCAAAAGTCAGCTTTTTAGCTTCCCCTGCACTTCCAATTGCACATCTCCAGTTAACATATGGCCACACTTCCTCCAGCCGTCCACTGACTCCTGACTGTTTTCTTTTTTCTCATGTATAATCCATATATATAATAACTCCCACAAGTTCAAAGGTCTGAAGTTAGCTTTTTGACAATGTTGATCCACAACTTTGATTCAGACTGAAATGATCAACAATTATCAGAAGGACCGACATTCATGGTCTCTAGAGAATGAATCCTACTGACAATGGAGAGAGATTAAATTACCCATAGTACTGCCTAGGTTTTGATTTCTGGCTTTTTAGTGGCATTCGTCAAAAAATATCAAATTGATTGCTATGAAATTTGATTGATTGCAATGAAAATGAATATTATAATAGAAAACAGGAGAAAAAAAATAATGCATCTAAAACTATCTTCAGATTTTTTTTTCTTCATCCAGCCACTTTTGTTAAAATGACAAATTCACTTTTCGGATCCTTGTAGAAAAAATATTTTGAGTAGAGTTTTCATGTTAGTCCATCATTTCAGAACACATAATCTGCACATCTTTTTACCGAGCCATCGTCACATGTGACTGAAACTTGTGATGCTTAGATTTCAAAGACTATGCAACAACAGCATACTGTATGCTATACTCTAGCATTAGCTGGACACACACTATGGATAAATTTGTTTGTCTGTGTGTGTTTTGTGAGTGTGCGTGTATACATGCACATCTGCTGTGTGTCTGGAGACAGTCACGCTGTTTGCATTACTTCAGCCAATCCAGACATTTCCACAGCTGCTGTTTTAAACTAAGATCCCTGGTTCTGTTTTCTACACCATTGTGCATCTGTCTGAGTGTGTGCTTGATTTGTGTTACATGATGTGTTACATAGATGTGTTACAAAAGAAAATTTAGTTGGGGTGATGTTTCTTACTCTTGGTAAGTGGTGTGGATGAGACACAATTTACAAACAAATTCTTTAATCCTCACACTGGTGTGAAATGTGATTTTACTATTGCTCCGTCCTGTTGCCATGTCCTTGACTTGTTGCTGTTCTCAGCCAGTTGTAGCAGGAAACAATTAGTTAGCCACCATCAATGGGTCACTGTTCAACCTCCAACATGTCCTGTTTGTGGTATACATCATCATGGAAAATATAAAATATGCGGCCTGTAAAGGGTCAAAAAATGTATATGCATTATCAGGACATGTATGATGGATTTATAATGGGTTCCAGTTAAGGAATGCATTAAAGCTCTGTAGACAAATGCATCTGGTGCTGATTTTAAAGGTCAGTAAATTTTGAGTCCACTGAGGTCACTGAGGCACAAAATGCTGTTATTCATTCAGCTGATGGCAATAAGCAGAAAGCTATTACAAGGGTTGCACAACATAAAACCACATCTTACTTGAATATGACATAACTTTAGCTTTCTCTCCAGCGTTCCCATTCATCATTTCTCAAACGTGCCGTAATCTCATCAGTAACCTGCAGGGATGGACCATTTTTCCACAGTCAGATTTACACAACATGACAGTGAGCTGCCTGCAGCCCTCGCTCAACTAAAATAACCATCTGCACTGAGTTCTCAGGGACACGTGCAGCATATTTCACTGCCGCTTACTACTAACTAATACCACAGACACACATAGACATGCAGATAGTTGCTGTATTGTAGCTCAGTGCTCTCTCGGAGAAGTAAGGGCAGAAAATGGTTTCAGGGAAGTACAAGCTATGAACTAAACTACAGTCTTTGTGTTAACAAGCATAGACTGGACTCATCAGCTGTCACACTTGCGTGTGATTTTGTGTACATGTGAGCAGTTATGACATCAATGACGTTTATGAGCACTCCATAGGGAAAGGTCAGCCCATTTATTTTCTATTTGCCTCCCATGTATGTGATCTGTGAACAAACACTTCCAGCAGGCTACAGCTCCCTCAAGGCCACATGATGTTGTTGACGCTACGCTCCATGCAGAGCTGCACTATACATGTAAGAAGACACAATGCATGCAAAAATGTGGGAGGTGAATAAATCCTGCATAGACATCTGAGATTAGGATGTGATTATTTTAGGTCACTGAGAAAAGTGAGTTCCCTGCAGTTTTTGGACAATGAATAAGTGCAAATATGCACTACTAAATGCACTGTAGCAATCTTAAGCATTTCGGTGTGTATCACTGTAACGTCTCTGGTACGTGAGTGCACAACACATGGTATTTTAGCAGGTGTCAAATCAACCTACCGTCTTATGTTGCATTAAGATATTAAACCTCAAATCTAAAAGCCCTTATCCCGTTCTCACACGCTGCACTTTCCAAAACTGTCTGTGGCAGTTCCTTTCTCCTTACTATGACATTTGCTTGTTTTTTCCAGTATCAATAATGTAGGATTATAATTGTGGCTGTTTAAAAAAATCCAGGGAGGATTGCCTTTGGCATCCCATTTTCAGCTGAGTGGGAAAAAAAAGAGCCTGAAAAAAAAAAAATCCTGAATCTGGAGGCTATGAAGCAGAATTAGCTACATGAGGTAGTTTTAATCTGGTGGCTTGCAACTCTGCTCTGCTGTGATTAGAGCTGCGATTAGTGAGTGTATTCACTTCACAGAGCGGTTAGAATAGGAATGTTATACACTGCTCAAAAAAATAAAGGGAACACTTAAACAACACAATGTAACTCCAAGTCAGTCACACTTCTGTGAAATCAAACTGTCCACCCAGGAAGCAACACTAATTGACAATCAATTTCACATGCTGTTGTGCAAATGGAATAGACAACAGGTGGAAATTATTGGCAATTAGCAAGACACCCCCAATAAAGGAGTGGTTCTGCAGGTGGTGACCACAGACCACTTCTCACTTCCTATGCTTTCTGGCTGATGTTTTGGTCACTTTTGAATGCTGGCGGTGCTTTCACTCTAGTGGTAGCATGAGACGGAGTCTACAACCCACACAAGTGGCTCAGGTAGTGCAGCCCATCCAGGATGGCACATCAACGCGAGCTGTGGCAAGAAGGTTTGCTGTGTCTGTCAGCGTAGTGTCCAGAGCATGGAGGCGCTACCAGGAGACAGGCCAGTACATCAGGAGACGTGGAGGAGGGTGCAGGAGGGCAACAACCCAGCAGCAGGACCGCTACCTCCACCTTTGTGCAAGGAAGAACAGGAGGAGCACTGCCAGAGCCCTGCAAAATGACCTCCAGCAGGCCACAAATGTGCATGTGTCTGCTCAAATGGTCAGAAACAGACTCCATGAGGTTGGTATGAGGGCCCGACGTCCACAGGTGGGGGTTGTGCTTACAGCCCAACACCGTGCAGGACGTTTGGCATTTGCCAGAGAACACCAAGATTGGCAAATTTGCCACTGGCACCCTGTGCTCTTCACAGATGAAAGCAAGTTCACACTGAGCACATGTGACAGACGTGACAAAGTCAGGAGATGCCGTGGATAACGTTCTGCTGCCTGCAACATCCTCCAGCATGACCGGTTTGGCAGTGGGTCAGTAATGGTGTGGGGTGGCATTTCTTTGGGGGGCCGCACAGCCCTCCATGTGCTCGCCAGGGGCAGCCTGACTGCCATTAGGTACCAAGATGAGATCCTTAGACCCATTGTGAGACCATATGCTGGTGCGGTTGGCCCTGGGTTCCTCCTAATGCAAGACAATGCTAGACCTCATGTGGCTGGAGTGTGTCAGCAGTTCCTGCAAGACGAAGGCATTGATGCTATGGACTGGCCTGCCCGTTCCCCAGACCTGAATGCAATTGAGCACATCTGGGACATCATGTCTCGCTCCATCCACCAACACCACGTTGCACCACAGACTGTCCAGGAGTTGGTGGATGCTTTAGTCCAGGTCTGGGAGGAGATCCCTCAGGAGACCATCCACTACCTCATCAGGAGCATGCCCAGGCGTTGTAGGGAGGTCATACGGGCACGTGGAGGCCACACACACTACTGAGCCTCATTTTGGCTTGTTTTAAGGACATTACATCAAAGTTGGGTCAGCCTGTAGTGTGTGTGTTGGTGTTGGTGTTGGTGTTTGTTTGGTTTGTTTGGTTTTTTTTTTTTTTTTGGTTTTTTTTTTTTGTCCCACTTTAATTTTGAGTGTGACTCCAAATCCAGACCTCCATGTGTTAATAAATTTGATTTCCATTGATAATTTTTGTGTGATTTTTTTTTTTTTTTTTTTTTTTTTTTTTTTTTGTTGTCAGCACATTCAACTATGTAAAGAACAAAGTATTTAATAAGAATATTTCATTCATTCAGATCTAGGATGTGTTATTTTAGTGTTCCCTTTATTTTTTTTGAGCAGTGCATTAATAGCGCAACCTGAAGGGTTCTTTAAAATTAGCAATGTCCTACATTTCTCAGAATTACTTGCACATCCAGGCAGTCAGTATAACCTTTTGGCATCCATCTGTGGGTTGTGCAACACACATGAAGTAATTGTTATTCTATTTATTCAATTCTAAAACAAGAAAAAATAAAGTATATAATATATTTATTATATAAAATGTATTTTTAAAAATAGCTCCAGGTCCCCTTTGAACTTACATAACAGTGTTTTGTTCAAGGGGACACAAACATACATGTATAGATGTATATATGCAATCCTTTATTGGACATGAATGCAAACAAAAAGCCAAAAAGTTTGGTTTTCATGCTGTCAGAAGAAGTGTAGAAGTTCATAATCTATCATTCTTAAAGCATGTGATGGTTGGATTTATATACATCATGAAGATTGTAATATCTTTCCGTTGTTTATGGGTTTCTTTGATGTCTGAGTTCAGCTATAGTGCCAGTTTGGTTGAGGATGGGTGAGCATATGGGACAGTTAATTAAAATGTATGGAAGTGCATCAGGAACAAAGTAAAAAGAGGATTGAAGTGGTGGCTGGCGAGTGAATGAATCATCTATGGGGTTATTTTTGTTGCATGGACTCACTCTTAATGAGAAATTGTAGAATATCCATTCATCCGTCTTCTACAGTTTTTCCGTTTCCGGTTCGCAGAAGTGTAGAATAGCAAGATTAAATAATCATCTTCAGTGTGTAGTTTGGGAGAGTTTGTGTTTCACAGCCCTGACTGCACATATTTCACAGGATTAGATAGGAAGTGAACTCTGATATTGGTTTACAAGACCAACCTTGACAGCAGAGATGTGAAAGGCTCTGAACAGACAGCAGTATCAAAACAGAGAAGAAGCTGTTCTCTGCCCCAGTTCTCTGCTCCGCAGCCACACTGATTCTCCTTGTAGACAAAGAATTCAATATTGGATGAGCTTGTGGGCTGAAAACAGAGCTGGAGTCTGAGGGAGCAGAATGTTTCATGCTACACTGCACTCGTCTGATTCGGCTATTATGGAAATATGTAAATAAACCTCAATAGAGCTCTGGGATTGGAGATCTCTAATTGGGAACATGACAAGAGATGCCAGGGTGCTTCTTTAACAGGCCAAAACAAAGATAATAGCCTTTCTCTTTCAAAGTCCCACATTGTTGTTTTGTTTGGAAGATTCATCGTGGATGCACTTTGTGCTTCATTGTTTATTGAACAGCTAAAATTCATCCAGTTTCGTAAATGAGGCATAAACTTTTCATGAGTCACTAAACACAAAGTTTGACAAGTAAAGGGTACTCTATGGAGAACAGGAGAAAACAAAAAATCTGACAATGCACCAGAAAAAAGTCGTCAGGTTCTCGTGAAGAATTTTAGAAGCTCTGCCGTGTGCTCTTTGATATTTTTAAAACACATGGAGGCCGGGGGTCGAGCTCTGGTCAGGTGTCTGGTGGTGGATGAGGACCCTGAGGGGACAGAGCATGTGTGAGTCATATGAGCCAGACTTTCACACAGACAGCCACAGACAGACCAAAGCAGATTGGAAACAAAGGCTGGCAGTGTATTATTTCTGCTGAGACATGAGCATGAGGAATTCTCCGTTAATCTGTTTCATCTTGGTTTATGAAGCTGTTAACACCAAACTGTGTGTGAGATGTATCAGTTGAGTTGTTTCTCAGAACCCCCCCGGGATGACTATGCCCAAGCTAGCTAATCCTCTGGGGAACATGAACATGTGCACATCCTTAAAGCAATACTGTTAAACACATTTTGTGTGTGTTAAGGGGATTCTCTCATTCACTCTCTGTTATGAAATAAATAGTCTTGTACAAAGGTGATGTGCTGCCAAAGGCGAGAACTTCCCTTAAAATACACACTTGAGCACACAGAGATCTGTGCAAGCATGCACACAGCTACAACACACATACACACACATACTTTGCATATTACGTAAGCTGAAGAAGTAATTGGTTTGTGGGATGCTGACAAAAAAAAAATAGAGGACACTCATGAAGCCCAGAAAAATGCCCAACTTTAATCTTCTGAGGTTGGAAAAAAAAAACCCCACAAAAACTCCACCCACCCCAGCCTAATGAAGCAAATTCCAATAAGAATGAGACCCCACTGTGCATGGTAGAGGCTGCAGCACATCTCAGCTGGAAATCATATTAGTAATGCAGGCTGCTGAAGCCTGAAGTTCAAATGAACCATGGAAACGATTTAAAGGAGAAAAATATTGAGAAATGAAAGGATATCATGGTGGGGAGTGGGTGAAGGTTCAGTATGGCAGAGAGAGAGACGAGTGGGAGCTTGTACAGTTGGTGAAGCGACAGATGAAGAAGGGGATTAGGGAAAACAAAAGGAGAAGAGGTGGTTGACAGGAGGAGAGTCTGGGGGCAGAGGAGGAGGGAGTGGCAGGGGGTGGAGAGGTGATGAGCGTTGGTACAGGAAACAAATTGGTATGTTGTGTGCAGAAAGGGAGGTCAGTAGAAGTTCAGCACTGACTGAGTTCCTGTCGACCAAACGTCGAAGACACAAGGTGGAGGCTGCAGTGTCATAAAGCAACGTTAAACCTGCACTTTGTTCAAAGAGGAGGAAACACCTACACGTTTGAGCTGTGGAGCAGATTTTAATCGCAGAGGTGCAGCTGAAATTACACCTGCACCTCAAGAAATCAATAGGAACTGGATTTTGTTTCTAAAAGTGCCTTCAAAGTTAACTTTGTGAGTCGGTGGTCTGAGTTCTTACATGTTTCTAAACATCAAACTTGTTTCTCTAAAACTTATCTTTTTGATGAGATGCATCTTATCTAAGAGAGATTATTATTACAAGACTATTTTCTCTATGATGCCTTTTATCTACGCAGTATCATGTCTGGCCTGTCCATCACACCTGCAGCTGCACACTGACTCACTTTGACTGACAGAGATTTTGGGACCTTGAGACCTTTTAGAAATCGATACATACATTCCTCTTACAAATTAGGTCATTGAGGCATTCATACAGCTCCTCTTTCATGGATGAATCAGGCAGGTGGCAGCCTATTGTGGTCATAAGAGAAAACCCCATATTGTGTTTCTTGGTTGTGGGAGCGGACAGGAGAAACTGGGCGGGAATCTCTCTAACTGAGAGTTCAAAGCAGGAACCAGGTAACCACCTGGCCAACCACCAGTTTTGAGAAGGCAACTTAGCGTGTCAATGAAATGTCTTGGATAAAAATAGTAATTTTTTTTTTTTTTTTTTTTACTATTGCATCTTTTCAATTCCCTCATTTAAACCCAGTGGCTCCATGTTGCGAGGTGACAATACACTGAGATGTCAAACCTTTTTAGTGCCTTAAGCAGAATTTGAGTCCCTCAATTCCACACAAGACTTCCTCTCATTAAAGTTTTAAATATTCTTTACATGAAATATTCTGAAAATGAAACAGGAAGTCTAAAACTTGTACAAGCAGCAGCAGATACATATTGATTGATTTTAAAGGTTCATAATTAAAAAATGCTGGGAGCTACTGCTCTAACACATCAACCAAAATTATTCTCAAAAATAACACAGCTGGCCTCTCCGGAGCCCCATAACCCCCAAAGGATTCATATTAACTAAGGGATGGATTAAATAACAGCTAAATGAGACAATTAAGCAACCATGTGTTCAAAAATTACCTTACAATTTGCAGAATAACTCCATTTAAGTCAGCAAAGAAACAGTGCCACCCTAAAAGATGTTATATTTGTCTGAGGGGGAGGGGGCTGATAGATGGGGCCCAAAGGAGTCACTTAGCATATAAATCTAATCATAGCCTGCTCACCTTTTAACAGATGTAGACAGTGAAAACCAACTCTGTGTTTAAAATGAACACATTCAAACATTAAACCAGCTGAAATGCACTTGAGTAAAACGGATAAGTGAGCTGATTTATAATACAAAGCGATCCACTGACTTCCTGTTGGGGGAAACAGCCCCCCCACCCCCGCCCCTTCCCTGATGCAGATCAGCTGTCGAGCTGGAGCTGCTGGAGACTAAACCCGCTCCGCCCCGCACAGCAGCAGACAGACCGGGCTCTGGCGGTGACAGCACCAAGCGCACTGCCGAGCTGCTGCGGACCGGACGGCTCTGTGGAAGGAGCGGGACATAAGTACGAAGAAGAAAGACAGGAAGAGGGGATTGTTTTTGGTGGTGGTGGTTGTTTTTAAAAATAAAAAAAAGTTTGGCCGGAAAGACGACCGGATACACGCCGGACATGTCTGCTGATGTTGGAGGGAAGCTCTGAGGATCATCAGCTTTAAGGTGAGCAGATGAAGGGGGGCTGTCTGAAGAGGTGAAGGAAAGTTACTGGCTTTAATGGAAATTCCTGAGTGTGAGAGTAACTTATTTCATGATGTTGGCAGATTTCCATAAAACCTGCCTGGTTTGTGCTCAGTCCTTCCGCTGTGCTGCGTGTTCTGCGTTAAAGTGCGGGATGGATTTGGTCACTGATAGTCTGACTTGTCTGAGTGATTAAAGTGTCTCAGTGTGATCTGTGGCTGATCCAGTTGAATGCAGTGATTCGGCCCCTTCAGTTCTTCTCACACGGGATTCAGCTGTTGTGCCTCAAGATCGGGCTGCTATGAGGGAGAGAAAGGGGATTTCTCTGTTACCTCGATCGAGCTGTTTCAGTGAATGGGGTTGATTATTACAACTGACACACACACACACAACAACAACACCACCACTACACTAACAACAACACAGAGTTCTGCACTCAACTGCTCCTGCATAAAACTTTATCTCTCACTTGATATAGCTCGTATGGTAAAGACAGAAAGAAGCAGGTAGCAGAGAATAAAGGGAATGTAATGAAATTGAAAAGGTCATAGTCAGAGCCAGAGACCTTAGCTCCACTTGTTTTATGCTCTCAAGGCCAACTTTAATATATGGATTAGTTTTGAGTTGAACTGGAAGCATCCCGGGTCTGATTGGATCATAAATAATCCCCACAGGAGGCGATTTAAACACTGAAGGAGCAGCAGCGTGCCTGAGATGCCTCTCCATCTCCTTCTCATCTGTTGTGTGCTACACCCGCCCTGCATGTGATCGATGGGCTGGACATCATCTTATCCCAGTTGTAAGACTTTGGCTGAATGCAAACATTCAGACAACCGCACATCAATGCGTGCAACATGCGCTGCAAATGTGAATTTTCAAATGATCTTCCTTCTGTCCTGAACTGGCCAACAGCACTAACCACGCCACGCTATTTAACTTGATGCTCAGGCATCAGGCCACCTTACTAAGAGACCCTGAATCATCCTGTCATGTCACCAGAGCACAGCACAGGCAGGGTTTGGGGGTGTGAAGGAGGGAGGAAGGTGGGAGGACAGAGAGAGAGAGAGGGAAGGGGGAGAAGGGGGGATTTGCTGATGGGTGGTGATAACCAAGATGTCAGGTGATCAGGATTGCAGCAGCTGGACAGCGGGGTAGGTATTGGAGCAGTGTGATGCTGAGGGATAATTTTTTATCACATGGCTCCTTCACAGGACAAGAAGCCCTGAAGGGGCTATATGTGAGGCACAAGAGCGAAACACGGCCAAAGTCATTTTCAAAGTTCAATGTGTCCTCCATGATTATGAAAACCCTTTTTTGTCCATCCCCCGGGCCTTTCTGTGAGTGGTTGTTGGTCTCTGTGTCTCTGTATGTTGTCCCTGTGATGGACTGGCGACCTGTCCAGGGTGTACCCTGCACTCTGGATTGGCTCCAGCACCCCCCAGCAACCCGGAAACAGATAAGTGGTTGAAGATGAATGAATGAATGAAACGAAGTGTTAGTCAAATCAGCTGCTGCTGTACGCTCTCTGAAGATACTAAAACATTAAAGACACACCTACTGCTCAAAACCTAATGCCTTAATTTGCTCTTTAGATCATCTCACATGGAAAAAAAATGCACAAATGTGCACACAGGGGGACACGTGTGTGCACTAGGGAGCACTATTAAGTAAGTGAAGGAAAGTCCCACATAAGGCAGTATTCAGTCAATCATGCAATGAGCTGATATACAGAGAGAGAGCTAGCTGATCCACACCTGTGATGCTCAATTAGCCAAATGCCTCTCCAGCCATCTGGGATTGAAATGACGACGGGCTGCCACTCCATTGTGCCGCGGCAATAATGATGGAGTGGATTGATTGGTTGTGATTAAAGGCATCCTAGTAGCATGCTGGCATATTTAATTCATTGCCATCCATCATGATGTTACATAGACCCCAAAAGCCGTACACATCAATAACTCCCCCACATACTGTTCTTATCAAACTCACTGTAGGTTTGAGAGGAGCTCGTTTCAGAAGCACCATGGGGCCCTTAAATTCCTTTGAGGGACTTGTGCTGTCTAAGGAGCTCACTTATGTTTTCTTAGTTTTGTCTTTCATCTCTGCAACTCATTTCATTTCTCACGTTACATGTCAGACAAGGAGATCAGTTTCATGTTGTGCTGCAGCTGAGCGTCTCCGATTCAGTTTGTGGGAGTAATGTTGGTTCTGAGATGCAGCTTTGCTTCTGATTTCCCTCACCGGTGGATGTGTCTAGCAGCGGGTGCATCATTGAGATTTCAGTCAGAGTTTCTTGCTGTCAGGCCACTAAAACAGGACAAGAGCAAGCACACAGTAGGGGGGGGGGTGAGCTGTCAGTCAGACTCAACACACACACATGTGCACACATGACACGCAGACTAACAAAGACTATCCTGTCTGTGAAACTGTAATTAGTAGCTCCCTGACCTTCCTGCTTTTAAAGGCCATCTGTACTGAAAGTGCAGCAACAACATATCTAACAGCTTTTACCAAGTCACTGACTGTGATTATACAAAACATGAATTATGTCTGTCTTATAAAGATGAGTTTCAATTATACAATATTTTAAATTGAGGCAGAAAGGGAGTAAAATGAGTTCTAATTTTTCTGTTAATATGAACGAAAGCACACAATGCTGATGCTTTCTTTGTAGTTGCATTTTATTGTTCTGCGCTCCAAAGACTAAGTTAAGTTCACTTGACTTGAATTGAAATTTGATTGAAAACTTTCTATTCAGACTAGATACAGACATTTATCTATTGATACAGAGACATTAAATTTGAGAGACTGGAAGAATGTCTTTATTTAACCAAATGATCATTTTTAAATACTATTTTTAGCATTTGATCATGTTACTCAGTGTTAAATTATAGCCTATCATCAACCAAATATCCGCAACTGCCTTTTGGTTGTGTAAGACATATATCTTAATTTGTGCAGGGTTTCACTTTCCTCAGTACTTCACTAAATGCCAAGTATGGGACATTTTACTGCTGTCCAAATTAATCATGCATTTGAGAACTTTTTTAATTAGCCCAACTGCTCCCAATCCATACTGCTTAATTTTCTCATAGAGTATTTTAGGACATCTTTTTTTTTTTTTTTTTTAAGTTTATGGATTAAACTCCCATCAACATGTGACTTAATCAGGAAATCACGAACATTTTCAGTAGATAAATGCAAATGCATCAGTAGTGAAGTAGAAAGTCTCGTCTCTCCTTTCAACTGAATGAATCTGTTTTGAATGATTTGTTCTTTGAAACCATTGCAAAAATGAAATCCGCCTTAAAACAGATGAAACTAGGACTCTGTATTTGCTTGACATGAAAGTCAGATGCACTATTTATGAAGCTCTTTGTTAATCCCATAAATCTTTCAGAACGAATGAATAAAGTGTTTACACTCTGACATTTTGAGTCCAGGCTTTTCAGATGCTAACATTATGCAGATTGACCAATTACCTAATGAAAAAGATTTCATTATGTGAGAGATTGCGGCGGTGGCAACCACTTTAAAGCTGAGGATAATCATTACCATGTTCAGGACAATCAAACTCAGATTAACTCATTTCGGCCATGAATAGAAAAAGACAGAATTTAAATACTTGCAAAGGATTTTTTTTTTTTTTTTCATTTTAATTTGCAGCGTGTTGTAATAAATGAAATCAGAACTGGATTTTATGATTATGAAGCTTTCCTGACTGCAGTACTTTAATTAACCGATAGAGTATGTGCAGGCAGCTCCATCAAACTGTGGGGGGGTCGTGTCAGGTCTGCAGGGGGCAAGATTCACTCCAGTGTTTTCATATTGTACGTTTGTAAAGTTTGAGCACTCGTGAGAGTCAAAGTCCAATATAACCCTGATAACTTGATCTGGGCTATATTTTTTTGAGTTTTAGAAAGCTCCCTTCAGAGCCACAGGAGACATCATGCAACTATTTTCTCAGGCTGAGCTGTTTCCATCGTGATCAGAAAGTTGACCTTTGTGTGTAAAATCAATAGACTGCCATTTAAGTTTGAGACTATCAAGCTTTTCCACGTATTACTGAACCCCTCTAGAGGAACATAGAGCTGCTCACCAAGACATCTGTCCTGGCTATCCATCAGCCCCAAGGTGTGGCCGTGCAGCTTCAGTCACACCACTTCTGCTGTTAGTCTGTCATCATCATTCTGCCTTCAGCTTCAGTCTATTATTAACCCTCTTTGGCTTTTAATGATTTCAAAACATCTAACAGTTGCCGTAAAATGCCCCCTGAACTTGTAAACTGCTCATGTATTATTTTGCCTGTGCAGAACCTTCTCATCGTGTCGACTGAAAACTGTTTGCTTTTCTTTTTTTTTTGCCTAAGAAGATTGCAGGTCAATTAAAATGCTGTTGGAAACTGATAGCTGAGATGGCAGGTGGTGATGGGCTCTGAAAGCCCTTACAGTCTGTAAGAAGAGACAGAATCAATGCGGAGTGGAGTAAGTCTGTGTATAATGGACATTAGTGGGCAGAGCTCTGGCACAGATCACATTAGAAGCAGGAGTGCTGAAGTCTGCCAACAGCTTCAAACATCCATTAGTGGGCCAATCAGACTGTGTTTGTGCAACACTTGTGTATTTGTTCACTGCGCTCAAAAGATGCTGTAGAGAAATCTACTACTTGCTGAAATTGCAGTTTAAACACCTGATTATGTTTGAATCCAATAAAAATAAGCATAACTATGCAACGAAATATAAACCATGGCAATGTACAAATGCAGCAGCTGTACTACAAGTGAAGTCAGAGTACAAAGACTGCATGAAGAAACAGTTTTAATCCACGTTAGCACAGCCCTCTCTTCCTCTGTCTCTTTCTGAGGAGAAAGTAAAGTGGCCTCTTATGTCACAAAGCGTCACTTCACTCTTCAGGAGGTTGATGAATGAGGGCCGAAATGGCCAGTGCTCAAACAGCAGACCACTCACACACACACACACACACATACAAGATTGATGGATGACACCAGTATTAGGTCCAGAGTTGAGGCTCTTTCCTAGGAGGCAGGTAATGTTTTTAGTAGGTGGGAGAGGAGGAATGGCTGGAGATAACTTGCAGCTGCAACAGTTACATCTGTCTATTCATGGAAATTGTAGCTTTACAAACAAATCCTTTTTGATTTCTCTCAATTGTTTTGCCTCCAGACATTTTTCTTCCTTCTAGCTTGAATTCAGAAAAGAAAACCAAAAGAAGGCTTCCATCCAAGTGTGAAAACCATTGATTAAGCTGTTTGTTGATTTGTGTCTATTGGAAACCTGATTTGTGCCAGCAAAGGAAGCAAAACATGAGTTATTGATCTGGTCTAAGGGCTCATTTGCCCCTGCTGGTGTGGTTTAGCTGTAATTTCTTCTGGATTTTTATTGAACCCCTCTAATGTGATTTCATCCTTTTCAAACACTCCACATTCTTTCTCTTCCTTGTCTAAAACAACTACCTCAGCAAAATTGAATCAGTGAGTTTTTCAGTGGGACATCTCTGAGCTAATAACATAAACAAAGATCTGTGGACACCCTGTTGTTTGGACATGTGTCTGATTTATAGATTAGATTTCCTCCCGCCTGTTGGCCAGCATCTTCCCCCTGTGTGTGTGTGTGTGTGTGTGTGTGTGTGTGTGTTTTGCTTGGCGGAGTGAAGCCAGTTTCAAGGATACGTCTGCCAGATGACCCTTCAGCAGAATGCATTCCACGCAGTGACCCTCCCCCTTCCTGCATCAGCTGACTAGTTTGGGTTAATTCTGGTTGGCTTGTCTCGTGGAAGTAGAGCGGGACAGAAAACTGGGGGGGTGGGAAGTTTTAACCATGAGAAAGTGTTTACATCATGACCCCAGCATATTTCTGCATACTGTATCTCTCAGTGGTGAAACTATGAGATCCCTCAATCCCTCCTTTTTTATTGGTGCCAGATGTCTCCCCCTCATCATCCATGCCTCCATTTCTTTCTCAGACACGCATACTGGTGCATAATGTTCCCAGAATTCTTCCAGGAACCTCTGGGATGGTGTCCCAGCAGTGTTCTCGGCACTGTAACTCCCACCACTCTCTTGTCCGGGCCAGCCCTCGTCTCTCAGTGGTCCCGTCACATGCGGATTGCCAGGACTCAGCTGGCCTGGAAGCTGTCCCATGCTTATAAAACATTTGGCAGATTTTAAACAGTTGCAGTTTACAAACTGACGCTGTCAATGGTTCAGCTCAGTTTCCGTGGGACTTGGGCTCGGGCTGACTATGCTGAATCCTGGAGGTGATGCGTGCCATTGTGTCGCGATGTCTTTGTCTGCTCTGCATTATCCTGCAGAGAATTGGTTATGGAGGATTGTGTCCATCTGCTGAGTGAGATTTCTTGGAAACTAGAGACAGGGTATTGGATCAAAAGAAGGACGGGGTATGTCTTATTGCTGATCAGCAGAAGAGTGAAATCAAGTCCCCAGCATTAGTGTGTGTGTGTGCCTAGCTGAATTTTAAATATACAGTATTTAACAATAAACCCAGTGTGATTCTTTAACATGCACGTGTCATCACGCCTCCCTCAGCTTCCCTCTATGATTTCACATTCAAAAGGGCTACATTGTGCCAATAAGCCTTTGATATTCATATTGTAATGAAGCTCACTAGGCTTGGGGTCTTGGCGTTTTTGTCCCGCTGAGGGCAGACAGAAGTAGGTCAAAGTTTAGTGGAGCGTCCTGTCTGAGCAGGAGGATTGAAGAGGAGGGGTTAAAGGGCGCTGTTGGTACCAAGGACCTCCAGTACAGCGTGGGGGTCTGCCCAGTCTTAGTTCAGTAAAGTGGAAGCAAGATTCTACCATTTTTAAAAAAAGCTGTGCCAAAAAGTAGATTGGGTTTAGAAATTGTTGCTAATCCTTTATCATTGATAATATAAGAAAATATTGGCTGGCATCTGGAAAATGCTGCTGCTGTCTCAACAATGAAGCCTATAGATCGTGACTAATGGCCAGTTGTTACTGGCTAAATTAAGCTTCTCATACTGGTAAATAGTATCCATTGTCTAACAAAAATGGTTAAAATTTCATTTGGTAATTGTTATTATTTAGTGTAATTTAATTAATGAAAACATCTTTGCATGACTGTTTCATAGTAGCCTAACACTGGAATTCACATCAGCATGATAAGGTCCTCTCAGTGATGATGCTAACATGCAGCTGTAGTGTTTAACATGCATGTTAATGTGCCAACATACTGCTGAAGCCATTTTAACCTCAAACTGCAATTATGAGCTTACTCTGCTGACCTTGTTGACCCCTTACAGCAAAAAATACCTTCCCAGATTAGGATGTTTGGGTGACAAGGGTCGTTGCGATTAGGGATTGAAATAACGAGAGGTCAGACTGTTTGGAAAGGGGATAGAGGGGTGAGGATCAGTCTTATCCTGTCCAAACCCAAAATATTGCATCAGCTTTTCATCTAAAGCAGAGATGTCTGATGTCTGATACTTGAAATTTCCAGAATATTGTTAGTTGTTAGGATTTGCATAGTTTTATTTTGACTGGAAACACGTCCCATTCCTATTGGTTCCTCTCTTAGATACCCTGGTTGGCTTGGGTTATGTAAAAGAGCTTTCAAAAATCAAACCGTGTCGTGTGAGTGGAAAGTAAAGTGGGAGAACAGGATACAGTTTCTCTGCAAACGTCTTCATGATTAAACCATGTATTATATAATAGCTCATCTTCCTGCTCATTGTCAAGCAGACCGGGATTTGCTGGTGTGCAGAGTTTCAAACGTAGCTGTACTCTGTCCTCGAAGATCAAATAGATAGATTAAAGAGGTGACAGAGTGGTTTGGAGGGGCTGCTGTGGCGGATGCAGATATGAACAGATGAAATGAGGCCAGTGTCATTTTGTCTCATTTACTATGCAGGGTTGGGAGGGGATTAGCCAACTTATGCAACTCCATCTCCTCATTTAACTCGCCCATCGTCCTCTTTCTGAATCCACCACACTACTAACGAGTCCTCTGACATCCTAAGATTGGCGTGTTTATTTAAATTTTCTTTTTACCCTTCTTTTTAAGACGGAAATTTAAAAAGACAAAAAGTATGAAAATTGGAATTAAGGGCAGTCACAACAATGATGAAGGAAGTGACAAATATTATAAAGGGACAGAACATAGAAATAAAAAAAGCTCCTGTGAAAGAGAGAAAATGGGAATAATAAGGTCTACAGATGACACAAAAGGAAAAGATGAAATGGGAGAAAAAAGGGGGGATGGGGAAACGTTGGAGGTGGATGAGATGGTCTATTTATAGTTCATCCCTGCTGTTGGGTTAGACCACCTGGTCCAGCAAAGCACAGCTCAGCATCAATGTCAGTCTTGATGTCATTGTCATTTAGCTCTATATACATACACAAGCACATACTTATACATACACACACGTATATATCCAGAGGGTGCACATCCAGGCTGAAAATGTGGATCTGCTGACCTTTGCCACTGATGTACAAGAAAATCGCACATTAACAGATCTGACATTGTGTGATGTGAGTCTGTGTGTGTGTGTTTAGAGCAAACAGCCAATGTCTCACATTAATATGGAATAAAATTGCAATCTTAAAGGTCAAATTGTAACATTGCATGCCATTCACTCTAGTTTGAGACAAACGCCTTACTTCTAGAGCGCTCTTTCCATTTCAAACACACCAAACTTTTTTAAAAATAGAATTTTCTCTCTGACTTTATCTCTTGATTAAAAAAAATTAAAAAAAATGTTTAATCTTGGGAAGAAATTAAATGTGCACCCTCTCTCATGTCCTTCAAGTTCTTTTTAGCTGACATTTCTATTACTGTATCTTTTTTTTGTTTGTTTTGTTGCATAAATCCAGCGACACGTGCAGGTGAACCCATGTGTTTCAGAGAGAGAAACGTGTTCTCATAACTGCATCTAACTGTGGGCTTCCCCTCTAGCTGACTTTGATGACATCAGTGAGCTTGTTTATTGTAACTGCTGCAGGCAAATACACACACACAATCTTTCATATAAAAACAGAATAAATAGCTCTTGTTTCAAACTCGAGTTGTTCAGCGTTTCTGCAAAAAAACTTTCATTTTGAAGTTCATTTATGTTTTTGATTTATTAGGGATTTATTCTTGCAGTGCTAGCTCAGTCATTTTGGCGCCGGATTTGATTCAAGCATGCAAAGTCAAATCTTATTTTCTCATGTTTCCAATAAGATGAATATTAAACACATTTATATTTATTTGTGTGACTTTTTTTTTTTTTTTCTAAATCAGGCTGGTGTGGGAAATGCTGCATGTGAAGATATTATCTGTGAGCTGAAGGCTGCAAGGACTGGCCAGCTAATGTATAAGTTCCTGGATGATTCATGGAACAGTCTTGGCTTTGCACAGGACCTCGTTTGTTTCTGCTGTTTAGGCCCCTGGCTCACTCTGCTCCAATAACAAACGGAACGTGACTGAGGTAACACATTCATGAACACGCACAAACCAAAGGATTCACAACATGCACATGTGCAGGTGTCTGCATGCTCACAGAGACAGACAAAATGTATTCACGCTCACTTCTTCACTCCCACCACGTAGTGTGCCACTGAGGCAAAATATTACACTTTCTTTTTCAATTTTCTGCCACCTGGCTCAGGCATTGTGTTCACTTGGAGGTTAGTTACTGATTATGCTCTTCTAGACCACACAACTTCACTACTTGAGTAAAAGTACAGCTATTCCTTGTCAAATATTACTCCAATACAAGTAAAAGTAGCTTAGTCAAAATATTACTTAAGTAAAAGTATAGAAAAATTACCTCAGGAAATACAGGAAAGGAAAGTAGCTTTATTGTCATTATACAAAACACTGACGGGATTCTGCTACAGAAATGTTTATAGCTCAAAGATGTCTTCAGTTAAAGAGGCCCTACAAGAACTGGTCTGTGGAGGGATCTCTGGGGGGGGGGGGTGTAGTCTAGTCTATGGAGGGGTCTGGTCTAGTCTCTAGTCTCTGGAGGGGTCCGTTCTCTGGGGGGGTCTGCTTTTCCGTGCTGTAGCCAGTCACTAATTAACCATGTTCAGGCCGGGAATCTCATTGTGGGGCAACTGTGCTAACCACTACGCCACCGTGCGGCTCGAGTCTCCACATTTACATCAAGTCACCAATTAACCTACATACACGCTTCTCCGCAAGCGTACACATAACACAACACCGGTACGTGCTGACTACGTCACACATTACCCACAAGGCCACCTCCTTAAAGGGGGAATGCTCAGGCTGGTAACACTGCGCAGCGGCCATGGGACAAGTGA
Organism: Remorina albescens; assembly: GCA_034769265.1. Taxonomy (NCBI): domain Eukaryota; kingdom Metazoa; phylum Chordata; class Actinopteri; order Carangiformes; family Echeneidae; genus Remorina; species Remorina albescens. The sequence continues at coordinate 9,482,194 of CM068491.1, read as the reverse complement.
ATGAGAGACTCAGGACCCGAAGACCCGATCCCCTAAAGTGGAGCTGTGTGGATATTAACCAGGTGTTTTAGTGCAATATCTCATGTGCCACAAGTATCAACATACATTTCAATATAGTTCCCCATTGCTGAGTCTGTTTTGTGTTTGTAAACCTTTCACCATCTAATCTCTACAAAAACGAGCTGTTTGTCTGTCATGTTGGGAACTAAAGCACATTGCAGTGTAAAGGTGAGGCAACATGTTTCTGTATGTCTTATTGTGTGAATGATGCTTGTAAGTGAATTTCCCTCAGGATAGAAGTATATATCTATAAAATCCATCATATTTATCATATCGAAGTAATATAATATTGCACCTGTATATGAACTGGGGTGTAAATGAAAAATACAGATGGAGGTTGATGATCTACCAACACATCACTAGCTAGCTCTACTTTACATCCCGTGACGTGCTTTTTCAGGTTGAAGGACGAGTTTTTGAAGCCCACGATATAACTTGTTCGCGGTAAGCACAACAAACATTTGAACTGAAACGAATCCGTTTTGGTGTCAAAAATCTCTAATGTGAGCTTGAGATAATTGTTTCTTCCACCATTTCTTCGTCCATTTTCTATCTCATCCACACCGCCAAAGTTATATTTCGTCTTGAACACGACGTATGGCATGACGTAATACAGGTACGGCAATACCGTTGAGACAAACCATACGTGAATCAGCAGAAAGTTTATTTTCTCAGAATTTTGCGAAAAAAAAATCATCAGCTGATGTAAGCGCAAAAGTAGCGAGTAAGGAGAGCATCAATAGAAATGTAGTGGAGTAAAAAGTACAATATTTTTCCTTCAATGTAGTGGGGTGAAAGTAAAAGTATCCCCCAAAAATAATACTCAAGTACAGATACTCAAAAACTGTACTTAAGTACAGTACTCAAGTAAATTTACTTCGTTACTGTCCACCCCTGGATGTAACCACAACAATAGTTTTTCCTCACTGGCATGTCTGTGACTATGGTGGAAAGTTTCTAACTTGTGCAGTTTTGAGGTACTTAAGCTGCTCTATTTTAAAATATGGATTTCCTCTCCACTTCATTTCAGAAGAAAACACTTCTGATATGTAAACTTTACACTTATTCTGCCCGACATTCACTTGACCACACAAGTTTACTCAGATTAACACTCCAAGTACAGATTTTTATGTCTCCCCCGTCTGGTAGAGAGAGTAATTACACACTCTGTTTTGCTCAAGCACTCCCCAAAGAGAAAAAGGCAATAAAGCTAATCAAGGTTTGGCTTCCACTTAAATCTTTCTGCTTTCAACTGTACAACTGAGCACCAAGATTCTTTTTTTTATCTGGAACATCAGAAAGTTTCTTGGACCCTTCATATGTTTTTCCACCATATACCCTCTCCATCTCTGCTCCCCTCATCAGCTCTGGCAAAACAATCATCTCTGGTTGACGTAAACCACATCGCTCCAGTGCAGGAATGTTGCTAAAGCTTTAAAATCTTTAAAACTCTGGTACCATGCTCATCTACCTGATCACCCGGTGCTTATCAACGTTGTACAAACGTGTGGCTTGGTGTCAAGATTTACCCTTTAAGAAAAGAAGAGTATGCTACAAGAAATACACAAAGTTTGCTTCTATTTGTTTTGTGTCTCTTTACAAAAATTGCGCTGTGTCGGCAAAGATTACGGATGAGTTTGAAAAATTAACACTTTTCTGTGGCAGAACTTATCATCTTTCAAACTGTATGTAAAGATGCAGCTACAACATTAAAATACTACTTACACATTAGTTAATCAGTAATAATAAAGCAATCTTACAGGATATCCCAGGAAGACAAGACACTGGGTCTTCCTGCATAATGAGTACTTTTAATACTACATGTACAGTTTGTTATATGATACATCTTTAATCACATGGATTTTGAATGCTAGAAATTCGTTTTAGGTTGTTATACTTCTGCTTCGGTTAAGAAACTAAGTGATTGACATGAAAATCTCAGTTGTCTGTAGCTGGAATGAAGATTGACAGGAGTAGCTCTCCTAGTGTTTGTCTCATTTCAGTTTCCTCTTTCAAGGCACAGTTCAGTTAAGCCACATGCTGACAGATGCTTGACTGTGTTTCTGTGTAGTGTGTTCAGATCTTTCTTGTGGCCCCTCAATGTCCCCCTCCAGCCCTTTGGCACCATTACGTGTCTCAGAGTGTCTCAGTGTAGGTGTGACTGATTCGTTCACGACTCAAAAGTACGGGTCTTTGGGTCTTTCGTCCATTATTCACATGGTCACAGCAGTAACATGACCAATGCTGTTATTACTGGTGAGGAGAGCTATCTGACGTTAGCACAAAAGTTAACGTTAGCTGTGTAGCTATGGGATGGATGTTTAATTTGCCTTTCCGTTGGAACAAATTCATACACTACGGGTCTTCAGTGACCAGGTAGGTAAAGTGAACAGCCATCATATAATGAGAATTTTTGAATGATAGGCAGAGCGCTCTCCTACTGGCAAATGAAGTAATCAGTAATTTCAACTTCAGTAGGCTTTGGCCCAAAAGGCTGCTCAATAGCTTAACAAAAGCAAACTTGTGTATTATATGCCAAGTGAAGCAAACCATGTTGCTCTTCAGTGTTTGAAAGCCGTGCTTTCCCAGTCATTACTCAAATGACAGCTACAGCACCACACTGGTTCCAATGAATGAATGACTTGAAAAAAGATATTTTCATTTTACTGAACGAGATTACAAGACCTGAGTCAGTAAAAAGATCCGAACTTCCCATCACTAAGTAGCAGGCTGACAGAGCTGGAGACGGGACAAAAGCCAAGATGTAACTTTTGGCTCTGTCTGTGGTTGAAGTGCTGAAAAGGCAAATGAAAACTTTACTACTGTCTTTGTGTCTCTTGTTCATTTTCCCTTGCTCGCTTTATTCCACTGTGTCGTCCCCTTTTGCTTATCCAGCCTGGAGTCTCCCTGTTCAACAGAGGAACTTCATTAGTCATCAGCTGCCTGTAAATATGCAAGCACACCTTTATCTTGTGTTTCTATTAAGATGTTCTTAACAGAGGTCGGTCATGTGCTAGGATCAGTCAGAGCGATAGATTTTACTGTAGCTGCTAATAACATTTGGAGGTGGAAACTGACATTGATTGATGTGAGTCTGTGTGCATTTATTTTTGTACTCAAATGAGTGAACTTCTGATGTGTGTTGACTAATGGGTAGCTCCAAGTCAACTAGCCCCAACATATAAATGTTGATTCAGTGTACACATTGTGATGCAAAATAGTAAAACTGAAGAACAACTACTTTTGTTCTTATAATTCATTTAATTTTGCTGATTATACTGCTGCACATTTATGGAAGTCTGCATATAAATGAGGAATTTTACTTGTAATTGGATATTTTTCATTGTTGTAGGTCCCTCTAGTCAAATAAAGGATCTCAGTATGTCTGGTCTTGATTCATGTGTTTCTTTGCAGTGTATATTTCTGGATAAATGTGAGAGAAAATATTTGTGGAATAAATGAAAACAAAGCTGCAGGGTACAGTGCAGTGGAGGTACTAAAATTCATTTATATACTGTTATTTCTTCTATTGATTGAAACAACAGTGTTTCCCTGAGGTCTGAATAATAAATCAGTTATTGAGACCCAGACAGACTGCCCTCTAGTGAACAGTACTGGATCTGTACGGAGCCAGGCCTGAGCTCCAAAAGGACTGGAGTTTGATGTAAACAATGGATATCAGAGCAGCTTGGGCAAATGAAGTTCCCATTGTTTTTGTTTTTTTTTTCTACCAAAGAGATGAATGGCTTTCATTAATCATGGCCATTTGTCTTCACTTGTAAGTCTAAAGGTCAGCGATTAAATCTCGTTCTCTGTAACACAGCCAGCTCTCTACCACTATCTGTCTCTCCCTGCCTCACTCAGAGGATCAGAAGGAGAGCTGCAATTCCCCGCTGCTCTGCTTTGCTTGGCTTTTCATGGCTCTGATGTTGTCTGCCACCGAATCCCTGCTGAATAAAATTCAGAAATTGAAGTAACAAGTCATGTTTTATGTATATGTGCCTACACAATGAAATCAGGCAGGAAAGTGGGCCAAGCATCACACAAGGCATATTATGGCAACAAAGCAGCTTTCCACTTTCTTGGAAAGATGGCAGCGACAGCCACCAAAGTGCTGGACACACAGAGCACAATGTGAGCTTTCACTTAATGACAATGACAATGAAAAAAGACGAACATTGAAATTACATTACCTGAATGCTCTTTTCCTGGTACTTCTTTTGGTGTAGAAAACTCTGCCGCGACTTTTCAGCTCCATATTTTAATACATACATTAAACCTATATTCATTATCAACTTGTCTAGTGATTTATTTATTTTTTTTATTCTGGCTTAATGAGTCATAGAATAGTGGGAAAAATTTGGGAAATCCGCAATGTGTCCTGGCAATGTTGAATTTACCAAGTATTTGGATCGTTGTGTTCATGTGTTTCCGACTGAGCTGAGCATTTCTCTTGTATCACTCTGCAAAAGTCACCTTGGGACCGGTGTAGCCACCCCTTTTGTGTGGCGGCAGTTTCTTTCTCCTTCACCCACCTTTACTCCCTCATCAGTGCAGCGTTGCTCTTTAAAAAGGAGAAACAAAGTACAGTAGCCCAGTACCCATAACAATATAAGCAATTTGATTAACAAAGTGACCTCAGAGCAACCCTGAGCCCAGGCAGTGCAACCTTAATTACACTCTCATTTGAAGTTAATACTGCAGCACTCTGAGGTGGCATGACCCCGAGTCGTAGTGTCACTGTATTCCCATGAAGAGTCGTCCCTGCTTTCAGGACATATGGTACGATAGTGATACAATCTATCTCCCAGTGACTTGAAGGATTAATCATCTCTCTGTAATCTGCACCTATGGGTTCACATCATATCATCATACGGGCTGCGATATCATCTGCTGATTAGATATGGTGCATGACAAGAGGTTTGGCATGTGTGTGTGCATGCATGCCTCTATGTGTGTGTGTTTATGAGCTCTGAGTCCCTCAGAGATCATTGCAGTATCACAGGTCAAATCGTTGGCTTTGCAGTGGGTTTAATCAAAATTAAATGATGTAAAGCTAAATATAAGCAGGCCTGGGTTTATATGATTTTTTATTTTTTTAAATTTTTTATACACACTAGCTATGGAAATGTTGGCTACCATCTTTTTATCCCATATTTGTGAAGATCATCCATTTCAATGCAAAGTGATCAGTTTATCAGTTTAAAGTGGGCTGGGCCATCTGAATGAACTTGACCCCCACCCTGTTACCTCATCAATGTCAACCTTAACCAAACCCCTGTGTCCCGAAGGAAAGACCTTGGCCATCTGTCCTTCTGGTGGCTTCTTGTTGAGAAATACTAATTTCTTTACCCCCCCCATCCTCCATTTTATTGTTATAAAATGATCTCACTGGTGTTCACAGTAAAAACTACAAAGCTCGTGGCCCAAATGGCTGAAACAAAATAATAATCTAATGGCAAAAGTCCCAGATCCTGATTGTCACTTCAATCAGTCATGGCTTAAAACCCAACTGACCGCCAGGTTTCATGAAAATGCATTGATAAATTTGTGAGATTTCCTGTTGACGGACACAGAACAACAAGTGATTTTATTTCCTCTTGCCTTTTTTATCGATGCTATTTCAGCTTCTTATAAAGCTAGAGCTATAAAGCTGCTATAAAGCTACAAAATAAATAAATAAAGAAATGAATCGAAGTCTCTGTAATTATGCTCTACGTTTTCATTTGTCAGAATAAAATGGATTGTGTTGATTTAGTTTAAATGTTTGAGCATTATGTTTTGTTTTCCAAATGAGATGATCTTTTTTTGCAGCATCTCTTCAGTTGATGATCATGGATGATTGAAAAAATTGTTTTGCTTGTGGGTTTTTTTTTTTTTTGTTTGCTTGTTTGTTTGTTTTTTTTGCTTCCGTATACATTATGGGGGAATGGGAGGACAATCACAATGACTTAGCGCTTCCTTAATTATCCGGGGTAATGTGAAACCTAAGACAGATATACCCTTCCATCTTGTGACAGCCATTATTTTCCCCCTGAGGACCGGCCTAAAAGCTGATTTCTTGTGCAGCCAAAAAACTAAATCAACAATACTACTTGAGAAAACATTTTGTAAGAGGGAAAATCTATTTCCTACAGTCTGTTTGTGACAATTGCTGTGAAAGAGCCTGTGGCAGGGCTGACCCCTGCACCAGAACACTAGGGCCAAAATCAATACTTGTATCGTATCACTTACCAGACTGTGACATGCTGAGTGATTACCTCACTGGCTGCTCACGGAGGGAGCAGAGACATGGTTGGGAAGAACCAAAGATAAATGCTGATCCTAGTGAAAATGAACTTTATATATCCCTTGGTCATGTCGTCATTATCTAATATCACACACACACGTTTTACTTTGAGATCTTCTGTTAGCTCTCGTGTCAAGACTAGTCAGGAGTAGAATACAAGCTTCTCTTCCGTTTGTATCAGCGATTTTTGGAGACAAGTTTTTAGTTCAGCATTATTCTGGGGAATACTCTGATATCAGTTTTTTTTGTTTGTTTGGTTTTTTTTAGAAGAGGGACATTTGGATGAAGCCAGAAACAAAGACTTCAAATGTTTGCTAACAAGTTAAGAAATTAAAAAAGGGAATGATATGCAGGTGCTAACTGATTAATGTTGGTTGGTTATTGCAGGTTCAGTCAGCTGGTTAACTTTGATGCTTTGTGTTTTCATGGAACCTGCAGGAGAAGGAGTTAAAACGGAACTGAGGTCCTGGGATGAGAGCTCTCTGCCATTTCCCTGTCTCCCCCAGACCTCTAGGAGGAGTACGAGGGGCGACTACACTCTAAGGTAAAGCAACACACACACACACACACACACAAAAAGCACTCTGATGCAGACAAAAGCCGTCTCTGACGATGTTGACCTTCAGTATTTGCTGACTCAAACTTCCCCCATGCCTCCTACCTCTCTTGTTCTTGGTCCATTTCTCTCACTCCCTTTCAGTGTTGTTCTTTTTCTCTCCTGTTTTTTGGGGAGCCTGGGACATTGATCAATGGTCTGACTTGGTGTGGGCTCTGTTAGGAGTGATGCGCCATGGTCACTTTGTCACACAAAGTCTAACACACATTTATGGAAATAGGGGTCCCGACCTGCATCTTTGAAGTGGATGGTCAGGGACTGTGTTTGGAGATGCTTGATATTTGGACTTTGACCCTGGGGGTGGGTGGGCGGGGGTGGATGGGAGGAGGAGACAGGAGGGCTCAAGGGGTCAAGAATTTGTAGCTGAGCCCATGTTGTCCCATATGGCAGCCGTGTGACAGCAATATATCAGATAATTCATGGAAGGTGTGTGTGGCTGTTAACTTCCGCCACAAATCACATTTTTTTCTCACAGCAGCACCTTTTTCCACAAAACTTAGCATAAAGCAAATTCAATTCTTTCCACCACAACCAATATTTTACTTTGTTTTTTTGGTTGTCACATGACACTGGATCTTGGCGTAAGCCTCTTATCATTTCTGTCAGCCTGAAGGCTTCAAAGTAAAGGCCAGTTTTTGTAAGATATGTGGGCTGATGATAATGTGTGGTCAACCTCGGAGCAGCTGTCTTCTTCTCTTCTTTCCTCTGTCTCCATTACAGATCTGTCTCCTCTGTTCCCCGTCTTTCCTCTAGCCTGGCTCAGCCTGTCCCAGCCCAGCTGTCCCCTTCCTTCATTAGCTGTCCCACAACACTACTCACTGTTGCTGCTGGAAGGTCGCTTTCAAAATACAAAAGACTCAGTATGAGTTTCACTCAGTTCCTTACTTCTTGTCTCGCCAACCTCAATAGTTCCCCTCAACTCTAGAGAGCATTTTAACATATTTGGATTCATTGTTTTGGTTTTAAGGGCTGTGGTGCTTTGGTTATCCTCTTTTAGAGCCTCTTTGCTAATTGATACCTGCCCAGCGCTTGATGGTTAAGCTGGAAACATGTCCATATACATGAAGAGGTTATGTCTTCCAACCAGCTCAGTGATCTCCATGTGTAGGCAATACCGTGCTTGTCTGCAGAGCTGATCTAATGGGCTCAGGCTAACTCTCTGGGAGTCCCTATACATTAGATTGTAACCTGGTCAGATTTTTCCTTAAATAAAAACATAGCAAATGATTTGTTTCCACATCCAACTGATAACACACAGCACAACAACCTTATAGACTGATATGTGAATGTTATGTATATAGCTTGTGAAACTACGCCCCATCTATTGATACAGTATTTGACCCTTAACAAAATACAAGGGACTACCTGAAATTCTTTGGTTCAAAATCCCGCTCTGTGCCGACTCGTACGAGGGCTTGACATGTTGCACTATGTTGATCCTCCCAGTTTGTAGGTTATTCTTTCCTGTGTGGAGGCTGAAATACAAACTCTCTCTATCACACACACATAAACACACACCCTTTCCAGACACTTAACAGAATAAAAAGCTTTCTGGTGTTGTATTTTCAGAAGGCAGATGTGGGCTGTGATAATGGCTGATAATGGCAGTAAAGCATCATATCAGAGTGCAGAATGTGAACTCTCTTCTCACTTGTTATACCAACTGTGGGTTTTAGAGGGAGGTACAAGGAAGTTCCAGTAAAGAAAGAAACACACACACACACACACACACACACTTCTCTTTCAGCATTACTCAGTCCTCCTACTTGTTTTCCATGGCAGCACACAACAATAAACCTAAAGTGGTTAGTGTTGTGCACCAGTACACGGTAGAACGATGTGTTACATTAGTAATTTATAAATGACTCAGCACCAAATGAATTAATCAAATATTGAATCAAGGAAAAATGTTTTTGCGCTTCGAATCAAATAATTGTTTACAGACATGCCTTTTCCACCACAGTGTTACTTGGAGAACGCTAAAATTAACATGGTATGGTTGGCTGACTAGCAAAAAACAAAAAGTACAACCAAAGCTAATGGGAATGTGATCAGTTTTGCTTGTGCTGGTCAGAGATAACGGCTCATCTTGAAAAGTGAACAACTGATGGTGTCCCTGGAGGAAAATAACACGTTATCTCGAAGATTATTTGGATGCAATCTCTTGTCAGCATGGCCATCTTTTCAAAATTACAAATGCATTAAATAATGACTGATGGATCAGACAATATCATCCAAAAGGACATGCTGCTAATTCAAATGCTGTAGAATTTTGTGTTAAAATGTTTTTAGGTGCATATTTTGGGTTTTTGCTCTGTTCTAAAAAAATTTTTGATTTCAAGGGTTCTGTGATGGTCTGGTTTGCATTTTTCACTGTTTGTTGAAGCTTAATAGATTTAATTATTGATTTTTGAAATAATCAATGCATAAATTGATGATAACATGAAAAATGTCTTTAGTTACTTTTAATTTGCTATAAATGAGGGACAAAAAAAGACAAAGTGGTATGATGCCACGATATCAGTATTCCTATCTCACAGCAGTCACACCTTTCCGCCATCACATTCTGCTGTGAATGAATAGCTTCAACTCAAAATACAAGCAGGACCTTTTCTCCAGCTTTTGATTTGACCTTCCACCCATCTCTTCCCATTTTCTCTTACCTACAGAAAAATATTTATGCTCACCATCATTTGCACAATAGCAGTGTGTGCAAATAGAAAGATGAATGCAAACATGTTATGTAATTTATCCCATCCGGATTAATTGACCCCCACTCTCTGTTGATAGTTGCACTATAGAGTATAATAGTGCTGTTATTTAGTCACAGGATTGACACGGGCAACTGGGGTAAGAGGAGGTGCTCCCCTGATTCCTGTGGGACATCTTCCTTTCAACATGCATCAAACTGAAATAGTGGATACAATTTCTAAAAATGTGTAGCAGGATTTTGTTGAAGCAGAGAAAATGTGTGAGAGAGAGAAGTGAATGGATGAAGCACAGGCTAAAAAGAGAAAGGGGAGGAGAAGAAATGCAAAGCAGTGTGTGTGTGTGTGTGTGTGTGTGTGTTAAAAGAGAGAAACTAGAGGCAGGGGGGCTGGTAGACAAAAGTGAGAGAGGCAAAGGCAAGAGAGGAATGAAGAGGAGGAGGTGGGGAAGGCGGTGCTAACGCGGACGGTAGGGAAGGAAAGCTGAAAAGAGGAACAGTGGAGTGAAGTGAGAAGAGGAGGAGGAGGAAGAGAGGACAGGACAGGAAAATAAGGAGGCTTCCATTTGAAAGTCCTCGTGTTGGGATATGAAGTCCTAGAGCTGTGCAGAGGCAACGGCAGGAAGCAGGATCACTGTAGAGAAGAGGCAGAAGACGGAGGCTACAAAAAGAGGAGAGGCGAGGGCAATCTGAGGCAACAGAGACTGGAGTGACTGTGGGCTTTTTTTTCCATTTCTTTTCAAAGAGACAGAGACAAGTGGAAGCAGCGATGCAGAGCTCTCACTGGGGTGAGTGTGGAGTGAGAAAAGAGTGCGTGTTCATGCATGTGTCTGCATAAGTGTGTGATCTTAAATTCTCCAAACTCTGGCCCTCTTCATCCTGGTCTTCATTCAAGCTTGGCTTTGTTTACATGAATGCAAATTTGCCAGAGGAAACTTTGTATTCATGAACATTGTGCGTCAGTGTGAAGCCACTTAAAAGGGTGTCAACTGCGGAAATGCCATTAATGGAAGGTGTGTAACGGAAACAGTTTGAGACTTAAGTTGGGAGGCCTATTCACACAGAAACACTGATTTTAACAAGCCTGGAAAGCAGTTTAGCCTAAAAAAGTTGGCAGTGATTTCTAGAATCTGTATACTCTGAGATCTCAATACTGAAATGACAATGAACCCCTGGAAACTTGGTTTGTAGTTTTTTCTGTTAGAGATGGGGGCAGCTGGGTTACTCAGGGTCAGCTGACTGGCTTTGAATTAATGTTAGTTTCCTGAAGTTGTTAGAGCTCAAAATGAGTCTGGAGACTCCAAAGTACTAGCACAAGCAAAGAGTCCCGCGGGATTTGATCTGTTGAGGTGGGCTGATCGGTTTTTGGTTGTGTGTGAGTGCAGATTTTTCTAATCTTGACTCTGGGCAATCTGCTCATTTCAGACTGTTGGGGTATTGATTTGAAATTTCAGCCTGTAGAAAAGCTTTTCCACCTTCTGGACAGTTGGTGTGGAGGAGGAAGAAGGCGGAGGTAGTGGGTGATATTCAATCTGTCTGTGTGCACACACACACACACACACACACACATTCGCGTTGAAGATAAGAAAAAGCATGACGCAGCACACATGCTTCTACAAAAGCAGACAATTAGGCTGCATAGCAAAAGTGTAACCATACAAAATATGCTTTTGTCCAGAAGATTTTTTTTTATTTTTTATGACAAAGCACAGTGATAGACACAGGTTGCTGCTGTCTCTCTTCTTTACACATGTAATTACAAGACTCCTCGTTCACCTTGGGCCACATATTGTAGTTTTTCATCAAGTTTGTTATGGCCCAAGAGTGATGTGTCAGCAGATATGTTTATAGTTGAGGTGGTTAGAGGGGCGTCCATTCACTCACTTAACTCTTTGTAGTAGCTGCTTGTATGAGCGTGTCATGTTCTGGTTTCATTTGAGTGCACGCGGGAAGAAGACTGCAATTAGCCTGACTGTATTTTGACAGTGAGTTTAAAAAGACTGATGTTTCACTCCATAAAGACAGCAACTGTAAAATGGGCAGGTGTCGAGACCCCAACGCTGACGTAAAGTCTAGCTTCTGAGGTAGAAGAGAATGGGAGTGGGGGCAGAGATGGAGTTGATGGGTTACCTCATCTGCTCTGAACAAAACAAATGAGGTAAATGTGTGTTGCAGGTTACGTACGTAAACCTTTCCAGCTGTGTTGACTCATGCTTCCTGTGTGTGAGTATGGTGTGTATCTGTGCACACCTTTACAAGATACTAATGCTGCTCAAAATAAAAGGTGATGAAATTTCTTTGTTCTCAGGTTCTACTTTGGTTTCCCTCCCTTTCCTGCCCTATAGTTGGACTGATGGTGCACATTGTGTCTTTTCAACATTACAGGGACCTGGACAGGAAAACAGACCAAACACACACCACGTTTGGGTACTAAGTTAAATTTCTATTAAATTTAATATTTGGAAAGGCTACTTGAATCAGAAGAGAGAATAACAACCTCTCAGTTTAGTATTTATTTACACCAATCTTATTAAAGTAAGAGGGTTTTTTTTTTCAAGCTATTTTTGCTTTTACTTCTACAGCTTCAAAAGAGAAAATGAACCATACCGTGGTTAATAAATATTACAGGGCAATGACAAATTTTGTGGCACTTATTTGGCACCTTTTACGCACAGTGCCTCTGTGGTTTAGGTGTGATACTGAGTGAAATAAAATTGGAACATATTTGTTTTTACTAAGATGTCTTCATGCCCCATCAAACACCCACAGATTGAACAACCCAGACAAGCAAATTCAAAACAATCTGATAAAGAAGTGGAAAGCAATCAGATAGGATAAGCCAATTCTGAATTGGATTTGGATTCAAGCTCTTTTATGTTCCAGTTATCCTGTCGACTGAAATCTTACGCCAGGTGTTTATGTAAAGCCTTTCGTTGAGAAGCATGATGGAACACTGAAGGAGGTTGGACAGACAGAGAGACACAGAAACACAGAAAAAAAGAGAGACAGCGAGAGATTAGAAGTCGGCCTGGCTTCTGTTCGGTTTGCTGAATGAGTGTTTTCCATGCCAGTCTGCCCCCTCCATCTCTCTCAGATTTACAGCGGTGCGGACAATATGTCTGAATATGTCTGCACATGTGCTTCTTGTGCCATGTCAGATATTTTCTCAGATGAGTGGAAGTGAATTATACATGGAAGCTGGCACAGTTAAACTGAGTCGTCACTGCTTATGTAATAGCTGCTGTGGAACTCATTTGCCTAGCTGTATTTAGTAACACTAGGTGTGTGTGTGTGTGTGGGTGGCAATAAGTGTGTTAAATTCTGCTTCATCAATGATCAGTGATTTCTCAAACAAGCTGTGACACCTTTGCTGAAGTGTTTAAAAAATGCTGAGCCATGCCAGATATTGTAGCCTACTTTTCCTTACTGAAGCTTGGCCGTAAATAAACAGCTCTCCTACAGTAATTCATCCCGTCATTGCACTGCCTCAGTCTCCCTCACACTGTGGGTCATGTTGTCAGTCAAAGTGTTGTTGCTTTCAGGGTGAGGTAACAGGCCCTTTCTCTCTGCTCTCTGCCCTCTGTTAACTGAAACAATGGCCTTCCACAGTTCATACAGCCAAAGCAGCGGGAGGGGGGGGGGGGGGGCAAGTTTAGGAGGGAAAACTTTACTCTCCTCTCCAGACAATGAGAAATCAGCACAGCCTGGAACACCAGGATTTTCCAAAATATACTCCAGTAAACATGTTAAGAGAGGGGAAAAACTGCTCCAGCACTGATAAGAAATTGTGGTTGCTTCTTCTAAGTCCATGGTCATTGATCCTGGCAAACAGTAGTCCATTGGCCAGACTAATCCCTGTGTCTACCACTGGCATTCTCAGTATTTCCACTGTCTGTAGGTCTGACCACTGACCGCCGCTAGATAACTGTCAGTGGCTGGAAAGCCTCCTGGAAAACCCAACATTTTGAAGGGGACCAGGAATGTGAACCATCTTTCCCTTTTTCACGTACTGTTGCCTCAGTCTCCTCCAGCACCAGCTCACTGTAAACAAACTTCAGCTCAGCTGTGATTAAAGGCCAAGTCTGCTATTGTAGTGCTTTTTGGCACCAACTGAAAAGTGTCCATGGCACCCACCGTTTTCATTGATCTGATCATTTTTGATTTTAGGCAAGATTTTACCAATTTCATGGGCAAACATTTTACCATGACTCCTTCAGTTCTTTGTGCCTGTTTATACTCTTGTGGAGAAACTAATGGGGCGGCACATGGCTCATTTCAAACTGGACCCATAAATAAGCATGTGAGTGGCAGTTTGTACCCCTAAATGACCATAGTGTTTTCACAAGGCTGTGTCACTGCTTTCATGTCATTGATGTCCACTGCATCCTTTACAAAGGATGGCAGCCCACTCCCTCTGTAAACCCCCACAGGGACTTTGTGAGTTTCTCTGCAGTTATATGTGTGTGCAGTCGAAAGAGGGAGAAAATGTAGTCGCTCCACTCTGCAGCAGACTCTTGGGTCTGAATTGAAGCCTAATGCTTTGAGATGCTAAAGAGCCAACCTGCCCGCTGTCAGTTTTTCAGCCACGCACACACTAGACTCCCTCATTCAATTATTCACTCATTCTTCCTTCCTTCCTTCATTCCTTCCTTCCTTCTTTCCTTTTCCCACTATTCCTGTCTATCTCATTTCACCCTGTGCGTGGCCTCTGCTGCTATGGCAACGCCTCCAAACAGAGCTAAAAGTCTGCAACACCAACAAGTTGATTGTAAAAGAAAAGGAAGGGGGGAAAAAAACTAGGCCCAAGGAGAACCTGTTGCCAATTACTTATGCACAGACTCACTTTTTAGAACACGTATTCCCACCACAGCAAACCCTCTTTAAATAAGGCAGAGCCCTGCAGCAGCCTGGACGCTCAAACTCACAACTTTTGTGAAGCTACATTGTCAACAATGTTACTTTGCCAAAGAGGACAAAGTCTCACTGGGTTGAGTGAAAGACGGTTTGGCACTGAAATGAAGGGTTAATGAGGAGTGAGGTTTGCCTTAGTTCAGCAATCACAAACACACACACACACACACACACACACACACACACACCGTAAGACCTCAAAGCCGAGCCATGTGGGGGTAGGTGACAGTGAGTGGCCACTCAGACAGACAGTCATTGTTTTGGAATGGAGGCATAATATAACCTCAGGTCGTCTGGCAAAACATTCAAAGGCTTCTCTCATTTTACAGTGGAATCGGCTGGCTTCATTACAATACCATTTTCCTGCCTGTTTGAAGTATAATTGTGGATTTTCAGTAAGTAGATGCGTGACAAATAAATAGAAGGGTAGATTAGGTGTGGAGTGATTGCCTTGCTGAGGTATTGTGTGTGTTAATGTGTCTCTGCCTTGCCTGTACTTGTGGATTTAATTTTGCTAGCAACCAGTGAGGGTTACTGTGACCCACCTACCCAGTTGATTTCTGTCTTACCTCACCCTCTCTGTCTGTTTTTGTTACTCTCTCCTGCCACTAGGATCGGTTACCCAAGTGGCATATTTCTGCTGGTCTGCACAAGCTCTTGATTTCACACCATACTCTCTCAATAACCTGCTTTATTTTAAAAACCTAAAAAATGTTAAATTGGGCCTCACTTGCGAAAAGCTACTGTACACCGAGAACACATCAAAGAAGAATAAACCTTTGTTTATGAATGGTTCTGATTGTCACTCCACACATATATTTTTAACCTTAAATATCCAGCAACTGCTCTGATCTGACCATTTTATACTTCCCACCAGTTGCTCTCACGTTTGCATGAGGTTAGTCACACTGTGGTGTTGTTAAAGAAGGAGCAGATGAAAATCTAGCTGCATACACCAGTAAGCATGGGAGAATGGACGGGGAGAGAGTGTCAGGAGCACAGTGGAGTAATAATCCGGCACAGGAAGAAAGGAAATTGGTGAAAATGAACAGGAAGAGGAAAGATAGATGAAAGTGGAGGAAGAAGGTGAAAAACCCTAAAACACAGCTGTTCATCAGGAAGATGCCACCTTTACCAACAGCTAAAGCTGCTCTAATTAGGATCCAATGGTAGTGATCATACACAGAGTGATGGCTATGTAGTTTCCCTCAGCTCTGTGGAGCATTTTTAGCATTTTCAGCTCATTGTTTCAGCAGTTGTTTTCAGTGAGAGAACTTGTCTTTTATTGTGGAAAAAAAACTCAAGCCTGCTGACAATGGTCAAATGTTTGGAAATCAGCAGGAGAGGAGATGGATTAAAAATGTCTCCCTTCACATTTGATTTTGTTAGGAGACCTTAAGGTGCTCAGACCCTGGTGTCTGTGTGCTCTCCAAATAATGACCAAATAGGATTATAGATGCCTGGTTTTCCCAGGAGCTCAGACCTCTTTGGAGCCTCTCTCTGGACTACCTGGTATTGGAATTCCCCTAAACCCCTGACCATCAACCCCACCCACCCGGCCTTTGTGTCCCCGCTTTTAAACCCCCTTCTTTTTCTTCTCTGTTCTTCTTGCTTTCCTTACTCCATCTTGAGCGCAGCGGAGTCCCCAGAACAGCTTTGAGGTTGCGTGTGAATGCAAGGGGCGATCTGCTGCTGCGGAATAATGGGCTTCCTCTTTTGGGTAATACTGCCGTTATTACCAGACTGATCATAATGGGATTATTTCCCCATCACAAACCCCACTTCTGGATCTTGTTAAATAGATACCTGGGAACTTTTTTCTTCTGTCAGTCCTGTTCTTATTCATATATGAAGTTGGTGTCATGTGTAGGGTAAACTCTCACCACCACTTGCTTTATTTCCACTTCCTCTCACAGCTAGTGTGGTTCCCTTTATACCATTCAGCATCATTTAATAGTTTTACAGTGTCAGGATGTGTTGTAAAGTGCCCGTG
This sequence comes from Remorina albescens, assembly GCA_034769265.1. Lineage (NCBI taxonomy): Eukaryota > Metazoa > Chordata > Actinopteri > Carangiformes > Echeneidae > Remorina > Remorina albescens. The sequence continues at coordinate 9,465,618 of CM068491.1, read as the reverse complement.
GTTTGACCCCATAATAGCTGGCTGCAACACTACAGCAGTTTATTTTTGAACATCGACTCAAATACCCTGCTGAGAGAAACGCCTCATGAAAGACTATCAGAGTGATTTCAGGCACTTGAGATGTTTTCTATTTTTAGTGACAATGACTGGTTTCTCTCTTGTGCTGCTGACAGCAAAAGAGGATGCATGTAATGTTGAAGGTGGAGGAAGCAATGAGGGCAGATGCAGAGATGGTAAAGGTATTTTCACTATCGGAGGAATGCATGCTAAGGAAGGAAGCTTTAATATGGGTGTTTCAATAACTTTTAAGAAATAGCCAGTGAGCAACATCAGAGGGTGAAAGTAGCTTTTCAGATTTGTTGCCTGAGTAGCCAGGACAAAACCAGACCCTTGGAGGTCACAAGGGTGGGAGGACAGAATCAGACCAGCTCCCCTCCTCTCATCAGGGGGTCAGAGGACTAGGGCTGAGGGGGTCACGCTTGACGGTCTCAGGGGGTTGTTTCTATTATGGTTGCCTGAGAGGTGCTTGTCAGGGCTGGGAGTGAAGAAGAAATGGGAAGCGCGGAATAAAGAGGTGGAAGGAGGGTGTGAGTACTCATTATTTTTGGCATTGGAAGTGATCACATATCACACAGATCTTTAATTCCTTAAATCATGTGTACTCATGAAACCTGTCTCCTCCCCCTGACAAGTCCTCACAGACATCCTCACAGTTTAGTCAATATAGAGTCATCTGCTAGGAACTGAGCCACCTTAATGACTGAGCAAATAATGGGCTCAACTCCATGTTTACTGTATGTGCCCACCCCTCAATTCCCATATAGGGCTATGATAGGACCATCATGACACCTCAAGGCAAATAGGAAAATTAGGACTTTGTGACAGTGTTGCCTGCAAAGTGCTCATGGTGTTCACATAAAAAGTTACAAAAGTAGGAAAAGGAAAAAGAGGAGTTGGAGAGAGAAGTTCCAAATTCTGACTTAATTGATGACGGCTGAATTATCTGTGTTTCAATCACGCTGTATGTTTGTATATAAATGTGGCACAAAGTTTCTGTTTACATCCATTTTCTTAAATTTTACATGAACCCAGTTATTGCGTATTGGCCTCTGAGTGCCACTAAACCGTGACCTATAGCTCAATGCTGTCCCTGAATGCCTCCTTTTGGCACAAACAGCACTGCTGCTGCTTCACTGCCTGTTTAGATGTGCACAAGCCATTTCCCAGGAATGGCAAAAAAAAGTGCTATATGATCTAATCCTTTAATTAATTTCTGCTTTAGAATACCAAACAAACCCTCTTGTCCTTTTGGGCATTTATTTATCAATCTCTTCTTTTGGGACTTTCATGATTGATGTAGTCCCTGATGGATCCATTTTGTGTGTAGGGATGTTCATGTACATGGATTGTGTGAGTCTATGAGTGTCAGTTTGTATGATTACGTTAGTCATGGCAGACTGTGTGCAGCCATAGCAGCCGCGGATTATTCCACTTGGCCAGACGGATTTGGGCTTGGCACGACAGGCTCAGGATATGTGTCCTCTCTCACTGTCCCTGCAGGCAGCTAACACTGATAATGCTATCTGCAAATGGAAGACTTAATCTGCTGCCACTTTTTGTGTTAGTAATATGTATCCATGTTTGTCATCCTAAAAGTAGTGGAGCAACCAATTGAGTCTGTTATTCATTTCTTTGAAGATATTTTGATAGGCATGTGAGCATCGTGATCATGAAGCTACAAAATTACTAGATTTCAAACGCTTTTAAATGTGATGCACAGATTTCTGCTCACTGGGTTCACTTGAGGACATTCAGGGAAATCAGAGGGCAGCTGCAGACGTGATAGCCATGACTCATTCTCTCTCCTGTCTGTATCATCCTCAGTTTCTACTAAATCCATTCTCTTTTTTCATCCTCCTGCTTTTTTAATGGCATTGACAAGCAGCAGCGGCTTCATGATAGATGTAGTGTATTTAATGAGAGATGAGGAGGGGGGTCCTGAGACCTGTTCCCTCAAGAAAAACATATCAAACAGCTGCAAAGTGGCTGTGGCTAATGAGTTTTGTGAGTAAAGACACACCGAAAAATCAATAAAAAATGTGACTTTGCTGTTGCAAAGAGGATAGTTTTTAATCTTAGCAAGTTTTGACTTATGTATTTAATAGTTGTAACACAATTACAGGCAATATCATTTAAGAATAAATATAAGATGATTTGCTTTGTAAATACCACATGATGTTTTTCACACACGGATGAGATGTCAAACACAAATCACATATTTCTGCTGACCTTTGAAGGAAAGCCATTTAATAACAAATAGAATGTTTATTGAATCTACTCAAGACACAGATATGCAACCACCAGCAGTATATTTGTCATTTCAATGTGTCATTAACAAAGAGTAGAGGCGGCAAACTGGAATCAAAGCTCCCTTTATATGTTACTACCTGTAAATTGTAGGTCGCCTTAAGGTAAAGTTTGGTACTCCAGCTATTGCCCTTTTATTGGTTTTGTTCTATATAAAGCATTTATTTCATTACACTTAAGCTGCGGCAAATGGGGAATGTCATTAGCTTTGCAAGTAGTTAGTCATAAATAGACCAAACAAGAGGTATAACAATAGCTTTCTCCCCATCTCTGGAAATAATAGGAAAAAGTAAAACCTAAATTCAAAAACAATACTGAGTCATTTCTCACAGTTAAAGCACTTTCTTTTTCTTGTGTATTAAACTAAACTGCCTCCACATTTTTTGACTGTATACTTTGAAAGACAATAAGAAAGTTCAGAGTCATCGTATAATCTCTTTATCTTTATGTGTGGCATTACAGCCACAATACTTGGTGCTCTGTTAGATATTTGCAAGTGCTGCTCTGTGCAGCCGCCTTGGCTGAGTCCTATTAGGAAAATTGAGTGGAAAAACTCATACATGAATACGACTGTTACATGTAATAGTCGCATTTGTTGCATCCAGAATATGAATGAAAAATCTTGTCCTGTCTTTCTCTCATCAGAGTGTGTGGTGTGTCTGACGCTGTTGGGCTGCCATGGCTCTGGTTCAGGCACTACCTTTAACCGTGACTGACCACCCCAATCCAGGCCTCGAAGTCCAGCAGTGCCGGCCGCTATCTTCCCACTCCTCCTCAAGCCCTTGCTCTGGCTCTTGTGGGCCGTGTAGCTCTGGGTCAGCCATGGGTTCTGTCAGCAGTCTTATATCAGGCCGGACGTATCAGGAGAAACACTGCCGGGCTGCCAGTGAGTTCAACACTAAACCACGCCGCTCCACGCCGGCTACCAGCTGTTTCCGGCTTCAGGATAACACCCTCCGCAGCGGGAGCTCTCTAGAGCAGCTGCTGGTTATCAGCAATCAAACGCAGCCTCAGGTCCAGGTCCTGCCTCCACCGCTGCCCACCAAAAAACAGCCTCGGCCTGGTAATTCTGCTGGAGCAGTGGGTGGTGGCACTAATGGGAACTTTGCATATGCCAGTGATGAAGTGGTGGTTGGAGATTGGAACGACAACCTGGTGGTGGCAGCTGCAAGCCCCTGCAGCGACTCAGAGGACCAAAGAGACAACAAGGCTCTGAACGGCAACATTGCTGGGCCTCCTCCCAAACTCATCCCAGTGTCGGGACGATTAGAGAAGGTAAGAGGATCAAAAAACGTGTTATAAAAATCATGTGTTGGTCAGGCAATAGTACTTTGTGTTATTTATTCACTGATGAGTCCTACAGGCCAACTAATACATCAATTTTGCCTACATTGTTGTTGTACTGAAGTGAACACAGGCCAAAGACGTGTGTGCTGTTATAGTCTTGAAGTCCATATCTTAATGTCCACTTAAGAATATTTTACAGGGCTTTAAACTATGTCAAAAATCAATAGCCTTTTATTTGTTTTCTTAAATTCTTCACCCTTAAATTCCTATATCTGCCTCAACTGTTTACAAAATATATTTAGGGCAATACAACAGTAGAAACTACACCATTTAAAGTGTTTAAGCATCCCTGCGGACCCTGTAAACGCTGCTAGGTAAGAGACTATGACAAAATTGTGTTCCTTAATTACAGCTCAAGATTACAAACTGGCATCAAATATCATAGCAAGAACTTTTTTTCTCTCTGCTCTCCTGGGGATACACACAGTACTCATGAAACATTAACAGAAACTTCAGGGTTTCTGCAGCGTGTGCTGACGTGTTTTACTGCGGATTACCGCAGTGGTCTAATTGGCTATTTATTTCCATCGATTCAGAGGGAAGCTTAATCACTGGGCTGACAGGCTCGGATGGATCATTTGACAGTTACTCACCTTGCAGACACATCATGATGAATGTCAGCACTTGTTTACATTCAGTGACGTAATTACTGAGCCCAGAGGAAGACTGTTAAGAAAAATGCTTACAGAACATGGGAGGAGGATTTTAACCACTCTGTCTCCTTTCCCTCTTCTCTCCTCCCTGTTCTTTTTTTCTTTGCCTTTAATCAGATTTTTTTCTTCTGTCCTCTCCCTTTTCTCTTTCTCCTTCTATTTTGATAGGAAATTCATTAAGAAAATTGCTTAATGACGGCCATGAATATCAATTAAACTAATCTGAGCCTGGAGGGCTGACCTGCCAGCATATCACTAACCCTTCTCTAATGAATTTCGTTCAGCCGTTTCTAATTAGCGCAGCTTAGTTCTTATCAATTACTAATGCTGTTTTTAAAACATTTTTGTACTTTCAGAACATGGAGAAAGTGCTAATTCGTCCTACAGCATTCAAACCCGTCGTTCCCAAGAACCGTCACTCTGTTCAGTACCTGACACCACGGCCAGGAGGCAACAGTCTGTCAGAGAGCCAGGCCAGCCTCAACCTCCTACTGCCCCTAGCAGGATCCGGTAGCACCAGCAGCGCTAATGGCAATGGAGGGAGCAGCAGTTCCAGCTTCGAAGGGAAACGCAACTCCTACAGTGGAGGTCGCAATGCTCGGAGCAGCCAATCCTGCTCCATGTCCGATTCAGGGAGGAACTCTCTCTCTAGCCTCCCCACCCACAGCAGCACAGGCTATAGTCTGGCCCCCAGTGAGGGCTCTAGCTCTGGGTCTGGCTCTGGGGGGCAGCTGGAGCCAGTCACAGGGCTGGGCCGAAACACGTCGGGTGGAAGTGGGAGCCACGGTCACACTAACTCAGACAGTGGGCGTTCCTCATCCAGCAAGAGCACAGGCTCTGGGTCACTAAGTGGGCGCGGGCAGCCCCTGTCAGACAGTGGATCCTGTGGCCATTCACCACCACCAGTAGAGGGCTATGAGATCGTGGTGAGGGAGCTGGAGGACAAGCTGAGGGAACGAGACCTGGAGCTCCAGCAACTCCGAGAAAATCTGGATGAGAATGAAGCTGCTATCTGCCAGGTGATGTATAAAGACATTCACCTCATCACACTGACTGAGCCTCCAAATAGATAATTTGATATTCTGTTACTACGGATGTGAAGCTCACATATTTCATTTTGCTCTGAAAGGTATATGAGGAGAAGCAGCGTCGCTGTGAAAGGGAAATGGAGGAGCTAAGGCAGAGTTGTGCAGCGAAGATGAAGCAGGCTTCGCAGAAGGCCCAGAGGGCTCAGCAGGTGCTACAGTTACAGGTATGTTCAGCATTTACAAACCACTCAAAACATGAACAATGCTCACTATTATGATTACTATATAATCAGAAAGCTTTCCTGTTTATGTGATGAATCTGGAGTGTGCATGTTTTACCTCAGATCACAATATGTGTTTTAGTATGTAAAATATTTTAAAATAACTGTGTGTTGTCAGGTATTTCAACTCCAGCAAGAGAAAAAGAAGCTGCAGGAGGACTTCTCTTCTCTGCTGCAGGACAGAGAGACGCTGGAAAGGAGATGCGCCACCATCCAAAGGGAGCAGACCCAGCTTGGACCAAGACTGGAGGAGACCAAGTGGGAGGTGGGTCGGTTAAAGTAGCCAACTGGGAACTGAACTGTCCCTGTTTGTTTCTAAAAGAAGAGCTGTTGCATGTTATTTCCCACCTCTTTCCCCTCCATTCTCCTTTGATTTCTCTACTGTTGACTCACTAATAAAAGCTAAAAATGCCGTCAAAACAGAGTCAAAGATGATGCCTAGCAATTTTAAATCAACCTTTGTCCATCTCTCCCTTTAACTCTGTCTTTCATTTTGGCTCAGGTGTGTCAGAAGTCAGGAGAGATCTCCCTTCTGAAGCAGCAGCTGAAGGAGATCCAGTCAGAGCTCAGCCAGAAGGCAGGTGACATTGTGATGCTCAAGGCTCAGCTAAGAGAAGCCCGTTCTGAACTGCAAGCCAGCCAGGTTCGATCCCAAGAGGCCCAGACAGCCCTTCGGACACGATCACTGGAGCTGGAAGTTTGTGAGAACGAACTCCAGAGGCGCAAGAGCGAAGCCGAGCTCCTCCGGGAGAAAGTGGGACGTTTGGAAGAGGAGTCATCCCATCTCCGTGATACCCTGACAAATCACAGCGGGCCCTCTTTGCTCGGAAATACAACCATGAAGGCGCAGTGCATGAACCTGGCCATCCAACAGGGTAGAGGAGGGGTAGGAAGGGGCGGTCCCAGTCCTTCCATCTACCGCGATGGGGAAGAGGCTCATCTGGTCTGGGGAGGAGAGAGTGATGAAGCAAAGGCACAGAGGCAGAATGCAGAAGCAGTGTTTGGACTCAGGCAGCAGGTATATGTTCCTACAATACATTTATTCAAATACCATGTTATTGCTGTAATTGTTGTTTTTAAATTAAGTATTTACGCAATATGCTATTTTATACCTCAGCTCCATCAGGGGAATGTCCTGGTTACTCCACTACGTTAATTTCGTTTATATGGTTCTTGATTTGCAGCTTGAAATTGAAGCTCCACCTCAACTGGCATTCATTTTTCTAGATAATGAGCCACTTTAACAGTGTAGTTTCTAACATCTCCTCCATCTCTTCTTCTCAGGTGGACAGGCTAAAGGCTGAGCTCATGTACGAGAGGAGGACTAGTGAAGAGCAACTGTCACGGTTTGATGATGAGAGGAGAGTGTGGCAGGAGGAGAAGGAAAAGGTAACAGGGAGGAAGGAAATTTGTACAAACAAGCTAACCTAACTCAGCTAACTAAATCAGCGGTTAATTCATAGATGTAGAGATGGAAGGATTTTCTGTAAACTTCCACTTACTCATATATAATATTTTATATAAATATTTCATCTTTTCCTCCTCAACCCAGGTAATCCGCTACCAGAAACAGCTGCAGCAAAACTACATCCAGATGTACCGTCGAAACCGCGACCTGGAACGAGTGATGAGGGAGCTGAGTCTGGAGCTGGAGAACAGGGACATGGAGGATTATGAAGTTCACAGTGGCAGCAATGACATCCACTTTGAGGAAATCACTGCCACTGAGATCTAAACACACACACACAGTCATTTACAATAACGTACGCAGAAACACACAGGATCACAATGCACAAAAAAAGATGTACAAAGATGTAACCAAGACATTCAACTCTTCAGCACAGCTTTACCTGGACCACTGACAGAGCACTCACTACGTGTCACTTTCCAGAGGGAGATCTCCCAAAGGGGATTTCTTACTTCCTGCTAAAAGATGTTCTTCTGTCAGTTGTCAAGATGTCTGCCATTGGCACTGTTAATGGTTTTTATCCCACTACAAAGCCAGCACAAAGACTTTTTCCTTCTGTGGGAGCAAATGACGTTAAAAATGTTTCTTTCTTAGACCACATTCAAATCAGGGTATTGAACATTGATGTGAACTTAAAGAAAAAAAAAACTAACTATGTGCACACCAGTCTGGTCAAAGCGCAGTCACACTTTGCTTGGTAGCACACGAGAATATTCCCCTGGCCACCAGCACACATGTTTTTGACAGTATTGCCAACAACATCAGCACCAGCCAACAACAACAGCTGGCTATTAATGATGACCTCATCTCCCGTCCAAACTGTGCTCATTGGTGACACAAACAAACGCTGGTTCTCCAAATAATTGCTAAAAGGAAAAATATAATAACTGCTTTTATTTGACAGTATTGAGAGGATCAGCAGTTTATTTCTTTTTATAGAAAAAAAGGATAGTTTTGTTTTGGAAGTTTTCCTCAGCAGTGTGTATTAGTGAAGGAATGTATTGTGACTGTTACCACTCCAGAGAAATGCAGTATAAATGTTCATCACTGGCAATGAAAGAATCTAACTACTTAGGGAAACATTGTTTTATTTTGCACAACTTCCTTGCTCTTAATTCTTTCCAATCATTCAACTTAAACAAACCAGTTTTAACATTTGGCTCCTGGTTTGCTTACATGTGGACATCTTATTCTTTACTTTCCCCAAACCGCAGAGGACATCAAACGTTGAAAGGAAATGCTTTAAGGGAACGCCAGTCGTGTTTTCCAGACCACCAAGTGTCTCGAGCAATGCATCTACTCATTCACAAGCTCTGAGATAAACATTTACATTTTATATTTATTTAGCACTAACAAGAAGAGTGTAGCAAAGAATATATCACCTTCTTACTCAACTATTTTTATAACAATAAAAAGCAGCTCAGTAGTCTAGTCTCAGTAGTAATAAAAATTGAGCATTTTCTTTCAGTTTGGTCATCATATCACTGAAAGTTTTTAGCTGGTGTTTGAGCCGAAAGCATGCTTATTCAAAGTTTCCACTTATTCCCTTTCTTTCCCATTAGCACTCTTTATTTAGCTTTTGGCAGCCCAAAGCCAAATAACGCTTCTAAAGTCTTCCTGTTCTCCCCTAGACTATAATCTTCTACAGGTAATGAGACTGGCATGTCTGCATGTCTTTGTTATATCAGATTTCAGAAGAGGCTAGCTAAGATAGCTGTGAGTTGGGAATTTGCAGATGCAGTAGCTTCAGCACTGGATGTCCTGAATGCAGGTCAGCTGTTAAAGCCCTAAATATAAACCGCTGAGGATGTTAACATTTGCAGCTGTGGGGATGCTTTGTTTTCCCGCAGCAGAATGGCGGGTCTCTATGGATCTATGGATCTATTGACTAGTGGGCTGAGAGCTTTTATTTTACAAAGAGTCTATATCATGGAATAATAGTTAAATGGAAATCTATGTAAAGGACAAGATGTTGTATATTTTTTTATATATAGCACCTGAAGATATTTTGTTGTGGTATTGGTATAAGTGTGGGTTTAATATACAAAGTATAAAGACTGTGTGTGTGTGTGTGTGTGTGTGTGTGTGTATATCTGTCACATACCAATACTTCAAACGATGGATCAATCGTAAAAGGAGGCAGCAGCATAGACAGAGTGCTCCTAATACTGTAATGCATGAAAATCTGTTTACATTATATAATCAGTGTGACACACATGTACACTCTCTGATGACCAAACTTTATAGCTTGTGAAGCATAAAGGGCTTCTATTTGGCATAGTTTTGACCTGCTGTGTCTCTGTTTTGATTGATCTTTCACGTGATTATCAGTATCATAAAATCATACCCATCCATGTCTTTATCTTTGCGCTTTTGTGCATGTCATCCGTTTATAAATGCATGAGACGAGTGATTTACGAGTGACTTCTTCATCAAGCTGAAGAAAGTTGGGGCTGATCTGAACCAAGAAAGTATTATGTTTTCCATCTCAGAAAATTCGATTCGCTTGCACCCATTTGTCTGACTTTACCACATTCAGTGTTTCTGGAAAAAAAAAAAAAAAAACCTCTGAATTGCGCCTACATTTTTAAAGAAAAACAAAAAGCCAAGAGAACTGTCTTATGAATAGAGTAAGTTGGGTTTGCCCCACCATATTTACCAGACCTAGACTGTTACTCATCACTACAGATGCAGCACAGGTACAGAATAACAGCAAACACTGGTGCTGCAAATCAAACTGAAAAGTGCTGCGTGTATCGGAGAGTTTTTTTTTTTTTTTTTTACATCTCAGTTGTCTTTAATGTTCCATAACCATTTTCTGTGTAAATATGTAAAACACTAAATACTATAACAGAGTGACGTTGTCTTTTATTTAGACAAAGTGTCTATTATGTAGCCACTGTGATTAGACCAAAGTAACGTAATACATTTATTTTTTTGTGGCTTTTTTGTTTTCATCCTTTTGTGTGCATTTTTTAATATGTTTGGTTATGTTTTATCTTCATTAATTCATAAACTATGTAGTTATCCTTGTATATTTTTACGTGTACATTTATTGTACAAATTACTGTGTTTTTAATTAAAGAACAAATTGTCATACTTCAAATTCACTTCTGATTTGAGTGTTTTGGTTTTTTTTTTACCTGAAACGTCAATGGGGACAAAAGTGTGCTTAATTAGCAGATACTGCATTAAAGTCAAACATCTGAAGCATTTTGTAATATCTCAAAGGCATAGACAGACTCAGTTTCATCTTAAAATTTAATTGCATGTCTGCAGTAAGGCATTTCACCTTGAGCTTTTCTAGCACTTACTCAGTATTTTATCAATGTTTTTCCTCACTGGTCAGCTGCAGGAGTAAGGCACTATGCACGCGATATTCCAGTTATCTTGCCGCTCATATCTCCTTCAGCTTACTTTGATTCAAACTATGCCACCGGCTGCTGCGTCCTGCATTTCTCATTGACATGTTTTTCCAACTCCTCCACATGTCTGCATAAACTCAGTCCACAGCATGGTGTAATTAAGCCTCTAAAGTGGCAGGCTGCTCCAGAGCACAAGCACTTCAGCCAGAAAAATACAGCACAAAAATTACTGAGCAGCAATTTGTAATAATCCCCAGAGACATCCACTAAACCCAAACTATCAGTTTTGACATAATACAGGGGTTTAATCTGGGTATAAATCTATAAATCTCATAACGCAGGCATGGTTAATCTCCCTCTGGCAGGCCTGCAGGACTGCTGGACTGAGATCCTTCAACTAAAATGCACAGACCACTGGTTTCATAATCAGACAGTGATCAGAGGTCAGGGCAAGGTTGCCACGTGTCAAATAGTGGCATAATTGAAACCAAGGAGAAGTTCTTGAACCTCACGATTTATCATATAAAACCCTTTAGAAAACACAATAGGACTTATTTTAATTATGTTTATATGCAATGTATGGGTTTGGTAAAACATTATACAGGTTTATAAAAGTTTTCTCGTTCCTTTGTTTCAGACGAATCTTTGTGTACTTCTTGTCACAGCTCAAACTGATGCTTCTGTGCATCTATTCCTCTCAACCATGACCAGAGCTCTACCTGTCTCATATTTTCTTTAATGGAGTGAATTTTGTATTTTATTCACTCCCACAGGAAGTGTAGGTCTCAACGTCCTTCATGCATCATGGTTGTGAGGCTCAGAGGTTAGTCAGCCAGTTTGCTGTGGCTGGGGGGTGGTGATAGGAACCTTGACCACAAAAACCATGGGGTCTTTTGCCTTGTTGCCGAATGCACGTCGGATCACGTCCACTGCATGCTGATGGGTCACTCCCTGCAGCACCTCTCCATCCACGGACAACAGCTCATACCCTGCCTGGAGGTGCACACAAGTAAATATGACATATGCTCCATGTCAATTTAAAATTGACAAGTAAAAATGATCATATTTCATGGTTATACTAGTCTTGTTTTCCTCTGTGTGTGTGTCTCTTTTTCTGTAGCAATATGTCTCAACAAGCTTATAGACAGTTTCCATAAATCTACAGTGATTGTGTCCCCATAGCCAGAACTTGATTTATGCCACAGAGAATTGGGGCTCTCCTGTTGCTTTAATATATTCACACCGAAGGCCTTCACAAGTGCACATAAGAAGTTTCCCCTTAGCACAAGGTTGATGAGAACAGAACATACACTGAGACAATCACACACACACACACACACCGATTTAGGAGTGTTGGCTCAGTATTTCCTGCAGGATGTGAGCAGAGAGTGGTGAATCTTTGGAGCCCTAAGGAGAGGAACTTCCTCTGATGTCATCAGCGTTTGCCAAGGATGCACCTGCCTCATGTGCTCAACCTCAGTTTAGGTTACCAACACAAAACACAGATACGCGCAAGGCCAATGGCCATTGTTGTATCACCACCAATCATGGCCTTTTCCTTTCCCTTTTCCCTTTTCCTTTCCAGTCATTAGACACAGAGTTGATTTTTTACCTTCACTCTTGAGCACATTATTCAATTACTGGCCACATATATTATGGTTGCATTGAAGGCGATTAGATCTGCACTGCCTTGTGTTGGTCCTGATGCATTTTCCTACAGCTCATCAGTCTGGTGTCATACTGTCAGATGAACCTTATAGTCTGCCATGAGAGTAATATAAAAAAGATTTAGCTCCATTTGACCAGCGAAGAGATTAAAAATTGCTTTTTTCATTTTTGAAAAGTAATTTTTTGAATGAAATAAATCATGGTCTAATCTCTCCCATCCTCTTTACAGCCATTTATGGAGTGCTTTATGAGGTTTTCTCTTCTCTAGCCAGTCCTTGTAATTTTCACAAGCGATGTTACAAAAATAACATTGCTTGTGAAAATTACTACAGATTGCAGGAAAGGATCAGTGAATCATTCATTCACTTACCAGGCTATTAAAAATTTATTCAACGAGATTATTTAGCTAAGGAAAAGAGGTATGTTGTCAGGTGGCAGTTTAATAGGAAGACAATCAAAATTAACAGTGCTCAAGATAACAGCTCTGTTCATGAAGGTGATAATGTTAAGGTTTTGTAGAAACTGTTTAAGGGAGAGAAGGGTTCATTCAATTGTACAGTCATTTTGGAGGCTGTGTTGCATTAGACAGTTTCTGTTATTTGTCCACCCATTTCTTCAGTAAAAGGAGAAAATAATTCACAGTGAAATACACACATGAACAATTGGCCGCAGGTTCTTACAGTCTATTGATTACAGACAGATGACACATCAGATAAAATCTAATGAACACAAACAAAAAATCCATACAACATTCCCCACTGTCTGTTATCATCTGGGTCTAAGGAAACAGGATGCATGTTAACACTAAACTACAGATGGGTCTCATTTCCCTCTGCAGAGTTGGGGGTAGACAGTATTGAGCCAGAGAGCTGACACCAGTTAGTTGACATAGCTAGACATGATGTGTCAAGTAAACACATCATCATGACCGATAACCTCTGTTTTTATCCTTGCTGACATCACATGGTTTTAGGGATAGCGATGTCCGTATGCCAATAGTTCGATCCATCTAGTGCTCTAAACTGAAATATCTGTACGCCCATCAGGTGAAAAATGACATTTGGTGTAGTTACTTTATCAGAACGTTATCATGTAAAATATCTCAATATCTGCTTGATTTTTATTCACCAAGGAGGAGGGATGGTGGATTGCTATAGCAATTAGGAAACACATACAAAATGACCCCCAACAAACGCACGTGTAAATTCAGGTTGTAACTGCAGGGATATATTCTCAGTTTGAAAAACATTCCACCACTTCTTTCACAATGCAAGTGTTGGAGTTGCTGTGTCTTTGATTCTATGGCACAGAGAATTAGCCCATGGTTAACTGTAGTAAATGACTGCATGTATTACGTGTGTGAAAATGAACCAGGCCGAGGACTGTTAAGTTACTGTGATGGCAATATATTAGCAATACATTAGCAGACCAGCAACCGTGTACTTCATCAATAATGGAGGTGACAGGCCACTTGAGATTGCTCTTAACTCATCTCATCTCCACTCCTCATTGCACTTCTTCAACCTCCATGTCACAGACATGTTCACATATGGCAACAACAACTCACAAACACAGGACAGAGATCTGACAAGTGCTTACAACATGCTCCAATCAGGGCATAGTTATATTTCCCTTTCCCCCCCACCTTTTGATTGAATTTCTATCATAGCCAATGTTAAGGTTTTTTTTTCTCTTTTAGCCTTTTGCCATTGACAGATTTTGTGTGAAATTATTCTTTTATTGATCGACTGTTGCTGCTCACCTTTAGAGCGTCATTTGTAGATGCTGCTCCTCCTGGGAAGATCTTTTCAATCTTTATGATGGGCTGGACCCTTGATTCTATACCTCCAGAGATACTAATACCTGTAAAAAAAGAGGCAAATCATAAAAAAACTGAGGTGCTTGATTGTACCTGTGTCCTATACAGGGGTGGACAGTAACGAAGTAAATTTACTTGAGTACTGTACTTAAGTACAGTTTTTGAGTATCTGTACTTGAGTATTATTTTTGGGGGATACTTTTACTTTCACCCCACTACACTGAAGGAAAAATATTGTACTTTTTACTCCACTACATTTCTATTGATGCTCTCCTTACTCGCTACTTTTGCGCTTACATCAGCTGATGATTTTTTTTCCCGCAAAATTCTGAGAAAATAAAATTTCTGCTGATTCACGTATGGTTTGTCTAAACCGTATTGCCGTACCTGTATTACGTCATGCCATACGTTGTGTTCAAGACGAAACATAACTTTGGCGGTGTGGATGAGATAGAAAATGGACGAAGAAATGGAGGAAGAAACAGCTCGTTTTTGTAGAGATTAGATGATGAAAGGTTTACAAACACAAAACAGACTCAGCAATGGGGAACTATATTGAAATGTATGTTGATACTTGTGGCACATGAGATATTGCACTAAAACACCTGGTTAATATCCACACAGCTCCACTTTAGGGGATCGGGTTTTCGGGTCCTGAGTCTCTCATTCACTTGTCCCATGGCCGCTGCGCAGTGTTACCGGCCTGAGCATTCCCCTTTAAGGAGGTGGCCTTGTGGGTAATGTGTGACGTAGTCAGCACGTAGCCGTGTTGTGTTGTGTGTACGCTTGCAGAGAAACGTGTATGTCCCTCTCTCAGGTGAATGGTGTGAGAAGTAACGCCAGCTGTAGCCACTGCAATCTTTATAGTCAGTGTGATGAAACTCAACTCTGCAACCATAAAAGTACTGTGTTGTAATGTTGGAAGGAAGAAAAGAGCTGAATAAAGCCTCGGTCTATGTGTTCAACTACTCCGCTTCTCCTCTTCCGTGTGTGCGAAATTAGCCTGGACTGCTAGTTACCATGGTAACCAGCGTGAACGAGCCAAGGTAAGGTGAAACGAGACTTTATAGCTAGCTAAACTAGCATAAGCTGGGCTAGCTAAGGTGCGGAGCCGCGACGCTAACTCACTAATTCTCGCCTTTCTGCCATCATCCTGCATCTATGACAAGAAGTACTATCACAAAAGGAGGCGGAGGAGGAACTAGACATGTAGCACACAGGGCAGTCTATTAATCAAGGTGAACAGCAGAGTCTAGGTTAATTGGTGACTTGTGTGAGTGATGGGCTGCAGCACGGAAAAGCAGACCCCCCAGAGACAAGACTGGCCCCACCCCACCAGAGACTGGATCCCTCCACAGACCGGACCCCCCCCGAGACTAGAGACTAGAGACTAGAGACTAGGCCAGATCCCTCCACAGACCGGTTCTTGTAGGGCCTCTTTAACTGAAGATATTTTTGAGCTATAAACATGTCTGTAGCAGAATTGCATCAGTGTTTTGTATAATGACAATAAAGCTACTTTCCTTTGCTGTATTTCCTGAGGTATTTTTTATACTTTTACCTAAGTAATGTTTTAAGCAAATACTTTTGTACTTTTACTGAAGTAATATTTTGACTAAGCTACTTTTACTTGGAGTAATATTTGGCAAGGAGTATCTTTACTTTTACTCAAGTAGTGAAGTTGTGTACTCTGTCCACCTCTGGTCCGATATTCAAACAACTCATAGTATTTATTCTCTCTGAACTGTTTCAGTCAGTCAGCATTAAAGCATTTAACTTCCAAATCCCTTTCATTTGAATTTAAGTGATGCCCTGACCTCTGCTGGCTATGTGATGAGGAGGAGAGGCTGCAAACATTGCATACAACAGTTTGCCACCTTTAAATTTTCTCACGTTTACAGATTTCAAATTATTTCAGATACTGGGTGTAGGGAATTCCTGAAAATACATCCAGGTTAAACTTGAACAACATTCATGTGTTTCTGTCTTGTACTCACCCAGTGACTGTTTGGCCTTGGGGATAGTCAAAGTTGCAATTTCATAATCCTCAGCTGGCAGAGTGGCTCTTCTCGCACTGTGACTATTTTGTAAAGGTCTATTTACATGCCTACTGCTCTCTCTGCCTGTGGATGGGCTCTTGTCTCTTGAGGGCTCAAATACTTCAGCCAGTGGAGGTCTCCCTCCCTGCTGTGAAGGAACACGAACGCTGACTTCCATAAAGCCCTCCTGCCTGTTCCATCTGCCATCTATGCTGTCTGGACTCGCCTCCCTCCTCACTCTCCCTCGGCTGTTCCTTACAGGTGATCTCCCTCGTTCAGGAGCCAAATCTCCTTGGTCAGACACAGACAATAAGGAGACTTTGTCCCCGTTCTGTTTTCTGTTTGGGGAGAAGTGGGGTTGGTGCCCACGCTGGGTGCTGTCTGGTGATTGTTTGAGGAGGAAGCTGTGGGTGGGTGAGGGACTCAGGGAGCGGGAGCGCCCAGCAGAGGAGGCATAGCTGTCCACAGGTACATCCAGCAAGGGGGTGAAGGCACAGGATGGTGAGAGATGGCCTGACTGTTGTTCAGACAAACGCAGTCTCTCCAACTCCTCAATCAGCTGATGCTCCCGTAACGTGTCCTGGAGTGGCTGGAGGTGGAACCCACCCCTGTAGTCTAGACAAACATAAAAACAAAACAACAAATTGGTAATTCCCCCAGGGGTGAAACTTTCTTCTTGTTAAGATTATTCACAGTCAAAGCAGCAGATCAACTTGAGTTCTTGAGCTCTGTTTTGATCGTTTCCCTTGTGGAAATCACCTGACCAAGTGTCTGGCCAGCAGTTGCTTTATGCATTAGCTCACACAATAAACATGAACCAAACCGTAGCACCAAACTGAAATTAAGTGCAGCACAAGCGCACCTGCAACTTCTTTTGATAATAAAATTCCCCTCCCTCAGGACGAACTAGACTATTCAGTGAGGTATAATCAATAGTTTATTGAGTCAGGGAGTCCAAATCAATTGCATCTAATATATATTAACTCTGGACAAAACATGTCCATTACTGCATTTGGTGATACAAGGTCGGTCACCTCAACCTTCCTCAACACTGATGTGTCATTTTTGCACTTTCAGCCTCCTTTTGCAATCATGATGTTGACTCTTTGACTTCAAATTTGTGTCCTCTGACAGTGAGATGGCTTAAAGTGAGACTGTCTTGACTGTGGCCCATTGACTCTTAGTGTCAGACCAGCCAGCCAGGTTTGTCCCAGGTCTTTTCTGTTGGCTGCAGAGATGTAACACAAGCCTCTTCTTCAGCACAGGCAAGGGAATAGTGTGGTATAAGTCAGGAGGCGGATTTGTGTTAATTATGCTCGGGACAGGAACTATTGCATGCCTTTATTGTCATTATAGTATGGAAATACAATGAAATTGGAGTGCTACTCCTGTCAAGTGCTTAAGATAAAAAACACAGCATAAAACAAAACAAAGCACGTTCACACATGAGATGTGTTAAGAGAGGAAAAATGTGAGTAGGTTGGAGGAAGGTGCTGAAAGGTGATAGGTTTAAGCCCCTTCTGTATCAGATGTTACTCTGGGATGAGGCCATCAACCAGACAGAGAGAATGAGAAGAAAGAGATGAGGTCTAAAAGGAGAAAAGGTGAGACAGCAGGAAAAGGTTCATGTACCTGGGATTGGGGTGATGAGGTGCCGTCGAGGGGTCCCACTGCGAGGTGAGCGCAGAGCTGGAGAACGCACTAAGAAGCCATAAACAACTATAGGTATCACTGATTTTTCAGATAGGTCTTTTTTACTCTTTTGTCTCATTCATGTCAGAGCATCATTTCCAGTAAAGATGGGGGAGATGTCCCCTTCACTTTCCACTTTCTAGATACTCCATCATGTATGTAAAGTAATTACAATAAGTTTTATGAGCAGCAGTAAGTTACTTTTCTTTACAATTAAATTCTATTATAATATTACTTTAAAAATATGTTCCACTTTAATCAATCAAAAAATTGTACATCATTTGTATTTTTGTTATTAGACTACTACTAATTTGAGATCCTCAACAACCACTTTAATAATAATGAATGAATAATATCAACCAAAGCTGCATCAACAAAAAAAGTACATTCTTATTCTTACAGGAGCGAGACTTGAGAATGCCATACGCCTCCAGTTCAAAGGGCATGACCATGCTGTCAAAGCGGCCCAACTCAGTTGTAGGTATCAGCATTCTGCGTTGGGTGTGATCACATCATTAACACATAATCATAGAGTATATATACATAAAAAATCTGTATTATCTTTGTAACTCACCTTATTTCTCTAAGAAGTAACAGTTTTTCTGGCCTGTCCAAAATTGCCAAAAGAGGACGTATTAAATCCTCAATCACATTGTCAGACAAAAACTGAGGAAGAGAGTAGATCGGAAAATTAAATGTAGAGTTTACACACAAACTTCTGTTTCAGTTGTGTTGTTAAATCCTGTTCAAATGGTTCAGTCATAAAAGTTTAGACTTGACATCTTCTACAGGGCTGACGAAGAGCCAACAGAGGCGCTGATCCTCTGAAATTGGCCGAGGGATGGATGGCTCAAGAAAGAAAAGGCCATCAGATGACGACTGCTATTTGATGCTAATCACAAACGACAGGCCATATCTGTCTTTTGTCACAGTTGCTGGCAGACACATCTATCACTAAGGGACACTCAGCATCACAGGGAACAATGCATAATGCTTAAGCTTTCGAACCACCCAGGTCATTGTCATTCAGTCAGAGGAAAAGAGCAGCAGTGAGGTGTGAGAGATCAGAGCTCACCCGCTGACAGTGTCGCATCACAGCAGCCACCTCATCCTGGCTGAGCAGTTTCTTTGCCATGTCCTCCATGTGCTGCAGGATCTCAGCTCGGGGCTGGGGGCTGTTTCCTCTTACCCCAGCCAGAGATTCCCTTGGGGAAGTCAAAAGTTGGAAAGTTTGGCTGCGCTCCTTATCTGCTGAATTAAAGTTAAAGATGCAAGAAGATTAAAAGAACCTGCTGATGACATGAAATCTTCTCAACTTATTTTTTGAGGAAATCAACTGGGTCATTAACACATTATTACTTTTACACTAATCATCATCGATTTAAAGGATATGCTCACAGCAAATTCAATTATCTAGGAAACAAGTAAACACTTCAATTTAATTTAAAAATGTTTGAATTGGCTTGTGTATGACTTGTGCAGTACAAATAAATTTGCTTTGCCTTTTCTTTTCACTAAGACCAGTAAATCTACCTCTTTCTACAAATGATTCCAAGGTCCTGAAAAAAAACTGTGTCCACAGAGATTTTTCAACTTTTGGTTAAATTCTGCTCCAAATACATTTCTATGTATTGTAGGGTTGTTGTTGTTTTGTTTTTTGTTTGTTTTTTTTGAGACCATGCATGTATCATTGTCCTATATACACAAGGGCCAATTTGTCCTGAACAGCATGGATTTTGCACTGTGATGTGTTTTATAAATTGAAAAGACTATTGATCATACAAAAGAAAGATTTCTCCTCACTAACACAGAGATGCCAAAGCAAATAGCCCAGAATCATTCTAGTGATACTGAATCATGTCAAATCAGTATCAGGTCCGAAATTCTCCCCACATTAATCACCAGCTGTTACCAAAACTGGTGCTGAATTATTTGAAATCTGCTGTTGGTGTTGCAATTTACCTTTATTGAAACCCCAGATGTCAAAAGTTTAACAGAACAGAACGCTGTATTTTGGTTAGCTTGGTTCAAGACCTAACAAAATTGCAGTTCACTCAAAAACACTGTGCTGTATCTAAAATATGACCTATACCAGCATCACCTTTTACAGGATGGTGGGATTGTGTTTTAGAGCTGCTCTTCTCTTTTCGGTCTTTCTTAAACAATAAGTTGACGAATGTTTTGGAGCGTTGCAGGCTAGCTTTTCCCCCTGCTGAGCTCTTCTCCTTCTGTTGCCTCTTCTTCTTCGGTCTGTCCTCTAAAAGTGGGACAAAACAAGATAATTCAGTGCTGAGTCCCTCTGCAGATAGATTTCCCAAATAAATGCAGTATCAGCACACACTTTCACTTCAGCTAATGTCACCAAATACAGTAAAGTAATTTAACTTGAAATTTAGCTCAATATAAATTATTTTGAACAGATAGTTACATGTTGACCTTGCTGCAGATAATCGACAAAACTCTTTCGCAAGTCTTGTTGAATCATAGCAAGAATAGGGCGTTCTGCGTATCAGTCTATAGTGTTGAAAACACAATTCATTAGGCTTTGTACTGTCTTATACTTAACACTTAGCCAACAACACTGGATGATACACACTCTCCTTTATGAGTTTAGACTGTTCCTCTCTATTCCAGGGAGCTCCTCTGTTCACCGCAATAAATCTGCCACTGTAGAAAGTAACACAGTAACACTGATAAATGGCGGCTACACCAACCTGAACACACCCCCATCTATTGAGAGCACTACAGTGAAGTGCCTCAGCTTACATAACAAATGTCCAATCAGCCCTGGGCTTTGCCTCCAAGCTTCCAGGTCCAGGAGTTATGAAGGAGCAAGATAAATTAAAAATGAAAGGCTAATAACTCAGCAGCCTCGCCAAGGCTTGGATTGATATTTCTCCATATGCTTGTTCTTATTCATTTCTCACAGAGGTACAACAAGTGAGAGTAAAGGGCAGTGATTAATCATGAGGCTGCAACTTTGCGCTCTTGGGCAAATTCTGTGTGGAGCTTAAATCAGCAATGTGGAGTCTGGATGTTCCTGTTAACCTCCTAAAGCAATAGAAGGACAAAAAGTCATTAGGCTGTCTTATGTCCAACAGAAAGCCCTGTGAAGAATGTTGGAAAGTGGATCTCATTACAAAGTGAATACAGGTACTGTTGCAGAGAACAGGTCAAGAACTGAGACTGTGGGTGCAGAGCCGTGACTTTGAAAGGCAACTTTCTGTTAACATGCTGTTGAGACATACAACAACCACAAAACAGAGCAATACAGTCTGTTGGAGTTAAAGAATCTGACACTGATACGTTAGCCAATAGGTGACTTTTAAATATCAAAAACTAATTTTGTGTGTCTGCCTTCAGTCAGTCGCTACAATGTGAATTACAGCCAGAGTTTTTAACTTGGGTGTATATTTGTAGTCTTTTGTTTGTACGTAAATATATGACATAATAGATTATTCATATTTTTGATTAGGGGCCCGTACAAGGTGTATCCTGAAAGATACACTCATAATCACTCTTTGTTGTTCAAGTTATGGAAGATACTTTTTCAAAAACAATCTTAGGTATGATTTGTCCTTTCTGAACTATAAAGCCTGCAGGTCTTACCTGACACAATGATTTGGCTCTGGGAGCGTCTGATGGGTTTCCGGGGTCTGCTCAGGGCCATCAGCGCTGCTGTCTTAGGTGAGTGTTTGATCACTTCCTGGTCCCTGGTCTGTCCCCACCCTCCTTGCCCTGCTGCTCCTGTTTCCCTTGGTCCTTCCCCTTTCCCATGTATGACTGTGTCTTTCAGCAGCACAGTGGCACCTACAGTCCGACTGGTTTCTGTGGCAACCAGTCTGTCAGGGTACGACCCATTTTGGGTAGAGTGATGGTCCGCAAAGTTTGGAGGATGGGGGTCTGTCTGTATAGCGGTGTCAGCAGTTTGCTCAGTGCTGCTTGGACGCCGGGAGCGGTCCTCTGTGGAGATGGCAATGTCTGCCATCTCTGAGCCAAAGACAGGAGGGAAAAGGATTTGGGAGAGACCACTGAGGGAGCTAAGAGGGGTGCTGGAGGACAGTGAGGAGGCAGAGGAATTGGAGTCAGAGCCCTGGGAGGATGGTGCTGGGCCTCCATTGGCCACTGACAAAAACAATACGAACAACAATGAAGTAGAGGGATTAAAGTGGATTTAAAATGTTGTGCAAATTGCATGTCATTATGAAACTGTCCAGTTGCTTCAGCAACATACGTGCACACAAAAGCTGCTGCGATGAATAAGATTTGCACAGAGAGCTTCATTTCTGTATTTTACACTGTCTGCTTTGTGTGGATTAAAACCTGCCTGCCCTCATGTTCTGGTAATCCTTTAAGCTTTTGATAGACAGAGCATGAACCCTGAGTTCTTCTTTTTTTCTTAGTTTTTTCATTAAAACTCCCAAACAACTCAGAATCTTGACCCACATATTAGGTTGCTTTTTTGAGTATACTGAATTAATCCCTGTCTGCGCTCAGAGGTGCTCATGTCAAAGTGCAACAGGCGGACTTTGAGCCCTGTAAAGAAACCGAATGACAGTTAAAGTGCTTTCGAATAGCAGACTGCATGAAACCAATATCCGCTTTTTCTTACATAAGGTTTCCTGGGTGAATCCAAAATGTGGCATTGCAGATAAATTGAGGATTTAAAACTCCAAAGCACCAGGTCACAGGTGATAAACAGTCTATCAAGTAAGATCATAGTGTGTGATAAACACAATTTTGGATCAACATACACTTGTCAAGCCAACCGTATTCTGCCACCATCTCCTTGTATGCAGGGTATCTCCCAACTTCCTGTTGAAATGCAAAAACACAAGAATATGAACTAGTCAACCTAATCAGTCAAGAACAACTAACAACAAATAATAATTTCCGAGAAACATTTGAAATACTATATAAGTATAATATTAATATAAGTTTTGTCAAATTGTAGGACACAAATATCCAATGTCTCAAGTCCCCCCTCACAACCCCTAAACAGTATATCTAATGAATGGATGTTAAGCAGGCATGAAACTGTGTTGTGTAGCCTATCTTACTTTATTATGGCCCTGCATGAAGTTATTGATCCTCAAAGCCATCCTGAGGCTGATATAAATGCCTCTATTAAATATTTGGCAAGGTCAAACTGTCGAAATCAGGAATGTCCACACAAAAATTTTATTGCAATCAATGCAAGTGTGAGTTTTGCCGCTAATATTAATCCTGGTTCCATCGTGTGTGATCAGAAGCATAAATGTGGCCAATACAGGAAAACGGGAAGATATAAAATTAAGCTTTCTGTTGGTTATAACCTGATCCCTGACTGCCTTTGAATAATGAAAGTCGTCCCAGGCATGTGGAACCTGAGATCAGAGGAGTAAAATGAGCACACAGCAGAGAGCTACCAGACATAACACACATACACTCACAAAGAGTGCACAACACACATTTTACACATTTTACATTATTCATACACACACGCATGAACACAACACTTTATCTAAAAATGACACAGGTTAAGTGACACGTACACACACACACAAACACACATAAAGGATTCAAGGGCTGAAAGCCAGCTGTTTGCTCTGTAGTGCAGGCTCATTCTTTCTCCTCCTGAGAAGAGCTGGTGTTGTTTAACAAGCTTTAACATTTATTATTGTGTCGAGCCACTTAAAGTACCTAATCAGTTGCGTTCAGACATGAGTAAATGATCAATGCTTCCGCACATCACTGCACTACAGGTGTGTACAGGACCACACCTGCAATCAGACCTAACCCTGCATTAATTGATTTTTTGGGATGGTGGAGGGCAAAAAAAAACAACCTAAATTTAACATTAAAATATTGTTTCTGAAATAAAATTGAAGTGGAAAATTGTTGCTCATATACACGTATATCTGCTGGTGCCATCTGTGTTTCTGTCAACAAGTAAATGTATGCTCAGATTTAATATACATTAATATCAATAATGAATATACATGAACTCTTGAGTTGCTAACTTTATATGTGTGTCTCTCACCCTGATGGTCAACATCACATGGGTGTGGCTCTTCAAGACCTCGATTGCATTGCTGTGGGTGATGTTGTCAAAGCTCACCCCGTTGGCTGCAAGGATTTGATCGCCCATTTTGATGCCATGCTGTTCTGCGAGCCCACCTGGGTCCAACCTGCGGAGAAGATGTAAAAAGTCAGCTTGGGTTGTTCGTGGTGTCCAATGCTTGAAGACTTCAACCAATTTCGCTCATACTTTGAAACATAAATCCCCAATCCAAACTCTCTTCCTCCTCTGATGTTGAAGCCCAAACAGTAATCATCTGATGTGGTGAAAAGGTGCACAATCCTGCGGAGAGCACTGTCTGAACTGGCCAGTGACGAGGTACAACCATTGTTCTCTACCACCATCCGCCGGTGAATCAGATCCACCCTAAACACACACACACAGACACATACAAAAGAGGAAATAAATGCACTTGTTCCTGTAAACTGATTTCCCTTTATCAATTTAGCCAAGGCCTGTCAGTATCAGTCAGTGAATGAAATAGCCATAAAGAAACCAAGATACAGTATATTCCAAAAGAAAGATAACCAGTTCAGACTAGTCAAGGGACAAAACTGCATGAAATGAGAGCCACACAAAGGTCAGTGTAATGACAGCATTTTTGTACAACCAGAAAATGGTTGTACAACTGCTGAAATGTTTGGCCTCACCATGTGGTCTTCTCCTTGGAGTAGCGGATGCCGGGGATCTTGCCCACCCGTCTCACCACCATCCTCAGCCTGTTGTTGCCTGTCAGGACCTTCACAGCACTACTCATGGTGATGCTCTCCAGGCTGACCCCGTTCACCTCCATCAGTTTATCCCCCACAGTCAGCCCAGCCTGCGCTGCGAACACAGATGGAAGTCAGGATGACATGCAGGCAGAAGGCCACATGTCCACATGTAAAGACAAAGATAAATCAGAAACACATAAACATGAATACACACAGCCTCCTAACCTGCAGAGCTGTCATCTACCACCTTACTGACAAATATGCCAAGCCCATGCTCAGAGCCTCCCCTGACACTGAAACCCAGATGCCCATCAGGACTCTTATCAATGGTCACTGTATGAATGTCTTCACTGTCATCCCCTCCTGCAAACAAAACCAAAAAACACGTCATGTACCTGCTATAATTGCCAGCAAGGAAACCTACCAGTTTACAAAAATGATTAAGAATTACAAAAGAACTTCTGTTTTTATTGTCGCATGTATGAGTAGCATACTGCTTTTAGGTTGTTGATTTGATAAAAATAGGATATATTACATTTAATGATCATGTATTTGTATCTGTACCTGCAAAATAACCTGTTATTACAGTTCTCCAGGAAAAAATTACAATTCCATCTGAGATGTATTGTACTGGTAGAGCTCACCATCAACAGGTGAATTGATGAGAATGACCCTTCCCATTGGTGAGGAGGACCTGCTTCTGCGGTGGTGCTGCCTTTTCAGCATGTAGCGCATAGTGTTTTGGGCACCCCCAGTCTGGCCTCCATTGTTGAAGTGGGGGTGCCCCCCTCCGTTTGTCATCTCCCTCCAGCCAGAGGGGTGAGTGGAGTGAGCCATGCTATGTGTCTCACAATTCTTCCCTTAGTCATCCAGGCGAGAGGATATCTGTGGTTTGCTATCAGGATGGAAGTGCAGTGCAGTCTGGGATTTGGGGATAGAAAATTTGAGGATGGGTGATGCAAATTTTGGAATTTGTATGATATTATTTTCAGACTATGAATACAACTTCATAAAATAATTTGAATGAAACACTGTGACATAGAAGAATTCAATACTGAATCTGCAATGCTGAGTGAACGTATTACTTTTCCTCTTTGAAAAAGATCTATGTCACATTGATCTAGATTTCCAATTTTCTTACCACAGTCTATGCAGGTTGCGTTGTAGCTTAGAGAAGTTGGTGTAATCTACTAGTATCCTTTGTAGCCTCTGAGTCCTTTTTCTTCAGGTCCATGGGTGTTTTTTCCTTACAGCAGGTGAGAGGCAGCGGGCCAGTCTGCACAGAAGTCAGCGGTGCATAGTGATTCCCCTGGGGTCATGTTTAATGAAATGGATATCTGTTGCGAGAAGAATAAATAATACCATGTCATGGGTAATGTTGGCTCAGAAGTTCCCGATGGGGTAATAAAAGTTGTTATGACCTTTAACCTGCGACCTTGGATAGAAAACCTGAATTTAAATATACAATAGGGCACTGATGTACATTATTTTTAGCCTACAGCACAACATTTTTAATTAAATTTATCAAGTTTCTTTTTAGAAATACTGACATTGGTAAATGGTCTTGGTTTTCTCAAGTTGTGATGTACTGTTAGTAAAAGTCAGTCATCTGTAGTGACAGAATGAATGGTGATAAATCATGAGTTCAATAATCTACCCATTCCGCAGTTCTAAATGTTAATCAGCAGTTTAAAGTGGGACTTTGGTCCGAAGGTCCAGCAGCCCTACTTGATCAGTATTTTTATGCCAATCAGCACCTTGGACAGCGACATATAGATAGTAAATGGGTTTATCTGCTTCGCCTATTCATTTTCACCAAATCATTCACTAACTTTCTCAGCCTCTGGACCTTTGGTTGACAACATCTGCCACGACGAGCACTGTGGATAAATACATAACCGTGTCTTATTTCATGAACAAAGTCTAAACTTATTCTTGTTGACTTTAAAGATGCGTGACCGGTTAAGAAACAAATGTTTGCTTTCAAATTGATGTGAAAAAGCCATGACATCATTACCTGTTGTGTCCATATTGTGCTGAATGAGCTCAGACTGATCCGTGTCACCTCCGGAGTATTACTGCCACCTCATTTGTTCTCCAGGCGACCATTATTGTCTTAAGAGGTGTAAGCCTTTTACATAAAGCCCCCGCAGCTGTGCAGCCATTAGCGCCGGACCACTGATGATTAAATACAGTAATTGCACAACATGAGACTAACTAAATGCTACTGCAGCTTGTCCCAAAGTGAACTTTGCTGCTAACGTGTTGATGAAGTCCATATTTTTAAGGCACACTCCTGATGTGCGTGGAAAGACTGAGCAGTAAGTATATCTCCTTGACTGTCCTGACCCACGACACTGAGATGGATAAACAACCCCACCCGGTGGTCAGCAGTGTCACATCATGCTTATACCTCACTTTAAAGTCATCTCACGGGAATCGTGAGAGTTGTATTAGTTCGACCTAAGTAGAAATAACATTTTAGTACACTGACATATGTAAAATTGTGCAAATATGAGCAACTTGTGCAGATTTTCTGAATTCCTATAAAAAAAAAATTCTATAACTTATATTGCAGCTTTAGGCACTAATTCATATATGATGCACTTCTAAATGATCATGTTTGTATTGCTCAAAGTGGTAGGCCACTTAAACTGTCATTCTCGGTGGAGTATTTTCCAGCAAGAGATGTGAACACTTCTTCCTGCGGCGGTTGCCTCCCATGAAAAAAATATAATCCTTAAGAACTGTAATTGCTTCTTTCATTTGGATCATATTTCATTGAGGAATACATACTTAGTCCTACAGTTTAGTTAACAATGAATTAATTCACTTAATTCAAGTGTCAAAGTCTATTTGAATGGAATGATTAGGATTGGGCAATAGAAGCAAGCAATACTTTGTTTAGCTGAAGGCTTTCACCAAAGTGATATGCTTTTCTTTCCAAAGCCTTATCAAATATCAAAGAGGGTAGCTACATTATTTCACATAATTATATAATTTTCCCTGGGCTGATTGACAATTTATTTATTTTTCTCAGGAATCACATGCTGTGTGCCCTCCAGCGGTTTTTTTTAGCCCTCACGTCCTCCGTGACGCCGCCCCCTGAGTTTCCCTGCCAGGTGCTACATTCAAAGCCCTCTCAAACTGCTCTGATTTTCAACTACTTGTGCTGCACTGCGCTCCGGTGTGATTTTTTCCCCTCTCTCCCACTCCTGTAAAGTATTTGAATCTATAGTTATTGTTGTTTTAAAACTAGGATCCTACATACATATGATTTTTCCCACACGTTGATGTACTTCGGTGTACTTTTCCTACTTGTCCTCAGTTATTTGCGGCGAAGTCTGTGTTTTACGGCACTTTGAAGAAAAACCGGAAGAGAGCACACCTTCACCCGGCGGTGCTGTGATATTGAGAGGTCATACATCTACAAAAAAACAAAAACAACCCATAACAGGTATGTCTGGTGCAGACCTATTGCACACCTTTAATTCATATAAATTACAATGCAACGGAGATACCGGTTAGTCCGCCTGTATCCGTGCTGTTTGGAAGCTAACTCAAGTGCTAGCATGTTAGCTTGTAAACTACCTACCTAGCTGACGGGTTGATTTAATTCACCAAGGAGACGCAGCTTAGAAAAATTAACTGTAATCTGCGTTTGTAAACGTTAAATGTTGTGTAAACCAAGTGTCTCTTAAATGTGGTGTGTAAGTGTTAATGCCCTTCAGTGCTTGAGTGTTTGTTGGCTACTTTTGTTAGCCACCCGTCACCACGTCTCTCTGCTCAGCTACTTGTAATGTGACGAATGAGCCAACTCTCCTGATATCATTTTAACACATTATAGAAGTTGTTTAGTGCGTGAAGCAGAGCTTGTTTGTGGTTCTGCTGCTTGTTCAGTGTTTATGTCCTTGAAACCGTCGTATCAGCTGCTTTATCTGGATTGTAATATTTTCCATCCATGTAGATGGGAGGTGGTTACACCTATCTGTGGCCTGAGCATGGGAGGGACTGCTGAGGAACACTGTAGGAATGCTGCTAAAACCACAGCTGTCTGCTCAGACTGCAGCCAATTCATATTTATTCATCTGTTTAGTGATTATGGGATTCCTAACGTCTCAGTAGAGAAAAATTCATGGAAAATTTTCATCAGATGACATCCCAACATTGCTAAATTTGTCGGCCTATCCGGTCAAAACACAAAGATGTTTCAGAAATGATATTGTTATGTATGAAAAATAAACAAACAATGAATCAAAGTAGCCTCATGATTTTTTTCATACAAACTGATTAGTTGACTAAACACTGAAGGTCTAGATCGTCATCATCGTCATCCTATATCACAGTACTCTGTAATATAAATATTCATGGGCATGTTTTACATATTACTGATAACTTTATAGACAAAAAGGTTCCTGAAGACAATCGATGGCAGATCACCCAAAAGCAGAAAAGTTTATCACGACTCACAGCCACACCAAATTTGAGATTAGCCGCTGGCTGTTGGATACTCCCCCACAAAAAAAATTTGACAAGACAACAGAAAGAACTACACGTTATAACACCTCATCAAGCTTCCTTAAAGTCCTGAGGGGGCTGAGCATGTTGAATTAAAGTAAACATGGCAAACTGTTGTGTTTTGGTTCTAGTTTTTCTCAGTGATACCTCTATGAAGCTGTTCTGGGTTTTATTCTGTTTATTGATGGGGGAGGGGGCTTTGCTTAGCTGCAGCAGAGCTATTAATGGAACAGAGGTGAAGGCTTTGCTGGGCTGCCAGGGGGTTTTAATTACAAACTCACCTGTAGGGCTGGGCTTGAAACAGTGGCATTAATTGCCTTGTGAGTTTCGTGTTGCTGTTTGTGTATATTTTCCCATTAGATCTGGTTTTAATTGTAGTCACAAATTTGATCACTTTAGACTGTATTTTATTGTTACAGGTTTTATTTACAGTATTCCTTGTCTTATTTTGATAAAGTAAAAGAAAGCTTTATGGATGATCAAAATAGGGTTGTTTTGATATCTATACTGAAATACAGTTATTATATCAGCAATGCTATGGAATAAAGCCTAGTCGGTTGAAGACCAGGACTTAATTGGGCCAAGATCAGTTGTTCCACTAAAATTCAGTACAATATGTTTGTAAAATAGTTTGAATGTTAATTTAAATTTGTGTCATTGATCAAAGAAAGCCAGGATGTCTGGAGAGCTGTCCCTCAGCATAAACATCAAGGAGCCACGATGGGACCAAGGCACATTCATGGGGCGCGCCAAGCACTTTTTTATGGTCACAGATCCCAGGAATGTCCTACTGTCCTCTGAGACTCTGGAGGAGGCCAGAGTGATCGTGGAGAACTACAGGTAGATCCTCAGGAGACAGAGGATGCAGTTAGAGTATAAATGGCAATGTTAGGTTGAGTAGGGTGGTATAAGGTATGAATAGAATTTAATGGTGATGATGCCAATGCCCTTAATGGATTTGCATGACTGTCATATTTTGTTTAGAATCAGTTGTTTCACATCAAAGTAAAAACATTTTGTAAAGCCATATCCAAAGCTGAGAATGCGACAACAGTTGTTGACCAATACTTTAGTGAACTGAGCCTCAGATATGTAATCATTCATTATAGTTTTCCCCTCATAATGATATAAATGGTGAAATTTTTTGAAAGGCAGTGTACTTACTTACAGACAGTGGAGAAAAACATTTATATGTCAGGATGTATAAAATTGGTTAAATATGTTTGAAAGATTCATCCGCTCTGCTGTTTGGCTTTTTTAGAGCTGGAATCGTGAAGCCTGGCCTGACAGAGGATGAGCTCTGGAGAGCCAAGTACATCTATGACTCTGCCTTCCACCCCGACACAGGAGAGAAGATGTTTGTGATTGGGCGGATGTCTGCTCAGGTGCCAATGAACATGTCCATCACAGGCTGCATGCTCACCTTCTACAGGTACATCATGTTTCACAACATGGTTCACAATATTCTAAACACAAGGAGATTTACGTATTACTATAAGAGATTTAGAAATTTCCAATCAGTCGAAATGCTGAATAAATTCAGCCTGTTTTTGATATGACTGCAAATTTAACGTTAATACAGCGATCACATAATAATCCATGCACAGAATATAATATTTAAATAAAAAAAGTGTTTAATACAGAATTATAAAAGTTCTTTTGTATTATTATACAGTTTCATGAATATATGATTAATGTGGTCTCGTTTGGTCATTTAGTTAATATTTTATTTATGATATTTAATATGACTTTAGGCCTCCATATGTGACATGGCATAATTTAAATATTTGTGAACATTAGGAGGTGATCAGACGAGTTATTGTACAATCACTGGAGGGCGCTAAAGTGTTTTTTTATGCATGATGGTTTTCACATAGGTTAGATGTAAGATGATTTGTCAAAAGAGAGAATAAGCATAATACTTTCCAGTTTGTCTGATTAAAACACAAAATGGAGAAGTTTTATATCTAAATTAACATTTAAAAAACAAATTCAGACTCTAATTATGTTGTATGAATAGCAATATATAAATATAGTGAAGGTGCTGGTTGTGGTCGGTGTGTATCTGAGAAAAAGTTGTTATTTCTGGCAAAATAAATACATCTGTGATATTACTTGTTATACCTGCAGTATACAACAGAAGAAAATTAAGTCATTGATATTGCTGAATAATTACAAGCACCTTTTTAGTTTTTATTTTTAGTCCAACAAGTCAAGACAATTCATATTTCATATTAAACAACTAACTGCAACAAAGTCAACGATGTACTATGATTGTCTGTTTGACAGCTTAAGATGTTACCAAACTTGTTTTGCTGCATTGTGAAAAAATGACTTTTACTTTACACTGTAAAATTTCACATCCTCAACCATCGTTGTTCTTTCATGCTTGCAGGACTACTCCAGCAGTGGTTTTCTGGCAGTGGGTTAACCAGTCCTTTAACGCTGTTGTCAACTACACCAACCGCAGTGGAGATGCCCCAATAACTGTGAAGTAGGGAGGACTTCTCACTTCACTTCCACTCTAGATCTTTCCTGTCCTCCCTCTTATGTAGTATCAGTAAGGAGGCTGTGGGAGCTGCTGTCTCCTCCCCTTCCCTCGCAGCGGTATTATGTTCCACTGTTAAGCATGTTCAGCCCCATGTCACCATGCACTCACAGTTTCAGTACTCCTGGTTTAAATTAGTCCAACGTGCATTTGTTCTTTCTGCCATGAAAAGCATCCTTCAGATACTGCAGAATTGCAACAAATGCATGCATTCAGGAAGGTTGCCTTAAAGACATGCAAATGCATAGTCCTGGATTTAGCATGTTATTCAGGACAAATGGAGTTACAATATCTTCTGCTTTTTGTTGTTATTTTAGAAATATTCAAGATTTTTTTACATTTCCATGTTTATACAAAGCATGAATGGTTTGAAACTCTTTATTGAGACGTTTTACTTTGGTGTACCTGACAGGTTATCAGCTGCAGTGCTTGCGTGCTGTGGCATTAATCACTTATTTATGGTTTTTAAATGCTGAAAGCAGAAGTGGGTTATTACTGTGTGATATGTGTCTGATGCATTGGTCTCCTTGCAGTCAGCTTGGTGCTGCCTACGTCAGTGCTACTACTGGAGCTGTAGTCACTGCCTTGGGACTCAAGTCCCTAGCTACGGTAAGGCCTGTGGCACAGATAGATAAATGATAGATGATAGTTTTTGCATATTTGTGCAGTGAATCAATGCTGGTAGTCAAATTGTGTCTCTAATTTGACCCCATCTGTGCAGCGTCTCCCTCCAATCGTCAGCCGATTTGTCCCATTTGCTGCTGTTGCTGCTGCTAACTGCATCAACATTCCCTTCATGAGACAGAGGTGAGATCCCTAAAGTAAAAGTCATTGACCTCTGTTTTGTTCATGTATATGCGTTCACGTAATGTGAGAGCTGCTCTACGTGACTTTTCCTTTTGCTTCTGCCAGGGAGTTGAAATATGGTATCCCTGTGACAGATGAGAATGGAAATAGGTTAGGAGAATCTGCTTATGCTGCCAAGCAGGCCATTGTGCAGGTGGTGGTGTCAAGGATCGGCATGGCAGTGCCAGCAATGGGTAATATCAGTTTAATATTTACTGATTTTTTTAAAGTGGCTTTCTTGCATATTTCTGTGATAACAATCTTACTGAGCTTGTCAGTGAGGTTCAGGTCATTGTGTAGCTGTATGGACCAAACCTTTTTGCCCTAGGCTTCTCCCACCGCTGTAACTGCTACAGCAAGAAATGTTTCTCATGGAAACAGCTTTAAAAATCCCACTGTTTATTACTTGCTCCTCATCCAACCCCAGAGAGACACAGTTAAAGATTATTGAACATAACATAAAACCTGCTATATATCCAGGCTTTGTTACCAAATCATCCGTGGATAATATGCGATCTAAACTGAGCATCAGCAGAGTGTGTCTCACAGCTGATAGCAT
Source organism: Remorina albescens (assembly GCA_034769265.1). NCBI lineage: Eukaryota > Metazoa > Chordata > Actinopteri > Carangiformes > Echeneidae > Remorina > Remorina albescens. The sequence continues at coordinate 9,432,646 of CM068491.1, read as the reverse complement.
GAGATGTGAAAAAATGTCTTAGTGCTGCGTAATGGATTTCTTTTCTATTCCACTTTTGCTGTCCATGCGGCAAAAGACTGATGTTTTTTATTTTTCACAGCTATCCCCCCTGTTATAATGAATGCTCTGGAGAAGAAAGCTTTCATGAAGGTAAGCAGACTGGGTGCATGGTTCTCATCCTGTTTGTTCAGGCAGTGCATTTACTGGATCCTGCTGCATTCCACATGTTACGCAGCTGTAACAAGCCATAGTATGTTTATGTGTGTGGATGATTTTCATGGAGCAGCAAGTCAAACATGCCATTCATTTGCCTACACATATGCCAAGTCTAATTTCTATCACCCTGTAGCGGTTCCCAGTTCTCAACGCTCCAGTCCAGGTGGGGCTCGTTGGTTTGTGGTAAGTAAATTACACTACCCATATCTAGCAAGCATCTACTGAAAAAGAAATCAGTAACACTGTTTAGATCATCCCTCTCTACTTCTTGTTTTAAGCCTAGTATTTGCAACTCCTCTGTGCTGTGCCCTGTTCCCACAAAAAAGGTACCAACATCTCTCTCATTGGAGGTTTATATGTAAGAATTAACTAAACTATAGGTGCAGATTAATCCTGTTCAACTATTACTTTGTAGCTCTATGAGCGTGAGTGGTCTGGAGCCAGATCTGCAGGAGAGGATAAAACAGACCAGTCCCCACACCACTACTGTCTACTTCAACAAGGGTCTGTAGGAGCAGACAACACAGCTCAATGCACCCACACAAGACATGCAGAAACTCCCTCACATGTATACAAAAATGTCTGTTGTGCTGTGGTTAAAGCTGGGGCTGAGGTGGGGCAAAACAATGTTTATTTATGCTTTTTTTTGTTGTTGTGTGTAATGCTGCGTATTTTTTTTATTTTTTATTTGACTGCACAGGGCTGCTTCAAGTTAAACAGTGGAGGGCAATAATTTTTATGATGATTAAATGAAGGGAAAACAAAACAGATCACAGATGAAGAAGATTACTGACAGTTCTGTGTACATAGATGTTATTTGTTAAAAGAGAGAAAATGACTCCTTTTTTATTTGTGTCTTTTGGTGTGTTTTCTGTCTTCCTTTAGTCAAAACTGCCCCAAGTTGGCAGTACTTGAAGTTACTGATTTGTGTTTGAGTGAGTAATATTTCATTTTGCATTCAGGTTCATTGAAGTCCTTGTAAGTCACTTACATTTTTCTTTGCATTTCCAAATCTTCCATCGTCATTGTCACAGTATTCTGTCTTTTAAATTAATATTTTAAACTTTTACACACCATGCATGTTAAATTAGTTGAGCCAAACAGGAAAAACCAGTAAGCTACCCTTGGTGAATAAGTTCCTCTTCTCTTGCCTCCTTGTTAACTGGTACAGCTTTGTACTCTCTTCAACTCTCCTTTAAGTTTACTTACAGCCCCTTTATATTCTTAGACCAGAAAATGAGGTGCTAGTTACATGTGGAAAAACAATTTTATATATATATAGTAATTAAACTACAAAAGCTCATTAAAAACAAAGACACGAGTGCAATCTTTGTAAGCATAAATTTTCACATACTTCATAGCAGCTGCAGCCTGTGTTTAAAGGTCTTTTTTTATCATCTGAGATCATCTTATGAACCAACAGAGCCACCAATTTCACTAACATATTGAGAAGTTGTAGATCATGGTGCTTGTTTGGTGGTGTGATGTTTGTGGGACATGGAGAGGAATGTCCTTAGTTGCTCAGAGAACATGCTATGATCAGAGTCTCTGCAGCTCTCATGTGTAAATGTTTAACTCAAATTTTGTTGGTTTGAATGTCACAAGGATTAACCGAGCAGGTTGAAAAAAGTCAAAACTTCTTGGTTTTCACACAGAGCTGTCTAATTAGAGTTAAAGCTACATGTATTTTAAGTGCAACAAATAGCAAGCCATCTGTAAAACTGTCATTTGCACTCAAGCCATTGATGCCCTGTTGTACCAAATGAAAGTAGTTAATGTTTGACAGTCAGAATACTAAATGTTTTTATTCAGGTCAAGGCAATCATTAACTGTGGGCACAGTCTTTCTTGTTGCTTTGTTGAAGTGGACAGTTGGGCTGAGTTTGAGCTTCTGATCAAATTAATTCTCATTGTCGACCAAGCTCTCCAAGCACCCAACCGTTGTGGATAGATAGTGGTGATTGTGTATGATAAGGAGTAATGCATGAATTCATCCTTGTGCTGTCTGATGTAAGAGTATGTATATTTTTCTTGGATATATTTATAAACAATGTCTATATACTCACGATATATAATGTATGAAGCCCAATGTATGCATTGGGATTCTTGAACTTGAAGGCGTGCCTCTGTTAGTGAATCCACCAGGTGGCCCCACATATGCATCCGAATGTCAGCTGCTGTTACAGGAGGACGAAGGAGCGTGAACTGTTTGAGGGCTAATGATTCAGATTAGATTAGAGTGTTTCCTCTAGCTCGGGTTTGACTTGATACAGAGAAAAGAGTCACAGATTAATTACTGTGATTCACTGCTTTGATGTTTCAGGAATAAAATGTAACAGTAAGGTTTTACAGACCACGCTCACCTCCATTCAACCTCTGTAGCCATTTGCAGTTTGTTTCAGAAATACAGCATCATAAGTCACATAAAGTAATTATTACAGGACTGAAAAACTGCAAAACATTTATTTTTCTGAAGGACCTCCAATACACACAGAATGATTGTGCTTCGGTGTGAAATTCAGTGGTTTCATCCCTAAATGGTATCCAGATCATTATTTGAAAATGTTTTCCTCCTAATATTGAGATCCCCATCTTTAGGAGTGACTTCATGTGATGCATGAAAATGTCCTTAACCTTTTATCTTGAAATTATGGATATTTCATTTTGGCATGAAACTTTTCATTCACATGCTCTTTAACTCACCATTGTCTTTCACATTGAGTAACTATTGTCTGACCATCTCTCTGTAACACTGAGACATGACCATGTGCACTGCAGGACAGTGTTTCAGATTGAGCATCACAACTGTTCTTTAGGATTTCTTGTTTACTGCCGTTGCATCATAGATCTGGTTTTCTCCAACAGTGCTGATGGTAGTTGGGTGTTGTGTTTGGCGGTTTTTCTCTGGGGTAACTGCACTTACCTTTGCTGTGCTGCTTTATTAGCTACTTTGCCTTGTTTTGGTATTTTAAACATATATTGAAGATTGCATTTGTTTTTGTGCGAGGTAAAATTGAATAATGTTGTTGCTAATTTGTTATTCATTCATCATCTTACAGCTTTCATTGCTCATAACCAAGTGGCCCACTTTTCTCTCTTTTGTTGTTGTTTTTTGTGTTATGGCACACATGTCAAGAATGGTTTTAGTAAGAATTTACATATTGCAAAGCATGAGTAAACACATATCTCAGCTTGTGACTGTGCTGCATCATTATAACACATCACACAGATAGATGTAGCCAAAGATAAGACAGGTACGACCTGTACAGGATTTAGGGGGAAGAAGTGTGTTGCTTTTAATTGATTGTTTCAGCTTTATTCCATGGACCTTGTTTCCTAGGATTTTCTCATTAAGAACACATGGGTTAGTTTTTTCTAAGTGACCCCTCAATGTTGTCAGTGCAACTCCAAATGTGTCGAGCGCCACGGATCATTAATCATCGTTAATACAAGGTTTAAAGATTGGAAATGCATATAAATTCCATTTGCCGTTTTAGTTAATGGTGTAAGTTCTAGCATTTGTTTTATTAGCACTGGAATAAAATCTCACCATAAACTTGATTCCAAATAAGAATAAATTTTGTTGTTAACTGACAACCCACCAATTTAAACTTGAATGTGTTTGTGGCACAGATGTAAAGACAATCTCCATTACTGTTACATTCACAAATGTTTCTGGTTGTTTCATGTTCATAAAAACTTAAAAACATGTAGTCTTGTCAGTATTGGTGCACAGTGTTTTCTCCCTCTATTTTGTATTGTCTTGAAATATATTTCATTGATGTGAAATGTATTTAACTCAGAACAACAGTAGAACAATAATAAAATGTGTAACATTAATATCTGTATATGTTTGATTAATAAAACTATTCAAAAGTGTATATTATAAATAAAATTCAAGATATCACCCTTCTTTCAGGGAAAAGAACTTTGATAAGTGAATGTTGGAATGGAAATACTCTGGTATGACGAGTTTGATCAACATCCCAACAGATTAAGGACAACTGCTAAACAGCACTCTACTGTACTGTTGTTAGGTGCTTCAGATGACAGGACAAAATAATTCATAGGATTTAATATGATAAACTTTGTTTGTTTGTGGTGTTTTTTTTTTTTTTACATATCCAGATCCATTTCCTGTTCTACAGAATCTGAGAACTGCTTCTCTGTATTTCTGGAGCTTTAACTAATCCAGTAAATAAATAATAATCATGCTTATATACTGTAAATACTGCATTTTCTAGATTAGTCTGTCGGAAACCACGAGTCATTAATTTAAAGTAAAAACAGGAACACATTAAAGATGTTGTGATGAGGTTCTTCCTTGTTTTATTTATATTTTCTACAGCTAGTTTTCACATCTGCAGGCACAAACTATGTCTTCCTGTCTCTCAAACTCACAGACCCAAAGCAACACTTGCTTCAGACACAAACACTCCTCAGCATGGTGACAGTAGTTTAATCTGTGTGTCTGAGCATCAAACCTGTGCCTCTCAATGCAGAGTTTAAAGCCAGGTTGTCATTATCACACACAGATCACACATTCACCTACCATGTTGGAGGCTCATTTGTGTGCCTGATCAGGAGAAGTACATAAAGATAACACAGGGTCATTATTAAATATGTGCCCAATAACAGTTGATAGCAAAATTTAGAGTGAATCATGTCGAGAAAAAAGATTTCAAGTCACCTTAAATTTAATGCTTAATGTACCTGAATTCTGTACCTGAATGAAAAGTCCCTTACTGCCTGTTTTAATGCTTGTTTCAAATAAACTCCTGTCTGCAGAGGTAAAAATGAATATACAGAAACAAATGCTGTAATATTATGTCTGGCCTGCAGCTCCATTTTTTAACCTACAGTAAATTAATGTGCAAAAGACAAATCTCTGATAGTAGACAGCAAAAACTGATGAAAATGTGATTACAATCAAATTGCGGTATTTCAGTAAAGGAAGGATTTTGACTACTTAGCATGCCAAATTAATCATTCTAATATATTCTCTTTCTTTATTCTAGTTTGTTCTAAATACAGTGTCCCTGCTCTTAACAGCTTATGTCACTGGAACAATTTTCTTGACTGCTTCTAAAACATCTGCTGTGTCCACCTTATCGCCGAACTCCTTTTCACGGTGTTCCATGAGAATCCCCTGCAAAAACCAACATGCAGTCAAAACACAGACACTGTTTGGTAAAGCTCTAATGAGCCAAATCTTACTGTGGTCTAAGTGTGTGAGTTTGCACTACCTGCTCTCCTGGTCCGATGACAAACACGCCTCCCAAGATGAAGCCCTCACCGTTCATGTTGCCCTGGTAACCTGACCTCCAGGCCCGCATGAAGTTCTGCCACACACCGAGGCGAATGAAACCCAAACCCCCCATCTTCCTCTGCGATGGGCCGTAGAAGTGCTTCTGCAAACCCACAGTAAGTTGTTTATCAACCCAGCAGAAAAAAATTTAATGGACGGGAAAGATTGGTTAAATTGTACTTCAAAGAAATTAAGGAAATTATTGAAAAAATTGACTTGGTTTAAATGTGTCGGAAGCCCAAAACAAACAATATGACAATATTTATTTAGGCATGTGTCAAAGGGCGTTTTCCAGTACTTTATAATTTATAGACCAAATGTTTAGTAAGAAAAAATTTATCAGTTTTGTTAGTGGACATGTTGTCATTGTAAAAATATTAAAAACAAAAAACAAAAACACCAAACTACCAATTTTTGCTGGTAATGCATGTTTGTACCAAATCTTGGGGAATTCCCTGAAAGTGGAAAGGAATGAGACTACTTCAACTGCAAGTCAGTTTAGACTGACTGACAGAGTGAGGTTGTAGAACAACTCCTGCTGACCTTCTCATCTATGTAGATGTCCCCAGCGAAGTGCGGTCTAAAGTCCTGGATCTCTGTGCCAACGTTCTCCTTCACCACAGCGACCAGAGGGACCCCCAGCTCTTCAAGCTGAGGCGTCAGAGAGGACAGCTCAGAGGCCTCCTGCAGAGGGAGAGAGAGAGAGAGAGCGATAACTCACACTCAGAGCTGAGTAAAATAACGTGATGTTACGTTCAGAAACATTTTCAGTCACCTCTCTGCACAAAAATCATCCCGGTCGTCGTACGGCCATGACCACGGCCCCGTTCCTCTCCCACAGGCTCTTTGCTCTGATGACCTTTTCATCTGTAAACAAAACAAGAAGACATGTTCCTCAGGAAACAAACCCACAAGGTCTTCATGGGGTTTACCATTGCAGGAACTCATTAACGACAGAAGATAAAAGACGTGGGCTTCAACTGAAGAAACTGTTTAAAGCTGACGGTCACATGGAACATCTAAATGTTGAGTATGCTTCTTACACTAACTCAAGTTTCAGCTATGATCTAATCTGTAATACCAGCAGATTGAAGAAAGCAGCTTTGCCTTAAATGCTACACAAAACCTCGTTCACTGCATGTACAATGTATGCTAACATGCAACAGTGAAGAAAAACTGCTAAAGGCCAATTCCTGTGCTGAAGTAATGTTAATTCTCCTCCTAATGGGTTTAACAGCTGCTTGTGTTAAGACATACAGGCTTATTCAGAAAGCCCTCATACCATCTATGGTGGAGCGCAGCTCAGCTTCCTCCAAGCACTCCAGCGATGCTTTGGCAGCTTTAGGTAGACACAGATCCGTGTTGGCCAGCATGATCCCAGCAAGGGCAGCTCCAACAGCACCAAGACCCAGTGACCACATCCCCATCCCAAACAGATCCCCCTCTAGTCCAGACCCAGAGGACAACACTGCAGCGCATAAAAACATCAACATGATTGAACAAATATGTCACAAATTCATGATACAAAAGAAACTTTACGTTGACAGTTTTTCTTCCACATTGCCGACTGTAGCTGGTATGTTAGATGTGCAGACTAACTGGAATTTGGAGGTTTCACTGCCAACAGTTTCTTTCCTCCTTAAGTTTTACAGAGACACCAAATCTCACCGAGGCCAAGATGGCAACAAGATCCAACTTGCACATTTTGTTTGTGTTTCGTCTGAGTTTTGTCAGTGTGGTGCATCTTGCAACCATGGCCTTTCCTTATCCTTCTCTAATCTGAACTGAACTTTTGAAAAAAAATATCAGACATGCTATAAATGATTCTGTTCTTCTGTTGTGATTTCTGGGGAGTCAATTCTGGTCATTTTTGGTCTTTTGCAGAAAAGGTTCAACATTTTTCAGAATGTGAAAAGCTGCAAATACCCACAGCCTGGAAGCAGTGAGATGTTGTCTTCAGTTAACAAATTTCATCATAACTGCTTTTAGAAAATTTTCCTTGGCTCAATAATACAACTCATTTATTTTGTCTGCTTTCATGACATCTCTCGGTCTCATGAAGGTCACTCTAGCACAAAGGGAAGGGAAAGCTGGGAAACACTGTTGATCACAACTGTAACACTGTTTCTACAAAAGCCTTGAAGTTTAGTTTGTGACAAAAACATCCGACTGCAGAGGCAGTCGAATATGTCCTTGCCTGAGGTGGGCTTGTTTGGGTCAGGACTGGCTTTGGCTTTACTTTGGTGAAACAGAGCAGTCTGGGTTCTTAGAAACTGGGACCTGGTCAAGGTGGAGGATTGGCTACTCAGGGTAGTGCTCCTCAGAGAGAGGGCAGAGCAGCGTAGGGAAAGAGTCCGCCTTAAAGCAGGTGAACATCTGGACTGAGCCAGCATCTGGGCCATGGAAAAAGTCTGACCCTCTGACTACACACACCCTCAAGATTTCACTGAAAGAAAGAAACACAAATCTTTTCTGAGTTAAACCAGTTTCACTCAACAACCCACAATCAACAAGAGCCTTATGGAGCCTTTAAGGAGGCTGTATTGGATTTCACAGATTAAAGAGAAAAGCAGAGTCTTTGCATTTTACTTTCAATGTGAAGATCACCAAACTAATAAAATTTAAACCAGCCAACCAGTTTTATCTATGCTGTCTATTACAAATGAATTTATGACGCACTCTGCAGCATGATAAAGGCATAAAGTCTAAATGTGCGGTTCTTATCTTGATAATCTTGCTGGCTATGACACATCCCAACTTGCAAACAGACTTTCTATAATTAAATCCTCAGCCCAACACAAAAACACACTAGCACACTTAACACAACACAACACAATGCAAAAGTTACTTTACGATATGTCACAGAGAAATTCATTCACAGCACTCTGAATTTTAACAATTTTATAAATTTAATATCTACAATATTTGCAGACATAAAACACACAAACTGACTTTAAGTTAAAAAAGTATCAAATCTATCTTCTGTCTGTGAGAAACTTCAAAGTAAAAATGTAATATACTAACTTGTCTCCATTTCCAAAGTGGGAAGAAGCTTGACTGTTTCACTCGATCTTTTGCTCATAAATCATCCAAATGCATTTGAAGACTGACAGTTCATGTCTGGGAGAATGAGACGCTGAAAAAAATGCTAACAACCTGCTGCCAACAGAGAGACGCCACCCCTGTGACACAAGGAAGGGTCTAGATGTGTTGCAGAGCTGCTCGACATGGGTACTGTCAAATAAGTAATCACAATCACACAACTGAGAACAATCTTAAAGAGGGACTTTTCTTGTTTCAATGTAATACTAATTTAAATATTCAGGGGATATGTTATATTATGCTGAATAATTTTTTTCCCCTAAATTTATTCAAGAGCCACAGTAACAACAACTGAATGAACAATTTGTCATTCAGAACATGTGAACAGTCAAATTAATAAACAGTTTAAAGATACTTTGAAAGGGACAAAATACTCAAATGCTCCTTACATAGTGACAGATTTTGAATGAAGCCATGTCTTCCATTAATTAACTGCCTTTTTTTTATGCCATTATATTCATCTAATGTATGCAGTACACTTAACTATGACTGTGACAGCAAAGATACTTAGCATAGAAATTGGTAGGCCAGCACATTAAAAACCTTATGGACTGTTAAAGCCTCTTTAATGATGATGCAATCACACCATATTGAGTACCTTACAAAAGCTTTAGGCACTTTAGAGGTTTAGATTCTTTTATGTAATAGAAAACTGAGGTGTCTGACTACCCCCGTATGATCCAGGAGCTTAAAAACAAGTAATACAGCCTGAGTCATCAACATCCATCTTCAGTGATTGGGTAAACAAGGAGTTCAGTAACACACAGATCCTTCATCTCACCATTGTGGGCTGTCCAGTATTACAAAAGGTTGGACATTGGGAAGTTTTTCCATTTACTGCAGAAGTTCACTGAGAATTAATTGAGGATTAAAAAGGTATTTGTTATTCTTTGTCATTGATATCATTGTTGTTGTTGTCATAGAATGAATGATATAGCACCCTAACTTTATTTTAGGATGATCTAAAAACAACAAAAACATTTTCTCCCAAACTATAACAACCTACACAATTAACTTTATTAACACTTGAATTAGACTTTTTTTTGGGGGGGGGGTGAAAGATTTACATTTTAACTTAAACTGGGTAGTAAAGACTCTACACTTGGCCTACATATAATATAAATGTTAATATTTGGTGGTAAAAACAGCTGAACCAGTTCCAGCCACAGGTCAGACAAGATGATGACCTTCACATTATTAACTACTAACCGAGCTTCATTTGGTATCCATGTTGGTGGGAATTGTTGGCCTTTGTTGTTCTACGCTGATCATTGTAATTTCAGACACAAGTGTCCACGACTGAAGCTCACAGGTCTGAGTTATACAAAATGACGTATAATAGCAAAGAGAAACCAAAATGTAAAGTCATCATAAGAGGATTAAGGGTCTTGGGAGGCTAATGGCATTGACTGCTGTCTCTTACCGGCTGCTCTTAAAACTGTGACCGAATCGGAGGAGGACTTTTTGGATGGCAGGCCTGATGTTGGTGATGATTATATAATAAAAACATGTTCAGTGTCACACACACAGTTTCTGTCACGGCAGCGGCAAACGTCTGCGGGTTGAGTCCGGGCCCAGTGGGTGAGCAGGGGGGCGCTGAAGCAGATCAACCTGTGCGGAAGTTGTCATCTAGTTGTAAAGTCACAGGAATAGTTGTGTTATAAAGACAAACTCACCAGAATCAATGAATCAACCTGCGTCGTTTAGTCCAGGAGTGCTGGTACGTAGCGGCGCAGGCGCACTAAACGATCCAGAGAAGACAGGCGAAACTAATCGAACCGAGATGGACGCGAAACCGGGTTTGAACTAAAAAGGTATGATAAAACAAGACTCAGAGGTAAATAAGGCAGGAAACCATTTGTGAGTATGAATGGTGTTTTGTTTTATTGATGGATGTCAAACACAAAATAATTACTCATCACTTCATTTGTTTATTGTCCATCATGTGAAGGCCACATCTGCCCTGTAACAAGTGTCGGTTTTCTGAATGGTGGCATCAGAGCTGCTCCCTCAGCGCAGTTTAGAAACAGTTCGTCATTGAATCACACAAAAAGACCGTCACACCACCAAGGACCAGATATGGAGACTGTGGTTCAATAAGCAGATGAAGTGTCACGTTTCAGTGACACACCGGGCAGCAAAAATCAACAGACCCAAAAGCAAGGAATTGATGCTATATGCAGTTATAATATGAGCAGAGTATGATCTGTTAGGTGGCTTTATGGTGCTATAGAAAAAAATCCAGGCTTGGACTGAAAGACGTGCAGACACACTGTCACAATAACAAACTGTCCATTCGTTCATTTGTTGAGATCTATCTTGCCATGTTGTCTTGCATTTTGCGGGCTGTTCTGAGTACTGCCAGCATATTGACTTTATCACCAAACTCCTTCTCACGGTGCTCCAGTAGAATACCCTGAGGGGGGGATATGTCGCACTCATTCATAATCCATATAAACCTGTTGATAGAATCGTTAGAAAATATCAAATGTGCTCACCTGATCTGCAGGTCCAATGACAAAAACTCCCCCCAGGACAAGTCCTTCTCCTCTCAGGTTTCCCCTGAAGCCGCTCCGATAAGACCGCCACAGGTTCCTCCACACGCCAATACGCAAAAACATGGAGAGAAACATCCATCGCTCTTGAGGGCCATAGAAATCTCTCTATGAGAATAATATGAAAGCAGCTTATTGGCTTAAATTATGTAACACGCATTTTTCATTTAATATCTTAAAGTCATGTGCAGGGCAAGCTTCTGCAAAAGCAGACCTGCTGATCCACGTAGACCTTCCCAGAGAAGTACTTCTTGAAGAAGTCCAGCTCCTTGCCAAGGTTTTCTTTCACCACAGCAAAAAGAGGGACATCAAGGTCCTGCAGCTGGGACTTCAGAGAGGACAGCTCAGCAGCTTCCTATCGAGAGAAAAGGACAGAAAAAAATCAAATGAATAATGAAAGTTCAGTACTGAGTTCTCTTTGCTAAAGCACAGAGTCATTGATCATACCTCTCTGCATAACAATCATCCAGGTCGCCGTACAACCATGATCACAGCTCCAGTTTTCTCCCACAGAGTCCCGGCCTTGTGTCGTTCATGGACTAAATGAGACAGAGGTATAACTCATATTCTGTAGAACTCCACAGTGTGCTGCCATAGAGGATGTCAGTCACCAAATCCTGGATTGATCAGGCTTTAGTGAGGACTCTGCTTTATCTAACATCCTCATTAATGTCATTTGTTAATCCAATTTCATTCTAAAAAGTACAAAGGGGAAATATTTTCTCTTTGAGCTGTGGTGGCAAGATAAAATTTCATACTAATAAGACATTGACTTTGCAATGCAAAAGGACAACAGTCAATATATCCTGCTTGCTTTTGGTGTCTGAATTACCTCCTCCAGTTGTCTTTAGTTCTGTTTCCTTCAGCACTTCTAGCTTGGCCCATGTTGGTTTTGTCTGGAACCAGTCTGTAATGGAGCTGATGAGCTCTGCAACAAAAATGCTCAAAAACTTCAAGACCGTGGTCACGGTCACCATGGCCCTGGACCCGCTCCAAAGGCCACCTATGGAGAAACCTGTAAAAGATTACCTTTAAAATATGCTCCTGCTTCAGGAATTTTTGTCAAGATTAAGACATGTGGCTCAGTACATGAAAACAGGTGCTTTCCTGAACGCTTTGTTCTTATTTAACCTTAGTATACTCAATCATCAACAACTTTTACAGAATTTATGCATTTTTTAATCTACAATATGCCAACCAAAGATGTCAAAATGCAACTCACCAGGCTCTGCCTCGCTGCTAATGTGAAAGAATCTGATGTTTTCAACCAGCCCCTTAAGCCTTCTAAACCCCGATCAGTCCAATCACAGTGAAAGCCTTGCTTATGTGAGCGTTATGATAGGGATTTTCTCAGAGACTGCTGTGAACCAAGGCTCACATTGAGCTAGATCCTCTGTACCAGGTTCAGTACGGTGCTGAGTGGAGCTCTCATCAAAGCAGCATGACAGCATTTTCCATGTTTGTTTCTTAGTTATGTTCAATCTGTTAATACCTGTTTATAGTGAATAACATCTTTAGTTTAGTACACACATCAGCGGTGATGATAATAAATATGCCTTTGGGTTTTTGTTGTCTCTTTCAGTCGCTCCCTCTGTAGCTGCAAAGACCCTGAGATCATCCATCAGCTGTCAATGCTCATAGCAAGACTGACCCCTGCTGCAGGTTTGTGACATTACAGAGCAGACCCACTTTGAGGCTACCTCAAACAACCGTTTTCATTATACATTAAACTCACAATAACTGTCCCAATTTACTGGTTAATCATTTTTTGTAGGAAATGTCACACAATAATGCCCATTATAACTTCACAGAGCCCATGGTTATATATTTTTATATCCAGCCATCAGGTTGAAATCCAAAGACTTTCTCATCACTATCATACATGACATGACATTTGCATTTGACATTTAATCACATCAAATTTGCAGACCCAACTCCCAAATGCAGATTACTCCTTGATGAAAGTAACTGTTCGTTGCATCTCTTATACACCATGTTTCCAATTTAATAATTCAAATTAATAAAACATCCTTAAAATTAATCTCATTTTCATGTTTTGGTTGTGAGTTGTTTTTTTTTTTTGGAGGGGGGGGGGAGTGGGCGGGGGGTGTTGAGACTGTCAGAGAGAAGGTGACTGAACATTTTTAAAGTTATTTATGTTATTGGTCTTTCAAAAAAACATAGCACTGCATTCCATCCATAATCGGGTCAGAAGACAGTTAGTAGGACTGCTCCCTATTTTCAGGGTTACGCGGGTATTTATAGATAAGGTCGATTTTCAAAAACGTCCTCTCTCTATTTTATGACCATTTTTACAGCCTCCAGGAGTCAAAATATCAACTCCAGAGGAGGCACCATTGATAAAAACAGAGCATCTGGGTGCGTTGTGGCAAAAGGGCTCGAGGTGTGTTGAGTGTCTGTGAAGAGAAGTGAACATGCAACATGTTTCTGTTTTATAGCTTTTCATCTACACTTTTCTACAAGGTGTCAGTAGCAGATGAGTTAAAATAGTGCATTGTCTTGTTCCTATATAATGCGTGTGATGAAAGTGAATTGCTAGAATAGTAGCGTGGTGATATTTCACTCATTGGTGGCAGCTTCACAGAGGAATGTGCTGAGGGTCCAAAATGGGCTGGAATAGAGATGGGATAGGATGACACACAAGCTCAGCTGCTGCACTCCCTCTGGCTGCTCTGCTGGCCATATCTGTGTGTGTGACAGTCCGTCCGGATGCCTCTTGTTTTTGTTGTAAGAAATTGTCTGAGAAAATTAGGCTTGGCTCTCGTTTTTGAGTTTTGGCAGAGCTGTTAGGCCAGTCAGACTGTTATGTAGCAGATTTTTTATTGTTTATTTTTCCCTAATCACAGCATATGCACCTGCACTTACAAACAAATTTAGAGCAGCATCGTCTCAGGCCGGTGTTCCTCTGATGGGGAGTGAGGGGCGTTGACCGCCAATCACAGATTTAGCATTGCACCCCACCTCCTGTGTGGTGTTCCTGCCCACTGACTTCACCCATCCCAGTCGTACTGAGGGAGTGAAGCACAGCGCTGAACACTGTGAACTGTAGTAAAATAGGAACAGGACTTCCACTGTAATTATTGTTGGAATTCATTTGAGAAGACATGTTTTCTCTTGGATCTTTTTCAAGAGCAGCACAGCTGTTTGTTGGCAGAGATAGATTTTCTTTTTTTTGTTTTGTTTGTTTCTTTTTTTAAACTTAATAATATTGATATTTCCATACTGCCAAGAGTCCATCTGTTAATAGTATGATCTGCATCTTAAGAAAAAAAAAATCTGCTTTGAATACCAATAAATTAATAAATAAATAAAACACATATACACATAAGAGATTATAACATATAAAAAGCTAAAACTGTAAAAACTTGTAAAAACAACGTAACAATAACACTAATAATAGAAACGCCCCAATTCTGTTGACTGTGTGCATTTTCTACTCCTTGTTGATATGTACTTCCTCATATAACAAGCTGCACACACCGATCACTCCATGATCTTTCAACCATGCGCTAAACGTTCGTGACTGGCAAGATCCAACTTATTCTGCCTGCTCTGACTGCCATCCAGATGGAACTGGCTGGTTACTAGATGAGCAAAGAGGAGCTGTCAAGGTACACTTGTGTGTCCTTGAACCTGGGGAAAGGCAAACAGCTGTTAACAGCCCCCAGTGCTTCCAGGGTTCATTTATCTCAGCCTGTTCTGTCGAGTTTGAGTCTGACCAACTCTCAAACCCCAAAGTGACTGAAAAACCCTGACCCCAACTTTTTAGCTGAAGCGCAATGGAGGTCAATATGAAATGCATTTCATGCACCCTGTTGGACAGAAGAAGGAGAGACCTGTATTGCTACATTTTGAGAAACTGAAACACACAGTTCTTTCCCCTCATCATAATAAATAATGATATTTAAATATAAGAAACAATTCTTATATTTTGGCACTTTTTTGTACTAAGTTTAATTTTCCTCTTTAAAATTTTGCTCATGAATGATGGTGCTGAAAGCAAGGTGACAGTCATGCACTCACTTGTTGAATGGGCATTAACTGAGCTCCTTCTAGTTGTTTAGCTATTGCAAACTAGAAACCACCCACTCCCACCCTTCCTGCAAAAACACAAAGGTCAGGTCATCAGGCCCTTGCCATCTTACTCCTCTTAGAGTCCAAAAGTTCAGAGGGATTTGAACTTTATCTGGACTGTTTCCTCAGTTGGTTTCATAAATCCACCTCTTTACCCTGACGTTCGTTCAAGCTGAAAATAACATTATTTTCAGCTTGAACTTGGATTCATTTTAGACGGTATGGAAGCTCATCCTGAAGGCAGGTTCACCCATTTCATGCTTCACATTCACATGTAAAACCTCTGATAGCTGTTGTCTGTCAACATAACCAGAGCCATCTTGTTTGTGTTGAAAAAAATTCCTTGTCCTTGTCAGTCAATAACAGATTTTAGACACAAACTGTCCAAACTCAGAGGGAAGTCTGTATTTCTCTTCTTCGGATGATTTGTGTTGTTTTGAGTCTGTTCATTATGGCACATGGACTCCTGTCAGGGCCAAAACAAACAGAGGTGTATCATCCAGAGGTTGCTCAATGGCTCGCTGCCTCTCTTTGGCATTGGCTAGGACATTCATAACATCTTTTGTTTAATCTGGTTCATGTTGGTTTCATTTAGCTGCCTCTGCCTCCCCTCCAAGCACTAACTGTCACATTTTCAATACATGACTTCGGGTCAAAACACTTATTTTAAAGGATGAGTTGCAACTGTTACTTTTTGCTAACTATTCCAACTATATGTAAATTAAAAACCACAGCTATTATATCACACCCAGCATCCAGCTACACTACAGTGATGTCAGTCAGTTCCCTGACTGAGAAATAAAAACATCCATATTCTAAAGACGCACAAAAGTCCTGCACTTACACAGACATACAGTACAGGCCTACTGTGGTTTTATGAATACTCTGAAATACTGAAGGAAGTCATCGTATCTGACTTAAAGTGGTTATACTATAATAGCTTACTGTGGCTTTTTTGGTTTTCTGGTCAAGTCTGCTTTAAATGAGGCTTAAAGCAGTCAGGAATTTTATACACTACAGACAGTTAGTTGAAATTCTCCTCTCATTTCACAAGGCCAACTCAACACCAACTGAAACAAGAGCCAGATGAGTGAGAGAGACAGAGAGAAAAGGGTTTGTCCCTCTGTGTTGTTTATGCTACATGAAAGAGAGATTTGTTTGTCCCTGACTGTCTACAGAGCTTCTATACCAGATGAAAAGGTAGAGTCAGTGTCTGTGTGGAGTTGACAGTCCCATTGTTACCCCAAGTGTACGTGCATGCAGAGATTGTGTGTGTGTGTGTGCCTGTTAGCATCACTTGCTCAGTCCCTGGTCTTCTGCTAAAAGACAGGCACAGTGAATCACCTGCAGGGCCACAAGATATCAGAGAGGTGCATCTTCATTATTTGATCTTCTCTCAGCAAATGGCTCAAGATTTTCTGTAGCTGTGTACAAATACAACAGCCTGAGGCTGGAACAACAGGTGACTGTCTGCTCTGAACCTATTTACTGGCAATGATAGGAAGTAACTCATTTCACTGTAGTTTACAGATGTTAAAATTGAAATAGATTTATCTTCTTTTTATGCTTTTTAAAACTTTTTCCTCCTTTCAGTTCCAGACAGAAATAGTGTACTTAATGCTCAACTACATTTATGTAAAAGTTACATGTGAGGATTTCACATTCAAAACACATTGTTTGGAATAAACTAGGAACATTTACAAATGTACTGGACTACTTTATTTTTAACAGCATTAGATTCGTGAGATGATATACTTATCATATCTCACCAAAATAAAATCAGCAAATTTTATAATTTGAGAACTTGGAACTGTCAGGTGTTTGGCTTTTTAGGAGCGCTACGTATTTCACTTTTATTGTCCTGGTTCCTTTCTAGTCCATGTGTTTTTTGTACATGTCACCACTCTTGACCAAAGTAACTCAGAACATGATGTAAACAAGAGTAATTGCATCATTTTAGCAGTTCACAGCAACCTTTTTCTGTCTCCCTCTAGCCACAGGTTGCCCCAACCTTGCCCAGCAGACAGAGCTGTCCAACCAGTGCAATGGGGAGAGGGGAACCCCCCCCTAATTAAGACTCGGCTGCTCTCACCTGAGACACATCAGATCCTGAAGCAGAGCTGTCAGGGCTGAGTTGATGGCTATAAACATTCAATCCAGCATCATACTGTACACAAGGGGTTAACAAGCAGTTTCCATGAGCTGAAGTGCCCTCCTATCACCCACCCCTTAGAATGGACTGTCCCATGGATTCATATGACGTGTGTGTGTGTGTGTATGTGTGTCTGTGCGTGCATGTGTCTATGCGTCCATGTGTGCGTGTTCTTTTAGGCATATATATTGAGCCATGTGGACACAGACGTGGAGTTTTGTAGGATAGACTTTGTATTGGCTGCAGGGCTGTTTTCCCCCTTTCTTCATTTCTCTCTTAAAGAGAACCAGCAGGAATATAAAGCAGCTTTCAGATCTCTCTGGACTGCTTGTTGGTGGGAACTGAGGAACTTTTTCTCCCTTTGTGTGTTGAGTCTTGCTGAGTATCTGGTCCTGTAGAAAAAATGAGTGAGCTGCTGGAGGATGGCTCTTTCATGTTCACATCGGAGTCTGTAGGAGAGGGACATCCAGGTGAGTCTTTAATTAACTTCGGTAACTTGTGTGGTCCCTCAGTGAAGTGTATTAAAGTGTGTTCTATAAGTGTTCCCACAACATGTCAAAATCATATCCAATGTGCCCAAAATATACAATTTCAAAAACTGTTCTCAGCAGCTTTTTCGACTGTTCACAGAAGAATAGATTTGGCAATTAATGTTATTTTGCAGAACCTTGATGTGCATTTCATTAAACTGTATACAAGATTGGCTACATGTCCAAAATAACTCCAGTGTGCTGTATAATAACCTCATGGTAGGTATTCCATTCACAGCAACATGTGCTTACTGATCCTCATTCTCACTCTCACTTATGGACAGCCGGAGGTGTGCGTGTGTGTGCACATGTGTGTCTGTGTGTGTGCGTGCGTGTGAGTGTGTGTGTGAGAGAGAGAGAGAGAGAGAGTGACAGGCTGGTGTTAGGTTGCATGTTGAGGAAAAAGCAAAAAACACAACAGAGAACAGACAGTGAGAGACACCCATTACTCTGTGATGGCCAAATGAGACACAAGTTTCACGTTGACATCACACATTGACCTCGTTTCCAGCCATATCCCAAAGTGTTCTGAGAAGGGATAAGGGAAATTTCAGTTCATGAGAAAGTTTAGTTGAGATTAGCTGCTTTGAAGTTTTTTATATGGCTTGTTAATAAAGTCCAAAAATGAATAGTCCCAAACTGGCAGCACTTTAAGCCACTTTAAGAAAGAAATATGGATTAATTTAATAAATGTTTATTGACCACTGACACATAGACACAGGTGTTGTACACACCTGAGACAGCTGGTCCAATTTAAAACCTGTTGGTACAAGTTAAAATTTACTCCCTCCAATTCCCCCTCCTCCCCCGCGCACACACAAACACACACACACACACACACACACCCACCTCTACTGTCAATATGTTGTAATCCTTTCACAAATATGTAACCTTACAAAGTCCCCTGACAGAATGCAACAGAATCAAGCTTCACAGATAATGACAGATTGTGACGCCCAGAGCGTTATGTAAAACCATGGTGTTACATTACACTGATTTGGTATCAGAGAAATTCAACTTCCCATGAAAGTTTTCATTGATTTTTTTTTTTTTTTATAAATTACAAAAGTACAACAAAAGACAAACACATGAGGCAATTTAAACTATTGTTACATGAAGTGTATTTCATCTTAAGTGTGTGTTACATTTGAAAACTAATGGCTGGAAATTTGGTCAAAAGTAACAATAACATTTTTATTCCTTTTAGTCTATTGCATCATCCCCTGTGGATTTTAAACTGGCAGAAGACATGGACCCAGACCACATTAGATTTGTCCACATGTGACTGGATGTGTTAATGCTTTTACGAGAGTCTGTATTTGCCATCCAATAAATAACAGCACTTTAATGAAGCCAAATATCTCCATGGCTAAATTACTACATTTACATAGGTGTGTGGCCTTGACAGAAGGCTTTTGATTTGATAACGCCTCACTTTACTTTGACGTCTGGGCTGTTCCCACAGTTGGTAGATTTTCTATTTATTTTTTTATAATAGAGTCAAGAGGATAAGCAGCCTTTCTCCTGCAGACTGTAAACCAAACACGAAAACTGTTTCATACCAGTCATACTTCATGTACCGAAGAGCCAATGCTAACAGATGTTGATATTGTTTCAGATGTAACGTGTGTTGCATTGCTTCAGCAGGATGACAGAGAGACATGAATAGACTGTTTTGTGAGGCATTGTCCCGTTTCTGCCCTCCAACACAACTGATGCAAAAAAAATTCAACACTTGTCCCGTTTTAAATATTAGCATGTAACATTTCAGAGAAATAAGTAAACATTGTCTATTGTTAATATTCAGCAAGACCAACGGTCACAAAGTCACAATACACTTTTGTCCTTTAAACACGGGTTTCCTGTTCATATATCCCCATCAGACAGGCCTAGAAATGTCTGAACAATAAACAAACAAAAATTGAAATTGCACAATCTCTCTGTTCTATATCTAAATTTCAAGCTTCATGCTTGCTTCTTCTCCACAGACAAGATCTGTGATCAGATCAGCGATGCTGTCCTAGATGCTCACCTGATGCAGGACCCAGATGCCAAAGTGGCCTGTGGTGAGTAAACTATGATCTAGAGAGTCAGTGTCATTGTTGGGACCTTGGAGATACAGAGAGAGGTTTGCATATTTTTTATCTCATATATGGTGTGTAAAAGGTCAGCTCTGTAGCTTCCTAGAAGTCAGCCTATAGTCAGTTTAAACGAACTGCCCAATGGCCTGGATCTCTCCTGGAATTTAAGTCAGCAGCCCTATGAGATCGCTTATTGTATTTCAATATTGACCTCTGAATCACAAGAAGTCACCCTCTGAATTTGCTGATAACAGCAATTAGGCCAAATATTTTGCAAGTGTCCAAAGATTTTGTGAGGTCACAGGGTATTGGCAATGTACTGTGTTAATTGTGTTGACAGAGACTGTGTGCAAGACTGGCATGGTGTTGCTCTGTGGAGAGATCACATCTCGGGCCAATGTGGATTATCAGAAGGTTGTCAGAGATACCATCAAACACATCGGCTATGACAACTCTGACAAAGGTGAGAAAACAGCATGGAAAAGGAAATAAATGTAGATAAGATGGGCTCCTCCTCAGAATTTTTCCCTCTTTCACTTTCCTGCTGCAGGATTTGACTATAAGACGTGTAATGTGTTGGTGGCTCTGGAACAGCAGAGCCCAGACATTGCTCAGGGAGTCCACGTTGACAGACAGGAGGAGGACATTGGAGCAGGAGACCAGGTATGACCTTTACAACAGGTTAACATGTTCTTGGCCTCTTTTTTCTGGAAGGTGGGATGACAAAATCAAATATGACAGTTTGTTTGACCCACTTCAGTGTATGTGTTCGTTTCTCTTCACCATTGTTTATAAGAAGGTATAAGATCACGTAACTTAAAATATTAAAAGTAACTGATAATAGCAGAAAAAACATAGTTAATGCTGATGCTTGCATAGAGCTTTCCTGTCATAGGTGCTGGAGGGGGAGCTCATTTAACTATATTATGTACAATAAGAAGCTTAATCCAGTTCCAACCTAAAGCTTTGAAAAGGGGGGAAATTGTAATTCTGCTACACTAATCTATTTTTAAGCTTTTCTTAGATTTTTTTTTTGAGAAATATTTGATGATTTTACTTCTTTGGGCTTCAAAACGTATGAATGAATGAATGGCAGGAATCCTAAGACAAAAGTGATAGAAAGCTCTGCTTCAAATTTACAAAGCACATACAATATTTCCCACTGAAATGTAACAGTAAAAATGTAAAGTTGAAGTGAAGTAGAATTAAATGTACCCCTAGACTCAGTTTATTACTTAAGTGAAGTTAAAGTTGAATTTGAAAAAACAAATATTACTAATCTGTATTAAGATCTAAGAATGTGACAAATTTGAGTCAGAATTTTAACGAAACAAACATTATTTTATTGAAATGATCCTCTATTTTTATTTATTTATTTATTTTTTTTAATGGAATGCCACCTATATGTTTGTGAATTTATTATGGCTCTCTGTAAAGTACTTTGCTTTGAAAAAGCTATTTTCATAATCTTGCCTCATGATAAAACCCATATTACAGTATACTTAGTGTAGTAAAGGGAATTCCTATATTTTCTCTCTCTCTCTCTCTGTGTGTAGGGCCTGATGTTCGGCTATGCCACAGATGAGACAGAGGAGTGCATGCCTCTCACCATCGTCTTAGCTCACAAGCTCAACTCAAAGATGGCTGAACTGAGACGCAATGGAATCATCCCCTGGCTGCGTCCTGATTCTAAAACACAGGTGAGTCTACAGTATGTATTTGCATTGAATTACAACACATGCAACACTGGAACAGAAACACCAGCAGTAATGGATTGAATCTTATAGTTTATTGTTTCTAAACTGGGTCTCTCCCAAGAGATTTATATTAGTGCCAGCAGACAAAATCGGATCAACGGTGGCTACCGCTAGTAATTCAGATAAAGCTGTCTGTGTTGAAATAATGGACTTTTGATGGAGGCAGTCAGCCACTAACACAAAAACTTTTTGTATTTCTATCATTTACATTGTTAGAACACCAGGTAAGAGAGAGTAGGTCAGGACACAAACTTCACCTAGAGCATTGTCAAAGACCATACCTCAGGCTTTAGGCCCAAATTTTATGCTGTTTTTTTTTTTTTTTTTTTTAACATCAAGTGTAGTACCAAATTGTTGAGTATAGTTTGTGTAATCATGCTGACAATTAAAGAGATATGGGTGGAAAAAGATCCAGAAAGACCTTTAAAAAATGGCGTGTTCACAGCCACTTTCTCCATGATATTGGAGAAACAGTCCAAACTTTTAGACAGACTTTTTGTGAGGGACCACTCAAGAAAACAGATACAAATACAGAAGACTGTTACCATGTTGATTAAAGAAGTTTACTAACTTATGGTCTATCAGGTGACAGTGCATTATGACCAGAAGAATGGCGCTGTTGTCCCCAAGAGAGTTCACACTATTGTGATCTCCGTCCAGCATGACGACTGTATCAGTCTGGAGGAACAGAAGAGAGTCCTGAAGGAGAAGGTAGGGCCTCATAAACATACCTACCTGTGGTCAGGCCAATGACATGCTTCGGAAGTTATACTATCTTTTTTTTTTATGTTGCATTGATTCTATCAGGTGATCAACACAGTGGTTCCTGCCAGATATTTGGACGACAACACCATCTACCATCTGCAGCCAAGTGGTCGCTTCGTCATTGGAGGACCCCAGGTGATCACTACGCTCAAGCTGTTTATTTCATTTGGAGACATATTGTTAAAAAGGAAATCTTAAAGATGGCAATGATTTTTTTTTTCTTCCATCCACCAGGGTGATGCTGGTGTGACAGGCAGGAAGATCATTGTGGACACGTACGGAGGTTGGGGAGCTCATGGTGGTGGAGCTTTCTCTGGCAAAGACTTCTCCAAGGTCGACCGCTCGGCTGCGTACGCTGCTCGCTGGGTGGCCAAGTCTCTGGTGAAAGCCAAACTGTGCAGAAGAGTTCTGGTTCAGGTGAGTGAATGGCCTCACAGACAGACCCAAACTGAGAGTTTAGGTTCATGTGCCGGTAAACAGGATTTCTTTCTACCTGTTCCAGGTGGCTTATGCTATTGGAGTGGCCCACCCTCTCTCTATCTCCCTGTTCACCTACGGTTCCTCCCAAAAAACAGAGTCAGAGCTGCTCCACATTGTCAACAAGAACTTTGATCTGAGGCCAGGAGTTATTGTCAGGTAAACACATGAACGTGACTTTTGTATTTATAAGCATTCATATGCCTTCATATAACAGGACAAGATGGATTTGTTTAAAGTCACTGTGTTGTTTTTGTGTAAAAAGAAAGCTAGTCAGTGGAAATAAAATTAAGTCTTTTTTTCTTTGCAAAAATCTAAAATATTTTTAGCTTCCAGTTTTGAAAATATGAGGACTTGCTTTGTGAAAATATACAGATTGAATATTCCTTTGGTTTTACTTTGAACATCAAGGGACATCATTTTGGGCTCTAGGAAGTAATGATGGCTCTTTTTCACCACCAGGAGGCTCTAGAGTTGGGCAATTAGAATTGTTACATAAAGGAGCTTTAAAACAAAAACCTATTAAGTCTTTACCTGTTACAAAAGAAATCAAATAATATGACTGTAAGATTAGCCTGTAACTCAGAAAGCACCAGGTCAATTATAGCTACATGAGTGATCCTTAAGTTTAAAATGATCTCAGGCATGATCCATTTTGAGTTTCACGTTTAAAAGCTCTCCAAACAAGGATTGATGATCTGATCCTCTAAATAAGAAGTTTTATTTCCTGGTGCATGGAGCATGAAACAACCAATAGAAACACAGTAACAATCACATTGAAAGGTTTCAGTTTTTAGAATGTTACACTGGCTATTACTTGTGATGTACTTAACGCCAGTTTCTACCATTGTTTTCACCATTTCTTCTGTATTCCCCTGCAGGGAGCTGAATCTGAAGAGGCCAATCTACCAGAAAACAGCCTCTTATGGCCACTTTGGCCGAGCAGAGTTTTCTTGGGAGGTGCCTAAAAAGCTTGTCTTCTAAATACTCCACCTATGTGTCCTGATCAACTGTTTGTGGGCTACAACTGCCAACTCCAGCCATTGATAGGAAATGTTTTAATAGGAAGAATTAAAGCCAAAGTTAGGAATAAGTCAGCTTTAAGGAGACAGGAAGATAATTTTAAGAGCAGTTGTGGCCAGTGGATGATTAATGAGACATTCGAGGCAGTACAGAGGACACTTCAGTAACCAATCCTTTTCAGGCACACAAAAACATCCAATTTTTGGTGATTAAGAAATGTAGGAACTTTCATTAGTCAAATCTCTTCATGGTAATGTAAAGGAACACCACAGCAAAAAACAAAACACTGAAAATATATACCACTCTACACCACTAGAGGAAACCTGTGAATGTTCCTTTAAGATGTGCAGAAATAACTTCAGTGCTTGATTTTCAAAAAGGTGCTATGGGCAACAGCAAGTATTTCATCACTGACCATCATATAGATGTCAGAAGTGTAATTTTTGCTCGACCAAAGGCTTGGCATTAGAAAAAGATGTTCACTTCTTTGTCACAAGATGCTTTTTCTTAGTCTTATTTTGTAACTTGTGCGATAGGAAGCTGCTTGCACTGTTACAGCCAACACTGTACAAGCAGACAGGCCACATAATGGTGAACTTTTATCTGTTAAGCATAAAATATATTAGAAGGAATCAATTCTTAAATCAATTCTGTAAAATAACCTCTCAGTCATATTTTCCAATTATTTGTTTCTCTCATCTTTTCAGCTCACTTGGTTTTAATATCAACTTGCTTTTATTGCTGCTCAGCTCACCTGCTGGCTGATTTGTATCTTCATATCTTCATATGTCTGTTTTATATTATTACCTGCAGGCCTGCTGCTGTGACTGAGCCTGTAAATGTGATCCAGTTTAACAGATAACTAGAAGTCTGACCTCTGACTCTCACTCTTAACATTGAGCATTAACTGAACCACTGATGTCTTAAAATCTCTGCATTTTGTCCTAAACCTGTACTGCATCTAAGTTCATATCTGACACAGTGTCTTGCAGCAGATACAGATTTCCTCTCAGTTCACTTCATGTCATTGAGATATTTTTTTGCTCAAGGTGAAATTGGCGCTTCCTAAAAACATCTTGGACTGTTAGTCTCCATGGATTTAGAGGTAAAAAGTGAGTGTGTCTTAGTAAATTTCACAAAGGGCATTTTGAAAATTGAATTTTAAGTCAGCTCTCATCATTGCTCATGCACAGTGAATTTTCCTCTACAACCAACATTGTTTTTGTAAGAGGGGTCTTCCTCTGTTGAATGTGTTGATGTGTCATCTTCTGTCAAATTTGTAGGCAGAGAAACTGAACAATGTAAATAATTAAAGAATGAAACAAGATCAAAAAAGGTGTACTTTTTTTGCCAATTGGATGCAACATAAATGAACAAAATTCAAATAGCTTCCTTTATTTTTATTTTTTCGAACATTAAGGCATATATATACAATCATATGACTTCTCATCAAAATAGAATTTACAACCTAAACTTCTTTGGTTTATTATTATAAAAATTATACATAAGGCACAAAGGGAGTATTTTGCATTTGAACAGGAATTTGGGAATGGAGTAACAGATTTTCATGAGGTTTACAGATGCTAGTTTTCCAGAATGCTCTCACTAATCATCTACTGACTGTATGAGCATGCTGTTTTTGTCTCGCAGATATTTAACCACATTTCCATGAGCAGCATAAGCATTCTCACAAGTTAACTACACAGGAATGTTTATTTTTAAGCTTTACGGAGTCTTGATTAACAAAAGTAATCTACAATATCAAGGTTAACCATCAGTACTGCAACCACGAAATAGCAGTTGCACCTAAGCTACATAAGAAAATATACATGATAAATTCTCATGAACATAAAAAGGGACTCAGTTGTAACAAAGACAACAGAAGGCTTAAGAAAACAGCTCATTCTGCTTTGAATCAAACAATGCAGCTGGTGTCATAACATTTTCCTGAGTGCAAAGATCAGACAGATCAGTAAATGAGGAAAAATGGCAGAAATGAAATGCAGAAGAGGCCAAGCAGGCCACGCAAAAGGAAAGTTTTAAATTGTGGTTTGCAGAGTTTAACAGAAACATACATAGATACCTAACATACATAAACCTTAATGAAAACACATTAATAAATGAGTAATGACAAAATGTTTTGTGCTAAAGCAGCATGAGCAGCACCATCATTTGGTTTACAAAGTGAAATACTTTGAATCCTAAGCTGTCATTTATTAGTGTAAGAATGCATATTGTGAAACAACTGTATGGTCACATAGTCAGGTTTTACCTCAAGGTGACACCAGGTAGAGCAACGTGAAGAGCACTGCTGAACTAAACCCAAAACCACAAGTAAGTTGACCACAAGTGCTCCTTATTATTGGCTACAACTGCAGTCCCGAGTTCTTCTTAATGAATTGACTGAATTTATTCTCTTCTGTTGATGCAAAAATGTAAAACTTTTCAAGTAAGAACAAAACCTCCTGTGAGCTAAGCCACATCAGAGCATCAGCTCTGATCGCAACACAAACTCACATGCAATGAGCAGTTTGACCAGCAGAATGAAGCAGCTGATCAGTGGTGCAACCGCTGCAGCGGGTGCAGTGGGTGCTGGTTCAACCTTCCAACTCACTCCACACAGCAGTCTGCAACAGCTTTTCCAGTTCAGTCTCATAGAGAGTGATCATACATTCAGTCTAAGAGCAAGTTGCTACCTTTCAGTCCTTCTTTGACAGATTGTGGAACTGCGTGTGAAGACTTTTGAGTCCTTTCACTCAAAATACTGGCACTAACTAAATCTCTGCCCAACATGTGGCCTGTTGTGGCATGAAACAGTGATATCCTCTTTGTGTGAAGGCCAACAAACAAGACTATTACTGCTGTAAACCACCTGTAGTCTCAGATTTTTCATCAGAAATTAAAAAACACACTTAATGTCACCTGAAAATTAAAAATATAAACAGTAATCGTGTTACAGAAGAGCACACCATGTCAGGGAAAGAGGAAGTCAAAGATACCAAAGTATAAGGCTATACTGCAGAAAACATCAGAAATATGCAATCAGTTGTCAGCTCAATGAGTTAGTAGTGCCAGAGATCTGCTTTCCTGGCACTCGCTAGTGTTCATGCAACCTTCTCTCCCTGCTCCTCCACAAACTCGCGGTGTCTCATCGCTTTCATTTATCATGATCACAGCAAAACTGAGGGGAATGACAAGTTAGGGCCATCTGTGTTTTAGCACTGATGCCATTGGCAAACGGAGACTTGGCACTTACTGCTGTACACTAACACGGACGGGACACGTCCTCTCAGCTATGTCTTATGTTACAAATCATTCCTATACCTTTTGTGCCACCACACCAGCCGAACATGCTGTGGGGAACACTGAGATCCGGAAAAAAAAAGGAAGAAGGTAAAGCAACCACCATCACCTCCTTGCTGAGGAATAATGAGATGCAGACTTCTGACGGTCGAACCTGGAAACACGTGTGATGCATCGTCATGAAACTCAATAAACGGAGTGCTCTGGGTTGAATTAGCTCAGTACATATTTGGCCTCTGGACACTGTGTCATCTCTCTCTCATATTTATAACTCCACAGAAGGAAAGCCGAATCAAATACTGTTTGAAGTTTCAGGCATATACTGGGTATTGATGCTAGAGTTGAAGGTTTGCATTTGTGAGGCACCAAACTGGTCAGATGTTCTGTGTTCAGTGAAAATAATGATATGGCCTATCATCCAAAACATTCAGACACATGACGTCAATGTGTTCTGGATGTAAGTGCCATCGATTCTTTAAAATGTACCTAGAACACATAAGTTGCGTTGACGGTGCTTATTTTAAAGCTGTGTTAAATGATTCTTGACCTCAAAATAAACTGACCAAAGTTATCTTTAACTTCTGTGACGACATACAGATCCAGCAGACACAGAGCAACATTATCATTCTTGGAGTTGATTATTCACTTTCCTTTTAGCCTCAGTTCACCAGCTTCTGGTATCTTGCCAAATAGTCAATCTACCCTCAGCTAAAAAACAGCTAGAATCCTTGTAGGGTGTAATTTTCAGCTGTATTACAGTTGTAAGATTTGTTGATATCAAAATTATTGCTTTATGCAGGGTTGATTGCAAAATATCAGTTCTTTCTCAAGTACTGACAGAACCATTTATTCTTCTCACTCTTTGAATTTATTGCATGCATCCGTTCTCTTGAGAGAATAAAAGACTCAAATTTGACACGCCACTAAAACACCCATACTCCATCTTCTCTCTCCAGCTGTCCCACTACTGCAATACTATAAGCCAGGCCATCCAGCAGCCTCCACTGCTTCACAATGAAAGCATCATGGCAGTCACCTGATGTGGAAATGATCCAAGGCCACTTGTTGAGACAGATTACAGGCTCAGGGGGGGATCTGATTTATAAACACAGGACACAGGGACAGGACTGCGTTGGGAGAATATGTAGTTTCACACCTTGTGCAATGTGCAAAATGCAAACAAGTTCTTTAGAGAAACAAAGCTCAATGCAAGATGAGCTCTCCGCTGTTGCAGCAGATCTATGCCCCTGGGACTGAAACAGTGGTATCCACTCTGCCAACGGCTGCTGCTGCACTGGCCTGGATCATTTAAAAGTTCCAGAGGAGTGTGGCTGAAAATGAATAGTTAAATTCATTCTACAACCGGAGTTTAAAAGGAATGAACAAGCCAACTGTGTGGCATTGGGATGTTCCGACGGGCTACAGTATGGACATGTTTTCAGGTTGGTGTGGATGTGGCTGTGAGTGCGCTCCTAGTGCATCCACCTTGTGTTCTCTCCCAGCGGGTCCTAGGCTCCCTCCTCTGGCCAGCACCACCATGGTATCTCCTGACATGCTGGCAAACTCGAAGGCAAATGTCCCGTAAAACAGCATGATGATGACGCAGAACACCCATTCAAAGATGGCTGATGCGTGTTGCAGGACAAAGCTCTCCTGGCAGAAAAACACACCACCTGTGAACATGGTTAAGGGCAGTAAAACAGAATTGAATCCCTGAGCAGCAGTTTGGGCTCTTCAAGTTTCCACACTGTCAGTGGTCCAAATGATCTCAGGACGAACTCTCTGGCTGCTGTAAAATTGTCAATCCAGTTACTTTAACACTGAATAAGAAACTAAGCATTTTGAAATGAAGTCAGTTGTGCAGTAAGGAATGTGCGCATATTTTCATGGTGTGTTGATGGGTGACACTGCTTTTTGTGCTTTTAGTTCAATTTGATATATTATGTTGATTATTTAGACATTAGATTAATATAAATGTTTTTATCAAAACCTTGGCAAAAAAAAAATTTGAAAAGATGCTCTTTATGAATCTTTAAATCAAGCTGGAAGAATGTTCCATAAACACTAAAGATTGGACAGTTAATACTGCTGTGATATAATCTAGAGGGGATATCTCTGTCCTTTATCAGGCTGGCAGCTTTACACTCTACTTTGATGCATTTGACAGCCTCAAAGGCTGCCATCTGTCAGACAGTGGTCAGGATACTGAGCACCAAGGCTACAAAGGCCAGCAGGGTCATGCAGAGCCGGAGGTGGGCCACGTTGTACTCCCCCTGAGTCTTGGCCAGGCGATAAGTCAGCGCAGACTGCAGGCACACAAACAGCATACTAGTGGGAAAGGCGATGCCTGCTCCGACATAGTGGAGAACTTTGGCATTATCCACCTGTCATACAGGAAAGAAGACAAGGGGAGAGGGTGAGCAAGAAGGAGAAGGAGAGGTTGCATAAAAAAAGAGAGAGGGACCATACAGCAGTTTAGCAGCTGACATGAAAAGAAAAACACCACATGGGTAAGATCAGAAAGGGGCAACATCAGACTGCTTCTACACGAAGCTGTTGACTCAGATTGTGCATTGTTGTGTAACACATTGTCCTGAGCCTCTTAGACTTTTTTTTAGTAAAGTGCCATTATAAGTGAAAAGCAGAGAGTGATATGTAGGAAATGACAAGCAAGCAGCAAGCAACACAACAGAACGCCTCCTTTTCCCTGCTGGTCACAAGAGCGGTAAGAAACAATGCACAAAGGAGCTGCTCAGGAGAATGTGACTACAGCTCCCAACACACACACACACACACACACAGAGCTCAAATGTACTGATCAAAACAGATAAAAGACTCGAGGGTGCACCAACTAATGCTGATAAAATATTGCTAGTCAAAGCCTTATTTAGAAACAATGTTCCTCAGCGCTGCATAATTCTTAGGGATCATTAGGGCAACAGCCTAGAAGTTATTTCGTTTTGGCTTCTAAGCCATTCATCCATTGACCCAGCTAATACATACTGAACATTCTTGTGTAGTAGGCTAATCCTTGAAGTGACAAAGTAAGATTTCAGTTTTCAGTATTTCAGTATTCAGTATTTAAATTTTCAGTTCATTATGAAAAGCATACACAGCAATATGAGATCTGTGTCTGATACCCCTGGAGCTGTGAGTGAAGCTAGGAGAGAGCACAGCTACTGTTCATATCCCACTGCCAAGTACCAACTGTCCCACTGGGGGAAAACTAAGTTATTGATTGATCAAGTAAAACTGCAATATGCTTTTACAGTTGATTTGCTCTTGGAGGAAAAATAAATCTTACTTCTCTTACTTGTAACCCTTATAAGTCTTATAGAAACAATACATTTATTGCAGCAGATCTTCAAAAAATATTTTTGCTAAAATTTAAGATGTTTCCAACGATCTAAAAAATATGCAACCAAAAAAATCCAGTTGTTCTTCTGTTTAATTGCTAAAGGTCTCAGGCAGGATCTCCTGCAGTAACGGTCCTCATGTAAAATGCAGTCTGATGAATAAGCAAGACTAGCCTGATAAATCAGTTTCTGAAGGCTGACACTGATGGCAGCTCCCTGCATAAATGAATAGTAATGGTGTTAGCAGTGTGACACTGGAGTCAGCAGAGCTCATACTCCCAAGAGAAGAAAGCTGGTCACAGAAGTTAACTTGTGTGCAGTTTGGATGTGTGTATTCCGTGTTTGGATATATCTCTGTGTCAGCATTTAAAGCTTTTGAATAATTATTATGGTGTTTCGTATGGTGATGGAGGAATCACTCGCAATTCACTTTCTAAAAAAAGAAACAGATAAATTGAAGTGAAGCTCTATTGTCTTTGAACTGTTTAAAACACACCACAGAGAACCAGGCACGTGACTGTGACTGTAACTGTACAACGTAACTGTCTGTAACTAAAGGTGTCAAAAACACCACTTATGGTAAAAGCACTTAAACCAGCCCTTCAGCTTGGTGATATGTAAATAAGGTGGTCTTGCACATAGAGCCTAATTACATTTAATTAGATATATGCAGGAATTAAGCCTCTATTCAACTACCACCAAACAATGTAATCTTTGGGCATTTGGTCTGACATATTTCATCATTCACGTATGCTCAACATAAATTATATTAGAAATATCAAAGGAACATTTTAGTATTTTGAAGAAAACCACAGGGGCATAAGAATTTAACGAGTGATCTTTACGGGTGCTAAAAGGCAGACTTTATTACCTTCAAGCAGATGCAGTCTAGTGATTTACTCTTTTCTCCATTTCTTTTTATGCTAGGCTAACCTAACTGCCTGTTGGCTGCAGTTTTGCAGCTGAGTATAGAAATGAGCATTGTATCATTCCTTCCAACTATGTCCAAAGTGAGATGACAGAGACAGCATCAACAGGAAACAGTGTCCTTGGAGCACAGGTGTGCTCTGCTATTGGGTCTGGAAATTTGTGTGTGGTTTTAGCTTTTTCTGACTCTCTGCCTTCCACTCCTCTTCCTAGCTGCAGCATTGGGCCCAGCTCTGACACACTCACAGACCTCTGTGTGGCAGCGCTAATTTTTTATGTACTTTTCTGCCCAATTCATCTCACCATCTGACAGTAATAGCCCCTGTGACCTCACCACAGCTGTGCTGCCAAAGTCTTATGTAACACGCAGCTACAAACTGAAGCAGCTGGCTGAGTGTCCATGTGTAGTGTTTTTGATGCTTTCCCTCTTTGATCTGTCTGGTTCCTTACTTCTTTGCCTGCAGATGCTGTGTCCCTATGTTCATGCATCATTTTGCAGCAGGATATTTATTATGTAATGTGGTTTTCATAGTTTATTCACTATCAATGACATCTCTATTTCCATCCCAATGGAATGTGCCCGGTTGTATAGAGATGTGAGTCTGTGAGCAGTGGGGTTCAGGCCTGTGACTGGTTATGGATGGGGCCTCTGCTACACACACCCTGTCTGCCCTGGTCTGCTCCATGCATGGCCAGACTTGATGACTCACTTCCCCCTGGCTCTTACCATAAAATCCCTCCTCAATCTGCAGAGCAGAGGCCCCAGAGGAGGAACGATAAATAGGTGAAGACGACGTTCCTTCACTGTGCTCCACGTGACTGTTCCACACAGATCATTCAGTTATCATCTAATGCATATTTTCCCCAGAGACTACATGGTAAATTGTTTATGATAAGATAGCAAAACAAAGAATGGCTGAAAGGCTAAATATTTATAGTCACTCCTAAACAACGAAGCCATCTTAAACCAGTGAATCTTAAAGCTAGTGTTATACTTTCAGGCTCAATGTGACATCATCAGATAGTGAATGCAAGGCTCAGTTCAGAGCACCAACTGCACATCGACTCCGAGGTGACTAAAAAATATCCATGTCAACACGCGAGCCTAACTAAGGCCTTAACCAATTAAGAAAAAGAGTATTCAAGATGACCATTAATAAAGCAGCCAACTATAATATCCATTAAAGCATCAAATTCACTCAAAGGCACCAAAAGATTGAAACTGTGGAGGGGTGCATAAAAATCAATGAAAAGACTAAGGGTGATTCATTAAAGCTACCCATAACTCATTTCCACACACGCAGTCTGGTCTAGGCGTCCAGCGAGTGGTCCAAATATTTAAAACTTGAAGAAAGAACAAATATCTAAAGACAGGAATTCGGATTGGGTTTCTTCACTTCAAGTCTTAACACTTCACTGTTTGACAGAACAGTGCAGTTTTGGCTAATTAGTAGTTAAAACCTAAAACTACTAAACCTAAATTGATGTAAGAAGCAGAACCCTATTTTTTGCCTGAAAAATAACATTTTGATTCCTGTTATTGCTTTCTTAGATTTTTTTCTATCAATGAGTGTGATTTTTTTTTTTTTTTTTGCATTTCACATCTGATTATTTTACTGGGTGATAAACTGGGTCACCATACCTGGAAGTTGCCCACCATGATGAGTCCAGCAGCACAGATCCAGCCTGTGGAGAGACTCGCCGTGTTGAGAACACAGTTTTGGTGCTTCTCAATCACATGGGCATAACGGAGCAGCACAATCACCATAACTACAGAAAGAGAGACAAACAAGGAGATACAGAATCTAAAATCACTGCACTGGTAGAGTGAAATACAAGAAACGGTTCAGATAGTGCTTGAAAAACCTGTTATTTCACAGTCCCTGTGTTTAGTTGAATCCAAACACTCCTAGATCTCATTTAGCCACAAAACACAACATTTCCTTGGAAGGTGATTGAAAATTACAGTAAGTCAAATCGCTCCACCTAATGAGTGGGTATATGGGAGGGAGGAAATGGCGGGAAAATGGAAAGGAAACAGGAGTGGGGGTTGGCTATAGTCTTGCATAAGATTAAAAGGTGAAGAGAAAGGGAATACAGTACATGAAACAGATGACTGCTGATGTGCTAATGGGCTGTGACTGAGGGTATTGTTGTTGCACTCAAGAGGTGACCCCCGCTTGGTTACTCTTTGTTAGCTCCTCACAGCTGGTGCTTGTCAAAGGTTGACTGGGCTTGGTGAAAGTGGGACAGAGGGGGTGAGTGGAAAAGAGGAGCCAGACAGAATAACAGGGCCAATGTGGCCTTCGTGTGTTGACCTGAAACTATTATGAGGAAACTGAATTTGTGTGGTGGAAATTACTGGGTAACACGTCTTTATAGGACCATTACACTGCACTGATCACACTTAATATTATCCACATATGCAAAAGTCTTAACTCTTACCATAACAAAAGGCATCCTGGCTTGAACCTCAAGGGATAAGTAGTATATTGGAAGGGTACATGGATTTTGGCCTACAGGTTAACTATTTTGTTCATGTAACACAAAAATAAAGCACTGAAATACTTCAGATAATTACAATGGATACTTAGTACCTACATTTAATGTTAAGTGTGATTTATTATATAAATAAATATCTATTTGTTTGTTAATTTAAAGAGAAGAATACAGATTAACATCGCTAAAACAAATGCTATGTATACAGGATGGCTTGTTGAAGTTAACGTGAGTTATATAATGTATAACATTGTTGTTGTTCTTCAGGTCCTCAAGCCCAACCTACAGTGTGTGTTTTCGATTGTGTGTGCTGCCCTCTCTTCCTTCACCACTAAAATCTTGGCAAAGTGTGTATTGCAACAATCATGGAAAAATAAATAGCGTCTCCAGGCTAGGAGACAATCTTGTCTTTTTGGAAATGGAAAACATGCTGTGTTACTGAAGGGACAAGAAAGTGGACTGCAGTTTAATTAGATCAGAGTATCTCTGTCACTGCTGCACACTGGCAGGCTGTGGATCTTTTCAACAATGTTTCTGCAAAATGACGTTTCCATCATAATAAATGAGCATGTTACAACATGCTGGAATTTACCCAAGATGATGAAAGCTTGGCTTGAAAGTTCTAGACAAAGATTTTTCCCATTACTCTCCAGGAGAAAATCCATGTTTCAACATTTATCTTTTTATGTTGTACACTGCAAAAGCCCATCTGTGTGGGCTTTTTTCAGGCATATTTTTTTGGAGATTCATGTCATGCTGAGCTCACTGGATCTTACACCGTATGGGTTACATGTTTGATGAGTAAGCAGCATTGCTGACCTACAGCTGGCCTCAAAAGGTCAGGACAAGCTGCTGTCTGACAGTTAAACAATAGGAGTAAGTTTACATGAAGACAGTGTGCTTGTGTCCCAGCTTTGAATGCTTTCCAAAAAGCTGCCCTCTCAGAATCTTACTCCTTTTCTATTAACTAAGGAGTGGGAGAAGAGCTCTGGCTCAAAAACTGACAAACATTGGTCCATATACACCATTTTTACACTACCAATGAAGTCACATGACATTGAAATGCCTGATGTCATGAGCACATACTTGCTTTTGCTTTCATAGACCTGACTGAGCAGCTCATCTACTAGCTCATGTACACTCACACAAGTACATATTCCCACAAAAGTCACCTCATCCACACCACACCTCACAGTTAAATAAATCCTGCTGTCCCCACATGGGGATATATTTCAACCCAAACACTCAGCCGAATTCTCTCCCACAGGAGGTATGCAGAGGAAGAATACATGTATTGTCTTTGAAACTTTGTGTGTACCCTGGCAAAAAAGGTGGGAACTGGGATAAAAACGAGGAGAATATTTCCGAGGCAGTAAACAGTTCACCGAGTCCATGTTATCCCAGATATGAGTGAACCCCTGCACCTACTCTAGCAGGCACGATCTACAAAGTAAAGCATAAATCAATAGGCTAAGAAGCTAATCACGGATTTTTTCACAATACCCTGTTGTACAGCTACATGCCAGATCAACTTAACCTACTTTTGTTGAGCCCTAATATCTTGCTTTACCACTGGTATTAACATACATCTTACGCTAATGTATTGGGTGGTGATGAAAGAATAAAATATGGCAGGGCAGCTTTTCATACAGCTAATCTGACTTTTAAGATTGAGGCACACAATGTGCTTGTCCCGTGAATGCATCTCTAGCTCATAATACAGTCTATTTAATTTTATTTACAGTTTGAAATGACTTTTTTAGTAATAATATCCTATGTAGACAGGTTGTACTAAGAAATGGGATTCAAACTGTTGTGATTTTAACATAATTGTCATAATACTCTGCTCTACTACAAATAATAATAATGGATTTGAAATCAGTGTGTTTAAGTGTTTCAGTTTGGTCTTTATGATCTTTTTTCTTAATGTCAACAATATATATAATGATACAGATCAAAATGACAAACCGTTGCCCATTAATTTAATCCCCTAAAATATCTGGTGTCAGTGCAAAAATATAATCTGTAACATTTTGGAAGCTGTATTGATGATGAAGAATATTTTTGGTGTGTTTGTGAAGGTTTACCAAGAGAAAGTGTAACTGCAGTGCATTGTGTGAGGAGTACTGGGACAGGATAGCTGTGCATATAAAATGTTTTACTGGAAAGTTACAAGAGATCTAAATACAATCGGACATAAACTGTCAGCATGGATGGCCTAACAGAAGAGAGAGGAAATCTGTACTACCATTGGAGAAGCCACATTGTTTGGCTGTTAGATTGTTCGGTTGCAAAACATGACATTTTAAACTGTTTTGTTTACATTTTTATATAGATTACCTGTCCTTCGCTATTCATGAGTTTGCACGAGCCAGGCTTGCTACCGTGATTCAGGGTCGTCCAACAGATTTGTTTTTGTTTTATATGATAATGGCCTGAATAGCTCTCAGTTTTGGACTGTGAGTCAACAAATACAACAAAAGTATATGTGAATAACGTGACGATGTCACCTTGTTCACTGAGAAACCGCATGCTTTTTTTTTTTTTTTATCATTTGTGATATTTTCCAAAGAAGATGTGTATTAAGCAGATTAATGGACAATAAAGATATTTTTGGGTTGAAACTTTTTAAGAGGAACCAATCAAAGTTG
The DNA here is from genome assembly GCA_034769265.1 of Remorina albescens. Classification (NCBI taxonomy): domain Eukaryota; kingdom Metazoa; phylum Chordata; class Actinopteri; order Carangiformes; family Echeneidae; genus Remorina; species Remorina albescens. Next base: position 9,395,850 of record CM068491.1, on the reverse strand, counting down.
TGAAACATTGTGTGTGTATTAAATGTGTGAGCACCTGATGCCTTACCCATGAATGAGCCTGTGCTACAGATAAGGCTGAAGAAGCAACTCTCAGGGGGGAGAGTCCCACATTTACTGCAAGAGAGAGTACACAGAAATAAATAAGAGAAATCCTGTATATTACCCTACTGAAACTACACAGCTACACTTCCTCTAATTCACCTCCCACATTGGCAACTATGAAATATAGCATGTGCTTAGAAATACAGTGAGGGGTAGGACCACACTTCCTTCACATCTCATCATGAAGCGTTTGAATTTTCACCTATTATATACTGGATCTCTTGTAGGAATGAGAAACAATGGTAGAAGAGAACAATTGTGGAAGGCTGGAGCTCTGCACAGGCTGCCTGTGCAGAGCTCCAGCTACTTACAAAAAACTTCTCAGCTGACTGCAGTCACACACACACACACACACACATATACATAAATACATACATACACATACATTCTTTAGTCCATAGTTAGAAACCTTTTGAAAACCATTTAGTAGACTATTACTTGTGCTCATACATTTTTGGTATATTAAGTCTTTTTAATACTGTTAGGACATACTCTCGTCAGGTCACATCATTCGATTTCATTCAGTAACCTGTTGATTACAGAACTGGGTAATGTAGCTGAAAGCTGTGTCTCTCTCCATATTCACTATTTCAGTGGCAGCACTCCATGAGGAAGAAATACCTCTGCAACATTTAGACATGTCTAACATGTCTATGTTTCTATCTGTAGGTGCACATATAGTTTGAATACTTCAGTTAAATGTCTTCTGCATTTAGAAAAACACATGTGCAGTGAGTTATTTACATTTTCTAAAAGATTTTCTCCAGATTTTTTATGCAGACCACAGTATTTACTCTACAACTGGACTTTGATGTGGACCAAAAAGCTAAACAAGACGGCGGGGGTGTTTTTCCTCCCAACTGAGCCAACTCCTCTATGTGTGTGTGTGTGTGTGTGTGTGTGTGTGTTAGTGTTTACAAGGTCAAAAGCAGACCCACGCTTCTGCTCTAAGCTGCCACGGTGGCAGCAGGATATTTCAGTGTCAAGTTATTTTCAGAATGCACACACACAGTCACGTGTGTGTGTATTCTGTTCAGGAAAACTGTCTCCTTGAAGCTGCCTTACTTTTTACTAACAATGTGCCGACAGGGGTCACATAAAACAATGGGGCAGTGTTCCTGTTTTGTTTAAACCACCAGTCAGAAAATACAAAGAGACAGAGGGACAGACAGAGGAGAGGAAGGGAGAGGTTAAGGGCGGGACTCTCACTGACCTGATGAGAGGTACATTGTCTAGCGTGCAGCACAAGGTTGGCCCACTCTGCAAATAAAGCTCCTCTTCACATGACTGGTTGTACAACCTGGAACATCATCAATGCATGAACACACAAACACACATGAAAACAAGGGAGTGTAATGTCCAGTAGTAGCATGCAGATAAACATGTGGAACAAAATGGCTTTTTTTTTTTTTTTGTTGTGGAAATTATTAAAACTTTAATTTTTAATTTAAAATATAAAATTGCCATCAAAACAAATGTACACTTCTCATATCTGGATAAATTATTAAATTTTGTGATACAGTTACTTTTTCGGATTTTACATCCCTGAACACTAACAGTAATTGCAATTCTTTGAGTGCGATTGTATGGGGGCGTTCTTTTGTTTCTAGGAATGGTGAGTCAAAGTAGCAGAGAACCACTGTGTCATCACATAGTAGCTCTGCTGGTAGAGATTAACCAGAGTTTGTCCCAAACAAATCCGAGTTTAACTGCTCACTGACAAAAAACAATGTTTAGATCTGTGTTCATTAAGTCTGAATCATTTTTTTTTGGGTTTAGGAGCTGAAGCTGAGGCGTGTCTGAGGTGACAATTAACATGCCAACAGATGTAATTGCTTCCTATAGAGAAAGAGGTTTGGAAACTTGCTGACAATGACAGTAAGATTACATGGCATAATTTGTGTGCGGTGTATAAGGTTCAACAGAGGTAGTAATGATGAGACACACAATATATTAAGCAACATACCAGTTATCCACAGGGCAGACATGCTGGTTGTACAGGGCCATGGCATACCTGAAAGAAAGGAACTACAATTAGCCAAAATAGAATAAAAGAATAACAGCAACTCCAAATGTGCCAGTGTGAAAGCCTATTTAATGACGTCTCTTGCTGTTAAACTGTGTACTTTTGACATTTAGAAAAAACATTGTTATCCAGTGGGTCTAAATTCAAAATAATATCAAACACTAAAATTTCCATTATTGTGAGTTATGAAGGAAAATGAAACCATGGCTGGTTACACATCTCAGTATGAAGAATAAAGGAAAACGTGCTGAAGAACCTTTAGGATATAAATATATCAAACTGTGCCTTGTTAAAGCATAATTTTTAGGTGCTTTTTCCTTTATTCCAATGAAAGTAAGTGGCAGAGAAACCGACAGAAAGTAGAGAGAGAGACGTCAATGACATGCAGCACCAGGTCGGAGTTGAACCCAGTAGGCTGCAATAACGTGGCATGAGCACTAACCGCTCGAACAGCCGTGCTGCCAAACGGTGCTTCTTTAAATTGTAAAATCAATAGATACAATTACAGATGGTTATTTTTTGTATCCTGTATTTCAGGATGAACATCTTGAAGGGGACATGGGCAGCTCAGGAAGGAAAATCAACTGTTGCTGTATATCCTTATCATTCATGCAGACACACAAACACCTATACACTGATCAAAGCAATATTTTTAACTGGCAGATAATGAAGGAGGGACAGCCAAACAAAAAGAGACAGAGGGAGTCAGACACAGAGACTGTCTGTCCTCCTGAAAGCAGTGTTAGTTCAGGATGAGGTTAAGTATCAATTAATGTTTCCAGGAATGATAGCGTCATAGTCACAAAGCAGCCCTTGAAGAACAGCGATATATCATTAAGAAAGACACACACACACACACACACACACACACACACACACACACACACGCACACTTGCTAATAACAAGCAAGGGTATATATTTGTCATGAAAATGTCAAGATTAACTGGAAATAAAAAGCACTTTATGCATGACAAAGAAAGTGGTAAATACTAGATGCTTGCCATTAAGCAATGCTTATTTTTAAAATTCAACTATTAGGTAGATACATACACTAAGAGAGACCCAACACAAATCCTCCAATCAAAAGGACAAATTAAACAGCAATGAGTGTGACTGCCAGTCTCTCCATTTAACTTTGATAACAGACAAGGCAAAAGAAATACTTACTGTTAGAAAAAGCAGTATGGTGTCCATTTGTGAATCATGTTCACAAATCAGTACTTTTAAACAGGTTTTCTACATGTAATCAGAATAACATGACAGGTATTGACCAACTGCAGGAAGGAAGGAAGGAGGAAGGCAGCACTCAGCTGGTGATTGGATGGCATTAGGTTCTGTGAATCACCGTGTGAAAGTCATATAAGCTAGACATGTTGTCTGCAAATGGCCCTTCTCCTGCATAACTTACTGAGGAAACACACCGGTATGAGTGGAATATGGACGTCAGGTACAAGCTTGCCAGAGCTCCACCTCTGAGTCAGTTAACTACATTACACTGACACCAACATGATGAAAAAAAAAGTTACCAAGAGACATCATTAGGAAAAATATAGGAAAAGCAACTACAGCCAACTGAAGTCTTTACAGTTTACAAGCTAAAGCATATTTTCACATATTTGGTCAATTTCCAGAGCTATAATAACAACACTGCAACACTGGGAGGGGTCTATAAGTCTTTTGAGCTGTCCATGAATCTACACTAGTGCATTCTGTGCTTGGAGGAGGCTGAGTAATAATAGGTTTGTTTACATAATTAGACCTCTATCACAGCTCAGTAGTGGTTGTAAACTGTAATTGCATGCCTCTGGGCAATGTATAGGTGGAACAGACCACGTTTTTCTTATTTAGGATTCGACAAAGAACATTTAAGAAGCCTTCCATGGAAAAAACTGGTATAGACAGAGAAAATTCCCAAAAGCAGTGGAAAAATAACATAGGAAACCACAGGAAAGGGTGTGATGCATAGACTGTAAGTGTATTTTGCCAGTATATTCTAAGCTTCTCTGTCTGGTTGCAAAATGCTACAATTATTTACAATCTAAACAGCAAGAAGTGCTGCTTACATCTAGAATGGAGCCACGCTGAAACTCAAACACATTCCTTAACTTATAGAAGATCAGCTAAAAAATCTGAGCCAAGACTCTTGGGTGGGCACAAGTCTGTGCCTTCCTCTGGATCCACCCAGACCTTTTGCACTCTGGGTATGGCCACCAGATGCTGAGTGAAAATTCTGCTTACAGTTTTGAATAACCCCCTTCCACTGTTTACCTTACTCCCATGCAGTTACCCACAGTGAATGAGAATTGCGCAACATATCACATTCTCTGACATTCCACCAGTCCGGAAAAAGACCCTCGACTGCTCTTAGAAACAAGGCACCCTTGTCAAGGTAACATGAAGTAAATTGATTTAAAGGGACCCAAAGTCAGCAGCATTTTGCATCTTAACTCAGAAATGCATGCCAAAACAACAAATAAATGTGAAATGCTGGCACTGATTTAACCTTCATGTTTTTGAACATTCACTCTACTCTATATTAAAACCTCAAAACTGATGGGACTGAGGAGCAGGCATGTTCTCAAACAGTAAGCAGTGTATGAGACGAGGTGTCAGTTTTAGCATCTGATTAGACTGCTTTCTTCCCATGCAGTTCGTCACTGATGTAGCATATAGCCTAAATACAGGACGACGACAGTTTGGAACTGGGCCGTCTGTCTCTCTCCCCTTGGGGTTTACATTCTTCCTCCCAAAGTAATAACAGAGCAGAGAGGAGAGCTGTCAGCTCTGACAGAACTAGGAGGTGCTCGCTCTTTTTTCTGCCATTCATCTGCTCAGATACTGTACTGCAGATAATTAGGCTACACTGCGAACCCGCACGTCTCACTTTTAAGAGAGGGGTGATAATCCCAGAACCTTCCTGGAGAGAATTAATCCACATGCAATTGCCATGGCTCCCAGGAATTCAGAGTAAATATGCAGTGCTAGTTTCCTCAAAGAAAAGGCTGTGGTATCAAAAAGTTTGTGTGTGATTTTACACAACAGTGTGTGTTCTGTTTTCTCGTGATCATATCCTATAAACATTTTGTTACATGCACTGAGGTATTGAATTTTTAAAAATTAGATCAGATTCCAATCTTGTTACAGTTTTCTTATTTTGTATTCATAGCAAATGACTAGCTGAAAATAGATATGAATGCAGAAAAAGGAATGTGAAACCCGTTTTTATGGTCTATTAAGCAGAAAACTGGTTTATATAGATTGCTATAGTGGGCCAAATTGGCTTCAGTACACTATTGCACATAGGTGCATGATGTTAATGTGGAACATATGGAGAGAAAAAAAATCAAGAATCCTATATGAAATAAATTAGGTGGTGATAAAGCATTTTCTCTTTGTGTGTGGTAGTATCTAAAATAAATAGTCAGTAAACACATATTGCGGAAAACAATGCAGGAAATGTTCAATAAAATACTATCTTTCTGTGAATTTTGCCAAAAAGTAACTGCATCCACAAAATATAATTCATCACTCCGTCCTACCGGGGCAGCAGAAAAATTGAAAAACTATTTTGGTCTCAGTTGGCTTGAAAAGGTAATTGATTGTATGAGATTTTGAGCTTTTAAATATAAAAGTTATACACTTACACAACCCATATCCCAGTGATGGTCAGAGCTGGGAGGCTAACAGGCAGTATCATCCAGAGAGACATCTTCCAGCACCTTGAACCGTCTCTTTCTTCTTTTTCCTCTTCGGCCAGCCGAGCGATATCTGCTCAAGTAGTACTAACATTTAACTGAGTGTGACTGACATCTGCATTGGCTCATGTTCTTGATGAAAGGTGGTGGATGGGACACCATCGCGCCAGGTGTGTCCTTTTGGCTGCTGAGTGAGAGGAGAAGGGAAGTGAGTAAGGGCAGGATCATAAGCCTACTCACCAACAAGGAATCATCAGAGTAAGACTCTGTAGTAGAAATGCATTTTAATTCCTGAGGAATCTAGCTTGTATGAAATGAATAACGCCTATTGCAATTTGCCCTTGACAGCTTCAAATAGCTTGTTTTGTTAGATCAATGATTTTTTTGTCCAAGTTCACTATCAAATATGCCAAAAAGAAGCTGAGACAGATTGCCGTTGACATTTGGGTTAGGGTTGAAGCTCTTTATGGGCTTTATTAAAAAAAAAAAAAACACACACACACAACACAACATTGCTTCAATACAGCTGTTCTGTTTGACCTGGACTGATGAGCACATCTGAGTGTTTAAATCAATTACAACACGGTTGTTTTGAGACCCTTAACTCAAACATCAGCTAATTTAATAAGGATGTTGGCAAACAGACCAATCTCAGCTGTTATTCCTGACGGGTCTACATCCCTTCAGATGCTTACTGCCTTCTTTGCAGCTACAAACGACGTGCAGCATCACAGAAGAACACAACACAACACAACACAACACAACACAACACAACACGGCGGCTGCTCACCGTGTGTGTCCGTGTTCACCTCCAAGTTTTCGGCTGTTTTGGGGGGAATGTGGAGGACGCAGACCGGTTTCAGGCTCCTCCGGTGCCTCGGAAACTGCTCCACGGCGGACTCCCGGCGGACTCCCGGCGGACAGAGCGGATCTAAGTTCTGTACGGGCTCTTTCCCTCCGACGTCCTGGCGGCCGTTTTCTCCTCCAGGCGGTGCGTGGGGAGGCTCGCGCTCACACGCAGTCCGTCTTGTTACTTCGCCGCCGCGAAACACTCCGGAGAATCCAGCTGTTTGGCTCCGCCCACCCATCGCCGGGATGCGTTGCATTCGTCTTCAAAGGCACACCGGCTGAAAGTCTTGGTGGGGTCTTAAGCACTATATAATGGTGGTCGGTTGGTACTGTGGAGTTTAATAATAACTTTGACTAATGCGGCACAATTGGTGTTAAGAGAAACCATTCGTTACTGTAAGGGGGAGGAGGATAGCCTCCGATTCCGGTGTGGTCCATACAAATAATCAAGCGCTCCTACTTCATAGTGGATTTTTCCCCCAGGTCGGTCACGGTGCTTCGGTTTCCATTCTCACTGTAAGGTCACTGACGACTGCAGCCATACCGAAATCTGAGATCAGCTCCATTAAGAATGAGTGAGAATGAGTGTTTGAACACACCCACATTCAGCCTCTCTCTGTAGCTCTATGAGTGTGTGTGTGTCTGTCTGTCTGTATAGATGTGATCGAAATTCAAATGTGTTTCTGCTGCCCCCTGGAGTTTCATCTGCTTACATCTCCTGATGAAGACAATATTGTTTGAAGGTATTAAAACAGTCAGTATCTTTGATCCAGCACTAAGATCACCATGCTGAAACACCCTCTGTGGTCTCTCTTCCAGTTTTAATACAGCTATCATTACAACCTTTCATACAACCAAATGAACATGAAACACATCTCATGTGATTATTATGGTAGCCCAATTAGAAAAGAAGTTTAATTTACGCATTTAAGGGAACCTCTCTGGCCTTACAGTGAGTACAATTAAGATTTATTGTTTGCAACATAAAATATAACTATAACCGCCCTTATATAAATATAACCCCCCTCCCACACATACACACACAAAGTAAAGCATTTGGATTTAAAAAAAAAAACAAAGAACCATAATTTCATTTCAGAGTTAGTTTCTAACATACAAATAATGAAAATATAATATGCTTAATATTTACATAATACAAAAAAAAAAGTGATAATCAGTTATTGCATGCCTCCTACTTACACCTGACAACTTTTGTTTTCATCTCTTCAGACTTAATATACACTTGTTGGACAACCAATGACCAACAGAACAAACACATGCCAACTTGGCTGAACACTCATACAATAGCTAATGCATGAGGGAAAATGGTACTTTTAGCGAAAAATGAAGCTAACAAGGAATTATTCTGTTTTCAAATGTCAAAACCATATAGGAAATATTGTGGAAAAGGAAGGGAAATTTGTTGCATTATAAAAATTCTCCTACACCCTTATACTGGTACCGAAGCCCCACACACTGAATGCAGGGTACAGGGGCTCTGTAAATGTAGTCTGGACTCTGTACAGAAGCTGCATGCCATCAGAAACACTGTAAAATGCCACTGTTCCTGCTGCATGATCCAGATAGATACCGATGCGAGATGACACTGGACCTGAAATGTCTTTGCTCTTATTATTGTGCACAAAGGAGTATTTGGAGTCTGAGCAGTACAGACTCCAGGACTTGTCATTCCAGCCCAAGCTGCATTCATTTCCATTCCCTTTACGTTGGATTCTCTTGTAGGTAACACCCACATCAATCTCTGTCCCCTTCCAGTCCACCTCCCAGTAACAACGTGTCCCACTCACTCTCTCAGTGCACAAAACCTGGGGATAAAATGGATGAAATGCATCAAAAAGTGCCTTTATTAGTTAAGATTTTACATGAGGAATTAATTAATGTGAACGTAAGATATAACAACAAGCAATACATATCTGATTTGCATAGTTTTCAATAATTACAAGTAAATGTAAAGTAGAAAAACAGATTTTAAAACTAAATGTAACATGATTCCATAGTATAATATTAATTAATCAGAATTAAAAACTTATTGCTGCCTGCTGTATTAAGAATCCATCATACTCCCATCTGGTGCGACACTTACAAACAGACCAACTTAAATTCTCACCTGCTGCCAGTACTCAAATCGATCTGGGTGATCAGGGTAGTTTTTTGGCTCATTCTTCATCGTAGCTGTTCGATTACCCTCAGAGAGGTGAAGGTTTGGGTGGACACTGTTGACATCCAGAACCAACTGACGGTAGTCTAAAAAATGCAAGACAATTAAATTATCAGCTCTTTATTATTATTAGTTTTCATTTTCCATTTCAGTGTTTTTATAATTTTTGGTATTTTTCTCTTTTGACATTAGATGAAACCTGCAGTCTTGCAGTTCAACAGTTTTTCTTTACTTTCATCATGTTATATATAAATAGCCTAAAATAAATAATTGTGTGACTCATATGTTTAAGAATAACAAAGTTATCCCACTAAAGGATTTGGCACAAAACTCCCAGGGAACACCTGTTTTGGTTTAAGCAATACTGAACATTAAGTTTGCTTTCGTACATTATGCCAAACTTGTTCTGCAAGCTGCATACCTTCCATAAATCAAGTTTCAGTCCTTTGTCTACATAGTGTGGTCATCACAGTGTTGGGGATGGATTTTTTACCGTGCATGACACAGTGAAAAGCCCTTTGCAAATCTAAAACTAAACTCAATGATTGCAGAACAGTTAAGGCTAAATACTAAATGTTGAAACACCAGGTTAAAACCAGGCTTCCCTGAAAAAGAAAACAAATGATCTAACTGCACGACTTACATTTCATGAAGTCTTCTCTTGTCCTTGGTTCTTCTTTTGTCCGTTGTTCTTCTCTTGTCCTTGGTTCTTCTCTTGTCCGTCGTTCTTCTCTTGTCTTTGATTCTTCCCTCAAAACAGATTCTCTTTTTGACTTTGTCTCATCTTGTGTGATGTACACTTCCTTCACTATGAGGAGACAGATTAAAAAAACACCAAATAAGCTTTACAAAAGCAATGATTGGCACAAAAACAACAACTTCAATGAAGTCCACAAAAGACAAAATCTGTCCACCTGCTCCCGAGATTTTGGTCATTTCTGTCTTGCTGACTTCATCCACTTGCAATTTCAGAGCAGCGATGGCTCTCTTGGTAGCATCAAAGGAGTAATGTGGGGCAACACTGATGTTGTTAAGGTCTTCATATCCTGAGGGTCCTGACAAAGACTGCCAGCTCTGATAAAATAATGGAACATAAAGTTTAAATAGAAGATACATCAAGTGAATTGCTTAAACTCTCAAAAGTCACATAGTTTTGTTTGGTGTTCTCAGTGTAGCTCAGCCTCACCTGGAGAAAATGTATGTGATCATCAGTGTGTGAAAGTTTCTCCAGGTCCGTGTGTTTTTTCTTCAGCAGGGTGATCTCCTCCTCTAAGCGGTCAAGCAGCATCTCAGCCTGTGTCACAGTGGTCCTTTCGTGGGTGCGGATCATATCCTTGACTTCATTGTACTTCCTCTCTATAGACAGAAGCAGCTCAGTGAAGATTCGCTCATTCTCCTCAAGGGCTGTTTGAGCAGAGTGCTGATGAGAGAGAGAAAGTTTTCTTTTTTTAAGGATGGAAAAGGTTTTATTTCCCAAACTTTGAATGACTTGTCTTTGTTGTTGTTTTTTTTTGTTGGGTTTTTTTTGTAATGTGGTAAGAGTGAGACATTTTTCTTTAACTTACTTTAACTGATTCCACAGCTTGTCTGAGATCCTGCCACTTTTTAACTCTCTGGTCAATCCTATGTTGAGATTTGTGCAACGTGACACCAAGTTGTTTCTGCAGAGGAAATGACATTAAAGTTGGCATCATTAGTTGACGAGAACAAGACAGAGGAATAGGTTTTGTGTGTCTGTAAGCCTGGTATGATAAACATCCTTTAACATAACAAAGTACTTTCAACAAACATATGTATGACCGGATCGTTTTTATCACTCACTTGTTTCTCAGTCCTCTCAGTTCCAGCCGGGACAATGTCATGGTGTTTGTGCTCATCCATCATGCACAGAACACACACTGACGTCTCATCAGTGCGACAAAAAGCCTCCAACAGCTTGTCATGCTGCGCACAGAGCTTCTCTCTCATCTGACCAGTGGCTTTGACCAGTTTATGTTTCATTAGAGCAGGATATTCATAGTGAGACTGGAGATGAGTCTCACAGTAGGATGCCAAACACACCAAGCAGGACTTCTCAGCCTTCTGCTTCCTTGTTGTGCAGAAGTCACACAGTACTTCTCCATACTTAGCCTGGGCCTGGGCCCTGGACTGGCTATGACCATTAGAGCGACGAGACTTTTCCAAGCTGCTGTATCTGTCCAAATCCAGTGTGCTATGGTGAGACATATCAGAAGTAAAAAAAAACAAACAAACAAACAAAAATCCAGGTGATATAAAAAAAAAATTCAAATTCCACAGGTAATTGCTCAGCAGTAATTTCTTAACTTCTTAAAATTTCTTCAGTTCTTCAGGTGGAGAAAGAACTCAACAAAAAGTGAGGAGGAAAATAGAGAAAATTAATTCCTGAAGTTAACAGTGTCAGTGAAACTACGTGACTGACACTGCATGAGACAGAATGTAAGTTATGTGCTGTACTCTCATGGTAAAACCAGTATTCCTAGTTGGGTGTTTAATGATCAGGGAATGGGTGTTACTACAGATGGCAGAGAGGCAAACATTGACGAAGACAATGGACAGAAATAATTGAAACTACCAAAATAAGAAAAGCCCTTGATGTGCAACACTCTATAGACCAATCTTAAGGATGTGATAAAGTCACAAAGAGAAAATATGAAAACCTTATGAATTCTTATTTGAGCAAAAAGATAGCAAGGAAACTATCCATGCTATCTATGAAAACTAAAAACCATGAACGGCCTTGACAGCCTTTTCACCCATACACTGTTAGCACAAGTTTAATTTTTTTTCTTCGTTTGATTGTTTGTTTTAAGATCATATGTCCCCTGTTAAATTTTCACATTTATGTACAGTATGTATTGTGCTATTGTCACAGCAATTATCAACGATGACAAACAGCGTCATCTTGTGGGACTAATTCATTACTACACAAAATATATTAACCCTCTAAATATCCTGGAATTCCCATATTGATTGCTAATTTCTACCAATTTAATAAAAATATAGTGTTAAAATATCTAGTAGAGTTTCAGAAGAAGATCAACCAAAATGTTCTCATACTACTGTCTAGATCAGTATGTGTGATCACTCAATCATAATTGGACAAATATACACATGGGGCACACACAGTTGGAAGACAATAAAATTGCTTAAATATGTATTTACAAAACATACAGCTTATCCTAAGTCCAAAAGGAAAGCATTCTGCTATCTACCTTTTTTTTTTAATAAGTCAGTCTGCACTAGTTTTGTGATTCCACACATCAGTTTTCAAGCACATAATGAACTTCTTCCATGCCCTTTAACTTAAAGTTGATCTTGTTTGTGTGGTGAATCTCCTAATAACCCTGTCTATATATATTTCAGCATCATTACACTGTTTTCTTTGATGTTTTCCCAACAATAAGTTGGATCAGTGTTTGCCAATTAGACTTCTCAGTACTGTGACAATTTTCACACCTGAATGTGATAGACTACCCTAATTTGTCTCAAGCAAGCACTTCTGTGGATCAACTAATAAAACACACAAACAAAAATTTCAATGTCTTAGGAAATGGACAACAATAACAATAGTAGGCAGCTGTAGAAGAAATACTTAGAACCTTTAGAAATGTAGAGTCGTAATAGCACAGTGCTGCGTTCCTGCATTAAAATTTTAGTTAAAATCCCATTGGTCCAAATATATAGAAAAAATACTTAAAGCAGGCTTAATAAGGATTATTATTATTGATAATATCCTGAAGTACTCAAGTACAATTTCAAGATATTGGCATTTCACTAGAAGATTTTAATTTAATGTTTCTTTAAACTTCTTCTCCACTACAGTTAATTAACTAGTTGAGTTATTCTTAGCTTTTCAGATTCAGATAATTGCTACAAAACATAATTAAATGGTGAATGACGATTTTTGTGTGTGTGTGTGTGTGTGTGATAAATTCAACAACTTATCCCCACCTTCACTGGTCATATTTTCACTTTTGATACTAAGTGTATTTTGATGTTATTGCCTTTTGTATTTTCACATAAAGCATTTTACTAGTAATCGGCGTCTTTATACCGGGGTGTTAACTTAAATTAAAGCTGATCCAGTAGAAATGTAAAGTAAGACCAAAGAGTGGCCTGACTTTTGTCTGGATTGAAAGTCTCCGAGGCTGCAGGGGGCGGCAGTGGCTTCCTCACCGCATTAAAATGACAATGATTGCTTTTGGTAAAGTACGTCGGTCGTACAACGTTGGCGCCAGATGAGCTGTGGCGCCAGCTACACACACAGGCCGAGATAGAGAGAGGCAGAGACACACAGCGAGCGAGAGAGAGAGAGAGAGCGAGAGAGAAAGAGAGAGAGAGGGAGGAAGAGACACAGCAGCTTGACGAGGCTCACAACAGCTTGCAAAGCCCTTCTCGACCCGGAGTTTGAGACACATTTACTATTCTCCTTTCTTTCGCCCTTCGTCGTTCACAAAGTAAAAACACTGAAAGGTGGGTGTGTGCATGGGACGATCTATTACATTTTTAACCAGCAGGATCAGTCGCCGGCGATCATTTCAACCTTTAAATTCAACTTAGTCTAATGCGATGAGTAGCAGCGCAGAGGAGGATGAACTCTGGGTTTAGATGGATGGAAGCTTAGTAATTATTTATTACGGTAGCCAGCGTATGCATTGTGTATTTTGCGTCTCCAATTGTGATAGTAGCGAACTTTGTAATGGAAAAATACAGGCCCTGACTCGCTCTGGTAGTAACATTATGTCCTGCTGGAAAAAAGACAGATACAGCGACACATCGTTACTGACATAAGGAACTATTACAGTTCTGAATCTCATCCAGGTTATTTTTGTGGAATAGACCCGTCCATCTGTCCGGATTCCACGTCCAGTTTATCTTCAGCGAGCCAAATCAGACTTAACATGGTCGGATGGGCGGTTAGGAGCAAAGCTTCCGCTACTGTGTTTTACACTCTCCAGACTGGTACTAAACTGGACGGCAGGCTTTAGCCGTGCTAGCAGAGTGGCTTAGCTGGCTCGTTAGCCCGGCACCATTGCTATGTAGCATGCACGCTAATATTGTCTCGGCTGGATAGCTGCTAACCTCAGCAAGGCCGCCATTGCAGTCGTGTGTGCGGTCTGTCGGTGCTGCCGCAGTGAGGGGGGAGCTTTAGCCCGGACTGTAGCCAAGATCAGTCGTTCCCTCTCCATCTGCAAGTGTCTTATTTACATGCTAGTTTTACAAACAGTTGGGTTGTTTCATCTCGAGCCTGTACTGCGTTTGCGTCTTACATCGGTTCTTATGTAAGAAAAGGGGGCCATTTCCCGGGCTTTTCGGCGCAGCATTCATCAACCTCACGGTTAGCCATCTTTGTTTCAGCTAGCTCAGTCCTCTTTGGAATTACGGTGTGGCTCTTAGCTTGCTAACCTACTTACCATTAGCTTGTCGACGTCGCCTTTAGCGGCACTGTGTGTTAAATTGTGGTTTAACATTATATAAACAAACCAGTCACACGCTTATGTAGCAAAGCTGCGAATACTTTGGGTGCACTCCGGGATGGCTCCAGCGGCAGCTCTAAATCAGTATGTTTTGAAGGGCGGAAGCTAACGTGGCTAATGTTAGCTAGCGGCAGCCATCTTAGGCGAGCATGTAATCTTGGCTAGCTGGAACTGCTGGTGTGGCAGAACAAGATGGCCTGTTAATACTCGCACAAGGAGAATTTCCGCGTTGGTAGTTGTGTCATAAATTGTGCCAAAATTCTTAAGCCAACTGTTTACTTCAATGTAAGTATTGAGTTATTCTGAGTACCAAATATCATTAACTCACAGGATGCTTTTGCTATGAAGCTAGTTAGCGGGCTAAATCGCGAACACATTAGCAGCTAACACAATGCTGTTTTGTCGTTAACCAGTCCCCCCACACACCATAGCCAGCTAACTAGCGGCTATTTGTAGCTCTTATGTGAGGCTAGCAACCAGTAGTTCATCATTTAATAACAAAACTTCGTTGTTTAAATGGCCCCATCGTTCACTTTGTATTTTATTATAAGACTGGGCAGATTGTACAGGCAAGCAAGTTTATTTTTCCAGTGTGAATTTGGCCTGTAGATTAAGTTTGAATTAGGTGCTTAATAAAGGTGTGATCCACCTTGATTTTATCAATTCTGCTAGCTAGTGAAGTGAAGCTGGTCTATGGCGCTAACAAGGCTAACATATTCGCCACTTAGCTTGCAAGCATCGATATTGCGGGTTTGATTCAACGAGACATGCATAGGGAACGTAGTTTATCGCGAAAGTCCCACAACTTTATTTGGTTTGAATGCATATTTCACCCGAACCAAAGCAAAAAGTAGAACTCATCAAATAGGTTAATGTCAAATAACACTCATTACTAATAAGCAGATAAATTTATCTAAAAGTGTGCCCCGCCATTGTGCTTGCCAGCGTGCCACCAACAAAGTACGACCTTAGTTTGGTTGGGTTGATCATGTGTGTTTTGAGCAGTGTGTGGCAAACTTACGCTAAACAAGATTAAAAAAAATAATAGTTGTACATTACAATCCTACTACCCTGTGAGCCATGGAAAAAATAGAATAATAAAAAATAAGGAGGGACCTGGCCTTTGGTCTCCATGTATGCCTTTAACTGGAAATCTTAACAGGTGTCCGTTTATAGTCAACGGATTATATTTGGGCCTTTTAAGGTGTGGACATTATATCCAAATAAACTAAGCTTATACATGAGAATCCACCAATGATATTAGAGTTTTTATTATTTTTTTCTCTTTTCTTTTGCAGGGCTGCACATTGTCAAGGGCTCCAGTGCTGCACCAAGCAAAACAAAGCTTGATATCCCCGATTCTTTCTTAAGTCATCGCCCGGCAGGAAAACGGAGGTCGTGGGGCTGGAGTGTGTTCTCATGGCCGAGTCAGAGACTGAATGTGACACACCCGGCCTTGACACACTTGGGTCGGAGTGTGTCATAGCCCACAGCCACGTCGACCTTCACTATGGAGCAGAAACGGAGATCATGACAGAGGAAAAGCGCGGATTAGAGCTCGAAATCCACGGCTCAGACTTGAAGATCCAGGGGCTGGGGACAGACCTTGGAGCTGTAGCCTGTGTGGATGCAATTGTAGCTGAGACAGATCATGATTACATTAAGGTGGAACATGGTGAGATGCACTGTTTCACAGGAGCAGAAATCAAGACAACAGGAAATGAGGCTCTACTGGGAGAAGTGCTGCTTAAAACAGAAAGTGAGCATGTTGTCAAAGTGGAGTCTGACCATGGTGGGGAGTTGACAGTGGAGTCCGAGAATGGTGTAATCATACATGAAGCCCATGGCCTGCAATGCAATGAATGTGGGGAGATTTTTGGCAGCATAGCCGATCTTCACCAACACTTTGAGATCCACAAGGACCTCAATCCTTACATCTGTGTCCATTGTGGTGAAAGCTTTGCTGTGGAGGCCAGTCTCAAGCAGCACATGAAGATTCATATGAAAGAAAAGCCCTATGTTCCTCCTGGAGTTGAAATTATGGGCAAGGATGTTATTGATGCCTTTAGCCTCAAGTCTCACCAGATGATTCATTTGCCAGACAAGCCTCACAGATGCTCAGAGTGCGGCAAAAGCTTTGCCGCTGCCATCACTTTGAGAGAACACATGAAGATGCATTCAGAGGACAAACCATACAAGTGCACCCAGTGCAGGAAGAGCTTTGTGCGCAGAAGGCATCTGAAAAAGCACCAAGAAGTCCATGCACGTGAGAAGCCATATACTTGTGGCCAGTGTGGCAAAGGCTTTGCCACAACCTCCAACCTGAAGCAACACCAGAAGACCCACACTGCAGTTGTGCTTGGAGACAAACCCCATCGCTGCGCACAGTGTGGAAAGTGTTTTGCAGCTGCTGCCACTCTGAGAGAGCACCAGAGGATCCACTCGGGTGAGAAGCCATACAAATGCAACATGTGTAGGAAGAGCTTTGTCCGCAAACGCCACCTGAAGAAGCACCAGCAAGTCCATGCCGGAGGGAAGCCATACACTTGCAGACATTGCAACAAGGGCTTCAATCACTCATCTTCTCTCTCACGCCACCACAAGACCCACCTGCAGAATCCAGTGTTTTCTCCACCTCAGCCTGGGAAACCCATGTCATATGGCACTCCTCCAAAGCAGCGGGTGCACCAGCAGGGAGACAAGCCCTACATGTGCCACCACTGTGATAAGGGCTTCAATCATTCCTCTTCCCTGTCCCGGCACCAAAGAGTCCACTCAGAGGGAAAGAGTTACACCTGCGCTCACTGTGGCAAAAGATTCAATCACTCGTCCTCCCTTGCAAGGCATCAGAGAGTTCACTTGGAGAACAAACAGCAACAGCAGCCACAGCAGCAACCACCGCAGCCGCAACCGCAGCAGTACACTGCGATCCCCACAGGGAAAGGATTCCCTAACAATGCCTTCCCAAAACAGCGTATCCTGTCTGTTGAAAAACCTTACAGGTGCTCTCAGTGTGGAAAAGGCTTTAACCATTCATCTTCTCTCTCCAGACATCACAGGATCCACGTGGATCAGTGAGCAACCCCTTTAAAACCCTCAAATTCTGTCCCATGCAAATGCATACATCCACCCCTGTTTCTGTTGTACCGATAGTCCCATTATTGATATCATCGCACCATGGGAAACATCAGGCCAACTTCTAAAGACAAAAGTGTTCATGTCAGCACATTGATACGGAGCAGTTGAGAATAAACGGACAGTAACACACAAGTCTTCAAAAGGAATTGGCCTGAAGGACCACGTAACCTATAATTCAGAGCTGAACCTGGGACTCTGCTCAAATTGAGGGTATAATAGATTGTGAAAGAGCCTCTGTTGTTCTTTGTGATTGTGTTTCACTTGCTACAGGACCTCTTTTGAACACTTTTAAAGGAAAAAAAAACGATATTTGAAGATCTACATGATAAAATTGTGACCAGGGGAAAATATATTTGACCCTATGGCTGGTCTTTTTGATAAAAGTATTCAGTTTATGTATCTTCAGGTGGGCACACATGCTTTTCAGCTGCAACTTTATTCAAGGCTACCAACACAATTGGTGAACAAGAACTGTTGTCTCAGTTTAAATAGTTATTTTTCACCCACATAACTCATATGACAGAAACATCAAAATCCAATGTAAATACTTACTGATTTTCTTTTATATATATATATGTATAGGTGACTAGTGTGCTGTTCCAAAAGATTACATTTTTGATAGTAAGATCTACTTTGTCTCCACCTATATATTTTTTTTTTTCTTTACTTTTTTTTCCCCTTTTTATGACTTTAATTTGTTCTAAGTGTTGGAAATAAACATGATGCAGGTGTTTTCATGCAGCTTGTTCTTGATATTTATGAGGTTGTTTTCATGTATGTCTACTATGGTTTAGCACCGCTGCATAGACTGTACAGAGAGCAATACTGGCTGACACCCTGATTCTATTATGACATGCAATTTAGCCATAAGAAAAGGCATAATAGAAATAAAAAACCTACTGGGTAGCATATAACAACATGACCTGTGTCCTAATTATTTACTGTGCTGTTTCCTCTGTACCTGAGCATCAAATGTACATGAAATTCAACATCACACTTTCATTTCTCTGGAGACTAATTTCTTGACCTGTGTATAGAATATAAGTAACACTCAAGTTGATCTGCAGGCTGTTAAGATTTGAGCTAAAAATGGGTTGTGTATAATAAGACTGCACAAAAATCTCACTTTTACAAGATTTTTCGAAATTCCAATGGATTGCGCTCTATTTACTGTTCTGTGTAAAATATCTTTTACAAACATGTATTTTTTTAGATATGGTTTGGGTTATATGAAAGGGAATGGGAGATATACAGTTTTTATGGGAGTGAACATTATGGTGAGCAATATTTTCATTTCTTTTCATTTGGATAACAATTGTGCTTCAAACTGTAGCATAGGTTTCTTCCTTGTGTTAGATAGGTGCCTTATTGCATGCTATGTAGAGATGTATGCTGAGCTGTTATTTGAGGAAAAAAAGTTAGGGTTTCAGGAGTCTTTTGTTCTTATTCATACTAACTTACCCTACATTTTAATTTGATGTCACTGATACCTATTGCTTTTTTGCTTTCATGTATATTACCATGTGTTTACACTGTTACAACCATATTGTCTTTGTTCCCCCTTTTCATTTTTGTCAATGGCCTCATTGTAGAGAGAAAAATTGTAAATGATCCATATAAGCTTCTCTTAAGGGCAAATCCTGTAACAACTCTTCCCAATTTCTGAGTGGCACATATATGGATAAATAAAGGTTGTTGACTCTTGTCGTGGCATTCAGTCAATGGGTATGCTTATGAAATGGAAAAGGCCTTCAATCATGGTCATTCCCATAAAACAAAGCACGAGGTGCATCATAGTGACACTGTGTGTAGTATTAAGAAATTCTGGTTTAGTTCTAGCTATAATTGATCAACTAGGCATCCTGTTTACAGATACTGATTGTTGCACTTCTGCAGTTCATCCACACGGTGTCACTCAACCCTTGAATTTTGTGGACAGCCAGCAATATCCAGATGCCTGGCAGGTACTATTTTAATTGAATATTTATATCTTACATCTTCATGACAATCTTATACAATAAAAAAAGCTGGAACGTCTGAAGTTCCTCTGGAATAATCACCAAAATTGAACCATCAGTCTGAGTTGCTGAATTTGATGGAAAAATTCTTGGAAGACATCTTGGCCAATATATGTAGTTTTATTCATGGTTAACGCTACGTGATGAGAAAAAAGTTAATGTTAGATATGTTATTGTTGTTACAAACATTTTAAGCAATGAGATGTGTAGAGAAAGAAAACTACATTTTTACTCTGCTGATACATCATGTATTTATCAGCACATACACAATCCATGAATGGATAAATCAGCATATTGCCTTTAAAATAATTTACAAAAAGAAAAAATATACACTGTACATCTGTAAACAGACCCCTGCTGTGATAGCTATTGTTATGTGGAGATTGGCATTAATTCGCCAACCCATCGTAATGGATATGCTTGTCGTGCACATTGCTTTGACATACTTCCGACACAAAGCTCCAACAAGGGGTGCAGACCTGCTATACATTCATCACAGGAGTTAGCTGCAGCAGGGAGCTCTGAGGACGGATGGTGCTGCTCTTTGAATGCAGTTTCTCCAGGTTTTGTAAAAAGCCTCTTCTCTTTAAACCCTCCAGAATGACAGTGTTGCTGGAGGCCAAACTGACACGGGTCCTGTGGGGGACAAGAGGGGAGACGCAATTTCAAAAAGGTGATGTGTTCATACGATGCATCTGTCCACCTGCACACCATGGTTCAAGTTCAGTGTCAAAATATAAGTCTTTCTTCCTCTTGTAATAACATCAGAGTTTAAGTGCTGCACAGTAATTACACATAATTATCAAAATGACTCCCTTCTGTCCAAATACAGCAGACCATAATTGTTCAAAAGGTGTTTGTTCAGCCTTATTGCAATTTACTTTTAAGGCATAAAAACACAAATTGGGGGGAGGCCACAGACATGTAACCTAGAGGTTAACTAACCTCAGAACAGTGTTTGTTTTGACTGACTCTAAAGTGCTTCCAGAATGGGAACAAGTCTGGTGTAAGGTCACCACACAGGAGAAATCAGAAATTAGCCTTAGGTGTCAAAACAAGTAAAAAAAATGCCAGGCTGAAGAATGTAAATCTGGGAGAAGAGATTAGAGGCGTTTTTTTTCTGTACATAAAATCTTTTCATTAGAACGTGTTAACGGTCCAACATAAATCATCTGACTTAGACAACACTGAGGCATGATAAGATATAGTATCTTATTACAGCTAATGTGATTAACAATAAAAAGAGGCACTCACCGGGGAGAATCTATCCCACTGTCTCCTGTGATGCTCTGGTTTTCCCCAATCTCGGCCCCTCTGGCTCCGTTAGGATTACCGAGAACAGCTCCGTGTGTCTCAGAGGCACTGGTCTCATTGAACCCATCCTCTTGCACTTCCTCCACCTCAGCTGCCCAATGAGCAGATTCCCCGTCTCCCTCGTCAGCTGATTTCCGGACAGTCTCTGTGTCGGATTCTATCTCACTAGTATGGCAGTAGTCAAAGATGCTGCTGTCTAAAACTTCAGATGGTTCAGGGTGATCCAGGTTTACTTCCTGGTGTTTTTCCCCCTGGATCAATGCGCCCTGTCGGGCGCCGGATTCACTTTGAGCTCCTGTTGATCTATTACTCTGATGGTGATGATGGAGTCTCCAGCTGTTCTCTCCATGTCTGGTGGGGCTGAGAAGGGATGGGTCCCTTGGGGTTTCAGGGGTAAATAAATCTGTCAATGGGCCCTCCCTTGAATCTTGGGTTTTGTGAAAGTTTGAATTATGGTAGTGCCCGTGGGATCCCTGATACTGCAGATCAGATTCACGGTTATTGTAAACCAACTGGTGGCCACGGCAGTCTGCTTTACCTGGTCTGTACAGATTTGCAGCATTGATAATCTCATCTTCATTTAGACACAAGGAGCTGCAGGCATCCTCATCCTCATGTGCATCTGTTCTCTGATAGAGTCTGTATTCAAGCTCTATTAACCCATCAGCATTTGTTATTGAAGGAGTGCTGTCAACTATCAGTTCTGGTCTTTCTCCCTGGCTTGTGGCTCTTTGGAGTCGATTATTGATAGTGATGGGTCTAATTTCCTGCTGTTCTTGGGTGGCTGTGGAATCACAGGCCTGCTGATGGGAAAACAATTCGTCAGATCTCTGTATGTCATCCCTCGGTGGGTTGGAGAGTCTCAGGGAGTGTTTCTGTTGTAAAGAGGGCTTGGGCCAAGGCAAAACGGGGTCATATGGGTGAGGAATGACAGGCTCGTAGGGAAGCAGAGAGACCATGGTGTTAGTGTTGTGGTACTGTTGGATGCTAGAGAGGCCACTATCTATAGTTTGTCTGTGGTCTGGCACATTGTTGTATTCTTCCTCCTGAAAAGGGGGACTCTTTCCTTCACTTTCCCAGCTCTCCTTGCTGTTTACCTCATTCTGATGTCGAACCTTATCGTCAATTCGGAGCGTGCTGCTCTGGGGGTAGGCTAAGCTGTAGTCCAATGGCAGCTCTCTGCTGAACTTTATGTCTGCTTGGAGCAGATGATCAGCAGTGAAGTCCCTTTCCTTGACCGAGTCATACTTGTCCTCAGATGTAGGCGATTTTCCTGCATACTCTGCATCTGTTGTAATCACTTTGGCCCGATGCGGGTCCCATGACTTTGAGCGATGACTCATTCCTTCTTTCCTGCCTGACCTTGAAGCCTTGCCCTCTTTCACCTCTCGTCTTCTGTGCTCCCTGCTGGTGTTGACAAGGTTTACAGCATCAGCTGAGTCTTTTATTGGATGAGTCTGGAAGGGGTTTTCAATGCGTTTCTTATAAAGAGATTTTCCCTCAACAGCTGCACCTTCTTCTACTTGCTCTGGTTCATCAACAAGGATTTCAACTCTGAGCCGAGTAGGGATCAAATCGTCCCCCTTTGGATAATCATCTGCACATATGGGAGCCTTACTCTTAACCCTCTCCTTCTCTCTTTCCCTTTGCTTTTCTCTGGATGAGTGGGCCCGCCTCTTGCTGCGGGAGGCCTTCAAAGCTGACCTTTTCCCCGCTCCCGCCTTATTATGATGCCTTGATTTTGACGTTGTCAGGATCTCAGTAGACATTCCCTTGTCTACTCCCTTATCATCTTTATCCAGACCCCTGTCCAACACTCTGTCTAGCGCCCTCTCTCGCCTCTCCTCCAGCTTCTTCATTAGGACTGTGTGGCGTGTCAAGTTGTCCACAGTCAGTTCAGGGTTGATGCGTTTGATGATGGCATGCTCCAGGTCACGAGGTAAATTGTTTAAATCATCTTCATCTCTTACTGGCCATTCCTCTGGAGGAAACTGGCCTGAAAAAGATGCATACTCTTTCTTTGGCTTCTCTTTTTTCCCTCCATTCCTTCGGAACAAACTGAGACCAAACTTCCTCCCTGGTTTGTTGTCCTTGTCTTTGCGACTGGCAGCGTTGGTAGTGGCTGTAGTTTTGCTAATCTCACTTGCTTGACAGTCTGCTGCCGTGGAGGTGGACTGGTGCTGCACCATGGGTTTGTGATCTAGCGGACGGGGCCACTTTAAGCTTTTGCCGGTGCATTCACTTATGGAAACAGAGACAGAATGCTGGTCTGGAACAGTTGATGGAGAGACAGTTGCTGTTGCAGTAGTGGAAACAATATTAGTGGGTGTTTGGAGAGGGCTGAAACAGCTGCAGGACTTGCAGTGTGCCACTGGGAGTGACTGAGGGCTTTCAACACAGGCATCGTTACTCAGTAGGTAAGTGATGGGAGGAGGAGAAGGAGGTTCATCTGCAGACCCAGAGGTCCACCAGTTCTTTTCCCTGACAATATTGTTAGTGATAAAATACGTCTGAGGGGTGACGACAAAGTATCCCTCCCCTGTATGGTAAATCTTGCGCTCCTTGATCAGAGTGCCCAGAGCGTTATACAGGATGTCTTGAGTGGGGATAGTAATCCCTGAGGAAGAAAGAAAAAGGTGCATTAAGGGAAAAAGAAAAGAAAGAGGAATATTTGTGTCTGGTTCAGTATAATGAATATAGTTAGTCGAATAATACTGATTCCTCAAAGCACAAGTTCATTTTCACTCATGTCTGTTACCTATAAATCTCCAACCGGTAGCCGATTAACATAGCACCATGATTGAAAATAAGAAAACAGCTCGACTGGCTCCATCCAATGAAAACAAAATCCAGGAGTCTCTTAGACTTCTTGCATTTTTAATTCAAACAAAAAAAAAAAATCACTGGGGTTATGTGCAATACTATTTATTAAAAGTTCTTCTGGCCAAGAAAGTGTCATAGGCATTGAAGAATGGACTGCCAGGCTGGCTTTTTCACCCTGTCTCCAGTCTTTTTGCTGGACTAGACTTTTTCTAGAAAAAGCATACTTAATGTGAAACTATACCTTTGATAAACAGGATGAAGCAATATTTGGTGTCTTACCTGGGTGGGCTTTACTCATTTGATTGACAAGTGCTTCCTGGTTGACTGTGATTTGAGAGGAGTTCATATCCGAGATGACCGAACACAACACCTCAGCCAGGGGAATGAACTGAGACTGGGGGACAGGGGACATCTGCACTGGGGACAGGTCACCTGAAACATACACACACACACCAACCGATTATTGATTAAAACAGGTGGCCTTTCTACAGTACACATAAACACACCTGGGTTAGAGAGCTCACTGACATGAGCTGCCAGTGAAAACAACTCCAAATACTAAAGTTGACATTCCTCTCCTAACCACCTTTTAAATCATGACCGATGTGGTCTATTTATGTGAGCTATATGAGCCATGCCTGACTGCTTCTGAATTTCCATCAGTACTGAGACAGACCGCAGGATTCCATTACTCCCACAGAAATGACCACAGGTCTGCCTGCTGGATGGATCAGATATCCTGCCCACCATATCACACGGCCCCACATGTCCAGAAGGTGCCCTTAAACAAACATGCTACCAAAAGTAAAAGCCAGAGTAAGCCAGAGATAGTTTCGGAAACTGAAATGAAAATTTCTGAATATGTATTATCCACATCAAAATGCCACCAATCTGCATGTCTCCATGTGCTGACAATGTACCACAGACTGAAACACAAACTGTGGGAGCCCATTAGGCAAGGCTTTCAAATTGTAAAACTAAGCTTCTCTTAAAGCTAACCTGACATTTTAGAAATATTTCATTTCAGTATTAGGAACAAACATTGATGGAGAAACGTAACTGAAGCAACATGCAGTGTTTAAGTTCCTTTCGGCAAATAGTTTTTTTATACAAAGCCTTTAGTGAAGAGGGCAGGATGCGTTCGTGCTGCCATACAGTCACTTCCTTGCTACTTCTAAGTTTCTGGTCATTGTCATCTGTCGTTGAAAACAAAAAATAAAATAAAAATATAAATCAGCAGATAATACACTCCCAAGGAGTGATATAATGTCATAAAAGACATACACAAAGCACCAGTTGGGCTTGGGTTACTAAATATAGGTAATTAGTTTCATGTATAATTCTCTCTGTAGCTCAGGCCAAAGTCCTACAATGGCAAAAAAGGCAATCTTCTCAGCTCCAATCATTACATGAACAATATTTTGGATACCACTAATGTTAAGACTGACCAAACTGTAAACTTTGTTTATGCATAATATTAGAAATGTGTACATAAGCCTTGAGATTGTTAGCTTTAGGTATACTGTAGAGATATATGTTTATGTTAAGGATAAGATTAGGGCTGGTTGGGGTTATTTGTAGTTTGACGTGGTAATACTTAGGACAATAAAAAGGGTGATGGTTTTCTACGTGGCAGAACTACAGTGTGATCCCTTTAAAATACAATCTGAAGCCATGAGCAATAATATAAAAGGAGACTTGAAATATATTTGCTTAGCTCCTGCAGCCTTTATGGGACAGTTTTTCATAATGCTGACATCACTGTATCCACTAAAACACAGACAAAGCACAGTGAGTAATCTTAACTAGTTAAGTCAGTGAAAGCACCAAAACAAATTAGATCCCACTGCTGATGAATGATTAGCATCTAGGCTGAGGTAAGACTGAGTCCCCTCACATGAGCAACAGACACAAGGGCATGGACGTAACCTTAGCCATAGGACTGGAAAATTGGTTTTAGTAAATCAGCTACAGCAAATTGGTTAATTTAAAAAGTGAAGCCAAATTTAAAAACACTGGAATGATAGAAAAGTCAGAAATCACCCCCTTTTATTTCAGTACAGTATCCAATGCAGCTTGAGTACTAACGTGCATGTTTCTTTAATACCAGCTTTAACTTGATTGTGTTATGGACAGACAGATTTTATTTTCCCAAGTTTCCATTTGTGTTGACAACAAAGCTGTGTGAATTCTTTCATGAGCTTCAACATGTGGCATGTGTGTCTTGTTCTATCAACCCGTGGGCATTGAGTGAAAACACTGCCATCCTCACACTTGATGTAAACTAAACATTTATAACCCTCTCACTTGAACCACTTATGTTCATGGCAGGGAAAATAAACAACTAATCATGGTATAGCATGACAGCACACATGCGTACCACACTCAAACGTATGGATAGATCCAAAAGGTCTACTAATAACCTTTGTTTGACAAGAAGTGTGTATGTATGTGTATGCCACATTAGACTTGGCAAACACTGGCCAAGCAGCCTAAAACTATTGTTTTATGCACTTTTAACACTTTAACATTTTCATTCATAGAAGCAGCTCTATTTATCTTATTTTTGAGCCCATGGAAGCCAATTCTGTATGTGGAAAACACCTAATTGATACAAAAAATAGCACAACTTATCCAAAACAAGTTAACCTAACTAAAAAGTAACAAAAATGGGTGTAATCTGGCAACAAATTATTTTGAGTTGGTGTTTTAGTTAAATGGCTTTATTGTCACTGAAGAATAAAACAAGCAAAGCCAAGACAATTATCAGCAGGGAGAGATTTATGAGCCTTAGGTGAGCTGCACTCAAAGCTCATAAGTCTCTCAGACTGAGCTCATTCTTTGTAAAACTGATCTTACGACATGCAGAGGGATTGTAAAAAACATCTGCCTTCTCCCAGCTCCAACAGAAGACGTTAATCTAACTAAACTTCGGAGTGGATATTTCAATTGCTGTCTCCCTGGTCAGTGAATTAATGCTGCTGACTTAGATCCTCATTGTTGTTAACTTCCCAAAGGAACGGCCGTCTGTCCACATAGCAACAATTTACAATAACAGTTAAAGGGTCAGAAAGGATATGATCCAGTCAGAGGGAGGGGAAGGTAAATAATATATCTTGATCATGGGGAATTAATAACCTATTGAAAAACTTCCCAAATCTCTTTGCACCGAGGTAGTTTTTGTTAGATTAGGCACTCTGGCCACGTCCTGGTTCAAAGCAGGATATCCTGTTGGACACCTGCTAACATGGTTTCTACTCCTGAGAGAGCCCAAAACAGAAATAGATTCAAATAAGAGCATGTTTCCTCCAAGCCAGACAATTAATTACAGTTGGATAGCAGCACAGACTAAAAAATTCAACAGACTAGTCCGTCTGATAATGTAGGTGTGAGATAGAAGACAGAAATACAGCTATGGAAGTTTATTTGTGGGAAAATGTCAGTGTAATATAAGGATGTGCCCGGGAGAGGATTAGTGTTTATTGAGTCTAACATTAGCAGGCGTGACCGTCTGGGAGGTGCACTGTTGTAACCATCTTCACTCCAGGGGGAACAGACCTCTGTGTTCCTGTAATCTAACACCAGGTGGACCGACTTTACACCCTTTGTTAAACACAGCATGAATACCCAACTGGGTGCTATAGCAACCAAACTCTGTGCCACGAGGAAGAGGGAGCTGCTGGAGAATCAAACAGGAAACATAATTTATGTCTGGGCAGGTTCGGAGGACTGACTGTCCAAAATAAGAAATACTTTAAGAGGGAATATGCCAATTTTAGATATCAGTACCTGATAATCAGTGGTGGTTAGTCCTGCCTTGAAAAAAAAAACTGCCCCCACCAAGACAACTATTATCATGTAAAGAAACTGGTGGATATAAATTAGCACAGAGCCAAGCAGTTCATTATAATTAATCATTTTTCATCCCAAGATTATTTAATTTGATTTACTAAAGTAGGACAGAGAGAGTTCTTGCTGAGAGTTTCCCAGTTAGAAACTCTCCCGTATGTGCAAACATCACTGTTGCAAACTTGACTTAAAAGGGATAAATTATACCAAAGTCTGAAGTTTTACTTGAATCTTGTTCACCGTAAGATTAAAATAAAGCAACAAAAGTCAACACGATTCTTGTAATGCACACAGAGCTAAAAACATGGATTTCTTCCCAAATCCTAAACTTTCTATGTCAGAGTAAACTGCTGCCTGGGGGATAAGAAATGAAAAATGCCCGAAGTTGACTGCTCAGATTGTGGTGATGATTGACAGGGACCTTCTCTCCCCTATCCCCACTGAGACTGTTTTGCCTGCTGACACTGATCAATGCCACATGTATTCATATGGCTGTGCGGTTAGCTGGCCTCTGAGCCACATGAGTCCCATTTCTTATGTGATTGCATTACCCACAGTCTCTTGGAAGAAAATACTAACTCATAGTACACTAAACAGCATATACTGCCTTCTCTAAATGATCTTTACCTAACATGAGTGCAGCTACGTGATGGTCAAAATTATACAAATAAAGAAACATATGAAGTCTTGTAGCAAAACAAATTCCAGCATCATTGTGCGACCTCTTCTTAACTAGTTAGACAGATGGGGCACGTCTTCCTAACGTTTGGCATTTAAAGCACAAAAGTACCTGTCAGTTTTTAAAAACTGGCACCCTGGTGGCAGTATACAAAATGCAGACACAGAAGCACATAACATAACATAAGATTTATTGTTTGGGAGAAAAAAAGAAACAAAAAACACATTTTACTGATTGAGCCGATCTTGAGACACTTGAGATTTTGCTGACGGTGCAGCTGCACTAGTCCTGTTTCACCTGCATTGTGAACCTTTGACAAACAAAAGGATTTCATGGATTGTACAGTGCCAAGGAAAAACTAGTCCCAGTTGATACTGTACTGAAACACTTCAATGAGTTTCCTGTTAATTTAGCATTTTAATGTGAACTATGGTTTGTGTGCTTATTAGTCCTGGGGGTGTAGATGACACCACCACTTTGAGACATGAGGTTTGGTGCCACAGTTACCCCCCCATAGCCTCTCTGGAAACACAAACTCACAAACACACACACCACTTAATCTCCAGCTATCGTCTAATCTTTTAGGCTCCAGTAAGCAAACAGGCTAATCTTCTCTCTCCCTCATTAAGGACACACTACATAGCATTCAACGTGAACTTGAGGCCTGCCCGAACTCCAAACTCCCTCCCTGTCTCTCATTGACTGAGACCTTGTGAAGGACATGCTTCAGTGAATCTGCAAGGCCGTACGTTAAAGATTCGAGTTAAGTTTCGGGTGAGACAATGTCAAACATTCACACAGTCAGAGTCATCTAAGGAGAAGAGATGCCAACTGTAATTTATGTTGTGCCTCCCTCCCAGTCCCACCACCCTTTGTTTTGGGTTTCTTTGGTCCAGCAGGCCTCCATGACTCGGTCTCCCCTTGTCATGTTTGTGCATGTGTGTGTGTGTGTGTGTGTGTGTGTGTGTGTGTATGCATTTTACTTTCTAAGCATGCTTTATGAGTTTGTGTCTTTCCACCCGTTTAGAGCACAGATGTGAACATTGCAGTTAAATGGCCCAATTAACAGCGTGAAAAGATCTTCACAGAGCTATCACAGTCCAAATATCCAAACAGCCAAACCTCGCCCAGTCCAACAGCACAGCCCTTTCCTGGTAACGCAGAAAAAAATATGGCCATCCGAGTTATAGAAAAATGTTTACATCAAACATCTATTTTAGAATGTACTGTATCATTACTGTGCAAACCATTCCTCCATATAGCTCCATATAACTTAAAAATACATCAGGAAGCAATAAAATGGGAAGACAGAGCGACATTATAGCTTTATTGATTGAGTCACAGCAATAAAAGAGGCATTTGAGCCCAAACTTGAAAGAATTAGGTAAATATTTAATTTGGTCCACTGGTGAACAAGTATGTCAGAATGCTTATGTTTAAATATTAAGTGAAGAATAAAACCTGGACTGTGCCCTCTTTGCAATCAGTATTTTAGAACGTGTTTAGTTGGCAAGTACGCATACAATTCTAATTCAGATTAAATCAAATCTGGATAACCATCTGTATTATTTAATCTGATTTAGGTCTATTGTCAGGATATAAACTTTTAAATGATGCATATAAAAAGTAAACAGCAATTAAGCATCAGTTTAATGAGCACTATAAAAGGAGTAACACAAAAGGAAAAAGTCAAAACACTAAAACCAAAAGATTTGTGAAGTAAAACTTAAAGCAATGAAGAGAATCACAGACAGGCTTTGTGTTGATCCTGATCACCATAGAAACCCAGCATGGCAGCGACCTGCCACATGTACTACAAGCAGCAGTGCAGTTTGGATATCTACAATCCAGCTAAGGCCTCAAGACTCAGCCAAACCAACTCTGTGATATTTAACATATGTTGGCAGGAAAGCATAAACAGGCTGTGACTAAGCTTTTCAAATTGACTCATGCTGAACTTAAAACTGCTTTTTACTCACATAGTCAGTTACCAGAGATTTTGGCTGCCAATCCTTGCTGCTATAACATCATTAAATATTTCTTTTACCATGCTTTTCACAGTCGGAACTATTGGAATTGCAATCCAGCTCATGCCATAACATCTAAATGACCTGCTGCTGAACTACTGTGCAAAAACTCTGTAATCATGTTCTTATGAAACAGCAATCACACCTGAGCAGGTGCTCAACAGAAGACCAGTAACAAGGTGCAGGTACACACACTGTATCTTACAGCACAACACAGATTGCACTGTGTAACTTGAAACCTACGGTTGGTAGTGCCAGAGAGAGGATTTTGAATACCCTGCACTCTATTTTCCCATCTTTTTACTCCATACGTCCTCAGACTGGACAAGCCACACCCCAGCATATCTGGCTCTTGTCTGTTTTCATGAACATGAACATATCCCCACAGTCTCCCGCTGCCCTCTCTTCCAGACAACTGGTAATTCCAACCCAATTAAATGTGGCCACAATACCTTTCCTTTGTTCTATAACAAGCAAGTTCATGATTATTACCATTTCTGTTTGAATCAGTACAAAGTAAAGTCATTATTTCCAGGATCTAAAGATGGTTTGCAGACAGATTACAAAACAAAATGTTTTTTCCAGAGCAAGATGCCCTGAATTTTAGTAAAAAATAATCCTGCGCAGCATCAGCAGGGTAATTATTTGTAGACATTTGGAAAGCTCATTCATTATAAAAGATGTCTGAATTGATTTAGTTTGAATGTTACATTGTGATATAACTTAAAATATCATTTTAAGATGAGCTTAACAGCTCAGTATTGATATCAGTAGTACCAGGCTTTTTCTTGCCTCTTTCAAAACTGAATTTTAGTGATCCAAGTCTGAATACTTTTCAAATACTGCAGATTCTCTTAATAAAGTACAAACCGGTTCTAATGTGTTGCAGCTGATAATGCAGCTCAGTCAGCCTGAATTTATACTACACATTCCTATAAGACCGCACTCAGACTTTAAATAGATAATTGCCCTCAAGCCTGCATTATACCAAATTAAGTCCACAGTGGGACTGTTGTTGACAAAAACCTCTGGACAAGCATTTCTCCAAAATTTAATTGTCTGGATGCATGAATGGAGAAATGTTAAATAAAATAATTGAATCACTTTGTAATTACTTTTAATTTGGTGGTTGATAAAAAGATTAAAGAACCAATTAAGGTAAAAGATCCAGTGCATGACTCAAGACCAAAAAAAAAAAAAAAAAAAAAAAAAAACTGGCTCTGATTGGCCAGTGATCACAATTTCTCAATGAGACACAAATTATAAGGGGAAAAAAATGAATCAAATTATCTACGCTAATCTGCAAAATGACATTATTCAAAAACACAATGCTGCTCTGTTTGTTAATCCTGTTTGTTGATCCACTGACTCACTCAATGATTCCCTGATCTTGCTCAAACCTTTCGGCTCTGATTCAGTTGTACAGGTTTGATTTCACAACTTGTTCTGCTTTTACTCCCCTGTTCTTTTTTTTTTACTGTTAGCCATAATTTTAACACGTGGATAGTATTTTTCTTTGCATATTTGTGATACTCTTGCACTATTGCATGGATAATAAAAGTTGACAGTGCTTGGACAATTCACTCTGACATTAACCACTGAGAGAAAGATGTCCGCTCCCCTACAGTAGGAGGACTAGGAGATGAACACGGTGCTGGTTATGGAGACATGCAGCAGTTGAGTGATGTTGTTTTCACCCCACTTTCCCCAGTGGGACCCTCACACCAGAATCTGTGTACACCCAATCTTGGAGTGCTTCCAACAGATCCACACCCCTTAATCAAGAGTGATGGCAGTCATTGGTTGCAGATGAAACCCATTTCCTCCTGTTCAACTGAGCTTAGGGTGCAGCCGATCCCCATGTTTGTTATCCCAGTATTTAGGATAGAGCTCCTGTCGGGCGTCTGCTATATGATCCATCACGTTTTAATAATCTACAACCGGTCAGCACAGATATCTTGTGAAAGGCTTGGAATAATCTTTCTCTTCTGTAACAGACTAACACAGCACTTCTCTATCGCACAGCTGAGCTGAGTTAGCATACTGTTGCATTTATAAATGCTAAATCAAGCAAACAAAACATCCTGCCAGGAAATCATACAGTGAGAGCAATACCAAATCTAATGCAATACAGCTTCACTCCTGTGTCTTCTCATTTGTCTAACTTGAGAATGAATAAAGAGAAATCCCACGAGAAAACCTAAGCGGTTGCTGACAGGGTGTGTAAGCTGAGGGATACAGAGGAAACTCCTCAGCTGTTATTGTTGGCACAGCTCCACTCCATCGCTACGGGTGAGCCCAATATTTGGGTCAATAAAGAGGCTGACATGTCTCATTTGCACTGAGGGTGTGCTTCCTGCTCAATGCTAAAGGATATGGCAAACAAATCATCTGCTGAGAGGCATGCACACACATGCACAAAGTGGAGGGTCACACTGGAAATCAGAGGTCAAGGCGTCCTTCTATCGGAACATTATAAGAAACCATTTTTTACAAATGCAGGAAATCGAGAGCAAGACATTCGAGATAAATACGTAACCTTAGTAGTGGCTCAGTAAAATATTATAGCACAACATGATTATGTATACCATCAATGCAATTTGAAAAGCAATTTTAAAGTTCAACAGAGCTGCACATAAATCACACTGGCTGCTTTGTCCTTTCAAAAGCCAGTTAAAATGACAATTCATCTCCAGTCAACTGTTATTTTGATAAACAAAATAAGGTGTTCTTTGGTCTACCAAACCAAAATCAAGGTCAGAAAAAGAGCTTCTACACTAATGGGGACTAGCTGATTAACTATATGGTTTCCCCAAACACATTCCACCTCGGTTTTTGTGAGAGCAGAACTGAACTATTGTCATAACACAGTCTCTTAATCATTTTAAGTCTGAAGAACAGCAGCATATATTTTATGTAACAATTTAATGTTATACTACTAGTGTCAAGGGGACAGGAGTGGGATTAATTTTCTACATGTATTTTCTGAGAGCATCTGAGATGGTGAGAGGAGCAGATTTCACACAGATGTGTTTCCATGAGTCACTTACTTCCCTCCATCAATCGGTCTTCAACCACAAATATTAAACAGACATTGTGACGTGTATCAAAAGGGCATCAGGATTTGTACCACCATGCTGGCTCTCCATTTTACAGATGTCATTCCAGCTCTATGAATCGATTTCCTGCTGGCTTATTGCCACGACAACAATGGTTGGTGATGGTACTTTTACAGATTTGAGAAACTAAAGGGCCAACATTACTGCCTCAATCAGGGAGTGAAGTAACAACAACAATAATGATAAGAATAGTAAAAATAATGATACGTTTCATTTATATGGTGCTTTTAAGAATACAAAAAGACACTTTTGTAAAAGGGGTTAACTCAACAAAAGGAATTGTGACAAGATTAGAATACATCCATTGTTGAGCTCTAGTATACACTATTCATCACCACTGTATTGATCAACTGGTGTGAACACCAGCAGAAGCTCAACTGGCCGCTGAGTGAGAAACACCTGGATATTTTGCTGATGGATGCTGTTTTTTCTCCCAAAAATACCCTCTGAAACTAACTGACCTCAAGATGGCTTGTTAGCAGGAAGGTTTTAACCTTTGACCTGTGCTGCTTAGTGAAGACAGGGTGGGCCATTTAAAATTGGTAAAGCCCGGCAAGGGGGTGTCATGGTTAATAACTTAACATCTGGAAGAGTTATGACCATTAGTAGAGCACTTTGAGACTTTGACAAAATACCCTCATGAAAGGAGACACCCCTTGTGTGAAAATACAACACTTTCAAGTGAAAACTAAAGAGTAGAAAATGTGACTCACTGAGCCTGCAAGCTCAGGAAATGATCTCAGGAGTAAATGAAGCATTTCAGGAATGCTTCACCACCTCATGGTATGGCGGTTTAAATTAAACATACCATTTAAAAAGAAGCTTGGCTTGAAACTAGGTGCAGCTTAGCCATACTCTAGTTCTCCAAACATAACCAGGAGGAGACCTACAATGACCAGAATACTTTTTTCAGTGGTGAAAGTGAGAGAGGACTCTTTCACATCCATGTCTGTAGGGGATGAGGGCAGTTTACAAAGGTTGATTGTAGGGAGGATACAGGACACCTCATTACACCACTGGCTTACTCCATATAAATGTTTCAGCTCATGGATCCATTGTCATCCTGCTGCAGAAGCAACAGCAACTCTCTAAATAATGCACAACCAGATAACAGTCATTATGCCTCTGGTTTCAGCAGAGGGGTTTTCACAGTTCTCTAGTTAGAGCTTAAGCTTTTAGGCACTGACTGCTGATGAGATGATCAAAGCAATTTAAAACACAGTTCAGATGTTTAAGTCAGATTAAAACACAAGAGTTTGAGAAATATACTTATTCATTTTTTTGCAGAGAGGATTGGTCCGTTAAATGCATGGTGAGAGCTGGAGGAAGATTTTAAGCAGTAAAAACAGGTAGACTGAAAAATATGCCTTCCAACACTTACATATTTAATGAATCAATATGTTTGTTAAACATGGACAGTCAGGCTGATTCCCTCCTGCTTCAATGTTCATACTGAAACAAGGTATTTGCATTGTAGTTCAAGTTCCATAGTTAACATAGTTAGTTCCATAGTGTAGAAATATTCCTTTAACGTTATATATCAGTCTAAAATTTGATTAAATAAGACAGATTTCATATAAATTGTGTTGCGTGATTGCAGATGGTGTTCTGATTGAACATGGATTGAGGTTCCATAAACAAGCAGCACCATGATCAGTGGTCAAAAATGTCATTTAATTAAAACTCTAACTAAAAAAGTAAACTAAACTGAGTCTGATTCTTCACAGTATCCAGGTTACACTGTATTTTTAAAACACACTAAATGCCAACAGTCGCAGTAAGAATGATGTCAACCTCACACTTGTTATTAACAAAATTACTTTGTGGTGATATTATTCTGTAAACGGTCGCTAAAAGGCCATTGATGGGGTGAGGAGATCATTTCAGAGTGAAAAGGGAAGAATGAAAAACACCCTGTAGACATTCATGAGTAGAAATGGAGAGGTCAACCCCTGTACCAGTGGGCCCCCTTCCCACACGGGATGAAAACAAAGTCTGTTCATACTAACTCCTCATCCTGTCTGTTTACCTCGGCCTTGCTGTGATCCCTTTCCTCCATCAACCCTCCCCACCTCCTGCACATCCTCTTCTACATATTCTCCCTCATGTACAGGCCTAAAAGTGGCAGAATGGCCTACAGACTATCTGTCTTCGTTCTTCAACACAGTACCAATGAGGAATTAATACAAAGTGATGGTGTCTGTTGGACTGGGGCTTTGTTTTATCCTGCATTTACTGATCACTGTTGACCGGTTAGTTTAGCCGAACATCCCCTTTACACTTCTTTAAGAAAATTTCCTCACGTCAGTAGAGTCACGTCTCAACCTTGCTCTGACCTGGTAAAGGAAATAAGGCTGTTTGAAATTCACTGCAGCCCATTCATCATAACTTTTCTGTTTTCTTGCTGACATATTTATATCAGGACGATGTCAAGGCCTTTATGTCCGTGCCTGATATCAATCTAAGGAGTCTGACTTCCACAGTCCCTCGATGGCCATGAAATGTAGGGACATTAATCCTAGGCAATAGTAAAGTAGCTGCAGTCGGCAGCCAGTCACACTGTGATTCACTGCTGACCAACTCTCTGTGCAAAGGCAGTAAACCAGGCTCTGACAGTCTGCCAGAGTTGATTTCCATACAAATTGCTGTGGTGTGAGGCAAAGAATCTGTTAAGGAGGAGGAGAAGGAGGTGTTTCTGGTGTGAAGCTCAAACATGAGGCAGGAGTGAACTCCATCTTTGCATCTGACTGTGAGTTCATGCATGTGTGTGTACAACTTTGTCCAGACAGCACGCAAAGTAACAAGCTCAGCATCAACTTTGGCCCATATGTTGCTTGTTTGTGTGCTGAGCTGAAGCTTAGAGCCAGAAACTGTCTCACAGCGGGATGGCATGTCAGCCCCCTCCCCTACCTCACGCCCTCCCTGGACTCTCTCCCCAGTGTGTGGTCTGTTGCAGCCGTTCACATTCCTCCCTTTACTTGTCTGTGCACCGCTCAGTCTGCCAAAGTTGACTGACTGATAAAAAGCTAGCAGGTAGGCACTGACAAGGCTGAAGCCAGACACATTGTTGGAAGGAGAGACCACCAAACAGAGACCAAATGACCAAATGTCAGCTCAGAGCCCAGCCCAGTGTGTCTGTTGCTGGGACACTAAATCAACAACCAAAAGGAACCTGCTGCCTCTCAGCTATCCTCCCAACATTTGGAAATCTCCAACAATCTTGCATGCTGCGCCTTTTGAATTTTATGGAAGTGGAAGGAGGCGCTTTGTGGCAGAAACATAAAGTCAGTTCCCACACATGTATTTGCTATAACCCAGAGGTTAGCAGCTTTCTTCTAAAGTAAGAAAAATGTGAATAACCTAGTATATCTCTTGAGAATACTGTCATTAGATGTAAGACCCACACAGGGTTGTCATTTTCTCCAGCAGCTGGTGCAGTCTTGCATTTATAGACCATGAGATCATGATATAGGAGGCAGCATAAAGGTTTCCATTTATTGTTTCTGTGCAGCTTTATGCTGCTTTAAAACACATCCAAGTGAGGTGAGCCAGAGGATGGAGAGCAATTACAACTAATTAGATGGCACACAGAGCTTTGTTAACAAGCTTTGTTAAACATAACACTGTGTCGACAACAAAGGGAAGCTGATTCGCAAGACAATCCACTGAAATTGACCACAATATTCAGGGGAATAAAGTCATGAGGAATACTGTACGTCTATCTGAAGAGGAGAGCAGCTTTAACTCATGAAAAGCAACCTGGGGCATGGGGGCATTTCACTGCAACTGAGTTAAGCCAATTTCTGAATAGTTTGTGGCGGTTGTGACAGCCATTTAAGGGTGTTTGCAAGAGTCCAGAAGACTGACATTGTTCCTCAAGGGGCCAAATAAATGTCCAAACCTACCGTGTGAGATTACACAGACACTACAACTCTGAAAAAAAAGTTAAGACAACTTCTGCCATCAGAGCAGTTGAATGAAATTGGGGGGTGCCAGCTTAGTTTTGTTCAAAGTTTACAGCTTTTACACATCTGTGTGTGTGTGTGTGTGTGTGTGTGTGGTAAACAAAAGTTGCTGGTGTTATGTCATCCTGACTGACTTTCTTCTTATTTCCCTTTTTACAGTCTGGCCCATTTGAGATGCACACAAAAGGTTGACAGTGATCCTAAATGACAGCATCAGCTCAGCAACATACCGACAGCTTTAATGGTGAATCCCTTCGGTGACCTCAGGGCTCTGCGCATCCACGCTTCTCTCAGCACCTCCAGGTTGTTCGCGTTCCCTTGAATGAAAAGCACCAAGTTTTCCATCCATCCTTGAAAGTGCACTTCTGCTATGGCCTTGACGAGTCTTTTATTCCAGAAACTGCGTAAGTTTTGCTCTTTGAAGTCCGCAAATATCTCCTGGCCACTCTCGGCGTTTGTGTTGACTTTCCCTCCGCCGGCGCGCAAACTCTCGTCGTCCGGGCCGAAGACCAGAGCGAGCGAGGCGGCGGAGAGCTGGACGAGCCGCTGCTGGTGAGACATTTCTAACGCCCGGATCTGCCCGGGGAAGGAGCTATCATGCTAGAAATGAAAATGCACTTGTTCAAAAGGTGGGTCCGTCCTCAGAAAAAGCCAAATTAACGTCCGGGTTTGACACGCATTCCTTCACCGTGCGCCTCAAATCTGCTCCAAGCGGACCGGAGGCGCAGAGAGCGTCCGACTGGTTTCTCTCCGCTTCCAGGGAAGCAGTGACGGCGGCAGAGAGGAGGAGGGCTCATCAGCCTGCTGCTGGGACACACAGGTAGACCTCCCACCGGCTGTCTGCAGGTGTGGCTGCCGGTGAACGTTTTCCTTTCAGTCTCTGAGAAGAAATAACGGACTAAAGTGGCTTTTTCTCTTCATCTGACCTCCAAGCTCAGAACAGGAAACCAGCTTCTTGCTCCAGGACACTAAAGCAGTGGGGTCATTCAGATAAAGATCCTTAATAAACCTCCCTGTCTCCAATTAAGTCAGTGGCTCTTTTTGTTTTTCTGCTCCTCTTTTTATTTGGAGAATCCTTCATCACAAAACTGTCACACTTTATCAAAGAGTAGATGGTGTGTCTAAAAAGGTGAATGACGGTGAACTGAATGATAAATAAACTTTCTGGAATAAGAGCAAAGTAGCTGCCAAGTTGCAACAAAGCACAAATCTCATCCATGTGTAAGAAGTGGTCTAAATTGAGACTGGCAACATGGAGGCCTCATAAAACACTTCCTGCTCAGAAAACTGTGTTTACATGAATCACCACCAAAGAACACCAACAAAAGCCTAAAATTAGGTCTTGGTGAGGGATTTAAAATGCATAAAGAAATTTGTTTATTTCCATCACTCCTCATGGGAGTTATGTTCATGTAAAATTATTTCACAGTTCGCCAACTGGTTTGTGAAGTGAACAGGGGCCTTATGAGAGCAAATTTGTTTGTATTGTGATTACATAACAGACTTGAATAACATAACAAGCATTATCACATTTCACAACAAAAAATACTGATAGAATACAAGTTCGTGAGCTGCTGCCACAGGGCAGATATTTGCAATGGGAACCATACCCTCCTGTGTTCAAGAAAGAGGGACCCCATTAGACCCGGCTTTTACTGGAACAGGCAGAGTCTGAAGTACAAACGGACAGACACCTCATATATCACAGTCTCAGACAGCCGGGGGCTTCAGTTTCAGGAGCACCAAGTCCCCTTGGAGGCCAGCGACCGGTCTGCCTCAGTGTGGTATTAGAGCTTGTGCAGGAACAGGATATTGCGCTTCCTCTATACATGAAAAGAATACATCATGTCGGCCTACACTGGATAAATTATATGCAGTCTGGCCCCGGGGAAACAGAGCTGAGTGACGTTTGTGGCTTACAAAGATTCTGTGTGGGATTAAAGATTTAAGTTCTTTAAATGAGACAAGAGTTGGAGAGATAACTTTGTGACCTATGATTTTAAAGCTTTTGATAATAATTTGAAACATTACAACATTACAACATTACACACTCCTGCTGTGCAGCCAAACTTCGCTCAAACACAGAACATGATTGAAATTCAAGAGGAGATCCCAAAGTTTCCAAAGATACCAAGGTGGAGAAATATTTCTAAACTAATACACAAGACATCTGGAAGATTTTCATTTAATGCAGCAGTGCCTCTTCAGATTTGTTGAGTTTTGCTCATTGTAAACATCATGTACAATAAATTCAGTGGGGGACAACTGATATAGACCCTCGAGTATCCTCCTTTAGTTTTCATGGCTTCTTCAGGAATCTTCCATGTTTTTATTTTCTGGTAACTTCTTTGATTTCAGTAGCTTCTGAATCTTTGACAATGACTACAGCTATTCCCAAACACACAAAGCAGCCATGATATCACAAACATATCCGGGCCGGGAGAGCATTTCTACACTGTTTGCATTACATGGATGTTTGAAGAAATGCTCATTGTTTGGTACCAGCAACTTCCTGCAGATAAAAATGTTGGCGCACACTTTGTTCTATCTGAGCATGTACAATGGGGCATGACCCATTGGCCTGACCTGTATTTAAAATCTGAGGGCTCTTTCTTCCAAATGTTTAGTCTGCCGGCTGAACTGATTATCAAGAAGCAAAGTTCACCAAGTTACCATAATTACATGAAATCCTGCACTCTGGCCCAAAATTGTCTATTAGCATATACATCTCTTCCCATTGCTGTGCATTGAAGCAATTTTAAAGTAGTATCAGGTGTCTCTGACAGGCCGACAACCTTGACGTGATCATTGTATATTTTGAATATGATCATTTCAAAGAACCAAAGTCCTGGACCTATAGTTTGAGTCTCTACATGCAAACTAAAACATCTGTTCCTGCTATAAGATTTTGGCTCTTGGGACATTTTTTGACTAAAACACTCTGAGAATGCTTCCCCTTTACCACTGTGCCCAGAATAAAAAAAGCCTATGATCCAAATTGTCCCTAAACCTCAGAAGAATTCCTGCTCATGTGCCAATATGTATGGAGTACAACTTCTCAGCTGTTTTTAGAGGGTGTATCACCTCTTTGTTGGGGAATTGAAATATGAGTTGTAACACAAAGGAAACAAAAAGAGTCCCCGCTCCCTTATTAACTGGAGGTCAGAGGTCATTAGAGTGTCAGGTGTCCTCCGTTTATTCAGTAACCTGTCAAAAACTGTATTCCAAAGATTATATGAAGATTTAGATCTTTAAGAGAAATGAGCCTGCAGGGATATGATCACGATTGTATGTTTAACTAAACATTTGTCATCAACAAGTACATTTGCTTGTTGATGCCCTTTTGTTACCCTGAGACAAGAAGCGGGAGGAAAGAGCTTGCCTTGCTCTGTAAATCAACAACTCTACTGCTGGATCAATGTACACAGTAAACAAATTAACCCATGAAACAGGAAATGTTCTGCTGTGCAGACTCCTGTGGGTTAAGGGCATTTCCCCCTGTTCTTTCCAGTTTCTATCCTAAAACAAGCTTTCAGCCTTCGAGCTAAAGCTTGGCATTAAGAGTAGTCTTTGATTTTCATGTTCATCACTTTGGGAAATTTTGTTTTTGTTTACTTCATGAGAGACAAACTAAAAGCTGAGGATGTGTTCAACATCTGTGTTCTGGGATCAAACATGTTCCTTCATCAGTTCTGCTTGTTAAGAGTTTCTTGTTTTAATCTTTATGCCTGAGTGAACATGTCCCAACATCAGTGTCGGTACTCTGTTATTAGAATTTCATTATTTCAGCACGCTGCCATTGCTGCCAACATCAAAGGGAGGCCAGGCTGGTTTGGGTTCAGTCTCTGCAGTATGTATTAACATGCGAGACAATATAGTATTCACGCTCAAGTGCTTGAGAGTACAAATCAGTGCATGTCTACAGAAAAACCTGCAGGAGCGACTCACTTGACAGAGTCAGCAGACAGCCAGGCAAACATAATGATAGTGGTTTTACTATAAAACATGATTACTCAAGTCGGGACTATAATTGGCTCATGTCGTTTTAGTAAGTCAGGGACAGAGAGGAAATCCAGGAAAGCACTTAGTCTACAGAGGAGGCCTGCTTTTATATGCCAAACTTTTTAGAAGACATTTTAACAAACCGAAAGAGAAAAAAGAAAGATTTAGGAGTCACTTTCAGATCTGTAGAGTGTGTTAGAAGGTGGTGAGTGATTGTTTACACCCACATC
The DNA here is from genome assembly GCA_034769265.1 of Remorina albescens. Lineage (NCBI taxonomy): Eukaryota > Metazoa > Chordata > Actinopteri > Carangiformes > Echeneidae > Remorina > Remorina albescens. The sequence continues at coordinate 9,354,336 of CM068491.1, read as the reverse complement.
CTTGAATGAACCACACACACACACACACACACACAGAAGACCCTGTGGACATGTTAAAGATCACAGCCATGTGAGAGATGTCTACAGCTGCACTTTGAGGATGGGTGAAAGTTCAGCATGCTCAGTTGGTTTAGTCCCTTCTTTTTTTCTACACTTTGCAGTGTTTGTGCTCTATCCTTTTCCACGCCGCTGAGATCACAGGTGCAACCAACTTTCATCAAACACTGACCCCCATGAAGCCAAAGCAGTTTCTATTTGTTACCAAGCAGCTCTGTCTGTTCCTGTGTGACAGATTTTCTTCTACAGCTTAAAGTGGCAGCGAATGAAACCAAAATAGCAGTGAAGTAGAAGGTTGGTTTATTCTTCTGGATGAAAAGTTAACAGATCATCAAAGCATCACGGTCCATTGTCTGACATTTCATACTGGATCAGTTGCAGATTACCAGTTGTGATTTCAGCTTCTTAATTATGACGGTTTGTGGATTTTCTTTCTTCTCATGTGGCTACTTTAAAATTTAATGGGCTCCGACACAATTTTTCAAAATTTCCTGACATTTTATGGAATAAAGAATATAAATTGATCAAGACAGAGCGAATATATGTTTCTTGTATAAAGACCTTGTCCTGTCTGTGTAGCCTGCATTGCAAAGGGATCTTAACTGAAAGCTCCTGAACAGCTACTAGATGGATCTAAAGTTAAAATGGTTGAATCAACAACCATTTCCAGACCAACCATCAAACCCAATACATACTTTTCAAATAGTTTAAGAACTTTTCTTCTGTGGTGGATACAGATTTTATGAGGAACATCAATAGACATGTTTTCGTTGGATTCAGCTGATTTTTCTACCCAATAAAAACACCAGCTGTCCCCAGCTTTTCCTTCTTCTTTTTTTTTTACCTTCAGTTTATGTGCTCCGGCTTCTTGGCTTTAGTCTCTCGTCAGCTTAAATCAGACTTCAGCAGACTTCACAATGATCAAGGCTTATTCTGGTCTGTCACGTGTCAACTGCCACCAAATTAAAACCCAGGCAGCAACTAACTAGGATATATTAAACCAGGATTTTAATGACCAGGGCTTTGAACTGAAGAAACAGAGCCTGAAAACCTTTATGGTGATGTGACATCAAAGACGTGTGCAGCATATGAGCTTCATTGCTGGACCTCTCTGTTGGCAGGCAGAGGAGAAAAATACGTATGGTTAGAGAGCCAGAGGAGGATGTGTGAAGTAACACATGTTTTGATTATAACACTGATATACAAATATGTGCAGGCTCCTTAAGGAAGGGCCTGTTTCCACTGTTCCCAGCGTCCTCTGCTTCAAGTTGATGTAAAGTATGCAGGAAATGCCTCCTAGTGGCTTCCTGGCCTGTTTTACAGCTTTTGGAGGGGAAGAAGTGCAGGAAGGAGAGCTAGGGGAAGGTTTGTCTTTCAGGATAAATGTGACTGCGCATGCAATATTCAGGACAATCAATCTTTATGGCAGCTGTAATGAGTATTTTTATTTTTACTATGGATCAGATCACTACATGTATGTGAAATATGTTACTCATAATGAACAGCCCACAGAGTTATGTACCAATGTTGCTGTCCGATTCACTCTCACCACTAACCAGCATCAGTAACTGCGGTTAATTGGTCAGCATCATGTTACCAACTAACTAGTAAACAAAATGGAGCATTTAGCAGCTAAACATGTCGAAATAAATGTTAATGTTTTCACTGGATGTTTCCATTTCCTCTGCGTGGCCAAAGGCATGCAGCTTTAATGAAATATACCAAAGACTATTAAAACAATAGAAATGTGGTCTGTTGTTGACCTCAGCATAATCCCCTTTCTCCTGTAAAAACAAGTCAAAATGAAATATATTGATATGTTATGACAGGATCTCTTACGTTCCGGGTTTCTTTGGTTTCTGTAGTTTTATCTTTGCTGGTTTTTAGAAGTCCTAAATTAAATACAAGAAGATAGATATATCAGACTGTGGCTGTACATACAACACTCGTTAGGAGTAATATTATTCATTTGCATTAATGGACTAAACTAGGACGAGGATTTTAATCAGACCACAATATGTTGTCATGAGATAAATATCCATTTATTTCAAACAGAGTAAATCATTCAAACTGTGTGGAGATGTTAACGATGGGTTGGACCATGCACACCTGCAGCCATTTCACTGAATGGTACTTCTTTGACCAGCTGGCCTGAACGGAAATGTTTCCTGTGCTTACCCCACTCACACGCAAACACACATTGTTGCTCGTTAGATGTTATGATCCTTGTTTGCATGCACTGTGTCAACGCCAGCTTTGCAATTTTATAAATGAAATGTTCATTATTCCAAATTGCAAACCGGGTGCTGGTACCAGCAATCTTGGGTTCCCACTGTATGATTATCTTATTGAGTGACACACATACCCTGAGGGCAACAAGCAGCATCAATTAGAGAATATCTGTTTTTCCCCCAAAGTGGAGATGCTCAGTTTGGTTCAGAGCTGTGCTTTGTGTCACTATTGTTGAGTGCTGAAATGTGAAACTTGCTTCACTGAAACACTGTACAATTGTATTAAAGGGCCACCTGATTTTCTAGCCCTGTAGGTGTCATATCATTCATTCCTGCACTCTGCATTTGAGGAGGATACTGTAGCAGTAGACCGCTCTGCAGGTCTTCATGGTATTGTGGTAGTTGTCCACACTGCAAAGGGGAGGGGTTCCTATGCTCCCAATGGGAAACGCCCCATTAGCCGTGGAACTTTCTCACACTGTAACCCAGTATTCCCAGGGAAAGGCCTTTGAGAGGGGGGATCGTTTCCTCAACAACTGCACCACTTTGCTGTGCAGCTCCTGAGGAAGCTGGGTTCCTGCAGCCCCAGCTGAAAATGCCCACCCCCCACTCTAGCTGGGGCCTGTGCAGGCTGCTGTGGGGACAAACAGAGTTGCTCAATGGAGCTTGTCATGTATCACTTACCTGAAATATCAAACAGCTCATAAGAGGGCAGTTGACTTTTTTGTATGACTTCGGTGGTCAGAAAGATTTACGGAAAAACCCAGAGATGTCTAAAGAGTGAGCAAAAACGTTTTCTGCCCCAGAGGGTGTATGAGGGAAGCTGGGTCATTTGTTGTCTCAATGACTTATCTCTGTCACGATTGAGGAAGCCCAACTCTGTGCTGCGCAATGAAGCCGGACAATGATAAGTAAAGAATAAATCTTGTAGATGTTTTGAGGTGACAAAAAGTTCAACAAAACAGAGCTTGGTTGCTTAAGATCATTAAAATCAGCCTTTTTGGGGCTCAGAAACACCCGTAATGGGTTCATAATTTATTATTTAGTCCGGCTACATTTGGGCTGAGACCTGCATTTGTGTCTTATCATGTCAGCAACACAGTCGAGCTTGTCCAGAGACAACACCAGGAGCTAACAAACAGTGAGTCCTGATTTGAAAAGCTGACGCATTGGGACTCTACAGACTGCGTGTGGAATATGTGTGTGTGTGTGTGTGTGTGTGTGTGTGTGTGTGTGTGCGTGAGGCAAGGAGGGGCTTACTTTTGTCATGATAACTACTAGCACATTGGATGGAGGCTGTTAATGGAAAAGTGTAAGTTCCCAAAGTGCTGATGAGAGAAAGGGGAGAATTTAAACAAATCTGTGATCTCATGGAAAAGTAACAATTAGCTAAACTTGAGAAGCAAGAATCTCAAGAGGTTGGACGGCAACGTGATCAGTTACTAAACCTAACTGCCTTTTTACTAACCCTATCTGCCCCCACTCCTGGAAACTTTGACCCGGCTTTGAAACAGGCTGATTGTCAGCAGGCCGGACTGTGAGTGCAGAAGCTCTTTGAAACCAGGGTGGGGGTGTGGGGTTAAAGAGGAGGGGCACGGACGGGGCCACAAAAGCCTTCTGTCGTGGTATTGGAGTGAGGTTACCTGCTCTGCTCTTTGTGGTGGGGTCTAATTTCACACATCACATGTGCACATGCATAAATATAAACGTGCACATCTAAGTGCAAAACTTCACACACACACGGCTGCTGCTGGGGGGTTTAAAGGCGTGAGTGTAATTCCTCAGGGGACAAATGAGGTCTGTTTGTCAAGTATTCAGAGCACGATAGCAGGACAAAAGCAGCCACATAACCAAAGTACTGGATGACAGATACTTATTGTTCTCTAGGAAATGACATAGACAGGCTGGTGGAAACAGAGAATTGTGTTTCCTGATATGAAGCATATATTTTTTTTTATGTGAAATAGAACTCAGTCTGGGCAGCAGTACATTTAGCTTTCATTTTCACAGCTACATCATCTCTCAGGAGTAACATGTGACACCAGACCAGCTGAATTCAATGAAAACATGATAAAACTGATTTAAATTTTGCTTCAACAAATGGGGTTCAAAGTAGCTGAAATAAACTTATGAATAGTCACAAGTGTTTCACGGGTGATTAGACCTCCACAACAGTTTGGACAGAAGTCAATGAAAGAAAAAAAGCGATTATTAATTGACTAATGACTAAATAATCACTGATAGCATGCCGATTAGAGTCCTGTCTTAAGAAGGCATGGTAGCATGTTGGAGGACAGAATGTGAAGGAAAGTGCTTGCTTGGAAAGGGAGTGGTGGGAGAGGAAATGAAGCCGGGATTACACTGACAGGAGGTAAGAGAGATCCAGCAGCTTGAAGACATGAAAGGACAATTCAGGAAACAAAAGCTTCACAGGTAAATGATCAACAGGAGGCCGAGAGGCCAGACCCTCCCTGTTCCTCAGACACACTTAATGACAATATGCTACATTATTCAAGCTGCTGGTCCGAACACTATCTGGTCACATGCATAATATTGTTTTTCCTCCACCGTGGATACTATTTGTGATGGACAGTGTGAAGTAAGTCTCTCTCTGATCTTAGCCTTATTGTATCTTTCCCTCTGTAGGCGCTCAGAGCTCTGCTCCAGTCTGCCCTGCAGCTGATGGTGTTGCCACTGATAGGGAAAAAACAAGAGTGATCTTTTCTCAAGTCTGCTTCTGTTGAAACTAATGCCCACAGCAGGTAAAGCTCTGATTTAGAAAGCAGGTGAAGCTGAGATTCTAGAAATAGTGAGGTCAAAGTCTTTGTGCTTGGTTTTTCATTATGAACCTTAAATGGCAGTCACAGTCTGAATCTCACTGCAGCAATATATTTGTTAATTTGCCAAAGAGTAATAAAAATCTGAAGGCACATATTCTTACATTAATGCATATATAAGGCTAATAAAACAAAGTCATTGCTTCTTTTATTAAGGTTTACTTGTTAAATCTAATTAACTTACCTCCTAAAAATTTTATGATCTCAGTATATTGTGTTCAGGTGCATTTTCCCTATCCTGCAAATGTCAAATACAAAGAAATGGATCTAACGTTTTACTATGAATTCAGCTCATTTTCATGGAGCCATGGGCTCATTTTTCACCATATTATTACCCCCTCTGCACAATAGACACTTAAGCATGGCAGGAAAAGTACAGGTGTTGCTTATTATAATGGCTCCCTGTTCTGCCTCAGTGGTGCACATAAAGAGAACAGGGACGGGGTTTATGCTGTGCTTTTTCACTGTGACAGGTCAAGATGTCTGCTGTAAGCAGCACTTCGGGAAAATCTCTCAGGCAGGAAAAAGAAAGTGCAAACTGGGGAAAGTTTCTGACTGTGAGCAGGACAATGTGTTGGTTATTTTCTGCTGATGGCTAATGTGTCCAACAGCTAGAGACTCTGCTGCCACCTGATGGTGAGCACAGCTGCCTCGAACACAAAACATGGCCATGACAAATTGAGTCATTGGGATATGCCTCTTCACTGTGTCAGCTGAAAATCACATTACTTAGCTTCAACCACAAACAGTTTTTTCCCACTCTATCATTTAATAAAAACAAGACAGACAATGCAACTTCTGAGGAATTTGTTGCATTTGACAAAATTCTGACATTTAACTGTTCTGCTAGTTAACCCAGGTTACTGTGACCTGTATCGTATGTTCACGTAAATGTAAATTGCTTGTGTAATCCTGCAACAGCATTGCCAGACACAGAGAGGACATGAACTAAGTGTACCATGGATGAAGAAACACCAAGATAGTTATGACTCAGCAAGACAGATTGTTCAAACAAGTATGACAATGATGATGCTAACACAACATGTTTTGTCTACTTAACACCCTTTTCAAGAACACTATATAAACTGGATGCTTTGAGAGCTCGGGGCTCTCTCACTGACTGCTCACACGGTCGTATGTGTGTGAGTCCAATCACACGCTATTTACTTTTTGCCACCACAAAGGGACCCCATCTGTGAGTGGATTTTTGGGATTCTGGACGGAAGGTGATAGGTGATAGCCTGGGCACAACAAGAGCCGAGTCTCTGTAGGACCGGGATTCCCTTCACCGTTGGGGTCCAACGAACTTGGTGGCTTTTAACACCTCGCTGTCTTTCCTGGTAAGTTGTGATAACTGCGCAGGGGAAATTCTTCTCCACCTACTGAGATAGGTTGGCAGATGTGCCAGGCACCGTTTTCAGGGAAAATTGTGTATTGGAGAAGTGACGAGCTCGAGTCAGGTCAGGGGACATGGTGTGACACCTGATTATTCCAACCGTTAAAGGTGTGTAGAGACTGTCTGGGACAAAAGGAGACATTTGCTTTCAGAGTGGAACTTCAATTCAAACTGCTATTTACTTTAATTTTGTCCAAATGTGTGCAAGATCTGCAAGCTGTAAATGCTGCTGTGCAGGCCAGGGTGCCTACTGTTCCAAATCCACACACAATTCTGTGTCAGGTTCCAGCTGAAAGCAAATGGTTCTCAGTCGCTGATCTTTCAAATGCTTTTTCAGTGTTCCAGCACCCAGACAGCCAATTTTGGTTTGCATTTTGCTTTGAAAATGTAAGTGAAAGCTGAATTCCTCTTCTACAGAGCAGTTCGGTAGATATTTGTGAACACACAGGAGTCTTTACTTTACTATACTGTTTTGTACTTTTTTCATGTAGAGATCTGTCAAAGTGGGAGATCCAGGTGAGGTTTTATTTAAAGTTGGTGGTTTTTAGGCAGCAGTTCACATCTGAATTAGGTTCTGTTTTTTTTTAATGTGAAGTGTGTTGTGTAAGCAGGCGATACCTTCTGGCTTCCACTGGCTCTATATTTAGTATTCCTTTAAACAAGGTCTGTGTTCAGAGCGTTTCCAAGTCTCCAATAAACATTCAAGTGTTAAAATGGGGAATTCACACCGAAGGCCATGAAACGGGCAACGCAGCTCAATTTCTGTGTACATCAACTGACTGCTTACAGATGAATCACATCTGAACTTCTGTCAGTGTTTCCACTACAGTTGTCCTTCCCTTCCCCATCTTTTCATTCGCTTCTTCAAATTCACTTTAGCAATCCTGTCGAGCCTCACCTGCTGCAGAAACCAGCAATCCCAGCACAATTTCTGGAGAAACTGCAGTTTCTAGTTGATGTTTTGTACAAATGTAAAAAAAAAAAAAAAAAAAAAGGAGACATAGTGTTGTTAAAATGGACCACTTTACTTTTGCACAAGACATCCAAAGTACATTTTCAATAGAAAAATAAAATTGCCTGCTTTGGAGCACATTTGAATATAGTTGTAGCTCTTTTCTAGATAAACCCAGACCAACACACACAATTAAGAGATGGATTTCAAAACATTCATGTCTCTGCAACATAGATTCCTTCAACAGGACACGCATTCATAGAGCTTATTCTTTTGGCTCATGTATAGTTTCCTTTTGTCAGAAAATAAGACAAATGCTCGTCACAATAAAACATGAAGCAGTTACTGGTAGGGCAGCAGTTGGTGGATAGAGCCAGGAGGTGCAGACAGGAAAAAGGTCCAAGAAAGGCAGGAACCATGCATAGCCATCTGATTGTAAAACCAAAAACAAAACTCAACAAAAACAGCAGAAACCAGTTAAATTAGCCAAATAGAACAGTGAACAGTGGATGAGGACAATTAATAAAGAACTTCTGTTTGAACCATAAGGAACCCCATCCCACCCCCTTCTGTCCAAAATTAGCGTCTTTTAAATATAGTTGTTTTTATTTTTTGACTGAATTCTCTCACACATAAATAGCATCATTATTGCTCATTAGAAAAAAATCTTTGAAAAGTACAACTCACACTAAATGATATTGAAATCTACATTTTATTGGCCTTGACAAAAACTAGAGCAATGGAAAAAAATGTTTGCAGCAGAATTTAATTTACTTAAATCTATGAAAATAAGCCTTTGACAAAGCTTCAACAATTAAAATTATGTTAAGAAAAGCAACTCCTCAGAAAAATCTATTGTACACAGAAACGGAGGTCAAATTAACGTAGGGGAGCTAATTAATTAAACTATACATGTACTTGGGAGACAATAGATCAAAATAAATCAAATGGTATGTTTGTTTAGTGAATATTTACATTTTTTAAAATTATCAGTGTTACAGATTAGCTTCATTTATTTTGAAAGTGTCCCTCAATCATCAGCACCATTCGTTTGAGATATCCGAGTGTGATCGCTGGTGACTTCATCACCTGACTCATCCATTTCCTGATCCTGAGATAGAAAAAGCAATCAGTGAATGTGAGCTCAATTTCTGCCTGAAGAGAAAAATAAATTAGAGGTGTGTTTTTCTTTTTAAAAATGGTGTACCTTATTCAGCACTGCCAGCAGGCCTTTGACAGTAGACATCAGTGTGGTGGACGTCTTGCTCATGTGTTCGTGGTAGATTGTCTTCTTCTCCTCCACAGCCTTCAGAGTCTGTTCAGTTTGGACCAGAGTGTTTTTCACCTCCTCCAGCTCCCTGGACAAGGCTTTATTAGCTTGCTCCAGCTGTGCTTTAACCTTTGCATCTTCATCTGGGATGAAGCACAACAAATTCAGAGGAAGGGCTACTCTAAAGTTACATAACCAATCCCACATAGTTGACCTCATGAGGAAGTTAAATCAAATTAAGGATTTATACTATTCAAGGATCATAAAAATATAGACTACATATGAGGAAAATGGGATTTTCAAGTTGCAGTCTATTGGAAATACTGGTGTAATCATTTCAGCCAAATCAACATCTATACTAAATTAATTATGAAATGCAGCATGTCCATTATCAAATTATTTTCAATGTAAATTGTCCATGGACAAGTGAACAGTTTTTATAGCCTGAAAATACACTGATGCCACTGGATTTCACAGAAAATCTTATGTGTACAAAATCTTGTCAGAGATATGGTTGTTAAGAAATCAAAGAACAGCACGTGAGGCTAACTGACCGTCTGTGTTTATAACATTACCCTGGTACAGCTGACTGACACTTGTTAGCTGTCTGACAAGTGTTGTCTAATGCAGCCATAACAATTATTGGCTGCCAACAGATCACTGTACAACACTGCTGTACAGAGGAAACCACTGTCTAATTAACATGAAGAACCCACTTTGATTGTGAAATAATGTCTTCTGGCTGATTCCACAGAACAACATCTAATGGATTCTTCGTCTCAAATGTGGTTAGATTTATTAAAAACCATAAAACAGGCCCATGCTGAGAGATTTGAAACACATGGACTGTGATAACTCCTGCACTTTTTATGTGTATGAGGGACACAAGGACACATTTACTCCCCTGATGGGTCAAAGAAGTTCAGTTTGTTTTCAATTCCATATAAATGCTATTATTTAGAGGACAGCATGTTTTATTTACCACTTTTTTTTCTTTTTTTTTTACAATCAAAAACAATGTTGATGAATCCTGATTCATATATGTATCAGTCCACATCTCAACAGAAGTCACAGAAGAAGAAAGCTGAATGAAGTGTGACTGAGCTTCTATGTGGCAAAGCCCAAATTGAGCCAGATCATTGTCCTGATGGACTCCTGACACAGAGTGTGGCTTGCAACTCATGACACAATGAAAATCATTTTCAAAGACAACATTTGCAGTATAACACAGTTAGGATCATACCCATTTTGGCATCCTGCACCATGAGTTTTTGTTCTATCTCCTCTCTTGCCTTCTCACTCTTCTCCAATTTCTGCATCATGCTTCCAACGTCAACCATGGCTCCATTATACACGATCAGATTACCAGACTCACTGGCTTCTGACTGAGCGCGAGTTTTTGGAGCAGGGAGCAGAACTCGGTTACCTGGCAGAAAAAAAAAATTTAACAAAGGAATTAGTTTACCATATGCTTGCAATTTATTTTATGACACTTTCAAAGTCATGATAGATTTAAAGACGGGGTAGGCAGTCATTTTTTTAACATCATTGGCCCAAATTTCCACAACCTCTTTTCAGTATATTGTAATTCAAGTGATCTTAGAGCCTATAAAAAGGATCACACCTTCTTTTGGCTTAGTTTTGAAACTTTAAATAATCTAACTAGTAATGACAGACTTTAGTCATCACAGGTCTTTTTAGAGTGGGAGCTGTGGCCGCACACACACGTTTACGATGATGTGTATGTGCGTGAGCTGTGTGTTGAGATGGGTTGAAAGTCACAGAAAAGTATGGCCTCATTTTTTGCCTTTTCTATATTTTCTCCTACCCCAGCTTGAAAGATAGTGCCGACAGCAACATAGTAGCATGGTGTTACCTAAGAGATTTTCTATCTGGGCTTCATTAAAGGAGGGAATTGGTTCATCCTTTCCCCTGTCTGTTAATTTTCGGTAGTAACAAGACTCTCTGACCACCGGTTTGTTCAACAGCTTCTTTATCTGGAAAAAAGACAAAAACCAACAAAACAGTTTTTGAGTTGATGTACACATCCCCAGAGAAAGAAAACCAAAGCTTCAGACAGTGATTGCATGGGTGAGTAAAAATGAACAAGAGAGTCAACATAAAAACCTTGTACCACTGGTCAAGATATCCACAAAGGCCTGCTAACATCTGACTTTTGCGTCCAGCAGATATTATCAGGGAAATACAATCAGCACTGACACCTGGGTGAACGACTCCGCATTTATCGGCACAGGTCAGTGTTGATGTAAACACACCAGTCCAGCATGGTGCTGTTACACAACACTGCGACAACTACACTTGTGGATCAAAGAATGAGCTGCAGCCCCAAAATAAAACACAAAATCAACAACTGATGCATCTCACACAGGCTGAGACACTATTGCACTTCATCTTTGGTACACTTCTAGCATTGTTAAAATAACTGATTTACATTTCCCTTTGTGTGTTTCAAAATGTCAAACCCACTAGTTTTGCTGCAAAAAGTGTGAGGGATACACAGATCTAGAGATGATTAGGTTTCTGTGTGTGTTTTCACCTGAGCACGAGAGAGGTGTAGTCCCAATGTGTACAAAATCTCCTCCAGGTCTCTCTCAAGCAAATAACCACAGTGGCTCTGGTCAAAGTAGACAAACGCCATCAGCAGCTCCTTGTTGAATGTGACCATCTGCTTCTTCTCCTGGGGTAACGACGACCACATTAACACCAACAGCCATGATGACACTACACCAGGGTCTCAGCAATAAGCCTACAACTGTAGCTAACCAACCTTGTCTTTAGAGGACCTCTCCTTTGATGACTTGCGATCGTCCTTACGGTCTTTCCTCTCTCTGTCGTTAGAGTCATCATCATCCTTGTCTTAAAAAATATTGTAAGTGGGGACCAAGCAGCACATTAGGTCAATATCTCTCAGTGGAATTAAATAGTTATGGACACACACACACAAAATATGAAATAGCAAAAACAGAAAACATAATTTCTCCACATAAGGCCTCAGATACTGTGGAAACATCCATCACATGTTCAGTGTGGTGCATGGTTTCTCATCACCGACCATTAAAAAAAAAAAAGAAAAAAGAAAAAAAGAGAGCAGTACCATCATCATCATAATCATCTGCATCTTCAGCCTCCATGGGATCATATTCTTCAGCATTGGCCGCACTGCCATCATCTTCATTGTCCTCTTCATCACGCGACTCCTCCTTTTTTAAAGTCTTTTCATCATACTGGTTAAAAAACAGGTCAGACAACTTGCCTAAAAATACGTCCTTTGTCCAGCAAATGACAAGAGGGAATACACAAGGCAGGTGTTAATAGCTTACCTTCTTTCTATCCTCCTCATCCTCTTTGGACTTCTTCACAACTGGTTCTTCATTTTCCTCCTCTTTATCCTTCTTTATTTCACGCTTTTCAACCTCCTTTTTCTCTACTTCTTTTTTGGCTTTCTTCTCCTTCTCCTTCTTCTCATCCTTGGCAGGAAAGGCAGCCAGGGCTTTATATATGCGATAGCCAAAATCTCTCTGTAGCATCTCATTAAAGAGCTCAGCAAATAGTGAGACCTGAACCAAAGAAAGCAGATAATTCATTCATACATTTTTGTTAAGAAGCACAATAAAATAATTGTAAAATGACTCACTTCAAATGAGTGCTCTTTGTTGTCTTCCAATCGGTAGTCTAGGAGGACACTCAGGGACATGACACTGCAGTCAAATTTTCCATTCTTGGCTGCCCAGTTAGGGTGTACAAGGATAGTGGGCTCATCAGGGAGGATGTAGCGTCTCTCCCTCCGTTGGCGTTCAACCTCCTCCAGCCTCTTCCTTTCCTCTTCCTAACAGTGAATAACACATTCATTAGAGTAATTTCTGGTGAATTTAAGGTAAATCATAGAAAAACTATGTTGTTTTGAATAATATACAGTGGTTTACAATGGAGTTGTTCCACAATAACCAAGTTGTTACTATTTTTACAGTAATTTTAAATACGAAACTATCTTTTCCACACAAAATTTCTCTGTACCTCTCTGTCCTCTTCAGTGCGAGATGGCTCCTCTTCCTCAGCCACTTTGGTCTCTGGCTTCTCAGGCTCCTTTGACTCCTCCACTTGCTCTTCCACCTTCAGCTGCTTTGTGAGGCGAGCAATCAACTGTGACTTTAACCCCTTAGAGCTTAGAGAGCGACAATCAAGTTCCTTCCGCAGGTCATTTACCTACAAGGAGTAGATAGATAAACATTCAGACTCAAAAAATAAGGGGAACGTACTTGTGTTTTGAATGGAAGGCCCAATGATCAAAATTAAATTTTAGCAATTTTTCCCTTCAGCTGCACCTCTAACTTCAACAATGCTTGGACAACCTTCTTGAATGTTACCTTCATTGATTTCGGGTCAAGTTTAGCCCAGTGCGTGGGAGTACTAACGTCCTTCGATTCATCATCATCCTTCTCCTCTTCGTCCTTGAGAGGAAATCATTAAGATAGAGACAGGCAGAGAGACAGAAAGAGGAAGGATAGGAAACAATCAGAACCAACACTCATGGCATTAGTGAGCTTTACAGTTGATCCGTGCAAGAAGCAAGGTCACATCTGTCTCATTGTCTCGTCCTAGTGAGCTCTCGACTGTGTTTAAGTCCACTGCTACTGAAGCATACACAGGGAAGCTCTCTAGCTCTTATGAAAACCAACAGAAATGCCCCCCAGCTGCCAATCAATCAATCTGTGGAACACAAAAAAGGTAAAAATCAATGAGAGGTGTGTCCAAAAGATGTGTTGGTACATCAGGTGAACTGAAGCTGGGCTCCAAACAGAGTGAGGATAGGGTGGCCCTACCATGGTCTATGGCTGGGGTATTGGGTATAGCCATTTAAGGGTTTAATACACCTACGTGAGATAGGAGCCTTCTGTCCAACCAACTGCCCTGGAAAAACCAAATTCTACATATAGTCCAAATGAGAATGTAGAATCCAACACCAAGAACAGACAAGAAACAGGACTTAAGGGAAGTTCTCTTTTCAAAGTCAGAAAATGTCAAATTGATATGAAATCATAAAAATACACATTTCTACAATAAACACATTATTCACATGCAACTGACTCAATAGATTCCAGTCGTAAGAAAATTGAGGGATTCCAGTGTTAAAAAAAAAAATCACCACTGGTTAAATCTGAGAAACTAATTGGAGATCATTGTAATTTGCACCAAAAATTTGCCCAAAATTAAATCTGGTTTTCCAAGAAATGCTTAATTAAATGCCAGGATTAGAATTAATAATTACACCCAGATTTGCATCCAATTATGAGGTGTTTGAGGAACTGGAAGCTATTTTATCAGTTGCAACCGGGGCCTACACAACACAACCTAGTCTCACTGCTTCCACTGTGTGTGTCTGCTGGATGTGAGGGAAGGTGGGAGTGCTGATGGGAGGAATGGAGGAGTTGGAGCAGAGGAGGGATAAGGTGGCGGAGTAAACAGAAGAAGTCTAGGTGAGGTTTGGTGGAACAATATTCTGTCTGTGTCATGTCTGCGTGAGTAAATGGTAGGATGTGCCTTGTGTCTGATGTTTATCTGGGGTTTGTTTTTTGTAATTCCTGTGCCTTCCTGTGAGAAGCGGAAATGAGAAGAGAGGGATTAGCGGTTCAGTGCCTGTTCTCCATCCGCCTCCTTTCGCTCGGCCGACAGCTTCTCAGCCAGCTGCTCCCGGAGTCGCCGTGACAGCACCTCCCACTCTGAGCGGGTAGGAAGACAATGCCAAACATCCGGAAGAAACAAAACCACTGTCTCCACATGAGCAGGGACTGTCCGCCCCTTGTGTGTCTCCTCCGGCCGATGATAGCGAATCTCTGCAAAACGATACCTGTCGCAAAGGAAGAGGGTGCATTGGAAAGAAACATTCTGGTCAGGGCACAGTATAAAAGGCAAGCCTTGCTAAGGCGAGCCTTCTACAGCTACTCCCTCCCTTCAGGTCACTGAATGATCGTACTCATTACAGTGACCCTTCTCCCAAACAACACAGCATAGCCAAATGGACCAAGTCTGCAGCTCTCCAACTGTTGTCACAGGTTACGCCAGCCATTTTGAGAAGGTAGACAGACAATCACATAAAATGAATCACATCCCTAAATTCATTCCCTTTATAGCTTCAGCCAATTATGGATGAATGCTCTGCATTTAACCTAGGATACACTTAATTCACTACATTAGGGTTGTGCAAAGAGAGACAGAATCAACAGGACAGTGAAAGCCAGTTAAATATGTAAGATATTTAACAGAGAGAACAGAAAAATAAATGAAAAAGTAATGGCAGTGTCTTCTGGTCCAGGCTACTGCTTCCAGCCACAAAGTCCATGCGTTTGGTTTTTCATCACAAAGAAATATGCATAAGTATGTGACAGAAAGAGAGAGCCAAGACGACAACACACAAAGGCCAAAATAACATTGCACAATACAGTAAATAATAGTAAATAATAGGTAGCAAATTAACAACACAATAATCATTGGTATAAAAAGGAAATCAAAAATATCACCAACATGTTCAAAAGGAGATTTAGTAAAGAGGTAGTAAAATAAACAGCATAACACAGATGCTCAATTTCAAATTTTAGTATCAGCAGAGTTAATAGGTTTAAAAAAAAACAAAAAAACAAACAAACACACACAATCAAAAAGACATAAGATAAATAAATACTGATGAGAATAGCAGCTCTTACCACTGAGTGCAAAGACTAAGGTCTATGCCTGTGAGTGCCTTGCAACAGCGTATGGCTGTCTTTATGAGGACTGAGGGATCCTTCTCAGGGTCAGCTCCATCTAGAGATGGAGACCAGTGACCGCCAATGGCCATGGCCTCATCTTTACCTCTCATTCCCACCAGAAACTGAAGAAGAAAGATAGGCACAAAGGAGAGCCGCAGAGTACAGGTTAGATGGAAATGGGGAGTTATGGACAATGGGGTGTGGAGGGCGAAAAGAGGATAAGGGAGAGAAACAAGCAGGTCAGCAACACATCAAAATAACCATACCCCTGAGAAACCAAAACCAAAATAGCTAAAATAACAAGGGTGATATGTGGCAGCCAACATCAGTCAGTATTGTTCCGCATTGCAATTGCTCAGCAATGGAATAGGACCATTACATCACTCGTCAGCTCATGTTAGCAGGGAAAGGACGTGATGTACCTTAATGAGTCTAGCAGGATGTTGGAAGTTGTCTCTCACTTCTTGGGAGTCTTCTGCCAGAGCACAGGACTTGTGGTAGAGCTCTTCTATGCTGGGATTAGCCAGCAGCATCACCTGAACAATAAGGACACCACATTAAGGATTGGTGAGATTGAATTAGAAACATTCCTCAAAATGCATGTGAGAGATTCTAGTGTATGGATTAAAGAGGATGTTCTTATGTGAGTGTAGCAGTACTAATTTAAATTCCAGATATATTCACCTTAACAAATCTCATACTGTGAATATCTGCAGGGCTATATATTTGTTTTTACTTAACTTTTCTTTCTATTATGGTAACATAAAATGACTGAAATTTTATCTTTTCATTTTCTCAAAAAAATGTTACTGGGATACACATTATAGAATAAAGAGCTGTATTGTTAAAAGTCATATGTTTGGTCCTGTTGTTGAATCACCACAAGTAGCATTCACAGATTACTGACTCTTAGAACTTTATTTGGAAGAAATCAACAATCATACCTTTGCACTGTAGGTGTGGTTGGCATCAGGAGGGTCTAGCACAGCTGTGTTCTTGACTAGAGGATCCACTTCTTTGTGCAAGATGTGGAAGTTACAGGCATTACTGAACTGGAAGGGTCGTATCAGAGGGAATGCATCCACCCATGTGAAAACAGCATCAAAGAAGTCACTGGGAATGTAGAGGCTCTGATAACGCCTTCTCAGCTCCATCATATCACAGCTGGAGCTGGAGAATAAAGAGAGGACAGTCACTACCTCAGCACATTACACTAGACACACTGTAGGTGCCTGACTTATAACATCACTTTGATCTATTTCCAGTCTGCACAGCATGAATCACTAAAGATTATACTCACCCATCTAAGCTGAACTTGGAAAACTGGACAGTATAGCGAGGCACGACCCTGCGGGGTCTTCTCGGTGAGCGGTCACGTCTTGGTGAACGGTCTCTGGAGCGTTTGCGTGTGGGTGAACGCTCTCTAGATCGTCTGCGCTCACGGTCTCTATCTCGACTAATGAACAAATTAAAAACAATAAAATTATTACTTAATAAGAGAAGGTAGAATTTAATAAGACGATTAAACAAGCAGCTTCAAATCAAATAGTTTGGCTGATTGAATTAAATAATGTCTATACTACCTTCGTTCCTCTTTGGTCCGAAGGATAAGCTCAGGGCCACGATCATTGCGACTTGGGAAACGAGGTGGAGGTTCGATGCGTCGGACTGGCTGTGGCTGGGGCATCATCCTCACTGGAGGCTGAAGCAGACCACCTGGAAACACATCTAGGGACATAAGACATAAAAAAGCACATGCTTTTATTAAAATTATAATACCCAGACAACTTTGATATTCTGATCAATTTACCTATCAGCTGAAAAGATATTGGTGGTTATCATAAATTGTCCAACTCCCTTATATTCAATAAAAGATTAGCACAATTGCACTAAAAAGTGTTTAACCTTTGGGTGGAGGCTGAGGCAGCAGAGGCTGAGGAGGGTTTTGCAGCAGAGGGGCAAGAGAGGCGGCAGACAGCTGGGCCTGCAGGAGGGAAGGAGGTGGCGCCTGGGCAGGAACACTGAATGTGGTTGGGGGCGGTAAAGACTGCAGCATGGTGGGAGCTGCTTTCATCATGTTAGGGGCTTGAGGTTGGGTCTAAAGGAACCAAGAAAAAACACAAATAAAACAGGAGTGGTAAGAACATATTCAAAGGCTCACCTGAAACAATCTTTAGTCAACATGCAATAACCACTTAAAGGAAAATATGATGAATTGTATAAACTCTTGATCAGTGGCTGCTTGAAAGAAAGAAGCTGGGAGATGGTTTGAATGGCTGCTTGAATGAAACAATTGTAGAAATCAGATCAGAGATGCCTTGTTAGGTCATCCTGATAAAAGAAAACCTGGTGTGAAACAAAATTTCAACCAGCTCAGTTTAGTTTTGCTATGGAACTCAGCTCTAAACTCAAAGTAATTTCAGATGAATCTGCCAAATACTAAGGTTAAAGCTTAACCAGTTTGAAGCAAAAAAATTATATTTGCATTTGTTTGTGATAAGTTTGGGGTGAACAAATTAAGAAGCACCAAGAAAAGGGGAAGAATTAATATACATTCTCGAAGAAAAACATGGGAACTACAGCTAAGGACTGTTTTAGATTTCCATATAGAGAATTAGTCAGTATTGACTGTTATACCTATTATTCTATTCTATATTCTATTAAAGTCAGATACAGATATTCTGTATATTACTGTGTCATCTTCCTTACAAAATAAATTTTTCATACTTTTTATTTTTTAGCTTGCATATTTTAAAAGAACTCCAACAGTGGATGTCTGGCTATCATTTAAGATATCAACATAACGATGTGTGGCCATATCTGTGTCTGAGTTGGAGATATATATCGGACCACAGTAGTAGCATTTTGTAATGTTATCAGCGTCCGCATAAGGTCATTTTAACAGTTAAAGAGACCACACCAATTGGCTGAAGTGTAGTCAATTCAAGCAAAATTTAAACCATATTCAGAAACATATTCTACTAATTGACTTTGAACTATATATATCCCACTGATTGTTAAGGCACTTATTCAGTTGGTAAAGCATAGATTTCTTGAGAATAGCAATGCATTTGCAGTTCAGTGTTATATCACTGTTCCACAAATGTCTTTTTTCACATTGCAACCCATTCTAGGCATTATTTCAAATATGGTGAAAATGTATTTAAATTCAAAGCAGCTTTTGCTGAAGATTATTTCATCTGCGTTGTTTCCTGTAGAGAAATTTACTGATTTTAGCATTAAGATGCCGAAAGTGCAAAAAGACCTCTGCAACAAAAGTAACAGCTCAAGCACCATTAGTTTGTTTTCCAAACAACATAAAAATATTGTCTGAATGAAAAGCCTCATCTCCCCCCCCCCAAAAAAAACACTCAAAAATATATGTTTAAGTAGTTGTATAAAATAAGAGTCATTAATGTACCTTTACATGAAAAATGTATTGATAAACCACAAAAAATCTGGTTCTTTCCATTTAGAAACAGCAAACTAAAATAACAAGCAAAAATTGTAGTGAAGGATAGATGTATCTATGCAGAAACTTCCCCTGGAATAAGTTAAGCAAGAAAGCCAGGCAGCAAAGAAACCAAATGAGTTGGGAGAAAGACAAAAATAGTGTGATTCAGGACTTTGGGGTTACATTTTGTCTGTTGTCCGGAGTGGAGTGCATGTCAGAGTAGCGCAGCTGCATCCCTGGTTCATTGTAAAGGCTGCCGAGCTGTGGGGAAGCTTGAGGTAAAGGCTGAGGCTGCTGCTGATGCTAGGAGGGATTGAGAACACAACAGTCAATTAAAGACAGAGAGGTACAAAGTTAAGATCAAATAAAAAACAAACAAAAACACCTAATGTGTGAGGACTTTACTCAGACTTGTCCAAGGTTTTAAATTAACTTGCAAATTCTCCTTTTGAACATTCATCAAAAATAAATACAATGTAATCTTCACCATGTACCTCTGTCACAGAGGCAGGTCAAGAAATGTCCCAGTGTTTACTAAAACTAAGTCACAAAAATAAACAAAGGAAAGAAAAGAATTTCAAATGATCAGGAAACGGTTGCTGTCTTTTGAAGTACTAAATTGGGGGATATAATTCAGTCAGACAAAATAAATAGCAAAGCTCTAAATGGCACAATTTGTGTGACCAGTTGTTTTGGTTTTTTTATGTATAGGAAAATGTTATTTTAAAGCAAATCTGTCAAACCTATGAACATTCTCACCGACTGGTTGGCTAGCTGAGGTAAGGTTTGGATGCGTTGAGCGTTCCACTTGAAGGGCATATTTGGGTTGTACACAGCTTCCACTAGGACCCTGTCACCCACTTGGGGGGTCTTCCCCTTCACAGCACTGAAAATAGGCATATTTTAAAAAAAAAGCATTTAGACACCACTGAACATCTCTATATGGGCTGGGAAATAATGTGAGCAAGGGAACACTGGCATGAGAAAAAGACAGTGTAACAATGCAATACACAGAAAAGTCTACAGCCAGTGAAACAGAGCATATTACTTGCCATTGCCTACACAATCACAAGAAATAAACTCAGAGATGCCAAGTATCATAATTTATTTTACCTTAGCTGAAAGAAGACATCTTCATCTACAAAGCCAAATGTGTCATGTAATTTGTTGACAACACCGGTGAACACTCGCTGCTTTTGTGGCTGCGTCTGCTGTTGGTGGCTTGAACGTGGTGTTGGGTAGGACACAGTAATCTGGGCTGTCTGCTGGGGATTGGAAAGGCTCAAACTGGTAGGCAATGCGACAGGGGGCTGAGGGTAAGGAAGAGAGATTATTATGCTAGACCCTCCTGAGAGATTATTAGTATTAAAAAAATGCCACCATGGAATGCTGGCAGTTGAATTGTTTCACTCTGCAAGAATGTAAAATGACATGTTCTAATACCATATCCAAATCTTGCCCTTTTCTTCAAAAACAAAGATAAATGGCATAATTCTCCTTCTTGCTCAAGGCATGCTGGGATAGATTTCAAACATTTGTGACCCAGAACATGACACACTTAATATATAAATACAATAATCATGTATATGCAGTGCAAAAAATTGTTGGCAATTTGTGAAAATACAAGCATATTTTTGCACAATACCTGAGAAATCAGTGCCTGTTGAGGCTGTGGAAGCTGCCAAGAAAAAGGGGAAAAGAAGAAAATACCAAGATTAAAGTACAGTTCCCAAGAGACCATTGTTTGGTGTTCATTAATGGATTTTGCTAATTGAAACAAGATGCATTTAGTGCAGCATATGAAACAAACTAACTTCAGAAGTTTTATCAAATAATATTTTCTGCCTCAGGAGAAAACTGCAAAGTTGTTGAAAAATATGTATTAAGTACAGATTGGGAAAACTGATAATAATAATTCTGGCTGTGAATTTAATCTCAATTTAAAAGCATGTAAACAGATATTATTCATAAGCAAATCAATGTGTGGATTTTTTTTGTGCTGTATCATCTGACTTGGGTTCAGCAACAACACTTTAGCCTTCAATTTTGCAACCACATCACAATTCAAAGTCACCAAGGAATACTAAACATACCATAATGCCAACAGCACTTATTTGGAAACAATAATGGTTTGGAAATTAATTAGGACAAGACTAAATCACCTGTGGCACAAAGCAAAATTAGTAAATTTCACCTGATGAGGTACATTGTACAGTTGCTGTTGGGGGGGTTGCTGGGGAGGTTGCTGCTGTTGCTGTTGTTGCTGCTGTTGTTGCTGCTGCTGCTGCTGATACTGTTGGAGAGCTGTATTGATCTGAGACTATAGACATTAAAAAGAACAAGGAAAGAGATCATAGTTGAACAGTGCTAGATGTGGCACTATGCATAGATTGCTGACTTTGCTTCACTGTGACTGACCTGCTGCAGAGCTGCTGCAGCAGCTGCTGCAGCTTGCTGCTGCAAGGCCGCAGTTTGCTGAGACAGCTGATAGTTTGCAGCAGACTGGTTGCTGAGAGAGGCTGCAGCCAAGGCTGACTGTTGAGAGTAGACAGAGGGAGATGCCCCCAGAATAGATGGCTGCTGTACACCCAGAGCTGCAGAGACGGGAAATAAGGCACCAGATTTATTGAACTGTCAGCAAATGGGGAACAATTGTTTGGAATAGATGGGAATGACAATAAATCAGTAAAATTAAGTCCTATTGCGCAAAAGATTGCAGCATCTTTCTGACTGGTGTGAGCAACTGCTAAAATTAGATGAAATTGTCCAGACTCTCTATCCTGGTGTACATACAGTGCAGACTGTTGAGGTCCAAAGACTGTCCTGAGTGCCCCGGCTGGGACACTGCTGTTGCGGCAAACTGAGTCGCCCAGGGTGGATTTTTCTGTCCCCCAAACTGGGCCATGACTCATTCAAGTGGAGGGCAGTCTCTGCTCACCAGACCAATGCTTGTCACTAAAACAAACCACATCACAATAAGATTTATATTAGATGGACAACCATAAAGTGTAAGAGAATCTTTGCTCCTAATTAGAATAACAACATCATTTTGAAGCATTGTTAGGCCATAGCTTAAGTTTGAGACATCAAACTCCACCGATTCCTAACAGTTCTTAGTGAGCATATCCTGTCAGTGTGCACTTGGTAATACAGCTAGTTGCACAGTGAGACGTGTATGCCCTTGCAGCCAAAGATGGGCATCACAGAATAAACAATCATTCAACAACAATCAACAATCTTCATTGTTCTGAATGAAGAATATTTCCTCCCATTATAAACTTGAAGATATTTGTTAGAATTTTACACGGCTAACGTGTCATAAGAACCTTTAAAATTTCGCTAGCTCTTACCGTCTTTTTCCAATAACTTAACGACACTAGTGGGACTGAAATAGTTGGCTCTTTTACTGGTGCGATACGGTACTAGAAAACAATGTTTGTTTTATTTTAAATCAACGAGTATTGGGATTTTTCCCTTCATTTCTGCAGCGCACCGTGCATACGTAAAATAACCGCTGACACAGCAGGTTGGCTAACGTTAGCCACTTCAATTTACACCAGGCTAATGTTAGCTAACGCTGGTATTGTTGCTGTTTACCAACATTCGTAGCTTGGTCAACGCAACTAAAACATCTCCAGTGTAGTTATAGTCACGTTTTCAGGCGACGCGGCTGCTGTAACACAGATATGTCTTGTACACAGCTAGCTCACAGTTAGCATCCGCACGTCGTTAGCTTTGTTGCCAGATTAGCCTCGTGCTGCATTTGTTATCGAGAGCGAGGCCCAAATTAACGTCGGCTGTCTGTTAGCTGTGTTTAAAACGCATAAAAGCACACTGTCACTAAACGATGAAACCCCCGGACATGCAAATGACAACTGAACTTCAAACGTACACGAAAATTTCACATTAAATAACTATTGTTTTCATCAAAACATTATCATCAGTTTACCGCTGTCCAGTGCACCGGCCGATGTACACACAATCTGCGCATGCGCGGGCTGCGTTAACGGACACATGCTACAGGCGTCGGTGGTTATTACAATAAAATGATGTCTGTTACCTGTTTGATCAACTGTACCTGTGGGCCAGTGCATCCGGAGTATTAGTAGAATAAAATTAAGATTTTGTTTCATTATCTTGCCCCCTACAAATTGTATTCATATATAAAACTAAGCAGGCTGTATATTGCTCTGCGTCCTGTATATAGAGCACCTCCAGTTTACACATTCATTAAAATATAACAGACATACTTTTTCAAGCTTAACTAAAACTAAAAGTTTACAGAAGTACTTAATTTACTTGAGTGTTCGACTTTTGCAGTTTTTGGTGGAACTGTATCAAAGAGGTGTTTCTAGTAATTGCAGAGGTAGGAATGAGTGGTGCTGTTGAACAGTGGATGTCTCTTTTTCAGGCTGCCTTCATTGATTTGAATGGTGTGGACAAAACAATAGAACCACCAAGCAACAAAAGGCAATCCAGTCAAACCAAATCCACCAGAATGATCATATCGTCGAATTACCACTACATCAAAACTACAAAACTGAGATTGGCAGCTACATGAAGCAAATGTATGGCAGACCATGTATGCCTTTACATAGGAACAGAAGTCTTATATTTTCTGTGATTTACATTCTTGGACAACATGTCTTTATCTCTTCCCATACCAATTTTGAGTAATAAGTTCTTTTTTTTTTCTTTACACTCAGAGTATAACAACAGAAATTTACCTGCAAGAAAAGAACAGCAATAATTACATACAAAGGGAATCATAAGAAAATATTTGCTTTCCACTGTGAACGTTGTTTAATGTGATACAGTGAATGTTATTATTGGACCACAAAGCACAGAAACAGCATGTAAATCTTTTTGGATGCAAAATCCATTTCTTGAAGCTTTGACAACAGTTTAATTATAAGTGATATATTGACAAGAAAAAAAAAACCTTTTAGTTCCTTTTCATTTGGAATATGGTGAAAATAACACATTTCAAATATTCATTCTTAATCATAATCAAAAACTTTCCATCATTTGACAATATTATCTAAAAATATAGAATATTTTTAAGAAATAAATACAACATAAGATTTACAGCAGTCACAGCAGACTATTTTTGTTTAGATAGTAAAATGTCTGCAAATTCGGTGGACAGTATATCTTCTTGGTAACAGAGCTAACAGTATGTAGACACAAAATGTAGCTTGAACTCTATACATGCACTAAAAAAAAAAAAAACAGGAAACTATTTCTCTCTTCATTCTCTTCTATAGCAGTAATTTGTGGAAGAACGGCATGGCTTTGTTTTTACACAGTGAAACGTGATCTTCCTCAAACAGAGTTCATGAGTGTGTTGGTACAAGAAGTTTCTATTCTTGTAGTTTGCGCTCAAGCTCTGAGAAAACCTTTGCATTGATTTCATCCACTTCATCTTCCACCTAGGCAGATAAAGACATTTGAGAAAATGTTAAATGTGACATGAAAATCTGAAAGACCTATGTTTGACACAACATGCTTGAGAAAAACTCAATTCAGTATAGTAGTAAGTAAACAATCATTCATTTCATTATTTTATGCAAAGCCAGAGGAAAACACAAATTGAGAAATTCTGTTTGGTTTCATTACCCAACTATGATGGAACAAAAATGAAAAACTAAAATGAAAAAATTAAATAAAAAATCCTGCACAGCCTCTGCTAAGATACAAAAATCATATCAAATAGTATCAAATTGCATGATAGATTTTGATAATCACCTGTTCCACATTGTCTACCTCTGGAATATAAAACTGCAGCATGTTCTGAATCCCATTCCTCAGGGTGACTGTAGAGCTAGGACAGCCTGTGCAGGAACCAACCAGCTTCAGCTTGACTGTGCCGTCCTCAAAACCCTTGTAGATGATGTCACCTCCATCCTCCTGCACTGTAGGCCTTGTTACATGAAATAGACCACATCATGTTGTATCAATCAAAACAAAAGAGAGCCAGAGAAGGAATCTTATCATAGCGCAGCACAGTTTTCAACACAGTGAACATCACTTTAATGAGCATTAAGTAGAACAATGCGATGATGGAAATATTTGATCAAGACTGAAATAACATCTAAAACACCTTAACTATTGCAATTTAACTACTATGAGTTTCCCAACTGGCAGACTGGCACGTATTAAAACTTTGACCATAACTGCTCTCAGAAAGTAGCTTTGTACCTGATTCTCGTATCCAGAAGCTCCTTTATCATAGATACAATTTCATCATCATCTTCAGAAAGGCCTACAAGAAAAAATGTTAAAAGTACAACATAGAGTTAGTTACAAATCACCACATTGAAAAAGCTGTTAAATTTCCAAATAGCTAAAATAGCGATGTTGCATAATCACTGCTTTCATGGTGTACTGCCCCTGTTGTTATTGGGTCACCACTTTCGAAAAACTTAGCAATGGCCTCCAAAGCATGTCGCTTGATGTCTGTCCATTCCACATCTTCATCTGTCTGATGGGACACCAAAGATTTCACATGTGTTATCCTTCCACAAATGTCTCAATGCATAAAAAAAATCAAAAAATCAAAAATACAAGGTGTAAATGTATTTAATACTTACTTTAGTGACTGTGATGAAATCAGGGCCAAAGAACACACTTTTTACTCCTTCAATTTCAAACAAGACCCTAAAACACACACTTTATCATGTTGCAGTTTACCACACATGAAAAACATAACATGACACTGTGAAGACTGCATTATAACTCTATTTTGTTAAAAAAGAGGGAAACTGTAAAGCTGCACACTTCTAATTGTGAAAGCATTTATTATTTTTTTTCTCTGAAATAGAGTTTCAGTTGAAATAATGTAATTAACAAATGTGAGTTTGACTCAGCAGTCAGAAGTGCAAAATACAACAGAGAAGTGTGCTTGGGTTTAAGGAGTGTGATCTGACACTAACATTTATAACACACACAATGTGCACACACATCTTTCTTATCCTGGTGTTGAGTAAAAAAATACTGTAATACTACCTATATGCAAAAAAGTAAAGTGAAGGTGAAACGCAACCTGGCTAAGGATGAACATCCAGCTGAGCTTGAAGAGGGAAAGTCAAGTGTCCCACTTCCTAGGACAGGTTTACCAGGCAGAAACTTCAAGCTTCTCGGGTTTGGAGTATCTTGAGTTTGGATGGACAGGTGTCTTACTAAAAGATATAAGAGAAAACATCTTCTTATTAATGCTTTGTGTTTTTCTCTCGTCTAAATGGCAGTTTCATGAGGAGATTAGTTAGAACAAGATGGCAGAGTGTGAATGGATTTACGTCATGGCCTAATTAACGTCAGAGCGAGCACTTATTTACCCACATTGTACATGGCAGTATATTATCTAACTGGGCACCCAGAGACCCAGCTAGAGCTCTATGACTAGTTTTTTTAGTCTCTTTACATGTGACAATAACATGAATAAATTCATTTATTCATTAACGTTTATGGGGTGAGTTAAAACTCAGAAAAAAGTGGAACTAACATGAAAAAATGCAAGTTTACATTTGAGACAAACATTAGAAACATTTGAAAAGGTCTTAGAGCTGGACACAGGGTCCCTTTGTTAGACAGGGCTCTGCAGTGTAGGACTCCTCACAGATGACAGCTGCTGTTCCAAACAGGTGGAAATTTGCTATAAATATACAGTTGATCAAACTGTGGTCTTACTTGAGAGCTGGGTGGCTCCTCTCCCCGGCAGAGGCTGCACTTTTCTGGAGTTCTGGGTCGTACACTGTGAATGATAGGAGGCCCTGGTCTTGTCTGCTACCCTAACAATGAAAAGCATGATATCTATCAGTAAAAAATGGATTTAATGTTCTTCTTAACTAGAGTCAAGGTTAAGAAGCAAGGTCATACTAATGGACGAACGCAAATGTTAAATGACAGCTAAAATTGTTAATGCCTAAAGCTACATACAAATCTCCTCTTAGCAACCAATGAACTTTGTAGCTGGCTAATATTAGCGGCTAATAGACGTACATTGGAATAAGAGACACAGTCAAAGGAAACTGAAGACGATAAAGGGTGGAAATAGCTGAACTGAAATAGTTTTATCGATATAAAGTGCCCACAGGTGGATGAGACTAGTGACGAATCGTTACCTAGTGCCGCAGTTTGCCTGTTAGCTAATTAGCTAGCTCAAAGCATCAACGCGACCGCACACCGGCACACCGAGTTTATACTTCTCATGAGCATCAACACTTGTCATAACAGCAATTCAACAACAACGAGATGTGACACACAGAGAAGCCGCGACCTGAAATGAGCCGTATTTCTTGCTCGTAACATCTGGTGAAGACCCCATCTCAAGTGCGCCGCCATTTTGTTTGTTTTGAAACTGAGGACCTCGTGTGGTCAGAGGAAATGATCGTGATCCATCCAGCCCACTGTGATCTAACGTCCTCACCGACACAGCCGTCTGTCGGTTACAAATGAACTCAAATGGCATTAGATTAAAATAACTACTTAATCTGTTATCATTAACAAAACGCCTTCACTTCTTCATTTTATTCTATCAAGTCACGTATGCTGGCAAATAAATCAAGCATTCATAATTAAAAAGAATCTATGAAGTACCAACCAAAAATAAAGTTGTTTGGGATTTTTTATATTGTTGTATATATTTTGGATGTAAAATCATGGTAATATTACAGCTGCCAAAGGTGGGCGTTATTTTAATTACTTTCTATGACTGTATACAGTAGCTAGTGGATTTATTCTTGGAGATCATCATTGTCTTGTCTTATCCCATAATATACCATATACCATAAATTACAGAATTTTCCAATCAGCTATCCCAAAATGTACTTATGTATGCTTATTTATTTCAGGAATATAATGTAAGTGGCATGAAATAGAAATTACTCAAGTAAAACAATCATAATTCTGGGGTAAATATAAATAATTTCTTTCCAACACTGGGTAAAAGAAAAAAACAAAAACAAAGCACTATTCTTTTCTCAACACATTCAATGCATTTTTTATGTAACCATGATTATAGAAATAATAGAACTACTGAAAGAAAAAGAGAAGAGTACTACACTGGGTCAAAAGAAATGTGTAAAATTCGATTCTCTGCCAGGACGGGACTGGTTTGGGTATTATTTATTTGGTCCATGCATTAATAAAGGATTTTTATATATTTTCACTACATCAGAGTGCCTTGGACATTTTTTTCTCTTTCCCCTTTAATAACAGAACTACAAACAATATGGCTCAGCTTTAAGACGACCAACCCCATGTTTCCCAACATCTGGTCTGACGGAGCCAGGTGGGGCTTCAAAAGGTGTGGCACTCTAAAAGGGCTGAGCTTAGAATGTAATAATATAAGAACAGGAACACAGTTGGCTGTTTAAAGAGCTTTAGCTACACTCACTTAAAAAAATCATACAGGGTTAAGACTTTATTTTGTGCTCTAGTGCCAATCTTGTTATCATGTCGTAAGGTGGACTTCATGAAGACTCTACAAATGCCTGAAAAGATCTCTTGCTGAGTGTTTTACAGACACATCAGAACTCCATAAAACTATATTTATTTCAACTTGTCTTCCTTGCCTCCTAGACATGGTAGTCTGGATTTTCGTCCCCATCTCGCTTTCTCTGGTGTCCTTCATTGGAACATGGGCTGTGTAAGTTGACTAGAAATTCACATTTTCTCATTTGTTTTCCCAACCTGTTCAAACTATTACAACTTTTGTTTTTACAAGTACAACTGTGGATTGTGTTTCCTTTGTGCTTTCATGCCAAATTCACGTTAATTTTACAACAACTGAATTTCCTACATGACCCAGTAAACATTTCTGTTCATGAGTATTATTCAAATCTTAAAGTTTGTTGTTAGTAAGGTTTCATCAGTATGTGATCCCTGTCAGGCACTGTTGACAGCAGAATATATATTTTATATCCATGGGAACTTTTCCTGTAAACAATGGCATTTATTGTAACGCATTTGAAATATGTCATCTGACTTGTTTTGTCTGGCTATGCAGGAGTGTTCAACAGTCATGTCATGACAAAATACAAGGTTAACAAATTCCTTTCTAACATTAGATATGCACTCGTATGATTTAAACTGGTTCATGTGGATAATAAGTATAATAATAATAAATTCTGCTATCAGTGCCTATCCATGTGTGACGAAGCACAAATTTTGATAAATATGGGACTTGTGATGTATGTCCATTAAGTTTTTGTTTTATTATACGGTGTCAAGTTATTCATTCATTAATTTTCATTAATCTTCAACTGCTTATCCGTTTCTAGGTTGAATCAAGTTATATTGAAGTTAGTTAATGCAAATTTTTGTGTAGGAGTTCATTCTTCATATTGTTTCTTGGTGCTCCCTCTACACCCTAACCCTAACCCTTACTTAACATCCCACACATCATAAGTCTGAAATGACGCCATTGCCAGGATTAATCTACTTTCAATTTTGAATTTCGAGGCTGTAATGACATATATCAATAACACAAAAATACAATACTGTAGTTTAATTGTTATTTTCCACCAAATAAATGTGAAATTTAATATTGAACATGTGTCAATATATTTATTTAATCTTGTTTTATATTCAGATATGGCTTTGCCTTTTCCAACAATCACGTGTGCTCCCTCAGTGACTGGTAAGTTGTGTGTGATTTCTGTAAAAATTTAACCATTAAAATTTGAATGTGACAGATTCTACATTAATGTATAATTTTCATCTCAGGGGGAATAACAACTACTGTAAAGGGAATTATTCCATTGGATGTTGCAGTGTTCCCACCATAAGGTAAAAATACAGTTAACTGAAAGTCATCTTTTTCTTACGGTTTCCACGGGAATCAAACTGTGAGATAGTTCATTAAATGTATCATGTAATTCCAGCACTAGTGGAAGTCATGAACCAGAAAATTCTCTTTTTTCGGCAACAATCAACGCTGGAGCCTTTCTGTGTGAGTTAACCCACTGAATGACCAACAACACGATATACTGTTGACAGTGAGCGATGTGATATACTGACTATGATCTCCTCTTCAGTTCTGCTGTTCTCTTTATTCCATCATGGCCATATTATGGAGAAACATTCATTTCATTCATTGTTGAGCAAGTCGGCACTGGTCTTTGGTGTGGTGGCATCCCTTGGGGCTTTCATGGCAGGAAACTGCAATGTAAGTATTGTACTTCCTGTTGAGCATGTTTTAGAAAGTTGCCCCTGGAACTTTACGTTACTAAACAAATACCGTATAACTAAGAGAAAAAGGAATCTCAGAGTAACCGTAAGGTTTTTCTTCATCGGTAATGTAAACAATAAAGTAGAACAGCTTTGATTTGTGCTTCTGCTGAGCCAGCATACAAAGATAAAATAACAATTTGTTTAAAGTTGTCTGTAGTGGTTTGGAGCACAAACCAAGTCGGAAAAGACTGTATAGCTCTTCCATAGTTTTTAACACGCTGTTAAAACCAAATGTTAAGTAAACTGTGCCATTACAAATAGTTAAAGAGACCCAATATCCATATCAGCAATCCAAAATCTTGAATTTTCAAGTGAAAAGGTGATCGGGAATCTGTTGCTACACATTTAAAGTGAAGCCAATATAAAATGGAGATTCTTCCTAAGCATTCAAGGGAATATTTTCAGTGTACACTCAGGTGATTATGACTTGTGTTTAGTCATACAGAAAATTAGCTAAGACATCCACATATTTTACATTCTTTATACAATTACTGCCTTGATTTCAACCATTTCTTATTGTTTTGACAATGAAAACTGCTGACTCTCCTCCCCAGCCACTCCAACTACCACTCCTTCACTACCTTGGAGCTGCCATCAGCTTCTTGTGCATCTGCTTCTACACTGTTCTGCTTACTGCAGTGACCGGCAAGTGTGTGCTGACAGGGTACGAAAGGATTCTCTACCCATTACGCGTCATCTCTGCTGTGATTCAAACCATTGTCACCATCTGCTGTATCCTTTTTAAAACTTGGAGGTGAATTTATTATCTTCTTGCAGCTTGATCATAGCAAGCTTTCTAAAGGTAATTTGGTGTGGCATTAACCAGGCCATGTCAACACTTGACTTCGGCAATGACGCCTAAGACGCACTTACCAGCTGCAGTACAGCACTTCAGTCCTTTTTTACTTTACTTGTATCTGGACTGCTGTACTGTTTACAAAGTGGGATCGGCCACTACAGTCCATCTGACACAAGCACATGTATATGAGTGGTGTTTTAGCCATCAGTCTTGAACTGCTATTTTCATGTAACGCACACCATATGCCTTACACACTTACCTTTTGACACTGCACAGTGCAGAACATCCTCTATTGGGTTATAGTCAGGGTCTAGCATCTCCACGTGTCCACCTATAAGAACTGTAGGAAATCACACACACTTCCTACAGTGGGCAAAAATTAAGTCTGCAAAGACTTATCCAGCTTCTCCTTTATTGATGAGTGCTAAAACAAAAGCCAGGCAGACTTTCATTACAAACCTGATGATATTCACCTGGAGGACTAAAGCAAGTTTAGCTGCCTTTGATTCAAGAACAAGTGAACTTGTCTGATTGGATGTCATTCGAGTGATAAGGCAGCAAGCCGGGGTCTTCAAACATTTTAATGTCATCTTCAATCTGTTCAAAAGCAATTTAAAATGAATTGTTTTTGTAGGTGATAATTCAGTGAAACATTTGACTGAAAATGCTCCATACATCCTTAACTTAAAAACCTTCAGATACTATTCTATTTACCCAAGAGGATTACTTCTACAGTCACCTGTCTGCGATATTTGAGTGGATGCTCAGTGTTAACTTGGAGTTGTTCGAGCTCAGCTATGTAGTGGAATTTTGCTTCTTCTCGTCTTTCATGATTTCAAATCTGTTGAGCAAACGAGAGGAAGAAAAGCCTTTGATAATGTGCTGATATAAGGGTGCCACTGTCCAGCTAAAGCACCAAGGCAGGGAGGATGGACTAAGCGAGACATCTTTGAAGACAGTGACTGGAACATGGATATAGAACCAATCTTTTTTTTTCCCATTACTCAACTGAGATGGATATCAGTCTGTTTATGGATCGTGAATACTTTTTTTTAAATTTGAATTTAGTTAACATTCACATTCCATATTTATTTAAAAAAAAACATTTTTAAGTACAGCAAATGAACAAAACATATCAGCCACAATGTACTGTACAAGTTTGGCTGGTGCTCTGACATCGATCAGTACTGAGGTGTTGTGCCCTGGTTCACCTGTTTGACAGTATGTTAATCAGTTTTTAGTGCAATAATTTTGTGGAGGATGTTTGTTTGGTCAGCAATGAACTAAGAATTCCTATCAGGTGAACTAGTTGGGACCTTACATTTTTTCTCTTATTATATTTTAACATTAAGGTTATCTTATCAAAGCACTTATGTATCTTTGACTGTTGTTTGGGAAGGTAATCAGATATTTTAATCTCCTGTGACGTCCAAAGAGCCTGTTTGACTGGATGAATGACAAAATATTACACTGACAGTTCTCTCGCATAACCAAGAGTAGTACTGGTCTAGTTAGGTAACATCTTAAAAGCACAGGGTTGGTTAGGGAAAGAACAGTAGGCATAGTCTAGATTCTTTCCATTACAAAGTCTTAAGGTGTGGTTTGATAATTTGTTTGAGTCTATTGGAGCGTCAAACATGAGTGATGATGTCTGAATGCTTTAACTGTGATAATTGATGTTTTGTTCCCACCTGTGTGTTTATCACCAAAAAGTTCTGATTTGTACCAAACTTTGAGAGATGAGTCAGATAAGACCCTATTAAATTTAGTTTCAGATTGATATATTTTACAATGGTATTGAAATTCACACTCTATAGTCGGGTGTGTTGATGGACAGTGGCAGAGGTTTGAGCTCATTTTAATTTCAGGATGCTTTTTTTTTTTAGCCGATAACATTTTATCTCACTCTCTTCATCCATGTCCTATATGAATCAGATTTGTTGATTTCATTTGAGACTATTGTGTTCATGGTGCTATCTTTATCACCACCAACATTAAACTGTGACTCACCAGGAAGACAAAAATATGACTCTAGTTGAGTTGCAATGGATGAACTGTTTGCTGGCAAGTTCATTGCACCACCTTCAAAAGGCGTTTTGTTATTTCCACTGCCATCAAGTCGGCCAAAAAAATATAAAAGCAGTTTTCTATGATTCTGAGCACCCATGTTGGGGACACAGACCATAAATTTTCACAAAACGAGGCAGCGGGATTCTGGTTTTAATGCAAAGCGTTTAACCTTTACTTGAAAGAAGGTAATATACATCCTGGAATTACAGATAATAAAGATACATTATGACCAAAGTCATTTCACAATGAATATCATCTTTCCTTCGCATCAGCCAAGAGAGGAGTGCGACATTATCTACAGTTTTTGTTAGGAAGAAAACAGTGAAAAGCACACCTAAGTCTGTCAGCATCTTTACGGTATGGTACACTGTAAAAAATGTCATCTATATGCAGTAGTCCACATTATTAATCTTAACACACAAAAAAAGGGAGGAAAAAAAAGAGAACAAAACAAAACACAAATTTCATGGTTGTGTTTCAACTAAGTAGTTTAACTGCAATGCATACATTATAAATAAATGTAAGGGGAAAAGAAAAAAAATGTACTACAAGAAATATTTCATAATTCCAGCATGGCTGAAATAATTAGTGGCCTTACATCCAAACCCTGCACTTTGGAGTGCGACCACAGCTTTTACAAACCTTCAAGATACTGTAGATTATTCAAACTGCTATGTCTGAAATTTCAACTTTTGCTTAACACTTCTGAATAAATCAAGTTAAAACTGCCCTTAAAATTTCTTCTACGAAGTTGCCTACCAGCTTCTGTGAAGTGAGAAACACTTTTTGTAAGGAGTGAGAATTCAGCATGAGAAAAACACAAGGCCTTATCGTTGATAATTATTATTATTATTATTTTTGTAAATCAAAGCCTTTATGTACTGACACAAGCTTGTTCTTAGCTAAGCTAATGGAAGGTTAATGGTATTAACCACAAAACGTTGAACTCTAAAAAGGAAAACATTGGTTTTTTCTTTGCCATGTATAACATTTCGTGCTAACACTCTTCCATTGTGGCCTTGTCCTATTTTTAACCATAACTCAACCGATTTCTCATGTTGGGGGTGAAACTCCAACTGTACACACTATGAACAATTCTGTTCTCAGTAAAAGGAAAGGACACTACAGTAGTTGACAACTCAAAAAAATATTAATGTGATGATGCGGGTTTGTAATTGTTTAAATCTACAGCAAGTTGAAATGTTGGTTGAGGGGGGGGGGGGTTTCAAACAGAGTACATGTTCTTGGTGGTGGATCCGCTCTTGCTGGATGTGTCATCATGTGATTGGTAGCCGATAATGGCTTTGATGGGGAGGTTCAGACGCTCTTTATAAAGTTGCCTGTGGAAACGACATGCATGAGTGGTAATGCTAATATAGTACTGCCATCTAGTGGCCAGCTGCAGTTAGAAAATCTTATTTTATTTTTTCCTTATTACAAGGTGACTTTAAGTCTTACCCTATCGTCATGATGGCTTCCCTGTTTTGGCAGTTGCTCGTCCAGATTGCTATTTTGTCACCTTTGGGTCTGACATTGACCACTGCTCCACACACATCTTCACTTGCCTCATCGAATGACTCGCCAACTAAACACAAGAGCTGAAAAACACAAAGATGTGTTCTTTTTAAATCTATGATTCTCAAATAACATTATGTTGGAGGAGCACATGACTACGATGATTTATTGTGATTTCAATGAAAAAGTAGTTTTACCGTCTCCATCCAGTAACGATCAAGGTCATTGTGTCTCTGTTGCTTATTGAGAGTCATCAGCCATCGACCTCCCAGCTTGTTCCTGTCGTCCTCCCACATTGGCTTGATGCCATCCTAGGGACACAAAGTCAAACAGTTATTAAATAGTTCATGAAAAAGAGGTAACACTTGGCTTTTTCATATTGTAGCTTTACTCTACATTAGCACTAAAACATTTCACTGCTAATTTAACATGCTGCCAAGTTCCAATAGTTGACAAGTTGTTTTTTTTTTTTTTTAAGGCCTTACCTTAAATAAGCAATAATCACAACCAAAGCCCAGTTTGCTTGGTTGCTGTATATGGTTGTATAATCTGCAAAACACACCAAATAATCAAAGTTAGCAACAGCACAATCTCCATCTGGCATGGTTCAGGTTAATTGTGTAAAGACACCAATAGAGTGCTATATAGCCTGTTTCACCCAAGCACATAAATAACATGCCCCAGCATTTTCCAAAAGATGCAAGTTTTTTTTCTTATAAAAGTTGGCAGAGACTTACATTTTATCCAGGAATGGGAGTGAAATATATATTCTTGCATTTTCTGTTTTGTATAACATATAATCATTACTGTATTTGGTGTCTCAAGTGTAAGCATTGCCACTAGATACCAATGTACTGGGCAGTCTGTGCAAAACTGCTGACAGTTTTTAAATATTATGAAAAATAGTGCAAGTCTGACCTTAGGTGTTATTGAATATCAGCATGAGTGCAATTTTGACAACTCAAGCTAGATTTTCAATCAACAAAAATACCATACCTTGCAGATGCACTTACAAAGAAAATGGCAAAAAACAGTGTACATAAATGTCCATCAAGTGAGAAAATCCTTAGTACATGATTGATTATTTGAAAAAACTTACGCCCAAAAGTCTTCCACTGTGTCAAACTTGGAAATGAGACGCAAGTTCTCTGTCCAGCTTTTACTCTTGTCATTTTTGAAATACCACAGGGCCCATCTGAGAGGGAAAGACAAGAATCAAAACAATCAGTACTCAAATGACTGTGGGAAAATGACACCAGAAATGACAGAAATAAAATAATTTACTTTACAGAGATTGTGTCATTTTCTTAAACTGAAAAACAAATAGGGACAATGTTTCAGTATTTTCTGGAAATTCTTTTGTATGAAAAACAAATAACTCTTAAATAGGCTCCTGATAAGATGCACACACCCAATTTCATGCCAAAACTAGTCACAAAAGCATGCATGTCAATGCAAAAGAACAGAGAAAGCTGGCGATCAGAAGCAATACAAATGCAGCCTTTGTTTATGATGGCCACTATTATTCTTTCATCTATTCCCAAGAGAGGTGGGGCTGGCAGGGGAGGGAATGAGGGCAATGAGAGGACATCAGCTGAACCCTGTGCCCCCACCACTCCAACAGTAACCAAACAATGCCAAATCAGAGGATAAGACTGGTACTGTGCCATATAGAAACCCCACTGACACACATTACACAACACAAGAATAGAGACATCACTCTTCTCATGAATCCAACAAGGATTGCAGTGTGTATACATACCTTGCAATGGTATGTAGATAATATTGTTGACATAAGACTGAATGATATGGCCAAAATTTATACCATGATGTATTCAAACATTAATTCAAGAAACATCTCCAGGATGCTTCTTGAATAGGGGAAGTCAATACAATATAATTCTGATATCAATGTTAACATTTTAAAAGTCACAGAAAAACTGCTCAGAACGCCCACAAGTAATGTCTGTGGGGAACCATAACATATTTTAGATATAATAATGGTCTATGTAAATCAATATTCTCTTTTTATTTGTGTTCAGTCTTCATATACAAACAAGAAACATGACAGCCCCATCAAATAAATAAAAACCTTGGGTTTTTCAATATTATTTTTATATCTTCAAACTAACTTTAAACTGGAAAAGAGCCAAAATAGGTAGACAATAGAAAAAGTCATCAAATTCTTCATATGGCACTAACTTCTGCAAGTCTGATTCTGACAAACTCTGGGACGGTGAATATTCTTAAATCCTAATCCAGCCAACCCTTATCCTCAGGTTTGGGTGGTGAACTGGATTGCCAAACTTAGGTGTAGCTATGTCAGCAAACTGTGCACTTGAAATAAAGGCAACAGAACAAGGGTCAACAAAATGAATGAAAGAGATTCACTTCGGTCTATAATTTCTCATAAATAAAAAATGGCGAGGAAAAAAAAGCCTGTTTAAAAGTGGGTCAAAACCTTGTTTATATTTGAACTGTGTGTGGTCACAGTGAAATACTGAGGACACAGAAAAGTGTTATGGAGCAGTTGTAATCAACTACTTTAATTAAAATTAACCAAGCCTGCTTGAATTTAATTTATTTATTTATTTTTTAAACAGACACTGGATTCAGATCACTGAACTTAAAATGTTCTGATATATATAAAATATTGTTTAAAGTAACTTAGTTACTATATTATATTAGTTCAGGGGGTTTTAAGCATAAGATTAAAGAGTTTGTATATTAATGCAGAATATTATCTACAGAGGACTAGAGTTTCATAAACTGAATGTTTTTCCTATTCATTAACAGCTGTTGGTTTCTCGTTATTTCAGTGCCATGTTGCATGCCTTGAAACTTGAAAGTGATCTTCATGTCTACTTATGTTACAGCAAGGCAATAGATCTGTGCAGCCTGTTCAAATCTATTTGAGCAATCACCTTCACAGAGCAGAGTGATATCCAAGCTTTTGACAAAAATAAAAAGGAGTATGATATTAATACTGGTGCATGAACTGCATGAAAAGCATTTTTATCTGGTTGGGTATCACATGTGGTCAGTTCCTTCAGCTGTCCAGCCGACTTATTCTAAACTTTACTTTTTCTGGTTTCGGTTAAGTGCAGCTCAAGCTTAACATCAACTGTTCTTGAAGATCAAAAGCCCTTATGGCAAACAGAAAGTACAATTAACTGACTAACTCAACCATTCATTGAGCAACAGGAGCATTCTGCTAGCTGTTGTAGCAGGAATTTGAGACTTGACCTTAAAGTAGTTACAACACATTTCTACATGATAGCTACAACAAATTACACATATTTCAAATCCTTGTGGTTAAAAACAGTCAGTGAGGTAACACAAAAATGATCATACCTAGCCCACTGTTTGACACATTGATTGAAATGGGTGTTACTTTCGAGACACCAATATCATGCAATAACCTGACCACAGTATGTTCAAATAAAATCCAGGCAACTAATACCAGCATTACAGACTAATGCTGATTTGACAAGAGCAGCAGAGGTGGACAACCTTGGCCTCTGAAGCTGGGCTCAACCACCAGAATGGCCTAGAAAGTGACTTGCTAAGTTAACTATTCAGCATTATTCAAACTGACTGCACAATGCTCCTGAATGGGTTGTCACCACCACTATTAAAAGGACAATAGTGAACAACAATTGCACCAATAACATAGTGAATAGATAGAAGAACTCTTCTCTCTATGCATTTGATTTAAATTTAACCACCTCCCACTGATGTGATACAATTTATCTGTAAATGATTCACAACAATGAGTTTGTGACTCATTGCTAAGGCATACTTAATGCAAATACCTGGCAAATGTTCGAATATCATCTTGTGGAATGTTTAAGGTTACAACAGTGTTGTAAATAATTTCAGTCAAAATATAAATGTTAAAACATATTCATATAGAGCATAGGTTTACAATGGATTTATTGCTTGAGTACAAATCCTCAGCCACTGCAGAGAAGCAAACAGAACTAGCAGTATTGTTTATCCGGACTCTGTAAGGAATAAGCATAAGGATTTAAGTTAATATTCCACAGCAGTGACTAATAATCAAGGATTGCAAAATCAGGATATGGTCATTGAGTTTGTGCTAAAAGATCAAGTGCTAAGGTGAGGACCTTCCACCCAAACATGACACAGATTAAAAGTCTCCTTCAGTGCAAGGGGGATGCAATGGCAGTATAGATTGCCAATTTTGAAAATAAATATGTCAACATGAACCTTAATAAGTAGATTATTGATCTTATTCAGAAGGGTGCTGTACTTCTATGTTTTTCCCCTTCAAACAGAATAATCCTATTTTGCTGCCTGCAACATGATACATAGCATAGCTTGTTTTAGACTAAAGGTTTCTCCACCATGTGACATAAGTTAAAGACATCTTGTAAAAATCCTCAGTTCCCATTTTGTCTAACCTTTTATTATTGTTGCGACTGAGATACTATCCTGTTAAATAACAAACTTTCGATACGTAAAATCTTGTTTACCTGGCACATTCTGTAGTGCAGTTGGAGTAGTGCTTAAACAACTTTTTGTCGCAACATACTAACAAACACAGCAGCTCCTTAATTCTCACCTGTTTTGCAAGGGGTGTTTGATATACTGCTCGGGATTTGCAACGACTTGGCTGTCAGTCTGTTGATCTTCAGTTTCAGCTGCTTTCTGAGGGTAGAAATGCACAAACCCATCATATATCAACTTTGAAAACATAACGCATTCAAATAAAAACAACCCTGCACGTTCTCTAATCGCCATCATTTAAGTGTGGCATTAGCTTTGTGCAAAGACACAAGAGCTGTGAGACAAGTATAAATATTTGTGGTTTGTTTTGTTTTGTGTTATTTGACTAGATGAGATTTTTTCCTTTGTTATCTTTGGGCGTACAACTACTGATTGAACTCTTTATCAGTTTATCTAACATGTGAGAATATCCTCCTGAATCCTTTATAGAGGTTAAAACATTAAGTTGTCTATTGGCGGGGCAATTATCTGAAACATGACATTTTCACTGTCATGTACAGTTTCCAGTTGTACAGGCAAAGGCCTCTATGTCAAAAACAGATTGATATTTGCCTCAAATATAACAATTAGTCTATTATCGAAATAATTTTCATTTACTGAGAGTATCATCATTGGTTATATATGTCTTGAGCTGACATCCATGTTATGATGAGTTATTGATTTTTACCTGGATCACTGTTAAATATAATTTTCTACTGGAAACGTCTATAGGAAACCTTTCCATTTTAATCGAAATGTCTGACAATTATTTTCATACCAATCAACCATTATGCCAAACAACCCAGAATAAACAATTAACATTAGCTTGATTTAGTAAATAAAATTTAAAAAGGCTGTGTATAATCTAAGCTAGCCTTGAAGATAGGTGAGTGAATGTTTGCCAATATCAGTTTTAACACAGAGCTATGCTAGCTGCGGGCACACGTGTCCAGATTGTCATAAATTTAATCAATGATGTTAAAGTAGGGAAAATGAAATGTACTGACAATTGGTTAAAACCACCATAAAATATTGACTTTGATACCGAAGCAAAAAAAAAAAAAAAAAAAAAAAAAAAAGCACATCGTTGAATAGAGTTTGAATGAACGGGCGTTCAGTCAGTCAGACAGTCCCTCCCTGCCAACAAAGTCTCATGCATCACATTGCTGCTCATGCTAACGCTAAATGTGATCCACGCCAAGCGACGCATTGGTCGACTGAAACTATTCCTCCACTGAAAAACACCTTCAAGCAATCGAAACGGTACACTCGGCTCGAAAGATACAGTGAAGATGTGGCTGATCTTTCCGTGCACATTGGTGGATTTTTCCCCAGCCCTCTCTTGTCTCTCTTACCGGCTCCGATGTCGCCATCTTGACAGTAGAAATGTTCTGCCCGTTCAGCGCCCTGCGTCACTCCCCAGCCACTCACTCCTACGGAAGCCGCCTCAGTCCACGATAGGTTGGGCGACACGTCACATGCGCAGCTTGCAGCAGCAGCCGTGGGCTCTGCCTTGACGGCCGGAGTGCGCATGTGCAGGTAGCGGCTCGGGGATTCTCCGTGATTTTGTGTTGGATTTATATTTTCCTGAACTTTCTACCACATTGTAACAGTGGAAACGGCCGAGGCGTGTAAGGATGCTGTGCTTTGAGTTTTTTAGTTTGTTGCTGTAGATGGCGCTCAGTTGATCGGCTTGGGCTGGACTGCTGAGCTGCCCTCACCTCATGCAGGCGTTTGAGCTCAGGACCTGTCATTAGTGATGTGTCGTTCGTGAACAATTCGTTCATTTTGAACTAATCTTTTGTTGGACTCGAGAGTAACAAGTCATCTCGGTGGGTGATTCGTTCTTTTTTCCCCGGTCCGCGCATACGCGCCACAGGCTCAGATTCTTTCACGAACGGGTCTTTCTGCCGCATATTCTTTGTGTAGGAATGGCTGATTCGTTCACGACTCAAAAGTACGGGTCTTCGGGTCTGAGTCTCTCATTCACTTGTCTCATGGCCGCTGCGTAGGCTCGCAGTAGAAATTAGTTATTTGTTCATGACTCATAACTTTCTTTCGTTCATTATTCACGTGGTTACATGCTGTCTCTAGTCTGTGGAGGGATCCAGTCTCTGGTCTGGGGGTCCGGACTGTGGAGAATGCACAGATCGGACTCACACCAAGTCAATCTGCGTGCTATCAGACAATCCATATCATATCATAATCCATCCATCTACCGCTTCTCAGTGCTGTAGCCCAGAAATTTTCGGGCCGGGAACTGAAGTCTAGTCTCTGGAAGGGTCCGGTCTCTCTGGTCTGGTCGGGTCTGATCTGTAGGAGGGTGTGGTCTAGTCTCTAGTCTCTGGAGGGGTCCGGTCTGTGGAAGGGGCTGGTCCCTGGAGAAGTGTGTGGTCTGATCTGCTGTGCAAATGCATTGCCTCAAAAAGCCTCCACTGTGTTCAGGGTGAAGTACGAACAAGAAGAAACCAGTAATTTCTTTTTATTTCCTTTTTTTAATTTTAGCACTAAAAAATCTAGCAAAAAGCAGTTCTGCTCTTTTGAAATCACTGTGTGCATTTTAATGTTAATAAACTACCACAAGTTTATGCAATGATGTTAAACTCCTGAAGAGGGCAGTTATAATTAAATGTTCTCTACTCACCAACGCAAGCAGGTGGATATAGAGACAAGAATTTAATTTGGGGACATCTAGTGGCCAAAGGACAGATGAACGGAACTGGCATAAACAGAAATATTGGATGCAAAATATTCCTTTTAACATTTTTGGAGTGCATCAATTTATCTAAAATCATGGTAATGGAGTAATAGCAATAGCTATAGTCCAGATTTTCTTTAGATATTACTCAGTTGCTGCTCTTTGTTTGTGAATGTTGACAAGAAAGTAATCTCAAGATTTCAATAGCAAATAATTTAATGTCCTAGTTATCATCTGAGAGAGAGAAAAAAAGTTCTATTGATAGTTCTGAGGAGAAGTTGTTTAAAAACAAGAATTGTAACCTTAGATCACAAATAGATCAGAGCCTAAAATACTACACTGAAATTCCCTAGAATGAGTCATATGGGCTAGAATGGGACATTCAAAGAGAAGACAAAAAGAAGCTTCTTGAACAAAAATGAATCACTGTGTTCCATTTGACTTGTTATAAACAGATCAGCCTTCTTCACATATCAAATGTAATTATATGATGCAAGCTGTCAGTGAATAAATGCTTCAAAAAGCCCACACATGTAACTAAACTGAACAGTCCACTGGCTAATCTTGATGACAAACATACTATATATAAACACTGACAACAAATCAGAGGAGGAAAATATGGTCAGGTCCAAAATATAAATATGATTTTATTTCACAATCCCAAAAGAGATCAGCCATCCATCAAAGGAATGCTAAATTTAGTCTCTTTTCAAGTCTAAACTGTATATACTTTCATCAACGTACAGTAATTCAGTTTCAAAATAAACATCCATTGTCTAAACACCATAAACAGTACAGTAAAAACAAAATGCTTAACCTACATATTTACATGTTCTACTAATAATTTTTTTTTTTTTTTCAGATTTCTGAATGCTGGTGCTGGTTATTAGTTCCTTGTTGATACAAAGATGTTCACTGTGAACTGAGAATGTCCACCTCAGTAAACCAAAAGAAACATATAGAGGAGTTACTTTTGTCATATGATGTTTAAAAATGTTCTTTCTATTTAAAAAAAACTGTATACATTCATTTAATTTTGTGTGTACGTTGTGATTTCTGAGTTGCTGGACAGTTGGGTTATCTGTGGAAGACATTTGAGCACAATAATTAGCTTTTTTACTGATATTTGAAAAATATTATGATTGATGGTGGGATACCAATGCGGTTGTCTGGTAGTATTAATGCACAGAAATCGTATGTCAGATCAGTGCATGCAGAGTTTCAAAAAAGCACCATGCCATCACTGTTCATCATGTAACCAGGTTAAGTCAATGCATGTACCTTGACATCTTGTCCTATTAGCACCAAAAGGAAGTCAAAGTGTGTAAAGGACCAAAGAACGTTTCTCATGCTCAATGTTATACTGCCAGTGTTAGTGTGAATATCAGTGAGAACTCTTTGTTGTGCTGACCTTTCATTGATGAAAAACAAAGATCCTGATTCATCAGGAGCTGATACCAACACCCCTTATTCGGACCCTGTAAAAAAGCTATCTGTAAACAAAGTGTTCCAAGGGTCGAGCACGAGAATTTTTTAGCATTGACAAAAACACTTTTGTATTCAGATCCACAGTATGGACATAAAAAACTGGCATTATCCTGTTAGCATGTCTGACTCTTTCTGATTTCTGAAAAAAATAGAGGTCTCCTTAGCACCATTAAAGTGTACAGTAGGTTTATGAAGTCCTATAATCGCACTCAAAAAGGTGAATACGAGTTAAGTGCCAGTAATGATAAGCACCTCATTGATGCAGCATTTTATGATTTCTCATCATGCTAAGTTTTGAACTTCCTTAGATATGTACGTCATTTTCAATGAAATGAATGAAAATCAAATAAATGCAACGACTGTAAAAATAAAGCAGGGTTCATGCTAAACTGTCTTATATATCTCTATCTGTACATACATATTCAGGCCTATGGGTTGGGACCTTTTTCAAGTTAAGTTTAGGAAAATAAAAAAAGTGCTTCTTTATATGCCATACATATCTGTGAAA
Source organism: Remorina albescens (assembly GCA_034769265.1). Classification (NCBI taxonomy): domain Eukaryota; kingdom Metazoa; phylum Chordata; class Actinopteri; order Carangiformes; family Echeneidae; genus Remorina; species Remorina albescens. The sequence continues at coordinate 9,310,550 of CM068491.1, read as the reverse complement.
GACAAACCATCCAGATGCAGAGAAAATAAACAAAAGAACAAACCAAAGAAGTACATTTCTCTCATTAACTGCCAACAGACGTAAGAGGAGGCAGAGGGAAAGCACGATGCTACATGTGACAATCTGTAGTAAATATATGCACAATATTAGTCGTTTCTTACATTTTGCAATGTAATGAATTTGCTTAACAAAAGTTACAGTGAGAATGGCACCAATGTAAAAGCCAATAAGATATGTCTTATGAAAAGAGAACTATTGGCAGAAATAGGGAGCATTGTCCTACTGTACAACATAAATTCTGAGCGTCAACACATAATGCAGGTTATCATAGAGGTTTTGCAGTAAACAGGCTTACACCAGGAATTAAATAGAAATCGTTATGATCACAATAAATAATCACATCTTTTTTGTTCTTAATCATGTATATAAAACCAGTTTAAAAATGTCTTTTGAATGGTTCAAAGCACCATCTTGTTACAATAAAAACCAACACCAAAACTCACAGTTAAAAAGCCAACAAACTTTGATCTTCCTCATCACTTTTAAGGCAGCGACGAGGAAGGACAAAATAAACAAACGGATATTAGAAAAGCACAATGAAAATGACATAAAAATAAGAGTAGCAGTTTAAAGTAGGCTGAGGTAAGGCAGAAGCACAGGATGTAGGAGTTTTCTGTGTGTGTGTGTCTTTGTAAATCATGTTGACTAAGTCCAGCGATTGTAAGGGCCTGTAACTTGGGTAAGAGCATAAGGGGACACGGTGATGACACCATCCCTTGGGAAGGTCCATGCTTGGCGTGTTGGGACATTCATTACCCCCCCGGTCTCCTTTGCCTCCTCCGCTGTCTCCTCGTCCAACTCCATACCTCTACTTCCTTTGCCATCCTTCCCCACACTGTCAAGCTTGTCTTGCATCCTTAATCTCTCAGCCTCTTCCTCCCTGTCCCGTTCCCTCTTGGCCATTTTAGCGTCCCACATAGCCATCCCATGGCCTGGCTCATTTAGAGACTTGTGCTGGTAGAAGACCAGAGAAATGCGGGTAGGGTGACTGCGGTTTGGCCTGAGGATAGGGGTGGTGGCGTGGAGCTCCCGGCGTGCACACTCTATCAGGATGGAACCGTGTGACGGTGCCACGGCAACTCCGCCGATGTCGTGGTCAAGAAAGTTGTGCTCGCTGTCTGACCACACCTCTTCCTGTTTAACTTCCTCTGGCTCAAGAGGGGGAGTTTCTGGGGGAAATGGGAGAGATGACAGCGGCTGGAGGCCATGACCCCTGACCTCTGCCGCAAAATCTCCTGCCGCCCTGTGGAGTCCATTGAGCCTGCTAAAGAGGCCCTCAGAGGTAGGCCTTGGGGTGAAGGAGGAGGGAGGAGGAGCACTCCCACTGGGGGAGGGTCTGCGCAGCGGAGAGCAGTGCTCCACGTTGGGCTCAGTTTTGAAAGTACAGGGGTAGTCACTAAGTGTATTATGTGTAGGTATACGTTCTGAATGAACACTCTGGTCACCAGATACTGGAGAATAACCATTCAAGCGATCACTCATTTTCTTATAACTAAGAGCTGAGCCACTCTGTCCAAACTGGAGGCCAGGCAGCCCGTGGTGGTTGGGGGTAACAAGCTCCCTCTGTTGGGTGACTCCTGCATCCATGGTGGGGTAACTGCTGGTGCTCTGACTATAAGTGCTGTGTTGGCCCCTCTCTGGTGGATACCTTCCAATGCTGGCAGGTCTGGGTGGTTGTCGGCTATAGCAGCCCTGTGGCTCTGTGGAAGAAAAAAATCCACAAAAATGTATAAAATTCTGATAATAATAATTAAAAAAAAAAACCTTTTTGACCTCAGTATATTACTTATTAAAGTCCAAAACCTTTGTTGGGTGTTTCGCTTTTCATTTTCCCAGGAGTAAGAGGAGTCAGTCCCAGCTTCTTCTCCAGTTTCTCTGCCTGAGCCCTTTGACGAGCTTCTTGCCTGATCTTACGGGCTGATTTCACTGGCTCAGCCAGGAGACGCACCTGAAATAAGAATAAAAATAAAAAAATTCAGTGACTTGAAATGTGATACAAGCTTAAGAGAAGGACTGAAATCATGATCCTACCATTAGATAGAAAGGACAAACAACATCATAACTAACAGCAAAAGCTTCTTGTCCGTCGCTCACCTCTCGGGGGAAGGATGACAGAACTTGCAGAGCTCCACTTTGGATTTTGGCCCATTGGCCCTCAACCTGACCAAACTCATCCTTGTCTGAGATCTTGTAAAGTGGCAGAACATGGAGCTGTTCATCCTCTGGTATGTTACGCACTGCACGGTTATCTTCCTTGGTTAAAGTGCAAACCTGAACAAACACGGACAAAAGGGAAGTTGTTTATCCAAATAGTTGGCTGTTTCTAATTAATAACTCTAGAGACTGAACCAAAACTAGGAGTGACCTTTGAAATAAGTTGGGGATGCACTTAGACTCATAATGTAGAAGGTTTGAGTTTTGACTGCATGATGTCATAGTTAATGCTTTCTTACCACAGTGCTGCCATTGTTCATGTTGTGAGTGTCCTTGTGAGCATGTGCACAGAAATCCACACAGGCTGTAACTCCAGAAAATGGACGCCCCGCCCTCTTTCCCAGCCGGCATCCCTCCCCCGTCTCCTCATTCTCTACCTATGAGAATTGACAGAAGAAGAAATGAGAAGAATCAGGTTTGTGGTGAACACAGTCAAAGATATTTAACCATTAATGACAAAGTCAGTGGAACTGTATTTGAGTTAATTAAATTTTAAACTAAGAAAATTAATGAATTCATACCTGGTTTTGGAAGGCCTCAGGAGCCAGTTTTTTGTAAAGTGGTGCAAGGTCAGTGGCGAGAGTCTGAAGGTTGTTCTCTATTTTTTCCTCCTAAGAGTAATGGATTTAATAGTTTAGGGGTCAGTAATGAATGCCTTTTCTTTAAACCATTTAGCTGATAGGTGTGACTGTCATATCCACAATAATCCACTTGGCTCTTATCTTTAAAACATGACAATTAGGAACAACTGTAATGCATGATTTCCTCCAGGATTTTTGAAGGTTGACCATTCCCTCACCTCCTCCCGGAAGTCTCCCATCAGGCGAAACTTGCGTGGCACTTTGCTGCGGGCAAACTTACAGCCATTGAAGTACATACTCCAGGAGCAGCCAAAGGAAAATGAGGCTCCACATGTGTCTGGGTCCAGACCCTGGCATGCACAAGTTCGACTGTGGAAATGGAGAGAAAGTGAATTAGATGAAGAGGCAAAAAAAGCTGGGAAGAGGTTACGCCACTGCAAAACAAAACAAAAGGTACTCACTCTTCATTGAGGGCGCAGCGACGGCTGGTGGGTGAGCCATATTTAAAAAGGGTCTCTGTGAGCTCCTGATAGAGATGGTCTGCCATCGGCCGAGAGATTCCCTCCCAAGCCAGAATGAGGATCACCAGCACGGCGGTGTCACAGAAGTGCCCTGGCCTCTGGCGGACCAAACACAGCAGCTTCTCCTCTTCACTGCCACGCCGGATCACCTGTCCGATAATTGTGCGCAGACATACAGAACAAGCAGGTTAAAACATACAAATGACAACACTGAAATAAATACAGCAAAAAGGAATACTTTAAGGAATACCATATTACAAAATCATGGATCCCTTTGACGTGCCAAACCACAATATTGGGTTTTAAGATAATGAAAAATAGAAAATGGAAATATTTACCAATGGACCTCAAAATAATTGTGTTGAAGTTTTTCTGTGGTTGTGGTGAGGCTGAGAATCTCGGGGTGACTTAATTTTTGTCCCCAAATATACTATGGTAGAATCCACAAAAAATATTGCCGTATTGAAGACACATGGGACAGCATGAACATCAGCCACATACCCATTTAGCTATTGGACACCCCTGGGAGCTCTTTCCTTCTTTCCCAGTATAAACAACAACCTCCAGTCTTACTGCATTTCCTTTGGCACCATACCTGTGACATATACACAACATACATAAGACCACACATTGGTGCGACCAGTTACATAGAACACTTCACCAATAAAACATCTAACACAACAATTAACTGATTACGCTAAATGATATAATGACAAGACATAAATAAATCAGCAACACTACATTTCAAGCTCCAACACCCCATTTAGTATTTATAAGTAGGATTTATATGCAGTATATAAACAATTAACACATTATTTATTTAAATGGAACTGCATATCAAAACACATTTGTAAATAAATAAAATCTGTCTTTACTTGTTATGCTATAATAGGAGATTAATTCTGCATAACTTTTAAACACTTTGGTAACACATTATAAACACTCTAGTGTGGTATAAACCCTTAATTAAATATGAATCACCTGCTAAAGCATAATATACCAGAAAACTTGACATTTGCGGCCACAATTGCACGCAATGATAGACACCAAAACATGCATTTGTGCATGAAAAGATACAGGATTTAGTTTTCAGTTAAGTGTGGCTGTCAGATAGACTATGATGGTCCTCAAGTTGTTTAAACAGGCCATCGCCTTGGTTTACAGGCCCCTCGTCTCAGCTCTGAGGGTTTCCTGTTTCAACATGCTGTGTGTGTTGTGTGTAGTCGAGACAGAGCGTGCACGTGTTGAGCTGGCTCAGCAATACTTCCTTTTAATGACAGACACTTTGGTATTACACCGCCCCATTCCACCAAGCCTGCAAGTCACTAGCAGACTCTTAAGTGTGATAGTAAACACTCCTATATATATATATATATACACACACAGTGTAAGCACACACAGTGTAAACAAAGAGGTAGTAGTAAGTTATTCTACCGGTTTTCCATTAGTTGCCTCACTGCAGCAACACTTGGTCCTGCCCCAAGGTGAGTATAGTAAGGACCTTCCTCCTTTTCAATGATTTGGTCTGTGGAAAAAAGACAAGCATTAACCTCTCTTTAAATCTGATGCTGGTATAAAGCTTATGATAACACATACACTTTGTACGAAAGTCAAATTAATATTAATTTCATATGAAAAAACAAGTGTAGCTGGAACCACCTCAGCGGCTACCACCTTGGAAGTCCATATTTAAAGACCAAACACACCAGGAGCGGTCAACAAGGCTTTGCAAAGGATTCCAAAGCTTTTTCCAAATATGGCAGAGAAATTCTGCCTTCTTTGCTTGAATTGGTCCTTAAATTAGAACACCGCTAGTACCCGTGTGTGTCTGTGTGTTGGTGTGTTAAAAAGCTACATAGTGAGGCTCCAAACAGTGTTTTCCTGACACATGGAAGTATTTTAGGAAAGTTTTGACCAGTTTGAGGGTTAAGAATTTGTTAGAAGGGTTGGGGTTAGGGTTAGGCATCAGTTGTGATGGCTTGAGAAAGAGGCGAGAGAATTCATTGTGTCAATTAGTGTCTTTACAAAGATAGAAGTACAATTTTGTGTGTGTATGTGTCTGTCTATGGGTTTGCATTTAAGAAAGAGAGAAAATGAAAGTCAGATTGAGGGTCGAAAAACTGCAGATTTCCTCTCTCAGTGGAGTACATTAAATGTGAAAACGATGCAGGTGCGACCAGCAGTAACTCAGTAACTCACCCATGCATTGACAGGATGGAAGATCTGCCACTTTTTTAGAAGGTGTATTGAGCAAGTTCTTGGTATGGGTGTCCAAAAAACTCATTGGAGACTGCAGGAAGCTGTTGATGCTGTTCTTGGGTGGAGTTGATTCCGCAGAATTGGCCAGATCCCCTTCAGTAGTGGATAGGATGGTGACAGGTCCTGACTGCTCCAGCTTGTAGTAGCCCTGCTGACTTGGAGGAGGGGAATGCCTAGCCCCTGCAAAGCCATTAGCCAGACCTTGGTGGCCACTGGTGTGGCTGAAGAAAGAGGCAGTTGCTGGGCTGGTGTTTGGATCAGCACCGTGTTGCAGCCCACCACAGGGCTGAAGTACCTGAGATAACAAGTGCCTTTCGCACTCCTGCACCAGTCCTGCGGCATGACCATTGCATGGATTGTGTTGGTGGAGTGGACCATTTGCAAAGCTACAAGATTGGTTTTCTTGACCAAATGTGAATCTTGTGAGAGTGCTGCAGTTCTGTCTCTGTGGCCCTATAAAAGTTGCATTGTGTGTGTTACTGTGATAGATGAGTTGCTTCCTTTCCTCCTTAGCCTCAGCCAAGTATCTCTTCAGGTCAATTTGAGCCTGAGGCAGAAACAGGTTCCTCTTGTGATGAAGGCCTGATTTCCCCTGTGGTAGAATCTTCTGTCCTCTGCTCTTGTGAGACATCTCTCCATTTGGCTTGCGTTTTGACAGAGGGGTCCTGCAGTTGATTCCCTCCAGTCCATCGCTTATCTTTTTCTTTCTGGGTTTAGGTGGTGTAGCTTTTGTTTTTTTTATGAGGGTCTTTTTCTGACTGGGGGGCAGCTGGGAGTTGTAAGTGTATTTGATGGCTGATACAGGTGTTCCTTTCGGAGGGTTGTTCTCTGACTGCTGGCTGTGTCGAGACTGAATGATGAAAGCCAAATCTGCCAATTGAGCTGCCACCTCCTCCTCATCTCTGTTTCTCCTTGTCTTACCAACCCTATCGATGTCCTCACCAAACAATCGCTCATGATTTTGACTGAATTCTTTACAGTTGCTTTCTGTCTTAATGACATGTGAACCAAAGCCCTGTTCAGTCCTCCTACAGGATCCTTTATCACTGTCCGAGCTGGCTTCTAGGAGATCCTGCAAAGAAGGTTTTGTGTTTGGCTGCCAGGAGCACTGGATGACGTTCCCCTGTCTGGCCACAGGAGGGCGTATGACTGATGTCTGGTGTAGTGGTGAGCTTATAACCGAGACTTTGTTGAAGAGGACAGCTGATGTGGGTTTGGCTTCTTGTGGGGTTGTATTTGTGTTGGCGGTTGAAAATAGAGGAGCAATAGAAGTGGGATGTTCACACTTACTTTCAGCTTTATTGGACCCTGGGCTGCTCTCAGGTACAGCTGCCAGCTGAGTCAAGGCCTCAATAGCAATAGCCTGATCGACACTAAGATTTCTCCTCTCTGCCAAAGACTGCACGCTTGGTAGCAAAGTACTTGGAGGTGGTTCACTTTTCAGAGGCTGGGTAGTCCTTTCGAGGCTAACAGGAGTGTTTTTCGGACACAAGTCAATCTTTAGGTCCTCGGGCTCTTTTTTGATGCAGTGCAAATCTGGATGCTCTGTTTTGATGAAGCGAAGAATGGAGGAACTTGAGCAGAAAAGTTCTTCTTCAAGTCCCTTCCTCTCTCTGACTGAAAGACACACGACGGCAGCCAGTGTGGACAGCGGGTCTTCGCAGACTTCCTCTTCATCACTCTGCTGTGTCGTGGTGTGTTCAGTGATCCACATCCACGGTTCCTTCAGCTTAATCTTCTTCAGTGGAACCAACATGTCATCTGGTGCCATCTTGGGGCCATTCTCAGAGCAGTCCTTGGGAACAGCAGCTATTATTGTCCTTTGAGGTTCTAATTCCAGCATGGGTCTTTTCAATGCAGGCTTCAGATCATAGAGTGACTCAGTGGTCATATTAGCACCATTAGGTTTTGTGAAGGTCTCAGCAGAACCATTATGTGAAGTCACAGAAGGGCATGTGTGTTGGTGAAGGGCACTGCTGGTCAGCTCTAGCCCGGGCTCACTTTTAATAAGTGCTGACCGCCCAACTTGGTCCAAGATTGGGTTATGGATGAGTGAGTCTTCAATGGGGGGAGATTTTCTATAAGGTATGTGACCTTCCTCCTCTTCATCCTCCTCTGCTGCCGTGTGGGTGTCATCCATCTGTGCTTTGCGTTTGCCATTTACCGGCCCACTTTCTGGAACCACCTGAGACAGGGAGGCAGAGAGGGAAACAAGAGGAGAGAGGTGACTCAACAAGCTCTGGCAGTAAACAGTGATTCAGCTTGTTCTAAACAGTCACGGCACACAGCACAACAGATTGCTTCCCAGCATGGTATGAGCATCTGCTGCAGCCACTGTCAAGGCAGTGGAAAATATTATGGCATGCGAAAACAAAAAAATCTGCTTTTTGAAAATCTCACAGTAACCAATCTTTAGACAGAGTTAGTTAAAAAGCTAAACTGTGTTGCTCAGTTGAGGCTTCAATCAGGACCACATTCCTAGGCTGCGGAGGGTTGAGAGCCACAGACCCATGAGTAGTACGGAGCCAACAAGTAAACATTTTGAGTAACGCGCTATTCAAGATTGCATCATTATCGGTGGGTCACTGAGGGCATCTGTGCAACGTGCATGTACATGTCTTGTTTGTGCTGAGTTTGTAGGTGTGTGCCTGGGCATGCGTGCATGTACATGCAAGCACGTGATTATTCACAGCTGCCTTGGCGATTAACCCACTAGGGTTCTTATCCACATAAAGTTTCACTACAGCACTGCATAACACCTGAGTTATAGTGGATTTGGTCTGCCAAAACTACAGTCATGCAAAGGTCCACTGACATATTGATTGCCCCCAGAAGCAGAGCTGCATGCACAATATCTTTGACTGACAATCATAGATATCAATCTATAAGCAGGAACAAAATCAATATAGGGAGAGACAGAGGTTTGCTTTTATCACAGCAAAGTTATTTTTTTTTTTTTTCAAAGCAGTATACCAGAGGAGCTTACATGCTATCTTAGAAATTAAGGGCGCTAAAGGAAACCTGTTCTGATAAACTATTTATCAATTAATCTATACAGTATTTCTGCATTTTTCATCATCTCAAGTGCACACAACACTACAGTATTCAGTTGGCCACCCAAAATTTGTTTCACAAGTTTAAAATCCACCCAAATGTGAAATATGGTTGCACTCTCCACTGCTGTTTGTTGACTGGTGACCTTATATACAAAGTATGTCCACTTCAATATTTTATGCTATTTTAAGAATGTGTAAAATTTTGTTTTAATTTGAACAAACCCCCTCAATGTTTCCTGATGTTTGTAGCTATGATGTAAGATCAAGACATGCTTACAGTCAGACAGATGGCATATCTAAAAGCATAATGGATTAAAAAAAAAAACACACATTATGGGCCAAGATTCAGCTGACAAAAGGATCTTAAACTATTTTGCAAGACCTGCAGGGCATGTGTGCCTTACTGTGAGCAGTGTGCAGTGCATGTTTATGCTTAATGTGTATGTGTGACAGGCATCCCTCTTTCCCTTTAATGAACAAGTGGAATTGCACAGGGGGAGCTGGAGATACATTCTTTATCACCATTTACCTGGCATAAGCACTCATTAAACTCCATCACAGCCACAGTTTAAGTGTACTTTACAGCAGGAGACGTGCACCCAAGCCCACAGATCAAGCGCTGCAGCAGCAGTACTTCAATCTAAACCAGACTCTTAAACCACGACTGAACAGAAAACACTTGAGTTTATCAGTTATATGTTTTTTCTCTCTGTTTCCATCAGATACAAACTAGGTTACTGCGATCTAATAATAGCATACAAATATTTAAAGGATTTAACTGAAAAGAATAGTACACCAAGGAGAAACTGCAATTATTGACTGACTCTTACACAATTACACAGCTTTTCATACACAGATAAAAAAAGTATTTAGCCATAATGCTAAATATTAAAAACCCACCCAAAACCAAAGCTGGTGTCACTTAAAATTAGTTTGTCAACAGCCCTTCCACATTTCTTTATTTTATATTTTTCGTTCAACGCTTCTTAGGTGTTAGTTCGGAAGTAATACGGAGGAGCTAATTTTCACTTTTTAATATGAACCCTTTTTGATCCTTTCTCTCGAGCCCAATGCACTCTGTCAGGACTGTGCCTCACTACTAGAAACAGAAAGCTGATGCAACAGCTAGCTGGACCTCAGACTGAGGCTGTACTGAAGCTGCCAATACAACTGGGTGAGATACCTGCCCCGCACAACACATGGAAATGATTCATCGCTGCATTTCAACGGGGTGGTGAGAAAAAGAGGGATAAAGAAGGGGAGCCGGGAGAGAGAGAGAGAGAGAGAGAGAGAGAGAAAGAGAGAGACGGGGGAAAAGGCAGTGTGTCTGCCACAATACACTGCTTTCAATGACAAAGCAGCACTGGCTGGTTTCCAGCACTGCACCAGACACACGCGTGTCTCTATATGTGTGTATGCATGTGCCTGACTCTGCATCCATTTGTGCATCCAAGTGTTCATGATTTGAAGCTGACATCAAAGTACAGCCCCTGTTTTTAATTATGTTGCATTTAGCCCTGTGATAACAAAAAGCCTAATTCAGGATGTAAATGCAGAGTCATGTGCCTCTCATTTAGCCACTGGGTCTCTGGAGAGAGCTGGGTCTGTGATGTGTTAGGGCTGTGTCTTTGTGCTGTGCATGTTGTGTCTGCCTTGGGGGGGGGGCTCAAGTCACTTGCATTATTCCGTGCTGTTTTAAATGCAAACACAGTCTCCTTCTTTGTGTTAGACAAACAATTACCAAATGTTGCACATGACAAAGCTTTATAAATCAATAAAGCTTACTTGAAAGTGTAGCTAAACTTTCAGAGGTAGATCCTAGCAACAGCAGTGTGACTGCTGCTTTAATCCAAACAAACCTCGCTCAAGAGATGAGTCTCCATGGAGGTTGGAGAGGTCTGTATCCTTACTTAACTCAACACAAGCACACTAACAGTGCCACTGGGGCACACAAACATGTTTACAGTTGTGCAAACATTTCAACTGACTACTGTGAGACCCAAATTTGGAGGTAACTTGTAGCTATTTTTCCTTTGTTCACTTTATGAAATCATATGTCTCCTCCTCACACAACACACTTCACAATGAAACACAGAAGACACATGCTTCCTTCCTGGTTCAGCGCTTAAGTAGTGGTTTATATGTGTTTCCCTCAACACGTGAACAGTTTCTCCATTCATTGAGAGCGTTTCCTGTGTGCGCTCGGCTCAACACACAAAACAGGCTACATAAAAAGAAGAGTGACAAAGAAGACCATGGCAATAAACCTAATAAAACTTGATACGATACAGCACAATTCAGCATGAGTTAGAGCTTTATCAGCAATAAAATAATACAGATTGCATTGACATCAGTAACACAGTGACCTCCTCCACAAACCACACAATAATAATAACATTACTACTGCAGCTAAATAAGTAAAGCTTGCCAAATTACAAGTTAGGACCCAGATCTTACAAGCACCCCACTTCTGTGATAAACACAAAGCAGCAGGTGTAGAAATATGGCTGTCCAAAACACTACGAAGAAGAAAAGGGGAAGCAAAAGGGGCTCTTCATACAATGCAACAGCTAAAAAAGACATGCAACAGGGAAAGAGAAGAAAGGTGTCTGTTACCGTGGAAACTAACCTCTTTGTTGCTGATTTTGTTTTCACATCCTTAAAACCCACCTGGAAAAGACAAGCCAAACACACAGGAGCCCAGATCCTCAGTGCTTCAGTACAAACAATAACAACAGCAGCTTCCAAATAAAGCGCTCCAATCAGCTAAATCCGGTGTAGGAGAGCAGGAGAGAGAGAGAGAGAGAGAGAGAGAGAGAGAGAGAGAGAGAGACAACAGATGATAACCTCTAGAGCTCCACTGTATTTGACCCATCTGCAGCGAGACAATAGACCCCAGGGTGAACACTCCGGCTGCCTTTACCTTGTCTGTCCTCGGAGGAAGCCCCTCCGGTTTAGGCAGCATATCCCTAAAAGGTATTGGTGGCCATCTTGCTTTGCCTTCCTTCAGCCTCAAAAGAAAACGCTGGCTACAGTAGCTGTGTGCAGGGCAAGCTCCTTGGTGTCATGACTAGGGTGACTGTGAGCCACTGTAGCAAAGTGCTTCTACAGCAGACACACACACACACACACACATACACATATACACACACACACACATTCACTTCGCCCACAGACGTATAGACACACACAAACATACGGGATGCCTTTCGCAGACGCAGACAGAGCCTCATCAGCCAATGGCGTGAGGACCTTAGCAGCTTGTAAATTATCTTCCATGCCTAGACTCTCCTAAACAAAGGATCCCCTATGTGGGCTTTTTACTCCAGCCTTACGCACATGGATCGGACACAAGCTGTGGAATGGAAGCTGCACACATGCTGGATCTGGATCACGGGAAAACAAATCCTTCACTGCTTAGACATTAATCCCTGAAGCATCTCAACGACACTTTCTGTGCCTTTAGTGATGTAACTTGTATTCCTTCACCCACTGAAGAAATGACCATTCCAATAAATGTTTCATTGATGATGTATCTACAACTGATAGAAATGTATTCATTGCCTAAGTGCCATAATCAAAGAAAAATGGCAAAAATGTGCTGCTCCTAAATTGCAACCTGCTTCATTTCACTTCTTTATATCAATATGAATTGCATATATTTGAATTTAATACTCCTGGTCAGACAAACAAATAATAAATTCTGAAAACTTCAACTTGAGATCAGGAAATGTTTATAATTTTTTGACATTTTATACATATGATGATGGACTGATGAGCAGCACTAAATCAAAAAAGTCTGATTAATCAATAATGGAAATAAAATTTTAAATAATGAAGAAATACTTCTGTTAAGCAGTAACAGTGGCCAGTTTGTAAATGTTCTGAGGCATGTGATCTATTATAAGGAAGTGGTGTGATCTGTCACATTTGACACAGTATTAAGTGTGTTACATCACTTCGTGTCTTTGAACAAACAGCTACAAACAGTGTTATCCGCATGGCAGAGTAATGTTTGACAGCACCTCAAATTCCCACATGATCTAGCAGGAAAGAGGATGTTTATGGCATCCATACTCTTCTCTTCCTCAGTCTCTCAACAATCTTTGCTCTTACTCAGTCATCCACCCCAAAGTTTTTTTCTCTTTCTAAACAATTCCCTGAGGAAAAGCCATGGTTGGAGGAAAAAAACTAAGAGACAGAAAGCAAATAGACAAAGAGAGAAAAATGTTATGTGAGAGTAAAGTACTCTACCCCTTTTAAAGGCAACCATGTGGCCAAGAGACTGAGGTCACTCCAGGACACAGAAACGTGAAGGCAGCCTGAGCCAGAGCTTGTCGGTAACTCTCAAGTAATCAACCTCAGCCGTGTGTTTGAATGTGGCGGCAGAGAGCATGCAGCTACATAACATATCAGTGCGCTCAGCATGCAATAACCATTCAAACACAAAGGATGAAACAAATGCACACGGTGGTGGATGTAGTTAGATTGATGGATTTAGCAGAAAGCCATGTCCAAATCTCCAAAAGATATTCATGAACACATTATAGCAAGTGGTTTAGTCAAGAGGGAAAGATCAAACCAACGGTGCGTGGACAGCTGTAATGACAATATGTATATCAAAATGCAATGCAATGTTTTTAACATTATAGTGCAGTTTGAACAAACAAAAAAAAAAAAAAGAGAAGCTTACCTCAGTCCAAGTCTCGTTATTGTAAGTCTGTTTTTATCATATGGCACAGTTCAACAGTCGGTCAGTTAGGCAGTTAGAGGCTTACAACTTATCACAGTCAAACTCTTGCATGGTGTGGTTTTTTGCATAGGTCCCTTGGAACATTGCCTGAGAGGTAATTTGAATATTTATGGTGGCTACAAAGTGCAATTGTTTTTCTCTAATGATTTTAACCAATGGATAGCTTCAGATATATCACATCTGAAGGTCAGGGGGTGACAATTTAGTGTAAATCTATGAATGCACACAATTACAATCAAAAAAGCTTATTCAGTTTAAACTGTCCTGAAGACATTTCCAAAACATTGTGAAACAAACACAGATGCAGATGAGAGACTTGAAATGCATGTGTGGTGTGCTGGAGCAAACTTCATCCCACAAAGTAATTTTTCTGCAGCGCTGTTTGCAAATAAAAACCTCAGTCGACATTACAAAAACCGTTATTTTCAGCTCTGATCACAATACGGATTAGTGGCTGCATATTTAGAATTAACACTGCTTAGCCAGGAAGACATATGGTGCATTTCAGTGTTTAACCCTGATATAGAAAAAATAAACTTGTATTGGCACTGCAAAATCAATGTGTATGTACAAATCACATCTACATAATAACTCAAAAACAACTTCTTGAGTGTCAGTAATGGATGCATAGCACCTGCCTTTTGCATCCGGACAGGTTAATAACTGTAGCTGGTTTAATTTGATTCCCCCCGCGACTCGGAAATGGATAAGAGGTTGAAGATGAATGAATGAATGAATGATTTTGATTCCTGTACTTAATAAATAGCTGCAAGCCTCCTTCTAGTTATTATATAGGTTCGTATTCATTGTGGCAGCTACTGTTGAGCTCTGGGAATAAGAATGTCACATCTAGTCTGACAGGTTTATTTTATAGACTACAAACTACGGTATTACAGGTTACACCAACCTAAATGATTAGACAGTCCAGTAAAAGGAACACACCTACCATCCATTTTAAGAAACAATCATTGCCATGCAGAGCTGAAACCTTTATCCAGTTTTCATATTGACTTCACACTACAGTTTACATTCATTTCATTTGTCAGAAGATTTTCTCCAAAACAAATTAATAGTGCTGTCAAAGTGATTTCCAACCAAAGAGTCCAACGAATATATTAAATTAAATGATACAGAGTAACTGTGACTTCATTTCCCTATGTTAAACTGATAAACAAATATTTTTAATGATAAATTGAAGTTTTGGATGTTATTACTTAAAACATAAAAGCTTGTCTATGATTTGCTCTCAAAATGACTTCAAATAAACGGATCATAATATAGCTGAAAATCAACCAAGAAATCAACAAAACAATCACAAAATGGATGCAAACCAAATAACCAATCAAAATAGAGCTGTAAACTAACCAAACAACAAACCAATGAATCAGAATAGAACTACAAATCAACAAATCACAAGCCAGTTACAATTCAACCAATCAGAGTACAGAGATGCTTCAAACAATCAATGTACAGCTGCACATCAACCAGTCCGGATATATAATTATAATCTTATTCCAGTTATGTTGAGCTATTTTTACAATTTTTATTAAAGTTATTCCCATCATGAAACATCAGCCTAAAGTGCTTTGGTTGTAGACTGCATCTCATCTTCAAACAATTCTTCCTCCAACAGCCACTCCATTTCTTTATCCAAAAATACTCCACGGCTACTAATAATATTCCACTGCACCCTTAATTTACAGCTCTTTGAGTGTCTCATATGTTTTCCCCTTTTACAAGCTGCCCAGCTCTCATTAGGAACAAGCAGTGTAGACATTAATCACCCACAGCAACAGTACTCCATCATGCGAGCGAGGTAAAGAAAGTTGTTCTGCGCTGCAGTCGTAAACTGTCTCTGACACATCTGGAGGCTGACCCACTGGAGACCTGCCCAGTAATGGAGCTGTGCCAAACACAAACGTTGCCCATAGTTGTCATTATCGCAGCCACTGATGTAAACTTGTCTATCATTTGCATGAAAAAACTACAGATCTTTGAAAGAGGGGGCGTTTGCGGAAGTTGTACTCCTCTAGTAAAACTTTGACTTTCAACCAATTATGATTGAGTCCGTATATTTGTGAGGGCACTGCAAGTTGATTTAATCAGATAATTTAAACTGTAAATCAGTATTGACATTTCTAATGAGTGATAGATAGCAAAGATTTTATGCAATGGAAAGGCAAAGATAAGATCTGAAATTATTTGTATGAGTGTGATAGTACATCATACTTGTCACAGTCACAGTAATTCAGTCATCAAATGTGCAGGGTTTCTATCAAAAATCTCTGCCAATATTGTGTCTGTCATCCAATATCAATATCAGATTTTTTTTAAATACTCAAATGATAACAATCAAATATGAATCCTATTAATGGTCAAGCAATAACATGTGGTAGTGGTAATAAACATGGGAAAATGGGAAAACTCTACAACCTGTTCCCATGCTGCACATCCACTCCACAAACTCAAACACTCAAACACCTCTTATAAATCAAAGCACAAGATGGCAACACACAAATGTATAAAGATATTAAAATAAATAAGGACCAATATTTACCTACATTTGCATTTGAATATTGTGAAGACAATATTAAAACTGAGGGTCTGTTACCTGTGAAGAGGCTCTTATTCAGCGGCTGAGTCTGCTCGCATATCACACTACTCAATTCTCCAAAATAACATCTGTAGACTTTAAATAAATGTTTACACAACAGCTTTCTGTCCTTCTTTATAAATGCTACTTCTTCAGCAAACACTGAAAAATATAAATTCTGGTTTACAGTTTTCACATTTCCTGTATGTATAATTGTTAAACCATGGATGAGGATATTTTAAGGACACAATTATTTCACATCCAAAATTCCATTTCACACACATAAAGAGCGCATTATGTAACATACTACAATCCCACTTTTGGAAGGAAATGTGCACCATTCAACACCACACCCTGAGCGCACATGGAATCAATTTAAGGGCTGGTAGTGGTTGGTCATGATGCAGGGACAGCGGGTCACTACAACTTCTACACCTCCAAGCTATAAAAGAGACAAGGGATGAACTTCAGATCCTGCATGCACCAACAATTTATCCTCTTTAATGTTGTGCCTCCTTTTTGCACATGTATTTATTTATTAATACCAATTAATGTATTCTGATGTAAGACAAACATCTGAGAAAACACACAAAGGTATTAACGCTCACACACACGTACACAGACTGACCCAAATACAAACACTATGCACGCTGGGCAGCATGGGGCCCCCAGATCCTCTCACAATGAGACAGGAAAAGGCTTACTTAAGTTTATGCTAGCACAACATGCTGAGTAAGCATGTTGGCCATTTGACTGCACGTGTGCATGCACGCATGCACACACACAAATGTCTGCAGACAGAAGCATGAAAACTGCAGTGGCGCATTAAAGAATGAGTAGGAGCCTAGAGCAGAATCAATAGCTGAACAAAGGCAAGAAATAAACAAGCTTGTGAATTCATTACATTCATTAAAATTTAGTGAGTGTTATTTTGGCAAAGAGGTTCTTTGGGAGGGGGCAAGAAGATGAGAGTTTTTATCCTCTTCAGGTGTATAAGCTATATTCTAAATTAGCCAGGTCAGGTTGATGCATGAATACACTTTCTCAATTGTGTGCCCTTGGTTGGATTTGAGTGGCATTTCTTTTGGGGGAAAAGTGAAGATTTCCTTTCACTCAGAGAAACCAAGTGGCACGACTTCAAAGCTTATCCAGGGACTTAAAGCCATACAACAGTCACAGACACACACAGCACAAATTCACAGATTCAGAGACCCCAAGAGATCTCTGCAGTGGAGCATTGATGGTATCACAATCTTAACACTGCAGAATTAGAAACAATATGAAGATGAAATCACGTAAAAACTACTGTCTGTTTACACAGCTCTGTATGAATGACTGACAACTGAACGTACAAAGAAGTCCCACATCAATGTCACTGTCTTTGGTTGGACGTAAGGGGGGCACAGCCTGGGCCATACATTGACACTGATGTATAGTGTAGTATGGGCCAAATCACTCACCCTAAATCAAATAAAACAGACATTTTCCCTCTTACATAGACCCTTTTTCTGGGCCACTTTCCAGACCCTGCAGCTATTACAGATAAGTACCTTACAGGGTTGCTTTCAATTGAATTGGCCTGAACCAAGTTAACAGAAAATACAAAGCAGTATGTGTAATAAAATGTGTGTCGAGAGAGAGAGAAACAGGCCAAAGCACCACGCACTCTGCCTGGTCATAACGAGTTGGCTCTGTTAAAATGTTGGCAGTCTCTCTGACATTTCATGAATCTTCCTCGCTACCTCGGCTCCCTTCTGTCCCACACGTTTATGTAATGAAGAGGGAAGAAAACGAAGAGTGTGGACATGACGCTGTCCTTCTGCTTACTGCCAGCATGCCCACAAGCATACTGTATCTGGGGGAATCTGTTCTCAGTTTTTGTGAAAGGAGTTGATCTGTCTTTCAATGACAAACCCAGAATATTTCATGACACACTAAACTATCGTGACTTTGACGGGATCCTGTCTTATTGCATGTTTGGCATTTTCATATCATGTAGTCTTTCAATTTCTGCTGATCATTCACTACAAGGTGTCCTGCCTTCAGGGTAGCCATTTGTTCCATTTCAGTGAAGTTTGATGTTAAGTCATCATCCTATAGAGAATTAAAACTCTGGGAGGGCACCACAGTTTCTCTATTTTCTATTAAGTAAAAAACATGGCCTCTTTTTAAATGAAAGGCATGTAGGACAGGAGTCATCATGTTTCAAGTGTTTTTGTACAGTTTACCAAGACTGACAAGGAGCAGGGGCAGTAACTAATTGTTTGTTGGTGAATAGTCTTTTTAACTTGGAAAAAAGACAAACAAACCCTGAATCAATGATTCATGACTGTAAACATATTAAAATGTAAAAATATATAGAAAATGTTATTTTTTAACATGGAAGAGAAGCAGCACTAGTGACTTTTTGTCAATTTTGACAGGTGTCACCACATTTTTGGTCTTACAGTATCCATACTTTGATTGTTACATACACTATATGTGATGGTCCTGGTATGTTTTACAACTGTTTTACAATATTTTAAAATAGCGTATAAAAAATATCAAAAACAGACAAGGATTGTGATTTTCACATCTATGTTGTTACATACTCTTACTGTTCATTCCTTGAAGACAGCTCGAGATTGTCGCTGACCCACTGTGAGCAGGACGACCTGCGTGGTTTAACCTAATTACCTGGATATAGGTTACTGAGTTCAAAGTCTTAAACCTATAGTAATGCCTGTCCACTGGTTATCTCCAGTAATCCTCATTACAATCCTGAGACTACTCTGTCAGACAACCGAGGCAGGTCAAAGTTCAACACCTGACACTAAGGACACCATGGCAACTGTCTGTGATGAAGACTTCCACAGATGCATGTGAGAGGAGCGAAAGAGGAGATCAGACCTGACAGGGGCATCTGCAGGAACCAATCAGTCTCACTTAACATCTCTAAGTTAAGATCAATGACCGTCAGATCAGTGGTTAAAAATGTCCTTATTTAAACACACATACAGCCATATGTATGAGCTACCCCCTTTAAAATAATCATGCACCTAAGATTCAAGCCATCCACCAAGATGCGGCTTTGAATGCCAAGGCAAACAAACACTACAGGCTGCTGCAGGCTGCATGTCCTTTCTATCAAAATGCTGTCTGAAGGCTCGGCAAGTGTTTCCCTGATACGTGTTATCTCAGCCATGCTACTCCTCTGGGCAAATGCATTGCAGCAGAAGAAGGAAGAGCGGGAGAAGTGCAGGGATGTTTTTAGGTAAGGCTGGTCTGGAAACTTGCAAGTTACTATTTGTGAGCAGTATAGTGTCATCCTGCAGCTGGATTGTACTGAAATGAATGTTTCTTTGGCTATGTAATTAAAGTGCACTGGAAGTTCACCTCAAGTACACATCACCAGGTGCATTTGAGGTGACTCATAGTTAACAATGATATCTGTGAGGGCTGTGGTATTGCATTTGTTTAACACACATAATATTTAAAATAAAAATAAAGGTATAGCATCATTTTTCCATGTTTCTTTATGTCAAAGATAAAGTAAAGTTCTCATCTGCTTCAGTGATTGTATTGAATGAGGAGAGAATCTCAATATATCACAGCAGTCTTATGCAAAATATTATCAGCCGAATACACTTGGAAAGAACATAATTGGAATAATGTCCGTAACTTGTATATTTTTGGCTATGAAGACTTTCTGAGTGTAGCAGGGAAAAATGCTGTCTGCACTGACTGCATGAGGTTTACACAGGTCACTTCCTGCTTGTTTGAATGTCGATTGTGACTCGTATTATAATGTGTTTGTACTATACTCTTTAAAGTGAATGTTAATGACATTATTTATGAGTCCTAACATTACTATTGTAAGTCCATATAAAAACTCAGTTATGCAGCCTACAGCTCTAAACATGTCAGGGCGTTCAGTTCCATTCACTCTACAAACACAGGAACCTTTGCACTCCATGAACTGAACAATTTTGTTTCTAGTATGTGTGTGACTGTGTGTGTGTGTGTGTGTGTGTGTGTGTTGTTAGGGCCAGGTCTCAAACTTGTCCTCACTGCCCAATACAAGGCGAGGCCATCAGGGGGCCACCCAGCCTGAGTGATACCAGACATTTTAGGGAAGCTTGACTGTCTCTGTGCAAAACATTCATTCTGGCTGTTTCGTGCTTTGTCTTTTCACACATAACTATTACACTGCTAAATCTGTGTATTGTTGTGTGTGTGTGTGTGTTTCCCTTTACAGTATGTATATAACATTTAATGACCAAACCTCACTAGATGAAGCCACACCAACCACTAAAGACTCATTATGGTAAAACCAGGAACAAAATTCACATGCCACTACATGAACTCCTCTGTGGCCTCAACCCCTTTTTTTTCCCTTTCTCCTTGGGTTAGAAGCATTCATTGGAAGGGTGTGTGAGCTTGATCAGCAAGACTGGCCAGCAAGCCAGTTAATGTGTGTACCTCAGGTTACACACACCAGCTTAACACATACACTCAAAGTGTGTTTTCATCACTTACACATTTAAATACAAGGCAAGAGGCAACATTGCTCTACACATCACCCTCACCCACAGTTGCGCACAGACATACCTCCCTCAGCCACACGGACAACACTGAACAATGTACATGGTTATGTTGCTCTTACAGCCAGCTGCTGTGAGGAACTCTTTTTCCCACCTACCAAAATGTTTAAGGAAATTGGCCTGATTTCCTTACACAAGTACACAATGGACAAAGGGAACATGATTTAAAGAGGCTCAGTGCAATTTAGCTCATCATTCTTCTGAATAATTTCAACACTACTTAAATAAAGTGCCATGCATGATTAAATGTTGTTTAAGAACTGCGAGCAATTAAATTATTGATTATTTTTGGTTTCTACAGCATTGAAATATATTAATCTGACAATAAAACATTTCTATACACATTTTGTATAAGTTGTATAATGTTAGCAAATAGCTCCCTTCTTCGACATGCTCCCTGCTATAGAAAGCAAAATTGTTATTCTCCTCAAGTTGTGTTTCTTTGCACTCAGCCAAGCAGAATATTCACTGGCCTTTTAGCTCTGTTTTGGTCTTAACCAAATCCAGAGAAAATATATGGGTCAACAGCTACTTGCTAAACTTGTCAAGTTGATATGATAAACTTGCCAACATCAGTTGCTTTTTTACACTTTAGGAAATTACGAGGCAGCATTATCGCTCACTTGCAGTCATTCTCCTTTAGCTCTACCAACTCCTAAAAGTATATCTAGCTTTAGCTGCTAAAGTTGTTGTTGACCTGCCTTGTCACCAGTTTGGTGCTGAGCAGGCAGTGTGGAATGAGTTTTTGGAAAACTGTAAATGATGCTCTCAGAATAGTGTCTCTGAACCAGAAGAGGGAAGTTATGATCCAGAAAGCTAAATGATGATCCACATAGAACGCAGTGAAGTCAAGAGGAGCAGCAGATTACAGTGATGATTCTTTGTGAGTTCTTTGTTGGCAGAGTGAGACTTCTAAAATGAGTTGAAAATGACATTCACTGCCAATGTGCAAAACCTTCTGACTCAAATTTGCTTTAATTTCATAACCCTTCCCATCCACATGCACACACATACATAAAATAACTACGTGCTACGGCTAAAATAGCTTATTCTTGGTTGCACCACAGATGGCACACACACATACACCAGGGTAGATACATACTCCCACCATGTGCTGAGCTGCTTTCTTTTGACAGCATCTTCCAGTTTCACACAGGTCATCTTCCACGCTTCAGTTGCCCATGTTTTCACACCTGATTTCTGTTCTCCACACATGCGCACACACACGCACACTAGTTCCCCTTTGATAACTACATGTTCTCCAATATACAACAGGAAGTCACCGTGAAGTTCAGAGTAAAGCATCAAGCCAAGATAATTCACAATATGAAACTGAAACCTTCTGTTTTAACTGCCTGGCTGACTCAATTCTCCATCACTGCCGCTAACAGCGGACAGCTGTGGAATCTGGGATCAAAAGCAATGAAGTCAGACAATAACTACTGATCTTTTACAACGTCTTCAGATCTACAGTTTGCAGATGAAAAACAAGATCTGACCGCAATCCCAACCCCCCCGCAATGTTGTTAAAACACACTGATAAAGCTTAATAGAATTTCACCTCTGCATCAGAGAGAGTGAGCGGGGATGAGGGTCTTCTCCTCTTCAGTTCCACACACTTCCTCAGCTTGCAGATCTGGTGGCCAGTCCTGCGGTTCAGGCAGCAGCTGCACTGGCCACAGTTGATTTTTCTCAGGCATGGCTCACACACCCCACACCTGCTCCGCTTCTTCCGCTCTCTTTTCTGGCATTTCGGAGCAGCCAAAGAGGGAAAGCAGGCCCCCTCTGTGTCCCAGGCTCTGGGCAGAAGAGCAGGGCTGTGCTCTCCATACCCTGCCTCTGATTCAGTGTCAAACGAAAAAGAAGAGCGGGTACTCTCTGAGCTGCAGGACAATGTGGAGCTACTGTCCAGAGAAGGAGTCGAGATCTTTGGCACCGAGTCCGACTCTGTCACTGCTACTCCAAAAGTGACCTCGCCGGGGTTTGGTTTACACTCAGCTGTGACAGCATTTGTGCTTGACTGAGGAACTAACAGCAATGAAAGCGAAGTTGTCTCTTTCTGGCTGCGGTGCGCCAATGCCTCTGGATTGGATGCATTATCTTTGCTCTGCATCTCTGCTGGTGTGCAAGCTTGTCTTTCTCCCTGAGGAGAAGGGATTTCTGAGCTGTGGAGTTGTGGTTCTCCCTGGCTGGACTCCCTCAAGCTTCTATGTTTCAGGGAATCACTGTGGATAATAACCGGTGTGTTTCTTTTCACTAGAATAGTCTGCACTATCAGGGCAGTTTCAGGGACAGCTGAGGACCCTAGGAAATGCGGTTTAGCACCAAGACTGGTAGGTTGCAGGTCAGTCCTACCCTGGCTCAGAACGTCTAGTTCAAGTGCCTCTGAGGTGGAGGGGGCTTTGGTGGTATTTGAGGTAGCTGTGTTGGAGACTGGTAGCACACTTACAGCTGGTTCTGACTGTGCTGTCAGTTCATTGTTGAAATTAGGAGGATGTGGAGGTTGAGAGGGTGGAGTGCCAGGCTGGAGGTCAGTAGGACTGATGCATACATAATTCTCCTCTTCCTTTTTTCCTTGCCCTACTCCCTCACAGTTACCGATCCTCTCAGAAATCCTGTCTTCTACTTCCTCACACTCATTTTGTCTCTCAACTGCTTTCTCCTCCTTTAAACTCTCTCTTGTCTCGTGATTTATCCCCTCTTTTCTCTCTGTGACAACTGATCTTTCATCTGTCCTATTTTCTTTCAACTTCAACAAGTTACCTTCTCCTTGAATGATGGTACATGCATCATCTTGCTTATTATAGCTGGCAAAATGATCAAGCTCATTTCCAATGATGGATGAAGTGTCGTTTCCCTTACAGCAACCCTGCACCCCCGGTGAGCCGTTGCTCGTTAGCACGGATGGCTCACCGGGGCTGTCTTTGCTTTTGTCACTGTTGAGTTTTCGCTGCCCATCAACATCATCACCTGCAGGTTCCCAAGCAACACACTTCAAGTCGTCTTCACTGTTATGACTGATGTCGTTGTTGTCCTGCTGAGTTGTGGCACTGTCACATGTGCGCTCTACACAGTCCTCCGGTGTGTCGTTATACGGTGCTGAATCAGCTTTAAGTGGGCTGCCCTTCGTAGCACTTTGAACTCCCAGTCCTTGATCCTTGACATTGGCGTGATCTTCAAATTCAGACTTTAGAGACACTGGAAGGTTTTCTTCAACATCACAGGAGTCTAGTTTCTTTTTTTCCTCATCGTCGTCAGGTGCTGATATGCTGATGCTGGTGCTTGATGGCTGGTTTCTTGGGTTTCTGTGCTGTGATGCCGTGTGCCTTCCCACACCCCCCCTGCTGTTTCTCCTTCCTCTGGAAGGTTTAGAAAGCTCGCAGGGAGTAACAGACACCCGCGTTCCCCGCAGGGACGTCCTTCGCCCTGTGGGGGCTTGTAAGTCGCCACAGTGGTCAGGAAGATTGCTCAGCCGTCTAAGCCTTGCAGATCCTGTTACATTTATAGCATGGTTAACTCTGCCAGGGGCCCTCCCACAGCCCTGACCAGCAGGCCCACCAACCCCTCTTCCACGGGGACTTCGCCCCGACTGTGCCTGGGCTCTGGGTGTTGACCTTTTTGGTTCAGTGGGTGCTTTCTGGGTCCTCTCTATGGCTCTTCCTTGGGGTTTATTTGAGTTAAAAGTTTGCCTCTTGGTGCTGATCACTTTCTGGGCATTCTTTCTCTGAGCAGGTGTCTGTCTCCTTGCAGGTTTGGTAGTAGCAGGCATGGCTGAGGGTGTGCAGGAGAGGATTTCTGGCAGGCAGCATGGGAGCCAGGTGAATGTTTATCTTTTGTACAGCACACAAATTCTCTCTCTCTCTTCCTTTTTAGTATTTCACTGCATTGTAAATTAGGATGTTTTTCTTGATGTGTAATTGCAATGCATGACCTATAAAGACAAAGAAAACAAAAATAAAAACTAAATAAACAGACTAAGCACTTTAAGTTTTTTTTTTTCAGGTGATAACAAATACATTCAAAAACACAGGAAACGGTTTGATGATTGAAAACATGACAGCACTAAAAGCCCCAAATAAACCTTTGATTTGTCTGCTGGAAATGACACTTTTACCACGCCTGAAATATCTACTGGGACAAGCATATAATTTAGGTTAACGTCAATAAAGACGGTTCAAAGCATCTATAACATGGCTGAGTATTTAACCTTAAGAAACACTAAAACATAGAGAAGTATATAAAAACAGAGTAAGGCTTCCTGAGTGGCTGCAGCGGTTTAAATGGCAGCAGGTTGAGGAGTGGGTTCTGGCCGGAGGTCGGATCCTGTTTTCGTCTCTGGCGGAAGAGGGGGTTATTACCGTGTAAAAGACGCTCCTAACCGTCGCTGTTTATTATTATTATTTCTACACTTGACCGCTTTCATTTAAAGCGCCGCGTAAATATAACCATCACCGCCCGAAAGGCTCACTTTCCTACAGGTTGTTTAGTTTTCCTGCGAGTTTTTTTTTTTTTTTTAATCTCTTATTTATTTATTTACACGTTTACGGCTGGAATGCTTTACATACCAGAGAGAGAGAGACTGTTGCACTGTCTGAACTGCTAATAATACTCCGCTCCAGCGAGACAGCGAGACCTTGTATTGGTTTCCCTCCTCGGCAAATATAGACTGCTGGCAAGTTCAATCCTCTCACGACGATGACACATGGTAGAGGCGCCGACGTGAACGCAACATCGGCTCGCTTTGTCGGACCACCGTGTAGGTGTTTTTGCGGAGCACGACACCCGTTAAAATGTAAATCCCTTCTTATGTCAGTCCATCCAGGGCAGCCCCGCTCACTCTCCCTCCGCCAAACGCTCAGCCTCGGTCGGTCTCCGCTGGCCAGAGAGACTCGTCGTCGGCTCCGCAGGGGGAGCAGACAGCAAAACCTGGGATGGATCGTGAACGTCACTTGCCCTCAGTGATCCCGGCTCAGTGTGCTGGGAACTGTTTCAATCAAACATTCAGACACATCGTGTAATGTAAGATGAATATAATATAATAATTAATGCAGCATTTACTCTGTTCATTTATATTTTATCTCGGTTCAAATATTGCAGGATGTTATGTAAAAACTCCTATTATATTCTGGATAATACTTTTCTTGTTCTTTTTCTTTTCTTTTTGTTTGTTCTGTTGTGTTTTTTAATTTCCATCACTGCAGACTGAAGGAATTAATTTTTATATATATGAATTCCTTTATTATTAATAGATTTTGTATGATGCATGTCATTTCTAAATGTAATCTTTAAAAGTTGAACTGTGGTCCTATGAGATTACCAAATGAACCGTCTGTTGTATTTTTTTTTTTTTTGTTTTCCATTGAAATATGTCTTTGATTTGTTTCATGCGCAAAATATTTGTGTAATTCCCCTCATCTCCCTGGAACACAGGAAACTGGATTTATGCAATAAATATTTAATTGTCTCTTCTTCCTGATTACAAAAATCCTATTTTTTGTTGAGATTTACGAAGTGTTAGATGCATAATTATGTTATGACTAATTTTGTATTTCACTTTTAGAAAAAAACTTGTTGTGGTGGTTTTTAGTGCGTTTATAGGATTTAATCCTAAATCTAGTCTGATACATGGAAAATTTTAATGTGAAACCCCGCCCCCTTCTCTTACGTCACCCTGCGTCAAAAACCTGCGACTGCTGTCAGCCGTCAGTGGTCTGCGGACGAAGGACACCGAACTACTTCGGAAATGTTGAATGTGTGTCGGATTCATTCATAACTATTCTTCCTCCCAGAGTTTATTCAAGCTTAAACAGTGAAGGACGAGCTCCTGTTGGTGGCAGCAGCCTGAGTTCATGGTTAAGCTCCATGTTCACCACCCGACAGGAGCGAAGCCAGAGAAGAAGGAACACATTTGTTGATCAGATTTCATCATAGCCAGCTCCCACTTTGCTGTCTTTCCTCCTCAGACACCTTTCGTTATCTTGTGAGTAACATTTTTTTATTAGATAGCCACGTTGTCTCGACTGAATCTACCTACCAATAGTGGTGGGATGTAGTTAAATATATGTACACAAATGCTGCTAAAGCCAGTTTGAGGTTTTTGTATTTTTAAGCATTTAATGTATCCAGTCTCCAATTTGCTGCTTTTCCTTTTTTAAATCAGAGCAAACTTAATAATTTTGAGGTTTTACCATTGAGAGCAATCGAGGCATTATGTGTCAGTTTGATAAACAAGACATTTAATCATTGACAAATACGATAATCACAAGGTTGGTCCTTGTTGCCATTGGTTGAAGTGCCCAATAAAAGAGTCCAAAAATGACAAAAACAACTAGAGTAAGCTGCTGCCTGTAAAGTAATTTATCATTTACTCACAACAGGTAAGTAACATTTCAAAAGCAGAACTTGTACTTGTTCATTGATTTGAGATCATGGTGTTAGCAATTTAGCCTAAGATCTGGACACTTTCTCTGTCACTTAAGACATATGTCCCATTGCAAGTCTGGATTTATCTACCAGACTTAAAGAATCCAAATAAAAACGGACAACAGCTTGCTTGTAGATATACAGTATATGCCAGGAGAATGAATGTTGTGTCCTGTGTTGTCTTTATGATCGTGGTATTCTCCTAGTGACACATCTTTATTGTCTTTTTTTTTTCCCCCGCCACATTGCACAGCCATGGATGCAGCAGATTTCTGAGCAGAAAGGATGACATCACAGGCTGCGGTCTCCACACCTGCTGCAATAAGCAACACCCCCGCCCAGAAGGACTACTACTGGATTCGCTCCTTTGTAGCTGGAGGTAGGACTTTACTCATTGGTCTGAACCGTCACTTTCAGGTCTGTGATTATTCACTGCTGGTAGAATTTCACAGGTTCAAGTCTCTGTCTGCAGGACTGTGTCATTTTACCGAGAAGATAACCATCCTGGGTTCCTCTAGGAAAAATGTCATTACAGCTTTTATAAAAGAAAAATAAAGGTAAAATCTGTTTACCTGCAGGGCTTCAAAACAAATATATGTCTGGGTTATTTGCCACCATATTACTTTCTATCAATTAATGCTAGAAGCTTGGGCATTTGACGTATATAAAAAATCTGTTTTTCCAGTATTGTTCAATACCCACAGCAACAGTTTCCCTTATGCATCCTAAAAATGATGCCAACAACTTTTAACCCAGATGTTTAGTGATATGTGTATGAGTGTTATGTTTCTCTGTTTTCATTTAGGTGTAGCAGGATGCTGTGCCAAGACTACCATTGCTCCTCTAGACAGAGTCAAGATTCTTCTTCAAGGCCAGAACCCCCACTATAAACATCTAGGTAAAACATCAGCAGGCATAAATGGATAGCCACTAAACCTTTACACATCTATGCAGCATGAGTCGAAACCTCTGATCTTTCTTTACAGGAGTGTTTTCCACTCTTGGAGCTGTGCCAAAGAAAGAAGGCTTCCTTGGCTTGTACAAGGGAAATGGGGCAATGATGGTCAGGATATTCCCTTATGGAGCTATTCAGTTCATGGCCTTTGACAATTACAAAAAGGTGCAGTATGTGCTCATTGTTGAATAAGACTCTCTAATAGCAAAACTATAAAAATGAGTGCAGCCAAATCCAATAATATAGTTTGTTTAGGGGAATGTGATATGCTTTTGCTATATAGTCACATTTTGCAGTCGTTCGAGTGTAAAATTATATTTGTATTGGTGAACTTGTTGACCTTTTTTTCCTTTTGATGATCCTTTTACAGCTGCTAAATAAACAGATGGGTATCTCTGGACACATCCACCGCCTCATGGCAGGATCTATGGCAGGTACAAACTGATAAGGCCTGCTTTGTTCTGTCAGTGCCAACTGTATATCACTTACAATACTGGCAACTTCTTCTTATGATGTTTTTATTGGTTGTTAGCTGAGCACATGTTTTTGTTCCTTTTCAATCATTCATAGTCATACTAAACTTTCTCATAATGTGATAAATAATTCATTACCACAATGCAAGAGCCTTTTATTATATGTATTTAAATCTCGAGGAAAGTTACATAGGCTAACATCAGCATGAAGGACATTGAGAGTTTAGTAGATTTAGTAGCTATACTGTTATTCTCACAGAATCAGGACAAAGCATAACCTCAGTCACAACATGTGTCTTTTGTATCACATTTATTCTCATGCTGTGTGTCCTCAGGGATGACAGCAGTGATATGCACCTACCCTCTGGATGTGATCCGGGCTAGACTGGCCTTCCAGGTGAAAGGGGAGCATCGCTACACTGGAATTGCCAATGCCTTCCAAACTATCTACCTTAAGGTTATCTGCACGTGTTTAACTTCTTACACAAATAGCACTGTCTTCAGAAACACTGTAGCCTCCCATTAAAATGCATGAAAACCAAATACTTTGTGAGACTTTCTATCTAAGTTTGCCTGCAATGCCAATTTTTCTTTTTTTGTAAAGGAAGGGGGCGTTTTAGGCTTCTACAGGGGACTTACCCCAACACTTATTGGAATGGCTCCTTATGCAGGTGACTGATACAAGTCTTATTTTTAGATCCAGAGTCATTGTGCACACTGGTCTATTTGTTCCATTTGCTCAACCACTTTTTCTGCCCTCCTTTTTATCCATCAGGATTCTCATTCTTCACCTACGGCACCCTGAAGAGCCTCGGCCTAAAACATTTCCCAGAGCTGTTGGGACGCCCTTCCTCAGACAACCCTGATGTCCTCGTTCTGAAAACCCAAGTCAACCTGCTCTGTGGGGGGATGGCCGGTGCCATTGCTCAGACAATATCGTAAGTGCTGTAGACAGCACTGACATGTTCCAAGCGCGATACTTACATCAATAATGAGCTTGTGATTGGGATGTATTATTGATTGCATTGATTTATTGGTAGTCGATGGATCACGTGTTTCTCCTCACTAGGTACCCCTTGGATGTGGCTAGGAGAAGAATGCAGTTAGGAGCTGTGCTTCCTGACTCGGAGAAATGTGTGTAAGTAGCACTTATTTTCCTAATCTGCAGGTTGTCTTGCGAAAGAATCAATTGGTGGTCATGGCTGCTCTGAAGAAGTCATTAGAGCTTCAAAATGACAGAGCTGTTAAAAATGAACCTGTTTACAGCAGTTTCAGGCAAGTTGTTCTAAACTCTGCAATATGGGATCCTTAATAAATAATGTTTGGTCCCTGTTTCTCTCTGTTGCTAGGGAGTCATCAGAAAAAGCACAGGGAGCTCTGGAGATTTTAATATAAATCTTTTGGACATTAAGTGGGGAGTTTCCACTTGAAATAGTTGATTCCACATTTGGTTTTGTAACCAGAGCTTGATGGACCTGCTGCTTGTAAGTAAGGAGAAAACATTACATTAGGTGAAATGCCAAAGCCCAGAACTTTTAGGAATTGGAGTAGAAATTTAGGTTTAAAACTGCCAAAACTATCTGGATAGCACATACCATGATCACATGAGCTGAAGAGGAATGTGTAAAAAATAAACAGCAGCAGTTTTTTAATGGTTTTTCTATCATTCTCAGTAATGTATAATGTTTTGTGTCACATCTGAACAGATCGCTGCGCAAGACCCTGAAGTATGTGTATACAAAGTATGGGGTCAAGAAGGGATTGTACCGAGGCCTTTCTCTCAACTACATCCGCTGTGTCCCCTCACAAGCTGTGGCCTTCACCACCTATGAGTTCATGAAGCAGGTCCTCTATCTGAACTAGCCATTGTTTTTATAATATCTACCTGGAGTCATCCTCCATGCTTCCTTCAGAGTGATGCAACACTCACTCACTTCACCTTAAATCCTTCAATGTGGGAAATTTTTTCCTTGGGTTCCCTGAAGGCACCAACGAATGATCAGGTGTTCCATACCTGTACTGTTACTTTCCTTCTTACTTCCTACTCCTGCTACTCGCAACTTCTTAAGTGATGACTTACTCAACCATACAACATGTGGCTTAAATTTTACCAAATGCCCCATCAGTATCACCATGGATAGAGCAGGACAGTGGCTTCTTTGGTCTGGATCCTTTGCTCGGATTGCTTGGGGTGATGATGTGTTCTTAAAAATGTTGACAACAATAACAATCTGATTGTGTAGCAGCACTCACAGTGCATACAGACACAATCGCAGTCATCTCTTCCAGTTTAAAATGATCAAATTATCTTATTAACCATTGCTGTATTTCCACCAGTTTTTTTTCCAAAGCTCTGTGATATTCATTTGTTTTAATGGTATATCAGCCCGTAGCACATCAATCCTACCATTTCAGATTTTCTTTATTCTTTATCATGTCATCTTTTTACCGACGTGGCAGAAGGTAACTGAAATAACATAATCAGATGAGACATAATGTTTCGTTCATTTATGGCTTTGTGTGTGGTTACATTTGGGGTCCAGTTATGTAGGAGATAATTCTGTCTGTGTGTTTTTGCCTTTGTCTTCCTCACAAATCCAAGATTACACAAAACCTATTTCACCTGCAAGGTTTTCAGTTAATGGTAATGCATTTTATTGCCAAACCTTAAACAGAGCACTTACTAATCATAATTTGACTTACAGAAAAAACTTAACGTTATATTATTTTTAATTTATTATTATTTTTTTTATTAATCTGCTCTCAGATGTTTAGTATGCAGCTTTGATTATTATAATGAGTTATATGCATCCATGCTCAGCAGTAATCCGACTCAGGAGAAATTTGCACTTCATGACTGTAATGTTGTCTTTGTGTATTTATTAATTTAGCAATCTGTTGCCACTGGGTGGCAGTATCGAATATAAAATGAATTGTTTACCATTCGAACTGGAGACATCACTCATCACTCAACACTCACACATTTTTAGTTATCGCTTATCAAATAGTGTCATGTTTGTGTCCTTAAGCCTTTCTCTCTGTTTCGCCTAACCAAAGTAAGTTGTCGGATTGTGAGTATAACGTACACAGGATTTTTAACTAGAATGCTGTTTTCATTTATTGCCAGGCAGTCAGAACATTAGTCACTGAATGAAAGTGTTGTTTAATCACACACCATCAACTCAGCAACAGTTTTTATGTGAAGCCTCATTAGTTTTCTGTAAAGCATCTTCCCTTTTCAGCCTCTGTTGCCTTCGCTTTTGTTCACTGTCTTACTTCACCACAGTGATGGATGTTTTTTAGTGGTGTTTCTCAAACATGCTTCCTCATGCTGCCTCAGCTTGTAGATCTCTATGTGTATTTGTGAGAAACGATAAAGAGCAGATGTGTCAAAGCAGCATTTTCCAATGTTTTTGGCTTGCGACTGCCATAGTACAAACAAATATTGTCAGTTTCTTTTAGTTATTTTTCCTTTTTTAAAGAAAAATCCAATAATGTCCATTTGATCTAAACTTGTGAAGAGGGTGTGTTCAAGCTAAAGCTGAGGTGTAAACTGCTGCTTTCTCATATTGTGATCACTCAGGATCACTGTGTAACGCACTGGTGGTGCCCTGACCTGCAGGCTGGGGATCACTGCCTTAGAACATTGAAATATATCAACATTTGCACAGACTACTGAGCACTGAGAGCTGTTTATTGAAGAAGTAAGGAGTCAAAATGGCTTTGTTCCCCTCTAAAAACTAAACGGTCCCCAGTTGGATGGCTGCCAACCATCACCAAAACAAACAAACAAAAAAAGAAAAAAAAAAAGCCCGCATATAATGAGAGATGACCTCTTGCAGTCTTTTTTCATTATAACAGTTTATATGAACATTTTCCCTTGAAACCAAATTGTTCTTTCATCATAATTTTTCATGTTCAGCCTTGACGTGTTCTAATCTAATAAATTGAAATCATAGCTCTGAAAAGCTGGATGCGTGGTGTGTGAAGGTGGCGTTGAATAAAAGTCTGAAAACCTCCAAACCGATCATTCTCAAAAATTGCATTAAAGGCTTCTTCTAAATGAGAGACTTTTATATATCTCCATCAATTTTTCAAGTGTATGTAAGAATAAATGGACTTCAGTGGCTGACTGCGCCCACCTGCCAGGGCTTAAGAGTATAACCATACGCTCTGACTGGTAACAAGTAGTGACCGTCATTTGGGAAACAAAAATATAGTTCCAGTAACATTTCTGCTTTGTTATGTTCATCTACAGTACTGTCATTGACACAAGCTTTCTAATCCACTGCTCCTTTGATTTGTGTCCTATCAAAGGCTGCTACCATTCCACTTCTGTTCCTGCTGCTCACTGATACAGATAATTATGTAAGACAAGGATATCCAGATATTTATAGATTTGAAAGTATGTAATGTTTACTTCATCAGGCTCTGATTGATGTGACTGGGAAAGATAAAAATGGGTATCTCCATTGTTCAGTTTTATTTCCTTCTTGTACTTGTGATGTTTTGCCTGTCATGTTTTTTAGAAGCAGATATACATGACATGTTCTTAAAAGTTTTCCAAGTCTTGTGTCTTTTTTGGCTGTTGAATGTGGGCAACTATCCTATCTTCTTTTCTAACAGAATGACAAGGTGCATTTAATGTTTGTCATAATTTAAGAGAGTACAATATGATGCAGAAATAAGTAATGTCCATGTTCCCACTTTTCTATTCATACACACAGACCTATCAGTAATGATGTTCCAGCTTCACCTGAACACAGAGGAACTCTTGATTCATTTGCATTTATGTCTATGTACCAATGTTGGAATACACTACCTGTTTCTGACCAGTCGACCGCTCATTTGACTGGTAAATATGCTGTGATATGATATGAAGACATTACTCCGTTCATGTGGTCCTTGGTGTATTTTATTACCACATCATCAGTTGAAATTAATACAAATTACAATTTCATTTAGGTTATTTCTCAAAACACCCTCCTGTTGTTTGGACATAAAGAAAAGTTCTTTGGAAATAACATGACTCCTCCTGTTCACACTTTTCTGTCTGTACTTTGGACAAATCTAGAAAGGATGCTCATAATTTATTGTGGCTTCGCTTTCAGAGTAAAAGTGAATATCATCTGTGACTGAGGGGAGAGAACTTCTATGTTTCCTGCTCCGCCTTCTTCTGCTTGATGTCACAGTTTGTTGGGGTAATGCAGTTTTGAGCAACAAGGGACCTTCATCAAAATGTTAATGCAAAGTTTTGGTGGTTGGGAGTAGAACTATTTTCCTGCAGATTTCTTCTTCCTGAAAAGCTGTTTGGACATTTTTGGAGCCATGTTTTCTTACACTGTGACTATCGCCACAGGGAACCAGTGGTTTGCAGGGACAGACAACTACATCTACATTACACTGGTGGGCACGGAGCAGTGCAGTGAGAGAACGCTGCTTGACAAACCTCTGTACAATGACTTTGAGAGGGGAGCGGTAAGTGGTGTCACACTGCCATAAAGATGTATCTGTCATTTTTATCTTCTGCTGAAAGATGAGTATCAACTTCTTCAAAATTTAACAATTAATTCATTTATGTTATTGATCTTTGTAATATACGTACTCTGCACTATTCAGTATTGCAGAAATCTTCAGGGCTTGAAAGGTCTTAACTAATTTAACCGTCAAATTACAAATATCCCCTAAAGATCAGGTAAAAGTAAAGTTTATTTACATAGCACTACCCTAGATCATGCATTACACTGTTACAAAAAAAATGAAAATAATATCTGAAAATCTGAAAAATCAAAAGTAACATCCATTTAACATCTTTAAGACGTATACATTTAAAATTAAAATCTATTTTGAGTAACGGGAAAAAAATGAAGAAGGCAGCATCTTTGTTAAATTCACACATATTCTAACTTCCTCAAACTTTGCCGGTATTACACAAGTCAGACTCATTTGCACCTTTTTTACTCTTAAATTCACATCTAGTAATATGATGTACACTGAAAATTATCCTGTGGAAAATAAAACGATATAACCTTAAAATCTTAATATTTATCTATTTATCTAATCAATTTAACATGTGAAACCTGTGAAATCCATGTGTACACACTCCCTAATTTAGCTGCAAACTGAATTACAGGTGGATTCCTATGAAGTGAGGGTAGGGGAGGACCTGGGTGAGCTTGTGTTGCTGAAGATCGAGAAGAAGAAGTACTGGATGCACGATGACTGGTACTGCAAGTACATCACAGTGAAGAACCCATCTGGAGACTACGTGGAGTTCCCCTGTTTCCGCTGGCTGGTGGATGACAAAGAAGTGGTGTTGAGGGATGGACAAGGTAGTCGTGGGTTCATTGCCTTGTTAGTCTGCTGCACACAAACACAAACAAGCTCTGTTCCACATTTCACTTTGTCTTGTTCTTTCATAGCACATCTGCCTCAGGATGATAAATCCAGTGTGGTCAAACAGCACAGACAAAGAGAGCTTGATTTCAGGAGAAAAACCTACAGGTTAGTTCATTCCACACATCCACTCTGTCATTGTATTCATTGTTGTAGGAAGCTGAAGCAGCTCACTAATAAATCTGCTGTCCTTGATAGATGGAAGGAGTGGCAGCCAGGCTTTCCTATGAGCATTGATGCTAACCGACACAAGGATTTACCTCGGGACATCCAATTTGATAGTGAGAAAGGGGTGGATTTTGTCCTCAACTACAGTAAGGCGTGCGTGCTTCTTTTTTTAACAGCCTGCTTCAGTAAAGCTTGAACAGGTTTACATAGCTGTGATGTCAGCTGATGCCCCTCAGGCAAGGTCAGAGTACCTGCTCAGTATCTGATTGTGATGCTGTGTTCAAATGTTGAGCTTCAGCCTTTTCTGTAGCCACGGCTTTGTGGAAAAAGAGACATGTAAATGTTTGCCTATCACCACAGACATTTGCATTATGTTTTCATGTAAATGTGTGAACTCAAAGTTGGACACAATAATGCAAAACAGGTCCAAAGTACGTCTTTTTGGAGCAAGACTTATAGTATGTATGATAATGTCTGATAATGTGGCTGAGATGGAAAATGAGTCCTGTGATTTGCCATACGAGCCTCAGACGTGTCCGAATTTCTGCATTTTTGTGGATGGAACTTTGTTGAAGTAAATTTGCATTTAATGATGCCTCTTGCTTCAAAAAGGATAAATATGTATTAAGAACGATGTACTTTTCTTCTGCAGAATCCGTGTTAATTGCAGAATCTGATTTCACATATTTTGACCTGTTTTTGATGTGACTGATGATTATGATGATGATGATGAAGATGATAACGGTGGTAACGTTTCCAGAATAGAGAACCTGTTTGTGAACCAGTTTATGCACATGTTCCAGTCCTCCTGGAATGACTTTGCTGACTTTGAGAAGATCTTTGTGAAAATCAAAAACACAATCTCAGGTCATATATTGTTTTATTATTATTATTATTGTTGTTGTTGGTGTTTTTGTTGTAATTAACATATTTTTTTATTGTATTTACATCCAGAGTATGTGATGCAACACTGGAAGGAGGACTTCATGTTTGGGTATCAGTTTCTAAATGGCTGTAACCCCGTCATGATCCAAAAATGCACCAAACTTCCTAATAAGTTTCCCGTCACTCATGAGATGGTTTCTGTCAGTCTGGAGAGGGAGCTGACTCTGGAACAGGAAATAGAGGTAGAGCTGGTTTTGTCTCTTCAGCCTCAGTTTCTGAATTAAAAACTTTGGCTTAATTTTAACTGCTAATGGTACCTCAGCTGCCATCTTTAAAACAAATTGTACTTTAACTCTCCCTCCGATGCACCATGTAATGTTGTGGCTCCAGGCAGGTAACATCTACATAGTAGACTATGAGGTGTTAGAAGGCATCAGTCCGAACTGCACAGACCCGTGCACGCTGCAGTTCCTGGCAGCTCCCATTTGTCTCCTCTACAAGAATGCTCAGAAGAAGATCCTGCCCATAGCGATACAGGTACACTGACTGATGTTGAACGGCAGACGTTTTTTTGGTTACTTTATTTTCTTCTCCGGTTGGCATTTCACTCTGACTCCTCCCTCTCTTACAGCTTGGACAGACTCCAGGTAAAAACACCCCGATTTTCCTTCCCACTGATGGTCAGTACGATTGGCTGCTGGCGAAGATCTGGGTCCGCTCAGCTGATTTCCAGTATCACCAGACCATCACACACCTGCTGAGGACACACCTGATGACTGAGGTGTTTGCGATCGCCATGTACAGGCAGCTCCCTGCTGTTCACCCTGTTTATAAGGTAAAACTCCAACGGACTCGTTGGTAAATTGATCGATTGACTGACTTCTTATCTCACTGTCTGACACACCTTCTCCTTCTCCCAGCTGCTTATCCCACACATTCGTTTTACCATCGCCATCAACACCAAGGCCCGAGAGCAGCTTATCTGTGAGTGTGGCATCTTTGATAAGGTGAGTTTGCGAATGTAGAGAAAAGGAAAGCAGAAGTGTAAAGAAGATGAGGCTAAACAGTAACAGTATCTGATAAGATCTAATGAAAGAAAAAACAGAAGAGAGATGAGAGAGAACAGACAAAAAGGAGAAGAACCTTTCTTTAAATAGTCAGTAAATACATTCAAGCCAGAGATCAAAACAACAACCACTACACAGAGAAAATGATGCCACTTCTTCTCTGTCCTTGTCAAGGCAAACGCGACAGGTGGAGGCGGTCACGTCCAGCTGGTGCAGAAGGCCATGAAGTCTCTGACCTTCAGGTCTCTGTGCTTCCCCGATATGATCAAGTCCCGTGGCGTGGAAAGCAAGGAGGACCTGCCCACTTACTTCTATAGAGACGATGGCTTCAGGGTTTGGGAGGCGACAAAGAGGTGAGGGCCAACTGCTTTTGGAGAAGTTAACATGAAGACGTGTGAATGTGTGACAGATTTTCATACTGAGGGAAGTTGCAGAATTCTTTATTTCCTCTATACATGACCGCGTGTCCTATTTTCTTTCTGGCAGTTTTGTGTCTGATGTGGTGCATATTTATTACACCAGTGATGAGAAGTTACAGGGAGACGAGGAAGTCCAAGCCTTTGTTAAAGATGTGTGCAGCTTTGGGATGCAGGACTTCGATCACTGTGGTGGGTGCACATTACACACCTCTCTTTTTGTGTAATCAAAAATCAAACAAAGTAATGCAACAGTTTACCAATGTGTCGAGTTATTATTTTCATGGAGAGAAGCGGCTCACTCCTCTTTAATATTGCATTAGGATTTTCTGGAGAAGTCAGGTATGATAGCCAACAGACAGCATCACAAATTCAAATCAGCTCTGTCATAGATGAATAGTTTCAGGGTGAAGATTGATGGTGGTATTCACTGAGCTACACTGTTGTAAGACCCTTCCTGCATTTCACCATCACCTGAGTGCATGGTGCAAGGAGCGTCGACATAACAACACTTAAGTGGGGTTTTATCAGGATTTAAGTTCAGCATATTAACACAATCTTCCCACAATCTGTGCACAGAGTTTCCCAAGTCTGTGAAATCACGTGAGGAGCTGACAGAGTATCTCACCATCATCGTGTTCACCGCCTCAGCACAGCATGCAGCTGTCAACTTTGGACAGGTGAGATACAGTAAATAATAGTAGAATTAGTTGCACAAATAATTGTTAAAACTTAACGAGTAATTCTTAAAAAGATTAGATAGATTGTTAAGATAATTTCTACATTTGTGTGTGCGTGTGCTCTGTTGCACGCAGGAAGTCACTCTTGAATGAATTCGAAGTGCCACAGCAAAAGTCTGAATCCAGCTAAAGTAAAAGCACAGAAGCATTTTCAGAAAAAGAAATTATCCAAAGAAAGCATGTGGCTCTACATGACATAACATATCAATGCTTAAGCAGCATTTTAGTTTTGTTACTGACTTGGTTTTAACTTAGTATACAGTTCATATAGAGTTACATTCAGTTGCATGCTACAGTTGGGGCTGGGACAGGAAAGAGGAAATAAAGTACTACTGATGTTACCTGTTGGATAATTCCACTTCCATTCATGAACATTTGAGAATCATTCACAAGATGAACAATCTTTAATGATGCATAACTTCAATGATTTTTATGTAAAATCTTTTCTATAAATTAAGTACAGCCATGAGAGATGCAGTCCAGCCCATCTTCATCCTCTATCTTTGTCTACACTATACAGTATGATTGGTGTTCTTGGATCCCCAACGCTCCTTCAACCATGCGGAGGCCCCCTCCCACCCAGAAGGGTGTGACAGATGTGAACTTGATAATTGAGAGCCTTCCTGACCGAGGCCGTTCCAGCTGGCACCTGGGGGCCGTCTGGGCCCTCAGCCAGTACCAGGAGAACGAGGTAAGAAAGGGCAGTCGGTGTGCAAACACATGCAGACGGGTTTGTTTTTGAGTACCAGCCAAAACATTTCTAAGTTTGAAGTTTCCTTCTGCTTCAACATGCTTTTCTTTGGCCTCTCTCTGCAGCTGTACCTGGGCATGTATCCTGATGAGCATTTCATAGAGAAGTCAGTCAAAGCAGCCATGGACAAGTTCAGAAAGGAGCTGGCAGAAATAACCAGGTCCATCAAAAGGAGGAATGAAGGAAAGAAGCTGCCTTACCACAACATGTCCCCCGACAAAATCCCCAACAGTGTCGCTGTATGAGGAGTAAAACTTCTCTACTTCTGCTTCTGATGATGCTACTGAGCTGTCCAAATGTGCTGTTAGGAACCTCTCTGTCCTTTATGTGAGCAAAAAATGCAAATTAAAATGCTAAAACGTGTGAAGCTACAGTGTGCCTTCTATCTGCTCTGTTTTCAGAAGTGCAACCATTTTATTTCTCACCCTGGAAAACTAAGTTGCATTTCTGAAGTACACACTGAGAAAGAGACACAGCATTAAAAGTAACTTAATTTTTATTTGGTTCTTTTAAACTCTACATACTTTGTTCAAACATGGGAAATTAAACAGAAAACACATCATTATTCTTTTTTTAAAAACATAAGTACTTTACCAAATTCTTTACAGTTACTATTCCAAAGTAAATTCACAGACAAACTTGTGGAATGATTTCATAAGACAGGGGAACAGTCATATATGTTCAAGTCCAGTCAGTAGTAAACAAATGTAGCTTTATGCAAGTTACACTATTCCCAGACACGTTAAAATGAGAGTAAGCAGAAAAAGCCAGGCTGAGAAATTTGAAATGTCAAAATCAGTTCAT
The DNA here is from genome assembly GCA_034769265.1 of Remorina albescens. Taxonomy (NCBI): domain Eukaryota; kingdom Metazoa; phylum Chordata; class Actinopteri; order Carangiformes; family Echeneidae; genus Remorina; species Remorina albescens. Next base: position 9,270,852 of record CM068491.1, on the reverse strand, counting down.
GGGGATCAAGGTGCACAGAAACAAAGTGAGAAATAAAAAATAAACATGCCTGCTTAAAGGATCCTAAAATGGCATCTATCTACATCAGGACTACATCAAAACCTTAGTTTCAGACTTCACGAAAGGAGCCAGCTCCAAAAAGGAAAAAAAAAAAAGAAACAAAGAATTGAATGTCTAATTGTTCTGTTGCCTTTGTGCATTCAAATTCAAATGTGATGCTGTAATTATAACCTGCATATTCAAAACAAATTTCAGAAAGCTATTTAAAAAGCAGGAAGGAGGAGCAGATAGTCTCATTAAGCTTTTTACAATACTTTAGTTCAGCTGACATACTGAAGTGCAAAACAAAGAGGGAAAAAAAAAGCACAAAAGTATAAGAAAAGTGTAAGTTGCATAAAATTACTAATGAAAATGATTCTTCAGTGAACAAATTTTACTCTGTTTTCTTTTTAAAATAAATAAAACACAAAATTTTATACCCAGAGGACACCCTGGACATTAAACACCAGTACATAACTATAGAATAGAATAACAACAAAAGGGTAATTGCACTTTTATCTAATTGCACTGAGCCTTGTGGGTTTTGAAGTTTGAAGAAGAGAAGCTCCTCATTACTAGGTCTTAATCCAACTTGACACACACAACAACTCCCATGGCTCATATTATGTCTTAAAATTGTATTCGACGCCAGATCTCAAGTCGCTGTGGGGCATATACACAAGTAACACAAGTACAGTATGCACTGCTGCAAAAAAACGAAACAAAAAAAAACAAAACAAACCCAAACCAGAACAAAAGAGCGCTCATTTCACTTATTGCTGCTGCTGAGCAGTAACTGTGTAGTTTATATGTAGCTGGACCTTCGTTGTTCATATACGATACACTGATATCAAAGACAGATTTCAAAAATGGGTGTGTTGCTAGAATGGCTGTGAGGCTCAACATGAGCTCAGCACCACTGTGCTCCCACGTACACTAAAGCACTTACAATGACTGTAAGCCCCAAAAACAGAAAGTCCCCAGAAATCAGCTCCTGCCTACCTCAGACTGCACCTTCAGCTTCACACCAGCAGGAGACACTGCAGCCAGCTCAGCAGTGACTGAAGAGGCTGACTGCGAGTCTGTCAGCTAACAAGCAGATGGACGTATTGCATTGATTTTATTGCAAAATAATGACCTGTGATGAAAATGTTCCACTAATGTAAGAATACTGGAATAATGCAGTGACAGTATTCCAGCTGTGCTTCACTGTGCTTTTATTGGCTGGAAAAAAAGTGCAGGAACAACTTGATCTGATTTTAACCACAGCAGGCCAGAAGTGAGAAGAACACTCAGTCAAATGAATGGGAACATGCAGGCTGTCTTGTGATTAATACTAAAATAGACAACCTCCACCATGTGAAAGACTCCAGCAAGAAGAAACAAGACCCTTTCACTGAAACTGAGATTCTTACTCATCTGAAATGCCCAGTAATGACCCTATATGCCATGTTGAAACATCACGTCTGGCAGCTCAAACTCTGTGCTTAAGCGTGTTAACATGACTGCAGAGATGGAATGTTAGATGTGCCTTAATCATCCTTCACCTATGTTTTAATCCAAAATATTTATTCCGGATCAGACGATACACCGCCTGCACAGTGGGAATTACAGTAGGACAGACTGCAAATAGGCAGTGGTAGATTTCCAAAGGCATATCCCATGACTAAGCAAACAAATCAAAATATTAAAAACTGCACATATCACACTGTAAATACTGTCATTCGCATGATAGAAAAACACGAGCGACTTTGTTTATGCCCAGAGGATCTTGTTACGGACATGGAAATTACCTCGCAATTTCCTGTGACCAGTAAAAAAAAAAAGTTTTTTATTTATTTATTTTTTATTTGTTTTATTCATTTTTTAATCATTTTTTAAAAAGTTTACATTCTCAAAGCCTTCAGAAAGTTCATGTTGGGGTAAAGAAGTCATGTGGCTGGATTCCCCATTATCTGCATGTTAATATGGGTCTGACATGTTATAGTCAAAACTCATCTTTCAAATGTTTCTTTCAGCATAATTCCATTTTTTTACCCCACTTCCTTTTTTGTCATCCATGGGAGGGTTTATATCGATGGGAGTATATGCATATGAAGAAATGCAATGTCAAATAAATCAGGAAACCAGGATTTCCAAGTTTGTTTGAGTGTGCTTTCCCCCATGTACAACATATAAGACTCAATTCATATTGAAAAAAGGAGGGGAGCTAGAGAGAGGGAACTAAAAAACAAAAGTGCTTCGATGCATGTCCAGATCAAGGCCTGGTTGGATCCAGACCATCATGGACTTTGAACGACCACAGCAACAGAAATGGCAGTGGCTGGAATGTTCCAGAGATCCGATGTTCAGCGCTACATACTGATCCGTGGAAGGCTAGCCCAAAACTCACAGGAGATAAAAACAAACATATCCACCAAACCACGCATCAGAGATGTGTACACCTCTAGGGCCGTTTGTGAGTCCATTTGTCTCAGTCCTGCACTCCCAGAGGTGTACATACAAAACTGTGTGTGTGTGTGTGTGTGTGTGTGTGTGTGTGTGTGTGTGTGTGTATGTGTGTGTTGTGGTGTGCTCCAGGCCTCTTCAGACATTTACAGAAGTCAGTGAAAAAAGTCCAGTCCTAGGGGAGGAGGGGTGGGGTGTGATCAGAGGGATGTGACAGAAAACATTAGTCTGCGTCTGTCTGTTTCTGTGGTTTTGGGAGCATCTAAAGACCAGAAGAGGACCGTGTGTCAGTATGTGATCACATGGGGCGGGGGGCATTTGGTCATTCCTCAGTCACTGTGTGTGTGTTTGTGTGGTAGGAAAAACCTCAGTGGTCAGACATGGAGCACATCCATACTGTAGTCCTCTGTCTCTGTGTACTGCGAGGAGTTTGTGTCCGACTGGGTGGGGGCCAACGCCTCCTTGTTCTCCAGGCTCGGCTCCATGAGAGGGGGCTTCTCCAGCGCCAGCTTTTTACACGTTTCTGGCCGATTCTGGACGTATATGACCCGGTTGTAGGCCTTGAGTCTCCTCCATAGATGGATGTAGACTTTGCACTGGACATACATGAACACCAGTCCGCCTGTGAAGCCGATGGCCACTACCACCAGTTTGGTCCAGAAAGGCCATTCCAGGATCCCTGAGGGACAGAGAAGAGACACAAAAGAAGCATGTGTGCAAATCAGATACACAGCAGTGCACAAAAATAAAGAACAACAAATACTGTCAATTAAAAGTGTCCAGTTCATGTACTTAAAGTCCAGGACGTCACAAATCAAAATGCAGCACAAGCACAAAAACAGGAAGGAAAAGAAAGGCTGAAAAAGCTGCTGAGAGTATAACAGATACTTTAGTCAGTCGTTCGAACGTTCAACCTTGAACTACTCTCTGCTTTAACAAGGAAGGTATACAGCTGGGCAAACTACTGGGCAAAAACTGCACATGTTGCATGGAGGACAGATGGACAGGGAAGTAGTTCAATGGGCCGTTTCAAAAAAGCAGACTAATGGACCACACTGATTTTGCAAAGCGTGTACTGTATACATTACATTACTGCAGACACTTTCCAGGCAGACTTGAAATTTATACTTATATGAAAATCTGGTTTGCATATATTTTGGTCAACTAATTAATGTGTGGCACTGCAGTGCTGGCTGGGCCATAGGATGTATTTCGATGTATTTCGTATTGTGTATACTTCAGAAGCTGTCCCTTTGAAATTATAACTCCCAGCTGGTTCTGCCAACCACTGATACATTTCTGACTTTATTTTCAGGAATATGCTCTGTGAGGTGTATATCTACAGCATAATATAGAATTACATATCATGCATATTTCTAATGCAGTGCAGACTTTTAAATAAAATAAAGAAATAAGTCAATTGAGTCGGATATATAGTGTTCATATTGCATTCTCTTAAATTAAGTCATAAATATATAAAATAATATGTCACAAAAAAATAAAACAAACGGCTTAAAAAGTGGGAGCAACAACACTAAAGTAAACTCAAACACCGCAGCAGACATTACAAAATGATTAACAGAAATGTGCACTATAAAATATAAAAATATATATAAAAATAATTTCTATGTAAAAATATTAAGCTGGACTGCACGCCATCAACCCTTTCATGGGGGCTATTACATTTCAGGTAAACTGGATGGAGGAAATACTCACAATTGACTGTTAAATCCTACTTGGATGATAAATGTATGGAACAAAATGCAAAAACGCCTGATAATATGGAAGGAACTAACGCAACTACAGTTCGAACTACACTTCAGTAGGACGCCCATCAGGTGCTTACTTTAATGTGTCGGCTTAATGGCTGTAACTAAATTCATTTGAAAATAAATAAATTAAATGATTAATTTTTAAGGCAGATCAGCCAGCTGAACCAGTGTAGCCGTTTCCTCTTATGAGCTGAATATTAATATGAAATTTGTCCTAATTAAGCCACAAAGTATAACAGAGAAAAAAGTATTTGCAGTGTTCCTCGACTGTGTGTCTGAGAGTAACCATTAGGTTGGAACAGTCAGTGAGGTAGTAAGCTGGTGGTAATATAACCAGCCTGGTGATAAAGTACACTTTCTACCTTGAGAAACTGTATTTTTAGGGAAGGGAAGTGGTGTAGAGTGCGGTTGGAGAAGAACAGGATACAGCTGACTGAAAGGCTGACAGGGAAAACACAATTTGAAAGTCAAAAGGTCAAACTTGAAATTTTTACCTGGAATTCTTCCGGCTGCATGAGTAAAGAGAGTGTAAGTATCAAGTATTACCAAGGACAAAAACAGATTGAAAGAAAAGGCAAAGCCAGACATTGAAGTCAAATATTACAGCTGCAATTCATCATGAAATCATACACATTAAATCTGCTTCACAAATTACAGAAGACAATTAAATACATTTCAAGGTGCATTTCATTTAATCTGGAAGAAAAGTCAGAGAAAAGATAACTGTGGTTCTGTGTGACTTGGCAGAGTACAGCCAGTACTGGTGAGGAGCTATTTGGCACCATTATGGTGATTGAACCTGACAGGCCTCAGGGACTCTAACAAGTCTGAATCATCAGGTTGTGCTGAACAGGCACAGCCTGCTCTTCCATCTGCACACCGTCTAAGAGGCACCAAATGTGCCAGAAAGAAATGAGTGGCAGCAGACGACATGCCACAGGATGTTACAAAAGGTCACAATTTAAGCTGCCTCCTCCATTTTTAGTCTCTTCATAACTTTGTGCTTCTGACCCCTTTGGTCAGGATGAATGTGGGTGGTCACTTGATAACCCTTGTCTTTTTTTTCTTTTAATTTCTATTCTATTCTTTAAAAGATCATAATGCCCTGCTTTGTGTGTGCTGGACTATTGCCTATAGTTTTTACATCCCACAGTTGGCACCAGCTCCACGTTGGCACATGGATATAATTTTACAAAAAATGGTGACAAAATCTGTAAGCTTATCATGGGCCAAAGCAGACTTTTTCCACCAGGAAATCGAACAAACACAGGCTGTGAGGTCAGCAAAAAGGGCCCACACAAAACTCTTTAAAGAGTTTTTGGAAATACATTGAAGACCACAGAAAGATCTGCGGTTTGCAGGAAATAGCCTGGCACATATTACTCTTTGGTAAAACCACACAATTTCAACACTACAGATATAATGTGTTAATTAGTCAGCGTTAGTGGTGCTGGCAGGCAGGTTTGAATACATTTAAACAGAGGCAGGAACCAAACTAGCACTTTTCTTTATGCTAAGCTAAGCTAACCAGCTACTAGCTTGGTATTCAGTATGAATCAGAAGCAGTGCCAATCTTTATCTAATACGTTGGGGGGGGAAAGCAAATATATGGTTGTGTGGGTTGGACATTTATATTTGAGCCACTGTGATGACTCTGCCACAAAGATGCAACAAACCAGAAAAGTACCACAGCTACTGCAGCATGGCTGCTAGAGATTGAGCTTTGCTTTGTGTAACACACATCAGTCCTAATAACCTGCACAGTCATAAAAATCCTTAATCCTCGTGAAGTCAATTTCTTTCCTTTAACAATGAGATAACACTAACGCTCAGAGCGCAAACACACACAGACACACACACAAACGACTGATCTAACCTCATTTAAATAGTAACTGTGAAAGTCACCACTTTGCAATAATAACCTCTCTAAGAATTTCAATGTGAAACGGGATCTAAAACGGATGAAAGCAAACACTATATCGGTTTTTTTAAATCACTTTTTCCTGTATGGATGGCAGGTATCAAATCAGAAAACTTCTCCACATTTGTTCTTTCTACACTGTGACTTTTATGCCCACTGAGCTTCAGCAAGTGATTTACGCCCACGTACATTCCAATGATAGAGAATATTTCACACTATTCACACTGACTACTCATAGCAGTAAAATAACACTACATTTGTCCAGATTTGTCATTAAAATGCATGAATGACTTGGAGACAGTGATGGATTGTGGATGAATGGATGAACATAAAACTATATCTAGCATCAGACAATGTTTGTGTGTTAATTATTATGTGTACATTTGTCCAAGAGTCCAAGGCTGTGCTTACCTTGTCTGATTTCATCGGCTGTTCTGTCGATGAGAACATAGAGCGACCAAACCACGCAGGTGATGGCGATGACGTGGAAAGTGACCGAACACATGATCTTCCTTCTCTCACTTGCTGTCATCTGTAACTTCTCCCACTATCAAAAGAGGCACAAATAATATATTTCATTCAGAAAGTTAATGCTTTCACTGTTGGCTCTGTTGACCATTTTCTTTATAGTGAGCTAAATATATTTTATGCTGAGCAGTCGGCTCCTGTGGTCAGGATCCAATGCTACATACAACTTCCTGGCAGGGTGATAGAAAAGAACAGCTCAGAACACACAAAGGCCAGCTACCCTTCTGCCTGCCAGCAGCCTCGGTTAACATAGTGTAGTACCTTGTCCATGGCTGGCTACACATAAGAGGAAACCAGCCAAACAAGGAAAACACAAAATACATAATCTAAATCCAAGCTGGCAAGACTCTCCAAAAATTTAAATGCATTACTTATGTGTGGATTGATGAAATGGCCTGATTGCAGGGTAACTTGACAAGAAATGGGTATAAGATGAAACTGAGAACACTTCATACCAAGACAAACATCCTCATCTCATCTCCAATTTCTCTGCACACTATCAAGAGCAACTTCAATGTTGAGCAATGGGATTCAAAAGCTATTAACAGTGGCGCATTCGTTGAAGGCCTTTTGTGCAGCTAATGAAGGGCGGAAAAATTTTAATTAGAGTGTCCTGCTATCTCGAGGCCACAGAGATTGATAAGAGCCTTTAACAGAAACGCTCTGCCTCTAAAAGTTTCCGCTCATGAATGCAGCTTCAAAGTTCGATCTCAAGCTTGTGTTATCTGCCTGACAAATTAGAGACAGCTTTTGCATTTTCAGCCTCATAAAAAAGAGCTGGAAATTAATAACCGAGACTGAGCTAACAAATATGATCATTAGTTGAAATGATGTCCCATTTTGGACAGATATGTACACATACAAACTGTGGCTTACCTTGCGCAGCGGTTTCAGCTTGGTCTCCATGATGAACTCATATTTACAGAGCTCACAGCAGCGTGTGTCAGAGCTCTTGATCCACTGCTGTAGACAGGCCTGGTGGACGAAGCGCAGGCTCCCCGTGCAGTGGCATGGTGTGATCAGAGGACTCTCGTCATCCCCTTCACAGTGACAAATCCTACGAGAACCAAAGAATACAATCAACATGAAGCGGAAGTAAAAGACATCTGTGAGATGGAAGAAGGAAAGATCAAAAAGAGAAAAGTTGGCAGACAAAGCTGACAGATATTTCCTCAAACTTGGATTTTGGAGGATATATGTCAGCAAATTTGTTTAGAAAATGCTAACGCTCATCCAGACGTTGCAGATAGACGGATAGAATACATGGCAAAGTGGAATATAATTCCCAAATATAAAAACATTTTAACACCCTGAACACAGAGTGACTAGTTGTCAGTAAACCATATCCAGATAAACTAAGGTGATTCATTTGCAAATCAAAGTGAATTTTTCAAAAAATAATCTTTCATGCTCTTGTGATGTTGCAGAACAAAATTGAACTGAGAATTGAATTGAGGAAGTCGATTTCTCAGATGTGCTACAGGTGATGCAGCAGCACACTTGGTTTCAGCATTGGCGCAGCAGATACAAGTCACCTGGAATGACAAATAAATCAGGTGGACAAATACAAAAAGAGCAGACCAACGGCTCTCCTGAATGAATTCTGCACTGAATAGGCCATAGAATATAGGCCATTGCATTTATTTTTATTTTAGTTTATTTTCAAAAATTCAACTTTCAGTGTTTTGTTTGCATTGCTCAACTACAGAACAGCCCTGAGTTTGGAATCATTGCAAACCAAAACAATTTTTTAAAGCTTCTCAAATTGGTTTTTTGCTGCAATTCTACTACATGCACATCCAATTTAACATAGGTGAATGCAATATAATACTCAGCCTCTGTACATGAGACTTTTCTGAGGTATTCCGAACAAAGCTGGAACATTTTTTTTTAGGTCCGTGCTACATCTGAGGACTGTGGGAGAAGATAAAAGGTCCCCCAATCTCGTTCCTCAGATTACACATCTCAGACTCTATATGAGTCTGAGATGTGTAATCTAAGGTCTGAGGATAGCAGCTATTAGTCACTCTAAACAAAGAAGGAGTGTATTTGTCTGAGTCTGCATATTCGGTGTAAGTGAGAGTTTGTCTGTGCGTCTGATGCTGAAAGAGATTGTATGAGAATCCAGATTATACACAAATTTACACAGGTAAATCAGTCAGTCTGCCAAAACTGTGAGTCCCAGCAGTAAAGGACAAAATGACGGGTTGAATTTAAGACAGTATCACAAGTTTACACCTGACACAGAGGAGGAGGGAGCTGAAGTCATTATAATCTCAGAATTTAATGTCAGAGCGTTGACCTTGTTGTTGCTGTTAAGATCAGCACTGAGTCCTCAGTGAATGAGCAATAAACCCAAAAATCAGCTAGTGCTGGTTTCACCACAGAACAACTTTAATGAAAGGTCAGGCTTATGTTTCTGGCTTTACCAACAACAGTCATAAAGGGAGAAAATCTGTGGTGCAGGATAAAGTCCACATGATTTCCCTGCATAGGTTTCATAGATAAACGAAGGAGCTATACTTCAAATCCTTTTTTTTCCTGCCCAATTTCAAACAGGAGTGTTGTCTATGTTTTCCCCAGAGTGAGGTGCAGAGAGCGGTGGCAGCACTCTCTAGGGAAGAAACAAGTAAACAAAGTATAGGAAAAAAAAGGACGAGAGAGGGAGAGAATAGAGCAGGGATATCAAGCAGGATTCTTCCTGGTACAGGGGAGGACGAGAACACACGAAGACCCACATACACACTCTCATGTGCCCACACATTAGAAAGTGCATGAGATGTTAACGTCTATTTCCAGACTTAACTGATCTGTCCACAGCGTTACAAGATTAAAAGCCAAAGTGAGTGAAGGAGGATAAAAATAAGTCTTTTGTACAGATTTCTCAAACAGGGGAGGAGGAGGAGGGAGTACAGTGGGGACTGAGGGATTAAAGGATAGACGAGGCATAATTAACAGAAGAGGCTTTTTCCCTGTTGGTTATAGCCAGGCTTTTTTGTCTGTGTTTGTTTGCATGGATTGTAAAATGAACTGCAAATTCCCATTCAACACATACTGTCCAGTATTCATATTTCAATTAAGAATTTTTTTTAAATAAAATAATGAGTCTACGGAGCTGGATTCCCGTTCAGAGCTCATATCAAAAGCTAGTCAGATTTAACAAATCATTCTAATTTCTATGTGGATTGGTTATAAGCGTGGGAGGGGATGACAGTAGAAAAATCCCAACACCTCCAAATTGAGCCATAGTGGAAATAAAACGATATACAAACAACACGAAAATGTTCCTATGTCAAGAAATGTATATTTTTCCACAGACTACTTTCGACAACGTGAGTTGTGTATATATTAACTATACTGCTATAAAGATTAAGATCCCACAAACAGAGCACATAATTTGTCATCCAAACATATGAACATAAAAATCTCTCAAATGTACAAAATTATCTCTCAATCTGTGACAGCAACAGCACATTCCAAGGACTGCAAGGCATGTGAGGGAAGGGAAAATTTAATTTGCATCACTTATGCAGCCAAAACACTCCCTGTTTAACAGTAATTTTGAGATAGAACATGCACTTTTGGAGTATTGTGAGAAGAAAAACAGAGTTGGGAAATCACAAGCAGCACAAGCTGAGAGGGAAACAAGCTCGGCAGCATTACAGCCCTGGCATTTGCTTTCTTCCTGTTCTCACTTGTCTGCTTCAACATACTATTCCCCCATGGCATTCAGATCTTTGTAGTCCAGTCAGTATGCTGCTTTAAAATCCCCTCCCTTCTCCTGTCATCATCCTGAAATGTTTATACATTTGTCATCAAATAAATTCTTTAGCCACAATCATTTTTTTTCTTTTTACTGCTAAATAGCTTTTCTCAGGGGTGGAATGGAGTGTAGTGTTGCATCTGCAATGTTTAGTTTTGTTTTTAGTCTCAACAGTTTCAGTTGTACACTCTGCTAGAGACACATTGATCATAAAAAAAAAAAATCCTTAGAAGAAGCTTATTTTTTGGAGGAATGTTAAGGAATCACAGACTGGTTGGTGTATACTGCATATGTAAAACCCAAAGGAGGTTTTAAATTTTAGGGGCTGATATGTTTTTGCTTTCTGCAGCTCTCCACTAGTACGCACAGGAGAATGAAAAAGGCTGGTAATGCAAATGTGTACGTCAAGCAAGCCATAAAGATACGAATAAGAGAAGAAGAGGTAATTCAAAGGAAAGAAACCTGATATAATTGCCATTTACTTCAAAGAAAGTGTTTTTCTGCCTCACCGCTGATCACCAGGTGCAGCAGCCATGTGTCAGGAAACATAAAGCATCATTTAAAAAGCAGGTGAGAAGATAAATCCTAGCTGTTGCAAATACTAATCCAAGTGCTACAGGCTTTAGAAATAATCAGAGAGATCACTTTTGGAAAAGGTTTATGAGCAAGTTAATGCATTCGATATGTTTGCTACAATACCCACAATGCATTTTGGTGAGAATAGCTGAATGCGAATTAAATGTTTGTGGTTAAATTGTGACATTTCTGATTAGAAAAAGGCCCCGGTCATTCCTCAGCAGACTTTCAAACATTTCAGTCTGAAATGTTGTCAATACAAGTGCTGGCAAATAATTGATGTTCTATTCATCTGTGAAAAACAAGAAGCCACGCCAACACAAACACGCTCTGTAACAGGTGAGGTCAGCCTCGGTGCTCAGCTCACGTTTTAAGCCACCTGACAGAAAGCTGGCACAACACACATGTGTTTGTGTGTGTGTGGAATCCGAGACTATGCAAACTATTTGAAGCCAATAATCTCCCGTCTGATCTCGGGCCTTCACCTTTCCAATTCTGAGCTCGTGTTTCTCCGTCAGCCCACAGCTGACGTGTAAGATGTTGAATTTGGAACAGAGCACATGCTGAGCCCACAGCTGAGAAGACATTAAAATGAGATTTATTTAATTCACATTTTTGCTGTGTTCTAGGCTTAACTCAGTGCAGTATTGAGAAACAGATACTCTAACCCAAAAGGGCACAATGTGGCTTATTAAGGATTCAAAATTCCTTTTCTTTGTAAGGGCTACATGCTACTCTGTCCTTCTATCAAGGCCTCGCTTGTCAAATGAATGTTGTGAAAAAGACAGAACATCAGACAGAAGCCATTGGTCCACCACCCTTTATTTTACCTGACCTGCCTCTGTCCCCCCACATTTATCAGGTGTACACAGACACACAGACACACACACACTCCATTCCCCAATACTATGAAATTTTCTTTGCTAACTTCTGCTCCTCTATATTTTCCTTAATATTTCTATTGCCCTTGTTCCTGCCTTTACTACAAGACTTGAAGCTTATGGGCAAAATCAATCAAATTTCAGCAGCCCATGTAAGACACTTTAGGGCCTCATCGATCTGGAAACCATGAAATATTATTTACAAAACTCAACTTGACAGCGTAGACAAAAACATGACAGGGCACTGAGCTAACAGTGAAACAAAATGAATTGGTGTGAAATTAAATGGAGCCACATTTTTACTTCTCACACACACACACACACACACACACACACACACACCCGAGGGGCTGAATCAGGACAGCTGAGGACGAGGTATATGGTGTAGCAGTGTGTGTAAACTGAAGCAACTCTATGTTAGGTTCTCCTGATCTGCAGGTCCGGTCCAAGTGGGGATTCTGAGGAAAATACAGCTGCTGATTGCTGGGTAGTTACACTACAGGATGAGAAGCTCTCCACTACTCCACAGGGCTGTGGGGTTCACTGCCACGTTAACAGTATAGGGGTGGTCTGCGCTCTACCAAGTCACTGTAAGGGTGGGTGCAGATAATACCATCCAGACAGTCACCCACCTGCAGCAGTCCCCAGATAAGGAATAGGGTGATAGTGGACCAGTTTTCTCTGACAAAGGGGATGGGCAGCAGTCCAAGTCACTGTCCTCATCCATATAGCACAGGGGGGCTAGAAGACCACCTGGCCCAACCACTGTGACTGTATCTGGGGTTGCCTGTTGGATTGTTCCTTTAGGAGCTGAACAGGACCTGTCCTCCTCAAACACGTCATCATCTCCCAGTAGATCCTCAGGAAACCCTGACTCGCTGCCTTCCAGCAGGGCACTAGAGGACTTGGTGATGTGGAGGTGAGAGGCATAGCTGCCCAGCTCAGAGCACTGCAGACTGGCCGAAGTGGAGGATCGAGAGAAGGGGAGGAGGAGACGGAGAAAATTGGCGCTTGGAGAGTGATGCGGGTGGAGGTGGGTGTTAGGGTTAGAGCTGGAGAGAAAAAAAGAAGGAGGAGGAGGAGGGCCAATGGGGGCAGGGTCACGTGGAAAACAATTGGTGGGAGGGATGCCCAACATGTATTTGTAGTTGTTGGTGAGGGAGGGGACAAGGTGGGGGTTGTTGCGTGTTGAGAAGGCTGAATTTGGGTGCTTTTGTGCGGGCGCTCCAAGCTGCTTGCCATCAAGTGTGTGAGCCTTTTGATCCAAGCTGGGTGGCTGAGCAGGTTCAGGCTTCAGCTCCAGCTCTCCCTCAGAGCAGGTGCGGTCTATAAAGCGCAGGCCACGACAGAGACTGTCCACGCGCTGGCCAACATCATTCAGAGACACAGAAAACTTGAGGGAGCCATTGGGCCGGATGTTGACAGAGGACGGGCGGAGCAGAGAGAGACGGTCTCGTTGTTTAATGTGTTTGGAGGCTGGTAGGGCGTCTGCGCAGAGGGTGGTCACTGAAAAGCCTCCTGAACCTTGGCAGCTTTTACCATTAGAATTCAACAGTAGGACTGTGGTCTGCTTCTGACAGTCCTGATCCTGAATGCTGGTGTGAAAGTGTTTGTGCATGTGTGTTTATGAAAGGAATGTGTGAAACAACAGTGGCCAAGCACAGCAGGAGAAGGAACAGGAAAGGGCAAAAGAGAGAAATGGGAAAGCACGTCATGCATTTGAAATCAAAGGAATTTGAATAAAAGGAGATAAAAGGTTTTGGAAGCTGCCGTAAAAATACCAAAGACTGGATGACCCATGTTACAATCACATCCATTTTAAAGCATATTACTCCATTACACCACACAGTCATACTTTGTCACTTAAAGGTTAAACCAACAACACCCACTGATAAGATCCTTTACTAATCAATAACGGGCTGATAAATCGGGCAAATTTATTGACCTCAAGTGTTTATATCATTCACTGGCAATGAGAGTGAAATGAGATTAAAGTGGTTTGTACCTGCAGATGTCCTGACTGGAGGGGGAAACTGATGTCCTCGAGAAACTGCATGGAGCATTGACAGAAGTTGGGCTCCCCGCCTGAGGAACAAAATAAATGCACAAAACACAGCAGCTTAGGATAGACAATGTAATAATGAGATGTCTAGGTGAAACCCTCAGGCTAAATAACTACTGTATCATTTAACAAACAGAATCAAATCATAGCCTGAAAGATCTTTTGTGGTGGTCAGCACCTAAATCAGATCTTAACAAAAAGATTAAAAACATGTCACCCTGATGCACGGGATGATGAAACGGAAAACCACAATACTGGCAGTAAATCTATCTGGTTAAAGGAGTGCCTGGCAATATCTGCTTAAGCAAAACAGGGCTATCATGCAGTAAGGAAGGCCGAGTGAGCGAGAAAAGCACAGCTGGGGGTGAAGGCTGTACAGCGGTTCAACCTCCACAGAGAGCTTCTGAACAGATGCACTTGCCTGCACAAGACTATTAAATAATAAAAAGCCTTTATTCATTTTACCAAAATGAGATGGCAAAGATATTTAAAATATATTTTTAAAGTTCAAAGGAAACTTTTGGTTTATATCCATTTAAGTTTCATTTCAGAAGTTTTGGAAATAATTTCTTTGGTCACATCGTGCTTTTTTTTTTTTTTTTTTACTTGTCTTGTGTTCCAATTTGGGAGTAATTCAGCCAGCAAGAGTGGCTTTTCAGTTTACCTGCAGATTAGTTGTCATTTGTGTAGTTGTTTTAGAAGGAAGCATTGATGCAAGAAAATCCTGATGTCTCCAATTTGGTAGAACAAATCAGATGCTGTCAGGAACATTTTTTCTCCACTCAGCCTGATGCTCACAGAAACCGTGCCCATGGTTGATTATGTGATTGGCTGACAAACAGGTTTTTTGCAGTGTTTTCCATTTTCAGGCTTCTGAAGTTAAAATGGTTACACACACACACACACACACCCAGGTATCATTATCCATAGGAATAATGGCCAAAACTATACAAAATTTGCAATAAATCACAATATTCCTTTGACAGAATAATTTGACTGGAGGGGACCAAAGGTTTCTAAACCATACTTATTACGGTAATTTTTCATTTTCAACATTTCATACTTGGTGCCTACTAAAATAAATTCCCGTGCTTAAATGTAGCCGGACTAGGTGTCTTTCCCTCTGCTTCCAGTCTTCATATGCTATGATAAGATAATCAAAGTCTATCTAGTTCTAATTCCATATTGAAGCGAGTGATATCACGTCCATGTTTACACACCAATTCACAAGAAGAAAATGAATTAACATATTTCCTAAATCTCAGAATCCCATCAACTAAACATCCCGCAGCTCTTACACAGTGACAGCTAGAGACTGGGCAGGGAACAGAACAGCATCAGATAGGATCTGGGTTGCTAATGTAAAGATAAAGGGGCCTTGGAAATTTCAACTAAGAAACTAATTACCTATTGATCTCACTTCTAACTAAGGGGAAATTTATAGCTCACTGCCTGTCACCGATCAATAGGAAACTCAATGCCCAGCTTTGTCCCTCAGCCTGTTTTTCTGACTGTACATGAACAGCACAGTTCCTCTTAAACTGCCTTTTTCAGATGTATTCTTTCTCTCTTTTCTAAAGTTATTCATAGTTGGATGCATTGTTCCATCAACTTTGATTCTAATCTAAATTCAGTAATAGTTCACATCCAAGAATGCTGTTTCAGCCTGCTGAAGGTAACTGAACTATGAGACAGTGGAAAAATCAGAAATAGCTCTAAGAAATGGCTGAGAGACAGAGACCATATCAAAGCAACAAAACATTAGCATTTGGATACCAGCACCACTGTGTATTTAACCATGTAGCTACTGTAGGTGCTGATCCACCACTACATTGATACCATGGTCGAATTGCACTGATGACTATAGGTGGTATCTTTCATCTTTATTTTATTTAAGCTGTATAAATACAATGTTCTGATGGGGTCTTGCTTCTGTTAATCATTCATTTGCCATCTGGTAGGAATTGCCCAACAAACGACAGGGTACTGAGAACATGGTAATAATTAACTTCCTAACAGTGCATAAGACTCTTCAGATTTAATGAATGCTCTCCTGTGACCAGGAACTTCGATGATAAACTAATGACTGTGGTTGATGGATAACTAGAGCAAATCAAGCTATGAAAATTTGTTGACTATCGATAAATTGCATTAAATGGATTTGATACTTGCCATCTTTTACTTTAGAAACCATGTAAAAAAGCATATTTTGCATGTTTTGATTAAATCAAATCAAGCATCACATCATATTGTCATTGTGCTTGGTGGAACTCTCTCCAACTTATTATAATGTTTACTCATTTAACCTCCTCACTTGAAGGCTCCCACCTTCCACTCACATCCTTCATCTTGTTATACCATCTGGTATTCCTCTAACACTTTTCTCCTATCTGCCATTACTTAGGCCTCTATTTCTCATTTGCCGTCTCTACCGAGAGAGGGATGCAGCTCTCATTTTCTAGCCAAGGGGACCTTTCAAAGAGTAACCTTTAAGAGCTAAAAAAGCAATGAATCACTGTCCCCCAGAGTGACACTTCTAACAAGTTGGACACATGACTGAACGCACAAAGTAGACAGGTCAAATGTTGACAAGATGTCAAAAGAAAAGCAATGTGGGAAAACTGCACAAAAGTTTAATAAAATAAGTAAAAATCTCAAGAAATTTCAACCCAAAATACTTTCGGTTGGAATGTCTTTAAACTACACTGAGGAAAATTTTGGATTTAACTGACCCTTCCTGCCTGCACAGGGATTACTGCAAACTGCTGACCGAGTGTCTTCATCTGGCACCAAGCAAATACAGAGAATCCACTGACAGCTTCAAAGCTACCTCTTATAACTCTACTCTAAAAAAAAGTCAAACTCTATTTTACTGAGAAGCTACAAACAGATTAGAGTCTGGGTGACTTGGAGGTAGCACTCTGTCTAAATGGGAAAGGAGAAAAACTGGTTGATTTGCCTGGCCAATTATTTCTCCAGCAATTTACTCTGTGTTAAATGGCCTTCGATAGGTTTGAATGGGATGTGATCATGTTAGAAAGCAGAAATGAGCAGAGAGTTCAACAGTTTGTTTATTTAGATATTAAATGCCTTAAATAAATGTCCTCTACTCTCATGAGGCAGTTGCTGTTTACAGGAGAAGAGATGATTATCGAAGATACACAGAAAGGATTGCAAACAATATTGAAAGTATTTCATGGAAAATTATGATATACATTCAAATCCGTTTATTTTTAAGTTCAGCCATGCTGCTTCAGAGATAAGGTGCATTTTAGTTGGTCCTCCTATTTTTTTGGCAACATTTCATAGCTGCTAATTTGCAATTTTGCAGACAAATAAACAATAATGGCACTTTTCACCAAAAGTGAAATTAAATCATTTAAAGCAGTTTTTTTTTGTCAAGGACTGGAGCCAGCTTCAGCAGAAAAGAAAAAGACTAAGAAAGAAAAAGAAATAAACAAAAAAGTGAAAATGTGTTCCAAGAAATTAACAATTAACATCAACTTCTTCTGAATTGTGTGCTGACTCAGTGCCTGCATTTTATATTAACTGAACAAACCAGTAGAGCATGTCCGTCTGAGATTTGGAGGAAAGACCCAGGTTGGACTCAGTGGCAATGGAGCCTAAAACTGTAGTAGTTTGAATTTTTAAGCACCACCAGATGTTTGGCTGACTGTCAGCAGCCCACTGAGCTGTGGGTCGCTGCTTTGTGTCTTTATGAGGACTGTAATACTTTAATTCCTTCCCAAAAAGTGTAGGAGGCATCGCGCAGCTCCCTGGCTCTGTGCTAAAGAGAGAAACGGCTACAGCTAAGCCTCCTGACCTCACTGAGTGGAAACTCGACTCACGCCAAATCAACGGGTAATCCTTGGCCCACGCTCTGTGCTCAGATAAACCCTTCACGGCTGGTTTTGTATGTTCAGCACTGACTGTTCTTTAATATTATACAATATTTGCCCTGAACTCCACCTCACCACTCTGCCATTGTAAAGACGCTTTTTTCCTAACAACTCATTAAAAGACACAATCAATTAACAAATACATATATTGCAGATGACAAACAAACTGTTTATGGCTTTGGTACATTTCTTTTGGAGCCATACACCAAAAACAATCCCACTGATGGAGGCAATACCTTCTTCATAAAATCACTTCACCCCTGCTAAATGTCCTATCATATAAACTGACTTATGACAGAGGTGTGTTTCATGTCACTGGATATTTAGAAAGTAGTAGTTTTTCTGAACCATCCTCACAATGGAGAACACTGCACATCTGAAGGGAACAGCGGGAGGTGAGGCTGTCAATATGAAAAAGCAGAAGTTGGATCCTGCCAGGTTAGTGGTGTAAAACTAGAGCAAGTGCTTCAACAGAGCTAACACGATTTCTGGATGTTTGAGCTTTCACATACACAGTACCCCGACTGTATTACAATGGCAAGCCTGAGATGTTATGAAATATTCCTCTCACACTGATGCTGTGGTTATTTATGTAGAGAGAGGTCTTTTAAATAGGTCAACAATTGGATTCAAGCGCATTTATTTTGATCAGATCCAACACGAGCCGATGTGATTCAGCTTGAATCTGTGCCGTGGGAAGCAAAGTGGGGTTTGTTTGGAGTCCTTATTCTGAGTCTGGCTGGAGTTCATGTTAAAATAAATGAAAACAATTAAGTCAAGATGAGCCATTAAAATCTCTTCTCACACAAACAAGGCGTTTGTGTAAATTAAGTGAAGATCGTATCAGCTGTGCATTTTACTTTGATCCGTAGAAGAGCTTCATCTTTAATTTTCAGTATAAATGAACTTGACCTAAATTCTATGCAATTTCAGCAAAAAAAAAAAAAAAAAATTGAGTCGCTGCTGGAAACATGAAAAATCTTCCATCTCATGCTGCCAATACTGCAGAGAGCAGAAAGAGTTATAAATGCACTGCATATATGCATAATATCATCCCTATAGCCTCACAGATCATATTCTGATTCAAGCAGCTTCTAGGGGAAACTGTTTCAAGAATGTGATGTGTTACTGAATCTATTACAGCTCTCCCACAGTCCACTGTTAAAGTTTGGTGTTTTCAGACTGAGCCTTTGGCAGCTTCTCAAGAGCTTGATACTTCCTGTATTGTGTCCTCACTCACTCAGTCCAAAGTGGTCTGGTGAATCAAACCTATTCTGAACCACTCTCAGATAACTTGTCCAATCAGAACAATTAATACAGATTTAAAATCTGCCAGTTGGAGGCAAATCCCTTTAGGAGGAAACAGGAAACATCAGGTGGCCTCAAGACTGTGATTATTGATTTAACATGTCTAATTTAAGAGCCTTGTTCATAGTTTGTCTATCATTCCATTACACATTGATTTGTCAGAGAAATGGAAATCTAGGTAGGAAATTCAAAGACAATGAATGCTGCTCAGAAACCATAAACTAATCAATTTCTCCCACTACTGACAATATCCTAAACCAATGTACACGATAGATTTTAACTGGCCTGTTATCAGCTATCCAAAGCCCCATCAAACTATCAAAGCAGAGCATCTGAGTGTAGAGAAAACAGAAAATGCAAACACAATTCACCTAAATATATTTTTTAACACATTCTGGTTTGTTCAGTTTGTACAGAAATAAAAGTGTCAGGTTGTGGACGATTTCTTGGCCTAGAAGAATATTTTGGGCACCACAACTTCGTTTTGTTGTTAGCGAGCCAGGCTTCTTTACAACACACTTAACTGGCTGCTGACAGTGGCCCTTACATATTAATTTGATGTGGTAGTGCACAGTAATTGTTGCTTGAGTTGTAAAGTATATCTCACTTAAAATTAGTCTTAGTGTCATAACACATCTCATGATTTTTATCAGCTTTCAAAAGGTCAAAGGAAATCAGAAGTGATGACTCAATCTGACAGTTGTAAACATTTGATTTGAAGGCCTCTCTCAAATGTAACTGGTGACAAAAATGATTTGTATATTGAATATCATATGAAATTAAAAATTTGGTACATGTCTAAGGCCACAGTAAGTTTCATAAAAGTGAGAGGTTTCACCAAACATTACCTTCTATAGAACTCTTGAACTGTGAATTAAATTCAATGAATGTCACAATCAAATCAGCGAGCACTTTAATTGTCTCAGTGGTTATTTCATGAAGTCCAACAGTAAAGTCCTCTCCCCTCTAGGACTGGCATTTTGTCTTAGAAAACAATATTTTTGTTATATTTACTCATAACTGTAACCTGAAATGAGTGTTTTTCCATTTTTCATCAAGTTGCAGTAACTCCCATTGTGCTCACATTAAGGAGCAACTGGATCAAACATTATTGTCAGAGCATTCCCATGGAAATGGTGCAACCATGACATCTATTAGCACAACTAAAAGGTCTATCTTCTAAGAGGCTCAGAAAAAGAAGGATTGAAACTCTGAAGCCTTATTCGGGGGAAAGAGGGGAGAAAACAGAGAAAGACAGGACTCACTGGGGTCGGAGGTTTGTACAGTCAGAGTGACACCAAGCGATACCGAGCTGATGTGCTGAAGTGTAAGACATGTCTGTTTAGTGGAGGTCTATCAGAGAGGGAATCCCGATTGGGACGATGTTATGTGAGAAAGATAAGTTATCTATCAGTAGCTCTCATGCCACTGACGGCCTATCTGTTTTGTCAGTTTCAGTGTCCACAGCTGACATCACTGATGTCCCCTTGACTTCGCCCTCGCTTTCTCTCTCTGTGAAGGCCATGCTATCATTCATTCAAACTTCTTTTTTAGTGTGTGCTTTGCTCACCTTTGATATATTGCTGGACCTGCTGGCAGAATGACCCAAAGGCTTCTCATTCTGCAAGAGAATAAAAAAAGGAAGCTGCAGTTAGTAAAGATGAACACATTCAGGCGTAGAAAAGAAAATCCACATGCATTGTGCATAGACCAAATAATTTGTATCTGCGTCACATTTTTTGTCCTGCTGTGTAATGATTAGCTAGTTTAGCATAAAGAAAAACATAATAATCTCAAATGTACAAGATGCATCAAATCCAACATTTCCACCACGTGGATTCATACCACGAATGTTTGTAACGAGTAATGAATTAACTTTAGTTAATTAAACTTTGAGATGTTTCATTCTGGAACAACAAGATCGACACTTCCCATTCTACTAGCCCTGACAGCAGCATAGCTAAAAATGAAAATGGAAATAAATAAGAACACAAAAGCTTTTCATGCTGTGATATAAAATAAAGAATATCTTGTTACACAGCAGAAATAGGTAAGACTGATTCATGGCTTGTTTTTGTTTAACGAGCACAGCAAAGCTACATTTCTCAGCAGCTCAGGGACCAGCGATCCTGAGCTCTTTGGCATCTTATGTTGGTGAATCAACCAACCAACCAACCAATCAACCAATCAATCAAGGAAAGGGGGACAAGCTGATTACATAACACATCTGTCCAAAATTAAAATTAAATTGTGTCATAATATTTGTATCACTATCCAGGGAGTGAACCAGTCTTACACCAGCGTTAAGCACAATCAAGTTTTGTTTTGAAGCCGCAATGATCCACAATCCCCCCCTCAGTGTTCTTGGCTTCAATGAGAGACTCATGGGCTGGTTTGCTGCAGTCATTGCTGGTACAAATGCCTTGCGTGGTTGCTTAATAAGTAATCAATCACGGTTACATAATACTGAGTTCACACTGCGTCTGGCAGGGCTGTGCTGCTTTGGACATAAACAATTCTTTGCAAAGGGAAATTAGCTGTGTGGGGAGTGAACGCATGACCGGATTAAACGGTTAGGGGGCACCGATTCACTGCTAGGGCATCTATTGACCCCCACCTTCTCATCCTGCAAACAGAAGACCACAGAGCTTCCTAGCACACCCCCAGGGGCCAGAAATGAACCAATACTCCTAAAACTACCTGAACCAATACTTACAATGTGAATTTGTGACACCAATATAAGCATGAGAGAAATTAAACAAGCCAATACTAGTATAGAACAAAGAATTACTATCCCTATCAAATACTTATGAATCATGTGAGATGAAGCAAATGAGCCTGCTACAGCAGGAAAAATATTTCAAGTATATTTTCTTCACCAAAGGAATTATATTACATCCTGAGGGGAACATCAGTGTCTGAACCAAAGTTCTGTGACCGTCCATGCCGTCATTGTTGAAAAGCCATGCACTCAAACACACGCACATACAGACCACAAACAAACTACTTACACGCTACTTAATTCTTCAGCACTTGACCTACGTCCTGGCTGGGACTTGCTGCCATGGTGACAAAAAACTACTGTACTGTATACCAGGTCTCCATCGCTCCCTGCTACACCATGCTTCCTTCCATCTCAATCCTTTTCTTCCTATCACGCTAAATGCCCAAAAACATATGACACACACACACACACAGAGTGTATTTTGGTTCCATCCATGCTGATAATAGAACAACTAGTTGATAGTAATGATGGAAAGTATTATATATCAGTGGAAATATACAGCAAAGATGGCACTTATTTAATAACCTCACAGACAATTTCTGGTGAAGTGCTGACTGAAGGGAGGCGAGAGCTCTGTCTCTGGTGGATTAAAACAAAGCACATCTCCATCCGTCTTGGCCAAAGATGGAGAAAGATGGAGTAAGATACGCGTAGATACGCTCAGACTGATGGTTTCACATGAATAACAAGGCCGTGAATGGGCCTATGACGTTTACAGACAGTGGCAATTAGAGCAGACAGACTGAAGACAGATGACAGAGGATGTGAATTGAGACAGATTAACACCATTTCCAATGAGCCTTCTGTTTCATTTCAACTGTTTTTCACTCCCAAACCTTGTTAGCTAGAGCACAAGGTCCGGGAGTCATGTTCTCTGCCACCATGACAGTAGACTATAAAGGCTCTTATTCTCTGGACTCATGCATAATTCTGATAAAGGAAGGTTCAGGTTTCCCACTCTGCTCTGCCTGTCTCTGTCCATGTCCTCTGAGGATCTCTTCCCAGCCCAAGTCTTTGATAACACAACTTTCATACTGGACTCTGAAGAATCAAGCTTGTAGGAAAAAAATAAAAGAAACAAAGCTTAGGAAAGTATGATAGAGGAGGAGAGGTCATATTCAGAGGCATCGCTGTGTCCTTTAGGCCCATAAGAAGGAGAATTAAATAAACTCTTAAGCAAGAATCTTTACAGATAAAACCTTTGTGAATTTTACTGTCTCTTTGAAATGTGCCCTTTCTGCACAAACTTTCTTTCCTCAATCCAACTTTTTCAGAGTTGAACTCACCATCTGCGTTGTCTTGGATGAAGGTGTCATAGATTTGGTATTGCAGACTGGATAAAGGGATGTACAGACTCAAGCTGCGACAATGCAGTCTATATGAACCGATTACCAAAATCAACTGGCAACTATTTTTGTTTTCAACTAACAGTTTACCAGATACTGTTCCAGCTTCTTAAACAGGAGAATCAGTTGCTTTCTCTGCCTAATGTAAAGTAATCTGAATATCTGTTGATTAAAAATGCCATTTGAACATCAAATTGCTATAACAATGAATAAAGTAGTCGTACCAACATAACATTTACTTCATACATCAAGTGAAAGTTTTGATTCCTTTTCTTGGTTTTTAGCTGACTTTGAATGACATTCAGCTCAAAATTAATAAAATACAATGACAAGTTAGAAAAACTGACTGACTGATTTTCCGTCAATCAACTGACTGATTTACCAACCAATTTTTGGAATGTTGTGATTATACTGTCAAAAAATAAAGTTAACCACAAAGAATATGCCTTTTTATTTTCATCAATTACTGTTCTAGGACATACTGTGGAAAAAAAAAGAATAAAATGAGAAAATTACAGAAATCACACAAAGGTAAATGCCCCTTATTCTGTTTATGAATTCTATATTAGTGAAGTGGTTGTTGTTGCCAGCTGCTTCCTCGTGGTTCTGCATCGTTTCACGATGTCTGCAAGTAAAAACATACAGCATGCACCATGCATACAGATCCATCTTGTCATGAAAATGCTTGTCAAGCTTGTAACCCGTAAACTCATAATTTCTTTGTTATATTTTATGAGAAATTGAAACGGTTATAACAGATCAGCTGGGTCACAGGCCAGTCTAAGGCAGTGTAAGGCAGACTTGATTTTTATTTATCCCCACTCATATGAAATATGCACACATGGGCACTTTCAAGATATTTTGTGCTTATATTATAAATGTTTTGTCTATATCTTGTTACTGATCTATCCATTTTAACTTGTTCTCACTTCCCACAATATCGCTCAACACATCTTTGAGAACTTGTCACAACTTGCTGCATCTGGAAAACCACAAGCATTTTGTTTTTCCAAATGCAAATTTGAATTACTATGTTTGACAGTAAGTCATTTACCTGCAGTACATCATGGTCGGTTGCAGTGAAAAAGAAAAACATGAAACACTGCCACACTTCAACTTTGAAGGAAAAAGCAAGAATCTTCATTAAGACACTGCAGTGACATAATTAACTAATGCTTTAACCTTTGTCTTGCTGCTTCGTCACACACACAACTTGGTTCCAGAGGTTAATGGAATCAACCACTGCTTTTAGACCAGTAGTTGGTGGCAAGAAGCATCAGCAGAATAGTGGTAGCAAGTGATAACCACCTTGGGAAAACAGCCTTCATCAAACCACAGCTACTAAGTCAATGCAAAATACACGTCTTTACTGAGAGCTTAAGTAAAACAATATCTTTGTTGTGTGTCCTACACACTAACTAGTTTTTTATCCGACAGTTACTCTGTTGAAAAGGGGCCAAAGAATAAACTTTTTAGATTGCCTGCTGCAAATTGCTAATGTCATTAATAAGAGGGAATGACGAGGAGATTGTGGGAACAAGACAAATAAAAAACACATGAAACAAGTGACAGAGACACCAAATGAATGATGGCTGTCAGATAGAGGTAATGAGGTGACTGTCAAAGGAATGAAATCAGCAAAACTGATGGACAGTTCTCTTCCTGTGTCATGTTTCCATTTTGCATTCGTCATATTAGTGTGATTTTGTCAAACTGCTGAACTCTTTCAGCCGAGAGTATCTGCTTTCTCCTTCTCATTACAGTTCAAAGTCCAGCACCTTCTCTACATATGCCTTGAAAAACACGAGGTTTAGTGATTGTAACTGATCTTTTCCTTGGGAATCAGGGGTGGAGCAGTGATTTTAAATGTGGGGGTGTTCTAGCGGTGGCACATGTGCACTGCATCCTCCGGTGATGTCCCTGTCAGCCAGCAGTGAATGACAGAGGCGCTGAGTAGCATGTAACTGTTTACTTTCCTGGGCGGTGGCCGGGCCGGTTTTGGTTAAAGGGCTGTGATTGGCTGACGCGTCATGTAGCGTATGGGGAACAGAGGTGCACTCCATTTGGGTATGCTGATGCACCGCGAGGGTGGGCAAAAACTGTTTTACCTTGGGAAAAACTGTGGGGGGGGGGGGGGGCATGGGTGAAATAATCTTGCTGTAAAAGTGGGGGTGTTGCAACACCCCCATCCCCCACGAGTGCGACGCCTCTGTTGGGAATAGTATGTTAATATTATTCCACCTGCTGAAGGCACACAGCATTCAGGGACTTCTAGTAATATAAAAAAGTTGCATGAATATAAACATGTAATATACAGTATGTATGTATATGTAGATTAGACTTTGGAAATAATGCTGGCACAATACACTTTCCTCTGTCTTTCTACCGTCGCACCAGTGTGGCAGTCCAACAGTGTGAAATCTTCTGTTTCAAACATACACCCATAAGATGGTTAATGGTTTGAAAAGGGGGAAAAAAAAAACAACTACAAGATTTGAAAATATATTTAAGAAAATGTCAATAGTAGTGAATCTGTCATTATTCAGTATTCGTACCGTGCATGTACATGTAACATCAAAAACACTGAAGCAATGAAGGCTCAGATGACAACAGAATTGTTAAAGCTTCTGAAAATCACCACATATGATGAGAGCTTGTCTCAGAAGTGAGTGCGTGTGTGAAGACCATCTCCTCAGTCTTCCTTAGTTCTGTTGCATCTGACAGGGTGCCACCAATTACAGTCCTGTCATTCTTACAGGTGCTTGAAGTCTGATGAGCACATATAATGCCCAGCCTTGCTAACTTTTTGTAAAATCCTATCTTTTGGTAAAAGATATGAGTTTCTTGAAATGGGGAGTCAACATCATGTTAGCTTTCACTTCACATGAAACCACAGAATGACTTTAGAATGCATGCATGTTTTTACTTGCAGACAGATTTTTTATTAAATGTGGTCAGTTGTCAGTGATGCGCTCTACACGTGTGCATCTGACAGTCAAGACTTCAAAGTTGCTTTTAAATCAGCCTCAGAATAAACATGGTTATGAAAATGACACCACACTGAAGAAGAGAACCATAACCACTTCTTAAGGACTATTTCTTATGGCAATTTTGTCAATATTGATGACAGTAATATGAAGAGGAAAGGAGAGGAGATGCAGACAAATGAGTATGGCATGCAACAAAGTTTCCTTTGGCTTTACTGCAGCTTTGTGGCCTGTGACTAATGCAACTGAGGTCCCTACAACCATAAACAATTTGTTTTAAAGAACAACAGACAATAAACTGACAGGTGAAGGAATAAAGCTTTAGAATGGGTTACAACAGAAACACAGGGTTTGGTCTGTAGCAGACAGTGCAGGGAAATCTTCACCCCACAATAGTTTTTCCTGAAGAAAAAGGGATATGATCTACTACAGGCTCATCCTTCTATTAAATACAGATCTAACAATGAGGCCACTATTTATTTATTTATTCATTTATTCACTTAATGCACAAGTTACCACAGACAAACTGACACAAGATCCCCTTCCAAGACAAATATAACCGAGATTCTTATAGCATCAATTCCTTAGAGGTACCTTTCTCCAATCATATCATATATCAAGTGCCAGCAATATCAAGTAGGCCCCTACCACACACATCTTAATCTGAAAAACACAAGTGGCATGCACAAACATGCACACAGAGAGGTACTTAAAAACCAGGCAGATCTTGGAGTCAACACAGCACAGACTAGGCCCTCCCTCTTCAAGGGTCAAAGACTCATCCGTGCAGCAAAAGCAACATCAAAGACCCTCGACAAAAGGTCCCATTAGAGGAGAGGAAGTTGGCCTTCATGTGGTTTCCTGTCTCTGTCAGCATCCAGCGCTCACTTGAGGAGGAAATACAGGCTGAGTCTGGGAGGGCAGCTGGGCAGGACAACAGAACCAGATGAGAAATCTCAACTATGCACAGTAAGAACAATCACTGGAGAGGTTGGCTGACCACAGACATTTAAGCAAGAACTAAGAGAACTGTGTCTCCAAGGGGAAGGGGATAGACAGTATCCTAGACAGCATGCTCTCCCGATTGCTCATCTACATAAAAATAAAAGTGTAAAGCAAAATGTATTTGATATTCCTACAAAGCGTGTGTGTGTCTTGTTTGAGGGTATAGTTGTTCATTCACACAGGAGGCCTTAGCTTGGTGAAACTACAGCCCCGCAGTGCCAGCCTGCAGGGTCAGTTTGTCTCTCTCTCTCTCTCTCTCTGTCTCTGTCTCAGTGTTTATGCTATAAAACCTCATCGAACTGATGAAGCATCTACAGTGAGATGGCAAAAGAGACAGAAAGCACTTTCACACACTCTTAAGTGAATAATGTCTGTAAACATATGTACTCTGTCTGTGTCTATGTACCTCATCAACAGGATGTGAGCTTGTGTTTCCCCTCATCATTCACTTCCTCCTCCTTCTCCTCCTCCTATTTTTCCTCTGTCTGTCTATCATATCTCTTAATCTTGGACATAATCACATCAGTATGTCCAATCAGGACATGGTAGAGGAGAGACAGTGACTGTCATATTCAATGAAGAACCATGTGCATTGTGACCTGTTATAGTTGTGTTTCTAATCAAGGCTATAGGACTGTATTACAGATGCAATGGCAGGATCTAAGCCTACACTAATGTCACATATAGCAAGAAGCAGATCTGACAACACTAGCAGAGGTCAATCCTGGAGGATGAAACGTGAAATAGATGGGAAAGTGGAATATGTGAGAAAATATTAGTATATGATGACACCTCTACAAAGAGAGCAGGGGATCAAAATATGTAGAAATGTTCTTGTAAGAGTGGAGTGAAACCAAACTTCCTCATTAGCTGCATTTTGGGTCATGCTCTTCTGCATGACACAAGTCATTATTTATGACTTGTGTAAAAAAAGTCAAGCCACTGATAATTAGTTCGACGTAGCGCCTCCTAATTAGCTGCATCGTTAGTGTGTGAACCCTCAGTTCCCTTGTGATAATCATTCAATCACAGGCTCACAGAAGCAAAGATATGCTTGCAAAAAAAAAATAAATAAAAAGGAAAGAAAACTGCCCAATATACTTTGAAGCCCAAACCCAGCAAATAGCTTCTTTATAGCTAGCATTATTTAGCAGCTGCTTAGAGAGACATTAGCTCTGGCACCATCTGGGTGTGTCAAAGTGGTTTCTGAAGTGTAGGAAAATATCAAAGTTTTTTTCATGCAAAATAATAAAAATAAATTATTTCAACTACCAGCCAAGCGACAACTACTGTTAATACCAGTGTTGGGGACAAGGCTTCTAAAATTAGTTATAGTTAACAGTAACTTCTCGCAAAATGTAACAGAGTTAGTGATTGAGTTACAGAAATATAAAAGTAATTAGTTGACAATTAGATATGTTTTATGAAACATTAAATTCAACTGTTTATTCAATTATTTATAGTAAAAACTGAATGATATACATGAGTACACACACACACACACACACACACTACAGCCAGTTGAATGCTAAAACCAAACTCAGAGAAGAATACTAAGACACAGCTGTGAATAGTTGTGCTCTGTGAGCACAGTGTCATCAGATGGTCTCCCTTGCTATCCCCTCCTGCCCAGGCCGTCTCATTCTGTGTTTCTTCACGCCTTGGCTTCATCCCCCCTCTCCAACAGGTTTTCAGCGCTGCCATGACATGTGACTGCATTAATCTGGTCCTCCCTCCCCCCAAACTGCAGATTTGACACAAAGCCCTGTGATTCAGTGAATCAGTTGATGATGTGATATATATACTAAGATGTGGACCAAAACATGAAATACACTATAAATACATGTATATGATGAGATATATGCATATTCATATGTATTTCTAACCATGTATGTCTGGAATGTCTGTGTACATCAGTTCACAAAATAATCACGCTCTTCAGAAAAGGATAGGATGTACCTTTATTTATCCCTGTGCAAAAAAAAATGTATATGAATAGCTGAACAGATTTGTTTCTCAGGAGCTATAAACCTTCTCTTCTCTGCACTTTAACATCAACATGTACAGTTAAAGAGCAAAGATCAAATTTAGCTCATAGCAGAGGGGTGAGTGAGTTCATGTGAACTTAATCTAACCAGATATTGTATTTTATAATATCTTCTATAATCTATAACCAAATACTGTGTCAACATGCAGATAACCAAAAGAGAAGAAGAAGAGTTTAAAAAGCAAACAACTTCTGTATGGACACTGAGTTAGACTCATGATAACAATGTTAATGAGAAGTTCAAGTTCATGTTTGCTCGTCATATACAGAATCACTGTAAACCCCCACTCACTCTGAACAAAGGGCAGAGGAGAAGTGGGTCAACTCTTCACACCAAACAGGTGATAAATGCTCTTGAACCATACAAACATATAGGTACCGTAACATCATGCATGGACGTCAATAAACATGTTCTGAATGTGAAACTTACATACAAGGTTCAGAGTCCAAGAGAGATAAAGTGAAAACACACACATGGATACAAAAATGAGTAGGTAAATATACCCACACACACCCTAAGAAATAACTCAATGCCACTTCTGAATGATAAGATGTCCATTTATCCCATCCTCTCTCTCAGACTCACTCTCACCCACACAGACAAACCACACATTCCTGGCAACTCTTTCATCTCTCTGCTCCTGCCGCAGAAGTGCTCTGCCATCACCACAGAGACAGGAGGCCTCACCATAACAACCACTCAATGGAAACTACGACAAGCCCCCTTTCCTTTTATTATCATCGTCTTTTCTTGGCACAGGCCTTATAAGCAATCAGTTGTGCATGCAGATATGATGTAAGGCTGCGTTTGTTTTTAACAGGTTGCAGATCATACACCCCTGAGAGGAAGCTCTGACAATGACCACAACAACAACTACAAACAACAAAAGCACCACCAGCATCAATAAAAACAACAACAGGCAAACATCCACAACAGAAATGCCATTAAAAGGAAGAATCTGTACCTGAATCTTCATTTTCCAACAGGAATTCATGTCTGGATCCTGAAGTCTTCTCACCTCTCGTTCACACACACACACACACACATACACACATACACCCACACACACCCTCACGCAGACAATGGTTCCTCAGGGAGGTTACATGCCCCAGCTGTAAATCCTCAATGTGAGCTGATACAGAAAGAGTGAAAGTGAGCGAGCGAGACGAGCCTCTGTAAATACGGAAGCAGAGCAGAGGCAGCCGTCACTGTGGTGACTGCAGCTATGGCAGCACGGTACCGAAACAAAGACAGACAGAGGAAAAGATGAGAGAGATGGCAGAGGGAGGAAGAACAAGCAGCTGCCCTACATTTCCTTCACGCACACAAACACAGAACTGCTGCTGCATGTCTAGGCTTGCTCTTCTTCTGCACATACACACAAACACACAAACACAGTCAATACGGTGCTGTAATCCCATTGGCTGAGCAACCACTTCCTCCAGCTGATCTGGATGAGAGGTGGGGGAGGGGCAAACTGTTGTTGAATCATTCATGAGAAGGAGGTGGTGTCCTTTAAATAGACTCCCTCTGCACTGCACACTAAGCTTAACCTCACAATACCTCCTCCTAACCCGACTTAAGGCTGTCCTGCAACTACTACGCACCACCACACATACACATGCACACAAACGCACACGGCCCTCTTCGTTTGAATCTCTGACTGTTTGTGGACAAAGAGTCAGACACCAAACCTCTAATAACCCACTATCATTGTCCACCAATCAGAGCAGCCATTACTGCTGGCTCCACCAATCCCCAGAAGGCACTGAGGGATGTGTGGTGGAGCAGAGAGTAATTTTTGCCACACTCATCCTCACAGCTGTATTCAAGGGCAAAGAGACAATACAATCACTCACATACCAGGCAACACTCAAGTCAACTACCAACTCAACACCCCTAATAAACACACCAATAAAATAATTTAACACAGCTATTATTCACTTACAATAACGACACACTTCTGTTATTAAAAAAATAACACAGTAAAAAAGCTCGACACTAACAATTCTTGATAGATAGTAAAGTTGGCTATGTAGGACAGAGATAAAACAGTCAACATACTGTGTTAATTGAAACCATCTAAATTAGATAAAGCCAGCCAAAAACACTAAAACACACTCACACCCACTGGACTGTCAGCAGCCAGTATGTCACACCGATGTGAAGAATCCCTTTACTCCCATAAGACTCTGCCAAAGAACATTTTTTATTCATTTCTTAGTTTCTTTACAACCTCAAGGCCTTAATGAGTCTAATAATTGCGAACAACACCAATTTGCATGTATTTCAAATCTTACTCTGAAACTGTGAGAATTACTGTCCACAGTGAAGACAGACTGGGTCCATCGGATAATGAGCTGAGCAGCACTTGATTGAGGAACAAAGCTTAATCAGCTTTGGCTTCTATGGTCTTACAGCAGGTCCAACGGCACAGTTCATGGACTTTGGCCAGCTAACACAACAAAGATTAACAGCTTTTCACTGAAAAAAACAAAACAAAAACAAAACAACAACAACAACAACAACAACGTCCTTTACACTATATTTATCCGACCTGTAGTGGTCAAAAGTAACTACTTGTCCATTTTATACTACTTGAACATTGCAGTTCAGGAATACAATTTACTTCACACATTCACATCAGGATCATAAAGTGAGTGGGGGAATGACAGACCAACTTATCAGTTATATATATATATAAAATAATTTATAAAAAAATCTTTTTTTTTTTTTTTTTTTTTACAAATACATGTTACTATCATTATTAATATATTTATCTATGCCTATAAGTTTTCTGCAACTCAGACTCATTTAAACAGTGTAGCAGATATATTGCCTTAGTTTCAGCCAAAACCAGGGTGGGAAGTCAAAAATGTAAATCAATATGTGAACAGGCTTCGTACTACTCAGCCCAATCTCAGTGTCCACCTTCACTGGCTCACAGACCTTGAGGTACATTCCTGTTAAATCCATGAGGGCTTAGGGTCCTACTGTCAATTACTGAGTGCATGATGACTCTCTAGTAGACATTTTGAGCTTTAAATTCCCACTTTCCTAAAGTCTACAAACTTTGTCTTCAGGAGTTACCCACAGTTCATAGTATTGTGACATTTAAAGCCATGGTTATCAGAGGAAGCCTAAGAGTGTAAAAACTACCATGAAATTGATTGAAGATAAAGAAAGAGCAAACAAACATGGATGGAAGGAGGAAAAAAAAAAAGTTTAGACAATTCACAAATGATTCACCTTCGGAAGTAACTTTTAATAATGATGGCATTGTGATTAAGTGCAGATATGTTGTCACTTAGTCTAATGTTGATATTTCATTTTCTAAAAAAAAAAAGAAAACCAAAAGTCTCCAAACTATGGTATGAAAATTGTTTTGGTGTCGCCAAACAGTAATGCAAGAAGTAACGAAGTTCTATCTCTTCTTTTATTTATATGATTTTGAGCCCTTTCAGGCTCTCACACTCAATCACTTAGCAAGTAATTTCATTTAAGTCTGAAGGTTCAAGTTTTAGGCCTTAGGGGGGACGTGAGGATATGACACACCCCTCACACTGAGGACTTCAGGCTAATATTAGCTGCTGGAAGGGGTCACGAAGCCACACACACAACAGGCAACCTCTTCCTGCATTAGCTCAAGTGTGTCTGCTGAAAAGAGATTTATATATCTATACTATATTATGTGATATCATTATATTCTATAATGAAGGGCTTAAATACTAAAATGGTACAATTTAATTCGAAGAATTTTAAATACTTGATGATTGTTGTTGTTACCAACACTGAATTAGTTGCTAGTTGTGAACTAATAAATGAAAGTCTGACTTTTTCACTCATTTGTTCTCAGCGTGGATTGGCCTTGTATTTCTTTTATCCAATCTGTTTAACAAGGACATTATCCAGCCAATCCCATTTGCGAATCCCTCCTTTACAACAGCCTTTTGCACAAAGTAAACTTCTCCCACGAGACCCTTCTGATATTTGATCATGCCATTTTCTCTTGTATACTTCAATACTGAAAGGAAAGTCCTTACAAGCAAAATGAGAGCTGGTAGTCTCTAAATGAACAGTGTGAAATTGGATCCAGGCAGCAGTTCAGTGATGAGGAAACAGGCAACTGGCAACAAAAGAGCTGCTGATTTCACAAAGTGAGGAGTGAGGTTTGTATGACTAGTTGCTGAATCCATTCAGACAGACATGTTTTAAAATTTCTCCCACCCTGTCGCCTCAGCAACACTCTTTCTGGCATTGTTGAGGACAAAGACTTTGATGTCAAGGCTGTTGGAAAGAAAAGAGGACAAAAGGAAAATGTTGTTATGTCAAGGTGGGAATTGGCTACACCTGTGGATGATAAGGACAAAGCTTTCTTGGAGTTCCTGTGTACATTCATATGTACACACTGAATCAAGTAGCCATTTGACTTTTTTGCTGTATTTGTGTAGGTAACTATTGAAACTACTGTTGGCAACTATTGGTTACAGGGCCCTGAAACCTTATATGCATTGGTGGTATATAGATAATGGATTAATGCTTCTCTACTGTAAATGATCCCCCTAACCTCTCTGACCAGCGACGAGCACTCTGAAGGCATGTCCAGGCAGTGTTCCTCTGTACACTTGACCTTTGTGTAGTGGACAACAGTAACATCTGCTTGGAAAAAGCCAGAGGTGGAATTACCTTGACCAAAGTTTTGCAATTATTGCAAACAAAACCACAGCAGACATGCCCCTTGAATGGTGGGGCATTTTGAATGTGTTTGGTTTGTGTGTTGTCAATGTGATAATTTTTTCCAAAACAGTTTGCAGTGTTTTTTCGAGTTGATTTCTCCCTAGAGTAGCTTTGCTGTATTTCAAACTTGCAATGCAGATAAATTGGTAGCTTAGAAAGCTATGCCAGGTGATCTTTGAGCACAGATTGACAACTTCTCAAAAGGATTTGCAAATGTGAAGCTGAAAAAAAGGTGGGTCATAGAGGACAAAATTGGACTGATTATAGTGCTTAAGATTACCAATCATAGTCCACAGAAAAGAAATTGCCGGATTGAGTTTAAGGCCAGGGAGCTGGAGCATATGTCCGCAGGCTGAGAGGAGGGACACATAATATTGCAGTATTGGATGGTTAAGGACTGAAATTTAAGGAAAAATGTGAAGGGACACAGAGAGAAGAGGAGCAGAGACAACTCCTACAGTCTGATTTCTACTGAGGGAGAAACATATTTCCCACTGGGCATGAAATTGAGCTGTAATAGCTTTTAAGTTCATATTTAAATACAGTCATGCATACTGATGGCTCCAACACTACAACTTGTCCGCATGCTTGATGTTTCAAATCAAATCAACTGCAAATTAAGAGAAAGGGATGAGGTGAGAGACGGAAATGTAGAAGAGAGGAGACGTTCCATGAGAAAAATGAAACAACCTCTTCAAAAATCATTTTAAGTTGCCTACATGCAAATCTTTTGCAACTTATCAGCTGTGCGAGTGCAAATTGCTTTGATCAGGAACTTTGCTTTTCATTTACATATCTTTGTGCAGTGGAGGATGGTTTCTGAGCCTTGTGTTTTCATGCGACATAATCTTCAGACCAAAATACACAACCGCATAAAGGGGGCCGTCACTGCGGCAGCACGACAATGGTGGGTCCCTGTCTCAAAATAACAAGTGCTCACAAACAACACTGTAGCAGTTTTATTGATTTGTAGCTCTCCCCAGCTTTCACTGTCCTCTGGTCCCATACCCCGCCATCTTTTCAATGTTGACACCCAATGAAGCATATATATGTCGACCTGTGAGGGCTGATGGAGATTTGTGGTAAAGTGCCCCAGCTGTGAGCACACATGACCTTCAGTAGGGGGTCTCTGGTGGAGGGGAAACAAACTTTTAGACAACATCTTTCTAGCAACTTCAAAAGGTTATTTCTTACTGACTTTGAACGTAAGACACATAAATTCTTTTTTGCAATAATCCACAGTGGTAACAGTCACAACAGTGTGCTTTCTTGTATGATTAAAGTTAGAGGATTTGGGGTTTTTTTTCCCCCATATCTGAGCCAAGCATATAGAGAGTGTTGTCTGCTGTACAGATTGTAAAGCTTATTGAAGGAAACTGGATGTCACTGCAGACGTTCTTCCCTGAAGTGCACTGAGCCAAAGAATGACAGAAAACAAGAGCAACACAAAATAATACACCAATAAGAATCAGCAACAGCAAATTAAGGTTAACAGCCAAAAAGTTAACACCATGCCAAGTAAGGTTGGATTAACATCAAGGGCAACACGGTCGGCTGCACTGGGACCCCCAGGTCAACTGCATTATAAACAATGTGATTGGAAAATGTGTATTAATATACCATATATCATGTGCATTGAAGAGAGGGCAACAGGAGGAGGCCTAAAGACATTTTGGCTCTCATGCCTGTTTAATCTGGAAATTATGGAAAAACTATAGAAATGATTGTAAAGTATACTGTCACCAGGAGTTTATTCTTCTGTGTTCTTCTGTTGATTTTCAGGATATAGACGCTCGTGCTACGCACAAAGAAGTCCAATTTTTCTCTTTGATATAAGATATCTATATTCACAGAGGTCTCAACCAATTATTCCACTCTTATCAGAATACGAACACAGTGTTTCTCTTTGGTGTAATCTGCAGACGTCAGTCATGAGTGTTTTCATGGTCTGCTCATGTTTTTCAGGGATGAGGACTTGAGTGCAGGACAGAAAATTTTCTGTATCACTAATGAGTGACTCACTGTTATGGCACAGAGAACACACTGTACTTAACAGAAATATGCTGATAAGGTCATAGTGGCTTTATCAGAGCCGTAGTTATAGTGCAGTCTAACAAAGTACAGACCGTATGTAACAGTATGGTAATTGCTGTTTATGACTTAATGGGGAGAAAGCCAGTATAAACCGAAGTAGCTAATTCAAAGGAAAGTCCACAGTCCTTGGCAAATTTGAGCCAGAGTAGACTCGAATAATAACCACAACTGTTGTTGAGCTACTATTTAACTGTAATGATATTCAGAAGTAAAATCAGGTTTGAAAATAATCACAACAAAACCTGTTTATAACTAAAAATGACACACACATCCTGCTGTGGAGAGGACGACAGAGGGTGCGTAAATTCATTTAACAGATGCAGAATAGGACAACAGACGAACAATGCAGCAGATTTCATATGTAAGATTTAGTTTTACTTGTTAATTTTATGACAATTAATACCACAGCCAACTGTCTCACATGGCTGCACTGAGAGCAGCTGTGCATGAACAGTTCTGCCAAGTTATGGTGACAGATGGGTTGACATTGTATGCATCTGTGAGAACTGTGGGTCTCGCTTGTGTTTCATACAAAATGTAATGCAAAAGCTTAAGAGGGAGTTACCAAGCTTTCAGGATCATAAAATGCTGGAGATAAAATAAAAGTACTCCACTCCCAGGAAACATTTCCAAATAAAACAGGGAGACAACTGTGCACTACTCTTTATCACAAGTGGCAAAGTTCATCTGAAATTCTTTAATTCTGTGCAACCAAATGCTTTGCCTTCATATTATAAGTCCTGTAGGGTTAGATGCAAGTTTATCTCCTGCGAACAGAAGCAGGTGTGAGACTATTCACACACAGATTTATTAAGAAAAGTGTTTTAAAACTGTGGTTTTCATGAGAGATGGTTTCAAGAATGGGAACAAAGTAGTTGTCAAATTGAAATCTGATTAGGTCTACAAACAGTTTGGGAAGCACCTGGGACAATACCCAGCTATCTTAGTCCAATCCTTAACTCCAAGTAAGTGGTCAAGGAGGACCATTTGTTGTCATAACATTGTCGTGTCCAATTCATTTCTCTTTAACCATTCAAATTTATCTTGTTACTACAGGAAAAAAACAGCATCCTCCCAGATAAAGAGTATATATCCAACCTTCAGAGAAGCCTCTTCAGGAAATTCTGTATTACATTGAAAATAAAACCACCGTAGAAAACTGGTCAAGCCACAAAAGACTGATTTGGGGCTCTTTCATTATTTCCTGACAGAAAGTAGAGATGCTAGCTCATGTTTGTTATTCAATGTGCAATAACATCCACACACACACACACACACACACACCCAAACATCATGTTAAAGACATGTGCTTCCTTCCAGACAAACAACTCTGTCTTTAATGTTTGCCAACATCTGGGATCATCAGCCCCCCCCAAAAAACAAAATCAGCTACAGAATTTACTCTGCAGGCATAAGCAATGACTATCAGTATCTACATCAGCACCTGAAGCGAGTGATAACTTTTTAAAGTATTTTATGTTCTTAGGCATTTCACCAGCTCATTGGGGAGCTGGAAGAGAGTGCACAGCTACAGCAGAAGCCGACAACAGTACAATACATGTAACACTTTCAGCAGCACAGATGAAGGAATCTTAAATACTTCTCAAGACCCAGTAAAGTGCTACTAGGCATGACCAAAATCTTACTCACTTAATTAAACCTCCATGTGAGTGTGCACTTGATGAAACAAGTAATCAAGCTACTGAGATGCCGAAAGTGGCATGGTGTCACAGTAGCGTGCACTTTTTAGCTCTTGACCAAGCTGAACTGATGACTCCAGCATCAGACAATTAGCTTAAAAGACAGAGTGGCTGAAACATTATCATAAATAAACAAATAAAAAAAATTAATAACCACAAATGTTGCCAATTCTTCTTAGTGAGAGAAGATGAGTAATAATAGCTGTATCCATTCT
Organism: Remorina albescens; assembly: GCA_034769265.1. Classification (NCBI taxonomy): domain Eukaryota; kingdom Metazoa; phylum Chordata; class Actinopteri; order Carangiformes; family Echeneidae; genus Remorina; species Remorina albescens. The sequence continues at coordinate 9,232,738 of CM068491.1, read as the reverse complement.
AGGAGGTAACATAAACGGGCAGAGTGAGTTCTGTCTACAAACATCTTCTGTCCGATGAAGGCAATTTAAAATTACTATTACATCTTTCACAAATAAAAAGGTAGATTTAACAGTTTTTAGAAAAGTGCTGCTTTTTCCCTCATTTAAAAGCCAAACATGATTTCTCCAATCCTGCAAGATTGTATGACTCTTACTTCACTCCCATCCATCCAAAAGTTCACTCAGATCTCAGTTTTGTCTTCTATGTCCATCACTGCAGGAATGGCCTCAGTGTGTATGCGTTTGAATAAATATACATACATGCATACATACACACAACACACACACAAACACACTTTAATACATCTTGCTCCTTAATTTGCCTGGCTGTTTTTACTCTACTCACTATGACAACATCACATCACCTGCTGTTAAACAGATGGAGCCCCATTACTGACCTCATACAGATGAACAAGTCTGCATTGCGAATACACTGATTAGGGTATTAGAAACACAAGCACACACTCAGATGTCAATAATGTCCTCTTCAACTAGACCTGCACTTTTACTTTTACAGCCCTTTTGGAACTTATCAGGATTTTGGTGTTGTAAGCAGCTTCCCTGCAAGAGGCGAGCTCTATGCAGAGGGCACCTGGTGCACAAACACGCCTGGAGTTTCTGAGCTACCTTTTTTGCATCTAAACTCATCCATCCATGTGTCCACCTGTGGCCACAATGTTAAAGTCTCCTCAGTGAAAAGTCTGAGGTATTAACACATGTTTAATTACACTTTGGGGACTCAGCGGTGTTGTAACGTTAAAAAAGCATGAACTCAAACTGATTTACCTCTGATCTAGAAAAACACAAACCAATATGTATCTCCTCAAACAAATGCAAACTACACAAAAAGGAAGTATGAATAATTCCTCTAAGTCGCACCATCAGAGGACAGCCTCAGAGGTATGCTGTGTGTCAAATAAACAGAAAAGCAGTAAAACAGTAAATAGAAACTCCTCCAACAGTTTCATTCTTACCCAACACGGCTTGTTTGCAGTATTAGATGCTTTGATGTTCTGTACACCACTGGGATGCAGCACCATTAAACTCCTCTACACTACAGCTACCTGAGGCAAGTTACCTTGGCTTTTCAAACATTGTTCTTCTCCCACCTCCATGCACTGATGATGAATGATGGATGGAGCAATGAATCTGTCCTTTTCCAATCACCACTTTAAAGGCCCAGTCTAATTTGGCTCCCAGACAAGCATGGTCAACATCAGCAACAGCAATTTGCATTTAAAAGCTGTTCCTCTAACATGCTGCATGCCTGCAATTTGGTGAAAAGTACATTTGCATTCTGATTGCTTGAAAAACTCAAACTCAATAGCTCAAAATTTCACTCAAAAGGGGAACACAGGGAGCTAAGATATTGTGTATGTAACTGCTGTAATTGCTTGTAATTACAGAAAATGACACGCTAGACTCAAGATTACAGATTTAGTGGAGCAAACAGGGCATGTTTGGAGCACAGTCTTTAAAGAAATCTCAAAGACATTAAGAATCTATCATACTGGATTGAAGGCAGGTTGCAATATAATTTAACAAAAGTAGACAAAAATGATCAAGTAAATTGGAGTGTTGTAATACATCTAAAGATACTGAGTTTCAAATCCACTAGTCTCAAGGAGAGAGGAGCTGAGAGCTGCTCTCAGCTCTACTGCCCTCTGCTGACATGGTCCTGTACATAATCTAAACTCAACCTCAAACCAACAAAACTAATTCTTGAAGCTATGACTATATTTAAGCTTGTTGATTGTTAGTGAAAGGAGATTGTTGTAATTGTCTGCATTTGACTTCACTGGTGTATCTGATAAACTGGGCTTTTTTTTTTCTTAAGTTGCTCTATATACTCTTCAGATTCAACTGACCTGCCATATCATACTACTAACAAACTGTAACCCTACATTAAATCTATTGAAGCATTTACTGACTAACTCTGATTGGAATTAATTGGACTGGATATGGAGCAATCATCACTGTCTCTATTTTATCTATAATTAAAAGTTAAATGTTCCAGAAAACCAGGAAATTGATAGAAATTTTCCCAAATAAAAGCAGCATAGAGCAGTGCAATGACAAATGTAATCTTAATCATACATTTCAGCAGAATTGTATCAAAGACGTATAAGATGTAACAGTCCACTCGTGAAAGTGACCTCAGCCTCAAGTCCCTTTCCCTTATTCTTCTTTGCTGCAATCTCAAATCCCATCATATTCATACTCACGACTCAGCCAATGCAACAGAAGCTTGTTGTAGGTTTTCCCATCCTGCCACCTTGTTCCAATTCTTACCCTACTGCTGATTGACAGGAGAAAAGGTGTTGGATTTACACGCTAACTAGCCAACTGCCTGTCAACATGTTTCGCCCCATTTTGTGTCCATATGGATGAGGCTCCGATGACACTGCACAAGATTGTTACGTGCCACATGACACAGCTGTGAAGAGGCCGTGGCAAGCTGTTGGGACTTGTTTCAGATCATTTTTATGACACTACATGACAGCACAATGATTGCACAATTGATGAAAGGCACATCATGGCGTGAAAAAACACAAAGTCAGATTTTAACTCGCATTGCTGTTTTTACATGGTACTTGCTTTGACTGACTTCTACTCTGCCCCTGAAGGGTTATTTTGAAGTGTTACAGTGTGATACTCCATGACCGCTGCTGCTGCTCACGTTAGGTAGGGGGGAATGCAGGCTGAGGCCTACATGCAGAGCTGTATAGGCTAGCTCCCCAGGACCTAGAGGTTGTTGCTTTCAAAGGAAACTGCACAGCACATCAAACCGTAACTATTAGGCCTCACATTCTCTGCAATGATCCACTTCACCTCAGGTTAGGAGGAGAGAGACTGAAAGACAGATGGAGGAAGGCGTGGAGAGAGGCAGACTACTTGTTACAGCCAGTCTTTTGAAGTGATAAGCATGAAGTTAAAATCCCAATGCTCCTGGCCAGCCCATACTCCAACCTTTACTTTTTCTCTATTCCCAACTCCCACTGCTCCCATCTGGGAAATACGCTGCTCTTCCCCATCCTCCCCTTTCATCTCTCACATCTTCATCTACATTTTCCAACAACTCTCCTTTTACAGAAAGCCTCTCAAAAATCACTGCTCCAATCTCACTCCACCGTGTCAATATTTGCTTCGTCTGCCCTGCTTGTGTTTACCGACAGCTTTAGGCGAATATCATCGGCAGAGCGCTCCATTTCCACATGAAACGGGACTGAAATCAACTCTCAAAGAGGGAGCAGATGGTGATACTTTCCTGATGACATCTTTTGGCTTTTATGGAAATTGTCCACTGCTTGTTCCACCCCTCCCACTGTCTTTTTTTTTTTTTTTTTTTTTTTTAAATAACACTTAGCAACCATAGAAAAAGACACCAGGACACTGCAAAGCTACTAATAATTAGCTTGGTCTTATTTTCACATATTATAGTAAACATGACAACCTGACTTTTCCAGTCATAGAAAAACAAACACATAAAAAACACAGCAAATACAGACAGGAAGTAAATACAAAATAAGTGAAATCTTTACCTTTCAAAGTAGGACAAAAAGGGTAATTAATTGAGTTATTTCTTTCTCCTCAAATATTAGGCATCAGATCCATTTAAGCCTAAGCAAATTGCACTGAAGAGAGAGATAAAGCCTTCCAACAAGTTCAACAACCTCATCTTAAGGTTTGGAAGTTTGTCAGCTGTTCAGCATCTTAAGCCTTTATGTCACCACACACTTTTTATGCTAATATTTTAAGCTAATACAAAAAAAAAGTTATTTTCCATTTCACAGTCAATCAAAGTGATGACGTATGCTCTTAGATAAGCATGATTTTAGAATTGTGCAGGATCTTGAGGAAGAAAAGACAAACCACTGACAAAGTTGTCTCAGTAAAACATTTGTATGATTTCTAATAAAAATGTTTTCTCAAAGTACCCATTTTCTTTTCTAGGCTTGATTCCCAGCTGATGTTCAGGGGTGCAATGCAGCTTGATGGGAGATCAGCAGCGGTCTGTGTGTCTGTTGTGTTCAGGGCTTCCAGTGGTCGATAGGAGCATCAGATCCTCTTTCACCAGCCACTATGCACCACTGTCCTCGCTCAGTTCTGTCATCACATCTTTGTTTATCATTGTGTAGCCGTTTCAGCTTCCAGTTATGTGGAAAGTTCTTTTTCAAACAGATATTTTGTGCAAGATGAACAGGTTTGTTTCCTATCCAAGAGACAACCTTTTTTCTTACCCAGATCGCACACTTCCTCATGTCAGTATGAAACAGAACAGACTCTGTGCCCGTACATCAACAACTCAAGTTTGTCAACACTGTCAAATCACACAGACTAACAATTTCAAATGAGCAAATACATCGCAAAATGCGTCCTCATCAGGTAACAGTTTTCCTATCCCCCAATGTCACATTCGCCTGCATATGGGCTTTAAGGATGTTGCTAAATATGCTCTGGTTCAGCTGATTCATGTGTGACAGCGACTTCAGAGCAAAGACGCAAACATATTCTCTCACATCAATATAAATATTTATTTTTCCCCCCAAACTGTATCTCCATAGATCTCAACTTATACAGGCCTCAACTTGTTTTGTAGGCAACACGACACAAATAAGGGCTACACATGCAAGTGTGTCCAAAACATTCCTGAACACTAGTGCTAATCTAAGCTGTGTGTGTGCTTCTGTGTGCATGTGCCAAAGCAGCAACTGTAGTCAAGTTGATTTTGTTAAGCTTAAACTGGTTAATGGTGGTTCAGAGAAGCAATTTGGTCTTGAAAAGTGATGAAAGGGTCCCTTTGGTGCAAAGTGATGAGATTAAAATCAAACTGGGTTGCAGTTCAATAAAGTCATTGGGTGGTGGTTTCCTTGGTGATAAATGCCCAATTGCACCCTATTATGCTCATCTTGTGTCAGTGTTTCTGCGATTTTCACATATAGCACCTTCATAATCTATTCACAAGCCTGAGGGAGACTATGGCCCTGAGAGCGATATGAGGAGATTCACAAAAAAGAAGAAACAGTCTGATTGCTGCTATCCCTGGTAGCATGACCGGAGGCAGTGGGTGATGGAGCAGCCGCCAACGTCCTCAGGCTCCTGTGTCAGGGGCTGCGAGATCAAATAAACACATCAATCAAAACAACGGAGGACTGACTGAGTATCCACACCTCCTGCTTTTAAAAATAGACTTTGACTCGATTTCACAGCGAAGGCTTGTTTCTGATTGTGATTGTTCTTGCAGAAGGCCTGAGATCTGCAAGAGTTTGCAATGGTTAAGATGGAGGATAGTGCTGGTCCTCAGAGAGCCCACCACCTGAACACTCACTGAAGTAGCACAGTGGGAATCAGTGCTACTGTCACATACAGCGCCACATTTGACAGCTTTGACGTAGTGAAAGCTGCATCACGGCTGTGATGAATAGCAAACAGTGTTTCTTCATGTTCTGCCTCTGCTGCTTCCCTCCTGCCATTACCACTTGTCTTTTCTCTGTTTCTACGGCAACAACATGCTCCTTGCTTGCTCCCTTCAGGTTTTTTCTTTCTTTTTTTTTTTTTTTAAACACCACGGTCCATAATTGTACTCTCTTTCACCGTATCTTTTTTTATTCTTGCACCTGGTTCCTTCTCTCTGTGCTTGTTCAGTTTGCTCTACATGCACTCAATTTCTCCTCTTGGTAGAAGGAGGTGAATGTCAATACCAGGCCACAGTCCTCTGCTTGCTGCAGTGTTCAGTCAAAGCCTCATCAGGGGACCATCTACAAATGCATTCATGTAGCTGTGCCATCCCCAGGCCAAGGAGGCATGAGTACAACCACGAACACAATTTCACAGAGTGACTCATGACCTGTGTTACATGCCATCAGGCCTATCACTCCCTGTTATCTGTATCGGTTACCCTCCTGTCTTGAACTGGCAAAGTAGTCCACAAATGAAGCAGTTAAGAGGCAACATTTTGTCCAATGTCTAAATCTCCAGTAGCCACTGATTTACATAAAAACATCTGATCAATGTGACCTTGAGAAAATCTAGGTGTTATCTTGTTAAACAAACCTCTGCTGAGATTTTTGTCAACTGAAGATGGCAGGCCAAATTTTAAGATGCTCTGGGTTTCAAGCTGCACACATTCACAAGCAACATAGATATGGTATTTTACTCTGCCTACATATGGGAGCTCTTAATGAATGCTACTTACTTTTCAACATAAGAACAGACTCTCCCCTTGTTGTCTAGTACAAGGGGGAAATGTAGCAGATTTGCCCATTAGTTAATTCTCTTGGTGTACAGCGGACTGTCACTTTTGATTTAGAAACAAAGTTCATCACTTGATTCAAAGAAGCATTATTGAAAGAAACATGATGTGGAATGAAAGCTAATTTGGATCTTTACAAGCTGCCTGTAACAATGTTTCACAATTGATCTCAAATGTTAATAATATTTCGTTGCTGTGACACAGACGACAATCAACACAGCACAGGTGGCAACAAATATCCCTGAGGATCATAATTTGGAAGGAAAACACAATTTTCATAATTGATTAGAGCTGTAAATTTTGTATCATTTACACTTGCAGGCAGTTACAGTGACAAATGGCCTCAATCCTCATCTAGATAATTTTATAGTATCTGAGAAAACAATGTTGTCATTTCATATCTATAATTTTCCACATTATACAGCTGCACTGGGCACATTTAAAAAGGAAGTGCCGGCAATTACTAGATAAAAATGCAACTTTTAAAGTCTAAATGTTTTCATTTTCTGTAACAGTATAAATCATTAAACTGGCAAATCACTAATCACTTTGCGAAGCTCAGAGCATCTTCTAAAAACAGGCAAGCTATTTGTGTCTCTTAACTGGACTGCTCTCTGGCATATGAAGCAGGGAAACAATAGAGTGGTGTCTTTGGCCAACAGTGACCAGGGAAAACTTGACGACAGCAGCTGTTAAACACCACAACTCTAAAGTGGTCGTTCAGATATTACAAATGGATGTTGGACTGCTTTCATTTTCCATTTTAAAATAGCTTCACCGTGCACAGACTTTAGCTGCAACTTATTTCGAAATTTAAGCCATGCTCATGTTGTGGATAATGTCTCCCTACATATCTGTGTGGGGCCTCAACAGATACTCTCTCTTATGAAGTAATTTAATCTGAGGATTGGAATTATATCGTGCTAAATTTAACTTTTCTCTTTAAAATAAATGTCTAGACTTTGGACAGGTCAATTACAGACTCTATTCTTTAGTTTTTTTGTCTACAGAATAAATTACTGGCCTTGTTTGGTTTCATCCTACCAGAAAGTCCACAAACCCTTAATCAAAGGGGATGACTGTTTAGTTGGTGCCTCTAACTGCAAGCAACAACAAAAATTGAGAAACTGGTTTGTCAAAGTATTATTACACATTTTAGGGATAATAATTCTTTATTTCAACTTCCATTTTCACCATCATTTTTTATTGTAAATTATTATGCTGTTTTCATCAAATAATTCAATTGAAGCCAGATGTTTAATCATGACCAACTGTCTACTTCAAATCTGACCTGAAGTACCCACTACAGTTGGATGCTCAAACTATTTTTCTGTGAACCCACATTCTTTCTTGGTTCATCTAATCTCTTGTTGTTAGCATAGCTTAAAAGGTCCTCTTCCTCTTCTTACAGGTAAAATGCTTCAGAGAGGGTGAGACATTAACCAACCTGACAATGGATAACACCATGACAGGATGAATAAAAAGAAGAAGAGGTGAGAGGAAGGGGAGGAGGAAGACAGAGTAAGACATTGAGAGAATTGGGGATTTGACAAAAATGAGTTTCTCTGACCAGCCTCCTGGCCAAAGATTGGTGTGTGTGTTTGTGCTGATGACCAACAGTTGGGAATATTATGATCATATCTTCTGGGACAAGCCAATATGTGACTGCCCACTATTATTAACTTATTAGACAAAAGACTCATTATGTTCCTCACCACATGCTCGCCACCACAATAAAGTGGTGAGTTGTGAATGCTGTCAAAAACCTGTGGTGTGTGATCTCTATATAAACACCATAAATCATGCAGTGATTGTGCATCAGACTCACAGACTGCAGTGAGGGAAAAATCTGTACTGTACTTGGGATGAGCAAACAGCCTCAACTGAGGGTGACTGAGGTGGCTGGCAGAGGCTGAATGTGGCCATGTTAGTCGCAGTAGTCAAGTTAGTATGTGACAGGCAATTAAATGGCGTACTAAGAGAGCCTTCAGTGACACATTTGAGTCAACAGAAGCAATAAAAAACTCTGGATTGAAAATAGAACAGAGACTGAGGGAGAAGCATGTCAAAGACGAGCGGATGGAAAAAGGAAGTACAGCTGGATGGTGGCTGTTGAGGCTGCAGGTGACTTATTTTTTCAGGCTGTGGACAGCTGGTGGTAGATGATGGAGTAACTTAGGGACAGGTGAGACTCTTTGTGAGGACCAGCTTTCTAAGGTCTTCACAAAGATCCTCCACCAGTCCCTGACTAAAGCCAATATGATTCCTTGCCTAAGGTCTGTCAGTCATCCCACTGCTGAAAAACCCAACTTCTGACTGTCTGCATGATTTCTTTTACTTATTTTGTTCCTTGTTCACTTGTGTCTCTTTGCACAGCGACAGCCACTCCCATAAAAGACATTCACAGTCTTCACAATTTGCCTGGGTAAGTTTGTGCAAAAATCGAATCAGTTCCCCTTTATGTATTCTGTTGAAATGTGTGGCTTTCACAGATGAGGGTTTTTTTTTTTTTAGTTCAGGCATACTTTCTGTTCCTGTTCTGCGTGACAGGCTGAACAATTTTGTATAATACCCACAAGTTAGGTTAATAGCTACACATCTATTGAATTACTTTACAAAGCGGCACACATAATATGTAAATTGTGAGAGTATCATTTGAGAATGTGCTTTTCCTAAAAGAACATCTGTAAGGAGTCAAACATACACTACCAGTCAAAATTTTGGACACACTTTCTCGTTCAAATGAATAGGAAAGTGTGTCCAAACTTTTGACTGGTAGTGTAGATAGATTTATTGGGCAAGTCATAACACTGAAGGGTCAATTTTTCGATGTGCAGGTATAACTGTATGCATGTGTGGGAGAGTGTATGTGTAGGTGGAGCTGGTGATAGGTGATGGGGTGGTGGTTACTTAGAAGATATCTTTGCTAAAGGTTAGGGTCTGCTAACAGAACTGATGTGCACACAGAGACAGAGCAAGCTCTCTTTGTACTCCATATATTATTCTACGTCTGCCAGCATTCCAAGCAGTTTAGAGGACAGTAATTATTATTTCCTGCAATTCCTCTTCAAGTCTGTTGCCATGGGTTAACTTTAATTTTGTATATATAAAATCCTTAATATAGCAACATTTAAAAAAAGAAAATAAAAACAGCCATATGGAGTCATTGTAGGAGCTAATGAAATGAAATCAAACAAAGTGAAACAAAGTTCTTCCTCTCTGCAGTCGGGGTCTTCACTGATTTGGCCGTCATATCCTCCAGAATTAATTAAGTGGCACAGCCAGGTCCACCAGAAGTCCCGTGCTAAGAACACCAGCAGCTGCTGTGTATGTGTTTGTGTGTACCTGCAACCTGAGCAGACTGTGGGTTTGCAGAAGAGACTCACAAACTATTAAGCAGATTGAGATTCTAAAATGTGAATTTTGGACATAATTTATTCATTTTTCACTTTTTTTTTTGGCTTTAAATGGACAGGAAATTTGATATTTTAAAAAGTTCTCTTATAGCCAAACAACCAACTACAAACTACACAAGCAAACAGTTATACATGATTTTGTATTTTCTGTGCACCAACAGCTTAAGGCAGGATGTTTACAGAGGTTCTCTCTGGATTCCATGAGTGACAGATGTGAAGTAGGTTCATATGCTGACACACAACATTCATACCTCTATGAACACTGCTGCCAGAATACAGAGTCCCATTTCACCTGCTATCTTCCCTCTCCAGCCTCTGCTTTACAGACAGACTGCTACACCAGTTTGGTCTGAAAACATCTACATCAGTATTTTAGGGTTGCTGTGTGTTGTGTGTGTTCATTCATGTGTGGCATGCATAGTAAAGTATCTGCATGTCTATATGTGTGCAACCTGAATATCAACTGCACAGAATAAGTGCTTATGTGTGTGTCTGTCTGTGTCGGGAGAGATTATTTGCACACCAGTTTACATCACAGAGAAAACAGATACAGCTGATGAGTTATTTTAGGTTGTTGCATTAAAGCATGCAGGATAACTCAATCACATCCTCTGCTTCCACCTGGATGTAACCACCTCAAGTTGACTTCATCTATACTTGAGTCACACAACATGTCAATTCTTTTTTCTGACAATTCAGCATTTCATGCCTAGATTACCCAGCCTCAAGGCATTCTGGGCAATTATCATTTTATCATATTGACATTTGCAAGGCCCTCGGCACTGCAATCTGGGGGGATCCACCAAATGTTCAGAAAATGTTTTCCCACCTTGAGGCTGAGAAATATATTTTCAAACAATTCAAAACACATTCCTAAAATTTACTGAACAGTGTTTTAACTGTTTTAACTGCCACATCCTAGGATCTGGCATCCACATATGTGGACATCACATTTTGGGTTGTCTAGACCACAATACTAAATTTTTTTCTACAAGGGCCAGGTGTCCACATATGAGCCCATTATATTTTCACTTAGTGGTGGCAGAAGAGTATAATTCATTACAGGTTAGATTCAAGATGCCCAACAGCACACGAAACAACAACACGAAAGAGAAATCAAAAATGCATGCCATGCAAGAGTTCAGGTCTTAGGAGGTTAAAGTAGTTCTGGGTGTAAACTCAGTTCTATGTGGCATCAGAACCAAAATGTTTCAAATTCATCAGAAATACAAGGCTGCTGTTTCAGCAGTGGACAAATAGTAAGAAATTCATGGAACAGAAGACAAGTTATATAAATTTACCTAGTTAAATAAGCAAAGAAAAGCCCATTAAACAGTCAAGTCTTGAGGCTATGTTGGAAATTTTTGCTGTGGCGGTTAGTGTTTGATATTTGTCTCGGCTACGCTCCATCAGAGCTCAGGAGCTCTGATGGAGCGTTTGTTATCAAACTGCTGAAGATCAGAGCAGAGACAGGGAGTCTTCTCTGTCCTTGACAGTCTTACTGAAGGACAACGCTCCAAGCACTCTGTGCTTTAATAAAATATTACATGCAGTGTCAAAAGGGTAGATATCGAGTATCACAGGGCTCAGTTAGTGCACACTCACACAGGAGCAGTGCTAAATAAAAGACTAACATTAGCAAGGCCTTACGTGTTGGTGTAAATACATGTGTGACTGTGAAAATGAAAACTACAGCTGTGCCCATGGAAGCTTTGTTATATTTCGCTAAACCAAATCATATGCTTCTAAACTAAATAACAGTAAAGGCGAAGAGTGACATTGCAAATGTGGTTACAGATAAAGAGATCAACAAACAAACACTGTCTGTATTTCAATGATACAACACATGACTTAGAAATTTTAAACAGCAAAGCAAGTTTGGTTTTTCTGCTTCCCCACCTGCCAACCTGTGCTAGAGCTTAATTTTTTGTCAACTCATGTATAATCCATTTGCTGCACTTCTTATCAAAAAAACCCAGACTTGAATAAATCTGACTATTATTTGCCAAGGCTGAGAAATGTCATGAAAGTTTTATTTTCTTATCTTTTCTTACTCTTCTTGCATAAAATATAACTCCCAGTTGACAAATATATTTCTTAAATATAAATCTATCAGTCCTTGAGTGGAGGTGCATGGAGACAGTGCCCATAAGCACATATCCAAAGAGGATGTTTAAGTAGACAAATGAAGTTGAGTGAAGGAAAGAAGTCAGGGAGGGACAAGCAACACTTAAAGATGTGTTGGTCTCTAAAGGAGCAGCTGACTAGCTCTGAATTCTAAGTAGAAGAAAGTTCACTTTTTTTTTTTTTTTTTCTCTTAAGGCGCTAAAAGACCAGTTTTGTTGGCTAAGAAGGCCAGATGGGCCTGTAGCTCTGTGAATAAGCTTTGGGAGCACATACACATAGACCTCCAGGACACTCAAGCTGATCAGCATTCAAAGTAATCACTCGCTGTTCTTCCTCATCTTAACCCCCTCCACTCTGTTTCTCCATTCTCCATTCTGCTGATGGTCCCACGGGAAGGATGGGAATCACTGCTGTTTATCCACTTACTCTTGGGAGTAAAAATTAGGCTTTGCCGGCAGGAAAAAAAAAAAACAGAGGGGCACAGTGATGCTAAGCAAAGAGGTACAGGGTTGGATCATTCCTCTTTTAACAATGGGGAAACCAAATGTAAAACCATTTTCAGAATGAATCCCAGTTTTCTTTCAGTTTCTGTGATGACAAGGTGAGCTTCACAGTGAGCACAGAGAAAGGGAAGCAAATGAATCGTCAGCGAGGTGTTTGTGTGTGGAAGTGAAAATACATATGTTACTGCCATTTTACAGTTTGTGTGTACTATGATGTGTGCAGCACAAGGAGGCTGAAGCATGGCACCATATGCACTATAAAGAAGCCTCTTAAGAACACCTGCACTGCTGCACTTAGCGCCCAGGCTCTATTGTGCTCTAATGAGGCCAAGGAGAGAGGCCAGACCATGGACATATTGTCATAGCACCTTGCTTTGTTCCAGAGCTCAAAAGAGCAACTGTACTCTGAGAGCACTTCACTCTGATGTTTATGGGTGCTGGAGTGCCGCTATACAGAGGAGGGGGAAAAAAACAAACAAACTCTGAACTCATCTCGACCAGTCAATCTCTCCATCACAGGAGTAACATAAAAAGAAATTCTGCTTCATCTCTCACACCAACCAATGTTGCAAAGAACCTGGGCATCCATCTCAGCGAGTATTGCATGCGTTTCCTAAAAATGCAGCTTGGCAGTATATGATCAGAAAAATCTGTCCTTACCTTCAGATTCAGTATACTTGCGCATAGCTGCATGTCATGTTTCTCTCTCTTTTTACCTACTACAGAAAAGTTGCAGTAGGTCTCCTTTCATGCACAGTGAGTCCTCACAGATGGACCAGAATGCAGCAACATGTCTGTGCAATCAACTTCTGCCAGATTCAAATTCGATAATTATCGATAATAATTCAATTATGCTGATCCATGGTGTGACTTCTGGGTCTGCAGCAATCTACTACCAACTTCAATTTTGGCAATTTGCCAAAACAACTGGTATGAACTTTCCAATACTTCTGTTCTGCATACAACACAGAACTAACTTTCATGGCATAAAACGACCCCTTAATCCTCAGCTGCATAAGCAAGTAGTGTCAGTAAGTAAGTAGGATTTGGCTGTTCAACTCTTCACATACCTGCTTGTCCTTGTCCTTAGCTTTCCCGCATCCTGACACCCGCGATGAGGTCACATCACGGGGGATGACAGAGATTTGGTGCAGTGGCATGTTCATCCCAGCAGAGCCAACCAGGGACGCTCACACACACACTTGCTGTCCTGCCACCAGAACAAAGGGCATGATGATCTGAATAGTGATTCCTCACCCACACCACCCTGCAGAGGACACACAAAGGACACATGGGAATTATACAAGGAAAAACTGTAAATATACGATAAAAAATCTTGAGCTGGAGCTGGAAGACTGAAATGTGGGTAGACACGGTAATAAACAAGAGAGTCAAGTTCGAAAGCAGTACAGCTGCCAATGTGTTTTCACTGCTGATCAATGGGCTGGCCCCTTCTGCCACTAGACTCCTTCAAACCTTTTCACAACCCAAATTGAATAAATTTCAATTTGGATGCTTTTGGCTGTCCGCATGCAACAATAGTTTTCATGTTTATGAGTTTAAAACATATACACCACTTCAGTCTACTGCATCATTTTGATGTACTGGTTTTTATGTAGTCATTGACACGTTATGCTTCTGCTGAATTTGTGCTGAATACAGGACTAACAAACAAAGGTTATCGACAAATTAAAATGTGCAAGCTAAAGACTTAAGTTTCAAGTCAAGGTTAATTTGAGCTACTTCCTTCTCACCTTTGCCAAAAACAGGCCCATAAACTTTTCCTGTTTCTGACCTTCAGTACAGAAACTTTGGTTTATGCTTAAACGACCAAAGGTACAGTGGTCTCTAGTAGTCTTCCTCAGGAGAGCAGAAATTTGATTCAGATAACACAGAGCACATAGTGTAATAAATCACTGCAGAGGTGATCCCATAGGTGCAAGAATAAGCTTTTTTTTCCAAAGACCTTGAAATTTAACATGTTGATTTCCATAAAAGGGAGAGAGGGGTGTGGTGTTACAGTGTCCTGTAGTGTTTCCCCTGTAGTTTTCAGATTGATTCAGACTAAGTTATAAAAGTAGCAGCAGTATGTGGAGTTACACAAGAGGTTTTACAAATGGGTCATTCTAACTTCAGTTATTGCAGCCATCTGCACTGCCACTGACAGCAATTAAGCTTAACTCCTTCTTACCACTCTGTGAATGTGATTGCACACAGGCCCGTCTGCCAGGCAAAACCTCAAGCTTTGCAGTATGAAAATGACAGGATTAAGAAACCAAAAAGCAAGCAGGCCGATGGGAGGTCAGTTAAATGCTAGTAATCAGAAACCAGAGTTGATGACAGGGTGAAAAGGGGAGGTAGGAGAGTAGGGGCTTCACACACAGGCCAGCACAGCCAGATCTGCAGCTTCAGTTCATCACGGCTCTGTATTTATCGAGAGCGGTGAGGTGATTAGGCTCACATGAACTCACAAAAACAGACCTATCAGCTTCTGATGGACAGCTGGCAGTGACAGTTTGGTGCCAATAGATGGTAGAGGATCATACTAATGACACACACACACACACACACACACACATACACCAACACCCTCATTCGCATTTTTAATCGTTTCAGGTTAATAATGGCATTAAATTCTTGTCATTAGTATTCTTTGTCTAACTTATATATGGGCATAAAGATACTTTATATAGTTTTTGGAACAGCACTTTAATTTATTTTGGAATCTGTAAACAGGAAGCACATTGTTGCCATCAGATAATTAGCTAGAGTTAACCTTGGACTACAAATTAGGCTCCATTTTTATTATTTTATTCCTTTACATTTTTTATTGTGGCACCATACAAGTTATGCTGGTTTAGCCATTAGACATTCCTGGTTGAAATGTAGATCCAGATTCACCATCCCTGCAGAACTTTGATACTGAAGACAAGTGAAAAGTCTGATGATTCTCATGTAAATCTGGAAGTGAAAGCAGTATCAAGAATTTCTCAAATGGTTTAAGGGGATGTACTCACAATGGACATCAGGGAGGGTAACGTCATTGGAAAGACTGGACAACATATCACGTCTCTCTTTTGAGAGCATGTTTAATTTTGAAAAAGCCTAATTGTCTCAATGAGCTGTGTGTCACAGTCACTGTTGCTCTAGCCACTGACCTTGTTGATAGACCATTAATAACTAACTTCCCCTTATTTCTGACCCCTGGTTTGCTTCCATCTCTTTTACTTCAGGCAGTGACTTTATCACAGCTCTCCCTCCACAACCGCCTTCAAATCTTCCTTTGAAAATCTCTGATTCAGAGTATTTATTGCTGCCTGTTCAGCCATGTCAAAGATACTGTAAATGTGATACCAGGTTTGTACTAATGCTATTTGGCCTAGCAGACTACAAATCATCAGAATGTAACTTTGGACGGTGCAAAAACGAAACTTATTTATCGAATTACCACCAATGATTATCTGTGTTTAATATAATATAAACTAATGACAAGAATGTATTATAGCAGAGATGAAATCCATAATTTGGATATCAAATACTCTGATCATTGCTTAAAATGCTGTAACCCGAGTGACTCGCTCATCCACGAATTTTGGTATTGTAAAAAGATTAGAGAAATGTGGGCGGATAATGAACAGCGATTATCAATGACTTGTAAAATTAACATATTATTCACACAAGTAATATTCATCTTTCAAACCCTTAGGAGAAAAAGCTATCCAACTGGTTTGCAAATTCTTTTTTTTTTTTTTGGTCTTTAGTTTACAAGAAATTATTACTGAAAAACTGGAAAAACACAGAAGCACCCACAATTCAGCAGTGGAAAACATTGATGAAATATTATTTGAATACTGAAAGGTCAATAATGGAACGTAATAACAAAGAAACTTTTCCAACAAGTC
Organism: Remorina albescens; assembly: GCA_034769265.1. Taxonomy (NCBI): domain Eukaryota; kingdom Metazoa; phylum Chordata; class Actinopteri; order Carangiformes; family Echeneidae; genus Remorina; species Remorina albescens. Next base: position 9,216,498 of record CM068491.1, on the reverse strand, counting down.
TTGAGCTCAATCTTTGACCCTAAAAACGGAGAGGAGTCACAAAATCATGAATTATCAATGACCAATAAACAAAAATAAATAAATAAATAAATAAAGGAGCCTTTTTCTTTTGTGTGCGCGCGCATGCCTTTTGTTGTAATGCTTAGTTGCAATTTAGCGCATTGCAATTTTTTCACTTTGTTATTCTGATTTTTTTTTCTTTTCTTTCAGCTTAAATACTTCTATTTGCTTGTCTATGTGGGTGTGCCTGAGTGTATACATGTGAGGCAGTGTCTGTATATTGAATTGGGTGGGTAATGATAATTGAAGTCAGTTAGGGAATACCTGAGACCTGAATGGAATTAGCTAACTTGGTTTCTGTTTTTAAAATATACATGTTTAATGGATCAATCAAGCTGTCAAGAGGTTCCTTGGGTTTGAGATCGGCCCATTTCCTCTCTTTTGCTCACTCTCTCGTGCTTTTATATTTACATATGACAAATCCAGCAGCCTCCTGTGGAGACTGACCTGTTGTCATGGCAGCAGCTCCAGGGATCTGTTTAAGCCATCAAGGGGATGATATAGTCAGATAAATGAAGGCACCTCTGACTTGTGATATGAAACTACCAAACTACTGGGTGGATTTTAAGTAAAATGATTCAGTGATTCATTAATGCAGAGTTTAGAACAGTTTCCAATTGGTTTATCAAATTACATCACCTTATTAACTTGGGTTTAATCATTATATCAATTTCAGGGTAGATATACCAACCACACTTGGCTACAGTTATATCTGTAGATTGAGTTTAAGAAAAACAGTCCAGAAGTCCAGAAAAATAAGGCTTGCTATGTGTTTCTGTAAAAGAAAAAATAAAACAATCATTATACACTGCCCTGAGAGAAGTATTTTCTGACAAGGCAGAGATGAACAAATGAACAAATAAATACCAGTAAGTAAAGGGGAAAATACCATATCACTGCTTGCCTGACTCAAAGTGAAAATATTTGGGTTTTTTTTATGTGGTTCTTTAAGTCACAACAATTACACCAGAAATGTATTTAGTATTTCATCTCTAACAGAAAATCCACATAGAAAGAGGTTTGAACTTTCCATAACTTCCCTGCTGTGAGGCCACAGCACTAAACACTGAACCACCATGACGTCCCAAGCTGTTTTTATTTTCCTAATATCCACATTCCACAATGAGTTATTGACGCTCCTGTTTTAAATGTGAACAGTTTTAGGATGTAATGCAAGCAGAGACTGTCAAGTGACAAGGCCATGAAAATAATATTACGGCTTCTATTATCTGACTGAAGTCCAATCACTTTAAAGACAGACAATTCAGCCCGTTTCTCAGCCTCTCCAGCTAGTCGCACGTCCTTCTGCTCCTGCACCAGGTAAATCACAGTCCTGTCTTGTCTACGTTCTGCTCAGCTGAGCTCTGCTGGTATTCACTTTACTGAGAGGCCCCTATGTGTCCCTGCTGTCAGACCGGACTGAAATATGGCGGAGCCCATTCTTCGGCCCTGATGCGCAACCAGGCAGAAAACTGGACTGTGTATCCATCAATCAATCCTAACATTACTGTACTGCTGCTAGAGTCTATAGTCAAAGAGTCATCTTCCCTCTTGGTGGGTTATTAAATAGACCTACAGAACAAATCAGATAGGATCTTAAAAATACTCAGTTTAAGAGATATTACAACTATATTCTGGATTTAAAGTTAGTTTAACACATTCATTGTGTAGTCTCATTTTGAAATGAAAACATTTGGAAACTGACGATGTGGCAATAACAGCTTTTATGACAGTTTTCCTCATTAAGAAACTTTTTATGAAATTTGACATTCACAAACATTTATTCCTGGCAGGTACAATATAATGCTTGAAAATTTAATTTCTTGTTTTTAAATCACTGATCCCTCTAGGGATGCATCACCTTGTCACTGAATTTGTTTTATGACAGGGCAGAACTTTCTAAAAATGAAAGCTACGGATCTCTCTGAATGTTGGAACAGTGCCTCTGCTGAAAGGTTTGAGTCAGGGGAGGGAGAAGGGGGGCATTAATTTCATCATGGCACAGATGCCATAGCTGTGTTGGCAGCAATGATTGGACTTAATGCCCTGCCAGAACTCTCTCTCTCTCTCACACACACACACACACACACTATCAGTAAAACCTGATGGACTCCTCTGATAAAACCTGCTGCAGCTCACTTCCTCACACACATATGCAAACCGAACAACATCAAAATTTGGAACTGCAGTTCTTGTCAACTTTTAGCTCAAAGTGTTCAACTAAACTTCAACTGTTAGATCATTTAACTGTCACTGTCGATGCATAATCTCATAAGCACATAAACACATAACGCCCGTGCAGCATTCAGCTGTAGACTGATGATTACTTTAACGCTTTTTTATATTGTACCAAGAACAAATTTTCTTTTTTTTTCTTTTTTTAAGCTCATTGCCATTTCAAATGTAGGGACATCAGTACCAGAGCAACCCAACTAACTTCTCTGCCTCCTAAATGTTTCCATGCTTATTTAACCTATGATGGATTAATCAAAAGTTTCCATGATATTTAAGTTTACTGCATTCAAAGCACCTCTGTTTGCTTTGCTATTTGATTATATGCTAATGAGTCCCCGTTTGGATGTGATTAATTGTGTGGTTGGTGAAATGAACCATGAATAGGAACCGAAGATAAACAGACTTGTTACTTGGGAAGGTGCCAGAGCTGATGCTTTTTACACACCCAAAACAAAATTTCTGTGTGTGTGTGTGTGTAACATTTGTGAAAATGACCTTCAGTATTTACACTCTCTGCTTCCAAGGAGGCAAGAGGAAAGAGATAAAAGGTATTTTTTTAAATGTGTATTTAAAAAAAAACAAAAAAAAAACATAAACGCAAACCAACACCCTGTGACACTTCCACTGCAAGTCAAAATGGATTACACAAAAGAGGATAGATCCATTAATTCACGGATAATGTCTGATTTCAGTAGGATAGCAGGCTCTGCCCTGGATACACATGAGTGGGCCATTCGAAGTTCAGTTATAGACCAAACCCTTTCAATGAATTTTTAACTTTGGATGAAATCATCAAATCCCATCTTTACTTAACTTCCCCCTAGATTTCCCAACAGGATTTCTTTCATACAGTTTCAAATCTAAATGATGAAATGAATCTCGGTGCCACAGTCAACATGGTTAGGAAGGCTTTTGTTTTCGTAAATTTAGATCAAAATCTTACTCTTACATTCTCAGACAGTATGTGTCGGTGAAATCAATCAGAAAAAAACTTTTTCACAACGACACAATACTGAAATGTATCTTTAAAGTGAACTTTGGACTCCACAGTCTTATCTTGGTGGTTCAGTTTAGATTTCACAGAATTCAGTCTCTTACAGTTTGTTATGTGTGAATCACTGAGGACCTTTGGATGGCCCCTCCTACTCTTAGAAAAGTATTTTGACAGTGACTTCCAGACAACCAGCTGAGAATCCAGAAAGAACTGATTTCAGTTCCCAGTCCGGACATCAACTTCTCATTTATATACTCTTATTTTAAAGTAGAATAATGAACCTGGGATGCTGATAAGTGAACTCTTGGTGGACAGACTACACTATATGTGCCCTTGTCATCATGCAATAAGATTATTGGTGAGAGTAGAAATGATGTTTTCATTTAACTCTTTAACAAAAAAACCCAAATACCAACCCTAAAATTTACTAATGTAAATGCCTAATTTAGTGGACGTCAAAATGGCCAAAACTCAAAACTGCTGCTTCTGCCTTTTCATCCAAATAAAGTTAATTAGATTTAACATTCCATCATAGATATATCTAAAGATTCAGCACAAATAAAATAACCTTTTCCTTTCTATTAGAAATAAACAGCACATTCAAACAGCATGTTACCTAGCCTGTACAGTGTTACGGATGTTATGCAGCCAGACCATTTGCAAGTCAAAAAGGGAAGAACTAACAAGCTGAGGCTAAGTAGTGGCAAATACCAGTAAGAAAAAGGGGGGAACATGTCTATGCCTGTTGACTCAAAAAGAACAAGATAAGTCTTTTGACAAGTTTCTGTTAAAAATCTTTGATGAGTGATAGAAAGGCAAGAGTGGAAGAAAGAAGTAAACAGAAGGTTGATGCAGTACTGATTTCGCTTTATGAGCAGAATCAAATATCTGGAGAAAAAAAAGCAGTTAGAAAAGTGCAAACACATCAAAACTCTGAACATGGAGACAGGAACTGAAAACGTTGAAACAATCCCACACTAAACACACACACACACACACACACACACACACACACACACACACACACACACACACACACATGCAGTGCTATGGTCCAGAAATGTATTGAGGGAAGTAGATCACAGAACTGACAACATAATTTCCTCTAATGTACGGAGGCAAAATAAGAGACATGTATCGTACGAGTCCATCATTGTGGTGACAATTTTAGACAGAGCATCCATATATTATCTAACCCACTGCCGGGTCACTGGAGCCAATCCCAGCTGACATTGGGTGAGGGCAAGGTTACGACTGGACAGGTCACCCGTCTATCACAGGGCCGATATATAGAGACAAACAACCACTGACTCTCACAGTCACACCCAGGGGCAATTTAGAGTCACTAAACAATGTTTCTGGATTGTGGGAGAAAGCCAAGTAGCCCGAGGGAACACAGACAGGCGCACAGAAGGGCCTCAGGCGTAGGGTTTGAACCCCACACCTGGGGCCTTTCTTGCTATTATGCGACAGTGCTAACCACTGTACCACTGAGCTGCCCCAGCAATACTATCACGTTCGATAATTCACTGAGAAAATAATACACATACACACAGGCACAGATACAAACTTAAAAAAATAAAGTAAAATTTAAATTATCGAGGTATAGATCCATATTTCCATTTTGGGATATTTGCTAAAGCTTAAATACAGACCAAGTTATACTGAGTTAACACCTGCAACCTTGCTGGTTGGAATAAAGAAAAAAAAAATGTACCTATCATGTTCCCAAGAAGTGAAACTGCAAAGAAGAAAATAGAATTTAACAATTAAAGTAACAGCAAGTGGTTTTCACATCTGACATATTCTCAGCAGTGTACTGAGCCCCTTCTCAGCCCCATGCTTCAAGTCAAATTGGCCACTGCTGATTAATTTATTGAAGAAAACTAAGAAAACCTGCTCTTAACTTCAATGTCTCACTGCAAAAACTGAAGGATGCATAGCAGGTTAGGCGCAACTTTACTGAACTTAGCTAAACAACAGTTTTATAAATTATTACTAAAACTTGAACATTTTGATAGCATTGCAGTTTGTTTTGTTTTTAAGGACTGCTTCCTGGTTGTACTGTTTTTTAACCAATATCTGCTTGTGCAGCTGAATTGGCTCAAAGTGGAAAGTCCAAAGAAACTGTCTCGCCATATGAAATAGCCAAAAATGTTAGATTACATATGTGATAAAAATGTATTTAACTCAAATTTATTCATGGATATGCAATTCAAAGCTTCAATTTGGTAAAAGACAAGATAGACTGGAACAGTCACATGCTAACAATGGGAAACATCAGAGGGGATTCATCATGTTTATCAAGGTTGTTCATTTTCATTTAGTATCACACTGCTTATAGTTACTGAGGATGTGTTAGAATAAACAAAATACATACTTTCTACTGTAGATTCCCTTCTTCACTCACAAAAGGACAGCAATCAATTTATTTTTTGAATGTTGGAGATTTCTGGTTGAGATGTAACATTTCTCATGCTGCTGACTTCATACCTTAGATGTTACCACATTTCCTTGTACTTGTACTATATGTGACAATCATGTCTTAGGGAATCCTCCCCCTTCTTTCCTGTAATTAATACCGTTAATACCACCAAAATGACCCAACACCGACTGCTCAAAAAGCATTACTTCAGACATTTACAGCTTTTCAGCATATGCAGAATTGACAGCCTCTAAGCTACTGACAACAGAGACACAACACTGCTGTTGGCAGGGAATGGTAGTTTGCATTATCAAAATAATGTTGAGACTCAGGGAAAGGAGCCCCATTCTACGAGGAAATGAAAAACTAACTCACCACCAACACAGAAAGTGGATGCATTTTCTTTGTAACTACTGTTCTACCAGTAAACAGCTTGCCTGTTAGTCATGTGTGTTTCTGAACACTGACCATTTCCTCCTCTCAGGCTAGTGTTAATCTTCCCTCTGCACAGCAGAATAACTTGACTCAATGAGTTCTGGACCATCAGGCAGTAACAGCCGACCACCACATGAACTAGCAGACGTGTAATGTGTGTGTATGTGTGCATGAGCCAGTGTAGACGCAGGAAACCACACACACTGAGAGACAGCTTGAGAGGCTGCTTGTCTGGCTGCTTGTCGATTCAGCAGCAGAAAGCAGTGGTAACAGTAACACACTACGCTGGGCACTTGGAGAAGTGGCCTCTAGCAGTCATTTACACAGCAAATACACTGACCAGATCACCAACAACTGCAGACACTAAATCTGACTGAGGAAAACTTAATATTGGAACTGGAGGCAAGAGCATCAGTCTTTATTTTGAAAGGTCATTTTGCCTATATTACACAAAAAATATACAAGATATATATTCTCATTTATACCTGAGGGTATCGAGTCACTTTATGTCAGCACATTCTCATGGTCCTGAGGTTTAAAAGCAAATCACGTAATGGCAATGTTCTGTCGAGAGACCTTTGTTCAATGTAATCCTTCCCCATTACCTGTCAACACCCTGTTCTTCTCTATCTAATAAAAAGGAAAAAATTATTCAAAGTACTTTTAAAAAAGTCAATAAAAACTGATCATGCCATAATCTGTGGATTATCCTCAGCAAGTGGTTACAAGTTGTTGCCATGTGCTAGAGCAACACAACTTTATTTTTTTTAATCAACAATTGAGCTACTGATTATTTTATGAGTCAACTGATTGATAGTTTTGTCTCTGAAGCGTCAGAAAATTGCCAAATCATTCCCCAGATGAGGCGATGCTTGATTCAAATGAAATCAACAGATTGATATTTGATTCACTTATCAGATCATGTAATCTCTTGTGTTATTTTTTTTTCTTCAACAAAATAACTCAAATGTTTAAGTGGTTATCAAAGTAGTTCACATATTTAGATGATGATAGAGAAAACTGTGAAGTGTAAATAAAAAGCAATACTTCCAGCATGTCAAGATGTCACAAAGAAATAAAATAAAAAAGATCATCCATATGTAGCACTGACACAGATCAGACACACTGCATGTAAGGGTTGGTTATTCATCACACAGCCTCTAAAACATCTTGACATGACTTGATTTAGACCCTTATCCTCCTTTCCCTGGACAGCTCTCATTTCCAAGGTAACAGCATAAAAAAGGGGCTGGTTGCTTTGGGAAAAAAAAAAAAAAAAAAAAGACTGAACATGATCCAAATATACTCCATATTTCTGGGGATAATCACACCATAATCACCCACCATTAACTCTGCACATCTTGACACCAACAAAGTACATCTGGGTCTATCAAGATGGTTTACACTTGCCTGACCATGTAAAAACGCAAGTGCCAATATAGAGTTGTTGGTCAAACAGTTCACCAACAGAATGCCTTCAAGTCAAAGAAAATGCTTGCAGTTATATGGCAATAATCACCACATTTGTCTGTGTAGTGCCACATGGAGCAGATACCATGTCAGCCATCTGAGTGGGATTCCTCATTAGACATTTAGAGGCTACCAAGAAAGTTATGTCAACCCACCCCAAACAATACACAGCAGTGCACCTGTCCAAGACCACCCATATCAGTTTCACGCGCAGCAACTTTTATTCATTACGTTTATCCATTATCTAAACTGCTCCTCCTTTACAGTCTGGATAGCTGGAGCAAATGCCAGCTGACACTGGGCGAGGGCAGCCGGTCAAAGGGCTGACATAGAGACATACAGCAAAAAAAACAACCATTCACACTCACACTTGCACCTAAAGGCTATTTACTGTCACCAACTAAGCTAAATGTGCATATTTTAGGACTATAAAGGGAAGCTGGACTACCTGGAAGGGACCTGCACACAGGGAGAACATGAAAACTCAATACAGAAAGAACCTTCTTGAAGTGAGTGCCCTTTAACTGAATTTACATTTGTCGATCAAAGTCATTTACTGGTTCACAACACTAATTCAAAGCTACTACAAGTGATAGCAGGCTGAATTGATTATATAAAATGCAATTAATAAAAGCAACACACTCAGGAGTGACTCATAATGAAAAAAGCAGGATTGGTTTTTCTTAAGCAGAGAGGTTTTGAGCTGGGGTTATTTTAGCAGCTGGAGAAGGAGCATGTCTTTGACACCGATGTATCATTTGATGAGACTTAAGTAATGAATACAATCAAGAAAAAAATACAAGCAGCAAACCTCCTTAGGCAATGTGAACATCAGCAGCAAGAAAGAAATTGATGAAGGAAAGTAGAGAAGTCATTAGTATTAAAAATGTATTTCAAATTCATAATGGATTTATGGTAGCTCTCATCCTGGGGTTGATTATATCTATACTTTTTACAAACGTTCAAGTGGATAACATATGACTGGTGGGCTGATAATATTCCAAAAGGATAAGCAAAGTATAGAATACCACAAGTCGCACGGCATGTCCCAGAAATTGCATGATAATTACTCCTTAAAATGCAATGTCTCCTTTTTTTGTCTGTCCAGCCTCAGTGGCTGCTGCTGCTCTGTTACACTATTTTTCCTCCAGTTAGTCCAAACAAAACACTGCCGCCAGTCCTGCATGTTAAAAAGCAAATATAGAAACTTTCTTGAGATGCCTCCAGTTTAAATCGCTTCTGCATAATATCAGTAAGACAGAAAAGGGCAAAAAAACAAAAAAAAAACACAACAAAACAGAAAGGTCATACAGTAGGTGATTAGTTTAGCAATATGATACTAGTACCCAGATACTTTTTCAGACAGACTAGAAATTTACATTGGATAACAATGTCTGAATATTATGAGTAAATCAGCTTTCAATAATCTATATTTTAATGCCATTAAAATGATTAGGTTGACTTATTGTAAACATGAAGTTGGTGAAGGTCTTACCAACACATGGATCAACATGTGCTGCTAAGAGCCCTACAACAGCACCAGGACACACAAATACTTAGAAAATCCATGTAGTTAGTTGTAATCCAAGCTTTGACAAAAATTTATTTGGGAGGCATGTTCAGTGTGATGGATTACCTATCAAACAGGTCTCTGCAAGCTGATTTTTTTCCGTAGAAGTAAAGTAATGAAAATGGATGGCTGACTGGCTTCTCAGAAATCTAATCAAATATGATACGCTGCAGAAAATTGTTGATAGTGATGTAAATCAGCACACAATGAATTTCCTACATTTAGAAGACAAAAAGTAAATTCAAGCTTGAATAAGCTTTAATCATATAGATCAAAGTTGAGGAAAACAGAGAGGTTCGCCAGAGGAACCCTAAACTTTGTATTGATGTTCAATGATTGATTTGTAACAGTCACAGCTATAAATAATAAAAAAATCACATTACAGCTGGGAGAATTGTTGACATACACTTACAAAGACATCAAATGAAATAATAATGTGCACAAAGCCTGTGTTCTTTATGTGGAACAAGAGACATTTTTCATCTTCACTCCCGTACAACAATGTCATTCAGCCGTAGCTGCTCTAGCAAGCAGACGGCTGGCAAGTCTTTGAATGTGTGCATAGAATTCTGAAATGTATGTAATGGTTTTTGTGGTCAATACATTTCAATTTAATTGATCATTTGCAAACAATCACTAGCATATTTCATTGGCAGACTAGTTAAAGTGACATATGGCTGACAAACTGGTCTCTAACTGAATATTTCACCCCTGGCATGGCACCCCTGTTGAAGGGGTATTGAATATGTAATATATGGTATATCATTTATGGCAGTTTGAAGCTGCATGCATTTTTATGTTGTGAAATTATTATTATTATTATTATTATTAACAACAACAACAACAACAACAACAACACACAAACAAAATGATTAAAAAACTAATCAACAGCACCAGCTGCTGCAGACCCCAAAATGGGCATATAGTTGCATCTGAAACTGCTTCAATAATAACATTATCACCTACATTAAGATGATTTTTTGCAGAAATGTTGAAGTACATGATGTTAATTTTAGCGAGCAACTGAGAGTGAATCCTCATTAGCACAGGGGTGCATTCTGTCTAGAGTATCACAAAGTATTTTATGATTGTGGGTCCTCTCTCCACATCCTGTTTTGAGTTCATTGGGATATCATCCACATGACATCATCAACCATGGCCTTCTCCCTGCTGCAGTGCCATCCCACAGTCTATTCAGCTGAGCCAGCACCTTTGCTCCGCTGATGTATAGCAGCTGCCATGTGCTCTCTGCTTTCATCTCTTTCATTATAATTTCCTTGCCCCCATGCAACATACACATAGGCAACTGCGAGCACACATACACACTCACAAGGTTGTGAATCTAAATGAAGAGATCTGATCAAGAGCTTTAAAAAAAAAAAACATCAATATGAAGACTCTCCTGTTGTCCATTCGTCTATCTTTTTTATATTAAATATTTTCATCAGGATTACTGTAGTTTCATTCACTAGGGTGTATGACATCATCCATAACAGGAAGTCATTAGATCGGATCAATACTCTATTCCCTCAAGAGGAAGACAGGCCACACTGGGACACAGTGGCAGTGTTGGCTAGGTCTGACTTACTGCATGGACAGCAAAGAGCAATGACATAGTATGAGCCTTTATTATGTTATTACATTTAGCCCAGCCAGTTGCTGATTCAACAGGACTAGCAAAGGACATGCAATAATTGCCCCAGATCAGAAAACAAAGGCAGTATGAGAACTCGGAATAAAGTGTATACAGCACTGGAAACATTGGGGTATATTTCCTGTGCCATATTGTTAATATTCTTCAATTAGTTGAACAGAAGATCAATTCAAAAAATAAAACTTGCCATGTAGGAAGTTTAGTATAATGAGTTCATGAATGGCACCTGACTGGCTTTTTTTACAGTCATTGGGGTGGAGGAAAACTCACATCCTGGAAAATGTATGCACATTCTCCTGGAAAATGGAGCAGGATATGCATGAGGACAGATTTTCTTTGTTGGATGGGTCCAGCCTTGTCTCATTGCTGAACGCAATCAATATTTTTCCAAGAATTAACCACCAAAGAGAGGGCTCAGCACCTGACAAAGGGAATTTGGACAACAGAATCACATCTGCAAGTGCTATTTTGGAATAGCTTGACGTTCAAAATAGAAATTGGATATATATATATTGTGCTTTTCAGTAAACACTAAATATTGGTTGGAAATTGCCATATTCTCCAGTAATACTAAGTTCAAGTATGGGAAATATGGTAAAAGAGGAAGTGTGTCTGTGCATGTGTGTGTGTGTATGTTCACAAGAAACAGAGAGGGGTAGAGGAAGAGATTAGGCAGTTAAATGAAGTTAATTTTTGATGCGTAGAACCTTGCACTGTACTTCATGTACTGACTTTCTATTGTCATTTGTCTTCTTAGTTTTATGAATGAGTGCAGAAATGGCAGGAAAGGAGGAGGAGAAGCGGCCTAATTCAAAGATATATTCCACTGTAAAGAAGTTTCACTGAGTGATTTCAGTTCAGTTTTATGTTAAAGGGTGCTCCCTAAATTATATTTTTAATCATTTACAGACCTCCAAGATAGTGTGCAAATTTTATTGATGAATTAGCTGATTTACTGTCAGTTATTTCCACTGATTTTAACTACTTTGTCTTAGAGCTGGGGATTTTAATATTCACATAGATAATAAGACTGATGGTAAGGCTAAAGACATTTCATCTGTGTTAGACACATAGGGTCTAATCCAACATTTTCAAGAGCCTACATACATTCGAGGCCACATTCTGGACCCGGTTATTTCTAAAGGTGTTGACATTTCCCCTGCTGTGGTTAGTGATCTGGACTTGTCTGACCATTTCTGCGTTGTGTTTGATGACAACTGAGTGATTTTGATCACTCAGAATGGTAAAAAAAAAACAAACAAAAAAAAACTTTCTCTGTTAAGAAAGGTACATTAATGAGACAACAAGTGCTCAGTTTGTCAAGGCTATAGTTACATCAGCAACAATGAGTGCAGAGTCAGTCGACAGACTTTTGGCTCAATCCAACTCAAAAATCTTGATTGTAATGGATGCTGTTGCACCGGTCAAAATCAAGAACACTTTGACCAAACAGAAAACACCACGGAGAAACACCACTACGGTAACAAACCTGAAAAAAGAACGCAAGGAAGCTGAGCACAAGTGGAGGAAAATTTTACTTCAAATTCACTATGAGCTGTATAAACACAGCCTGTGAAACTATAACAATGAGCTCCGCAAGGCCAGACAGCTACATTTATCTGACGTGATTAACAAGAACTTCAATAATTTTCGCACTCTGTTTGCTATGTTTGACCAATTTACAACCAGTCAAACAAAGAAACTAATCTGTGTCTGAAACCTGGGAATAACTCAACTCTGGTGTCACAATTTAATATGACTGATTTAAAAATCCTAAAAGAAACAGTTCAGCATTTGAAATCAGCAACATGCACTCTGGACTTAATTCCATCTCACTTTTTAGAAACTATTTTTAGCTCGGTAGAAATTGATCTCCTACAAATAGTAAACAGCTCACTGGTATCAGGCATTTTTCCCATGTCACCAAAGATAGCTGCCATTAAACCACTCTTACAAAAGAGGACTCAATGTGTCTCTATAATGAACAAATATTGACCCGTCTCAAACGTCTCTTTTACATCCAAGATTACAGAGAAAGTTGGATTTAATCAGCTCAACAACTAAAAAAAGAAAAAAAAAAAAAAAGCTGTTATCTTGATAAATTTCAATCAGGCTTCCAACCTGACCACAGCACTGGTCAAAGTGTTAAATGATATGAGGCTGCATACTGATTCCTTTCACGTATCAGTCCTGGTTTTACTCTCAGTATTGCATTTGACTCGGTAGATCACAGAATCCTGCTGCACAGGGTGGAAAATTGGGTTGGACTTTCTGGAGTGTTCTTTAATTGGTTTGGCTCAGAGAATCTGAACAAGTGGCTATGACTTGTGGAATCCCCCAGGGGTCAGTTCTTGGACCCCTTCTGTTAAATTTGTATATGTTCTCTCTGGTTCAAATGTTACAGAACATTAATATAAATTATCACAGTTATGAAGATGGCACACAACTTATTTATTTACTTACTTTATGTGTCTCTGTCACCAGATGACTGCAGCCCACTAGACTCAGTGTCACTCTCTGGAGCTGATAAACAACTGGATGAGCCAGAATTTTGTTCAATTAAATAAGGAAAAAACTGTGATTATTTTGTTTCAAAGAGAAGAAGGTCAGCATTAGTAAATATCTCGATCTCTAAACTCTACAGACCAAGTTCTTAACCTTGGTGTGTTAAGTCAAAACCATCAGCAGAGTCAAAATTATTTTTTCATGGAAAAGTACCAGGAGAAGCTCATCCATGCATTCATCTCCAGTAGACTAGACTGCTATAATTGTCTTCCGACCGGACTCCGCAAAAGGAGCATTGAACAGCTGCAGCTCATCCAGAAGGCTAAAGTTTTAGCCAGAGATCGGAGCACAGTATACCCATTTTAAAATCTTTACACTGGCTCCCAGTCGGTCACAGAATAGATTTAAAAACCCTGCAACTAGTTTACAAATCACAGAACAGCTTGGGACCAGAATACATCTTTGATGTGTTTAGAGAATATAAACCTAGCAGGACTCTTAGATCCATGGACTCAGGTCAGCTAGTCCAGACCAGAGTCCTGACTAAACATGAAGAAGCAGCATTTTGCTTTTATGCTGCAAACAAGTAGAACAAACTGCCAGTGGAGGTTAAATCAGAACCAAATGTCCATACTTTTAAATCCAGGTTAAAAATATTTTTTTTCCTCATGCACTTATGCATGAAACCTGTACTAGTCTTATCCAAACTGCTGTATATTCTTTTAATCGTTTCAAATTAATTTTCAGATTTTATGCATGTCATGTTCTTACTTTTCTCTGTATGTATGTAAAGCACACTGAATTGCCTTCGTGTATGAAATGTGCTATATAAATAAACTTGCCTTTCCTTCTGTTGCATTGTATAATAGTAAATTTGACATCTTTGGATTTTGTTACTGTGGGTCAGATGAAACATGACATTTGAATATATCAAGCTAAGCTCTGGGAAATAATGATTATCTGACATTTTACAGATCAAAAAGTTAGACAAGAAAATATCACCAACAACAGAGGAAACATTACCCTCAAATCTGGAAAAAAAGAAACAAAAAAAATAAACTGGACGAAAAGAAACAACAGTCACAGTTCAGCATGCAAAATTAATTGACAAATAAAAATGTTTATTTTTTCAGCTGTAAGCCTTCTGAAATGTGCTGCGTGTGATTAGGAAGAGCAGCTGTTGTACAGTTGGAACAAACTAATATGCTCAGACAAAGATGCAGACTATATGAAGCAGAGAGAAAACCATTTTCCCCAGAACTCTTGTGTAAGTCAAAATGTTTCTGGCTGCTGTTAAATGCTACTAAATTTGATTGCGAACACTATAGATTAGCACAATAGGTGCTGTCAGCCACATTCCCTATTCCATATTTTTAAAGACTGCGGTGGCCACATTTCACCATCACAACCAGTTTTGTCAAACAATGGCAGCAGTTAATTGGCACAAAGCTACTGTTGGAGCCTTCAGATACTTTGGATTGCATTCATTCCACCACTCAAATTACTTTCCTCAGAGCCTCTCTCTGAAGACAGCCAGTATGAGTTAATTTGCAAGTGCACAATGCCAAAGTCAATTAAGACCGCAGGCTCGTCACTCTCTGTCTTACCAACTGAACATATTCAGTCTCAGTCACCCTCTTCCTCCTCTTTGGAACCATTATTATGGTTTCTCTGTCTAATTTCTCCCTGCTGTTGGTCCCGTCAGGACAAGTGACGACCTCAGAGTGCGTTGACAGCTCAGCTAAATTCATGAGATTTACCATAACAGCAAAACTGGTGTTGGTACCAGCAAAATCCCTTATTGTCAGAGGACACAGAGTCCGCTGGTAATGAAAGCAGACCAGGACGGGAAAAGGAAACCGAGGGAGAGCAGCAGACTGTTTTAATTGTTTGATTTGATCATATAAAAAGGACTTCATACTGAAAATAACAAGCTAGTGCAAGTTCAGTCAAAGCTCTTGGAGTCAAACTTTTGGGAAATGGAAAAAAAAAAAAAACAACAACTCACTCTGCATTGAACAAAGACAATCCAATCCTGGTTATTTGATATCATTGCTATAATTGAAATAATAGTGTAAAAATCTCTGTGCACTCAACATTGGAAACTGACAAGTTTAAAAAGGCTGAGTTGTTTTTTTTTTTTTGCCATTTAGAATTTTTTTTCTACAATGGATCAAAAGCTGTGCCAATTACTTTTGCTTTGGTTCAGCTCAAGTACAGAACGTAGATTAGAGCTCCAACTGCTTCCCTACCAAGAGGCCACCGTCCGTCATCATCCCTCAAACACCCTACTGGAAGCTTAGACAGTGTTTGTGTGGAAAAAATAGGAACTATACGCAGTAATCCCATGTGAGGAAGCAGGATTAGTTATACAGCAGCACAACAAAGAATAAACATTGTGTTATCTGCAGGTTTATGCATGCACACTCCACAGATACCAATAGTACAATGACATGTCTTATTGCAACAAACCCTTAGCACTGGTAAACACATAACTAAAGGCTACAGTGATGTAACACACACAGAGAGAAGCAGCTGGTTCTTCATCTTCCACTGACGATGGCTGAGCGCCACAGCAAAGCCTCCATCATGACATGGATGGTTTTACAAGAAGCTGTGTTTCACTTGGAGTTGGTTCAGGGTTAAACTGAAAGCTTTCAAGTACACAAGAATGCTTGATTACAGAAAATGCAACATACATGCACTGCAGCAGGACCGGCTGGAAGGTACGAGGAAAGCTGATGCTACATGCAACATGAAACCTACTGTGACCACCACATAGATATGACCTTAGTATTTATCAGGCACAGCAGACACTGCTGTTCATTTATGTTTCTGATGGCTGCAAACAGTAAAGCTATCCAGACTGCATGATGGTACACAAAGGGACTGGACGGTGCACCTCAGGCCTGAAGTCCCACATGGTGAGGCACGCTCCGGGGGACAGGACGAGCTCAATCAGTGTGGCCCAACATGCAAATCCGACCATTTACATCTCAAAACTCTGCTCATCCATTGTGCCCAACTCCAAGGGGGCATGCCCGCTGCTGCACCGTGACCCCTCATCTCTTCATGTGAGGAAAGCACGAAGGAAAACAACCGAAGAGCCGCAACGAGGGAAATAAAATTAAAGGGAGGAAATATCCGAAAGCTTCCAGTGATGATCAGCTGTCCGACGGACACAACTACCGGACTCTGCTCAGACATGGACACCATGACGTCTCCTCCTCAGTGACAGACAAACACATGCTCATCCAAAGAAACACATTCAATAAACAACAGCCCAGATTTCAGCACATTTATGCTTTTTCATCTTCTTTTTTGGTTTGTTTCTTTTTTCTGCTGCAGAGTCGCTGACATTAAACTGAATTTCCATACCTCAGCTACACCCGGCTACAGTCACCGCGGACAGGGACCGACTCTCGGCTTCTACCGCGGGGAGGAGGAGGAGGAGGAGGAGGACGGGGGAGAAAAAAATGGAAATGTCCACACTGTCACATCCCAGCACGGTCCAGACGGCCGTCAGTTCGTCCGTCCGTCCGTCCGACCGACCGACACACCGACAGACCCTCCGGTTCAACAAGGCAGGAGGCGCCGCGGAGAGACGAGAGC
This sequence comes from Remorina albescens, assembly GCA_034769265.1. Classification (NCBI taxonomy): domain Eukaryota; kingdom Metazoa; phylum Chordata; class Actinopteri; order Carangiformes; family Echeneidae; genus Remorina; species Remorina albescens. The sequence goes on along the minus strand of CM068491.1, from coordinate 9,199,538 downwards.
CTCAGCGGGGATAGAGCCGGAGCCGCACCGGACCAAATGTCGCTCCATATATCCGCTGACACACACATACACACACAGACACACACACACACACAAAAAATCAACAACTAGAAGACACTCACCGCCGCGTTTGGCACAGAAGGACGACGTCTTGTTTATTTCACTCCCCCCCGCTGAGCAGCTGTGTGCGGCGGTGCGTCACCGACTTCCGCGTTAAGATGGAGCGGAAAAAAAATCAGAGCAAAAAAAAAAAAAAAAGAGAGAAATCAATTTAAAGGCCAGGTGGCGCACTGAGGAGTGTGTTAATGAAAACACAACCAGACACGGTGATGATGAAGATGAAGTAGGGTGGAGAACTGAATCTATATGTTACCAAGGTCAATGATGATGGCAGGTAAAACAGGGCCTGATCTTAACAGCTGCTCTGTGCAGAAATTAAAGGTCCTCTTTGACCCAAAACCAGCCAACTCTGAAATGGGTTGGGTTTGTTTTTTGTTTTTTGTTTTTACAGCTTTTAAAATGTTTGCTAAATAACAGTTTGCTTGTGTCACAGCTGTTATCAACAGCAGACCTGTCTCTGCCACACAACCAGCACAACTGTGTTAACCAGAAGCTGCAGCAGTGAAGCCTAAAAGCTAAAAACCAGACTTTCTTTTAGGAAGTCAATGGGAGCTAATAAGGGTGAATCAAAGTATTATATTGGATTTACCTTCCTCAGGTGGACACTCAAAACAACAGTGTCAAAGAATAAATTGAGTTAAGAATTCAGCTAGATTGGTTTGGTTCTATAATATCAAAATTAACCCACCGGTGCTCCAAAAGCTCAGAAATTAGAAAGTTATAACTTCTTTGGCTGATTTTGGTCCTACTGGAGGGAACCAGTGCCCCCATATGTTCACATGTCTTTGAGCTGAGCTAAGCTAATGGCCTGCTGGCTCGTTGGGTCAACCTGCAAGAGCTCATCTTTTTGGTGTTTCAGCATCACTTACGGAAGGAATGAGGAATATACAGTAAATGGAAATATGCTGCCCTTTTAATATCAATCATATGTTTTACAAAAAAAGACATTTGAATCAAATATGGGGTGCTGGGAAAAAGGTTTTAGACTAACCAAAGAGACACTAAGTGTGTAAGAATAAATTTAATACCTTCATCAGCGTGAGATTTCAAATTGTAAGTGAACCTATTAAGGCAGTATGATGATTAGAGTGACTCAAAGTGAATGAGATAAGAGTCACTTTGATGGGCAGTTTATGAATACACTGGTTTGGACTGTAAGTCCACACCTATCCCTCTGACAGTGCAGTATGTTGGGAGCAGTTTATTTACTAAACAAGGGAATGTATCCTCTGTTGATTTAAAGCCTTGGCTTCATCTCTATGAAACCTGTTATTGTTTCTGGGCTTATTACTAATGCACAGTCCACCCCTCTGTCCTTGGGATGGGACAACGGAGCCTCTGTGCTCTGACTGGACAAAGTGGGCACCTCAGAAATGAGCCTGCCAAATTGTCATGCATGTGTCTCTGTGTCAGAGAGATAGAGGCTGTCTCGCTGCATGGTGTGAAGGGATTATGAAGAGGCTTGTAGCGTTAAGCATGCAGAGAGGAAGGCGAAGTCGTGGTGATAACAAAACAAACTGCTCCCTCACCACATTTACAGGGCTTTCAAAGTCCAATTCATACTTTTTAGAAGAGGGAAACAGCAGCAATAGAGCGAGGTGTTCATATGCAGTCAGTCACACTAGGTTTCACCAAGTTTCTTTATGAGGAAGTAGGAAATAGGGGGAATAAAAATTAAAGAAAACTTTCAAACTGTTGAGATTGCTTAGACATTGGCTGATTTGTTAGCCAGCAAGCCGAACTTGTCAAGCTGGTTTGTGCCTGATCGTTGTGTGTTTTGATTCCTGTTGCCAGTGCCTTAGCACACACAGGTATGACTCATCAGGCCTGACACTATTGTATTATACACTCACAGATATCCAACACCTCAGGAGTGGCAATGGAAAGAGTGTACAAACCCTAATAATTACATAACTACCACAAATATCTGATGAACGACACCTTATAGTATCATATTCAGTCGTACTAAGCAGATTTCTGTCAGCCTTCTGTATACTTTCAGTTTGTAACATTTTCATGTGTTGGTTTTAACTTGTGATGAAAGTTCCTCATAATGGTGCATGCGAAGGACAATGGACTCAAGACTTTGAATGTGCTGCATGTTGTGCAAAATGTGTTTGGTAAGGACCGAATCTGTTCATGTGAAACAAAAACGCAGTTGAGGCTAAACACACAAAAGCAGATGTGCAATTTTCAGGTATACTGCTCAGTTTAACTCCTCTCATGCATTAAAACTAAATGGGTCATCACCAACCTGTTTTTTATGTTAAAAACTCTTATGCTCTGTACACATTTTAAAACCAAATATGTCCCTCGCTACCCTAAGTGAGCTGTACTTCTGCATCTAAAAGCAAAGTTTAGAAAAAGCAAGCAACAGCATTGTTTTTCAGTGTGTGCAAAATATAGACTTGCAGCTCTTGGCATGAGCTACCGGAGACAAACTGAATAATCCTAAAACAGAAAATAGGCAGTTGGGTGATGTGTTTATGCAATAAAGTGTACAGGAGCAGTGAAGACTGCTCAACTAAAAAAAAAACAAAAACAAACAAACTGTGAAAGGAAACAAATCAAACACTCAGATAATAACTGTCCATATCCCTGAAGATGCTCTATGTTGTGAAAATGAATACACTCATGTAACATTGTATTTCCTTGTGGGTTGGGGGACTCACAAGACAGTTTCGAAAATTGGTTAGGCTCTAAAACACTGTGTCCTACACTTCCTATAATGCTACTCCCTGGCTTATAATATCTATATCTATCAGTCCATAGTCCAGAAGCTTTAAGGCCAGGCCGAAATATCTGTGGTGCCATTTAACTTTACAACGCTCCTCAGTTGGACAGTTTGGTTTGACTGCAAACAGTTTTACTGCTAGGCTCAGACTAGCTTTGACTACTGGGGCACTGGGTGGCTTGATGCAGTATTTTGGGTCACATAGTCTTTACACTTCTCACTCAAAAAGAAGCGTTAATGACTGTTTATACTGTTAATAAGACAGCAATCTGAATACAGGGATCTGATAAAAGCCTTCAGTATCTGGAGTTACAGAAACTGCCTCCTAGAGCCTCTTCAGCCAGTGAACGTCAGTGAAGCGGACATCAAAGTGGTGCTAACCTACAAATACCTGGGAGTACACCTGGACAACAAGTTGGACTGGTCCCCTAACAAAGATTCACTCTACAGAAAAGGGCAGAGCTGCCTCTTTTTTTTAGGGGGTCTCAGATCCTTAGACATCTGCAGAAAGATGCTGTAGATGTTTTAGCAGTCTGCGGTGATAAGTATAATGTTCTATACTCCAGTCTGCTGGGGAGGCAGCAAAAAACAAAAGGGATGCAAGGCAGCTGGACAAACTGGTGGACGGAGGTATTCTGTGACTGGAACCAGACTCACTGGGGGCTGTGGTGGAGTGATGCACACAGAGGAAGGCAGAAACCATCTTAAAAACTCAGCTTATCCACCTTATAACATCCAAACAACATGAAGACCTAACTCTATCACTCATACTTTGTGAATGGATGATGTTTTTCAATGTTTTATATCCCAATAATGTTGTTCAAATAAGAGAAAAACTTTAAGTAAAAAAGGAAACCCTGACCCTAACCAGGGTTATCAGTACACACCCCAAAACACACTGTACACATGTAAAAACCATATTCCTTCACTCAAAAGAGTGAACAAAAGTAAATAATTGATGAACAGCACCAACAGCAACACTAACACTGAGGCGCAGCTGAGACTGATGGCAATGTCTTTAGTTTTAAGGAATTTAATCATAAAACAGTATTCAACAAACTGAACTGGAAAGCACTGGTGTTTGACTTTGCTCCATGGTGCTCATGGTCAACACCTGGCTCTGCTATTTCCACTGACTAGAAAATTGTATTTCTCATTTTAATTTTAATATTTTAGATTTCATATTTTGCATCGAAGACTACTTGACTGTCAAAAAAGTCCTTTGCAAAAAAGTGACAAAGGTAATCACTACAATGTATTCATCTCAAATTCATCTTAAAACACTACTCGCAATGCTTTTATTTATTTTTTTTTTAAGTTGTCCCATTCAATGTTGAAGAGCCTTCATCTGTCAACAAAGCCTGAGCAATGCTTCAGCAGTACACACTGCACAATCCAATTATGTTGGATAAATCCAGTCAACATGAAAAAAGAGAGTGGAGATATAAAATACTGAGATGTGACTTGGTCAGGGTTTGTCTGTTGTACAGGAACAGCAACCAGAATGAAAGCAAAGTGAATAATAAAAGTTGCCTGCAGTTTTCATTTGAACTTCTCTTCTCAGTGAGTCACCAGCAGAAACGACAACATATTTGTGTTTGTGATGAAAGAATCCACAAATTCACTGATTGCTGTATTATCTGCACTGCACTTGCCAGGATTACTTTGCATTTCGCATGTATACATATAAACAAATTACAGCTTTGAAGTGCTCCCCCTGACAGAAATATTAATGTGCAGACCTTACATTTAAAATGTGAACTAGTGGCACAAAGCCTGACGGGATCAGTCCGTCTATGAACAGTCCAAAAGGTTTGACTGAGCAGCAAACATGAATTTTTGTTTTTGTAAAAGAAAAATTGCAAAAAAAAAATGCAATTATCATATTTTTGTTTTTCATAAGAAATATGTTGCATTTAGTATTTATCATTTACACAATTCAAGAGCAAATTCACACAACACACATTTTCCCCCTCTAAAAGATAGATGTGAACTTTTTATGGCACCTGTGACACTCAGCCTACTGAATGATGTATTAGCAGATAGCAGTTTTAAAAGAGGATCACAGTTTTTCCTCAGTTAGGCATCAAATATACCCATCCCAACTTTGGTTAGAATTGGGAGAGTAGTGGGGACACTGGGGGACAAAAACTGATTCAATAAAAACTCAGCCTGTTGCTAAGGAACCAGCTGAAGGTCTCCTTCAGTAGGACTCCATACTCCATGTGAGAAAAATGATTGAAGGACACCAAATGGAAACTTTGATGTAATGTAATATTAACTATTAACACAGAGTGCCAGGGAAGGTCAAAAATCCAAATAATGTCAGGGCCACATGAGAAAGATTTGATTGAGAGGACAGTATGGGATGACCAACTGTAAGACAGTAAGCTTAATGCTTCCATTTGAAGTCAGACGGAAATATCATTTTAGAAAAGTGCAGGATCTAAACGTTTAGAAGAAACTTTATTAGATCAAACCCCTGTAGATACTTTAATAGCATTTAAACTTTTTGCAACAGCTGAGCAATAAAAAAAAGACTTACAAAAGATTTTTTTATGGCAACCACCGTACTGTAGACACATCATAAATACCATAACCACACCCCCCAATCCTAATACAGTTTACTTGATAGGCATATGTACTACAATTGACATTCACACCTACACACATTGCATACTTGCTATTTTAAAAACAAACTTGACTTTAAATAAGTAATACTCATTAATAAATATTAAGTATTTCATCAGTAAGTGGGTGTATTGTTCTCTTTTAAGAAAGATTTCATTAGTTACGTCGGTATGTATGTGCCTGCGTAAGAAAGACATTTAGCAGTGCAGAATATAAAAATCATGACGACAACAACAGAAACACTTCATCAGACAAACACAGAATGTAAGTATCCTTCCCCATCACAATGAGTAAAGTCAAATGTATGAATATAATAATTCTAAAGTGCATCTGTCAAAGACTTGTCGAATGAAAAGTCATCAGTGGCCTGTTTTTGTTTTTTGTTCTTTTTTATAAAAGCTTTAGAAAACTAAAAACAGATATGTCTGAACGTGCAGCAGATATATTTAACAAAAACTACATAGATACATGCACAGATTTTTTTGATTTGTTTTGATGCAATGGAAAAAGAACAAGGTAAACAGATTAAAACATTTTCACATTGTCAAGAGGTACTGATGACAATAATAATGACAATTACTTCTGTGCCATGTCAGTCTGCTCTTGTTTGTTCACACTTGGCTTTACAGAATATTTAATTCAATTTCACGCAAACTTCGCTGATAGAAAAAAAACAAAAAAAACCCCAAAACCTTCAGTGGTGGATAGGTGCCTTCTTTCTTCATGAAATAATTCTGCAAAACATGTTCAGTTCAGTCACTTAAACCTGTAGGTTCTTTTGTCTATCCCTTGTGAGAGGTGAGGGCTCTGGGTCTAGATCTTAGGCAGCTTGGGAGCGCTGATAAGGGGGTTGGTCTCTTGTAGAAATCGCCGTCCAGCAGTCTTGTAGTCGTAAGTGCAGTCATGTGTCTCTGCATAGCGGTGGGTGGCACAGAAGTTGTGACCACACCTAGAAAATATTAATGTACAAATTACAGTTTGTATACTGGAAAAAGTTGACTCCTGTTGAACTCTCGTTATCAACAAATAAAACTTTAATCTGTACAAATCATCAACCCAGTCATGAGACTATTCTGCTGAGTCTGAATGCAGCATGACATTACAAAGTTGTTGTTGACAAAATTTCCTTGACAATTTGTCTAGTCGCTGCAGTGCATTAGTAAAAAGACATACAATGTGACCCATCTCTAATTGATTTAATCTGTGCACCATAATCTCGATTTCCTTAGTTAATCAGATGGGGTTACCATTTAGCAATTATCAAGCATCATTTAGTCTTTTAGTTAAAACAGAGCTCTGCCCTTTAAATTAGTCAACCTTTTCAAGTGGACAATGTTAAGAGATTAGTTACAAACGGTTGCATCAGATCCAATGAGTGTGCCCTGGAAAATATTTAGGAGAGAGAGGCAATCAAGACTGAGGTTGTGGGAAGAAACTCTGATAAAGCTAATAACTTGTGTCAGGACCAGCAGTGAACTGAGATTCATTTTCACTGGAAAGAGAAAATGATGAATTGGGAAAATACCACTTTGGACTAAAAAGAGCACTTAAAGGACAAGATGACAGAGTGAGTGAGTGAGTCTACATCCACACTATGTTTGCATGTCTTTTATTCCACTGCACCACAAATGGAGACATTTGGAAATGCTGCTGATGTGAATCTGATCTCCCAGCTGTAGCTGCTGTTGAATTCTGCATTTAATGCTAAACCTGCCTCTGCTCCTTTGCTGCTCCTTGTTCGAATTTTGTGCAATTGATCGAGAGTAAACAAGCTGATTCCTGTATACATGCACATGCTCAATGTTCCTGAATGATCATTCATGTATTTGGTGGGATTGTATGGATGGACAGACAAAAATACATTTATTTTAAAATGAAAATATATTAACGTGGATGTAACAGTGAGTGAATGACTGACTGACTTGTACCTGCATTCATAGCTGGTGGCCAGTCCAGTCTTCTTTCCACAGAGGAAGCAGTGCTTTGAGCTCTTCTTCTTGCTGCCTGTGGGAGCCTTGACTGGAGGTAAGTGGTAAGTTGGAGTGCCTGAGAGTAGAAAAACATTTATTTACTGCAAGAAGATTTTCTTCTTTAAATGATAGCATGTCAAGTATTCCTGGGGTCTGGCAAAAGCACAGGGCATACTTTAAACACTTCCCCTAACATCCAACTTCTTGACAAAGCCCTGTACTTTCCTTTGTGCTTGCCCAAAACACATCCATCACAGTAATCAGAAGGCCAAAAGAGGTTGGATCAAGCCACAGTTACCCAAGTGGGTAAAAACTGCATTATTCTCCTTTGACTACTTTCAGTCAAGTTCACTTCTGACAAAGCCCCAGTGGTGATATGAGTCAAAGTAGCTATTTTCATTTCCATACCATGCATTATGTCTGATAAATGTCTATTAACTGATACCCACTGGGAAGAACCTGCTCAAAGTAATCCATCAAAAACACTAGGTTCAAAGCTGTCACATTTATGTCTTCTCATCTTGGGTTTTTGTCATTCTTCACAGTTGGTTTATTATAAAGTGTGCATTTTAATTGAGCCCTAATTTATTGAAGATGACAAAGTAAGAACAGTCATGAGTAAATAATAGTATTAAAAACATATGATCTTATATGAGAACATCTAAATTATATAGAAAGAGTATTTATTTTGTGTTTTAACATTTATTGTGATGTATTTGCTTTCTTCTGCTCATCATAGAGACGTTTTCAGGCAGAGAACACATTTTAAAACTCCACACAAGAATTAAAACCATCACAGGTCTTTTGAAACAAAAACTGAAGTCTATGGCCCACTGTCTGCTGTATCTGTTGCCTAGAGCTGCCAACACACTCCTATAGTACAGCTTAGTGGGAGAGAAACATACTATTAGAATGTTTCTCTGCAGACTGAGATCTGCTCTTTAAAAGGGGTCATGAATGAGATCAAATATTGACAAACCCTTGAAAAACATTTTTTGCGACTCTACACATAGAACCTCATGGTGGAGGGATGACTCACTTTTCGTGCAGCACACAGCCAGAACTAACAGCTCGACTGAAAAAAAAAAACCAAAACTCAGGTTGATCAGCATGGTTTGAGGTTGACTCTTTAATTTGACCACTAGCAGGAAACACAGATGCTGATAAACAGTGAGTTAAAAAAAAAAAGAGAGACTCTTGATTCACTACTCATGCATTGATCCTTGAGTGGTTTTCATTTATTTCCACTGCCATCAGACTATACAACCCTTAACTATTAGAAGATAAGCTACCAAACAGCAGAATTTCCCTCCAGGGTTTAATAAAGTATTTCTGATTCTGATTCAACATTCTCTGTGAACACTCAAAGCATATCAGTGGCTGGCATAAATAAATAAATGAATGAATGTAGGCCCACCACTTTCTGTTGTTTGTGCTGCTTCTGCAGGTGTAGAAATAATGAATATGTAAAACCCTGATAGTACTTTGTTGTAGCCCTCAAACAACACATCTGAAGGTTTTCATATAACGGCATCTCTGTTTATGACTACATCTTTCAAGAACTATATATAGTTGATAGTTTAGAACTGTTTGACTAATAGAATTTAAGAGAATTTCAAAATGAGTGCTCTAAAGTCAACAACTCATTTTCCAAATCCATCCACCGCAATGCAAAACTTTGTTTGTATACAAATATTAACAGTGAGGAACTTATGTATCTCCCTTACCTATTCTCCCGAATGAGGTCATGACTCCTCCAGATGATGCAAGAGTGTTGTTAGCCTGTGAAAACAACATAAACATGAAATGTTTTAGTGCAAATCTATGAAACTGCTTGCTGTGCTCAACTAATTAAAAAAAAACAAGTAAATAAATAAAAAAGCATAAAGCACTTAAACTGTCCAAGTAAGAAAATATATGTGTAGGATTTTCACAAAGTACTAATGGATGTAAGTGTATACTCCAAAATACATGTAGCAGGAAAAAATAATTTAGAAGTACTAAAGTGATACCAATAACACTAAACTAACGTCCCACAAGCGGACAGCTCAACACAAAAATGGAATTTAAGATTATTTAGATGTGATTTGGATTCTATTCTTTACCAGTTTTCAATAAAATTGCAACTGATTTACAAGCTAATTTACAAGTCATTGAAATTTGTCCCTGTATGATATGCGTATCGGAAATATGATAAAATACATATTAAAATTTACCAGAAATAGAGACTTAGTCCAACTACTGAGTATGATGTTTCAATGGAGAAGCAATGTGTTGATATTTTCTTTCTTTTTTTCCCTTTAATCATTATATTGGGTGCTTTATTGTACCTCATCTTGTGACAAATGTCTGCCTGACTCTGTCTGTCTACTGAAATACCAAAGCAAATAGAATTAATTTGATGGACCTGACTGGACTTAGACCAGACCATATGATTTTGAACAATTCAGTGTTCATCTTAAAGGAAATTTTTGTGAAAATTATAGCAAAAAGCTTCAGTTTGTCAGTCACAATGAGCCCAGACTCTAGTTCGAGTAACATGATTACTAAAGTTTAAGCTGAAGCACTTGAAGACTTACATTAATACTTCGAAACCGAAACTCGAAACCAAAATTGAGCCTATGAAACATTTTCAGAAATTTAATCTCAACAGCAAACTCTGTCACCATGTAAGAGGCTGCTGCTTGGTGTAATGGTGACAGTTGTCTTATAAGATCCTCCTGAAGGAGCCTGTTAGCTGTGATGGATGGCAGCCTGGAGCTATGGCTGCCATGTCCTGCGGCAGTGGCAGACGGCAAAGCCAATGCAAGTCCCAGACTCTCTTGAAGGCTGTCCCTGGTGCTGCTGCTGCTGCCTGGAGCCCTTGTGGAGAAAGAGGCCAAGAGCTCAGAGTTGTTCAGAGGCCCTGCTGGTTCCTTACTGGCCAACTCAGTTATGCCTCTTGCTTCCCTCTTTGAGATCAGCTCCAGCCTCTTGCCAGGTGACTCAACTTTAACATCCCGAAGGTGTGGCAGATGAATTGAAGAGGCGCTGGAGGGGTGAGAGGATGTGTTGCCTGGCTTTCTATGTGCAGGGGATTGTGTTTGAAGGTTGGGCTGTAAACAGGAGAGCGTGGAATCAAAAGGCTGAGGCAGCGGTCTCGTAGCAGTTGACGGTGAAGTGGAAGCAGGTAACGGAGAGCAAGGGCTGATACGAAAAGATGTGCCAAGCTGTGTCCTATCCGCTCTGCTGGTGAGACTATCACTCTTCCCAAGCGTCCAGGTACTAAGGGGGGAAGGCGAGAGGGGCAACTGGTGCTGAGCCCCAACCTCAAGGGACTGACGACCTCGTTCTTGCTGGGTGGACACATCCAGAGTAAGAGGGTCTGACAGTTCCCCAAATGGAACTCCTGGTTGTGTTGGTGTCATTACCCCACTTGCCTCCTCTACCAAACCCACCCCGACTGCCTCCCCTGCTGGCTCAGCTGGGTCAAAGGTGGTTTCAGGTGGGCCCCTGGTACACAGTGGAGGGAGCTGAGGATACACACAATCCCTCATCAGCCTCGTGGTGCCTATGTCCAACCGGGAAACTTTGGGAGGGGGCCGAATCTTTGCAAATGATGGGCATGCCTCCCATGGTTCCTCCTCCTGAAGCAAATAACAAGAAGGTGAGGAGAATGAAGGAGGTGGTCGTCTAGGAATGGACAAGTGGGCAGAGGTTGTAGCAGCAGAGGGCAGGGAGGGGGCTGTGGTTTCATGGTCAATGATTGGAGGTAGTTGTGCATTGGACTGCCGGGACTGGTTGATCTGAGGGAGTGAACGAAAGAGGCGATGATGGTGCCGTGTGCTGGAAGATCCTAATGAGCCACCACAAGGATGTGGGCTGACAGGTGGCCGGGGTTTTATCTTTGCTGCCTTCTTCGGCTGAAGAACAGAGTAACAGAGATATTTTCAGATTACATACACAGCAGCCTCTCAATTACATACAAAGCATTTTTTCTTTCCAACTTGTAAAATTCTTAAATCAAACTGGTTATCTCAACACTTGATTTGAAACGCTTTTATAAATAAGTTATAAGTATAAGGATATACAAAATGACAGTTTTAAGTAATGCAGAGCTCTAACGTCTTACAACATACAAACTGGTGTTTGGTGCAGTACATCTGCATTATACATTATAGTTGCAGACTACCCTTTTAGTCTATGATTTTAAAAAGCAAGGTCCTAAACATTTAGCTGCTGAAAGCTGTGAAAATTATGTGTGTCCAGCAACATTTGTATTCTGAAAACTTTAATCCTGTCATTCTGTGATCCCAGTAGCCTCCTACTTTCTTGTTGATGTTCATGTCTTCCATTTTGGCTTTGAGCAGCTTCATTTTGGTCATGGTGATGAAGTTCTCAAGGCTTTGCTGTGCAGCTGCAGCGCTCCCTCCATCCTCATCCTCCTCTGTGTACACATTGTACACCGAGCCACCACTGGAAAATGTGAGAGGCAAATGCACTCCTCCTATTAAAGCTGTCTGCAAAAGCTCAGCTGCAGCAAATCACAGCTATCAAAGAATAATCAATGTTAAGGACTCAACTCTACACTGGATGCAATTATACTAGTTTATTCTGTTGGTTCTTCATTTATGCATCTTTTTTCCCCTCACACTGTTATTAAAGCTCAGAACCAAATACCAAAGTCCAGTTGGATTTCTTATGATTACAGGGTGTTTAATGATGACCAATGTGAGCTTACCCCCTGAGCATAGTTACAGTAGGAACAAAAAAACAAAGCTGGACAAAAACATTTAAATTTGAGCATTTTTGTGACAACAGTGCATGCCACTTAAGGGCAACTGCCGTGGTTTCAGTCCAGCCATGGATGATCGTTCATGTTACACCCCTTCTCTTTCTTTTCATGTTTGCTCTACACCTCTTATTTTGTAACTGTCCATAAAGTCAAAAAATGTCAGGACAGATTTTAGACATAGATAATAAAATAATAAAAACTATAAACTTAATAAAAAATATCCTGACCTCAGTGATTCAGACAGAGGAGTCAGGGTACCATCTCCTCTGTCAACCACGCGGAAGAAGTTGAGCTGGTCACCTTCACGGTACACCACAAACGTGACCTGCTTGTTGGTCACGCTTTTCTCCCAACTCTCTTCTTTTGAACTCTCCATCAGGTCAGCCACCTCTTTGATAGGATCCTCCAAGGTTACTGACAAAATTGAAAAACCCAGAAAACAGTATATATTAATTTTCCCATGTGTTATGCAATGTACTCAGAAAAAATATATTTTGATGTGATGGAAAATCAGCTATCATGTGATTGTACAGTCATTACCTCTTCTGGTGTTAATGGGCCCTCCCCTCATAGCTAAGACCAGTTTCAGAGTACAGCCCTCTGCAATGCTGCAAACACAAACAGAGTGATAAGCCACAGCAGAATGAAGGAGCAGTAATGTAACACATTGTAAAACTCAAGTTCATGAAACTCGAATGGGTTACAAGGAAATAAAGAGTAGGAAGCATATTTACATTAAGGGTAAAATGATTTACTTGTGAGAGATATCCGTGCAAGGATCAGGGGCCTGTACCATAAAGCAAGATTTGGAGTTATCGAGGCAAGTTCAGTTAAATCCTGGGTTTCTGTTCTTTTGAAGCTGGAACACTTTTTACCAGATACACTGTGGTAACTTATGCTGAATGGCTAACCTGCTCCAGAGGAGGCTCTGTTGGAGATTGACATCACTAAGTATATAAACTCCATCCTCTGACCAATCAAGTCTTTCAGAAAATGACATCACCTTCATGGACGACCCCCTAGAGCTCAGAATGGATTGTCAGAGGATCCCTCACAAACGCAAGAGTTTTCAGAGAATTACAAAATCCATTTGGTCCCTCAGGGGAGATTCCATATGAGAGATATCAATTCATCAGCTTTTGGAACAGTATGAATACAGATATACTCGGAGGAGTCATTATTCTACTTGAGCTCAGAAGAGAAGTTTTATTATGTGGCTGATTGAGAGACCTAAACAAGAAAAAGCAGTGATATTCTCAAAGTCCCAAAGATAATGGAGGGGTTTGTTGTATTCCCAGGCAATAACAGAAAGCTTTTATGATACAGCAGGGAAGTTGGACATCAGAATCAGAATCAGAAATATTTGATTTATCCCCAGGGGAAAATCTTTCTTTTACTTTGGTATAGAAGTAGAGAGTAAAAAAAATGTTAATAAATAGGCCTAATGATACAAAGCACAAAGTGAGAGATAATTAAGGTGAGTGGGCCATGAGATGGAAATAAGTGGAAATATTAACAAATAATGCAGTATGTACTGATAAGTATCAGGTAAATGCAGGTGCAGCAGTGATGCATCATATTGCACAATAGTTGACAATCACAGTGACGATGATCAGAAGACATTATCACTAACCCATGTGATGGCTTTGACCTGCGCTGTGAATTTAATGGGATACACGGATCTAATTATTGTCAGGGAAGTGTCTTTGTGATGGACCTGTCAGACATTAGAAGCTTCTACATTTTATGTTAGATATTTTAACTTGGGCATTTATAAAGCCAGCACTTTTTTGCAAGCAGCCTTTCTGTCATTTGGAAAATGCAGTCCGTAAAAGTCTGTAAAAGCTGTGTTATTCCTTCTTTTATTATGCTCTTAAATTGTTGAAAGTGGTTGAGGATAATATCTTATATTATCTGTCAATGAAGTAAACTGCTCTGCCGGAGACACGTTCATGTTCTACCTCTTATGTGCACATGCTGACGACCAGACAGGACAAACCTGGGTTGACTTACCGAGCTGATAACCAGCATCGTGGGACCAAAAATCTTGAGTGAGGATGTTAGGTTAAGTGAATCCGGATCATTGGAACATTTCCTGGGTTTGTTAATCCCACTTCATGGTACAGGCCCCTGGATAATTTCCAGATGACCTAAGCACGCCTGGGAATATCGCTGGAACATGTGTTTCCTATGAGCAGATGTTTCATTGCCATTTTAACCCTTCTGCTTCTAAAACCTCAAAAGCACACTACAATGTGATAGGCGAGCCTTGCAAGACTGCCCCAGAGGTTGCTCATGTGGAAAATTAAGTGACAATCATTCATAACAATCAACATCAACAACCACCATCTGCAGGTAGATAAGCACTGGAGGGTGAGGTCTGCATCTCATGAACTGACAAGACTGAAGAGACAAGTTCTCTAAACATGACCAGTATATAACTTGTCTTATCCAGCCCCGAATCTCTGGCTCAGTTACAACTTGCTGAACTGAGTCACTATGACAGCAGGGTGCCTTTAAAGTGCACATGTAAATGACTGTAAATGCACACAGCATGTTTTCAAACAATAATGGCAATTGCACTAACAAGCCTTGTCTCTGTGATTTTGCCTGAGTGCTCTGAAAGATAGGAGGAATTGAGGGGGTGTAGATTTACCCGTAGTCATGTAGACAATGTTCATCATCCAGCTCCAGATTGTTCCAGATAAGATGTTGCTGGGCAACTGGGATACCTTTAAAGACAGTAAAAGGAAGAGAATAGGAGAGGGAACATCCAACAATGACATGACCTGTTCATATTTCATAGGCAACCTTCACCAAGCTGACAGACAGGAGAGATGGGAATGCTTCCAACAGAAACAGCCACACCACCCTAAAGATGATTCATGTCTGCCCCCTAAAGACAAAATCATGTAGCTGCTGAAACTTAAAGAAAAGATGCACTGTCAATCAAAACGGTGCAAATCTAAAAAAAGAAAAGAAAATGGTCTACAGCATCAACCCACCATAAAGACAATCTATCTAAATTTATGAGGTTGGGTAGACTACACTATGTCTACATTGTATATAATGCAATTGCAAATGAGACAAAACAACAAAATCTCAGTAGAAGGATGACAGCCTAATGAACACAAAGACTCTCCAGAGCTACTTCTTGGAACGACATTGACTGCATGCATAGTCAGAAGGCTCTCTGTGCCCACAGTGTGCAAACTCCCTGACCCAGTGCTGGAGATGAGCCAGTGTTGGTGAGTGAGCAGTGATCCCTTCGTTGCAGAATGGCGTGCTCCATCACAAACACAGATTTGGCCTACTCACATCCACACACAGAGCACATAGACGCCTTTATGACCAAAACTGAAAACAGCTGCGAAAAAGGTAGATATGAAACTTCATACTGATCTGCAAAGAGCAACCTTAGAGGACTGCCATGATTTAAAAAAGACAAAACACATTTAAATAAGAGCCAACACATTCATTAAAACTAATTCCAACAGCAAACATGTCCCACTCCTATGCTACCATGTAGAATGAATTCTGCTCTGTTCATTAGTGTTGCCTCCAGTGCCTGAATTCAGAGACAAGCCAACAGGTGGGTCTGCAGTTGAGCAAATAGCCTGACCTTGTTCTACAGTTCTGCATGTTAATTGCATTTTCTACAAATTTTTTTAACCTAAGGTTAAACTTGGTAAACAGCCAGCTCAGATACAGCACAGACAAAAACAACTTTGAGGGCGGTTGTAGTCAAAGCAGCACATTTCAGGAGATTAGAACAAACTAAATGGTCAAGGAAATTATATGAGTAATATCATGTGCAATATATTGGCTAATAGAAGATGGGCACTGATCCTTTAAAACATGCAAGCAATGCCAACATCATGCATACTTTACATTAGTGGGCTTTGTACCTTCAAGTCTCTGGATCTTTGCTTTGACTGAAATGACAGCCTCAAAAGGCAACACACGCAGCTCAAAGCAGGTCCCCGTAAGGGTCTCTATGAAGAGCTCCATAGTATCATAGAAAGGGATCTTATAATGAAAAGCTCCAACACTATCATCATTAAAGAAGGGCGGCTCCTTCCTGTCAGTCATCTTGGTAGGTTGGTAGAGAGACTTCAGGGCAACCGTGAAATGGAAGGGCTGGCCCAAGATGAGGGAGAGGGGGACAGGCACTTCTTGCTGGCCTCACAACCGTGATACATCCTGCAGGATGACTGCAGCTGTAAGTAGAATCAAAAGCATTTCATGATTATTAGAGCTTTTTCAGAGGGTTTGATCAGTTTACCCACTAGCAGCCCCAGTACTTGAATGTCTTAAACATACTGGGTGTGTTTCCAAAAAGATCAAAACTTTGACAGTCCATGGTCTGGAATTCAATTTGGCTCAGCAGTCAAATTCCATTTGAAGGAGAAATTCTGAATAGCCAAGTCAATTCATTTGTACAAATGCACCATTTTAACATTTTGAATAATCCATTGTTTAGAGTAAATATTTGTGCAGACATACTGGGAGGAAAGTCCCCTTAGCTGAGCTACACAAATTCTATGTAGGAAAATGCAGAACTACTGGAGATATCCACATAATGACTGACATAACAACTCACTTATGTAACTTATGAGGTAGATCCGTCAGTGACATGTCACGCATTAACACAACACAAAAAAAAATTGTCTTATTGATTCTTACATTTACTTATATCACAGGTCCTTTCAGCCAGAGTGACTCACAAGTGAAGCACATGTATGCTTTGCACTGGGGAGCAATTGTTATTTAACAAAAGAAAGCATCTGTGACAGCAGACATGTGCAACCATCTTATTAAACATTCAAACTAGCATTTAGTGCGCTGGCCAAAATTCAAGAAGATCAGGTATGTTACATAAACCCATCAGTGGAGTGAGGTGTCCTGTGCCTGACCGCAGTCTTTGATGGATCACCTCCTCTGTCATTTGACTCACCCACATTTTGTAACAAGTCATCTGTATGTTAACCAGGTTTTAAGAAGGATTAAGAGTTGAATTGAACATACGATTTAATGTTAGGTCAAACAACCCCAGGCACAACCTCCATTCTACATATTCTTTGGGACTGATGAGATAAATCTGAAGATACAGTGTATTTTGTCGTCACTGTGTGTTTTGCAGTCCAGCTGTTCATTACCTGCCCCCCCCCCACAGGGAACACAAACTACACTGACCCTTTAACAGGAGATTTCTACCAAATACCTGGAGAGGTTACTACCTCAAATGCACAATAATATCAACAACACTGGCACCGATGTGTCCCGCTGATTGCTGTTTCTGTAACGTTGGTGTGAGCTGAACCTATTCAGACTGGAGGATTGTCATATCAGGCCACACTCCAAAGAGATGGTTAGGTTGCCAAGTTTCATGCGATCCTACGATCAGATTGCCTCTAGATATATTTGACCTGCCATAAAAGCGGGGGATCAGATCGCCAAAGTGGACTCCAAGGTGGGAAAGAAACGAACTAGGTCACAGCTATCTGCCTAACAACCGGGATGAATGGAGGCTCAGTGCAATTCAAGCAGCTAATGTTAGCAGAAAAAGGTCACACAAGCAGTATTTCTGCCTCCTAGTGTTACAAAGGCAATTGATATTAACAACTATGTTGGTGTTAAACTCCCGTTTGCTGGTATCTTTTGCAGTAATACAGCAGTAAAGCCCGTTTGGCCAACGGTGCTAACGGTAGCCTTCGTTGCCATGTTAGCCAACAACTCAAACAATGGCTACCTTTCTCGGCGGCTGGCTAGCAGGCTGCTAGGCTACATCCACGGGCTCCGGTCCGGTCCGGTCCAGTCCGGCCTGGCTGTCGAGGGAAACGTCGCTTTTAAAACGAAGCTCATCGCGTTTCCAGCTGAAAGCTACACACGGAAGTAAAGCCTCCTGTCTGCCGCTGATGGTCGTCGCGGTCCCATTGTCGGCGACATCGCACCTGTCAAAGACGTCTGAATAACACCTTTGTGATGCCATGTGATTGACAGGCAACGGGACC
Organism: Remorina albescens; assembly: GCA_034769265.1. Taxonomy (NCBI): domain Eukaryota; kingdom Metazoa; phylum Chordata; class Actinopteri; order Carangiformes; family Echeneidae; genus Remorina; species Remorina albescens. The sequence goes on along the minus strand of CM068491.1, from coordinate 9,181,295 downwards.
AATTGGAGTCACGGATGGGTGAGGTGGGCGGGGTATCAAATTGTCAAAACTGTGAGTCAAACATACACACATTCAGGTCTGAGTTGCGATACTAATTGTCAGAATATATGTATTTTTTTTCACAGATCATTTGTTAGACCTCCGTCAAATATCTGTTTGGATCACCAATAGCACACATAAACCGGACTGATCGGAGTGTACCGGCGACCGGGCTCCTTTAACGGCTGTAAGAAACTCTGACAGATGTTTTATCCATCTGTTGTGTTATTTATGGTGTGCTGAGGCCACATGAAAAAGGGAGTCCTTGGAAAGGTTGATCAGGTGGGTCTCTTCTTTGGCCGGCCTGAAACTGGACACTCTGGAGTCGGTGTGGGAAACAGGAAGATGCACAAACTCCTGTCAATCATCAACAAGTCCAGTCTCCCCCAGCATGACATCACTATGCAGGGCCAGGAGGTGTTTTCAGGGGCAGACAGACTGAGGAGGTCATTCAGGCTCTTTGATTCCTCCCTCCAGGCTGGGAGATGACTTTAGACTGCCTGTATGAATAACCTTGACTCTGTGCAATCCCTGTGATCACTCTGATATTTAATGTATTTATTTGTCTCTCTTTATTTCGACTGTCCTTCATTAACCTGCTCTTCACCTGCTATTTCAATGAGTTTTTATTATTTAATTTAGATTGCTACTCCTTACAAATTGTAATTTCCCTACAGGGTTTATTAAACTAACTCTCTCAAATGTTTATCCCTAACCAGTTCATATAAAAGTTTGGACTGTCAGCAATTCAAATTAGAGAGATGCATCCTCATCTTTTGATGAAGTAACTAGTGAATATTAAGCACTGACAAAACTCATGTTGCATAACACTGATATTTATATGCACATCTTATTATGGAACTGGGGAGTTTTGAACTTGTTTACAAGAGGTCTGACATTTCCTCACTCAAATGTTACTAAGAGTGTATCCGAGAAAATTAATAATGTATGAGCGTAAAGCCTTGAATGTTCATGTGAGACAAAGGGGTGTTTAAGGCCATTATAAAGAACTTCACCCTATGAGCTAAAAACTATACTTTTACTGTTTTTGGTGCTTTTATTTACCACCTAACAAGGCAAAGGTAACAGAATGGGCAGAGTAACAGCTGGGTAGGTTTTCTGAAAATGCTTAAGTAGAGCAGCTACAACATCTTCTTAGTTCAGCTATAGTAACCTCAGTAAAAACACTTATTCATTTGCCAAACTGTGTTAATAAATACAGGTTGTCTTTGGAGTTTTCAAGACACTGATAAATATTTAAAACAGTGCACATAAAAACAAGTTAAATTGGAAATAATCACACACATTCCAAATAGCATAAAATATGTTTTTTAGTTATTAAAAATGAATTTCCTTTTTCATCACAGCCAAAGTTAAGAAATGGATGAATTTCTTATTAATAAAAACATTGTCAAAATGCCTAAGACACTAAGTAAACATGATAATTTCTCATAACCATGATATGGCACAAGCCCAAAGAAGTGGAATCTCAACATGGCAAAGCCAAAGGATAAACATCTTCCAAACAAACAATTAACTGTTAATTTCTGCAGGCTTTGAGGCTAAGCATGTGGTATGCTTATAAAGTGCTATCATGTATAATAAAGATTAACAGCATATAATAACTGTTACATAATATGATCTGATGCTGAGATGATTTTGGGAATGCTGTCAGAAGATGACTAGAACCATTTTCATTTGAGTCTATTGGCCAAAAATAAGCCACAGTATTTATATGAATAAATACTCTATCAAGAATGTATTGATTTACAATCATTCAGCGATCCAAATGACAAAAGAATGAATCCGTATTCCACAAGTATACAAATCTGGCTTCTCAGAATCAACAGTTCAATTCCCACCAAGAGCATTTAGTGGATCATCAAATATGTGGCTTGAATCTGCTGTTGTACCGGTTTCCTGCGACGGTGATGCCTTTTTTGATTTATGGGAAGCCTTTGCCACTGCCTTTACTGTGCTTTGTGAGAAGATGTCATCTTTAAAGAACAGAAAAGTCGGCACAATATTAGTTTAAATATGTCTTTGAAAAAAAGGACCACGAGAGAGACAGCAGCAAAAGTGTACACTAAGAAACATGAACATGAACCTATGTGCATTTTATCGTTGCTTACCCATGTCATCATCGAATATTGACTTGGTCTCTCCCTTTGTTTTGGCCTTCTGTTTTGGTTTTAAAGTGTCTGTCAGGTCAGCAAAAATGTCTATGTCATCATCAAACAAGCTGGCATCAATGGTCTTCTCTTTGTGCTTCTTGTGAACTTTAGGCACAGTGGCTACTTCATCCTGAGAACAGAAACATTCAACCAGTAAGAAAAGGAATTCTTTTAACGATAGATTAACTTCTACTCTGTTAACATCAATGTAAACTAAAAGTACCTGAAAGATGTCCTGCTTTGAAAAACTACTGCTGTTCTTGATTTCTTTACTACTTGTTGAAGACAGAGTAGAACTGTTGCTTTCTCCAAAAATATCCTCATCCTCCTTCTCCTCCTCCTCCTCCTCCAAAAAAGATGAGGCCTTGGCTTTCTTACTGCTTGCCCTTGGTTTAATCTTCTGGAAAAGGTCATCAGTGTTATCATTAAAAATGGATGGGAATGTGCTTTTGTCTTTGTCTTTCTTCAGTGCCACTCCACTACTGGCCTGAGGTTCTGTGGTCTTGTTACTTTTTACGGTAGAAGTTGTGTTAGTGACTACTGTGGCTTCAAACAGACTGTCAGAGCCAAAAAGGTCCTCCTCATCAGAAGAAAGCAGCACCTTAGTACCGAGGCTGTCCTTACTAGAGTCTTTCTTTTCAATGTTTGTAGACACAGGCAACGTCAGCACAGAAGGTCTGGGAGAGATTTCAGAGAGTGAAGGTTGAGAAGGCGAGGAGGCTGGTAAGGTTGTGGGAAAAGTAGATTTAGGTAGTGGCAAACTGGCGGGCATCTGGCTGGATTTGACCAAACCAGACAGACTGGGGTTTGGTCCAGGGACATCTTTAAGGCTTTCCTCTTTTTTCTCCACAGATATTTGGGCAGCTTGTTGCCTTGCAATTCTGGACTGCGGTCTCCGTTGTGCCGAACCTTTGGCACGACCCTGCATTACAAGAGATTTGCCCTCACAATAACACAACGAGAACCAAGTGATAAAAATAGAACTGAAGAGGTATTGCACTATTGGGATCAAAGACCCACCTTATTTGCGCTCTGCAGTGTTGTGACTTGGACTGGTGTGTCGAAGCTCACTCCTCCCTCACTGTATGCCTGGCCTCCTAGAGGAGTTGTGGCAGGGCTTGGGCTCAGGCTGGAGCTGGGCGACCCAGAGGAGGGACTAAGACCCATGCCAGGGAGTACACTTATGGCCCCTGGCATACTAGGGGCAGCACCAGGGAGCAACTTAGCAGGGTTGATCATCAGATTGGCCTAAATAGGAAAATAACAGATGGACCACTGGACAATTAATTGAAATATCCTACATTTGTCATGTCTATGCGCTATAACTAAGATTTTCAGCTACTCAGGATTGTTCATTGCAGCAGCAGCAGATCATTCAGGGGAAAAAAGAAATTATGGATGGAAATAAGGCAAGAGAAAGATGCATGAATACCATCTAGTGCAACTGAAAGGAAGAGCAAGCAAATCCTTCAATTTCAGCAAAATCAAAACAGAGAATTGCCTTCATTTGACAGCCATGCCGCTGTGTCAAAGTATCAGGGTTTTAGAGTTTGAATATGGAAAAGCCCAGCCAGAAGAAACCTTGAAAAGATGAAGCATGTGCATGGAAATATGAAAGCCTTTTATCAGGGGGGATCAGAGTGAAATGACAGGAGTAAAAAATTTTGATTCAATGAAAACAAAAAAAAATTACTTGAAGTTTCTCAATCCTTGATGAGGACTCTTTGGGTTTTACAGGGCTTGGTGCAGGTTTCTGTGTGGTCAGATTACAGCAGGGTCAGAAATGTTCTCAATAAAGTTAATCTAAAATCATTATCTTTGTGCAGTCAGTAAATTATTAGCTGTGAGGTCAAAACTCCATGGCCACACATGTGTGTGTTCATGGCCCAAAAACAAACAAACAAAAAGACCCCACCCCCATAAAGAACAGATTATAATGTCACAGAACATAGTAAATGCTTCCAGCAGACTCACGTGAATCTCTGACACAGTTTCTGGACTTGCTGGCAGCGCTCTGTCAGAGGGTTTACTGGGTTTCTCTGCTACTTTCTGTGAATGAATATAAAAAACAGGAGAATTGAATATGTTTTTTTCTGCTGATCTATGATGATATATATATATATATATAAGACATAATATAATAAAATTGCTACCGGAGCAGGAGCTTTTGGCTTGATGGAGCTGAAGAGGTCATCTTCATCATCATCTGCAAACAGACTTTGTGCTGCTGGCTTCACTGAGCTGAGCTTGGAGCTCTAGAAAGTGAACACCGACATGAATTTTAACATTTAGTGGGGGTGTGTTTAGCATGCAGTTGAGTAAAATGTGTCACTTGCAGAGAGAAAATGAACTGCTATACAATATATAGGACCCTCTAATACAGTATACTTACTCCAGCTTTCCCTGAAGTGGCAAAAAGGTCCACGTCTGGGTCATTGTCCATCTGCTGCGTCTGACTGAACAGCAGCTCCTCATCCTGAAACACACCTGTGCTCTTGGTCTGTGGTCTCTCCTCTGTGGGCTGGAAAAAGAAAAAAGAAAAAAATAATAAATGTTAAAATTGACTGCAGAAAATCTGAATAAATACATTTTTTACATGTTCTCAGGTTTAGTGTTGACCACACAAACCTTTAGTGTGTTCCTGCTTGTGGGTTTACTGGGTGGAATTATGGGATCATTCCAATCCAATTCATCTACCTCCTCATCTTCAAACAGACTGACAGTTTTTGTTTTAGCTTTCTCCTCCTTCTTGTCCTCCTTCTTAACCTTTGGTGCTGGGCTTTCCTTCGAGTGGAAGCTGTCATTATTGTCATCTTCATTCAATGGGTTCTTTGTCTGCCTGCTGCCAAGAATGTCTATGCCTCCAAAGAGACTGACGGCCCCGACAGGCTTCTTTTTACTTTCACCATTCTCTGGCAATCCTGATGGTGGAAGTGGTTCAGGGTTCTTTGCAGCCTTCTCCTCCTGTGAAGGTTTGTCCTCTTCTGGCATCTTAGATGCTGAAACTTCTTCTGATTTCTGTAACTGGGAGGACAACTGAGAGGCTATAGCAGATGTCTGAAAAATACAAGTAGGAAGATAATTTACTCTCAGAGTGGGAGAAAATCCACATGAATGGTTTGAAAAGATAGTCTTTTTTAATTTGGCTTTTCTGTTTAATTGAAGAAGCTGCTCTCTTTTTGAGCTGATGAAGTCAGTGTACATACTTGAGGGGTGGGGACTGATGTGCTGGTGTTGACAGTGGGTTTGATGCCAAAGAGGGATCCTTTATCTTCATTGTCATTGTCTTCATCTTCAAACAAGAGTGCCACTCTCTGAGGCTTCTTTTGACTGTACAAAAAACAATAGAACATGATGATGGTTTAGAATCCATGGCAATACAGTATTTCAAAAAGAGTGTATTTCCTTAAAGGCAGCACAATGACAGTGTTTAATATAACTTTAACATGTTTTTTCGTATTGTATATTAATGCAAGAACAAAAAAGAAAAAAAAATTATTCGTACAACAAATACCTTGACTCTTTTGTTGGAGCAAACAGATCATCCTCTTCCTCGTCATCAAACAGGCTGCTCTTTTGAGATGTTATTGCATCTGGGAAACTCGAGGGGGCACTGGCACTGGGCTTCATCCCTCCTGTGTTGGTCTCTGGCATTGATGGGCTACTTTTGGAACTTAACCACTGGTCCTGATACCCAAAGAAATTTGTCAAATCATGATGTAGAGTCAATTATATACTGGAAGACTGCAGAAAACCATTTTTATTGCCATACCTCATCATCACTGAACAGGGAGCTGGACCCAGTCTTACTTGGCTGCGGTGTAGAGGCTTTAGTTTGATTAGGTTTTAGTTTAGATTTAGTTGCAGACGCAAACAGATCCTGTAACATTAAAAGCCACATTACAGTAATTTATTCAGAAAAAGCAAGTGTAACCTAATTCCGTTTTGTTCAAGCATGTGAAATATTAATAAGTTTCCCACCTCCTCTTCCTCGTCATCGAATAATGACAAAGGGGTCTTGCTGGCTTTGATCTGGCTAGTAAGTTCAGGTTTGGACTGACTCTTAGGAATGGTTTGAAATACCTATAGAAAGCAGATACACATAATTAATCAAAATTTGATTATCATTGTTAATACTGATAAGTATTTTTTTCATTAAAAAAGCCTACTTGTGTATCTTCATCATCGGAAAAGAGGCCCCTGGTCTGCGGTTGCTGAGTCTGCTTGACAGCAGTTTTCTGTTCTGAAGTAGGCCCATTCTGAAATAGATTAAATGAATATTTAGTAAAAATGAATAAGAATTTTCTAAAAGCTTACTTAAAGTTTTTGTACTGGTAGAGAGCAAAGAGCAGTGAACTGTGTCAACAAGAGTAAAGGCCAGCAGTGTATACAAAGTAAATGAAACTTTTCCCTGACTTCACTCAAATATTAGCAGACATACTGACTCCACCTAGGTCTGTTCATTTGATTGCATCTCTGGCTAACAAATCAGCTCGTAGAAGCAGCCCAACCTTACAACAAAAGATAAGCATATATTGATAAAAACTGAATGTTCACAGGTAAGGGTGTAACACACAAACTGTGAATTACAGAAGCCCAATGGTAGTCTGTGGTCTGTTTGCTCAAAAACCTTCCATTTAGCATTAAAAACACACCCAATTGAATTTAGTCAAAAGCATATTGTTCAACAATGATCTATTCATACCTCGTCAGACTTGTCAGACTCCTCGCTGGTAGACGGATGACGTTTTTTCAGGCCCTCACTGAGCAAGCTTTTAGTCCCAGGACCAAACATGGAGATGGCACCAGCTGGCATCTGCACATGAAAATGAGTCATCACCACAGGGAATCGTCTACATGTCACTGATAATAAAACTAAATATATAATTTATTTATCTGTAAATAATTTCAGCCATCAGTAAGAAATTCATGTTGACCATTACCTTCTTCTCAGGTGGTTTAGCCTGCTCTTCCACCACCTCCTTCTTGCTCTGAGCTGGAGTTGGTGTACTGTACTTATTACTGAATATGTCACCCTCCTCATCATCCTCGTCAAACAGGTCAATAGGCTTCTTGGGCTTTGGTTTCTCCTTTGCAGCTAAAAAGGATAGAAAAACAGCAAACACAGCAGTTTAAGGGGAATAATCCTATCTGAACAAAGATTGTAGCATTGAGGTGACAATTCTCACACACTTACTAGAATCAGATTTTTTCAGACCTTTACTACCAAAGAAGTCATCATCCTCCTCCTCCTCATCAAACAGTCCACCTCCTGATCCACCAACAGCAACTGGTTTGGAAGCAGGTTTGGGAACTGGAGTTCCATTCTCCTTGCTCCCCACTGAATCAGAGTCATTCCCTGAACTGAACAGGCTGTTATCTGGTAAGAGAAAGTGATTTGATTTGTTCCAGGATGATGAAGCAGATACATCGGCATTAATGTCATATGAGTGACTGATGCTACCTGGGAATATTGAAACAGCACCTGCTGGTATCTTCTTTCCAGATTCTAGGATGGAAAAGAAAAGTTATAAAAGAATAAAAAACCAGCCAAATTCTGTTGGTCCACTTTTTTCAGTATGAGTGTATACATCTTATCGTTATTGCTGTCTTACCTGCAGTTTGAGCTGCACTTTTCATGCTGTCATTCACAACTTTTTTCTCTTCAGAGGATTTTGGTGCCTCAGAGAACAGATCACTCTAAAAAGACATAAAATAAATACATATAAACATCTGTCTTAATTCAAGTGTTTCCCTCATTTGGAATTATACTGAATAAGAGGGAGCACTCAGGTGGTGAGGTAGTTTAACGTACCTCATCATCATCATCAAAAAGGCCTTTCCCTCCACTGAAGAGGCCACCTTTCCCTCCAAATGGGGAGAATTCATCATCGTCCATCTTAGGTGGCTTAAACATGTCATCACTGTCATCCTCAGTTGCTGTTACAATTGACATAAAGAGTCTTGAGAAGCATACTTGGAAAATAGGCTTACATAAAACATTTAACATTTGTTTGAATTACAATGATGATGAATGAAAGTCCTACCCTGTGACTTTGAAGGCTTTGGTTCTTTTCTGCTTTTACTTTTCTTCTTAGATGTCAATGCTTTCAAGACATGATGCGGTAGAAAAAGATATCTATAAGCATGCGCATGCAAAGATGGCACTCATTTCCAAAATGCTTTTAATTTAAATCTCAATATGAATGAGTGTGAGGAAGGAAAAAAAAATGAGATAGTATGAAATACTATCAGTTGTTTGATATGACAGGTACTTACACGCACGATCCCCCTCTGGTTTTTTCACTGGTTCACCTTTGATTCTGGCTGCCAGCTCATCAGCAAAGGATGATGGGCCTGTGTTCTGAATTTCATATAAAAACAATCAGAGCAAATTTTTTGTTGTAGTTAGCAACATATCTTGATGTTTTCTGACTAAATTTACAAGCAAGTCAGAGAGACCAACATCTGTAAACCAGGCGCAAAGTGATAACAAGCATACCTTTGGGTCATCATCATCATCATCATCCTTGTCTGATTCTCCAAATATGTCAGAATCCTCATCTTCCTCCTCTTCATCATCCTCCTCATCATAGCTCAACAGGGATGACTTCTAAGTGAGACCAGAGGGAGAATCCAAAATCATGCATTTGTTCAGTTTAAATGTATTCTTTGACGTGCTCAGCAAACAGACATCCAGCTTACCGTTTTTATATTATTATGATCTTCATCATCCTCCTGATTAAAATCTTCATCAGAATGCTATCAAAATAATGAATTAATAAATAAATGAAGTTTTATTTAAATTTTTTCTGTTCATGTTGCATGATTAAAAACTTTGACAAATACAGTGAAAGAAAGATGGAAAACATCTTACAACTTCATCTTTGCCATCTTCGCTTTCAATCACACTGTCTCTGTCACTATCGACCGACATTTCTGTAAAGCAAATCATGCATATTAAGAGAAACAAAGACGACACTGTGTGAGTGCATGGCGTGTATGTCGCCTGACGAGGCTGCAGTCATTATATTACCATCACTTGAGAGGTCGCCAAGTCCAACATCATCTTGTTCCATGAAGGCCTGAGAACCAATCAGATATGGAAGTGGTCTGTCCACATAAAGATCCTAAAAGGCAAAGCAAAAAGAGACATACAGATTTAAGTACATCAGAAAAACAGTAAAAATTATCAGAATTTAGTTGCACAATAATTGCAGTAATCTTTTTCATAATGTTTTAAGCTCATGGTCACACCTTTGGCTCTAGAATGGCTTCCACTCTGTCAGTGACCTCCTCGTCCTCTGAGTCAGAGTTCCCTGCTTTGATGTCCAGATGCTCAAAGGCTGACTCCAATACTCTCAGACCATAGTTCACAGCTTCCTGCATCTTAGGGATCAATTCTGCCTCTTTCTGCTCTCGAGTCTTCTCCTTAGGGGCAAACATAAATGACAGTTGCAGGTCAGTGCAGGACTTTTGGTTAACGTAGCCAAAAAATCCTGAAATAACAGCTCTCTAATGCATAATTCAGTGTTATACTGGTCAGTGGGTGTTTTTTCTGTGCCAGTTAATGTTAAAAGCAGGAAGAATGAATTCTATATACCTGCTCAGGCTGTTTTTCCAAAGCATCAACTTTTGTTATAGAGTCTTCCACCTCTTCGTCATAAACTCTCTAGAGAGCAAGAAGAGACAATCAATAAAGATGTTTTTATCATGTAAGTTACTAAAATTCAACACAAGATGTCTAACAATTTTTAAGTGAATTGTCAAAGTTATAGTGAAACAAGTGAAAATAAATAATCTTAGCAAGACAAAATATTTCAATTATATACGTTACATTTTCTATAAACTGTGTATTGGAGAGCATGAGAAAGTCATTAAAGACAGAATGCAAGCAGCTGTCTGTGGCCTTGGTGTCACGGATCAGACTGTCTAACTGTTTTTCAATTTCATGCGTCTTTGATAGCATCCTCTGGGAGAAGTCTTGGAGGAACAGGAAGAGCTGAGAAGAAAAGAAAAAACACAAAAACCCCATAGTTACAAAGTTACTTCCAGTACAGCAAAGTAGAAAACTTTTTATAATCCCCTCAAATACTACTCTGATTTCCACAGCATTTCTGATACATTCCACTTATCGTTTGCTCTTCCTGGCCTATATCAAGGACGGGGAAGATGTTTGACTTACCCCAGAGTCAGCTGCCAAAGACCAATTGGCACTGTTCTGTCGTAATTCCTCAAGAGTCCACGGTCTCTCCCAGATCTGAGCATCTTTCTCCAATTGTTCAACGCGGCTTGGGCCATTTGGCATTCCCTCCGGCAACCCACTCATCTGTTATTAGATCACCAGATGTTATTAATGGCATTAATAATTCAGAAGCGCTTTTAAGCACCAAGCATTAATATATCCCAAAGGGTAAATTGTAAAAAGTATTTTCATTTAATGTCATGTAACACACATATCTATTCTAATTTATCTGTTTGTGCCAGTTTCCTCTTAGCATAAACAGTTGGGAGAATGAAAGAGCCAGTTAGATGAGATTTGTGCAACTTTATATTGACACCAAGCTCTCGTCGGCAAATTTGTACCGTTGCTGAGAAAGCTGAATCATAAACGGAAGCTATAATATTTGCTCCATGCAAGTTACGGACGGATTGTGATGTTGTTTTGCGACAGGACTGGCGTTGCTCCAAAGAATAAGGGACATCAACAAGACCAAATACATGACACTTGATTCCGCCCACCAAAGAACAACCAGTATAAACTAATGCTCTCTGGGCAAAGGTTTAGTATACAGTGTAAAATACACAGGCAGACCATTCACCCACAATTTTCATCAACATTCCACCTGATTACACAATGAATTCGAGTCTCCTCCTTAGATTTCCTGCTCATACCTGCACTGTTTGTGTGTAGATAGTGATTGTCAGGTTTGGTTTTCCAGAGCTACTGAAATACCACAGATTAATTCAATTTCGATTTGCAATATTATGTTCCCTTAATCTAATGTAGTGATGGCGCTACATTTGCTACACATCGAACTAGCTTTGCCTTTCGTAATAACATTACAAATTTGAAGACAACTTGTTGTAAAGTTCCTCAAATGTTTTCTCCTTCCTCTTGCGTTCACATTTAAATAGACTAGCTTGTGGAAAAGAGAAAGCGGAGACTGTTTGGCTAGCAGCTAGCTCAACTTAGCTGACCAACACTAACGTCAGCTTCAGCTGTTTCAAGTAGCAACATATTCCCTCAAATTTAGGCACTCCAATGCTTACCTTGAATACCTCCGGTCAACCGCTGTCCACGGCGGTCAAGGGTGGTCAGAAACGACGTAAAAAAAAACCCAAGATCGATTATGCTAAATTTGGCCTTTCCCTCATTGGTCTTCTGACAGGTCAGCCATGTTCTGTCTGCAGACAGTCACCTGACTACTGTTGCCTGGCAACCGGGTGAAAGGGGGGCGGAGTGGAACAAACTACCGAGACGAAGAGAAGAAGCTAACGGCTAATACCAAAAACACTGAAGTTACTCAATCGCCAAGACTTATCTCCGTCTGATTTTATTTATATTGTTCTGTTTAAATTAGTATTTCTATTTATTCAGAAGAACAATCTTAAACTATGCTGATGGATGGATGGATGGATGGATGGTGAACAGCTCTCTGCTCTTCTACAGCAGCGAAACCAAAACAAGAAGCAATACGACCTCAAACCATGAAGCTCGGTTTGTGTCTTTGTCGTCCTCGTTGTTTTCTGAACTCCTTCAATTGTCGGGCTAGAGTTGGTTTTGTGTCTGCAGTCTTGCATATATGTGGTAGCTTTTCATTGTTTCACACGTAATATCGGTTTTTTTGTTTTTTTTTGCGGTCTTGGATGCAAAAACACAAACTTATGGAGATCCACTAAACAGCTGAACTGGTTGGACTGAGGTATTGACTTTTGTAGTTTGATGTAAACCTCGACAAATAAATTTAAAATATCTAATAATCTTTCACTTTGCCCTTTAAATTAACAGTGGCCTAGTTACGGGTTGTATTTCCTGAAAATTAAAGACTACTTTCTTCAAGAACCTGGGACCTCTATTAATATTTAACCAAATTAAGACCAATGTATAATTTCATTTTAAACCCCCCCTGAACGACTTCTCACTAGGCCTAGCCTTACTGAGAATTAGGCCTATTTCTGATATTGCTGCAAGTAGATGTTGCCTGAAATGTTTCATATAAACATCGTTGACTGTACATGTAAATAAAGTTTATTTTCTGTATTTAACAAAAGATATAAAACGATTTTAATCATGAAAATATAAACATTTACACACTCAACAAAACAATAAAAAATTTAGCAATAAATTGGAAAAGAATAAAACATGTCTGAGAACACGATAATGTATGTTAATTTAATATGACTTTTTTTTTTTTTAAATCACAACTGAGAATTGCATGCTTTGATGGGTTTTAACCCTGCCCAACGATCAGTTTTACTATAACTAAAGGCAGGAATTCCTCAAATGTCCCAGACTCTGCTAATACTAAAGAAGATTAACTCCTTCTGGGTCTATGGCCTCATCTGTTTGATTTTTCTCATCCACTGGATATTCTCCTTCTGCTTCTTCTTGTTCTTCATCCAGTTTAATATCCTGCTCCTTCACCTCCTCTTGTTTTTTCTCCTCCGCAACAGCAGCTGTCACGAAAACCTCATTCTCTTCTGCCTCATTGGCATCTTTGTCTTGAGCTTCCTCCTCCACAGGAAAGTCTTTCATCACAATGCCTTCTTCATCATCACTGGTATCCATCTTGCCCTCTTCTTGGCTACTGATCAATGTATCCCCAGGGCGAGGTTGCCAGTAATCATATAGCTTGCCCTGAGGAATGAGAATATAACAAAGGGACTAAGAATCATATATATTTAAAGAGATTAGCTATTAGAAGACAAAAAAAGAAATAAAGAATTGATGAGTGTATGAGCGTGGTACATGGAGAGGCCTGGTCCTCTGAAGCAGCATCTGCCACTTGGTGTAGATCCTGGCCACGAGATCCTTTACCTGGAGGAGGAGTAACGTAAAGGTTGACTGAAACCAAATCAGCAATGATGTGTTATGTCAGTGCTAAATTAAATCACGTTTTCATATCCACATTGGGAAATTTATTAAGCAGGTCTACACCTGCTCTAGTTGGAAAAAGACTTTAGATACGAATACGTTGATTTAAATAACGTGCATTCAGGTGAAAAATGATTAGAATTCATTAATTGCTTAAGTCATTCTCATTTGGAATTTATTTTATTTTGTTCCTGAGAGCACAGTCCACAGAAAGTCAAGTAAACTTCATCCTCAAGTGGCCCAACCATATTTTATCTTCACAGTTTAAACTTCCTGTCTTCAGGAAAATAGTTCCTATGGTGCATCTGGATCTAAATAAAAAATGTATACAGGTATATACAAATAACTAAAGTTCCTTTTGAAATCAAACTCACCTTGCTGCGGTAAAGGCATTTCTCACTCTCTCTGATGTCACACTTGACATATGTTTCCAGCTCAGAGCACAGACACAGTAGCTGCTCCTGAGAGCCAAGAAAGAAATTCAAGGATAGATCAACATTATAATTCAGGCAAAAGGATATGACCATTAAAAGCCCCATCTCCTAAAAATAGAGACCAGACAGAAGAGAAGAGACTATAGAAGAGCGTTGATAAATCTTACCTTCTGATGGGCTGGGAAGAACTGAAAATTTGAAGCTTCATTTGTCAAGGTCAGAAGGCTATAGCAGAGGTAGTAAGACTGAAAAAACATGAATTAAGATGAAATGAAAATGAATTACAAAATTCCATCAGAAAAATAGAATCCATTTGTCCATAAGAGAATTAGACACACTACCAGTCAAATGTTTTGGCCACTCTTTCCTATTCATTTGAATGAGAAAGTGTGTCCAAATTTTTGATTGGTAGTGTATGAAAAAAAGACAAGCAACAAAATGTTACAACCAAAAATCTGTTTTAGATTTTTCTCAAGGCATCATTTCTGTGTTCACCTGTTGGTCCAGCGTACCCATGTCCTCTTCTTTGTCTTTCTGACTTCTCAGCATGGCTCGAAGAAGGGTGGAGGGTTGCATACAGGGCAGGTATGGCCTCAGGTTAGAGAGCTAAGCGCAACGTCATTCATTCATTACATTGGTATAGTCATTTCATGATTCAAAATAAACAGTTGCTTGTAACTTCACATGTTTTAAGTGTCTCATATAATGGAATTGTTTAGATTACAATAAAGAAGATTACCTGAAACTCCTTCTCAGCAGGCCTGTATGTGCAACTCCCATCTAGTAGTTTAGAGATCATGGACAGGCTCAAGTGTCGGCGCAGCTGCCTACACAAAGAAACAAGAAATGAACATGTTCAAAGTAAAAATATTTAAGTGTGATAAGTTCTGACTGGAAAGACAAAAAAAAACAAAAACAAAAAAAACCCAAACAAACAAACAAAAAAGAAAAAAAACTTGCTTTCCACGTGTGTTGTCAGGCAGCAACTGAACGAGCAGGCACATGTTGTGGTGGTCGTCTGTCAGATTAGTAAGGGCCAGGCAGATTCTGGGCAGCTAAAGAAATGTTAAAATGCAAATTTTAAATAATCAAGACATTGTGAAATAATGGTAAAATAAAATAACATGGTGAGACAAACTGGGAATCTCACTATCCGTGAAATTTCTGAAGATCAAAGATTCAAAGGAACATATGCACTGACCATAGCATTCCAGTCCCTGATGTTGTTGACAAGTTTATATAGTAGAGGGTACAGTTCCACACCGGACTGGAGGATGAGCCGTATGTCCAGGGCCATCCTTCCAATCACAGTTAACAGCAATAGCAGCTCATCATCACTGTACGCCCGTGGACAAAGGCCCATACAGTAAGCCAGGTACTGCAAGCAAAAAAAACAAACAAATGGAAAAAAACAACAAACAAGCAACACAAGCTCTTATTCACACATGAGAGCTAACTGTTCCTAACTAATATGTTTCCGATTGTGTCTCACCTTTAAGATGTTATTGCAGTTGTGTTCAGGGAAAGTACTCTGTTCCTCGTTATTGGAGGGACTCTCACTTTTGATATATATATCCTCTCTACAAAAACACAGAAATACAGCTGTATGAAACTAAGTATTCAGAAACAGTTTTTATGAAAAAAGAGAGGATTTTTTCTTCTTATAAGCAGAACAAAATGAGCCAATGATCCTTCAAACGGGAATCCTACTTACAGCAGATCTCCTTCTGTGAATGGAGGCTGCAGATCCTGAAAAGGGTAGAGAGTGACAAATGCAACTCCCATATTCATCAGGATCAGTGTCACATCAGCCAAACTAGGAACCCACACTTTAAACTGCTTGCTCTCATTTTTTACTAAGGAAGAAAGCACACAGAAAATATGTGTTAATATATATAAACTCCAAGCAGGGAAATATCAAACATTGAGTGTGCAGAGTACACTGACCTATCTGAAAAGCAGCAGTGCAGGCAATGTCACAGAGGGCCTGTAGTATCTTATCAGATACCATCCTCTCATTATGGACTGACATCATCTGACAAGATGGACAAAGAGTGACTGCAGACATTCAGACAAAAGTCAGTTGTAACATAGTGCAAGCATGTATGGGGCCTACCTTGAATAGGAAACGGGTAACCTGAGTAGGACAGGGGGAATAACAGTCATAAGCTTCCTGGAACAATCCAATATTTAGATGCAATCTCAGCTGAGCAGGACTGGACCTGAAAAAAGAAGAGTGTAAGACGAGTGAGAACAATTAGAGGAATTAATAATTCAGCAAGATTGAGAGTTTAAATCGTATATAATGTCCACTAGAAGCTGATATGTTTGAAAAAAATATCAACAAAAAGTGCTGGATGATAATAGAAAAATACTAAAAGTATGACTTTAAAGTGTGGAGACTTCATATGGCATTTGCATGAATGTAACCCATTAGTTTGGAGGACAACTTCATCAGACAATAACATTGATCTTTGGTAAAGATTTTAGCTGGTGTTGACTCCAGAAAAAAGGTGAGAGTGTCCCCAAAGATATTTTTTAAAATATTCAATGAATACCCATATCAAGTGGAATGTTATCATTTGTTGCTCTAAACCTTTACATGTACATGCAGAACAGCTCACCAAAGAAGTGTTTTCTGTGCTGTTCCCTGTGGATGGACCATGCATTGTCTGAGCTGCAGTGTATCCTGATTGAAGAGCCGACCAAATCTCTCTAGGTTGAACACAACTTCTCCTGGAGGCACTTCCCTGATTGCATTAGACATCAGCGAATAGCGCTGCAAGAATTCCCTTGGAAAGAAAATGCAAAAACATAGGTCTGATAAGATTTGGTCCATTTGCTTTACAGTAATATTTATGCTTTTTAATTTTGAAGCTCCATGGAGCACAATTTGAGATACTGATCAAGGTGAATTATTGTTACAATAATAAAAATATGTTTAAAGGAAAAAAAACATTTCAATTTCTGTTTTGCACAAAATACATACATTTTTTAAATCACATTTTTACTCTACGTGTCTGCGTTTCTGTATTCCTTACTGTTGTTCAGTGGAGATGCCCTCCTCCTGGTTCCCCTCTGCCTCTTCATATTGAGCTATCCTCAACAGGTCCTCTTTACATGCAGTTAAAAGCTGTGTTTCAATCTCTTTAGCTCTAATAGATAAGAGTAATGTGGAGAAAGTTAACTCTTGTCGTGTACAGCCAATGGAGTTAAAATTATAAAAAAGTAAATGGGAGTGAAATTGCTGAATATACTTTTTATTGGTATTTATTTCCTTCAGCATCTGATCGAGGTTGTTCTTGTAGAGGCCTGGCTTTGTGGTAGTTGGCAATGGTTGCTGTGGGAGACACAACAGACGACGTATAAGATCCAAACACTGATGAGACACAGTCAGTCTTTTAGTTCAGAGAGTTAGTTATCATACATTCAGAAATGTATGTACAATTAAGACAAGCAGTTTCAAGCTTACAGCTTTTAAGTGATGACTGTGATGTCCAGGTGTACTTGGCTCTGAGAAGGCTCCCTTCTCTGGTGTGCCTGGAGGTTTGGTAACACGTTCCATCATCTCCTGCAAAGAAAGCAGCTGCTCCTCCTCGCTACTTTGGGAGCTCTGGGTTAGATCAAAATCTAAAGATAAGCTCAGGCCTAAATCCAGCTCCATGTCTATGGAATCCTCTCCATTCACTGGCTTTCTCCTGTCTTCACTTGTCTGCCTCTCCAGCGACGGGGAGTGAGAACAATGGGATTTAGATGTATGATCGGACGCACCTGCATCAGTCTTTAATGACACTTTCTTAGAAAGGCGAGACACACGTTTATCAGATTTATCACTGTCTTCCTCAAGCAGCCTACCTGAAGAAGTGAAAGGACGATTTTTGAGTTCTTTGTGTTGAGAGCAGGGGAGCTTTGCATTTTCCAGTTTAACCCGCTCTAAAGTTACAGATACATGTGGAAAAACTTTGGCATCCACTGTATGAGGAGAATCTGTCACTTTGGAGTTGTGAGTTTTGCGACAGGATCCAGTAACTGCAGTACTAGAGCTCGTTGCAGTGCTGGATGAACAACCTTTCTCTGAGGTAGGTGACTTAATCATTCCCCCATCTGTCTTGGACTTTGCAGATTTATGTACAGGGTTGACTACATAAGTCATGGGATCAGGGGTGAAAAGCTCATCTACATCATCGGGAATTACAGCTCTTCGTGGACGTTTTTTTTCTTGATGCGCCTTACGACAACTCAGAGGACCCAAATTTTGCTTTATGGCTGATTTGGGAGTGCTGCTGTCAGTCTTTCTTCTCTCCTCCACCTTAGTACCTTTGCTCAATGTCTTGAGTGGTACAACAGGGGTACTATGGTGAACATGACCACTAGCATCACACTGAGGAACCTCAGGGGATAACGGTGTGCTTGATTTATTCCTTTCCTCACTTATTTTTTTTAAACTATCTTCCACAGGCTTTGAATATGACTCTTTTATCTTCACGATTTCATCATGAGTGGACTTATGGATATATGCCTGCTTTGCCCCCACTGATGGTTGTCTCTGTATGTAAGGTTTGGGGGACAGTGATGCACGGGATGACTGAGCAGGTTTAAATGTGGAAGAGAGGTCAGAAGATGTTGACTGACCACATGCTGGCTCTAGGCCCAGGTGGCTTTCTTTGGTTTTGAGCGGTAGTTCCAAGGCTGAAGTCTGCCTCGATGACGACACTAGTGAAGTCTTTTCATTGTTGTCAGAGGCTTCAAACTCTCTGTGCCTTTTTTTGGATGAACAAATCAAGTCTTCTTGAGATCTACTGGTGTTGAGGGATGTGGTCACTGGGGGTCTATGCAGCTCGATGGTAGATATGGGTCTCCTCAGAAAGCTGGATTGTGCCTAACAGTACATGTCAAGAGTCACAAGTCAGCATCACAAGACCATTGGTCATAAACAAGACACACAAAAACAAAAGGTTTCACAATGGACCACAGTAACAAAGAGAAAACAATACCTTCTTCGATTCTTGACTTTTTGCTGTTTTATCTCCTGGATAAGACAAAGTGATCATAGGTTCCTGGACTTGATATCCCCTAATGTGAAAGGATGGGGTGTGGTCCTTCATGAATTGTGGGGAAACACAGTGACTGACACCCACAGGTGAGCGCTGTGGCATTTTTGCTGAAGTATCAATGTGTGACTGGTTGACGGGACCATGTTGTGATGAGCAGAAAGAGCCTGAGTGTTGAGCAGACGACTGTGGAAAACCCCGAGTGTCCCTTGGGGTGTGATGAAGCATTTGTGTTGGGGTTCCAACATTAGTGTGGCTGCCTAGACTAAATTCTGGGGAACAGATTAGTCCTTGGGTATGCGGAAATTCCCGAGGTGGTCCCGATCTGTCTGCGTGGCACAGCCTAGGGCGCTTAATTGGCAACACTCTCCTGGGTGGTGGAACAGAGAGTCGGTTTGGGACCTGAGAAGGCTTCATTGGAGTCTCCTGATTAGAAGATGTGGAATAGGGTGGGCAGTGCTGCTGGCCAACAAGGTCCATCACTAAATCACAGAGGAAACATGACAAAATCTTTGAGTACTCAAAGTACTCATGTGTGAACAGAGTGCCTTATCAGTCCTTTTGACAAAGTCATGAGTTAGGGATGTTTCATGACTTTGGTCCAGGACACAACAATAGCTCACAAAGCACTACATTTTAGATTACATAAGTTTAATTTACCTTGCTCTTTATTTTGTCTGCCGAAATCATACAATGCATTCACAATGACACTTCATATTTAACTTATATAACACCTATGCCTTTTTCTCATGCTTGAACTTCTACATCTTGACTGGAGTCAAGTAACTATAACCTGACTTAAAACTGTAATATCATATAAAATTTACACAAGAACAAGGAAACTCCTCTGCTAACAGTAGTACACAACAGACACAGGGAATTGGGCCCTGTCCTTACAAAAGCGTTGTCATGGTGTCACCATGATCTTTGTGCAATGTGAAATGCCATTGTGTTTCCTGAAACACTGTGTCTTCTGAAATGTGGTGTTTTGACCTCAATGCCGCTCTATGGATTGAACTAATTATTTAACTTTCTTCTATGAAAACAACTCAACTTACCGAAAACAGAAACTGTTTTGCTAGCCCCCAAAAAAATATGGACCCTGAGAGTATATAATGAGCTCAATGCAGTGATTGATGTATTTCATTAGCATAGAATAAGCATTTCCACTTGCCACAAATATAAGTCAGATGAAAGGTTGAAATTGCATGGATGAAAAATAATAAAACACCTGACTATAACTCAACTTGACAGCGCCTCGAAAAACAATGAACTATTACTACATCTATGAAGGTGATTAAGTAAGTTCAACCTCACAGCATGATGTCAGCTTGACTAAATAGCTTATTTTCTAAAAAATAAATTTAATTTGACGAAGCAGGACCCACCTTTACTCCTAGGAGAGAAATATTCGCCTGATGTCCTGCAGAAAAAGGCCAAAGACATAAAGAGGTAACAGATGCGAAATGTATCCAGAGGACGACAACCATTTAAATCAAATCAAAATAAGAATGAGGCTTTATTTACATATAGCACCGAGGTGTCGCAGAGGCGTTACTTCTTACCGAGGCCAACAAAAAGCAAACACCTGTCTGTCAGTGTCTGCTTCCCCTCCGATCACAGCATGCAACCTTACGACAACACAGGATTATCTTAAACATTACTGACCAGCTGTGTCCCTCAAATGTAAACAGACTTATTATCAGACTACTTTAGAAAATAAATTCGGTGCTTATCGGGTCGAACAGAATAATAGCTAGGCAGTTAGCGAGGAACCCCATGTTTAGGATGTGTTTACATTCAACAACACAGCTATTAGTGCTCAGTTCTTTACCTTCGTGGTGCCAGGGCTCGCTTTAAAAAAAAAAAAAACTGTCATATTGTTGCTTACAGCTTAAAGATGTCTCCATTTTTATACCGTCAGTGCCCGGCTAATTTTGAATAACATTCACTCCTTGCTAGTTATGTTTCAGGAAGTGTCCTCTTAGCTAGCCGGCTAACGAGCTTTCAACTTAGCGATGGAGCGGAAACAAAGTCTGTTTGTTTTCTTACCGAGTTGTTCCTTGATTTTCTGTTGCTTTCTTCATTTTGAGGACGAGAGGAATTGCCCATAACAACTGACAGCGGCAGTGATGCAATGTGTTAGAGCTCCAAATTTCAAAAAAGTCTCAATAATTGCACCTTCTCGCGCGTGCTGCGGCGCTGACCAACCCTCCACGGAGTGCATTATGGGACTTGGAGTCCAGATGTATGTCAAGGGAACTAGAACATAGCAATTTAGAATAATAATCATCATCATCGTCATTTCCCATATTTAAAAAGCTAAATTCAGATTTTATTTTCTTAATAGTCCAAGAGAGGTAGTAAGCCTATCTTGACATATATTCGCTATATTGCAATACTACTTTAATTATATTGTACTCATGGCCATTATTACCATTAAGACAAAAAATTGATTGACCAGGTTTAAACAACAACCTAAATTAACTCGTTCATAGTTTAACCAAAAGCAATGCTGGATATTAGTATGAAAGTAATGAGATATGTATAATTACTATATATTAGAGAACAGAAGGAAAAAGACAAGGCAAGTTTATTAGACAAAAAAAAAAAAGCATCATGACTCTGGCTTCAACCTTACATTTATTATATTAGAGCCATCAGGGCAGACTTTATTGACAGATGTGTTTACATTTATTAAAGAAGGCCTAATTCTATATTCTATTCTCAGATTTTTTTACCTAAACCTGTTGCCTCACAACACTGTTAGGCCAGATCTAAGTAGTTCTAAGCATTAAGAGCTGGTGGCACATAATACTACGACATCACAGGACAAGACATAGCAAAATTGGTCAAAGAGAGTAACAAATATATTTAATTTAGATTAAAATTTTATTGTGAGGGACTATAATCTAAATAATTGATGTATCACTTATGCAGTGCGACACTAACTGCAAAGTAGTGTGGGACTTCTTTCAGATTAGGCAAGCATGGAGAGACACAAGAATACAAATGGTCAGATACAACATGAACAACAAGACTACAAGAACACTGCACAAACACTATTTTCGGGAGAGGCGGGAAGAGAAATGGACTGTTTAGTAGTCCCACCTGTCCCATCCTGCTCTCAAGAGATTGTAAAATTGCACTTGTTGACCAGTGGAATGGACTGATTCATTGTGCACTTTTTGCAGTGGTCCCTTTTATGTTAATCTTATCTTCAACAATCCATCATAATTTACAAAATCTGAAAATACATGCTCAATGTGTGTAAAAATAATCAATTAAAGATTCAAGTATGCTTTAAATTAAATTACAATAGACTAAAATATTTGTAACTCATCCAAAAAAATAATAATGGTATCCTGGTCAGGTAATAATGATTTTTTTAATACATTACCAACATCAGTGCATTTCAAACAATGTCTCATATACTGTGAATGTGTATTCACATGGATTCAAGCCTGGTGTCAGACATTCGAAATACACTTTAGTTTTACAGTATATAGAAACTTCTTGGAAAAAAAAAAAGATATATCTCTCTTTAAGTGGCAGCGCTTTGAAAGGGCTATTACTTATATTAATCAATCATTTTACCAAAAATTATTTACAATCTCTTGAGAAATATGCCAACCTAGGTCCTAATATGTCTAAACTTTTTACCAATTCTATCCCTACACTGTAAAAGTACAGTTAGGTTGCCTTTCTCTAATATATTCATGTATAACAATCTAAAATAAACTAGGTTTGGGAAAAACACTAATCTGAAGCCAGTTGTCAGGTACATCCTATACGCTCATGCACATGGTGGGCTATTCTATTGCTTTACTTCTTGGCCTTTCCCTGAGCAGCCACAGCCTCCATGGCTTTGCGTACAGTCTCCTCATCTCCCAGGAACTGCATTGGCTTCACAGGTTTCAGATTTTTGTCAAGCTCATAGAGGATGGGGATGCCTGTTGGCAGGTTCAGTTCCATGATGGCCTCATCTGACATTCCTGCAGGCAGAAGCACATGCAAATAGAAGAGGTACATGATAAAGTGAGTGAATTTGCAGGTTACTGCATCTGATACATCCATATCAATAGATTATCACACTGTTTAAGGCATTCTTATTTTTAGAATTTATTATACACAACCTTTATACCTTTAATTCTCAATTATGTGCAATCCATATCATTATTATAAACATTATAATACTGATGTA
This sequence comes from Remorina albescens, assembly GCA_034769265.1. Classification (NCBI taxonomy): domain Eukaryota; kingdom Metazoa; phylum Chordata; class Actinopteri; order Carangiformes; family Echeneidae; genus Remorina; species Remorina albescens. The sequence continues at coordinate 9,158,295 of CM068491.1, read as the reverse complement.
GAACAAATATGTTGATGAGACAAGTACAAAAGTCATACACTACACCACTACAATCTCCAGTTCAAATCCTGCTGTGGACCTTAGCTGCTCATTCCTCTCCCTCACTCTCTGTCATCTCTATCTAATGAAGAGATAAAAATGCCAAAAACAAACTGAATAGCTATTGAAAAAGCAGCCATCTATCACCTGTTGTGATGACTATGACACAGTGCCACCCACCTTCCAGGTGCTTAACAATTCCTCTCAGACTGTTTCCATGGGCTGCGATGAGCACCCTCTTCCCCTGTTTGATCTGAGGGGCAATCTCATCGTTCCAAAAAGGCAGTGCTCGTGCAATGGTGTCTTTAAGGCTCTCACAGGAAGGAAGCTGCTCCTGAGTTAGGTCTGAATAACGACGATCCTGAAAGGAAGACAATCACAATGTAAGTGTCATAAGAGAACAGAAAAAAATACGAGATGTTGGATCTTTTCAATGTTCTTTAGGAAGTTACTCTACACTAGTGACCACAGAGGCCCTGCTGAAAAGTAGAAGTTTGTCTGATTCTTAATTTTAAATAAATGCTTAAATGTGAGATGTATTTCAGTAAAACTGTCTATGAGAACTTGTGAAGACAGGTAATAGGGTCAATCTTATTTAAAACAATCTGGGGGTGCTTTTGTTGTCATTTGCAGGTATGAAAAAATTGAAAGAGTGATGAGCAGTATGTGTCCCCTTTGACTGAACTTTGACCCTGAACCTTCCAGATCTCATTCTTGCCAGTCATATATTAACTCACCTTGGACATAGTATTAGGTAACAGCATTAACAAATAGTAAGGGAATTTATCTCTTGTGTGGCTGTCAGATTGCATTTGCATTGTTGTATGTGTAAAACCTTCAAGCTAACTGTGCCACAGACAAAAAGACAGAGGAGTGACCTCAAATCCACAGTTTTTACTGTAAATTCTACTCTAATTTCTGATGAAGACCTTTTTTATTCCTGTGTTGACTTACTTCATTGATTTTCTTAATGTGCACAAAACCATTTATTTCCACACAGGCTACAAAAACACATTGGTTGTATGAATGCAGTATCTTACCTTGCTGATTATAGTGTAGAAGTCATGGTCTGGACACATGGGGGGAGGAGGAATATCAAACGAGCGCCTCCAGATCTTCACCTGAGCCTCTCCATGCTTGGCAGCTGTCTCTGCCTTGTTCAGCCCTGTTAGACCTCCATAGTGGCGCTCATTGAGCCGCCAGGTCCGATGCACTGGCACCCACATCTGATCAATGCCATCCAGGACGAGCCACAATGTCCTGATGGCCCGTTTCAGCACAGATGTATAGCAGATATCAAACTCAAAGCCAGCATCTGTTAAAGAGAGTCACAGAGGAGTTTAATGCATTTTGACTATAACTGTGAAATATAAATTCACTTGCCTTCCGTGAACAAGCATTTACTTGTTGCATTTAATGCAATTAATAAGAGGATACCATGAAGAGGGTTAAGAAAAAAAACCCTTTCTGTACTGAAAATATGAGTCAAGGAGGGTTCAGTGCTGTAGTTAACCTTATCATCACTTTTCATATCTGTAGTTATTTTCATGATTTATTAATTCCCAGCTTGCCCAAGGTGGGAATGTTCAAAATGTTTTATGCAGTATGTTTTTTTTTTTACTAACAGTCCAAAACCTGATAGTGTTCCAATTTTCTGGCAGGTGCAGAAAATACATTTGAGAAGCTGGAACCAGGGAATGTTATGTATTTTTTTGCTTATGACTTAAAGATGTAATCATTACCAAAATAATTACTGCTTAATTTTCTGTCAATACATTAATTGAGTAATCAACTAGTGCTTGCAGCTCCAACAACACTGGAGCCTGGTTTACTGAGGCTACAGGCAGCAGGGGGCCCACAGTGTACTTCACTTCTACTGAATAAAAACAAGCCAGATGGCTGGTGGACATCCAGGATAGTGGTCCCAAAAGATGCCACTGGTTTCGTTAGATGGCTGCATAAACATATTTCCTATTATAGAAACCCTCCTGCGCTGGCCACATGTAAGCCACGAGCGTCTGGTGCGACAAGGAAGTCCCATGAGGCATCACCTCTGCATGTTTGAACATCCCAAACACGGCACTGACACGCCGCTGGGGCGGTTATGCAATAGTAGCTGTGCAGTGCAGTACGCGGTGTGTCAGACATATTTCAGTGGATGGTCAGTGAAAATGGATCCGCTGATTCTCACCTTTTAAGGCCTGTCCACCTCTCTTTGCCTCCTTCTCTCCGGTTTCGCTCAGATCCGCGTCAAACCAGCCGCAGAAGCGATTCTCCTGGTTCCAGTTGCTCTCTCCGTGACGAATTAGCACCAGTTTGTACGCAGCCATGGTTTGTGATAATTGATCGATTGTATCAATTAAAGTCAGACTTTTTTTCCAAGATGAATGCTGGTGATGGCGATAACTTCCCTATTCCGGAGAAGCAGAAAGGCCCACCGTTACTGTCAGACCTGCGAGGACTTTGTAGCGTGGATTGTTACTCCCCGCATTTCCTGGTTTTTGCATCCAATCAGATTCCGCTAATATACGTCATCTTAAAAAAATAATCTCCTCCAATGACAGCGGTGGGAGTAAGCGGGGGCTCATCTTTACCTTGAATCTGAGGGTTTTACTTAAGTGGCTTCCATAGTGTCTGTTTAGTTTAAGAAGCCAAAAGAAACAAGAATAATACTGATAATGATTTTGTTTCACTCCTGGGCCATGGATGCTCTCAGAGGGACTTTGTATGACTTCATAACTTGGATGTCCTGATTTTTTAAATTTAATAATGCAAATGGATTTTCTAAAATCAGTGTAGACCCATTTTCCTAATTTGTGAAAAATGCAGAAACGTGGATGTATTCAATGCCTGTGGCTGCATTCAAAAAGGTTTTTTTTTTTAAACAAATTGTCAAATTGGTCACAGATATTCCACCTTACTGGGTAAATTATTCTGTATCAAAGTGGTTTTATGGTGCTCACCGATAACCAACTGCTTATAAGACTGATCCATCTGCCATCTGCTGAACAGCTAATTCCTGCCATCATAAACTTATATATCAAATCAAATCAAACTTTATTAGTATAGCACGTTTCATGCAGGTGAGCAACACAAAGTGCTTCACGAGTTAAAAAGGAAAAAAGAAAGAGCAGAAAACCACACAAAAAAATGACCGTCAGCGTTTCCTAACATTAAGTAAATTGTAAGCCAGGTAACAAGTGAAAAATTGATTGATTGTCAATTCTTTATAATTTGATTAAATTTGTATAAACTGCCTAATTTTATGTCACGAACTGAAGTGCACTGAACCAATCACCGTGTACGTCAGCGACGTCGTTTCCTCCGGCAACGGTTAACTGGACGCATGCGCCAGGTGGCAGTTGTGCGTCAAAAGCCGACGTCAGAAGAGCGGAACTGTGCGTTACCGTGGCAACCGAAACTTTACGACAGCCGCAGGTAATTTTCATGGCTGTGTTGACATTATAAACACAGCTCTTCTGTACCTCTAAGTACAGGGAAAAAAAACCCTCAAAATGTCACACTTTATTTCACATTTGCAACGAATATGAAACGACACATCGAGTTGAAGCTGCTGTGTTTTGAGGTCTGTGACTGATGGTTATTAAGGAATGGATAAGGCTAACACCAGAAGTTCTTCCAGGGGTAAGCTCTGAGCTGTTAGACACAAAATTTATCATTTTTTAAATTGATATTTGTCATTGTATATGTATTTTTTAAGTTATCTCTGTGACTTTCTGTTTTTGTTAGTATAATATTCTGTTAGTGTTAGTGAGTATGAAATTGTGATGGGGGCCCATTAAAACTACATTTTCACTTTGAGGGGGATGGAAATTGAAACATTTCTAAGTTTGGCCTCCAACAATCCAGTGATATCTGAAAATAAAAATACAATAGTAACATGATCTACTAATCTGGCCATTACAAATTCAATAATAGTTTCAGTGAAACAGGGACAGATTTCTTACCCTCCAGTGTTTCCTGATAAAAATCTTGTAGTATGAGGAAATGCGAAGGTGTGAATGCAACTCTAGTTTGGTTATAAATTATAATATGCGTAAAATGGAAAATTAACTCGTTATTTGTCCATCAAGTTTCCAGCACAAATAACTGATCAGTGGGGTTAAAGATAAGCTATGTTTAAACCCAGAGGCTTTTGGACTGTGCTTTGGTTTACAACAGGAGTGAGGTGTAACAGAGAGGAGTTGTCCCCTGTGTTGAAAAAAAAAAAAAAAAACTATGGGAAAAGTGTTGCTGGGAAGCCATTCAGAGCCATGTGAGCCATTATTAGGAACTCCATGATCCACATTTGGAAAGAATGTTTGTTGTCCCAGTGTGTGTCTGCTTACGCTGCACCAAACATGCAATGTTCATAAAGAGTGTCTCACCTTAAAATTTAGTCATAAGAATTACTCATTACATCTATTTCCCTCTTTAAATTCATGTACTGGTAAAGGGAAAATGACCACTGATTAATGACGGAGGTGTTGTTAACGTAAGTTTAAAGTCTATGTCAAGAATCATTAAATCTCAGACAGGAAATGAATGAATTCATCCACCCAGTGACCAAACCCTGTTCCTCTGTTTCCCTCCAGCTTTCACAGACTCATTCACTGTGTAACATAATCAACATCTGGCTAAGAATTGGCAGAATCAAAGAGGCTGTGGTATTTTCAAGGATCTATAAATAGCTATCTTCATTTCTCACCACTAGCTGCCATTGCTTTCACACATCACAATGGACACTGTGCCCATTCAGAAGTAAAGTTGAGGCGAAAGCTGCTGGAACAAATGTGGGTTCTGTGATCTAGTTTGGAAACTATAAACTGGTGATTACCACATCTGGAACACTACCATTCTATGGTGTTACTCAAACAGGAAATGTAAATCTCAAATTCCTCTTTGCATAAGGCGTTTTTGCATCTTCCCTTCTCACTTCTTGCCTTTCCCACCCTGGACGTTCACTTGTTCTGTCAGTCTCTTCCCCACCCCTCTTTCCCTCTCCTCTGCAGTGGAATGTGCATCTCAGCAGTATCTGATGAAAGTGGTTAACAGGGTGCTGCTGTGTGTCTTTGTCTGTGTTTTCATATTTCATTTGCGTACATGTAGCCTCCCAAATGAGATGAGAGACAAGAACTGTCAGCAGGAAAAGAGTCAGACACATTAGGGAAGGATAGGGCATTTCCTCTGGGAATAAACCACACATATTCTGGGTGGATAATTTCTACTGGAAGTGCTCTGCCTTAACAGACTGAGTTCTTCCAGTGTTGCTTGACTTTAGTGGAAGAATAGAGATACAAAATTGAACTTTTGTACAAAATAAAATCCTTTAAGTTTCAGCATGACTCATCTGACCTGACTGCTTGAGTTGGACTGTCCTCTGACTGTGGACTTAGTGTCCTATCATTTATACTGGAACATTTTGAACAGATCTCTTGACAGAAGAAACCCTTCAAATGTATATCGTAATATTAATATTGTTGTAAAGTAGACTTGAGAAAAGGCGAAACTGTTTTTTTCTTACGAACATTTTCTATTTTAAGTGTGTTCTGTCTGGTTGATAAATCAAGCAACAAAGTGGAGTATGACACAAGATGACAAAGGATTTGTGCATGTTCATTTTAGCAAGAAGATCTGAACTTATTTTCTTTGAGGGTAACCATGTGGCCTTGTAAAAAAGATCTGAACAAAACATGTTTTCTATACCAGCTCTATTGATCATGTTCTGCAACTCACATTGTATTTCCAAACCATTATGTTGTGAAACCAATTTTTAATTTTTCAGAAAACCGCCCACCCTCAGACTGAGGGTCAAAACCATTTCTGTTTGATAATCTCACCAGTGATTTACCAATAGGAATGAGTGAGAGCCATATCATTGTTAGTTTTACGGATTATTCACACCAGTCCCTGGCAACCTTGTGGAATAAGTGCTTTCAGGCAGGGCCAGAGGAACCATTTCGGGGGATTATGGTGACTATTGGGCAGTTGGTCTCATGCAGACGGCTGGGAGAGCACATTCAGGAAATGTCTCTTTGGTTGAGGAGCCAAACTAAATATCACACAGTTGGCACTCAAGAGAACCATCTGGCTCTTAACAACTTTTTACCAAGTTGTGTAAGTTTTTCTTTACTGTGTGTGTAGCTGAAAAAACAACAAAGCATCTTTACTTTTTCTGTGACCACACCCTTCCAATGGTGTTTGGTGGCTGCATGAGATCTTGAGTTCATTGTTTATACCTGCAAGGGTTCCTTGTTTGCACATGGATACTTAAAGATTAAATTAGAAATTGACCCATACATAAAACTTACAATCTGAACAGATAGGACATTAATAAATTGTGGTCAGTATAATAAGAAGTCTCTTTATATGAAGATCCTAAAAAAGAGTTTACTGTTAAATGTGGTGAATCCAGCCCTAATTGCCAGCACATGCTATAGCTGTGAATCTTCCAAAACTTAAATGATTCACTGTGGTTACTTTCAATATCAAATTGAGCCTTGAATTCAGTGTTTTGTTTATGCAGTACACAGGAGTGCTGTTTACGGTCCCCATTTGATTGTATACAGCTGTGTGTTTCTGTAGACACAGACACGTGGACAGGACAACATTTGAGTGGAAATCTCAGAGGGGGAGAGGCTGGATAGGAGGCTGGGAGGGAGGGGGTGAATCCTTTACTTCTTTAGAAGTGCTAGATTTATACCCCGGGGTTGCAGCTGGTTAACATTAACTCTTTCATTCCTTTGATTCTGGGCACAGATGTCACCTTGCAGTCAACACACATATTCACTGGATTCTTCATACCACTGCAAAGAAAGGCCACTTGCCAATACTGTGCAGTTGTTCATGGATCGAGGAAATACGAACAAGATAAAATACTTAAATTAGCCTTAGGATATGCATTTTAGATTTGGTCTGCTTACGGTGGTCTGTATTTATCTTTAAATTGTCCCATTTTTAGGGTTACTTCTCTGAAACGTAAGCAATAAACCAGGCAGAGATACCTGAATAATGAAAGCAGCAAAAGCTATTTTCCAGTTCTTTTCGGACACCATCACTTTCCCTTTCATATAGCTTTTTGTTTTTATATTTCTGCCGTCTTTGAACACTTAATTCTCTGCATGTAACATGCCTTAATCCTGATTCTTGAATGTTAATCTGGAGCTGTGACAATTTAACACTTAATACTCCCTAATACTGTTTTCCAAGAATAACTCATCACATTCAATAGGAAATGTACAAGAAGCGATTTATGCCCCAAAAAGGAAAATTGTGTGTTTATATTTGAGTTCTGCAATCTTCAAGCTCTCTCTCCACATTCCTTTCCCACGCCAGCAACAAGTGTGCAAAGCATGAATCGAAATTTGTCAGAGGATTACGAAGTCAATCAAAGATGTCAATTGTGCTTTCTATCTGACTGTATTAAGCAACCAAATAGAGATGTCACTGTGGTCAGTTGAGCCTTGGATGCTGGTAAAAGCAACTTGTCTGCAGTGTGTTCTTAACAAGATCTGCATGCTGACTGGAATAGAGGAGACATGAATCATCCTTCACTGCTTGGCTCTGTTTTCATTGGCTGAACGTTATTCCACCTCCAGAACCCCAACAGACTGTTCCGGTAAGAACAAGCCTCTTCCCAGATTATTACACACACATCAAACATGTTTCTAAAAGTAGGATAACTCTCATGCAACACTGATTTTCTATTATGCAGCACATTCACACTGTCTCTGCATAAATGAGTCACTGTGATTGTCTGTTAGAGACCCAGATAGTTTAAAGGCTCTGCGTCTTTCCTTTGGCTTAGTGGCACAGCATATAAATGATGTCTGCTAATTGGCCCAGGCTTTTATCTCTCTACAGGACGCTCCTCGGGGCTTCTGTTGCTGGGCTCACAATCTGTGTTTCATTTGGAAAACACCACTAATTTGTCCGCACAGCCCAGCTCTTTCTCTAGATTTGACACAAGCATTTTACAAACATTTTCCTCCAGTGACATAATCGAACACGTCCACGAACAAAAGGATCATAACCAAAGAAACACCTCACTGGCTTTTGGTCTTTATTCTTGCTCTTTTTGCTCTTTGGCTTTACATAGTGAACACTGAGGGAATATTTTGTTCAGCACACATAGCACCAATAACATCCATATTGTTGGCTTGTTTATGTCATAACCTTGCTGAGCACAGCACTCTGACAGAAACCAAGAACAAAACTGTATGCAGTGTTTGAGTCAGACAAAACATAAACAGAGCTTATCTGCAAGGATATCTGCAAGTTTTAGTCCATCACGCTGCAGTAACTGTTCAGCAAAGTGTGCTGTCATACAAAAACATGTAAACACATAAAAATATATACTTTAAAAAGAGAATGAAAATAATCCCTTATGAAATCAATGGCACTAATCCTATGTGAGGTTTTAGATGAATAGTTTGCTAGTAGCCTACCTACTAGAATCTACAAAACATTTGTTAAGGCATTTTACTGTAAACTTACTGCATACCAACTATAATAAGTCCCCAGAGGACTGATTCTTTATAAGGGGAAATTACATTAAATTACTTGACAAACACGATAATAAACTTAACTTTGTCCTAAAACTTTTCTAATCCTATGTGGAGACAGGCCTCTGGGATGGTTTCATGTCAGCAGAACTTTAATACTCTGTGAGACTGACTGACTGTAAGGCCATGAGTCTGCCCCACCAAGGCGGAGAGAAAATAGATAAACCTGTGATTAGAGTAGCTGTAGAGTTAAATTACAGTGAAGTTAACTATTCCTCATCTTGCTGTGGATCTCCCCCCACCCCATCCAACCCTTTCCCATCCCTTTGTTGCTATCACCCCCAACCATCAGTCTGATCAGATGACCGTCGTCTCCCCCAGACACTTCCTGCACGCCCCATAAATAACCGACAGGAGGTAAGCCAAGCAGCACAGGCAGGCGAACACGGCGGCCGTCAGGTAGACCTTGTACTGACACGGCTCCGTGTACTGCTCCAGGTTGCAGTACGAGATGCGACCCGTCTTGTAGATCATGACCCCGATGGCCGGCAGGTAGAGCACGGCGGCGGCCACGTCGTGCGTCAGGTTGGTGCACAACCAGCGCTCCCCTCCAAGCAGCGGAACCAGGTCCTGCTTGTCCAAAAGGGTGAGGAAGAAGAGGGCGAGGGTGAGGAGCCAGAAGAGGACAGCGACGAACAGGACGAAGTGGATGGAGCCGTCGTATTTGCTCGCGGCGATGGTGACCCACAGTCCGGCTCCGAAGACGATCTGCAGGATGCGGATGATTCCCAGGAAACTCTTGAGGAACTTCAGGATACTCTTCCTCACCTGCGGCTGTGGGAGCTGGGGTGCCATCTCTCTCCTCCTCCGGTCACTCTCGGTTCCTTTTTTCCCGAACAGGGCGGGTGCTCTCTGCCAGCTGCAAACAGCTGGGGAAAAGATGAGCAAAAAGTGGAAGGAATGGAAACAGAAGGGCGGATTTGTGGTCTAACACTTAAGCCAAACGTGGACAAGTAGAGGCATTTAAAAAAGAATGAACTCTCTGTTCTTTCCACAGCCCCGGGGTTTTGAAATGAAAAACGTTGTTGAAAGTTTCGTCTTTTCCGTTTCCTCTGCTGAATCTGTGCTGGGGGGGCTGGGTGTTTGGGAGGGGGCGGCCTGTAATTCAAAGCCTGCTCCTCCTCTGCTGGACCGCTGGATTCATCCATGTCCACTCATCTGCTATTTCCCTACAGGGTAGTTTCCTCTGGGGTGTGTCACCTCCTCGATCTGTGCCATTTTGCACACATTAAGAAGCAATACAAAATGATTGATAGAATCAGAAGATGCATTTTAAAAAAGTGTGTAAGGGAGCAAAAAACAGAACAAAACTATGATTAATTTCAGACCGTTTCTAAATGTCAAATCAAATTTCATTTAGGCTACATCGTGCCAAATTTAATTCATATCACCGTGTATACAGCAGGTCCAGATCAAACTTTTCATAGAAATAATTGAAAGCGACACAACAAATGTGACCATGAGCAGCACTTGGCGAATATAGCAAGATTGAAGCTCTTTAAGAGGCAGAAAGCTGGAGCAGATCCAGCCTGAGGGTGGGCGGACATCTGCCTCGACAGGTTGGCTTCAGAGAGAAAGAGAAAACAATGAAGCACAATACAAGTAAGACGTGTGTAAGCAGGATTTGTACTTGTTTACTTGCCCCCCAATCCATCCACTGGAAACAAACATGCCGCAGACACACTGTGAGTGTGTGTAATATAATACTAGGCCTGTCCCTATAGCCTAGCCCTCATGTCTGCGTCATCCTGCTTACACGCTGCTCCGCTCACACAGATAACCACACACGCTTCTCGTGCCAGCCGGACTCATTGACGTCAATGGATTTCAGCGCACGCGCTCAACGTGGCCAGGAGGCGAGGCTACAACCTCCCCCTCGACCCCCCCGCCCCCCCTCAGTGATGATTGGTCAAAGAAAATGGTCTCCCTTGGCTGGAGGGAGGGAGCAGTAGATATCTCTATTCCTATTGGTCAGTCAATGACTCTTGATTTAATGATCGCTCCAAGGACAGAAAGCTTTTGTGGGTGAGGTTTGGTCAACGACCCGCCGCGCTGTGTGTTACATCTGTGTCAGTAGTTTCATTGGAAAAGATCATGTTGCGATAGGAGCCGAGTCCGGCCGACACATCAGCTGATCGGGTAAGCAGCTGTCCTTTTCATTGTCTCCTCACATGACTCTCATCTGATTCACGTCTTCAGCCTGAGAGCCGCAGCGTGCAGACAGATCTGTGCAGTATTTTCATTTTATTTTATCCAGTTCGGTGAAGCCAAAAACATGAACGCAACATATATTTAGAGCTCATTTTTTTGTTCGTCTTGCAAGGGAACTGTGCACCAGTGAGCTGCAACAAACACGGGACACCGGTGGGAGGGCAGTACAGGACAGACCTGGGACCTTTCGTCAATGCTAACCGAGCTCTAATTTAAATAAATGGGACAGTAATTGACAGAGATGCATCCCACAAAGTCTGCCAAAAAATACGCTCATCTCTGGTTATGTGCTGCAGGTTTCTTCGTGTTTGTTGTTGTATGCTGTAGAAAAAGATTGCACAAAGTTGCACATGCTATATATTCAATGACGGTGGGATCTATCCCGGTCCTAATAGAACGGCTATGAGATGTTCACAGCAGACCTTAATGGTTATATTACAATGAGTAACATATTTAGGCTTGAGTGAGCTGGGAGTTCCTGCAGAATTAAAAGACAATATGAAATCTGGTCACATGTTTGACATCATGATCTTACTTCCCGATGTTTTTTAGAGGATAGAGTTTATACAAACTGCAGCTGTGAAGTGATGTGCTGTTGAAATGCCAGTAAATTCCCTCCAGATATTTTTGTCTAACTGAAAGAAAGCTGTTTTTCTTCGAAGGCCTTTGACCCAGATAAAGTCGTGACGTTGGTCAGTTGCTAATACCTTTTTGTTTCCCACTTAAAAGCACATGTTAGAAAAGAGATAAAGTTACCAGCTGCAGTTTAATGTGCTTTAAAGCGCTCCTCGTCACTTGCTTCTTAAAGCAGGATTACAGAACCAGAGCAGCAGACCTGCAGCTGACTGTCAGGGCTTCACTGTGACAGGTGTCCAAAGGAGTTTCGACGTAGCCTGTCTCTGTTGTCGGCCACATTATACTCATGATGTTTTCTGTTGTTTTGCCAGCTAAGTAACAATGATATTTCAATATGTGAATGGGGGAAAATGAGCAAAAACTCTTGTGTCCCTCTCCACAGAGTACAGCCATCGTATGTCACCTTTTCCTGGGTTTCTCCGGATGGATACTGGACCTGCCTCCCCTCCTTCCTCCATGGTGGCAGGCCCTTCCAGGCTGTGGCGACTTGCTGAGAGAAGAAACAGAAAGGCTGGCTCAGGGAATATTTTTAGTGATGTGCACCTGTGGCAGCTCCAGAAATTATTCAGGGCTGCAGGGGACCAGGATGCAGAGCAGAGAGCCCAGCTGGTTTGGGGCCATGGAGGTGAAGCTGAGCTCGCTCAGGCCCTAATTGGACTCCGGGCCCGAAGTCACCGGAGAGGGCTTAGGACTAATGGGAGAGATGCGCTGGGGTCACACTGGCTCCGTGCCTTCAACCACCTCAGGTACGAACACTACTAACAGGAATAGATTGAATTCACAACATCCAAAATTATATCTTTGTCACCATTTTTTAAGTATCTCAACAACACCAATATTATTGTTCAGGATTGGGGAGAGCTCGCCAAGAAGCCAGGGAAAGGTTGTAGCAGAGGAGACTGATTCTGAGGCAAAAACACACGGCAGTCCGGAGCCTCGCCGACACTCCACTGTAGGGACGACAGGAAGAAGCACAGTTGCCACAGTGGTACAATCCCAGGGCCAAAGCCCTCCAGGGACGTCTGAGAGACCAGTTAGAGTCAGCTCTGGACTGAGGAGAGGAGGAGAGAGTGATCCAGAGAGATACCTTCACCGGATACTCCACTGATAAACTGGCTTGTACTTAAATAACCTGCTGGTCTCAACCTGATTGCTGTCTTGATGTATTCAGATTCTGTACAAGGCTGAACTAACGTCTGTGAAGAGCGATCTGGATACAAATCAGCAGTCAAGCTGTAGTGAAAGAAAGGGGTTTGAAAAAACAAATAGTCTCTCAAAATGACATAAATTCAGGCACAGAGCGGGCAGCACTACACTATTCCTTGTTGAAAGCACATCTCTACTGACATGTAATCAGCATCAACATCTAACTGGCTCCTGGTATTGCACATCTCTGTACTGTGGTTGCCTTGTTTTTGTTCTTAAATTGATATTACCATTCACACAAACATGCATGCATAACCGAGTGAGATAATAGACTGTAGCTTGCTAACAACTTGATTTTGTATTGGCACTAATTAAAATCACAAAAATACTGTTGTCATATACGATGTAACAACTGTATACCTTGCGTGTGTGATTATGATAAATAACACTAAATGGGTAAGAGTGAAGGTTAGTTGTCATGAGATAAACACATTTTCAAACATGCACACCACTGAAGATTTTAGCCTTCTGTTTTCCGATTGACAAGACCAGGCCTCAGGCATTGCTTTTTATTTGGTGCAGTGTGAGCTGATCAACTCTGCCAAAAGAGCCTAAAGGCTATAGGCTAAATGACCCCCACTGTTCAGGGAAAGAACTTGAAATAAAATTATTATAAAATGTAAATGGCCACAGCGTGAAAACTCACTGTGCCTGTGAAAGACCCCTTCAGATGTTTGGAAACTTGTTGGAGCGCTTTGATAATACTGTTTGATGTGTAATTTTTAGGAGAATGGTAATAAAAAACTGAGTCTTTGTATTGCATATCTGTTTTCTTTTTTTTATTTTATACAGACATAACAATACAATGACAATTTTAGTTTTTTGTGAAAATGTATTTAAGCTATCTAATAAATATATTAATGTTTATTAAACAGTTTTTTCGCCTCACGGAAATTCAGTTTATGCACATTCACAACACGGAGCTTCAGCCAATGTTAATCACTGCACAGCTCTATGGGACCAAATGGATGTTAAGTCCCCAACTCAAGTCAATGATGATTGTGAATAGAAGAGCATCACACATCATTTCCAACTACTCTGATTTAAATACATTTTGAATTACTATTTTCCTTTTCACATATATTTCATATGTTGCTTTTCATGTTAACATGCAATGAGAAATAAGATTGCTTTTATTACAAAAAAAAAAAAAAAAGCAATCTGCCTTGTAACATTCAGAAGAGTATTAGTCAGTTGCCTCCCTCCAGTGGTTGTGTCTATTTATGAGGCCAACATTTTTGTTCACTCATAGCCGCTAGATGGCACTAAAGGTTTTGTTTTCGGAGAACAAAACCTCAACAAAGAGTTAGTAAATGATTCATTCTCATCATGCATGGCACAGATTTTCCCACAGAAAACTTTAAAATTCAGAATATGTGACTCTGAGACCCATTTGAACAGACAGCTTGTTCATCTTTTTTCATCCTAGATCTTTATGGTTAACTTTCCAAATTAAAAATTTTCCAAATTACCCGAGTATGCAGTGATGGCTACCATCTCTCATGCAAACATCCAGTCACACAATGACAGGGTGATAGATGAAACTGAATTTATATGCTGTCCATCCACACTTGGTCGATTTATTTTAAACAACGGGCTAAAAGGATAACGGGAGTGTAAATTCAATATAAATGTTACTTTATCCTTCCTTCTGTCCAGTCTGGTCACAACATATATAGGTAGGAGTTTATCTTTCACATTTCAAGTTAGATATTTGGATCAGTGATGCCCTGAGCCCACCAGATCTCTTCTTTCCCATCAGTGTCCTCCAGCTCCTTGGTGATGCCAGGGGATTGAGAGGTCATTGCGAGGATAAAATCCTATTGGTATATCCTGGATCCACTCAGATGTGCACGGCCGGTGTAATAGCATACTGAGTTATCTCCAGGGCAGCTTTACAGGGTGCTGAAATCCCAGCTGACTCCTTCGATATAGAGAGAGCAGCAGATTGACTCTGAGGTAATCCTCTCTCCCCTGAGCTTCTCACCTTGTTGCATTCAAGTAAGCTCATTGCACAGAAAACCTAATTTTAGTCCATCTATACTGTAAGTTATCACAACCGTTGATTAACAGCAGTGACTACATGTGATGTGGAAAGCTGGTCCAGGATTAATATATCTGCACCGTGATTTAGTAGTTTGTCTTGGCACACAGCTCACTCTCCACCATGATGGTTTACTCTGGAGTACTCATATTTCACCAAATTAAGAATTACATGCTCAATATTTAGTGCTTCAAAAAGGAGTGACTGTTGTCACATTTCAGACTTAAGAGATAATACCTCTTTAGGCGTTCTGCCAATTCTTTAAAATGCTAAATGATATCTTGTCTTTCAAAATGTCCTCTCACACTAATGACCTGATAGCACTTTAGATTTATCTTCTGAGTCTTTGGAGGGGCCCGACCCCAAGGCTGCGAGCTACTGCACTCACTATATAAAGCTTCTAACAGCTGCAAATGCAAAATGATGCTTAAACATTGATGTGTCAAAGCAGGCATATTATTTATATAGTACATTTCATTCCAGGTGGAAGCACAAAGTGCCAGACAAAGGGTGAGCTATAGTGAAAGTTTCAAGCAGACCAACTATGTGGATAGTTTAAAAGACAGAACAAGGAACATAAGTAAACACAACTAAAACGCTAGTGATACTTAATAATTGAAAAAGATTTTTAAAACTTGAATGGTTAAGCCCCACATGTATTATAATACTGTCAGTGCCTGCTTATGATCACATCACTGGGCAAAACTAAATGTTAAACACTAAACAAAAACCTTACACTGAGACAGTTACATTTGAGATAAAGCAGCACTATAATCATGGTAGAGTTGCAGAAATAACTAACCATGCTGACTTACTTGTAGCTATTATAGTTTTATAGACAATAAGAGTGTGGTGGCACACTGAGAGTCCTTTGTTGCGTTTTAAGCAACATTTCCAAGTTGTGCATATTCATGAACATTCTTCTCAAACTATGAGCCCAATTTTGTAGTCAATAAAAAAGTGACAGAGAAAACCTTTTTTGTATTTTGGGGAATTTGTATTTCTGGCACTCACTGTAGGGTCTTGTCCTTTTCGGTAACAAAGAAGCTATTTTGGACCAAAGCAGGTAAAAAACCATTTGCATATTCAGCCCAATTCACTCTTAATATAACTGACTTTATTTATGCACTCTTGCTGGCCACTCATTAGCTGATTTCACATTGAACTATGCATACCACTGATATCTTTTGGAGTGTTTGTTATGACAAATGACTGTAACCCAATTTCTCTGCTTAGCACAGAACTAAATGACTGATGTGTCCAGAACACCGGCCATCCACTTTACAGTTTTTTCCTTAAAAACCGCAGTAGACCATCAGCTCTGAATCTACTTTGTATCTGGATTAAATCCTCTTTTGTGGTTTTCATAAATTAGCAAAAAAATATTAGTAGTAGTTTCACTGAATAAAACTTCTCTGCTGTCCGTCTCTTAAATTAGTGAAAGAATTTTGACACCAACCAAGTAGATGCCAACTTTTTATGATTCTGTTCATCAGAAATGTATTCTCACATTTCAGAAGTGCACAGATGTGAACATTTTTAACTTTTACATTCCAGACATTTTAGGGAAGATGAGTCAAGGCAAAGGATGAAGAAGAGAAGAGTGACAGCTGTATGGAGAGCGCAGAGAGCAGATCAGATTTTCAAAGGGAAGATGAAGAAGAAGAAAGAAATTTTTTTCATTTCTGTGTCTGGACATGTGTGTGATTAACAACATAAGGTGTATGGACATTTCACATAAGTAAGGATGTGAGAGATAGCTGTTTCATTGCTGTATATTAATCACAGCACAGAACAGTTGAGTGAAATGTTACATTTGTTGTATGCTCCTTGTGCTCTGATAATAATCCCTGGCATGCACATAAACTTGCACATGCGCAAACACAAGCTCTGAGCCATATTTTGGGTCTTTGTTCACTGTAGAATCACACAACACTGCGGCACAGCACTCATTGTTATTCCTTCCTCTGTGTCATTGTGTGCCTTTGTTCTTATACTCAATGTACAGCTCAGTCTTTTGCTTGCTACTGCAGTCTCCAAACACGGGCATGGCACTGCCTCCGTGCCCCCCTTTCAAGTGAATGCAAAACATCAAACAAGATTTAACAAGAGTGTCATGCTGAGCTGAAGCACAATTTCAGTTTACTCATTTTAAACGGGCCTTGAATACAAAAAGCATTTAATCAACCTTTACAAATAAAATCTGCTTTACTGATGTGGTAGAAAGATTTTTTTTTCCAATTATGAAAATAAGTGTTGAAGTGCAAGCTGAAATAACCACACTGGTCATGAAATGCAACTTGAACCTGTATTTGTGACCCCTTGGATAAAACAGACTCTGGCCCTGATGCACTCAGTGTGTATGCACACAGAAATATGTGATCCAACTTCACATCACATTATATTAGGTTGCTTTGCCCACACCTGCAGCCTGAACCATTAAGGTAGAGGAGGAGGAGATTTTAAAAGTAACCTTGTTGTAGCTAATAGATAAGCCCAAGTGTCAAGTAATTGTGTTACCTTTGCTATTGTTATTTGTCTTTTCCCTGAACCCACATTGTCCTCTTATAAAAGATCAGATCCTTGATCCTTTCAGATCAATGATTGGATTAATATTTTTTGTAGTATATTTAGTACATTTAGTATGAATTTTCTCTTTCACACCAGACTCATCAAGTTTTGATTTAAAGTTGTTGTTTTTATTTGCTAGAGTAGTAGATAAAGTTGTTTTGGAGCTTTCAATAAAAACCATTGACACGTTCAGTGCTGGTAATAGAGACAAAGTACTTTGACACCAGAGCATTAGTAATGAAAAAGATTCTGCACACTTTTAAAACGGTTAAATTTGGGCACAATGCTAGGGGCACTGCTGTACATGGTATTTCCAATCTCTGTTTATATGTTTCTAGCTAAAATGGAATTTAATGTAAGAACAGATGTTTTGATTGATATTAATGAAATTAAATTTAATCCATCTATTGCAAAATTAAAACTGGAAAATATATGACTGGACCATAAAGTAAAGAAGGGCTTCCATATGTATGATTTATGGTAAAGATATTGCAACTCAAGCTTGAAGCTGGCAGAACAATCCTTAAATCACTTCGAGCCTCAGCCTCATTATCTTCATCACTGGACTGAGAAAAAGTCTCATTCAGTGAGTGAGTTAGACTTTGTTCTTATTAAACACAGGAAAGCTGAGAGCAGTACAGGAAGTCCCCTATGTTGTTTTGGTTTAATGTACACATTTGCTGTTGTTTGTTTTTGTGGTTAAATAAACTTTACCCAATGTGTGCAAACCTTGGCAGCACAGCACACTTGATGTCATGCAGCCTTGATTTATTCAGAGATCTAGTTGCAGGGGTTGGTTTGGTTTGATGTGTAATAACCGCATGCGTACGTAAAGATCAGCAGGGTAAAGTGGGACTAATTTCACATTAACACGTACCATTGGGTTGGAACTAAGAGGGAAAGCATGTCTGAATAATTAACTTCGAAAAGAGACTTCAGAATAACCTTGAGTTAATGAAGAGTGTGGCATGCAGGCTTGTTCACCTTTCACAAATCCACGTGTGCAGAAATGGGGCAGGTGTTTGCACGCATGCAGTAACATGCATGGGTGCACAGCGTTCAACTCATGCATCCTAATACCATAATGCTGTGCGAGAGCTCGGTCTTTCTCAACCATTGTGTCCACCTGTAGTGGAGGATGAAATTTTTTACACATGATACCAAACACAGCACAAGGTAACAAAGCTCATTGTCAATGCTACAGAACCACAGAGATGTGCACACCTTGTAACACTGAATACACAAAAGTTGTCCCAAATACACAAAAAAAGTGACACAAATTCTCACAGACATAAAGAGGAACTTTTTGTTCCTATGCAAAAACATTTCTGCAGTGCTTTAGTGAGTGTAATGATTTAGATCTTTTTCAGATGTAAAAGTTGTGCTGAATAGCTGAAACTCAAAGTGCTTACTGGCAGACTGAAGCAACATTCTGTGGTGGCTCATTTTCATTGCTTTTGCATGAAAGGCAATACCTGCTAAAATGAGTTTTATTTTTGTTTATCCAACCTGATGTATTTCGTAGACATACACCATCAGACACTGAACCAATACATCAGATACTTATGTTTAGTCCACATTTTCAAACAGAGAAAACAAAAAGAAAAGAAAAGGAACAATACTTAAGACATTACTCTCCTCCCATAGTTCCTCTGTTGTTCACCCCAAGCTGTAGTTCATAGACGGGCATTTTTTAAAGAGAATATTGGATAAAACTAACTCAAGGGGACAAGTTTGTGACAAGGAAAAAAAAATAATAATAAAAATACAGTTATATATTTCTACACGAGAACACATAAAGGAAAAAAGAGTAAAGGATTGTCAGGGTTTGTGTGCATTTTCAAGGGATTTGATATAATCCCCCCCTTCTCTCTGATGTGTTGCTGCTGCACTTTCAACTGTAGGCTTGGACTCTAGCAGTTCATCTGCCCTCTTGGTGTTTGCTCCCCCTTGCTCACTGCAGGCTCAATGCATGGTGCAGTAACAACTACTGGATGGACCTTGATGATGATGAATCCTGACTCGAGTGATCCCCTAATTTTTCCTCACATTTGAGTAAATACTTCTTCTTTTAATACTACTACAACTAGCAGTAGTAATAATAGTAATAAGACTCAACTTTACTTTGTATTTTGTACTAATTAGTGTGTTAACATGCTAACATGCTCAACTATGATGGCAAATATGTTAAACCTGCTAATCATCAGCAAGGAACACTATAATTGTAACTGTCATTTAACTGCACTGGCTGCTGACGTTCAAATTCTTGTCAGTAAATTCAGCACATAAAGGTATATCTACATATTAATGAGATACATGTGTGCGTGTATTTTTAGTATGACTCTGCTAAGCCGGCACTTGGAAGGATATAGGCCCATGAAAAGAACCCTATTAAGACTGTTTCCACCAACACCTTTGATGTCAGACTGTAACTTACAGGGAGGACCTGACAAGAATGAGATCCTTAATGGAAAAAGACCCCTGCAGCTCTTTTACCCTCCCCGATCTATGCAAGGGCACAAAAAAAAACGTGTGTGACAGATAAAACCCTGCACCGTTACAGACGTCTCCCTCCACATCACTTTGCATTCACATTACTCTCTTCAAAGAGGCTAATTCAAACTCTACAAACACAAACATGTCTGAAGAGAGTTCCCCCTAGGCACTGATGCTTTGTGAATAAGAATTTATGTGCGATGCATTGTAAAAGACAGGTGGGTGGTGGTACCAAAGAACCGAGGTTGGTAGAAGGTCACATATTATACAGAAGATTCATAATTGGCTGAGAGTGGTGTGGTCTGTTATGAGGAGAGAAAAATGGACATTCTTATAAATGACTGACAGACAGGAGCTGGAGCTGAACTCAGCAGTTTTTTTTTCAGAGTCTGCGTGTCAGCGGTTGGCTTTCTCAGGACGTAGATTTTGAAGGAATCTGAAGAAAGGTTTGTCATTTTGACAATTAGCAGGAAGACAGTGATTTATGTCCCAGTTCAACCTGCATCACCTTTAGTGGGATACAGTTCATGCCTCAGATCTCTGGCCTGCCATGATGTGTTATGACAGCTTAAGATGGCCTTAATGGATCCTTGCATTAATTATGAATACTACTTCATCATTCTGTAGCTCTCAGTGAGCTGCATCAATATTGGACTCAGATATCAGGACACGAGCAGAAGATGTACAATGTGAGATGACGACTGAAGAGGTGGGGGGAGGCAGCCATCTCACAATGCTTTTAAGGTTGGCAGATTTGCACCCTAAGTCATCAGCTTCTGTCATCTCTATTCACTTTTAGCCCTGAAGAGGTCTGCAGCATTTATTTGAGCTTATTGTGGAAATGGCTCTTTATTGTGTTCAGACCAAGTCAAGCAATAACTATGTTCCCACTTTACTGCAATGTCCTCCTCTTTTGAAAAGTAATCAGATTCCCCGATTCCAGAGTCGCTCAACAATCCAATCACGTTTAACTCAGCCTGTCAATCCCACAAAGAGAGGCTTTTGTCATGGTTGCTGAATGTTTTTGAATTGCCCCGTGAAGCATAATAGTGTGTGACTGATGGCCTCTTTCACACTGAAACAAGTGCAGTGCTGATGAACAACACACAATTGCATGGATTGGTTAATGTTAACTTAGGACTTCATAATTATTGATTTTCACACAACGAGAAAAAAAAAGAGAGACAAAAAATTGATGCCAAAAGAAGGAAGAAGAAAATGGAATTAAGTCAGCGGAAATTGTGCTTTATCCCTGAAGCACAATGAAAAATAATATAATGTGATTATATGCAGACTGCTGTGTCTTTCCATTGTGTTTGCATAGCTCCAATCTGACATATTCAACACAATCAAACCTCAGTCAGCATTCTCACACGCCGATAATTGGCTCTTGCGTCAGAAAATTTTGAAATACCTGTCAACATTCCTATGCACCTTGAACAGATTCAGTTGTACCTCCATTTTTTTGTCTGTTACAAACTCACAGGCGCATTAGATTAACTCAAATACCCACAATCACACCAATTTGGCCTGATGCCACATGTATGTAGCTGCATTACAAGTTTATGTTACATCTAAACACAAATGTGTTGACCAACTGACGATTTCTACTTTTACTTTTTAAAAATATGTTGAGCTATTAATTAGCAGGAATCACATGTTGCAGACATTGAAGAGCTCTTCTAAATAAACGTGTGCCACTGCTCTTTTAAGACATGCAAAGCATTTTTCTAACATATAAAATGCTGCAATTTAACACTACACTGTTGTATTCCATGGGAAGACACAACCACGGTGTCATCTTTTAAGAATGTTTTACAGTGACACACGAACACTTTTTTTTTTACCTAAGCACCTTAAACCTTCACAGACATCTGGTTTTATAAGTGTTTGTAACTGTGTGTCTAAGTATAGCCTCACACTCGCAGATTCAAAGGCAGTATATCAAATGACTGTGTCACCACTCACACGCCTTCTCTTAAATCTCAGTCATGACACCTCCGTATTGGCCTGGCACCGCACACCAGATCTGCTCTAATTATGCTGAATGATACAAGTGTACCGCACATTAATGCACGTCCATGTGTGTGTGAGTGGCTTAGTGTTCTGACTGAGCTTCATTAAAGTGTATGAATCTTGAGAGGAAAGCAGCTGCAGCTCAGTGTGCTGATCTGGTTTTCACACTATATGTGTGTGAGCGGCTCATCCTGGGCCTGTGTGGCTGAGGATTAGATTCAGGGGGAGCAAACTTTTGATCACGGGGCTCCATGCAGAGTAGATATGAGAATAAACAGAGGGGAGGAGAGCGAGGGGCTGGAGGGGGAGAACAGAGTCGTCAAATATATTAGCAAATGAGTGGAAAGATGTTTGCTTTCACTCACTCTACATATTGTCCTTTACTTTTCTTCTTTCACCTCTTTCTCTCACTTATTGTCACGTTCACTCACAAATCCTCTCTTTTAATCATCATATTTCATATTTCATATTGCATTTATCAGGAGAGCAAACACGAATAAATATTACACTGACTTGCTTAGCAAACTTCGTCTATGCACTTTTTTTCAACGGTTGTTGATGCTTGGATAGATTTCTTGCACTATATTGTCTAGCAGACGGTACATAGAGGCACATCAAAGTCCCCCATCTGCTGCAGCAGAAGACTTCGCTGTTTCAGTCAATTTTCTATAATTAAAACCTTATTTAAGTTAATTTAAAATGAAATTACACATTTTTCTGCCACAGCACACACATCTAGACTGTAAATCAAATGACTTCTCATTTGATTAAAAAAACTACCTGAAGCCCCAAAGGGAGATATATATATATTTGGAATATTTAGATAAAAATTTATTTAAACTTTTGCTGTAGCCAACATGACATGATTTCATTTGGCATTTCACATTAAATACACACTCTCCAGATGTTCTGCTCCAATGTTGCCTACCTTGAAAATGTCCAGCTTTTGACAGCATTAGCCCAGTGTCATAGACTAATGAACAGCTTTAATCTAGATACTTTTTTTATTTGGTTGACAGAGGTGCACACCCTTCTTCTTCCCAAAGCCAACAACGATGTGATAAGACAGTAAATATAGATGAGTTTACTGCAAACAGTTTCTGGAGATTTGTCTTGAGCATCGTGCCCCCAGAGCACTCTGGCAGCCAAAGTTTTCATGAATCTTCTGTCCAATGTTCAATTATTCAGTCTGGGACCAAGCTGGAGGTGGCAACAACAGGCCTGGGGGGTGGATGTTCAGGTGAATCCACTGGTTTACAATAAATTCTGTGTGACAGAAATTTCCGTGTCCCAGCTGGTGGTAAGAGACAAGCAGGTGAGAGGTCACAGCAGCACAACTCGGGGTGAGGTAGGTTTTGTTGCCAGACAGAAAAGTTTCCTGCCTGTCCTCTTCCTCTGTGCTTGCTCTCATAGTTAATGGGGTTGGAAGCCCTGAACCCCTGAGAGCTACATGCATACTGATGTAAACTAAACTCTTGTGCTCAAATGACAAGTGCTATATATGTTAGCGAGGACTAATAACTTCCTCCCAGTTTTAGTTTCCCTCCTGTTCAAAGCACACAAAGTCTGTGTATTTTTGAACAGGATCCAGTATTGTAATTGTACCAAAGAAGTGGGTTTGAACGACTCCTTCACACCGATGGCTCATGTTCACGACGGCAGTGATGTGTACCCACCGGTTTGCTCATGCATGCACGCAGGCTGGTTCTTTTACGCAAACATGAACAGTCTGTCAACCTCAGTCAGTGGGACGGTTTTTCCACACGAAGTTTTATTTCAGAGATGGAGAGATGAGATGCTGTGGAGGGAGACAGGGACACAGCACAGAGCAGCAGGAGGGGAATGAAGATTAATTAAATCTCCAGGGTTTCTATGACTTTTTTCCGAGGAGAGAGAGAGAGGAGAGAATCTCAATGCGCCCCCCATCTGGGTAGTAGCTCTGATGTTGTGAAATGATGGACGAGGGACATGCATCACCACTCAAACATACATCCTTTCATCATTAGCTCTGTCTGAGCTGGCTTCACTCATTCACAGCGTTGCTCATGCTTTAATTATAGAGGGCTACAAAGAGGAGGACACAAAAAACAGAACAAGAACGGGTTGAGGTATGGATAACAGCTTAGTTGTGTATCACACTTAAAAGCTAATTTAATTTATCAAATAAATAAAAATGGCCGCATGAAAAAATAAAGGCAAGAAGAAAAATGGTCAGCCTTTATCTGCCTTCAGTGTTTGTGCACATATTAATTTATATTAATACACTTTCTCAAGCCCTGATCACTGACACCAGCAGAGCAGAGCCAGTGGTTTACCTACACCAGTATGCGATTGCATTACAGCAGGGCTCATTGCCTCATTTCAGAGCCTCACTTTCTATTACGTTCACTACACATATCTGAATATTCAGGACAAAAACTTCTGCTCTCCCTTCTCCCCTGCCCCTCCATGCTTTATCTTCTTCTATCATGCTTCTTTGATCAGCCCTTCTCCATCTTTCTCTCTCTCTCTCTGACTTCAGCTCACTGTCCTATTCTCACTGTTAGAAATTTGACTGACAGCTGTGAGCTTTCCTATAATTGCATCATAATTTATTTGTCTGCTGTATCATTATACATCGTATTGTATTATTACTTTCTTGGATTATTAAAGGTGCATATAAGCAGCATTATGCTGTTTTATTTGATCGTATGAGTTAAATACTTTCTCCTGTGAAAAAATCTAACCTAAAGTATAATCACCTGCATACATATACATTTCTTAAGAAACTGCTCACAACAATGTTATTTTTTCCGGCTTAAGCCTAATTGACCAGACATGACCCTCTGGTGTACAGAATCAGATGTCAATACTTCTGGTTTGTCCCAGTGGACCATATGTGCTGCCGGACTCCCCCTTCCCTCATCAACAGCAGAGCAGAGGGGCTGTTAAATGCAACCCCCCATCCCGTTGTTTCCCCTTTAACTCAATACCATCAGATTGGATGTGACATGTACAGTGCTGCTACACAGATCTGAACTGGCTTCTCACTTCACACCAATCTGTACAGCCTCATCATGGGGCAAATGCTACTGTCTCCTCTAGCGCTGGAATGACACACTTGCACACATAAAGACACAAACAACCGTCACCCTCAACACAAATGCACACACACACACACACACACACACAGTTAAATGGCCATTTCATTCTGATTGCAAAGATGATTCATCTATGGGTGTCTGTCAGTTTTTCCCTGTGGACCCATCTCTTGTCTCTTCTTCTTCTTCTTCTCTTCTGCCTTTAACTCTGTTTTCCCTGCTGCTGCTCAGCCCTCTCTGTGGTCTGTGATCTTAAATTGAGAAAGTGGAATTCTTCAGAAAGCATGCAAATCTATTAGAAAATGAATGAATTTTGAAATGTGTTTGTGTTATTCCTACAAAAGAGAATGGGGTTTTATTTGTTTTTTGTTTTTTTATAAC
The DNA here is from genome assembly GCA_034769265.1 of Remorina albescens. Taxonomy (NCBI): domain Eukaryota; kingdom Metazoa; phylum Chordata; class Actinopteri; order Carangiformes; family Echeneidae; genus Remorina; species Remorina albescens. Next base: position 9,133,051 of record CM068491.1, on the reverse strand, counting down.
GTTATTTTGGATATTTGAAGTCTATTTTCCGATATGCGCTTTTCTTTGAATTCTTCCTTTATTCATGAGCTCTATTTTTGTGGGCCAAGCAGTGAAGCTGTGAAGGACCTCATCTTTACTCCACATTTATTCATCATGGTCATTTACGACTTCCGTGAGAGTCCATAGAAACCCCTTGAACTTGGGGACTACTTCCACCACCAAATTTCACTTTTTTTGCTGCGTGTGCCTCCAATGGGGCAAAGTTGGTGTGTGGTCATGCCTTTACATTTGGATTCCTTGCATCAAGCCAAAAGTTGCTATATGAGGTCAATTTTTATATTTTCTGCTGTACTGGCCTTGCTGGACAATACTTTACCATTTGTTCTCAGACAAAAATTGTCACTGAAATTGGCACAGATTATCTTTAGACTCACAAAAGTTATCACAGGGATTTTCAAAATGATGAGGTTGTCTCAGTCAACCACAAAGTAAAACCAAACAGGAAAGACTTGGAAATTTGGAAGGGATTGGAAAATTCTCCGTTTATGGAAGTAAAATTTGCCCAGTAGAAGCATAACATTAGTTACAAAGCAGTCTTATTTTTACATTCAAATCTTGTGGTAAAATCTTTTTGTCTGATTGTGATGGTTTGTCCAGCATGCTCATAGATACATTTGACATGGAGCAAATACAAAACAAGTGTGTAATTCTCTTTGACTCAACCCCACAAAAAGTGCATCTGTTGACCAAGTTAGAAACTATGGAGATTGTGTTGTTGAAAGAGTGATTATTGTGTATTTTATTTTTTGGGATTTTTATGTTTTTACACAGACATGAAGTGGAAAAAAATGCTGTCATGAAGCAGGGAGACAGTGTAATGACACACAGCACAGGTCACCTGGTTGGAATTGAACCTGGGACGCTGCAAAAACGTTGCGTGCACGATATTCACTTGACCACCAACGCTGTTATGTACTGTTATTTTACTAGAAATGTAGACTGCAAAGGGGTAAAGCCATGTTTTACGTCAGTTTAAATCAACTAATTGTGAATCCTCTGGAGGATATTCTCATTATAGCTTTGAAATACTTTCCTTAAATGATTATTTGGACACTTTCTACTAAATATCGATCCCCCTAATCTTTACAGAAAGTGTCTGAATATCAACTATTGGAAAACTTCTGTGACATTTCATTATCATACTCTGAGGAATTCATTTATTTCTCTTCACTCAAAGAACGTCACGGCGACATTTGCGTAGCGACGTAGGCTACGTGACGTAGCTACGCGACGTAAGCTACGTGCACGCCGGCCGTCATTGATTTGATTAGTTACGTGTGTAATTGAAGTTTACAGGTGGAGGTGCTGCGCACACAGGCAACGAAAAACGAATGCACCCCAAGTTTTTTGACCTCCAACATGAACAGCGTTACTGACAGAAAGAGAGATAGTTTTGTTTTGTTGTTGAAAGTTACTTTAACAGGAGCAGTGATCTCCTGATACTGCAGGCAGAGTCCGAGTCCCCAGACCGGCTTAGCGTCCTGGTCCAGGTGGTCAAAGTCCTCTGCTGGTCCAGGTGGTCCAACTCCTCTGCTGGTCCAGGTGGTCCAACTCCTCTGCTGGTCCAGGTGGTCCAACTCCTCTGCTGGTCCAACTCCTCTGCTGGTCCAGGTGGTCCAAGTCCTCTGCTGGTCCAGGTGGTCCAACTCCTCTGCTGGTCCAACTCCTCTGCTGGTCCAGGTGGTCCAAGTCCTCTGCTGGTCCAGGTGAGCCAACTCCTCAATTCCTTCTGCCACGTTCATGTTAATGGCTCTGTTTGCCTCCATGATTTATGCGCTGCTACTAGACCATCTTGAATGTGGCAGGTGTTTAGATTGGATAGAAGTGTCACACCAGGCTGTCAAACAAATGCACTGAATGAAAAATGGAGCATTTTGTTATGAAAGACACCCGATGTGAGGTGATCGACACAGATGTGCTGAGAAGACATTTCCTTTGATGTTCCTCTGCAGCTGAATTCATTTCACCTATATCATCTTGTATTAAACAAGATGCTGACTCAAGCTTCACTTGCTCACAATGCATGAATGTGGGTTTGCACCCTGCTTCTAATAATTGTGTGTTTATGCTGGTAAACTATGAGTTTCATACATATACATGTGGGTTGATTAATATGTCAGTCTGGAGCTGCAGACAGCAACTTCACCTGTGAAGGCAGGAGCTGTGTTGTATCTGTATACAGGTTGTTTTTTATTAACCCATAGTTGTGTGCATCAAAAGTTTGCATGCATAAAAGTTGTGTTTCTAAATAGTAATTGAGTTTCTAGTTTAGTTTTAGTTCTAGTTTTTTCTAGTTTTAATAGGTTATGTCTACATCTTTTGTTATTGTTGTAAGTTTTGTGAATCCAGATGGTTAATTTAAATTACATTAATTGAGTGTTTCGGTGGACAGATTGAATGGTGATCAGTATAATCATAATACAAGAAGTGTATGGACATCATTCCTTACATTAGTTGAAGTTTTGATGTTGCTTACTTCTCCCTGCAGTCTTCCCTACAGCCATTTCAGTCAAAACATCCCAGTGCTGTCAGTGAATGAGCCAAGAGTTAAATGATTTTCAGTCCTGTTCTGCCAATGTTTAAATATTTCTGAGGAAACATATCATCTTTCCAGATAGTTTAGTGAATTTCTGCAGCTGATGGGGACTGTCAGGAAGCACACTTAGCATAAATCATGTTCCAGTCAGTGTTTCGATTGTTGTAATTTGTGCTATTTGGATTAATATTGATGATTTGCTGTTTGGAATTTGATGATGCCTCTGAGGATGTTGGTGTTTTGACATGTTGAGCTGTGTCACTGCTGCACCAGAGAGGAAATTTATTTAATGCTCAGTGTATGACAGAAGAGCAATGATGTGGGTCGACCTTATGTTGATTATGGAGAACACTGAAAAACTGTAACAGAGACCCCCCCCTTGAGTTTTGTTATATTCTACAGTAGTGATACACAGTTAAAGCAGTACATGAGGTGACATTCATTAATAATGAAATGTGAAAAGTAAGATTTGCAGATTGGTGCAGTGGCCTGGTGTGACATTGTATCCCACATTTTTTCTTATTTTCAGTGATGAAGTTAAATTTTCCTGAACTTAGCCATGAATAATTGGAATTGCTGGCGGTAAATGTTTGATTTTGAAGGATGTGATCATGATGTGTTGAAGGAAAGCATAATATAGGCAGTATTTTTCAGTTTCCCTCAAATGAAAATTTACTAATGTGTGTTGTATATACTTTGTTGGACACTCTCTAAGCTGCAAATACTGTTGAGTAAAAACATAAAAACAATTTTAAATACTGTTAACTCCACTTAATATCCATCCTGCTGCAAGTACAGGGATCCAGAAAATAATTTCTCCAGAAATGGGTCAGTAAGCAGCTGCAGAAAGTGAAATATTGAGATACATTAAATCATCGGTAGCTTAAAGGTGGGATGTTTTGAGCTTAACGGAAATGTGAATGCATTAGAGTGTGTGTCTAGATGTGTATTTGTGGGTCGTTACATACTCTGGTTCTTTAATAAGTTAGACCACTGGTGCCCATGGTTTAATGAAGAGTTAAAGACATATTTAGGCCTCAGCAGCCCCAGTGCCCGTCTTCTCCTTGGATGGACACAAACACACACTCAACATGGATGTCCTTGAATTTCTTTTAAAATGGTGCTTCAGAAATAAATTGTGTGGCTTTCCAAAAAAAAAGGGCAGGGAGAAGAAATAGATACTAGAGGTTAAAAAAAAGTCACAAATGAAAAAACCACCTAAAATGTAAAGAAAAATAATGGCCATGAGAGGCTGTGAGCCTTTAAATTCAGAATGACAGAGGGAATGATAGAACGGCTGGGCAGATGTCAGACTGACACACGGCGGACAAAGTTGGCATAAAGGCAGATGATGTATAAAGACTTGTACATCTAGCCTTTTCAGTTTTTACAGCCGAGGGTCAAGGAGTGCACAGACTCATCAGGCCCGATAAAGTTTACACCAAATGTCTTTATCCCAGCTGCAGGTGAATACTTAAGACCTGCTATATACAATTTAAAAAATAAATAAATAAATAAAAGGAAAATACACTTTCTGTCTGTTCTCTGTATAAATATGAGGTAGAAAGGAGATCAGAATAAGTAGACATTAATTGTATTGTGAAGAGTGTAGAGTTAAAAATGAAATTAGGACTGCTCCTCTAGCACCAGACTTCAGTTTCTCTTTAGGGCTGGAGTTTTAAAATGTTATCAATCATTCAAAGGTTAAATAATTCTTCTCTTTGCACTCTTGTTTACTAAAAGGAAGCATCATCATCTTGATCATGATCACTGCACATAAAAAGTCTTTTCTATGCTTGATATATGTATGAATATAATAAATTCTAGCCGCTACCTGTTAATTTTTTATTTAAATTATTATTTGAATGGCTCAAGTCTTCCTACTGGTTTATCTCTTACTGTCATTGTTATTTGAACTTCTCCATACCGTTTGTTTTGGGGTTTGTGCTTAGAAAAGGAGTAGAACTATGTATTGTCAAAAGAGCTGAAAAAAAAAACAAAAACAACAAAAAAAAAAAACCTTGTGCAGTTGGATTCTGTCCACAGCACGTTTGTCTTCTCTGTCACATCCCGAGCTGACCTCATGATGTTTTCCATCAGGGTCAATGAACAGTAGCAAGGAAGATAGATTATTTTATGGCTATTATGATGCCGTTGGTTCAGCCCATAACATTCTGTCTTTCAATAGTCAATTTGTCAATCAAGAGGATAATAGACCGGATCCGCCTTCACAAGATAGGCTGGAGCAAGAAAACAAGCATGCCCCCTGACAGGCAGATGGGGGAGGGATATGGCAGGAAAGTGTAGATAAGTGCCATGAGTAAAGTCACTCGATGCTCTGTAATGGCGTTTACATGACAATTTTCATAATTTTAATAATTCCAAGTCAAACCCTTAACCATTTTTTGCGTGGACACTTGGGGACTAAAGGAATATGAAGCAAAAGTTGCCACTGCATTGCTGTGTTGCTGGTATCCAATGCTGTAAATCTGAATTGGCAATATATTCATGCTCATAGTTAGATATGCTCATAGTTACTGGAAAAGGAATTGAACTGTGGATAATTATATGTGAGTTGAAGATGCATAGCTAGTCAATATTAATAAATGATTAGCATTAATGTCTAATGTCTTGACCTTGTTGCTAGGTTGTGTTTTACCGGTGTGATCACCAGAGATGCCGTTAAACATCATCACAAATCTTTTGGTAATAATCCAAACTTTAGGCTATGAGCCTGAATCTCTTGTTGGGCATCATGAAGGGAAATGTTTTGTCCTTCAGAAATAATTTGGGTGCAAATCAAGTGTCAAGCATCTTTTGATGCAGGCAACACTGACATACAAAACAGATTTGTCTAAGCAAGTGAGATCACTGTCTTTTCGGCATGGCTGCTAAAATAAAAAAAATAAAAAAATGTTTTGAAGTAGTTGTTTGCTGTGCTGCTTGCCACATTTACTTGCCTCCGGGCCTGGACCCCTACCTGTGCATTTCATATCAGGAGAAAAGTGGTTTTGACACCGCTTTGTACAAGGCTTCTAAGTGTTGTGGACAATTAACAACTACAAACAAACAGTTTTATACCGCAATGTAGGAGAAGGAGAACTTGGAAACGCAAAATAGCCCTTTTTAAGGTCATTGAGACCTCCATACATTTTTTTTGTTTGTTTATTTTTGTTTATTTTTTTTAATGCTTTTTCTGAAGAATTCATATGGTTATTATGACAAATGTCAAAGAGAAAAAATGATGAATTGGTGACATTTTATCTCCAAAAGGCCAAAGATTAACGTCACGGTGACATCTAAATGTTGTATAAAAATGCTTTTGTTGGCATTATTCTGCTGTAATGCAGACGGGGAGACTGTGACCATATTTTCTGCAACTTGGCGGGGGCATACAACTGCAGGGTGGTAATTCATGCATTTTTTTTAGACTTATGTCCTTGCTCTTGAGGAAGCTGTTCGTAATGCTCTTCTTGACAGCATTTAAATCAAGCAGGGACCTTGATTTATGTTGCTTATTCAAAGTAACTTTCAAATTGCATATAAAGTGGTGTAAGAAGATAATGTAACTTTGTTTCCTCCTATATGCACGGACACACACACACACTGGTTTCTATAACTGTCCTAAGTTTAACTGTGAAAAATCTATACACAACCATAGACATTTACACACACACACACACACACACAGACACACTCTCATGTATATTGATCAATACCTTGTCAAAACTTCCATAAAGCGGCACCAGGTTTTGCTGATTTTGCAAAACCACAACAAATCACTTTAGCTGTAAAAATCTTTACATCATGTCTTTGTGGTTGAGTTGTGTCTTCGGGACTCTTTTAGTCAATCTTAGTCCACGTAAGGCAAACTGGGAAAATCTTTGAAGGACTTCTTCCTTCGAGGTCACAAGTTTTAGGCTCATAAGTCTAAAAAGTAGACCCTGAAAGGAGAAGTTCAGTGTCTCCTGAGATAGATGGCTGACGACTCAGCTCGTTCATTGCCATCAGCCCTAAACTGTACAGGCTGTTTCTTAGTAGGATGGAGATATTTAAATTTAAAGCTTCAGATATGTGAAGGTTTTTGAAGTTAATGGACTTTTCACATGTATGCGGATGAAGAATATCAAGCATCTTAGTTTTTAGTTTTAATTTTTTTTTTTTTTTCCTACCTCAGAAGTCCTTCTGAAAATTTAGGACTGAAACAGGAATTCAAGACCCCTTTTGGCTTTAACACAATTCCAGCTGATTGATCATTGTCCTGAAACTAAACTGTTTTTATTCTGATGGTTTTTGTGCAGAAATAATTTGCCAGCAGAAAATTAGTTGTTACTACGGGCGTAAAATGCCAAACATTCAGTGTTTTTAGCGTGAAATTTAAGAAATTGCTGCTTTACTCTTTTTTTTTTCTTCTTCTTCTTCTTCTTTCAGTGTGCTTGAACAAAACAAGCAGTTTGAAAACACCCCTTTGAACAGTGGGAAATTATGGACATTCTTTGCTTTTTTATACTCAATTATGGATTATTGTAAAATGTGCATGTTAGTCATCAGTGATGAGAACTAACTGTAGCCCTGGTTGGTTGTGCATGTGGAGTTAATATATTCATTTGTGGTTTGACAGAAAGTGGATAGTCTGTTGTTGCACTCTTCTCAACTTAAATTACATGGGCCAATTATTCTCCATTTTCTGACTTCCATCAAATTAATAAAAAAAAAAGGGCAGATTACTCTACGATTTAATGGTTGATTTATTAGTCGCATTTGTTCATGCCGGAATTATCATGTGTATCTGTCCACTTTACATTAACAAAATTGTTCAACTGACTTTCATTTAAGTTAAGAGAAAGTAAGAAAAAACTGGACAGATCTCAGCGTCCTTGTGCACGACCCCATTCTCAGTTTAGCAGACTGTTCATATTCTGGGAGATTTAAGAGATGGGCTCTCATCTGAAACTCTGAGTCCACAAGCCTTCATTCAGGCCTACCTTTTTATAATAAAGTGAGATTAATGCAGTAAAATTGTTCAATCAGTGTTACAAAGCACAGATTTGATTTCACTGACGAAGCTCCCTGCCTTCTCTCCCTTACTTCATCCTCATTGCTCATCACATCCATTTACTTTACAAGTGATTTTCCTTCAAAAAGGGAAGAGCTTCTCGTTGGTATTCAGAGCAGCAGAAGAACAAACGGCACGCTTCTCTTTTTCAGAATTACAAAAATGAAATATTCATAAATATAGAGAGCTGTCTTCGAGCAGTGGAGATGAGGATGAAGAAAAAAACAGCTGTCATTTTGACTTAAGCTTCCATCCAAAATTTCCATAGTGTCCGTCCCCTTTATTGGGACACTTGTACACATTGGTACTTGTGGACTATGACACTGAAGAACTGGCACCGATTAAATGGCACATTTTCTCTTTTACCTTCTTTCAAACCATCTATTTTGCCATTTCTCTCCTGTCTTCTATCGTCCCATCGTTTCTCTGCCAAATCATTACTGTTAGAGTTTTTTCTGGCGGTGAGGTAAAAAGACAAGTTGAAGGTGAATGAAATGCAAAAGTAGCTTTGAATTTGTGGGTTTTCCTCCTCATGTGGAGACACAATATGAGAGATTACAGGTACTTCTTGGGTGGTAAAACATTGGATTGTTTTGTCCATACGATCAAAAGTGTAAGCTTTTTAGATTGGAAATCTGCCTGTGCCTTTGGCAGCTGGCAAACAGGTAACGGTAAGAAAAGCAAGTAAATACTAATAAAGGCAGCTGATTTCCATGTGGCTGTTTCAGTCCTGGTACTGTGTGTGTTTGTATCCTCTGCACTGTTGCCAGATTGTGTGAATTAAAATACAGAAGAAAAAGGCAATATGAAGCTTTAACTAAATTGAACAGTTAAATTACTCATGTCTGTATACCCTTAATAAATGTTTATATGATTTTGAGTCTGATGTGAGTCAATGAAACACATCTAATTACATTTAATATAATTTTAGGAATTTGCTCCAGTGAGAATAGGCAGAAGAAAGAAAAAGGATCTTTATCGTTGACGCTTCAAATGCGATTAAAAACTGTTTCATTTCTGGCAGCCTGCATTTTTCTCTTTCTGTCTCATGAATTGGAATGTGTTTATATGCAAACATGTATATGGATGTGTTGTGTATTTATCCTGGATGATTGTGCGGCCTACTCTTCACTGAGGGTAGATAACTTATTGATTAAAGGACTCATTTATTCAGATGATGCATCTGGAGAGGCCTGCAGGTTTGTTCAAGTCATGAAATCAACCCCCCTCTCTTCTTCATTCCCTCCCTGAGAAATGCCTCATGTGGCACAACATCCGCACTGCAAACTTCAGATTTACTAAAAGAAAAAAAACTTTTGGAAGTGATAGTCTGCCATTGTTTCTTTGAGATTTAGTATAATATCCCTGTTTGGCAGACTCATAACCTTAGAATGGCCTCATTCTCACCAAGGACTGAAACTGTTTGTTACCCCTACCATGCAAAATGAATATCACTTCGTTTGTACAAACAATAAACGAGTTTCCTCTCGTATCTCTGCAATACTTGGAAGGGTTAAAAAAAAAAAAAAAAAAAAAAAAAATCTCTGCTCTTTTTCCACTCTAGCAGCTTTGCTCTTTGGAGGATATATGTTCATCTGTCAGGTCCAAACTTTGTTGCAGATTCTGTGAAATGGGGGACGTCTTCCCTGAATTTAGTTCTTAACCCCAACTTCAAATGGTGTTAAACCGCTGTGCAGGAGCTCTGTGTTTTTCTTTGGAAGTAATTGAAATACAGGTAGTACAATTATAAAGCTAGCCTGATTTTTGGAACAGGTTTCATCAGGAGTCAGTCAGTCAGTCAGTCAGTCAGTCATGTTGGCTTGGTTTGTCTAATAAAACGTGAGGGACTTTCTGGTTAAGATAACGTTTCAGCTGGCTTAACCTCATTTAAATACGCTAAATGTTTTCTGTACTCTTTTAACCCCTTTCCATCGGCTTGTCTCTCCCCCTGTCTTTCCCCATGAGCTCTGCCAAATGTAAGGGTTCACGGGAGAGGGCACGTGTCTGTGGTGATGCCAGGCCATGATTCTCCCGTGGATGACAGACTAAATCTTGTGCTAGGCTGCGGCTGATGTGACGTGTGAATGCCTCAGATATATTGTGCCTTTTCGCCAAGGTGCCAACGTAACCTGCCACTAATCTGCCCCAGAGCCCAGGATTTACCCCACGCTTGAACAGGGTTCTGGACATACAAGCTCCTGGGGGTGGGGGGTGTGTGTGTGTGTGTGTGTGTGTGTGTGTGTGTGTGTGTGTGTGAGAGAGTGAGAGACATGTGGTTTTGGAAATGAAGGTGTCAATACTTATTCAAGAAGTGAGAATGCACCACGTGTCGTAAAGATGAACACAGCTTGGAAAGGTCAGGAGAAACGGCTGAATGGGGCATTTGTGATGAACTCTGTTGCCCCCAAGATGTGAATCCATGCTCTTGCCTTCTCTGTTCTACAAAGCCTTTAATCTCAGGCCTTTGTCTTTTATACAGCTGCACCCTGGTTGACTAAGGATGCTGCTGCCATCATGCTACTCCCATGTGTGAAATCAAGTGGGGGTTTGCACAAATGCATTTGAAAATGCCTGTTTTGACAGGTGCTTGAATCAGGGATTAAAGGAGGGATGGCAGTTGCATTAATCAGAGGACGAGTCCTCTGCTGTTGCTCTCGTCCCTCTGACTCAATATACTGCAAAGAGCTCCACAAACCAGGGAAGGATAGAAAGAGGTGGACAATGACTGAGATTGTGTAAATGTGGTTTCCAAGCTGTCAAGTAGAGGCTTATTACTCGAGGGCTGGACATGTTCTCATCGGTCCTCCAAGCTGTGTGTGCTTAAGTGCGTCTATCTTGATATTGACGACGGGCTCTATTGGGAGTGATGAATGTGTGCAGTTTGTTTTTTCACCTCTCTCCTGGAGCGGGTTTGTAGTTTCAAATGCACTAATGCAGGAGGCAGATTGGCCTCTCTGTCTCTTTCTCTTCTCTCAATGTTTTTATCTATTCCTCTGGCAGTCACCACACTTCAGGGTGTGTATGAGAGGTGCTGAGTTCATCTCATGGTCTAATTGAGATGACATTTCTGTTCTTCAAATTAAATTATTCAGGTCTTCCATTCATTTGTTCTCCTGTTCCTTTGTTCCCCATCCACCAACCGCTTCACTTGCTCTCAGCACCAAAAACCTGCGCTCATGAAAGCAATGACCCCAAAAACAGAGAAACCATAATTTGTGTGTTTTATTTGGGAGCTCTCTGAGGTGGTACTCATTCTGAACGATGTGACCTTCATGGAGAGTTAAAGTAATGGCAGATGTATTGCCGGAAGGAATCCTTCCCCTTATGACCAGAGGTTGAAAGCAATTTGTGTGCTTTTTTCAGACCATCTGTTATACAGTTGCAAAGTCAAAGGCATTGAGGGACCTTTAGGAAGAGCCCCTGACCTTTGGCCCTGGTCTCTGATGAAAGATTTTGATTCTAATAAAGAGGGTTTTTTTTACATTCATATTGTATTTCAGCTGCTGTTTCAGCTTTTACATTAACCTTGAGGATTGAGTGAAACTGTATTTTTTCAAAATTTGGAAGAAGGGACTGGAGTTGGTGAAGTGAGTTCATGTCATATTGATGGTCTTTTGACTGATCTTTGAAGCAAACAGGTGATGGGACAAGTAGATTGCGTAATACTGAGTGACAGCTAAAGGAACCTACTCGGCTCTGGTTGCCTCCTGGTTGCATCACTCACACACTCGTCACACTGTGAACCAGTATTTGGGAGTGTACCTCTTTCTCGGTTCAGTCTCTGGTACATGTTTTACTAGTGTAATGTCAACATGTTTATCCCTTGAGGTTGATCTAAAAGAAGAACAAACCAGGTTTTAGTGGTTATCAGGCTCCCATCTCTCTGCTGTTACCTGGTTGGCATTGTTTTAACCTTTACCACTATATTGGGTCTGCCAGTTGCTACTGAAACTATGAACACACATTAATTGATGTGGGATGCTGTGTTCACCTGTTGTGTGTTGGTGGAGCTTTGTATTTGCCTAATGCCCCCCATCTAGTATTTGAAAATCGGGCATTATTTTCATGCAACAGTAGTGGAAGTAAGAATGAGATGAAAATTTGACATTTAAGTGAAAACACAATTTTAAACATTTTTGCCAAATTATTATTTAATGATAATTTAATCACGTGAAGCCTAAGTATTTAGATGCTTTACGGATCCTTCAGTTTTTCTATTGAATTTACCACAAGTGGACTCTGGTTGCCCTGGATGCTCCACGTTTGTGCCATTACACCATCCTTTTCTGCATAGCTTTCATAAATGTAGACAGTAACGCTAGTTTTGTAGGCTTTTGGGCACGTTGACAGCCGACTAAAGAACATTTCTGAAAACCCTCCTTAACTTCGTGTAATGGAGAATCCAGGTCGATATTCTTCTTCAGCAACATGCAACACCACCGTCGCGAAGAGGGACTCCGGTGCAATGAAGTCCTACTCTGTTTTTATCACGTGCGTTTCTGAACAAATGTTTAGATAACATTGGTAAGTTAATATCCTTTACAAATCCTGACAGATAAATCAACTCTTTCTGTTTGCCCTCTAAAATGAAAGAGTTGCTACACTGCCAGATTACTCCAATAAATGGGTCAGGGACAGGAGGTTTATGTGAAGATGATGCGTCTTTCTGACTGCGCAAGAGGTTCACTCTAAAAGACTCAGTCAGTGAAATCAATGCAGTAAACAAACATCAGTCCATATCGAAGGCGTGGAGCAGTGAAGTTGTGAATATGTTGGAAGCCTCTGAAATCGGTTTTTGATTATAAAATTTATAGATCAAATCATTGAAAGGCAATGGTTGATGCTTTTCACTGAAATGATGGAGTTCAAAAATTGGACAAATAACTTGAACCAACTTTGACAGATAACACAAGTTTCTAAATGTGTTCAATAAGGAAATGTAATAAAATTGAGGTTTTTCAGAATTCTTTTAATCTGCTTCATTGTATACAGTATAACCTCAAAAGCTGTGTAACCAGCTTCCATCTGCTGGCACTCCATCTTGTTTCTTCACAAATAATCTGCAGATGAATGGATTGCTTTTACAATTCAAGTTCAGGACTCTGAAATGACATTCACATCTGTGTTTTTATCTTCCATCTTTTTCCCACAATCTAGTTGTCATCAGTATAAAGGCTTAAGCCTAACAAACTAGATTATTATTATTTACCTCTGTCCTAGAGTGTAAAATGTCATAAAAAATCAAAGAGTTCAAAGTGACATTCATCACAATGATGTCCAAAAGTGAGGAGGAAAACAAGTGTCCTGAAATGAACTGCAAAATGTTGCATTTATGCTTGTTTGCATTATGCTCAAAATCATCACATTTGTCAACTAATTGGGTCATAATTAGTGCTTTTTCAGTTGAAAGTTGAAATTCAGCTCCCTTCCTTTTGAAATGTTTAAATTCTTTCACCATCCCAATATCTACCTGTTACTCAAAAAGGCCATTCCTTTTATCTATTGCATTGGCAGTCATTTGTGTTTGGTGCTGAGTGGGTTATTTCACAGCCAGAGTTTTTTAATTGGATAATCCAGTCCTGAGCCAGTTGAGATTAGCAGCTACTCAAACCCAGGGAATTGGTATGATAGTGTTTGACCTGCATGACCATATTGTGTTAAGCTTGGTCACACAGCGGTACATATCCATGCTGCAGGGAAAGAAAGGAAACTATCAGAGATGATGAAAGAAACTTTATTCAACAGCCTCCAGTGTCAAAATCAGAGATATGAAATTTCTGCAGGACACAAATGCTAATCACATCATACTCTGCTTAAAGTGTCAACACTCTGTCTTGGCCATCAAAGCATCCCATTTAATGTATTAAGCTGTCTTTGTCTTTGCTTTTGATCCTGTGCTGGAGCCTTCAGCCAGAGTTGTTGAATGTGCTCATCATTTCTGCAGCCGTGTGCATGCGTGCGCAGCTTTTTCCACATACCCCTGGTTGTTGATGTGCCTCGGAGTCTGGCACCATGTTAAACCCGAGAATGTGCTTGTGTTGGAGCTGTCCTCTTAATCCTTACAGCAAATAAAGGGAGGCTTATTCCGTCTGGTGCGCACACACACACACACACACACACACACACACACACGAGAGCAGGCAAGCAAACGCAGATGCACACACTGCACATGCAACAGCACGTGCATGTGTGGCACATGCTCTCTCTTGCTATTCATATCTTCCTTTCTCCCCTCCATCTGGCTGGTGCCTCATCCTTCCATTATTCCACCTCTCTGTCGACAGAGTCAATGCTTCTCCCTCCCTCCATCCACCCCATCTCCATCCTTCTGTCTCTCCTACTCCATGCCCTCTCCTTTGCGCACTTAGAGTTGTACACAATCCCTGCTGCTCACAGTGTCTCTGTCCCTCTTTGCCAAGCCATTCAGCGTTTGGAAACTTGCACAAGGATTACCCCCAACTTTCCTGAGCAGGGCACAACAGCTGCCAATGTACCATAAAGACAGCTACAGAGGTGGGATTTATGATTAGTGATGGTGTATTCTGCCTCTCAGGGCAGCACAGCCAACCTCTGTCAGTGCTATTAGTTGTGCTGCAGTCACTGCTGAGCTCAAAAAAAGGCTCTCCAGTCCTGCGCTCACACCTATATGTTGTGTTGATAGTGGACTTGTGTGGACCTGTGTGCCTGATGGTTGTTGCTGGCGAGGGTCACCAATCACAACGCACAAGATGGCTGCCATCTTGTTTTACAGATGCCAATTTGGTAGCAAAGGAAGCTAACGTTAGTCCCATAAACAGATTCAGCGTATTCCTCTGGTTCATACTTATAATCCGTTCCATATTAATCCAAAGAATAATAATAGAGATGAATCTCTGTAAACGTATATGTGGACACGCATATTAGAAATTGTGAGCCTTTCCTTAAACACCTCATCAAAGAAGAGGTGCAGCCAGTTTATATGGTGATCCTGGATAGTCTTTGTCTGAAAGCAAAGTAACACTGTTCATTGTTTTTATGCCTCGGGCAAAAACGGCTCCAGCCGTGGCTGGAGTACTTCAGAATTAACGGGTGGGATTTAGGCAGCATTAGAATTATTTACTTGCTTTCTGCCTGTTTGTGTATATTTTTAGTTGTTGGTATTTTTATCCTTTCTTTGGACACGCCTTCAAGCTGGCAGAAGCTGAGCTGCTTTTTATGACTTGTACTGCTGCCAGCCACCAGGGGGTGATCAAGAAGGTTTGGCTTTATTTTTGAGGAGCTTTCACATTGTCTATTTTTAAATACAATAAATTGTCCAAATTTAGATCACCAACTTGAATCATCTCACATTGAACTGCCATTGTTGTGTTAATTTTGCTCTTGAGATAACTTCACAAAAACCTGCAGAATGGTGAATGGTATATAGTTAGCTATGGCATGAGATTGTGCTAGGAAGAACATTAGGAGCTTGACATGATCCTCCTGACCAATATGATCTTCAAATGATAAACATTTGCTTTACATCAGCATTAAACATGTTTAACTTTGATGGTTTGATAATGATTAGTCATGGATGGCATGCTGATCAGAGGTCATCGTCTTGATACTCAAAAACAGCATACTCTGGTACATCGGAAGCAAGCTCCGACCTTAACTGATTAATTAATTCATTAATTCCTCTACTACAGCTTATCCTTTTCCGGGTCATAGGGGGTGCTGGAACCAATCCCAGCTCACGCTGGGTACACCCTGGACAGGTCACCAGTCCATCACAGGGCCAACACACAGAGACAGACAGAGACAAACAACCACTCACACTCACACTCAGACCTACAGACAATTTAGAGTCACCAATTAACCTAAACATGATGTCTTTGGACGGTGGGAGGAAACCGGAGTACCGGAGGAAACCCACTGCGCACAGAAAGGCCCCAGGCCCTGGAACCGAACCCGCAACCTACTTGTTGTGGGGCAACAGCCACCATGCTGCCCACCTTAACTGATTAATATTAACTCTAAACCACAAACCTTATGCTGAACTCAGGATGAGGGACCCAGTTCAATGTTCTTGAAATGACAAGATGCATACTGTACATACACAGATGTGTTAGGGCTGCAAATGTCTGTTTAGTATGTTAGCTGGGGTGCCTGTGATAATGAAGCATATGGAACTGACATGATGAAGTCTGTGTTTGTAGCTTGTCTTTCTAGTTTGAACCTGTCACATTTTTGTACACTACTGAGCTGAGCTGCTAATGTCTTCGTCTGGAGATATATGAATATAAAGAAATGCTGTTGTGAGTGAAGAGACTGAGGATTGTTGTGAGGAAGATGGACCAGATTAAGAAAGTTTGCTCACTCTAATATGCTGGTAGTATACAATAAAATAATTTAGCTTCAGCACAGCAAAAAACAATTGAAACTGTGTGATTTAGTTTTGTAAATGAATGTCTGTGCTGATCGAATTGTAGGAAAACTGCTATGGTACAAAAAAACAAACAAACCACAGTATGCCTTAAAATCTGAAGTTAACTCTGGTCTACACCAGAAAAATTTAAATGAGGTTCCTTTATATGCATGCCTTTTATCCTCTACAACTCTGAGAGGCTCAGCGCTTGAGTTACTGTAGGTTACTTACTTTTTACTTTTCAGTTGGAAGGAGAGTGTGAAAGCTATTCTAAAGCTATATTTTACAGATGTCCCTTAAATCTCTCATGTCCAGACTATCAGTAGAAGATAGAAAGGCAGCTGTAGAGAGAAACCTCTAGTCCCCATTTCAGTTGCTGCACTGCAAATTCAAGACATTTTATGCTCCCCATTTGCTGTTCTGCTTGCTGCACTACTGAATGTCTTGCTAGGTGTGCATGCTCTCCTTCCTGTTCCACATGTTTTTGTACACTGCAAGAGCTGGTCTCATTTTCCGATTCAGCCATTGGCAGTAATCATGATAGCCAGCTGGACTTGTTAATGTTCGTGGGAAATGTACTACACGTATATGGTGCTTTTTGAGTCCAGTCTTGTGACTGACCGCTCACAGTGCTTTCAAAACTCAATGGAAGCCACATTCATCCATCGCTTTCTACTGCTACTATACTGTATTGTGTTTTGAACACTCATACAGTGATGGAACCACGATCAGAAGAGACACACTTGACCCAGGGGTTGCAGTGCAGCGTGGATCCAGAGAATCTCTAGATAAAAAATTTTAATTCGAAAAAAATGTCAATCAATAATTGACACAGCATTAATTTCTGTGTGTTTTGATAAAAGGTTGACAGTTTGCCTGAGGCATTTTTTGTTGTCTAAGCTCGGCTGCTCTTCGGCACTTCACAAATTTAGATTTCCTAGTTCCTCTGTACAATAAAGACACTGATTAATGTATATCAAAACTTCAGGCTTTTGGGTGTCCCCGTAGAAATGTCATGTCAGATGCTCCTTCTGACAATAGAAGGCACATTCATTGTTATAACAAAACCAACAATGATTTCCCTCCCATTTTCATCAGCAGAGTAAACATAGCACATGCTGTCCACAATGGTAAGAAGCAGTAACTAATCATTTAAAAAAAGAAAAATAGAAGAAATGGGCATTTTTGACAAAATGTTGTTGATGATTTATCTGTGCTTCTGTTTAAAGAGCAATGAGCACACTATCTCTGAGATGAGGACAAGATCAAGAAGTCCGACGCTCTGTATCTTAATCCCTTTGACATTTTATATCTGACTGAAAGCATTGGTCAGACTTTGGTCATCTGTCTTGAACACTGCAAGATCAAGAAACTTAAAAGAGCTGGCAGTTACACAAAGATTCAGCTATCTGTGCTTCTTCAAATGCTCACATTTATTTTGCCTTTGCCAGTTTTCAGCATTTGTTAGTGCCCTTCTAAGACTTTGCTTATTTCATTTGAATCACGGTTCAGATTGCATATTGTTGTACATAATCTTCTGAAATGTTTTTGTGTGCGTTTTTCACATGAATTTATTTGACCATGGCTTAATTTGCCACCTCCCATTGTGTGGCTGACCCTGGACTTTTTTGTTTTCTTCAGTATATCATTTTTTTATTTTTTTTTTCCCTGAACCTATTCCCTTTAGTATAAATATGAGATACCTAGCGATTCTCCATGTCCACACTTGATTCAACTTATTTTATTGTGCCATGTTGACTTCCTGATGAAAGACAAGTAATTGTAGATATATATATTTTTTTAAACTGAGGGATTACATTCGTGATTTTACAAGTTTACTGACTTAAACACTGGGGTTGATTTTTACCCACTGACTGATTTTTTTTTTTTTTTTTTTTTTGGTAAATGTAAATGTTTGTAAATGTGAAGACTCCACTGTCAAAAAACCCCCCAAACTGAACAAAAAAACCCCCCAAAACTACTACTGTACCTCCAACACTACTGGATGCAGTGTAATACGAACTATGTAGTGTTCCTGTTTAACTCACTCTCTGTCTGTTGTGCTGTCAGATTATTCTTTGTGTCTTTAACCAATGTAGCATCATTAATGGTAAGTGATATTATGTGAGTTGCTCAAAGATGAATGAGGGTGTTTTTGTGGCTGTTTACTCCCTCCATACTCATGCAGTTCATCTAGAGTTGTCTACATTTCCCTGGAGCAGGCAAGACCAAGGTCGCTAAAGCTTTCCCACTACATTTGTGTGCTGTCTGTGTGCTACAAGAGCAAAGGTCATTTGGGACAGCGACATTGTGGGTGGATGAAATGTATTTTTTACTACTGTGTCAATAACGGTAATCATGCATGTATGATGAGCAAGGGCTTTATGTATTTAGCGGTTGCTAGCATCCATGTGTCAGATACCTGAGCCTCGTCTCAGAGCCTATTCCTTCCTTTTATTGATCCACTCTGGGTTCTTTACTCTCACACACTTGCTCACATACAATGTATTTCCCTCCGGGGCTTCGCTGCTCCTTCCTGACCTTCATACAGCTCCCAAGTCTCTCTTCACTTCTCTGTGTGTGTGTGTGTGTGTGTGTGTGTGTGTGTGTGTGCAATTCACTAATAGAAAGTCTATTGACTGGGCGAGTCACTCATTGCTGCTATAATAGCTGCCGGGGCCCTCTGGATACCAGTCGATTAAAGTGGCTTGTCTCTATTCTCTGGTGAGAGACCTTTGTCAGCACTGGAAGCAAATTAAATATTTGATCGACCACCTTGAAGATGCAGCTTATGGTGCTTGTGTGTGTATGTGTGTGAGTGAGCATGCATGAGAGTCTTGTGTGTACATGCATACAAGTGTGAAGTGAACTTGGAGTGTCTCAGACTTTGCTTCAAGGGGAAGGTGAGTGTATGTGAGATAGCGGTGTGACCACTAATTCCCGGGAAGCTTGTTCCTGCATACGCCTGCAATGCAAAAAGCTGGCACATCTCACTGTTTTTTGTTGCTGCAGATCCACCAACATACTCTCATGCCAAGTTTCCCTAAACAATTTTGGCTGCAGAAATGGAGATAAAGCAACAGGAATTTAAACATAAAAATAGACAGTTAACCTGCAGTGTGCTGGGCTAGACATTTGCCATAACTGTCCTTTCTGAACACAAAGTGCACAGTTTGTTATTTTGTTACAATTTTGAATTTATATGTTGCCAATTTTTATTTGTGTTTATATATATATATACACACACACACACACACACATGTTCTTATTCAGCCACTTGTGTTTTATATAGCATGTGGAATTTAAGAACTTGATTATTTCTTCTTTAAATTAAATGTTTTCCAGAAAAAAAAATTCATACTTCTCCATGAGGTTTTCTTTGTGGGGGGGGGACAACATTGTTTTTGAATTGTAACTCTGATATTGTACCATTTGAATTATGTGCTGTATTGCAACGCTACAGAAAAAGATGTTTTCTTTGGCTCACCAACCAAATGCTGGGCTAAAGCTGCTATCATGTCTCTATTTTCTCTCCCCGCACATTTTAGTCACTGTCCTTGTGTGGAATGATGGTATAGACTGTCTTTTTCTCCCATAATGCCAGAACGGACCTCATTAGAATAGTCCCTAAGGCTTTGCTGTGGGAGGTGAGCGGTGTCTTGATTGACAGTGCTGGCATTCAGACTTAGGAGGTGGAGACTGTGTATGGAGACAGTGACGCAAGGTCACTGTCAGGGGAGAATAAATATGGAGAGACCTGCTAGTGCACATAAAATCTGTGGGACATAGTGAACTACCTCAGTCATGTCCCCACAAACACGAGGAGCCAAGGCCACAGGCTGGAGGACCATGGTGAGATAATGGTATGCAGTCTGGGTGTGTTTGTTGACACACTTTTCTCCGTGCCACATGATCCTCAGGGGAGTTCCCTCACGGCCCCGCGTTGGAATTAATGACACCTGATTCATCTCATTACTGAGCGGTCACTGTGACGAGGTCATCACATTGAGATTTCAGACATCTTTGTCAGGAGAGTTGATCGCATACACAAGATAACAAGGAAGGAAACTTCTGCTAAGAAGAGACTCCCGTCTCACTTTGATGCTTGCGGCAGATGATGAAGCAGAGCTGCTAATACGATTATGGCTAATTTCTGCCAAACTGTTGGTAATATAGTTTAGGCAGGAAAACATGTCACAGTAGACACACACTCTATAACCCACCTACTCAGTATTATTCTGCACGCAAGCGCACACACAATTTTGCACATTTATCCATGTTAGGATATTGCATTGACTCCTGTTAATTGTGGGCAACCTATCCTTCTCTCTGAAGAATTACTGCCAAACTGAAACCTTAACAGGCCCAACGTCATCCACTAGCTCAACCACTACACTCTTGCCTCATTAAGACTGAGATTTAGTCCCCATGAGGACAACTAGTCCCGACAATGTTGGTTTGTAAACCACTAAAGCTCCCAAAGTGGGAACAAAATGTGTGCGCACACACTGCAGGTGGACAGGCAGCAGAAAATTTTGTAAAAGTTGTGTTGCATCTCTGCAGGCAACAATCCGATTAACTTGATTAACGTACCTGGCTGGAGCTTCAGCGCTGGAAAGGAAGTCCCGCTGACAGAGAAGCAGACAATGTAGGGATGTATGTTGGTGAAGGGCAGGGGGTAAAATTGGGATGACGCAGTAACCAGATGGAGAGGTGAAGGAGAGGGGGGGAGCTTTGCTGAGTGATATCTGCAGTGTGCAGGGTGGGAAGCGTGTCATCTGTCCCCTAATAGAAAACCTGTGTGTGGGCAAAACTGGAATCTGAAAACATACTTTGATTTCCCATTTCACGCTTGCTCCCTGCTTCTGTTTGTCCCCACAGGACAACTGGTCCAATCACTGATAGTTAAACCTCCTGTCCCCGTCCATCCGTCTAACTGCGTCTCTCTGTCCCTTTGTCAAATATTCAGCTGTAATGATATTCCCCATAATTCTGTGATCAGAATCTTAAGTAGGCTGGGACTGAGAAGTTGACTGGGGGCTGTGCTTGTGACAGTTGTTTAATGCAGATTTTTAGATGGAGAAGTTTGCTGCGCCGGGCTAACGAGCCTCTCATTTTGTTCTCAGATGAATGCTTGTGTTTACTGCTTGTTGGCAAACAATTATCTTTAAATGAAAGGCCCAACTGGCAAAAGATGGTTGCAATTAGTTTGTTGGGTGCTGAAAAGAGGATGTAATTACATAAACATGCTGTCATTGACGAGCAGTTTTACCATTGTCATTGTACAAATGGTAATAAGGATGTTGCATCAATTCAACACTATTGTCTTACAAGAGAATTTAAAATCAGTCTCGCATGAGATTTTTTTTAACTTTGATGTTGCTGCAGCTGTTGTTGAAGGTCGGAGTGACCTTGTTAGAGCTTTGTATAGTGAGGTTGCCATAATGCCTGTAAGCTGATGTAGTCAGATTTAGTTGCTGAGGATTTTTTTTCTCAGAATGATGGCACCTGTCATAGTAGGCATGTCTGTCCATGCACGCTCACAGACACACACACACACGCATTTTCTGCTAACGGGAGCATAAATGCCAGTGCAGGAACAAGTCTTCACTTGTCACTGTTTTTAAAAAAATCACTTGCAGACTTTCTCAGCGTTGTTACTTAATAAGGTCATTTTTATTTGGCTTATTGCATAGAATCAGCATTCTGTTTGCTTTTGCTTTTTCTCACAACTACGAAGTGATGCTTGTGACTCACATGTGCAAACTGTCAAATGCCTTTGCATGGACTTCAAAACAGCTGAAGATTCGTGGATGACTGGCATCATGCACCCGAGGGATCTGAGCTGTATTAACAGTCTATTCGAACGCTTGCAGTGTTTTTCATTCAACTGTGATTGTCATGACAGCCGCCCTCTGGTTTGTGATCTGAAAGATTATTTATTGCCCATCGTGGTAAGCTCAGCCCAGTTAACTACGCTGCCTTTTTAAATTTACCATTACAAGATGAATTTTCTTGCCATGCAGTTGCTACTCGCTTTCTCCCCTTCTAATGAAGGCTAAGTGCATTTTAGTGTTGTAATGGCTCCGTATTATACTACTCATCTGGTTCACTTGTACAACAGTGTCTGATTAAAGCCTAGACTGATGGATATTCTGCTTTAAAGAGGACAAGGGTAGTGCATCATCAGAGGGTGAAAGGGGTTTATCAATTTCAGTGTTAAATTATTCAGTTCATGCAACTTTTAAGCCCTTAAACACACAAACCGTATGCTAAAGGGCTCCATACTGACTCACTAATGATTTATTGTGCTAAATTTTGTAATGAACATTACGCTCTACTCCAGAGAATACTTTCATTGTTGCTGTAGTCGTACTAAAAGGTTGCAGTGAAGCCTGTAAAAAGAAAAAAAAAAAATTTGTAATGCCCTCTGCTCTCCAAATCTGATTTGAATTCACTCAGCCAACGAGTCTGATGTCAAAGTGCAGACTTTCAGATTCATTTGATGGATGTTTAGATTCACCTCGGATAAGATAAGCATGGTTGTCTTTGAAAAATAGTTTTCAAAGGCAACAGGCAGCAGTGACAGATTTAATTGGACTCTTGGACATGCTGATTAGATTTTGACGAGCAAAGGTCATGTTCATTGACCTTGTAAAACACAGTTTAAGCCGAGTGAACACTGCGGTACTTGTGAGTTATAGTCAAAAACATCTTTGGCAAATGAACTTGTGAAGGGAATCAAATTTGCTGTAGTTACGACACAATCAGACACAAATGTCTATTCTTAAGAAGTTGTGACATGAACATGATATTTTATATCCACAAGGTCAAAGGTTACATCACAGCAACATCATGTTTATTAAAAACACTTCTACCCAATATTTAACTTCTAATGGTGATACAGTTTAAAAAAAAAAGCTGGTGTTCTGTTCCTGAGTGCACACCTGCATTGATTTTTTTTTTGCTCCTTATTCTACGGTAACTTTCTGCTGAGCTGAAACTCTTAATTGAAAGTCTGGATTTCCTTGTGTTTCAGTTCATTGATCTGCTTTTGTCAGATTTTACAGACATTGCACATGATTTCCAGCCAAATGAACTGCATCGACACAGGACTGCATTCATGTAGCCTTCATTAGGTGCATAGGGTAGATTTGTAAAATTGGCACAAAGAGTATTCAAGTTGGAGCTGTGTCCTAGTTTCTCAATTTAACACACTAAATGGTAAATCCAGCTAGAATTGTGTGAAAATGAGAAAAAGTTAGTTGTCCTTTAAGATGTTAGTATGCGCACTAATATGTATCTGGCTCCTGACTGGATTTTTGATTGACTAATATTAAAAGATCAACACAAATTGTGCACAGTAGTTAAATGACTACAGAAATATCTGCAAAGATTAACATATTTAGAAAATGATTTGCTTTCAGTCTAATCCACAGCAATCTTCCAGAGATGCACAACTTCAATGATTTGTATGTTATATACAATATATGCAGTGAAGATTATTATGTAGATAGTACTGAGTAACATAGTCTCTGTGGAACAGTCTTGCTGCCAGCTTGTTAGGAAGATGAAGATGGGAAGCTCAGTTTACACAAGAATGTGTAAACTAAATGGAGCTGAAGAGTAATGAGTAAACAAGCATTTGTCCGTCAAAGTCAAAATGCCCCGAACATTTCTCATCAAGCCTCAGTATCTCTTCATTGGAAAATAATTCGAAAAATCCCTTTTAGCTTTGTATTTCACAACTACTTGGATGTATGTCTTTACATTCATAGATATAATTAGACCATTGGCCTCAGCAAGGGAGGTTACTGAATCCCAATTACATATAAGACATGTTGGTTGAGGGTGGCCTGACTAGCTGCCTGTTGGCTCTGACAACCTAAATTCAGCTGCAGACAGGCTGTTTGTGCATGCATGTGTGTCTGCCTGCATGTTGGTTACAGATTTAGATCCATGGTTAGCTCTGATGAGAGCAGGATGCTGGGATGACAGCAGTCACAGGAGGGGACCCATCAGTTGTAACCGTTAGCTGACAGACAGACGTATTACATTGTCTGTCCCACTCCTGAGTTGAGGCCCAGATACATACACTATTAGGCCAAATCCTGCCTCACTGGCCCAGTTTATGTGTAGCCTAGTTTGGAAGAGTGAAGGTATTCTGGGACACCCCCGTGACACTCAGTCCATCTTCTTTATATAGGCAATGTGCCAACTGCATCTTATTAATGGATTGGAAAAAAAAAAAACATAAAGAATCTAGTGCTAACTTGCTTGCAGTTTGAGAAGCGATTAAATTTTATTTAAATTGAATGGTTTTTCTTTGAAGAAACCAGATTGATTTGTCATCAAAGTCTCAAGATGGTGAAATAGATTTAAGATGGAGTGTGCATCTTGTAATGAATTTTTCAGGGTGCATGCACACAGCAAATGCTATTTGCCAAAACACTGAGATAAATCTCTCGCACACAAACACTTGTATATGCACAAGCATCTGCTTCTCACAGGCACACACAATATCACACTTATGAGTGCAGGTTGGTGCAAGTCGGTGGCTCAAACAGTGAATGTGTCAGATCAGACTTTTAATTAAAGCTACTATGGGCAGCAGTGGAGCAGGAACAGCAAAAAGCTTTTTACTGAAGGAGCGTTGGCACTTGGCAATGTTTCCTCATTTGAAAAACAGCAAGAGACAGATTTAGATTGTAGCAGATGCCAAAACAATGTCTGTGCTTACAAGTTTTAAGCTTAAAACAGGTTTAAAAATACTGTGATGTTTCAGCCAGTCCAATGTTGAGACTTGAATGTTGTTTTATTTCAAGTGAAAAAAAAAATCTGTAGACACATTTTTAGACATGACCTTTCCTCTGTCACCATCATGAATTTAGCTTGTGAATTTTAGTAAAAGATTTGATTGTGTCATTTTTATTTTACTCTGACTGGCACTGGCAACTATATTTTTCTTTTAGAAAAGTTAATAGTTTACTCTAAATGTACGGCAGCTGCTTCTGACTTGTGATAAAAATAACTTTAATGCCTTCCGCTCACTTTATAAGGTGATTAACACAAAAACCTTTCCCTACAACAAGGAGCCTATTTATTTTGAGACTCATGGGAGTTTTGATATTGTATTGTCAGTAGGAAGTAATTGGATAGATCTAATGATGATTCCAAATATCGCAGGTCACAAAGATCTGATCGAAGATGAGTGTATGCTTTGTTCTGTCTGCGGATGCATGGTGTGTCCTTGTCAACTGGTCAAGCTGCCTCGACCTTTTTAAAAAGGACAGTCACTCTGTGGCTGCTCTGAGGTCAGTTTGAAGCCCCGCAAAAAAAAAAAAAAAAAAAAAAAAAAAATCAACCTGGAAAGGTCAGGCATCTCCACAGAGAAGGTAGTCTCCTGTAAAGCAATGTCAAATTTCTATCTCCCAGAACGAGCACAGCACCCCTTCGACTGGTGTTGATGCTGATTCGTCCAGTGCTGTGTACGTGTCTAGCTGCTCATGTCACTCAGCAGCCTGTGATCCACTGCCTCAAATGCCAGCAGAGGCCGTGGGGCTGAATATTGTGATGGCGACAATAATTTTTTGACAGGGAAGCTCTGACAGCCTTTGACAATAAACAGCCTGCTGCACAGAGCACGGCAGCACACTGGAAACTGTTGCTGCTGGGTCGTCTGGGGTCACATCACTGCAGTTGATGGCAACAACCAGTAACAGGATGCAGACACGACTTGTGAGAGGCCTGAATGACGTTGTCTTTTATTTGTAAAATGGTGCATTTTTTAACAAGCAGGAAAAAATACTCTAGTTGTTGTTTGGACTTGATGTTTGTGATCAGTGTAAGAGGTTTTTAATAAATGAGTATCGCTCTCTCTCCACCTATATCAGTGTGACCTTTTCCATCAGACAGGCATTGTTATTATCACGCTGCTAAATGAAAGTACAATTGAATCAAAGAGAATTTTTTTTTTTTTTTTTTTTTTCTTTAGAACATTCTTGTTGGTTTATTTCACTTTTATAAGGAGTAGTAGCTGTTTCTACAGGCGACTGTATGAAACCCGTCATTCCACAATCCTCCTCTGGAAAAGATTTAGCTTTGTTGACCCCTGTGCCCAATATGTCCTGCAAAGAAAAGTCTCTATGTTGGCATTTTCACCAAATGCTTTTGAAAATGATGCAGTTGTATGGAGTCACAGACAGGAAGTGGTAACATCCAATCTACTAGTTGTCTGGATAACATTACCGTGACTCGGTGACACTCATTCATGCCTTTTAAAATGATTACACAATCCATTACCACAGCTAATTCATGTTGAACTCGACGGTGAGGCAGAGGCGTGCTAACGTTTCAAATGAAGGACTTGAAGAAGCCATGTTGTGAACTGCAACTACTGCAGAGAGATTACCTTTGCTCAAACACATCCCAGCAGAACATGGGGTTACAGTGATAGGGTTATGAATATGGATGAGCTAAGATAACATGCACAACTGTGGGCTAAGTGGAGCGGTGGCCTAGTATTCTCATACCCGCTGACTTATGGTACGCAGAGGTTGGATGGTTCGCTGGAAATGACATAATACCAGATTTAATGTTTTATTTAGCTCATCTCCTGTTGACTACAGTGGGCCATTAAGAGTGCACAGCATCTGCTATTCGCACTGATTTCCTCTCCCTGTGGCTGCTTCCTCTTCTCACTCTCACACGTTTTTTTTTGTTTTTTTAAAATCCATTTACTGTACTATTCTTTGTAAATGATTTGTTTGGTTTGCTTTCCAAAAACGATGATGTATTCTCTTGTTGCTCTGTTGTGTAGCAACATGCAGTTTTAGCTTGGATGTGCCCACATCAAAATAGGTGGGTTATTATCTTTCATTTATTCCAACAGTATGTCTCAACTCCCACCCCCTTCCGAGGCTTAAAAAGAGGCCATGCCTAATTTTGATAGATTAAGGTCAGTACAACAGCATGAGCAAACACTTCTTTTATTAAATCGAGTTTAAATTTATATTTTCTCCTCGTCACCCACAACCCCCCTGTAGTGGCTCTCTGAAAACCTCTCCACTTCCACAGTGTGAGGGCGAATGTGTGTGTTTCTGTGATGTGACTCTGAGCCTCTATCCTTCCTCATCTTGCAGGGACACCAATGTTACTATGGAAACAACTACGGAAACTGATGAGAAGCTCGGAAGCTAATTGCTTGATCAGGAAAAAAAACCTATCTACTGTTTTTATTTTCTAACAGTCTCACCTGCTCTTTATTTTTTTACATTAAGCACAAAGTCTCATCTAAAGTTCACAGAACAACACACACAAGTTCAGGTCACACCCACGTTTTTGCTTTTCATGTGCTGTATGAATTAGTGATGAGCTGTCACCATGGTGAAAGAGTCTATTATGTATTTATGCCCCAGTGTAATGACACAAGGACGTCTCTCTAAGTCCATACAGGTTGTGCATCTGTAGGTTGGTGATGGTGCTTTGGAGATGAAGCCTCCAGCCACAGAAATATCAGATGTTTTTGGATTACTACTGGCATGACTAATGCATCAGCATGGTTCATACTATCAGCCAATATTTGGCACTTTTCTATTTAAATTCAAATAATATATTACTCCTTGGAAATTTAATGTTTGTACTTTTCCTAATTTGTGAGAATTAAGATTGTGATGTGCTGTTTTGATTACTGGGAGGCAATTGTAAGATGTGATTGATGATGATTCATCACCTGCTGCGCTGATTCAGAGAATCTCAGTGTGTCTCGTCTTTTAATTGATTTAGATACAGTTGACGGTTTAAACAATTGGCTCACTCATTAAATACTGGTGCGCTTCTTTAAAACGTCATATTATTTCATAAGAATGTCATCATTTCTCCTGACAGAAATGAATTCCTTGAAACCGTAAAGTTAAATAATCTTATGTGTGAACTTTTATCCAAAATGTTTATGTAAAAATCATTCTACTGGAAAAAGAGATTTATTCTGAAAGTCAAATTTCAAAATAAATATTTGTCTATTGATGTTTTCATGGGATGAAAAGTAGTTTTGTGCCAACAGAATTACATTTGACAACATGAATTTGTCCACATTCTGTTTTGCTGGCTCCCCCATTATTTAGTTCCCTGCTAAATGGAAAATATTGATTAACATTGTTCACGAATTATAGTTGTCTATTTGTGATTTTCCCCAATTTCATTTCTCTTGCACATATTGTGTATAAAACTACACTACATCTGGCTGTCATATTGTATGACAGTTTGTGTAATAGAAAGGTTTGATAAAAAGTCGCTTTGGGAACGGAAATGGGTGATGGAGATGCTGAGAGTAAGATTAAGATAAATATTGTCCGGGTGAAACTGCATAACTGGAGGTTGTGCATGTGCGGTAACAGCTGACCAAATAAGAAAAACACAGTCTGAATTTTACAAGAGAAAATAGATATAGTTGTCATCTTCATTATATTCATAAGGTGTGTTTACAAATGTGCTCACAGTACACAGCTTACAGCGAGTCTCCTGCTGCCAGTGCAGTCGACAGCTTCACATACACAGACACCCACCCACAAGCATCGTATCACAGAATTCCTACCCATAGATACATCTCTGTCAAATATTATGCAACATCTGCTAAAATTCGTGACTCATGGCACAGGCATCCCCTGCACAGACTGTGATATCGACACACAGACACTGTTTCTATTGTGAATACAGCAGTGCTGGAGAGAGTCGGCGTAAATGATGATCAAAATGATCAGGACGCACATCGAAAATTCCAAATGCCTTGTTTTTTTTGTTTGTTTTTAGTTTTGTTTTCCTCATGGCATTACTGACAACTGGGGGGCAGATAATTTTAGATGTTAGCAGTCTGTTGTCCAGTGTTGCTATTTTGGGAATCTGCTGGTGAAATGGTGAAATGGCAGAGGTTTTTGAGTAAACAATGTTCCATGATCATGGTAGTCCTCGTGAAAACAGCTGTTGGCAAAATTCCTCTTAGTGTGTCCATCACAGACTCTGTGACTGAGGATGACTTTATTTTCACTGACAGTTCTTAATTCAAAGCATGACCGACCAAAAGAGTTTGTTTTTTTCAGTGCCAGCATACTTGTTTTGTAATAATTCTATCTGCGAGAAAGATATTTCACCTGCTCAGTGTAGATACACTATGAATAGAAAAACTCTTGTACTTCTTTAAAACACAACTTTGCCTGCAGCTACTGCTTATTTACACCCCCCCCCCCTTTTTTTTTTTTTTTTGCTTTGTTGAACTATTTCACTTCAAAACCACATTTTTATGGTTGTTACTACTACAGTGTGATTTCATAAAAACCATCCATATGTCCGTACGTCTGCAGAAGAAAAACAATTTCTAATCAGGTCATTCGTAGTTCACCCACTTCAGCGTGAAATGATTAAAGCACAAAATGAAATGTTACAAGAAATGTTCACCAAAAAAAAAAAAAAAGAAAGGGTTGAACAGACAGTGGATAGCTCAGCAGCAAGTGCCGCGTTTCTCGGTCCTCTCTTCAGCTCATAGAAAATGCTGCCCAGGGCTGATCTCAGCGCCAGCACAAGGAGCTGGGAGTGTCTCCCCTCTGCTCATCTTATGGCACCACAAAGCCTCATTGAAACTCACTTTAAAGACACTCTGAAGACACTACAGATGAAAGGGTGGTGCACTGCGGCGACTCGTCAAATTTCTACATAGAAAAATGTCTTCATTTTTTTATGACCAAGTCAGGTGTTGCAAAGAAGCCTGCTCAGTACTGATGGGTGTGACCTCTTTGTTCAGATGCAAGCATGTGCAGTAATGCAATACGAAGCTATCACTAAAAAGCAGCGCTATTGCCAAAACGCGCAAGCAATAGGTTTCAAAAAGGCAAGTGAATGCAACGTTTTACATTTTGCATGCATTGAATTACATCCCAGTTGTATTTTACATTGGGCTGCTACATGGATTGGGAGTACAGTTTTTTTTTTTTCTTCTTTTTTTCCCTTCTGTGGCTTTTGCAACAGAAAAATAAAAAATATATATTATCTACAATGTTGCCCATCTCAACAGAAAATAATTTTTGTCACCTCTGGACTGCATCTGACATCAAGATTCAGTGCTGTGGGAATGTTTTCAACAGTATGAGTCACAAAGTTGTACTGCACATACCCCCACCACAGACATAGGTTTGAAAGTCTTTGTGCTGCTTTTCTACACTGCTGCCTGTGCTGTAACCACATCTCCAAGTTTGTTTGTATGGAATACGAAAAGATGGATTTCAAAATGACACTTCCAGCATCCGAAATAAATTGACTATACATTTCTAGACAACACAAGATTGAAAATCAAAAGTAGCCTTTTGAAGTTGAGGATATTCATGCGATCTGTTATGGCTGAGGTCATCGTGGATTCTCTTATCCTTGGATTTTAAAAGCGTGGGCCTGAGTAGATCTCAAGTGGTCTGAAAGTGAGCCATGCATGAGCCACAAACAGTATCACTACATATATGAAATGCATGAAGAAAACAGAAGACAGCGTAAGGACTTGGATCACTGTCAGAGCACTTGGGGGACGGCTAGTTACAGAGTTATTATTACTGCTGTTCTATGACTATCATTGTAATGGTTATTACCTCTCTGGGCAACACACCGACATCAGTTCAATTTTAGGATTGTGGTTCACATAGGAATTGTATGGCAAACTGTAGCTGCAGTTCTTCTGACAGCCATTGGTGTTGAGATCTCATATCAAACACTTGGGTGCTGAATAAATCTCAGATATATATTTTTAGATCAAAGACAAAAACAAACACACACACAATGACCCACGCATGCATACTGAAGATGCAGCATGGATGCCCATCCATGTCATCCACACAAACACACACACACACACACACAGACGTTACTTGCACTACTTTTCTCATACTCTCCAGTTTTCTAACAAAAGTCCTCTTTCCTGGAGTTGTTTATTCCAGTAATCTCTTGTCGTCATCTATTCTTCTTTTCAGAATGGCCTGTCTCGGTGTCTTACTGCTGGTGTTGCTTCAGGCTGAAAACAAAACATGAACACAAAAAAGAATTTGTTAGTCTTGTTTTGTCTCTGATATGGACAGATCTGACAAGACGGGGCTCTTTAACCACAGGGAGTATCAAGGCCACTGGGAATAAAGATGCTCACTTCCTACCATGCTCTGTCCCTGACAAGTAATCTTCATTTATATGTAAGGCCATGTCTAGTGCCATTCTTGATAATCAGCAAAATAAACACAGACTTTGTAGGTAATGTAACAAGACAAATGAGCAGACATGAAAGACAGATGTATTCCCTCCACCCAACATAATTTTTATTTCCTCTGATGCTCTGGAAAGAATTATATCTTAGAAGATATTGCAACTGTACTCTATTTGAAGCATTAACCAGTAATCCTGTTTCACAATCATCTCATAATTGCACTCATCCATTATGCCTTCTATCTGGCTGTTACCCAAACTAAAACACAGAAGAAGGATAAGATCACAAACCGATTTTAAAGGTGCAATAATCAGTGTGGATGTGGCCTTTATCTTGAGCTGAGGTTGGTGTGCAGTGATACCAGGTGCTGTGGCTGCATTTTGTAGCTTTATCACCATGAAACAGAGCGACTCCAGAGGCAAACACACCACATTTAATTAAAACAGAGATAAATTTGATTGAAGTTCATGCTAAGCAACACCTGATTAACTGAGTAAACAGATTAAGTTCGGCATATTATGTTTAACAGACTACAATCTGAAGTAATTCTGCATCTTTCAAGATCAGTAAAATGAAAATATCATTTGTATTTAGTTTGTGATTCAATTGCTTGAATGCCATAACAGAAACGTATACAACGCAATAACTAATATAATACCGCTTTCATCTCTGCAGCTTTTTGCAGAGTGATCTTGTCAGAGGTGCTTTTAAACTTGTTTGGTGGTGGAGTTTGAAAATGTGTATGCCTCAGTATATACCAAGCACTGACTGCTTTTACCTCAGTTTAGAGCAGAGGCCCCACCCCCATGTCCCACACCCCACCGTTTTCATCAACTATTATTAATGAAATGAGGAAACGATTCAAAAAAAGCATTCGTGCTGAATTAAAGGTTGGCAACACAGAATAAGCAAATTCTTATTTATGTTCCCCACATAATAATCGTTTAACTTAGTTTCACTGCACAACCCCCCACCCCCACTCGCCTCGATGCCTCCACTAGTGCAAGAGAGACTCGTAGAGAGAGAAACAAAATCAGACTTGCATAATATGAGTGGAAGATGTTTTGTCTCCATAGGTGTGCATCAGTCTGGGCCTGAAAACACATCTCCCCACCAGCACAACAGATTAGAGTCTTCATCGCTGTCCTTATTAAAATGCCACTCCTCGAATGTCCTAATTGGAGTGTGGCCACACACACATGCGCACACTTACAGGCACACGCACACACTTTGAATGCTGAGATGGGGTGAGGGAGGGTCGCACAGACACCATAGCTGTCGGCACCTATCCTGGTAATGACTGTTAAAACAATGGCCTCTACACCCTGTCTGCTCTGTCAGGAATCATCCAGTACTCTGGACTCTCTGAGGAGGGAGGGGGCCCAGTGGGGGCGAGGTGAGGGTGGGAGATTGGGGCACCTCAACAGTGAGCAGGTAACAGCAAGGGCAGTGGGAAGAGCAAGAAGGGAGAGGTAGAGAGAAAGTGTCTGGGGTGGAAAATAGAATAATACTAAATGAGACATCACAACCAATTGCTCAAAACCCAATGATATTCTTTATGAATGATTAAAATGGAAAATACACATAAAATCAAATCAGATGGCTGACATTTTTACTTTATAATAAATTAAAAACAGTTTCAAATTGTCTCCACCTTCATGAACAGTACAGCTCCTCTGATCAGATTTATTTGGCTGCCAAAGAAAACTCTTATCACATGCAAAAGACATCTGGCCCAACAAACAAACCAGCTAAATCAGACCAAAGTTAGTTGTTGTTGTTCTCAGAGACGTGCAAGCTTCTGGGTCTCTGACGACGACATTGTCAATCATTTATTTAGGCCAGAGAATGCCAGAAGTGTAAAATGTCGATGTCCTAGAGCCCAAATGGTCCTTGAAGTGCTTGTTTTGACCAGTACCTGGTTAGACCAACAGTCAAAGATATTCAATTTACAATTGCATAAAACAGGAAAAGCTTTTGTTTGACAGATGTCTTTGTGGCTTAGTAAATAATCAAAATAGCTTTTGAGTAATTTTCTCTCTTGGCTCATCAATAAACTCAATTATTTCTGGCTGCTGCAGGAGCAGAGGGGAGCATTCCAAATGTCAGAAGAGATTTGTTGCCTTTGCATTTAGCATTTGTCACCTAGTTGTTTTTCATCAAAACGTACATTTGATGAGAAATATGCCCTTCTTGACCTGCTGCTGTGAAATAAGCATGGTACTGCTGAACCATGGGATGCGGTGATCCTCTGTTCACCAACTACTAGAACTTCACACACTGTTTGAACATTAACATGACAACAGCATCGGCAACAGGACATATGATTATTGGTAATTGTATTGTACAGTACAAGATAACGAAGAATAGGATGAGGACAGGAAAGGTCACAGAGCCAATGAATATGGAAAGCAGGAATGTAGTTGGTGAGGTAGTGGTGAGGAAAAATGAGGTCACTATCTGTGAGGAAGGTGACTGTTAATGCAGTAATCCAATAATGTGTCTCTGGGCCACAAGAGGGATGAGATACTGGTTGAGGATGAAAGAAAGCAGGGACAGTCCATGCACCTCTGTGTGCGAGGGAAGTGTTAAGGAAGATACGAAGGTCACCTTGGCACTGTGTGTGTGGTTGTGTGTGCCAAGTAAATACAGTCCGACAGTTGCAGTTGCTAAAGCAGTTGAGCTATGAGTCATCAGGCGTGAACCCCCCCCCCCCCAACTCAAATCCACACCTTATTAGTACCACAGACAGCGGTCCTTGGGGTTTTGTGTGTGTGTGTGTGTGTGTGTGTTTATGCAATCTGTTTGTGTGCTGTTGTTGTTTCTTTTTTTTTTTTTTTAACAAATCTATTTATTTTTTTGAGGCAGAATGTGTGAGAGGAGATGGGTGCCTTTGGGGTAAAAGAGGGCAGCTTTAAGCCTGAGCCTGCATATGTGTTTGTGCATTCAAAGTGTGACAGATGAGGCATGTGTGAGGACAGCTAGCCGGCGACTGTCCTGAATTAACCTTTCACCTTGCCTCAAGCAGGGAGAGGATGCACACGCAGACGCGCACACGGACA
This sequence comes from Remorina albescens, assembly GCA_034769265.1. Taxonomy (NCBI): domain Eukaryota; kingdom Metazoa; phylum Chordata; class Actinopteri; order Carangiformes; family Echeneidae; genus Remorina; species Remorina albescens. The sequence continues at coordinate 9,098,743 of CM068491.1, read as the reverse complement.
CACACATCCTCACACCATGACACACACACAGGCATGAAGCAGGCTTGCTCTATTAGCAAGTCGATAGCGCAACCATTTGCATTCAAAGTTGCTTTACACTAAGCACTGTAATCTCTCACACTCTGTCTCCCTCTCTCTGCCTTCCCCTCTTAAATGTGCATTAGTTTGTTTTGTAGTTTGTGTCCTCTGTGATACTGATGCTGAATAATTACCAGGGTGAGTAGTCCAAATGGATTGTCCCTGACCTCACCATCATACCCTTGGGGTTTGTGCTAACATCAGCTTCAACATCTCACACACGCGTCTACAAGCACACGCTATGCACATAAACACGCATAAAGGCAGGCCATAGGTCAGGCTTATATAATGAAAAAGCATCCAGAAAGCACAGGCCATACAATCCGAGTGAGCGATGTGAGCATGAATAATATTTTACGGGTAGTTAAAGCTACGCACCATCATTGGTCAGAAGGGCAACTGGGCTGGCAGTTCCCATCAAGTAAACTGCACTTTACTGGTTGCTTTGCTTTCTGTCTTGGACTCCAAGGATCTAATTTAGTAGGGGTGGGAATCCTTTACTATCTCACGATTCGATTTGATTTGATTCAGATTTTTGGGGGTACGATTTGATTCATAATGATTTCAGCTTCAATCTATAGGTGTGCAAATGATCCTCACGAGCTACTCCAGTCTGCTTTGCAAGACAGAATGACAAAAGGAGACATTAAAGTGTCTTTTTCACATTTATTAAGTTTTAAACATTTATCCATGCTGAGATGGAATTGTTGCAACTGTTGGGGTCACTAATAATGCACGCCCCCCTACCCATGAATGAATGAATGAATGTGGTGACTTGAGCGTGTCTAGGTTAATTGGTGACTTGATGTAAATGTATGTGGTGACTCGAGCAACACGGTGGTGTAGTGGTTAACACTGTCACCCCACAATAAGAAGGGCGCGGTTCGATTCCCGGTAGGGGCACCTGAAAATGTGTAGTTTAATTGGTAACGGCGGTTAAAAGGAACGGCGATCAGATTAGACCGGAGTAGAGACTAGACCAGATCAAACCAGACTACAAGAGACATCGGACCCCCCAGAGACTAGACCAGACTAGACCAGAGAAGGGACCTCCCCAGAGACTTGACCAGACCACAGACTGAACCCCTTCAGAGAGTAGAGACCAGACTAGATGAGACACCGGACCCCCCCTCCAGAGACTAGACCAGACCAGAGACTGGACCCCTGCAGAGAACAGAGACTAGACCAGACCTGACTAGACCAGAGACGGGACCTCCCCAGAGACTAGACCAGACCAGACTTGATGAGACAACGGAACCCCCCTTCAGAGACCCCCCCAAAAGACTAGAATTGACCCCTCCAGAGACTAGACCAGAGACGGGACCTCCCCAGAGACTAAACCAGACCTGAGACCGGACCCCTCCACAGACTAGAGACTAGACCAGACCAGACTAGACGAAATGAGAGACAGGACCCTGGTCTTTTTTTCGGAATAAAAAGGAACGTATCTTTTAGGAAAATTCTCCGAGGGGGTCACTAATAACGCACGCCCCCCACCAGTGAAGCGGCCGTCTGAGTGCTAAGTCAAACGAAAGTCACCCACTGAGCTCAACACAGAGTTTGACTATCATGTACTTCAATGGAGATGTCAGTAATCGGTGGAAAACCAAAGAGCATGGAGATAGAAGAAATGAAAAAGTTTACAGTGGATTTGATATTTCCACCAAAGTTGTGGGACGTATGTTTCATTGTTTTATTGTTATGTTTTTGCTTAAATATGTGGAAGCATTAAAGTTTTCAGTTATAACTGAAGAAATTGTCTATATTTCATTACTTCAAACACTGCCTCAGGGTTAAATTTGTGTAAAAAGCTAAAAATGGAATGTAAACCAAAGAAAAAAACAAATATGGGAAAAATTAAAATGGAATTTGGGAAAAAATAAAACGGATTTTATAGGGCTCTAGGTAAAAACCAAAATGAGTCCAAATCTTTGCCTTCAACGAAGACGGGGCCAGTTGAATCTCTCTTTCCTCCATTATTGTAGTTTCCTCCTTGTTTTGGTGCTTACAGTGCATGTGTATGTTCCAGAACCGGCTCCGTGGTGACGTCAGGATGTCCTGCATACAAAATGGAGGCGGACAGCCCGATTTTGGGACATCTTACATTGATTCTGAATCATAGTAAATGAGAATCGCGATTCTTATATGAATCGATTTTTTTTTTTTGGGCACACCCCTACTAATTAGTATTTTTTCTTGTTTTATTCTTATTCCTTTTTTTTCCATTATAATGCATCTATACTTGGACCAAACCTTTACAGGCAGTATAAATTTGCTGGTAATTGTTGCATAAAAGCCCCCATGGCCTAGAGGATATTCTGTACAGTCACTGAATGTTTGAACAGCACATATTCTGGCTCAGACCACTGGATGTTAAGAAGATGAATATCACTGAACCAGAAAAATGTGTGTGTATGTATGTATATATGTGTGTGTGTGTATATATATATATATATATATATATATATATGTGTGTGTGTGTGTGTGTGTGTGTGTGTGTGTGTGTTATAGAGCCTGACATGACCAGATCTTCTGACTCAGTGAATCGTTTATGTGCAATCTTATATTTTACAAATAGGCCAGTAAACGATGACAGCCGTGACGTAAAACTTATGAAGGAGGTTAGTCTGGTGGTGAGTCTGTTGTGGTAGGCTGTCTGTGCCATGAACGTACAGCTTTCTGGTCCATCCTCTCTTAGAGACAAGCTTCTCGTTGAAATGATCCCACTCTGTGTCACATTAATTTTCCTCTTTGTCCATGTTTTTTTGTGTTGCGTTTAGGTACATTTCCTGTGCCTTTGCTGCATGGAAGAAACCAGAGTCAGGGTTTTTATTTTCGAGCCTTAATTTACTCCCATTGCTGCAGAGAAGCTGTAAGTTTTACACATACTACTTGGTGACCTTAGCTCCACTTAAGGTCACCAAGTGATGGATGAAGTAGTTTTTATCTTGGGAAGTTTACTGCTTGCCTTTCTAACATTTGACAACTGGAATTGAACTGCATAAAATTCACTAACTTAATCTTAAAAAAGTATCTTGACAGCTGTGACCAATGTGGGTACAAACACTTTCTAACAAGGTCTTAGCAATTAGCCAAAAAAGAATCAAAACCTTTAGACATTTAGAACCTCTTGGCAGTTTAACAAACTCATTTGGTGAATATTTTCCCAGTACATGTGTTGGGGGACTGTCTCCTAAAATAAATACTAGCTTGTGTTTATCATGGCTGATGAACTGATGTTTGTTTGGGCTCAATCAAAGCAAAGCTGCCAATATTGATGCCACGAGCACAAACACAGAATATCAACATGCACCTTCTCCATCATAAGAATGTCATATCTGTCATTTGGGCATGTTTTGGTTTCACTGAAGCTGAGGCTGGGCAAAAAAATATCAAATGGGAAGCACTGCAAAACAATCTCAGCATTCAAAATTAATGCCGCAATCTCTTAAGGCAAAATTATATTGCTGAAATCATTAGATGAAAAAGAAAAATTAAGTGCCAAAGTAACTGTTTAATATAATCCAGGTAAAAGTTTGATATGAATTCATATGATGTTTCAAAGTTTTTCTGGTTCCATTCAGTTATTTAGAGAGAATTCTTTACTTGACCAGTCATGAATATCTTTAAAAACTTGCAAAGAAGCTACTAATTCTAGGATAACAGGTATGACGTCACTATTGGGAACAGATCATCACACATCAGATTTTGGTTGGAAAAAAATTATGGTCTTATTTTTTAAATTCCTTTATTTTCATTTTTATTTATTATCTTTTTCATTTATTTCATTTAGATTAGCTATTAGTTTTTAAGAGATCCAGCACCAGGAACCAGCATGGGGATTTGATGTTCATCTATCTGGTTTAGTTCTGTCTGCTGCCAACTAGTTCTCCTGCCTCCTGGGTAGTTAAGAGCAATGGCTTAATAGCAATGCACTTTAAAGAGTCAAAATGTCCTGTCTGGTTTATCTAGTTATCTCTCAGCTGTTACTATTACCTATCGGTTCAATTACAGCAACCAGTCTGTGGTGACAGTGTGCAGACTGCAGCGTTTCAAATTACCTGCAGCTGACTCAGAGTAAAATGGTTGCACATTATAGATAAGGAGAGCTGGCAGATAGATGCATCCAGCTGTTTAAGAAATAGGGAAATCTGTTGTCTTATGATGACACAGTCCTAATGCCAAACATCACACACATCCAGAAGTGCACATAAACAGGTTGCACACAAACAGTTTTTCATAGATGTCTCTCCGGTGAGAGCTAATCCCCTGCCACTGTCAGCCGTGCTTTTTGTCGTCTTAGGATGAGCTTTGGCTTGTGTAAGGAGCTTTTCCAAAGTGTGAAAAAGCACACATGACACACAAGTATAAAAATGAACACACACACACGGAAAGTTGGCGTGGAAGATGTTGCCTCGTTTTGGCAAAGCTGCGTCCACCCTGTAAACAACCCGGAGACATGAACGACACAGTCTCTACAGCCTCTTTTGCATAAATACTTCCAACCATTTCTACTATGACACACACACACACACACACACACACACACACATTTAAGACACATTACTCCATAATCAGAATTAGTGAAAACATTTTTACTCATGCCATGTGCTGCAGAAATACACTTGCACTTATGTACACATGCATAAAAACACAGTCCTTATTCAAGAACTCTATGTCCTCTTATTTCAAAACTTGCAACGCCTTAGAGGGTGTCTTCTCTCATATTTGTGCTGCACTGTGTTTTTGTGTGGGTGTGCATGCATTCTTGAGTGTGTGTGAGTTTGTGTGCGCGCTCACATGAATGTATGCAATGCCCCACATCAGCAGAAAAGCAAAACTTTGCCCAATGTGCACCACAACATGGTGTGACTGATGCATTTGTTTCTGTTGTATCACGCTTGCATACTATTACGTTCAAAGGATAAAATGTTATTTACGCCAATGTAGGAGTGTGTAGGTCATGTGTAATGGACTGATAGAAACCATGTGAGATAAAGTCCCTTAGAGACATTCATGTGCCCGCATTGTTTCACCTGAGTGGAAGCAGAGGAAGCGGAGTCGATGAGGTGGAGCCTTTGGTGTTGTTCTGTTTCCCAGAGGATCAATACACCAATGGAGCAGAGCTGACGAGACTAATTTCCACTAGCAGTTTTGACTCTCACGCACTTAACAAAAGTCAGTGAGTGCGATAAGTCTGCTAGTTCTCAGCGCCGTCGCCCTGCGAAATCTCTTGTGCTCTGAGGGGTCTCTCATGGACTTTTTCACACTTAATGCACACAGTCTGTAAGTCTGGCATCCTGCAGACACTACTTGGAATTGGACACGATCCTTTGCACCAGAGCATGGGAAATATAGAATAGCAAGTTCCATCATTTGCATCCAAATGATATCTGGAGACTTAATATGTCAAACAAAATTACTGATATGCTGTTACAGTTTTTACAAACATATAAATATGTATAACTACATTTGACAAAGTGCAGTTTTTGTTTATATGTTGGCTGGACAGCAACAGCAGGGCAAGTTGTGTAATCTGACTGGCTTGTATCTCCGCCATTGATCAACCAAGTGCATTGTTGGATTCTTCTGCAAAGTGGTTCTTATGGGGTGCGTTCATGATTAGAATTAAATGTTACAATTAAACAAAATCTAATGACAAGCAAATGCATTGTCATTATATTTTGAGATGGTTTTTCTTTGGACAAGACTTAAACAAAATATAAACTTTGTGCATAGCTGGGCTGTGCATGGATGTCAACCTGGGGCTGCAAATATTGTTTAGATTTTTTTTTTTTTTTTTTTATAGAAAGAAAAGTGCCTCCCTTCCACTGAGCCTCGCCTCCATTATGGCAAATAAACTACTTTGATTACATGAACCATTATTACTGAAGGATGTAGTGAAATAAGGGACACAGGGTGTAAAAAGGAGAGAGCGAAGTCACAGGAAACTCCTAAAGAAAGTAAAAGATTGAACACTTAACATGAAATGTCAAACGTGAGTAATTGTGAAAAAAGACTATACATTGAATGCAGCAGACCAGTAAAAGGTTAGTATACAGCAGTGTCTCACAGTCCTGCTTGCCATTTTTCCTATAAACTATTTGGTCATCTATCTTTTATACAAAGGTGTTTCATGAGTTCCCTTACCTTACCTAAACCTTCATAAAAATGTATTATTTCTTTCAGATGTCACCAAATGCTCACTGTGCTGTCAAATGTCATGTCTGAAATTCTCATCTCCTGTTGACATCCTTGTGCATAAACCTGAGTAGATTCCACTGCTCTGATGAGAGATGAGACTGAATCTCACCTCTGAACATATCCCCACCAGACTTTTCCCACCTCTGACCACAGCCAGTACACCTGTGTGATAAGATGGATGAGGGCCTTTCCCCAGTTCCATCCAGTGACCTATCAGTGCCTCTCCTGTAAATCTTCCTTGTAACTCTGTGCGTGTCTCTCTAACCATCTTCTATACATCAATACATCGATGCCCTGCCAATCTGCCCTCCCTGTCCTAAACAGTGGCATCCTGCAGTGATGAGCAGTGCTGAGTTTATTTCAGCACCTATTCCAAATCTGCTCTTTCCCTCTCTGGCTCCACCCCAGGCCAATTTCAGCAGAGTTTCTTTCTTTCTTTTGTCTTAGTCTTTTTCCCTCTCTTCTTTTTATTTCTTTGGCCTGTATCACAAACTCAGTGTGCTGCTCTGTCTCCCTGCATATCTCTCCCCATCTGTCTCTCTGTGTCTGTGGTGCATGCGGTACTGTCTCTTGTGTGCCTCAGCCTTCCATATTCTTTCTCTCATAAACATCACTGTTTCAGTGTGTCTGCCCTCTTTCTTGCTTTATGATGGTAAAACAGACTTACAAGCCACCATTCTTGCCATTTACAGGGTCTGGACAGCAATATTGCGGAACTGAAGACACTTTTTAGTTTAATTCACTGCATGTGAAAAATGCATCTTAATTTAGTCTAACTTGTGTAGTATTTGTGTGATGATATGCCTCATTATGCTGGCACTGATATTTAAAGGTTTAAGGGTTTTCTTCTATATTCCCATCTACTCAGTTTGATTAAAACATATGTTTTGAAACCTACTGATTTGTTTGGATGGACCCTCTTTGTGCAATCCATACAGCATACATAATTCTGACTCTCAGTATAGATCTTGTCTTCACAGTGATCAGTGGATATTCACTCCTACACTCACAGCAATTTTCATTCTTGTTTTTTTTTTTTTTGTTGTTTTTTTTTTTCCTACTCTGAGTTAACTTGTTGGCAGAAGTTTGGTGTGTGCAGCCCAGGCAAGTTAGGGTGGATAAACACAGTTATTTCAGCTGAAGCTGCAACTCCACCAAGAGGAAAGGCAAGAAAACAAAACAGCCACAACAACAAATCTATATCCTCGAGTACCCTTTTCTGTGAGAAATGCTCCGTTCATAGTGCAGTCAATTTCTATTAAGTCACCTTAAATGCAAAGAGAGGTATAGATGTATATGGATGCACACAGATGCACACCACCTCGCTGCCTATAGCCATGCCCATGGCTACATTGGAAATGCATAAAATGTATCTGTTGTATCACACTCACTCGTCCTGCTGATGGATATAATTTCCATCACATTGGTTATGATTACATTCTCCATAGTCAGTAATGAAAATGACCAACCCTCATTCTATGATGATTGTACACGAGAACAAATAACCCTATTTTCAGTATGCTGCTCTAGTCTACTTGACATCTATTTATACGACTTTGTGCATGTATATTGTAATCAGTATATCAGTTATCAGATAGTACATCCTGTGCATTTTAGTAAAAACAATTAAATGGAACTCTCAGTCTCGCTCTTTTTCCTGCATCATTGCCTCACAACAAATGTAAATAGTATATACACCCGGATACTCTTAATGGCAAACTCTGCCAACAATACTTTGTCTGTACAATCAGTTATACATGAGTTCCTACTCAAGATGTTTGTGCAATTTACTGCATCATAGCTTACTCTCCATGTCTTTCTCCATGTGAATGCTCCATGTGAACACATTGGCAACTTCCAAATAGTTGGGTATCATATCCATCGCCTCAATTATGAATGACATGAAAAGATCGCATTTCACTGTTTGAATTGGCAACATTTGCATAGCCTCATTCTGGATGCTTCAAACTGCCCCCCTTAATTCTCTAACTGAAAATTAATCAAAATTAATCACTAAAATGAATACAATAAACTCAAATCCATCCAAAGTCATTGCACTCACTTGTTCTGGTGCTTGGAGCCCTGGAGATGTGCATGGTACTGCTCAATGGAGTTGAGGACAACACTGCAGACACTGCAGGAGTAACTACTGCGCAGCCCTGTAGAGACAGACACACAACCACCCAGGTACAGCAGTTACTGTATATCGTTCATCAAAACCCTTAAAAGCTGTCGTCGTCGTCATCATCTGGATCACCAGCAGAAAGTCCCACTGGGGCTAGTATGAGCAACAATAAGAATCTGAACTGACACCAAATAACTGTCTAATATAAAACTCTGCAGTGCAGGCTAATTTTCCTAATTACAGTGCATCTGCAAAAAGACTTGATTAGTCTAATCATTAGCAGAAAGCCAGTTACGGTTTTAGATCCTTATATCAGTGCCTTCTTCTTTGTAGTGTGTGTGTGTGTGTGTGTGTGTGTGTGTGTGTGTGTGTGTGTGTGTGAAGGTGCCTTTTTGAAAACTGAATTTCAATAGGGTGAAAAGAATGAGGACATTGGAAGTAAGAAAAGAACACTGTATTAATGTGTATGGCTGCATGTGCATGCATGCATACTTGTATTGTACTGGCAAATGCGTGCTTGAGATGGTGCAGTTCAGACACAGATGTGAACTAATTAGAGGGTTTGCAGGTGGTTGAGATGAACACCCAAAAATAGATGGAGGAGGATGGAGCTAGTGTCAGAGTGGGGTGAAGAGCGACTGGGGGGGTGGGGGGGGTGGGTGAGATGGAACGAGCAAAGGAGGAAATTTCTTAAAATGTTTTAAAAGATGGACCTATAGTTAGGATAATGAATTAGAAATGCACACTAGGGCTTAATGAACAAACAAACAAACAAAGCATCACATGATTTAAAAAAATTGCCTTTCTTACTCAGGGGCAGACTAAGTTGAAGAACTCCTCGGTCATTGAGGGTATGACACGCAGCAACTTGATATCATAGATCGTATATTCTGCACGAGATTCAGATGCATTCGTTTTTACAGTTGTCACTGGAGAACGTCATTCCTATCAGTGATGAACAACTTGCATGACAACCTACCTTCATACCTTCCCTTTTTAAAAAATGTGTTTTCTCTTTTGTGATTTTGAAGATGAATGTGTGTGTATCGGCGGTGTGTGTTTTGACTGAAATCAGGTGTGCTGTTGTGTGGGTGCCCTTTTCTCTGCCATCATAACTTGAGATTTATGAGTTGTCTGTTGTGTTCCATCACCTTTTGACCTTCTGTGGCAGTAATTGGTGAAGTGTGTTGGGAGATGAAGTTGTAATATTGTTAGGAGTTTTGGGAGGTCATTTAGACTGGAATGGAGCTGCATAATGTGGCATATCTGCTCTCTGTCTCTTTCTGTTTCGGGGGTAATTAAGGACAGTCATTCACAACAAATCCATGAATGAATTAGTGGCCTTGAGTAAGCGCTTCCATTGCTTAAATGTTGATATTTTGTATCTATTTGGAGACAAAGTCTGGATGTGTGAAGGGGAGAAAAATGCAATAGTACATTCTCATCTGCCAAGTTGTCATTACTTCTGTCATTTCTTAATGAAAAGGCTATTAATTGAAGAGAAGCTAATTTGGAATATAAAGGAAAGATAGATCTCGCTCTCATTCTCCTTCCTCTTTCTACCCCGTAATTCTACACTGCCATAAGGATTAAACACAGAGGTCTATTCTTGTACAGTATATGTGATTAAGTGTGTTTTATGTGCGTGTGCACACACACAAAGGCAGCTTTCCCTGCTTTTAAACTGATTGATGTTACCTCCACACTGCCTGCCTGATGCACAATATGCTGCGGTTTGTGTCTGTGCCAGACTATGAGCATGTGCCAATCTTCTGAATGTGAACACAGAGACACACACATCATGAATATATTCAAACATGGCCACATGAGCATACAGTGTTTTGGTTAGAAAGGCTTTCTGGCAGTAGCCCACGCTGTGCCCTAATCCATGTTAATTACAAGCAGGGAAAGTGTGTCTGTGTGCAATGCGACTGACAGCATGCAGGGCAGGGTGGTGAATGTGGGGTTTTTTGTGAGCGTGAACAGTATTTGTGAGGGTGTTCTAAGCCTTGTTAATTACACAAGAAGATATTCCAGGGAGAGAGAAAAGAGCGAGTGAGATGAGCTATGGCGGGGGGTGTGGAGCTGTTTGTGGCTGCCATTTAATGTATAGAGTCTCCTGGCGTTGCTGGCACTCCTGGTAGGGAGATGCCCAAATGCTTGTCAAAAAAGTAATGAGCTACATTCTGTGCACAGAAAACTGAGAAAATTGTGTTCTTTTGAAGAGCCTTGTTGCAAAGAAACTTAACATCTTCCTGCAGATTCAGTCTGATATATTTAACTTCAGCTCAGGCAACATTAATGATCCATTTGGAGCATGATGTTCATAGTGCTTTCCATTAGGACACTCTGCCAAACTCTAACTGCAGGGCCTTTTATTTATGAGTCACTTGTGGGATTTCAGGTAGTGTCTACCAGTGCCGATTGTTAAAATCTAGTGTTGCATGAACATGTTGGAATAAATAGTGGGATGTTATTTAGAAGCACGTGAAGAGCTTTAGAAACACAACTTAAGGTGGACTCCCCTGGTGTCAATTTAATTCCTACAGGCATTACTACAACTGAGAATTTCACAGTTTAGTATTCATTTGTAATTTTATTTGCTTAGGCGGTAGAATAACAGTTGAAGGAGACCTCCTACCCTCAGTGCCTCTGTCCTGTGGTACACCATTAGTTTACCATGCGCTTTGCAAGATTAAAAAGAAACTGGATCCAAAGAGAACCCCATTGAGATGCAATCAAAACCACCAGTCTGCAGCAGAGACTTGACAGTAAGTCTCACAGGAATATATCACAAATATCATAGCAGAGGGGGGCTGAGCATCAAGTGAGAGTCAGATTGGATCCAAGTGGAATTTTACCAAATACAAAACTTTGGAGGACTTAAAGAGAGACTAATTAGTTCAGCAGTGAATGTGGAAGTAATTGGAAAGACCATCTGTTTTAGACAAAAAGATCATACACAGAAAACAAACTCTCTCTGAACTATTGTTTATATAAAATGACCCAATAATGATATTTTCACATTTTCAGATCAACACTACAATTTATCACCTTCTGTTGTTTGAGTTTCATGAAGTTAGTTTAGAGCAATGTTTTGATATTCACAAATATAGATTAATTGCAAGTCTAGTATTTCCCTATATTTTTGGTCTACATCAACCCCCAAGGAAAATTATGAGTCTTGCCAAATGCTCAACTGTGTTCACTTGAAGTAACTAACTTTTGTCTGCCATTTGGTGCTGAGTAAGTTGGCTGCAGTGGTTTTTAAGAGCCTTTTGGCTCAAAACAGTGCTGATAACAGTAAGACAAAGTTACTAGTTGTTAAACCAAAACAATGAGCTAAAATGTGCTGAAATGTTCTGTAATGCTATGGGTACCTGAAAACAAGGGTGTGTGCACAGACTGTAAAAACACTGATTCAGACACCTTTATATATGACCTCTATCAACAGTAAGGCAAGATTTGAGACTTAAACTGAGGAATATTGTAAAAAGAAAAAAAGAAAAGGATAACAAGCCTAAGAATTACAAGCCAGTGTCCAATTTTTGACACGTTCAGACATTGTGGGTGTTGCGTGTTATGACTGCACACTGTGGAGAGTATGCCTTGTTTATATGTATGTATATATGAGCGGTTGTGCGACTGTGTCCCAGTGAGTCCTGTCTCCTGGGAGAGGAGGTCAGCTCTGTCTCCCAACTCAGGAACGGCAATAAATTACACACTTTCTCTGCTGTGGTACTTCGCCCTCTCTAGGGTCCACACATACACACACACACACACACACTCCAATCCTAGACACTCATCTCACTTCTAATCCTCCACTGAGTCCCTGGAGAGAGGAGACGATGTGTCGGCTCTGTCTTGAGGGGTTTCTACCTCTGTTGTGATTTATGTAAAGACACAGTCGAGTCAGCCAGGCTCCAACCTTCGCCAGTAGCCACCCCCACTGCAACTTCCTCGTCCATCTCTGTAATCCATCTCTAAGGGTTTTGTCTGGCACCTAGCCATGGAAAATAACGACATTCTCCCCTGTGCCCTGTCTGCACAATTACACCAGAAAAATCCAAGAGTAAGAAATGGTGTCGATATAAATGCCACGGGGATTTTGCAATATGTTTTGGTTGTGCGAGTGTGAAAGGGAGGGGCAGAAGATGGGGAAAAAGACAAGGAGAAAATATTAAAGTCCAAGTAAAGGGCAGTGTCATCGATGGGGCACAATGAAATGATGGAGCAAAGAAGGCTTTGTAATCATAGCTTCGAGAGAGGAACTATTGGTGTGTAAATAATAATAATTACCTCTACCTCGTGGAAAGCTAATAAGGATGACAGATGAGACATGACAAGTGATCTGAGCCCCTTTTGGGTTTCCTACACACACACAATGTGGATCTATACACAACTTAACCCCAGTAACAGACAAAAGGGTGGGAAACTAAAAAAGACTAAAGAGAAAATAGTTCCACAAAGGAGGACAAAGGACATAGATGAATCTGCATCTGGCTGAGACTGAACTCCTCTAATCAACCCCCCCTTCCCGACTTTGCTCAGTTGCTGCCTTATGTTCAGCCCACGTTTTGATATAACACCTGGCACATCTGTGACTTCACACCTTCAGTTGTGATAAAAGCCAATCAGATGTGAGAATCTTGCACTAGTGGAAATGTTTCCAACCGAAGAGGTAATGGTCTCTGACAGTGGAGCTGTCCTGTGATGATTTAAGTGTTTCAGACTAAAGGCAGTGGAATAAACACTTGATTGATGGCACATAAGATAAATCACGTCAGCAGTACAGCTCATTTAGAAGTCCTAGACCAGTTCAATGCCCCTGAAACAAAGATTTTTGCAGCAGAACATAAGTCTTCACTGGGTACAAATACCTCAGGTCAACCTAATGAAAAATATGACATTGATTTATGTCTTCTATTCATTCACAATTTTCAGAGTATTCTGTATTTAGCTGTAGAAACTTAGAGTCAAAGTCACCCAAAAAATAGCTGAGGTTGTGGGGTCTGGGTCATCATGTGTGGATAAAGAACGATATCTAACATGACAGTGCTGAAAGCCTCTGAGGCAGTGGAGGCGGCAACATGACCCATGCTTTTAATATGATTGGCTTCTTGAGATAATTGTTTGTGTCATGGCACCTGGAGCACACAACCAACGACATGGCTTTGGCTCATGGAGGATTTGCGTGCGTGTGTGTGTATGTGTGTGGTCCAAGAACGTCAAATGTGTGTGTTCAGTAGAGGTGTTGGGTGGCACTTGTGTGTGTCGGGTTGCATGCTTGAGTATTGGTGTTTGGCACAGAAACACCTTGCCCTTTCCCGTTTCCGAGTGATATTGTCAACCACTATTATTAGTTTGGTTTGAACATCCTTCTGGTGTAAATATGTGTAAACATCTAAATTGCTATTATTGCTATATTTGAGTGTGTTGGAGAGAAATGAAGCAGGAGAGAGACAGATTAAAACACTTGCAATGATGAACTGTGATTTGATTGACTATAACAAATTGTTTCAGTTTAATAATTTAAGTTTTTGATTGAGTATTTCTGTGTGACTTGTTTCAGTCCAGAGCAGGATTGTCGGCGTGTAATCTACTATTACACGCCAGCAATTTGGCACACTGAGTCTGTGGGGTGTGGCTTCTCTTCAGTATGGTATACGGAGCATGCTACCCGAGGTGCTGTGACAGTTTTACACATTGGGATGGTAGCACTAACAAGTGTGAAAACTCTGATGTTTCCATGAGACTTAACCAGGGTCACACTCTGCTCAATTCACAGCAAACTTTGGCAAATGGATGATGAAAAAGATGTCAAAATTTCACATTTGAGAGACAAATATTTGCTTGGGATGATGGATGAGCAAAGTCTTTCATCTTATTTGCTGAAGAGTCCGGCTCTAATATTTACCTAGTAAATACCTTTCAAACATTACTGATTTAGTATCGCTTTCTTTTAAATTACAGAGTGATTTTGGAAAAAAAAAAAAAAAAAAAAAAAAGCATTGGTCAGAGCTTATTCATCATGCACCCTGTCAGAGACGCTCAGTCACTGGCGTCTCCTGTGTGGTTCAGACTCCTACAGTTACAATGATGCAACGTAGTATCATCTTTACTTTGTAGACACATTAGCTGGTAATTGCCGGTGTCTTTCAAACCATGCACCCAATTTGTAGACCTTCTGATAAAAATTTGTGGCTCCTGAACCGAAGACAGGAATTTCTGGATGATGTCACGTTTTGTCAGGCTTGGCACAGCTCCCTCAGAGTCACAAATTATATTATACAACTGTTTTCACAGGCTGACTTCACAGGCTTTGAGATAAAAAAAAAAAAAGTGGTGGAGGGCCCATATAATTTAATTAGTTCGGATATAATATACAACTACAAAGCTATATGATTATGTATCTAAATCTAAAAGTAATCGTAAGAAAGGATTTCAGCTATCTGTGGGACATGAAATCTTTGATTTATCTAACAATGGAAGATGTTGGTTCATCAAGTAAAGCTCTGGATTCATTTAGGCGAAACATATACAGTTCAAGAAAGAAGCCTAGTTGGTCATGAAGAACTTGTGTTTTTGACCAAATGTATGATAAATGTGATAATTCCATCTTGGCTGATGGTCCTAATTTTATCTCTGTGTAGCTGGTGAGGTTACTTCAGTATAATATCTGTGAAATGTACACCACGTTAAAAGGCATATGAGCATTCCACAAGTTCCCCATCAGTACCTTCACCGTTTGAATGTGATCTGCCCCTCATCGTCTTTCCTTGTACAAAGTCGTTACACCCCTCCTGTCCTTCACTTGTCACTTGTGTCAGGCTTATTGCCAAGAGACTGACCTGTGCTCTCCGTGGCATCCAGACTGCCCGCTAGCTGCTCCAGGAGGCGTGCCCTGGCTGCATTCCTGCGGTGTTTTTTGCCCTCATAGTGTTGCTGGGCCATCAGCGGGTTGTTGAACCAAGCTCCACACAAGCAACAGTACTTCCCAGCCTCTCTTCCGCCATTTCCGCTGACCACTGCCACGGGCCAGGGCAGAGCAGGGGGAGGAGGGGGGCACGCAGTGGGATCTGTGGGCAGTGGAGTGGAAGGGGATGAATCTGAGGGAAGACAGGAGATGAGGAATGAGGTGATGGATTGCAGAAGGAGACAGGGAAGACAGAAGGAAGAGAGGCAGAGAGGGCACAGCATTAATTCAGATAAAAGCAAGTTTCTGATGTGAAAATGGCATGAAGTTGGATTAACATGATAATGTCATGCATTCATATTTGCACACACACTTGCACTCTTGACAGACATAACTCTTCAAATACATACATTTCACAAAAATTTGTACTTTTGCAAGCTCTCAGTTTAGGGTGGACTGATGGAGACAGGAAGAAAAGGGCAAGAGATTACTGGAGGGAGGCCGCTTCTACTCAATAAATTTAATCAATCCCTGCAGGAAAGTAGATTTGTAACAACTGCACACATTGCAGCCTAGAAAGCGGCTTTTAATGTGTAAAAAAAAAAAGAAAAAAGTGAAAGTTTCTACAAAATATTCATAATTAATACACAATAAGTAAATGATGAAAACATACAATTATCTCTAACAAAGTAGTTGGTGTGCAGCATCTGGTGTCCCACAGTAACAGAGGAGATGACATCACACATGGTTGCTGGGTGTGCAGGGGGTGTTAACAATAGCTGAGATGGCATGTTGGAATGTAGTATGAACATGGCGCCATGGCTAGCTAACTCATCCTTTGTCCACTGATCTCACATTGCTCTCTTCCTTGTCCTTCATCACTTCGTTCCTCCTCTGCATCTTCCTGATTTCTACAGGGATATCCCTTGTTCTCATCACCATGCCTGCTGGAACATGGATGAGGGTCAGGATCAGGCCATCAGCACTCCAGTGAGCTGTTTGTGGTTGAATTTATGTTTCTCCCATATATACTCTACTTCTGAATGTTCCTTCTTCCTTATTTTTTTGCCCACATTATTTACTTTCATTTTTTTCATCCTCTTTCATCTGTTGTCTTCACTTGTGGAGAAGAAAAAAAAAATGGCAGATTTCCAGATGACCCGCTACTTGTGACGTGACACCAGTTACCATGGTGATTTCCCATTAATAGCCAGCAGGCACTGATATGTCCACAGGACACAGTTGTGGCTCATACAGTAAAGACTGTATATGTATGTGTCCGTTGCAAGTGTATCTGTGTGTGCATGTGAAGGTTTGGGTGCCGTATTGAATGTGTAATCTACACTTGAGAAAGTGTGTGTGCGTGTGTGTGTGTGTGTGTGTGTGTGTGTGTCTGCGTGTGCGCTTGTGCATGAATGAAGCACCAGAATCAGCTGGCTGTGTGTGTAAGGTACAGTACGTGTACCAAAGATATCAGCTCTGCTCAAACTGTTTATTTGAACACAGGGAGGGGGTGTTAGGTCCATAGCCAAACTGTGAGAAAGCTTATGATGCCAGATGGCATATCCAAATGTGCCGATTTGCATCTACAATGTGTCAATGACTCTAGAGTGACAAGACTGACTGCACAGCCGCAATATTGCACATTTAAACATTTTATATCATCCACAAAAGTCCCATCACTCTCTTCTGAGCCTAAATGAGTCACATCATTTTTTCACAACCATCAGCTCAACAAATCGAAAGCATGCAGGAATAGTTGACCAGTAACCCGGCGTGTGAGGTGTGTTGATTCCAGCCCTGATTAGTTGCTCACATGTTGATGTGTACTCATGATCTGTTCATGCAGTTACTGCATCCGTTGCTTTGTTTTTGCTCGTTTCGCCAGCCACACCCACCATGTTCCCCTTCACCTCTGTTTCCTTTTGCTTCTCTATCATCTCACTCACAAAGCTCAACCCATAACGCTTTCATTTCATTTCTAAGACATCCATCAGAGACAAAAGCCATCCTAAAATCTCTGCAGTGATGGTGCGTGCCTGTGCATGAGCAAAGCTCCTGAGCTCTGACAGTTTAGTGGAAGAGCAGGTGCCGCAAAAGGGACTGATCCTCAGATGTATTTTTCCTCTGCACCTCTTGTTTTCCCACCCTTCATTTTCTCCTGACTCTGATCTCTGCACATTGGAGCAGAAGTAAGTGTTTTTCATGGAGCAGGGCACAGGGAGTGTGTGCATGCTCGCTGGAGGAGGAGGAGGTTTGCACTGTGTGTGTGGATGTGATGTGCAGAAGGGAAGGAAATAAAGGTAGAGTCTCTGCTCTCCACATCCTAAGGGCTTCTTCTACAGACATGGCCGTAGCTTTGCCTCTCCTTACTCTGTGGTTTGTGTGTGCATGTTTCCGTAGGTATGTTAGTGTCCATGTGTCCTTGCGTGCATTGCGTGTCAATGTGTGCATCCATCAATCATTCTGCTTATGTCGATTTCTGATGATTGGGTGTGCACGTGTGTGTTTCCGTGTCTGAGTGCGCACAGCCGTGTCAGCTTGGCTGCGCATCTTCTGTGTAGCACTCATCTCAAAGTTATCATGAAGGCTGCTTTTGACTTTAATCTCTCCTGAAATCTCCCCTTCTTCGTCTCCCAGGTCACTCTCTCTCTTCCTCTCTTGTTGCTATTCCTCCAGGTCCCACTGTCACAAAACCGCCGAAAGTTCACTGCACTGGCTATACAGAAGTGACACTTTTATAAAGTAGGCCAGAGTTTAGGAAAAGTCACTTAGGGGCTTGATTATAACACTCCATTTTCTGATGATTGTGTGTTTATAGCTCTGCGAGTTTTAACTTTGAATCCAATTTGAATTACATTATGTAAATCTCCCCGGGAGACAACTCACCAGCGACTGACATTTAAAAAAATTGTAATCTTAAACAATCATGAGCATGAACAAAGATCAATTTGGGGATATTGTGATGCGTTCATGAGATTTTGTTAATCACAAGACCTTTTTAATGTAAATGCTGTCTGTGTACTGTACTTAACCTCCAAAGTTTCACTTCTTGCACCTCGGGAATGTTAGTGTTACCACACACTATTTTTTTTAAACTCCTGACATCCACGCTAGTTGTCTTGACCGAACTGAGACTAAGGTTTGCCAAATCCACTACAGATTAAAATATATATGTTGAACCAAAAAAAAGTCTCAGTATGGTGAAAAGTGGATGTCTAGATTACATGGGTGTGTGCAGTCTGCGGTAAGTGGTATAATACCACCATGTTAAATGCCTTGGTGTATGTTTTGACACATCAGCTGGGATCTAGTAGGCGTATTTATCATCCAAGCTTGACGGGGTTGATAACCAACGTGGTGGTTTGTAATCAGGAATCAGATTTGTCAAGGTTTCACTTTCAAGTCTGACTAGCTCAAAGAACCAGTTTAATTTAAGTGACACCAATCACATTAGATTAGTTTGAAAGCTCTACAGCTCATGTCTCCAACATTATCTGGCTGATGAGTCTTTGATGAAACCCAGACAATAAGATGGGTGTAATACGGGAGTTACCTGTGTTTGTAGGGCTGGTCATTGCTGTGGGTAGGTTGGGCGGCTCCCCCAGCACTAGGCGGACTCTCTTGGCGTGGGTTTTTCCCTGGTAGTGGGACTGGGCCACAATGGCAGACGTGAAAAACATGTTACACAAGGTGCAGCACTTGTTCCTGTCCACCTCTGTCTCTGCACAGTCCTAGAGGAGGAGAGGAGGGAGAGACAGTGAAAGAGATTGGAGGAGGTGAAGAATGTGGAAAGAGATGGAGGGCAAGGTGAAGGTGACCAAACAATGGAAGAGAAGCAGGGGGATGAGAAATGGAAAGACGTACGCTTTGGACTGACCCCCCCCGTGCGCTCTTTTTCTCACACAAAAACAAAAGCAAAGTGGGAGGTAATCAAATATTCATCCGTCTCTCTGGGCTGGGACTGTGCCTGGGCCCTTTCACCACTGCTGTTAATTACTAATGATGAGGAGGATTTGCTCCCCATAGGAGAGAGGGAACGCAAACAAAAGGACCAACTGCCAGACTGACACAAAAGACACACGCAAATTAGTGCTGGGTGGTATACCGGTTCGTACCGAAAACCGGTTTTTATATTTGTTATGATATGACTTTTTCATATATCGGCAACACTGGTTTAACTAGCCTAAACATGTCTGGAAGGCAGCGCGTTGGTAAATTGTTTCACAGGGGACCCTTTTCATTGCTGCGCTGCTAAACACGCATTGAACAGAGCGGAAATAATAGTGGAGTTGCTGAGCATGGTTGACATAGACATAAAGAGTAGACACCGCATCAACTGCTACTGCCTATTTGCGCTCTCGAGCCGTGGGGCCGCCATCTTGGACTGGTCACCCGTCACACTCTGTAATCTATTTGGCAGGCGCAATGAACTGCGAGCACATTTAATCAATCATAGCTCGCTGAATACTAATCTGATTTTCACGTTTTGTTTTTTTTTTTTGCTGCAAACGTCATACATGTAGCTATGAAACTAAAATCTGCACCTTCCACACCATCAGGTAAAACCAGCAAAGTTAAAGGACAGACAAACGGACTGCACTTTGTGGGGCAATGCTAACCTTTAAGCTATTAATGCTTGTGCACAATGCACAATAGTCATGACCATGGATTGGAATAGGCTATTCTTAGCCAATATGCAGTAAATCTTCTCTATATCAGTGGAAAATGTGCTCAACACTGAATCATGCATGAAAAAAAAAACAAAAAAACATCAAATACCGTGAAATGTGAAAGTAATTCTGGAAAATACCATGATATAGAAATTTGGGCATACCGCCCAGCTCTATCGCAAATACACACACACACACAAAAACTTGCATACAGAATAAATGACACTATGTATCACCAAACTCTGTGGTTCCAGTGACAGAAAAGCTAAACGCTGCTGTGAACAGTCATGTGTTTTCTGTGTTTACAACTTTGTGGTTCCTCGTTCCTGGTTAAAAATTTAAACATAAAGTCCTCTGCCCTTTACACAAGGCAAGAATTAAAAAGACCTGCGCTTTTGAGATTTGTGAGAGAGAACTTGGTCTCCAAAGAGCCATCCAACACCTTTTTGATGAAGCGGGACAAACTGAGCCAGCCCCTGCTCCCCACAGCACATCAAGCTTTTACTTTTTTGGCTGCAATCAGATTCCAACATTTTGTGTACTGCCTTGCAGAAGAAACAGAGCCTACAGCGTACAGCATAATGTCCATGGGTTGGAATCAGATTGTGCTGTAAACAGTCACATTTGGGTGTAGTATTTTTCAGCCTCCATGCTCAAATATATTATAAATAAATAATGAAGAAGAAAAAAAATTGACAGGATGAAATAAAAACAATGGCTCCAATATTTTTGATTTCATGATTTTAGCATAACCTTTTAAATTCTACACTTTCACAACTTTTTCTTTTCTTGCAGCTAACAATAAACCACCACCTTCTCACCAGGCCTTCCTTCTCTCTGCTCTGTCTGCTTCCTTTAGACTCTTTCTATTCGCTTGTTCATTTCTTCTCTCTCTCCTTTTGTGTGTTTTTCACACCATGCTCTCTCTAGTCAAATCGAGTTGGAGAAGAGAAACCTCAGTCTTGGTGAGATAAGAGGACAATAATAGAAAGATGTGTCTCTGACACCATATCTGGGTGTGTGGGTATGTGCCCTGTGTATCCATGGATGCGCCCGTGTGTGTGCGTCCTATGTCAACCCTGGTTAGCATCATGGATGGTGGATGTGAGAGTTAAGGACACCTTTACCTTCCAGGCTTAACTTTGTCTCTCAGCTGTCCTAGCGCTCTCTTCCTCTTTTCTTCTTCTCTTTCTTTTTCTCACTCCCTCACTTCTGTTGCTTCTTGCGTTCCCGCTTTTTTTCCCCTCCCTCTCTCGCTCCCCCTCTCTGCCTGAATCCTTGCTCACCCTCTGGGCACAAATCTCAGTGACACTGTGTGTTGTGGGATGAAATATTTATCTGTATTGGCAGGCCCTTGCCACCCTCCAACCCTCCTTCCCCTCCCCCACCTCGCCTCCTCTCCTCCCCCGTGTCTGTCCCTGCTGTGATCATGTTAAATGCTTGCTCTGCACTGTCCCAGACTCCTCTCCACAGACCAGATTCATTCTCATTTGTTGTAAATTCATTTCATCATGTTTTATTAGCACATGAAGCACTGTCTTCTGTTGCCACCGGAGGATGAAAAAAGTATGCACGTCAGTGAGTATGTATGTAAAGTACAAATAGCTTATCTTTATTTATCCCATGATCTTTATTCATGATTCTTATCACGGGAGGCATAGTGCCCATGAGGACAAGTCTCCTCATCTCCTTTCACTTTCATCTTATTGTTCTTTCCATCCACCTCCTTCTTTGCCTCCTTTCCTCAGCTTTCCTCTTTTATGGGCAACACTTGTTCTTCCCAAATTTTAAATCATGGTGAGAAAATCAGCCACAGTGATCCAATGTCCTGCAACCTAACCTTTTACATTTATTTTTAGTTTTTGGGCTGAGGACAAAGAGGATGAGATGATTCTCTGTGGCAGCCTTCAGTGGTCTTATCTGTCACAACCCCCTGAAAAGTAAAATAAGCTGTCAACAGGGAGGACAGTGAAACACAAAGAACTATCTACTTGAAAGTAGAAGGCAAGGCAAATCGTGTTGCCCAATGACAGATGTTACACCAGGGATTTAGTGACAGTGCGGGGAAAGTTTTAAACAATCTCAAGCATGTGTGGGTGACTGACATATGAGTAATTGTCAACTCATTACAGCTGCCACTCCACTAAACCACTTTTAACAATGAACAGCATCTCTGACTCATGGTTTTCTCTCCCGTTTGCTGTCTATGCTGAAATCAGTTGTTTTCATTCATCATATTTGATTTCTAGAGTTCTACGTTCACTCATTTCAGTCTTCCTCTCTATATTTTGTCCTTTGCTACCTCTACCTGTCGCAACTCGCACATCTGTTAAGAATAATTTGCATGTGACCTAATTGTTGAGTGTGCTTCTGTTTCTGTGAGCATGCCGCATGTTTGCCTGTATCACTGTTGCCTGACAGTGATGTCTCTATGACAGAGTATTTTATGTTTGGGTGGCTTTATCTTGCTCATGCACCTAACAATAGACTCCTAATTAGCTGCGTTTATCTTCCTCTCCTTCTGTTTTGCTTTCTCTTCTCTCCTCTCCTCCTTACATTTCCCACTGCTCTGTGTCGAAGCTCAGTGGAAAACATGGCTAAATATACCCATGGAGCAGCACAGGGAAACAGTCACATTTGGAGTTTGAAAAAGCGCTGAAAGTGTAAATTGAAACAAGCGCCAGTGCAAATATAGCATTAGAGGAGAATAAAAGGTGAAGAAATATAGCATTTTGTTATCTCTTGCCCTTTGCACAGGTAGATAATTGCACAGATGAAGCTAAAGAGAGAGCACAGTGGAGAATTGGGGAGGAAAATGACTCGAGCCCCCCCCCGTTTCATCTGGGAGCACCTTTACGACCTACTTTCTCTGTATTTGTTCTGTGACAAACACTTTCACCTACACACACATGCACAAACCTTGAGGCATTGCATTTTACACTGGGTAGATGCTGGCATTTCATTTTCCGTTGAAGAAAAAAATAAAAAAATTCTGCGGCTCCTATTGGACTGCATCATGTCAGTCAGTGCGAGAACACACGGGCAAAAACACCAAGATGTGATGCAGAAAAAAGATGCACAAAACTTCCCCTATGAGCAAAGGAATGACAGAGATGAAAGGGAGGAAAAAAAAAGTTTACCCCAGATTGAACCGTGAGCATTTATTCCCTGGAGAACTTTTCACCTGACATGGGTTTTGCCTGCATTGTCAGATAATCAATGTCACATCTCTGTGTGAAAGGTCATAAACAAAGTGCTTGCTGCGGAGCTGGCGGTATATATCAGTCTGGCAGATGAGGTGAGTATGTGCATGTGTGCACATGGTCTGTTTGTGTGTTTAGTTTCCCATATGAGGTGAAAGCCAGGAGGGGCTGGGTCATGTCTTATTCACTCAGGGAGACAGATGGAGACGCAGGTGTGTAGATTCCTACAGTATGTGTGTGAGGTTGTGAACCCATATCCCCTTCACGTGCCTGCTTTATGAATGTCTGCAGTGTAGTGGCATGTATCTTCTCCTTCCATTTTATTGTACAGCTTGAAACAGGGTTCAACTAGTAGAACGAGCCTTGAAAACTACCTTCCAGAGAGACTGTCTAGAAATGTCCACTGAGCCCCTGTGGAGTGATAACCTTTTGAATGGTTCTCATAATTTTGCAGAGGTATAAAAATAGAGTGATGATGAGGCCATGAGGCACATTGCATGTTACTGTTGACGTGACCAGAACAGATAGCTCTTTGCCCTCTTGGTTGTTTTGCCTTGGTATGTTTGAGACTATTCTTCCAGCTCTGTCTTCAATCTTTAGCCTCTCTGGATTTGATTGAAGTAAACTGAATATCTTTCTCTCTGAAAATGTTTGCCTGCTGCCCCAAACCTTGTAGTCATAGTTTTAAACTTGAAATAGCAAATTTATCAACCTGAATGTACTTACATTGCGAATGTTTGGAATAAATTTACTTCCTTAGTTTTTACCCCGAATTTCCCGGTAGTGGAGGACAGAGGGTCATTGCTGCACTAAGCTATCTGGCCTCACATTGCAGCCCAAGGTCTTGGCTCTGGCTCTGCAGTTTTAGGAGAGACTACTTTCTGGCACAGCTAGATTTGTCAGTTAATTTGATTAACTTTTTTCCACCAGCTGTGCCCTCATAGTGTGTATTGTATGTATTCTTCTGTGTGTATAGTTTGCTGTGAGGAACCAATGGTCTTGCCAAACAAATAAGGCACACAGTGTACTGTACTAAAGCTCCTTCTTCAGAATTGACTTTTATATTCACAATTCTTTTAATGCATAAAAGAGACACAAGCACACAAAGTCCAACAAACACTAAGTCAACATTGAATCAATTTGCAACCTCAGCATTTGCTACAATTGCAGAGTAAGACCCTAGAAATTAAAGCACAAAGGCCCACAAACACCACACACACACACACACAGATATATACACAGACAGAATCACAAACATTGGCAATGCAATGACCTTACTAGTCATGGTCTGCAACAGTCGGATACAGAGCTGCTTGGCTGTATCTGCCAACACTAGATCTTACTAGAAACACCAAAGCTAAGGCATAACCTCGCTTGGGAGTATTATAGCACAACTGCACACACCAGATCAAACAACATTGGCTGCAGTGGACAAGGCTGAGAGAAGGCAGGCCAGGTTAGTATGAGACTGAGGCTGGTCAACTAAACTCAGGTTTTTGTCATCGACAAACTTCAGAACATTCGCACATTCCTGCCTGCAGAAAGCTTTCCTTCCACTGTTACTGCAGTTCATGATGACATTGCACAACTGGTAGTTTAGTTCAGTAATTAATATTGAAAATGAAAATCAATTTGGAAATATGAACTGGAGGTGAGAAAAAGAAATTAACTTTGTTATTATGCTACACAGAAACACACACAGTGAGAGCATACTGGATTATCTGGCCTCAGTCTCTTTGACGGTGGTCCTCCATCTTCTGGGTGAAGCATGTAGAATAGGCGTACCTTGTTGGCATGTTTCTTACTCTGAGAAAGAAGGAGAGATGGAGAAAGAGTCTCAGCAGAAACAAAATTTTATTTCATCAAGTGAACCAAGTGGGAAAAAAAAGTCAATGACTGTCACTCCAATTTGACAACTTGCTCCAGGCTTTTATCTCTTTTTCAGCTGATGATGCTAGCAGACACCCCCCCCGCTAGGTGACTAATGGCCTGAGCCTGCCTCAGCTTTTTGGCAACCCTTAGTAAGTTATTGAGTACAGAGCACAGGAAGTGGTGGGGGGGTCCAGGGATCCTAACGTCACCTTCACACCATGGGATGGCACATCCTTTTGGAAAGTCAATGATTATACAAATAGACTAAAAAGTTATAGTTGCTAGTCAATCATCAGAAAAGTCAACAATAGATGTGGATTATTTGCGTTATGGCAAAAGCTTTTAGTGGAAAATGCTTCATGCATGTAATTGTACTGGTGAAAATTTTTAGTGGGGTCCCCTGTTTGTTAATGTATTTTAGCCCTCACTGATTGTGTTTTTGTCTGCTTCTCACATGCCATGAAGCTTGTAACTGAAAAACAAGCAGAAAATCCAGTATTATCTCCAGCAAAATGAGAGTGAGGCAGCCTTGTAGCTGGTAACTCTCCCTTTGATATACAGCAATGCAATTCACTGGACATACTGCAGAGTAATAACTAG
Organism: Remorina albescens; assembly: GCA_034769265.1. NCBI lineage: Eukaryota > Metazoa > Chordata > Actinopteri > Carangiformes > Echeneidae > Remorina > Remorina albescens. Next base: position 9,073,072 of record CM068491.1, on the reverse strand, counting down.
CTTGTGTGTGTGTGTGTTGAGACAGTTCGGCGTGTTGGTGCACTAGGTTGACACAGCTACCTTTTCAATACAGAATGTTTAATTGGCATGCTCTGACCTTCACTCCTTCCCACTATGTGACATCTAGTATTATCTATGAATTCCACTGCTGCTGTAATTTCCCACAAGCGTTTTGACACTGTTGCATAAATTGTATATTTACACTGCCAGTTACAACAGAGTATAGGGATACAAGGTAAGATCAGCATTAGTAAAGGCATCAAGGCAGGAGGACGCAAAACTCTGGATTGATGAAAGAGGGAATTAATAAAACAGAAATGAGACTTGACAATGAGCTTTGTCCAATGTCTTAAAATTGTTTAATCCAAAACTAAAATTCCTTCTGAGCGAATTACTCATTTATCTAGTGGTGTTTGCAGAATTACATTGTTTGGATGAAGATGTACTTGAGAGCATTTATTGTGGCTGAACAGCACACAAAGGAAGTGAACAGGAGACTCTGACAAGACACTGTACTTGCTGCTCCAGTGCTTAGATTGGATCCTCTGCCCCCAGGACTAGAAAGCCCCCCTCCTCCTTCCTCTACCTCACTTGCCTTCTCACTTGTCAGACTACTTTAATGCATTTTGTCAGTGTGTGTGTGTTCGAGTGTTTTAGTATTTGCTTGTTTTTATAGGTGTATAAATGGTCATATAGTTGATGGTTCTGGGATACAGGCTAAAAGCAGGACTTTGTGTCACCATGGTTACCCTGCACTGACCCTCAGCACTCACCCTTCTCTAATGGCCAGTGCACATCTCTCTGTCTCTTTTCTTTTTCCCAGTGTCAAGTCCAATTGGAGGAGACAGACGGGTTACAGGACAGCTACATTAGAATTCCTACAACATCATCCTTGTTTTATTGCACCTGCAGAGTGTATCTCACTGTAACACATGGTCAAATTCACATCCTCAAAACCAAACCACCTCCCTACTTTGTTAGTGTCAGGCAGTGGCGACAACGTTGGGGATTTACTCCCAATAAGACATGGATGCAGCTGTGGGACAGTTGGTCAGGTTGTTGATTTGATTTGCGAACAGTCCATCTGATTCCACACAAGTTTGTGGATAGTTGATAGTTGTTGTTGCTGATCTGTTTTAATGAAACAGATGAGGCTTACAAGTAATACAGTAAATTGTGCCGTGTGTGTGTGTGGTGGTGGTGGTGGTGGTGGGGGGAGGGTAATCTTGCCATTTGAAATGTTCACATAGCCATTTCGAACGAAGTTTAGCTCGAACCAAGTTTAGCTCATTCACACACAAACTGCATGTCTGCACAATTACAGTAGTATTATATGGATTTAACGTACTTTGGCATACAAATAAGCTTTTGGACTATGATGGGTTAAGCTCTGCTTAACATACCATGTCTACAGTACCACAGCATGTAGTTGGTAATTCACAAACAATTACTGTAGATCTACAAGATGTGACATTTAAATAACATGTTTCAGTTTTTCTGAACCTCCATACTCGTAAGAAGGGGAACCTGAGCTGTTCATGAGCACTGGATCTTAGCTTCTGAACATTTGGCCAATCATAGGAAAGTTTGATTTTAAAAAGGGCTAAGCTGCATGGATAATATTGTTATTGTCACACAATCACAATTGTTTATTTTTAATTGCCTATTTTTGGTAAACAGGAGAAAAGTAGTAAGCTACAGTGTGAGTTATGTCTTTGTACTGTCTGCATGTTTTGTTGAACATTGTTCTTGTGTTATGCTGCTAGTGGGTTGTGTCTTTAGATGTGGTTGTGACTGACAGAGTGAAGGTGGCTAATCCATTTCAGCTGTTGGTTGGAACTTTTTCTTGCACTTTCAACACAAAGGTCATCTTTCATAACATCACTCATTTTCTCGCTGTACACCTTTCTATTGTTGGTGCAGCTGAACAGACATGTTAAGTGAATGGCTGGTAGAATGATTTATTATCAAGAGATCTGATAGACTTCTTTTAATGAACGATAGAGGGAGGAAGTTGGTTTATTCATCCTTTGTATTGTAACAACTCCCATGTTGTTATTGATGAACTGTTTGTTGCCAAAATTATACAATACACATTGCTATTGTATAATGTTGCCTGTTTTAGTCACAAAGGGTCTGCATAACAGACAGTTTGAGATAAATATGGACTATTTTTCATCGCTGAATTATGCAAATCTACTCCAGGGGAGTCCCAGAATAAAAATACAGAGCTTTAAATTAGCGTAATAGGTAATAGGCTTTTTTGTAACTTCCAAATATACACTACTAATAATAGATTTGACTGGAATAATTTGCATATATATCAGGAAAACCGAGATCGACTGCAATTAATCAATTTCTGGTTTCCAAAAAAAACCCAAAAAAGCAACAACTTTCTTTGGCTCATTCCTGTTGTTTCCATGTCTTGTGGGAAACAATTTTAGTTACCCTGTGCATGAAATATGCCGTTTAAGTTAAGTTCAAGTAAAGTAGTTCTCGCTCTTTATCCAAATTGAATCTAACAGGCAGAGACCCTTTGCTGAAGGACAAAATAGGTGATTGTGCTTTGGAGATGTGTGCGTAGAAACATACACGCTGTTGTTGTCGTTGTATAATTCTCTTCAGATAAAGGCCTTGTCCTCATTAGTTCGCCTGTTAATTTCAGTTGTCTTGTAATCAACTACGACCTACATGCAGTACGTGCATACATGCCCGTCCAATCATGCACACACACGTTTTTATATCTATATCTATACACACATTCATGCACAAGGCTGATTATTTAATTAGTATTCATTAAATTGGTCTCCCTGCAGAGAGGTAGACCAGATTAAAACAAAAAGTGCAAATGTGTGTTTGTTTGTGTGCAAGTGACTCACATTACCATTCTGCATTAAGTCAATGTATAATGGATGAGCACTGCTTTGACCAACACAAGCACAAATTGGTACAAATAAGGCTGATGCAAAGTGTACAGTGCAGAAATCTGCCCGTCAAAGCTGTAATTGAAGCAGCAGTTTTTGTTTGTTTTGTTCCAATATTTCTGTTTTGTGTTCCTCTGTTTGTGTTGTGTATGCCAAAAAAAGGAAGCTAAGAAAAATCATCCGAATCTGAGCAGAGATAGACTCACCTCATAGTGAGCTGTACGCTGGGACTCGGAGATTAGCTGGGCATTGCAGATGTTACAGTAGCTCTCTGTGAATAAGCCTCCATCCACGATGCCCGCAGACTTCATCTTCATCTGAGACTACACAAACACACACACAGGCAGACAGACAGACACACATGCCCAGACATACGCAAATATGAATATGATTAAAGTTAAGCATGAAATAAAATGTCAGTGAACCTTACGCTGTGTGTTTGAAGAGTGTGAGCATGTATGAAGCTCAGCTCAATTCAGAGATACTTTTCCTTCCGAATGACAGACCCATCATGACAGTTTAGCCCAAAATATGTTGATCCTCTCTGTCAGAACATCCTGTCACTGATGGGCTTGGCTCCAGTCTTGGAAACAATGCCCTGAGGCTCTGGATTTTACTTGGCAATAAACTTTTAATTTTTATATGTATATATATATACACACACACATTTATATGTTTTTGGGATAATATTAAGCATGCAGGTAGAAATAAGGGGAACTAAAATTGTTTGAAACCCATGACATACCTATTCCTTTAGAGAGTAAGTGTATATTAAGAATATGTGGACTGAAACAGAAACAGACCCTTTAGATATGTCACATTATTGATGTGAGTTTATAAGAATGATAATGTTGTTGTTGTTGTTGTTCAAATTTAATCCTAACCAGTAGTTCCACCAAACAAATGACTGCAATGGAGGAAACAATACCTGAACCTGCCAGTGGAGCAGTGGAGCAGGAAACTGGCATCATTCCACCTCTGACCCAATAATACAACTTAAACTAAACCTGAAAAAGTTTTAGAAACTTGGGTTTTAGCTTCCTCAACCAAATACTGTTAGTCTTTTTCATCAGGTGCTGCTTTGCTCTGGAACTTGAAAAGTTCAGGTAGCGGTTTTAGGAGTGGTCTACTGTATGTTTATTTAATCTCATTTAATGGCCAAATTATACTGAAATCATCATACTGGAAGATTAGCATGATGTTGTTATACAGTTTAAAATAGAAGAGTTTAAAATAAGTTGTACTAGTGTTCTCATTTGTCCTGCTTTTGTCAACATTTTAGTCTCTACTCATCTACACACAATTATACAGTTCAGTTTCAGCTCTCGGGGGCGACGTGCAACTTTCCAATGTTCATTTCTTTCAACCTCGCTCTAGCGAGTAACAAAGCCTATCTTGACAAACAAAATGTGAAAATTTGTAATTTCATCATTCAGTTTCACAAGCTAAGAAATAGCTGACACTACTCTAACCAGAGGTAATGATAATTCTGACGGTGAACAGTACAGCTTAGAGCAACTTTGTTGAGTATTAAAGTCTCTGAAGTTACATGGTAAAAGGTTACCTGAAAGGTTCCCTCCTGAGAAACCAGGAGAGAAAAGTGTGTTAAAGCCTTGGTGCTACCGGAGCTGCCCAAGCAGTTAAACCATAGAGACCTGAGCGTCTCAATGGGAACCATGACTCAGGGCTCTTAACAACCTGGCAGCAGTGTTTCCTTTCACTTCCATACTCAGTACTGTAATAGAAAATGGTTTAATGATGTGCTCTGGGGTCTTTTGTTCAATTTTCTATTCTCTTCATTATGTGAGCCCTTGAGATACTGCTTTGACAGGGTTAGAGTGAGTAACAGGTCTGTGGGGAATGGTTCTGGAACATCGACTATTAAACTGGATGAGCTGGGTGCCCCAAGGAAGTTACAGGTCCTGGTGCTTACAAAGACAAAGAATTTCATTGCCCGAGATTCATGAATGCTGCAGAGGTTGGCTCCAGTAACTTTAAAGAATGGGGCCTTTTATCTGGTTTCCTGAGAAGTGCATTGTGAATGATGAGATCTACAAATTCTACTCCACGTGTCAGCAGGGAAAAGCATTGATATTGGTATTCTCTATCTCAAACATAGGTTATAATTACCTTTAGCCAATACACTTGCTCATCACTCACATGTACATACACACACACACACACACACCTTAACACAATACTGGTAATTACCCATCTGTTCATCTTGTCTATTTAGTGCACCCGGGACCTTCCAATTACCCAGAGACATGCTGTATAGACACTCGCGCCATCTAATTCAACCTGCATGTCCAACCCCCATACATTAAAATTAAATAGCAATGCAGTAACATCTGATTTAAAGCAGAAGATTATCATCTCCTTTATGTGTATAATGTTCATTCTTAAATGACACCAATGACAAGTTGGAGACTTGTTTTGTCTAGAGGCATGGATGCACTATTACCTCCATGACGCAAATTGTCCTATGAGATATGATGGAACACGTAATTTGCAATCTGGCACATAAAATTTTCTGCCAGAATTTTGTTGCTAGGAGAAGATCTTTTGCCGTTGGTCTGGAAGTCATCCAGGTAGAAGTGAGTCTTCGTCTTCTGGATAATTAAAAGTGATTGTGACTGCTGATATATCCTTATCCTTCTAATATCTCTATTACCTCTGATTATTACATGCAAGATGGGAGATGTAGACTAATTAATAGAGGCAATCTGTTGGTGAGATTAATGGAATGGCTGGCCCAACGAAGCGAAAAGATGACGAGGCAGATAGTGACAAAAATAATGAAAGAGGGAGGGAGAAAATGGGGGAAAATGGGAGGAAGGAGGAGTTTTATAATTGGTGCATTGAGCGTGATATCTTCATGTTGCAGGGGCTCAATAAAAATGTGGTATCATTCCTTATCATATCCAACCTGAGCTCTTGCTGGATCCTCCCTGTTACTATGTGTTACATTTATGACAATCAAATTTATTGCAACAATTTCAAGGCCAGCATGAACCACAAATAAGCATGTGTTTTATTTAGTGTCAGTGCACAGTTCAACTTCAGTTCATATTCTCATTCCCTCTTTATAGGTCAGCAGTCGAGTTACAGTATAATTTACATCACTCAGATGCACACAGAGGTCACTGAAAACTATGATGATAATGTGAAGCAAGCAAGAGTTTATACTGTAAAAGAATTAGCAGAGGCTGATCTCTAGTCAGTGGTCAGAAATTAAAAGGTCCTTTAAGTGGCTTTTGTCTGTCAGTGATGGGTTCTACATTGATATTTACTGCCAAAACTCAGTCAGAGACACTCTAACTGTACTAGGCTGTAAAAGGCTTCGGCATTTTAAGGAGATCTCATGTTGTTTGCACAACTTGACTCATTCTCAGGTTAGAGACAGTGGAGAGGTACAGTAATAATTTCTGATTCATTTCGGGCTTTTTTTTTATGCCTTTATTTCAAGCAGTAATTGGGAGAGAGACTGACAAAAAACAGGGAGAGAGAGAGGGGAATGACCTGCAGCACCCGTCCTGGGCTGGAATCGTATCCAGGACACTGTGATTACATGGTGATTACAAGTTTAACGATATGTTACTGTGGTATTAAGGCTGAGTATAATGTAACATGCTATTTTTTTAAACACTCTTCAAAATGTGAAATCGGCTGCTTTGCTCCTCTGTATCAATTGCATCATTGCGTGGTGATTGAAATCTGGTGAGCTGGAGGAAAAGATGATTACTTGGCGTTCAGATGTCTTTGGCAGAAGTATTTATTGTCAGCTTGGCACCAAGTAGAAAATGATGAGCAGTATGAAGCAAGGGAATCAGTCATCCATATCTATGAGACCCTGAGTAATCCAGACATAAGGATGAGGATGCCTCCATCTTGACACTAACAGTCCAAATAGAAGCGATATAGAATCTGAGTGTAAGGTTTTCAAAATATAATAAACATTACACAAGGAAAAAAAGTAAAATAGGAGAAAGGGCAAGATACACATAATATAAATGACCAGACTTAACCAAAGTCTTCGAACATAAAGGTTTATATTTGTTTGGATACAGAAAAGTGTTACAAGCATGTGATACTGAAGACGATATATAGGACCAGACAAGACCCGAGAAATTGGGGTCTTTCACTGGCTTTGTACTGCTTATCATTTCCTCATTGGTTATGACCTCACAATAAACAAGACATCTGAACTCTTGCCCATTGTCTCTCTCTAGCTCTCTATATTTCAGCCAAATTAGGACGTTGTAATACTTGAATCTCAGGCTGATGACAGTTGGTGAATTGTCTGGTTAATGTGCCATCCACTATCAATCAAATTAAACTACCCCTACACATCCTGATCACACAGATTATTATTATTATTATATGTCCATGTTAACAATTGTATTATCTAATGGTGAATATTTAATGTCATTGGGAAAAGCTTGTGATTCTAAAATAAACTTCTGAGTAACTTTGCTTTCAAATTTTTTTGGTGGAAAACCTGAAAATATTTTAGCAGATGATATATAAAGTAGTATGTGGAAGGTTGACAACAGTTCAAGTGAGGACAGTGATGTGTATTACACACAAATAGTAGCTCAAATAAAAAAACCTCTAAACTCAAAGGATTGCAAAAAGTAGAAAAGTCTTAGTGAGAGCATAAAAGCCTGAGCCATCAGAAGACAGAATGAACCTTAGGGGGATTCTCTTTTAAGACCACATCAAGTATTTAACACGGATGTGAACTCTGAGCCCTCCCAGTAATCTCAGCCTCTGTCCTACCATTCATTAAAAAGTTTTCAGTGAATCGTGCGTGCCTTTTTCTGGTCTTTTCTAATAAATGCAACCACATAAACTGTTGTCTGTCGCCTGGGTTTTAGAATATTAATTAGTTTGCAATATTATTATGAATTGAATAGCACTATACTAAATGAAAGCCCAATTGAGATATGGTGTAATGTGTTCAGACTGCGATTCTAACAAATATATCCTAAGTTATCTTACAGACTGAAAACATGCTTTCATTGGTAGAATGGGGGAAATTTGCACCACCCTTCGTAGACGACAAGAGAAACGCACACACGCACAGACTGGAAGATAAAAAGAGAGCGAACAGCAGGTGGTTGGGGCAGCAGGGCTTCTTTCAAGCTCCCACCTTTCTTCCCTACCTCCTCAGCCATTCCATTTCAGTGATGTGGCTGTGAACTGCACTGTCTTTTTCCTGTTCCTCGTAGTGCAATCCCATTGTTATAGTTCCCCATTTCATTCGGAATAAAATGCTGCACTGATTTAAGTGTCAAATTATGCATACAGATGCTGAAATATTGAAATCAGCCTCTGAGCCAATGACCTGTCTAATGAGTGGGAATAACAAGGGAGGGAGTTGTAGGTTAATAATATGGAACTCTATATCGGAAAGGCATTCGACTATGTTACTTTGATGTTCCAAATTACCCTTTTCCCCCCGTTTCAGACTTGGCAATGTAATCTTTCTGAACACTCTCTTTATATGCTTCAAGATTAAAGTCCTCCCCTTTGTACAGTAGCGATCAAAGGTAGTAGACTGAGGGAGTTAAGTCTTCAAAGAAGCCAGACTCTGAATCCAAATCCACCTTCATTCTGTTTGCACTGCAGGAGTTCACTTTGTACTGTTCTTCCTAAATACTGCAAACTGCAAACATATCCAACGGCAAACAGTCAGGGCAGAAAACAAACTCGCTATGGAACATCAAATAAAGACCTAAAACTCAAAGATCCAAAATATGTGACTAGTTACTGTTTTTTGACAGATAGCCATTTCAACCTAGTTTTCACATATCCACATTTTTTCTACCTGCTTTCCCTTCTAGTGGCGGTAATATGGACTTGGGGGCAAAGATTATTCATGAGGGATGGTTTAGGCTAGACTTGTATACTCATGGGAGAGGGGAGCAGAAATGCCACTGTATTATGCAACTTACTACTGGAATTCTAGTTCAACTTGCAGATAGCGACATTTATTCCTCTGAGGAATACTGACATTGTTTATATTTGTGATGTGTGTGTATTTGCAGTCTCAGCTCTGTGTAGACTAATGCTAATTGCCGAATAATAATGAAGTAAAGCAGCAAAGATAGTACATGTATACTTGCTCAAAGTCAGCATGGTAAAAATAAGCATGTTAGCATTTTGATGTCAGCTCGAAGCACCGCACTGACTAAATATGTTAACATGAGAGATAAGAAAATCTCTTGAGATGAATCATTTTCTTGGGTAAGCTTTCAAATATCACCCATTTCGTTCCAACCAACTCATATTTACAGGTTAAAAAGTTGTGCACAGTGAAGTTGTTGAGTTCCTACCAAATATCAAGTGTTCATCATGCAACCAGTGCTCCCTTAAGGCACCGCAGTTTCTAAAGCAAAACTCTGTTACCAGTATTCATGGCATGTTTTTACTTTACTGACTTTATCACCTCTCTGCCTTTATGAGAGCTTTCCGTTCACAAATGGAGTTCAGTCCTCTTATCTCTTAAAATCTCTCTCTCTGCGGGCCATTAGTTGTTAATAGTATTAATAGCAGAACTATTGCTTTAGGCCAAAATATAGATTCATTAGAGGGTGAATGAAGACCATTATCCCAGTTTTCCCCATTTAACCGAGCACATCGCAGCCTGCCTCTGTCTGTCTGGGTATGTGTGTGTGTTTGGGAACAGACTTTAAGGCATGCTGAGTTAATGGTGGGAGACAAAAGGTGGCCTGAAGTTTGAATGGGGGTTGTTATGTTACTGTAACATATGGGGGGATGCTATGCTGGATGGTAACAAAGCTGTTGGGGTCCGTTCCATTAGCAACAAATTGCAAAGTTTTTTTGGGTTTCTTTTTTTCTTTTTCTTCTTTTTTTGCCATATGCTTTCATCCTGTTTTGTGCAACTTTCTCCATCGTTGTCATCTTCATATCTACTTTTAAGGGCAGTTACAGCCTCAACACACATCTTGGTTTTTGCACTTAACACCTACATTTGGTACCGAGTGTGCGAGACTTTAAAGTGTAGTGATGTCAAAGCAAAGTCTGAGGAGTCAATAAAAGCAAGAAAACGGTGCAATCTTTAAAAAGAGAGATGTTGAGCGTGGCATTGCACCGATCACAAAAGCATAAGCTTCAAGGACTCTGGCTGTTGGCCAAACATATTTGTCTCACTATAACAACCGTGCTGATATATAGTAGCTTCTTTGGTAGACAATGAGTGGAAAAGGGTATATAATTGTAATATTTTTATCAAGGTGCTCTCCTGAACCCACTGAAAGCTCACATATGAGGAATACTGCGCTGGACTTCCAAATACAACGTGTTGTGAGCAAGTGTGATTTGGCTCAGATTTCCAATGAGGCAGCATGCACATAAACACACACACACCATGCATTACCTCAGAGACCAAGCTGGAGGGAGACAAATTCAATTCAGATATTGGGCACCAAAAAAAGAAGTGTAAAAGAAATCAGGGATAAAATTGCAATGAGTTTCGCAACTGAAGTGACAACCCAAATATTATTCTTAATGACTTCCCACTCAATATATCTCTCAATCCATTCTTCCTCTCTTCCCCTTTGTCTACACTATTGAACTGATATGAAAGCAGCATCTAATTAGCAATACGATAATTTCCATCTCACTAATTAGTAAAATAATCCCCTTGTTCTGTGGCACAAAAGCCTGAACCAAAACGAATATAATTTGGTGTAATACGTTGGATTGCCCCTCCCACCCCCCCACTTAATGCAAGTCTTGTGGATTGACTATAAAGCAGGTTAGAAGGTAGTTTCACTACAATATGGCTGAGAGTTGATGTATTTTCATCCTTAGGGGACATGTACACAAATATCCATGAGGGATCAACTGCCAGTCACAGGTGGTGCCACTGTATAAGTGTGTGTCTGTGTTTAAGCAACTGTCATTGTGGGTGTACGTTTGCTGCAGTAAATGTAAGCTGTCATGGCTGCAGGCATCCCCACAGTTAGCCAGAGGTCTAAAAAGACAAAACAACAACCCCCCCCCCAAAAAAAACACCTCATTAATGCACCTTTTGTATGAAATGTGTGAAACTGTCCATAAAAGAAACTCACAAATACAGCCTTGTTTGCTGTTGTATGCATAACCAACTGTATAATATACGCAACATGCTGGAGTAATCTTGGTCGTCAAGGAAAATTACACTTATATTCAAGCTGAGCTGGCTATACTTCCTAAAGATTACTATTACGGCAATCGATTGTGCTCAACTTTTACACAGGACTCATTTTTGTTTATTCAGTTTGCCAGGAGCTCTGTTCTCTGAGACAATGTGACTGTTATTACAATGAAAGGATTGATCTTGGCTTCTGGGTTCAAATGTGAGTTGAATAAATTCCATGTTTAAATTGTTGTGAAAGGGAAAGCTACTCAGACTTTTAGATGAAGCTTAAGTTGGATCAAATACGCCCCAATGTGGGGGAAAAAAGTAATCTCACAATGAAACAACTGGTAGAAGAAGTCTTGGGATCAAGACAGATACAAAAGTTTAAAATAATGAAAATACTCTCCCACACACCACCCAACAAATTCCTGCTTGTTCCAGTCACATGAGCATTTCCTCCTTTGCCATGACTGCACATTTGATGAGACACTTGAAGCAGACTCATTTTGTTTATTTTCTCCTTTACACAAATTTCCAAGAAAAGCCAGAGAGGACAACAATCTTTACACATAAAGCACAGATTCTGATCTTTTCAGCTATCTTGGAAGCCTATGAACATCATCCAGTTCTTGGTCATTTATGACCCAACACCAAGCTGAACGATTAATCGAATTTTAATCAAAATTGCAATTTCAAATGTTGCAATTAGCAAAACGCAAAGGGCTGAGGTGCAGAAAACACTTTACGGAGCAAGTCAGACCCAGAGCAAATGCAGGAGTTTCCTCCTCATATTTGGCAATGGAGTGAGCTGACCTCCTTACTCTCCAATCAGAGGTGGCTGCAGTTATCTGCACGTAGGCCCAGTTAGGAGGTGCCGACAGCTCTACAAGATCTGGCAATGGAGAAAGCGCAGCATTGAAGCTGTGAGTTATTTCTGTAGCTTCCTGATTATTTGGCCCTGTAAAGTAGACAAGTATTATGGTGGTTTGTCCAAACTCCTCCAGGAGATGAAATGGTCTATAGATAATGATGGCAGCTCAAACTCTCTCCTGCACACCTTTTCGTACACTTTGAATTGAATGGCCCATGTGTCTATGCACAGTCCTCCACTGATGGATCCGTGATATGTCATTTTATTCAGGGTTTGATTTGCACGGTGGCTTTCATGGGAGCCACTGGTGCGGTGTAGCTTTCACTGCCGGCAAGAGCTGCTTGCGATGGTGGGCTAGTTGTAGCCGCTGCTCTGTTGGTATCACTTGTTGTCCTTGTTTGTTTGGTTAATCCAAATTGACTACGTAAATCTAGGAATGTGAGTGCAGTGCCACTGTGCATACTTTGTCATGCATTTCCAGTGGTCCATGTAGTCTCTAAAAGGATGCTCAGTCCTCCACTGATGTGTGTGTCATTTTATCCTGGCCTGCTCTGAAGGACTGTATAGCCATCAAACCAAGTCCATGTCGTTCTCATGTCTGCACTCGTGGGAAGCACTCTGATCTTAATAACTGGGACCCATATCAGATTTTTTTGCCTATAAATATGAGTTGGTTGGAACAAAATGGGCAATACTTGAAGGTTTACCCAAGACAATTATGCATCTGAACAGATTTTCTTCTATCTCATATTAACATATTTAGACACTGCGGTTACAATATTATATACTCACACACAACATATTACGCCATGGGGACTCAAATGACACCAAATGATTGGGATGACCCAAATACAACAGACCTCCACCAGCACTTGAAAAAGCACAAAATTAAGTCGCAAATCAAATCCCAATCGCACTATCTGTCAGAAAAATCACAATTAGATATGTATGAGCTGAGACTGCATGCTGTGGTAGAGCATCACACAAACACACAGGCATAGACTAAATAGGGCATGACCTTGCAGCACATAGCCTACATTAACAGGAGGCTGGGAGCTGTTTGCCTGTACTTTCTTCAACTCGCATCTGTTCCTCAGTGTGTTTGTGAGAACGTTCCAGAAGTTCCCAGAAAGCAAATGACTTACTTAGAAAAATTCAGTCAAAGAAAAGAACGTATTCTACATCTGATAAGCACATTTTCCTTTTCTTGTTCACTAATGCACCCGTAGCACCCACTATGCCCCTCTCTCATTCTTATTCCCTCCCTAACTGGCAACAAGCCAGTTTCCAAACATGGTGATAGAGCAAAAGAAAATTGATTTCTAAAGAGCTTTGTCGTCTATGCCCAGATATGAAATACATAACCAGTTATTAGACTAACACTGATATTAACATAACACAACAGCTGCGTCAAAACATATTTTAAAGATAACTCTTTCTTTCCCCTCTGAGAGATACAGGAAGTAGGCTATAATGCAAAAACTACCACTTGTTCACGGCATACCAAATTATTATTACTGCTGAACAATTGTCATGATATCTGCTTTGCTGAAGAGAGAAAGATGCACGAAAAGCTATTCGGAGATTGTTGGCACTGCAGTGATGCTGCTATGAGACAGGCAGTCAATATCTTGATCATGTACACAGGCACAGCAGGCATTTCCATATTAGTTATTATGCAGCTGTTAATGAATGTACACTAAAAAAGGTCAAATGGCCCACACAAACACACATGCACACTCACACCCAGGGATGCCGATGCACTCGTGCAAAGACTCACATGCACACAGTCAGCAGAAGGGTCGCCGCATACAGTGAGAGAGAAAAAGATATTTGAAGAAGATGTGCTGCCTGTTGCTATGGAGCACTCCTTGAGAAAAACATACACACACACACACACAAAGACACACACCTACACATGGTGTCCTATCAATCGTAAAGAAATTAGAACAACGCATGCCAGTAGACACACAAATATGCGTGCACGCACACATATATACGCACTTGTTCAATCAATCCCTGTCCTGTTGAAGAGCATGAGGAGGAAGCAGCCACTTCTCAAGAGCATAACTGACAAAATTATTGCTCACAGTGCATCCCTGTGTGTCTAATTATTTTTGTATTTGTTTGTGTACATGTGACTATACATATGCTTTAATTGTATGTATAGCAGGAAAGCAGGCACTTTTCAAGAACAACATTGCTTCTCTGTTTATTCCTTTAGGATTGTGTAAATTATGCCAGTTGGTTAATCAGATTCTTTCAAAGATGCTGTTGAGCACCTCATGAGACAGAGAGGGGGAGAAAAAAAGAGGCTACTGTTCTTCTACATGGTTTAAAGCCAGCATGGGATACACTGCATGTGTTCCACATTATGAAAACGCTAATTTACTTACTTTTTTTCTTCTTTATTTTTACACCCAATAAAAGCTACACTTAAAGCATTAGCTCTAAAGTCACATTGAGTGTAGTTTATGGCAGCTGGCCTGAATGCAAGCTGTTACAATTACACATCACCTTTAGCTGTCTAACACATATTCTACTAAACTTAAAGGGGATAGCACAATGAAGCAGACACAATCATGATCATAAATTGTAATATAACACATGAGTCTGTTTGAGCTATCAGTTGGACTACAGAAATGGTTGTGGCAACATTTATTATAATTATAACTGATTGTTGAAGTAATTTTTATTTTTTAAGGAACAATGTTCAAAGTTAGCTTGTTCCAGCCTTTGTGCTCTTTGTTGTCTTATTACAGAGCACTAAAGACTTTTTGATTTAAAATAGGTAAACTATTATTATCATTGTCAATCCATCTACTGATTGTTTCCCTAGTGTAACAAGTGTTCGACGTATTGTCAGAAAATCGTGAATAATTTCTAGGCTCATTCCTTTTTTTTTTTTCTTTTTTTTTTTTGAAAGTGTGAGGAAATTCAGAGCCCAGACCTAGACGATGCATGTTGCCAAAGACACACAAAGACCAAGCTAAGTGGAGTGAGCCTTTTGAGATCCCCCCTGGTCGACCTATAGTCTCTGATTGCAGCAGTGAAACGTATAGAACAGCAGAGTTCCTGGGCTTTTATCTGAACTCTCCGTCTATGATACAGCAATGTTAAAGATACATATGATTTTATTGATAAGGACAAAAACGTACACATTCCGGCAGATTTGATACTCTTTACTATTGACTATCGATTGATAGTCTCTACACAAATATTGGCATAAAGGAGGGCATCCAATCTGTGAGAAACATTTTTTTTTTCTAGACTCATTTCTGTCTTCAGATATTTTGTTGTGTTTGTACACAAGAGAAACAAATCCTAACAAGCAAGCTGGAAGCATAAACAAGAATAAATTTGATATTTTTTCCAAATGACTTATGGTCTGTTAATTCTCTAAATAGTTACTGTTGTGTATGGACTAAGCAGTTGTTCAGCTCTATGTAAAGTGTTCCACAATAATGAAAATAATTGTTACTTTGCAATTCTAATATGTTGCAGAATCTGCATTTTTAATCTATTCTGTCCTAGCTTGCTGACACCTTGTCACTCTGTCTGCTGCAGGGACCTGAAGTACAGTAGAAGTATGTACGGGCAGAATCGATCACATTTCGAGACGGAAGATCTCTTGCACTGACTGCTGATCAATAACTGTATGTAAACAGAGTATGAAACCTCAGCCCAGACAGTTGGACTGCAGGTGGAAAAATAGACACAGTGCAGGATTTAAAAAAAGACAGACTGTAATGACTGCAGCTTGTGGTTAAATGTCCTTTTATGAGGGCTGAAGTGACAGTGACACGTGACAACGTAAATTAACAGAATTGTTTTTCTTTCTGACACTTCATTACAGGTGCCTCTCAATGAAGGATATTTCATAGCCTGTGCTGTGTGTGTGTGTGTGTGTGTGTGTGTGTGTGAGAGAGAGAGGGAGAGAGAAAGAGAAAGACAGAAAGACAGAGAGAGACAGAGAGAAAGGGAGAGAGAGAGGCAGGAAGGCAGATGAGTGCTGTGAAAAGGCCATAAGCTGGTATCATACTTCCACAGACACCCAGTATGAGGCTGACTGGACATTCTTTCCACCGTGACAAATATTTGCAGTGAGAGGTCTCCCAATGAGATGGATAGAAGCCATTTAAATGCAGTGCAGCATGTATCAGAACTAATCCACAATAAATCTGATATATGCATCATCTTCATTCTTAACTGAGAGTCATTACTGAAGGTGGGGCAGAGCTTCGATGGTGAATGGTGTGAAAAGTTTCCAGATCATAAGTAAAGCCACTACAATTCCAACTATAGCAGTTTTCCAACTTCCCAAAGGTCTCCGAAAATGTATAAATGATGGCAACCATAAAGTAGATCTTAGTTAATGCAGGACAGACACTAAAGACACTAAAACCATATGAGATTGTAAAGTGCCACAAGGCGATTGTGACCATGTGAGGAACATGAACACTTAATAACCATGCAGAAGCTAAAAAATCTGTATCCTAATATAAATAAAATAGTTGTTTCACAGAAAAAGATCAAATAGAAACTCCAGCTTCAACCATTAAATTGTTAGGATGAGCTACACTTGAGTATCTTTTGTACTGTTGTTTGGTCATAAACCAACATTTTGGGACCTCATCCTGGCCTTGGGATGTTTATCACTGTTCCCAAAACATCGTTCACCCCCAAAATAAAAGAATCATTAACTGGTAATAAAAATAATCTCCAGATGAAACGAGCCAGTGGAAAAAAAAAACCCACATAAGAACGCCTCAAGGTCGAGGACCAATATTCAATATTGCTGACATTAATAAGAAAAGATGAGGCTAATCTATAATGTATAATCTAAGCATCAAAGACGTTACACGTTAGGGAATGTAAATCAGGTTCATTCCTCAGACTTCTATGAAATAAAGACAATACCCAGTTTGCAGATGTTGCCACAAACTCCACTCTCCCAGTGGAATTTCCACAGAAATATCGAGTAATCTTAAAGTGTCAAAACAGACGTCAAACGTACCGGCGGTCCGATGATCAAATAAAGAGGTGAAGACCGGTCAGTAGGACAAAGTCCACCGTCAGTGTTTCCCATCCATCACCTCATCACTCACCTTGAACAGAGGCAGTGACACCTCTCCACAAAACCGTCAACCATCCGCCAGCCGCCCGTCCTGGATCCTCCAGAGCTCCGGAGCCGTAAAATCCCTCCAAACTTAACGGGGACTCTCGTGAGGCGGAGCGTCCGTGTCCACGCTGTTGTTTACAATTTTTATTTTTGTTATTATTTTTGCGTTCTTGTTGTTATTATTATTGTTATTATTATTTAGATGAAATAATAATAAACTCCCTCCTCTTCCTCTGCTGTTCTCTGTCGTGACGTGCGTGTCCTCTGGCGGCTCCTCTCTGCTCCGGAGGTGAGAAGAGACGCAGCTCAGCTCTGTTGATACCATCCACTACTACTCCGACCGAAAGGCACCAATGGGGGAGAACAATAAACAAAGTCAGCCATCCCAGGGAGGGGGTGGGGGGGGGAGGAAGAGTGTGAGAAGCCTTCGCCGTGATGAATGGAGGACAGACAGACAGACAGACAGACAGAGCTCTCAGCTGTGCGCACTGACTGCTCGGTTTGCAGAGAGAGTGAGTGGGAGCGTTGGTCGAGTGAGTAGGTTTCCGCACAGAGCACCCACACGAATCTCCTCTTACATTAAAAAATGATCAGGGAGACAAACAGAACGCCCCCAAAAAATCTCAGTCCAGTCCTCCCAGTGAAACGCTGGCTCTGCTTCTTAAGTGTTGTTGTTGCTCAGGTTGGTCCCACAGTCGCCTTAACACACTCTGGTGTTTTACCATCTCTCGTGGTTTCAGCATTAACCAAGTTCTGATTTATGGTTTCCAGTTTCCCCAAAGTGGATAGCAAAGCAGAAATGGAGGTACAATTGGTTTCTGCAGGATTCTCCCAGCATACCTTTGAACAGAGACAGGACAGTGTCCTGGGCAGGTCGCCAGGGATTTATGTTTTATTCCCACAGGGGTTTAAATCGAGTGCACCTCCTCTGGTATTTTCTTTTAACCTTTGGATCAGCAGCACAATTGATCTGCAAGTGCTATAACAACTTGACCGTTTCGAAATAAAACCTATATCAGGAAACTTTGTATCAAGTAAAATTGCCTCTAATACATGAACTGTATTTGAGGCAATAAGACAAAACCATCAATTTGAAGACGTATCCCTCTCATGGAAGAAGTTTGCATTTATTTATTTATTTATTTTATGTCCTTATTGACTCGTCACTATGGTAAAAATAATGAATAGTTGCGACGCTATTATTGTAGCCAGCCAAAACGCATCTTCACTGTAGTTCACTTTTCCTTCAGCTTCCCTTGATGTTACGCGTGCTGATGAGTCTGAGCACCTGAGAGGAAAATACTGAGTCGTTATCAGATGAGCTTCAATATGAAGATGATTGCACTGTATCACTGTAGGTTTTACCTCTCCACACATCCCATTGAACACAAACACACTGGTTGTGATTCTACAAATCATTATCTCAGCACAACCAAATTGCTCTAAATGAACCCATATTTCAGGAGGAAGTACTTATAGCGAATTAGAATAAGCAAACACTTGCCTTTGAATCTCAGTCAAACCAGACATTACACAGCCATGAATCAAAGTCCAACTCACAAACCCCACATTTGGTGCCAGGCGGCTGTGTTCAGCCAACAATAACTACCCTTGATCAATCAAAAGTGGCATTAATTTACCACGGATGGCAAACACTTCCCAAAGCAATCATATGCACAAAATTTAGAGCTTAGCTGAAAAGGATGACATTGCTATGCCCCTTTTAAAATAATTTTTTGTGTTCGATTATCTCAAGTCTTTTTGAAATGCCACATTTTCTCACTAGTGTATAGATGTGTATTCATTCCGGGAGAATGGACGCCTATTACGCTCTTTCAGAGGCTGTGACAGCAGCCTTCAGTGAGGAAGCCAAACACTTCACAGCTCAGACAATATACTCAGGCAGACACACATACACACACACAAGCATGAACTCTGCAGATCCAAATATACATGAACCCACTGACACAATGCACATCGACGAGATGAAAGGGCCAATTTATCAAACCACCAGCCAAGGCAGGCCTGAGGACGCATAGTGCCAGCATTGGTCTGCAGAAAGAGGGCAGGATGTGCCTGTGTGAATGTGTGTAATGTGACTTTCTTTTTTTTTTCTTTGCCTTGATGGTAAAGTTGTTCCTCCTAAGACAACATTCACAATGTCCCTTGGCTAATTTTCCCAGGCAAACAAATCATATTCAATGCTGATGCCAGGTAACGTAGCTAAATGATAATAATTTGCAGTTCCTGTGATTGTCAGGTGCTTTGTTAATGATCAGTAGGTTAGTTTGTTAGTAAGAGATGGAGAGCAAAATGGAGGAAAAGAGAGAAGGTGGGCAGATCTATCCCGCATTATTTCTCCTTAAACTGAGAGATCGATGTTCATTCTCAGAGCTTCACAGCATTTACAAGCCCAGGCTAATCCACCATTAGAAAGCTGCATGACAAGGCTACAGAGCAGACACAAAGCAGCGCCGGGAAAGAGGTTCAAATGAAAAGAAACAAAAGCCCCAAAATGTGTCTAACATCTGTTTGTATTCAGAGAACATCTCTTAGGGTGTAAACAGCACACTGTTGTCCAGGGGCTCCCTCACTGCATTGCATTGATGAACTGTGGGGTGTCGTAAGCTTTTTTTCTACGAGAGAGGACGAGGCACAGACACACACGAGGAAAAATATTTTTGATTCAGATTTTATTTTGACAGTGACAGATGTATAATGTCAACTGATATCGTCTAATCTCGAGATATTGAGTGTGACATGATCAACAGCACATAATAACATTTTAGTTACTTTGATTTCATTCCCTTATTTAATCGCTTATGTGTTTGGAAACCAATTATTTATTATGACAAATTAATCCATATGATTTGATGAACCTGCTTACTGACTAAAACTTTTTACTTTGGTTTCAATAAAATGTTGTAGTCTCTCCCAGTGATGTCCCGATTTAAATGTGTTGACATGAGAAAATTCTTCAAGGCACTGAATTATTAACAAAAAGTACACTGTACTTCTCATATTAGCTTCTGGCAAATACAGTATTAATATGACTTGACAATGATAATATTACTGTAAACTTGTTCAGCACTGATTCAACCTTCATCTGGTCCATTACAAATGACGCTTGGTGGAAAACTAAGGCCTTTCAAAAAGAGCAAAGAGAAATCAGCAGAGATTAAATAGATACACCAGATTTTATTTCCACTCATCTGCTAACTCCCTAGCTGAGGCTGAGTTTATATTTAGAAGTGAATATGTGTGTGTGTTTATGTGTGAGGGAGAATATTTCAAACGTTAGCCCCCTGATTTTGTGATGTCGGCTTCAGTGCGGTGCATCTGTTGGGTTTTGGCTGCTGGGACACTGGCCCGGTCTGCTTGATTCTGCTCCAAGGTCCGGGGGCAGCCTGCTGGCACTGCCAGTTGGTGGCAAGCCTGGGTAGCCCTTTATAGTTTGAGGAACAAAAAAAAAAAAGAAAAGGAAAAAACAAGCAAGGACAGCTCCAAGAAGCATGGTCCCAGAACTGTTTACAAAACTGATAGGCCTCTTGTTTGTCCACCACGGGTCAGAGACGCAGGTGTACCCAGTCAGAGATTACTGGGCCACATCAAGGTATGTGCCTGAATGTGTGGTGTGCACATTTATGTAAAGAGTTGGTTGAAGAGGGGACCACAATGATGCGGACAAATATGGGTCCATGTTCCCTCCAATAAAGTGTTTATTGGTAACAGGTGAACAATAATCCAGAGAGATTCAATTTCAGGAGCATCAGCAGCTCTTACACTTCCAGCTCAGATCAATTACATTTGCTGGTATATAGATTCCAGTTGACACTGAGAGTGCTAGGAAGCTAAATCAAAAGTAATGTATTCCTGTCATCACCTTGAGCAGCAGATGATGAAGGAAGAGTGAGGACAGAAGAACAGTTGATATTTACAGCGTCAACTCCAACAACCAAGTCATGCTTTTGATGAACGTTGTCTTCCTTCATTATTCTCTGTTCATTTAAGCAATTTGCCCATAAAGCTATGGTCACATATTTATTGTAGAGATGGCAATAAATGTATCTTCTCCACTCCTTAATAAGCAAAGTTATGGAACGTGTTGATATATGAAAAGCTCTCCTTAAGCTTCATTTAATTCTCAAAGCCTTGTCTTTTCCTTTCTTCGAAGCCTGCTGGTATTAGGTTAATTCACTGCCCAAATCATTAGCTTTTAATCTTCCCCTTTTCTCATTAAGAAAAATCAAGGAACCAGAGATGAAAGTGACTTTGTGTGGCCTCAAACTGGTGTACTGTTAAAATGACTAATGGTGACATGTGAGACTGATCTGCACAAACATGATCCTCAGATGTCCGGAGCTGTATTTTTATGCACCTGCACACTTGCAATATGCATGTGATTCTGTTACACAGTTGTAGGGTGAGAAACAAGTTTGAGGAGTTGTGAACCAAGGTTATTTATTTAATACAAAAACTTCATTGTAATTCTAACTGCACATTTCATGGCAACATTCAGGATGTCTCAGTGACATGAACTATAATTTTTCTTTTTCCTTGTTGACATGAAGGCATTTTTAATCTGTCCTGCACTGCAGGATACAAGCACTATCCCCATGTTTCTAACTCTCTGCTGTACTGTTGGTAACTATAGCCATCTAGAGGAAAAATGATCACAGTGCAATTTCCATCAATGTGCTTCAGACCAATGGTCATTTACTAGTGACCCCTTTAAAGCTTACAAGTTATTTCATTTCTACAACTTGTTCTTGATCTGCTTCTTTCAGTTAAATCATTCAGTAATATAGAAGGAATAAAAACAGAAGCTAAAATATTTTGGTTGTTTCTTTTTTTTTTTTTTTTTTTTTCTGCTTTTTATGAATCTCAGAACTCTGTTTAGTCTCCTTTAGAACCAGGTAGACTTCAGGTTTATAAATCACTGGGTTGTAGTATAACTTCCAGTTTGGATACGGCTTTGGACTTGACTGATGCAGAAACACAAGTTCATATACTGCAAACGAGCCTGTTCCCACTAATGCCTGTTGTAAGAGGCACAATCAAACACAGGATGGTGGTAGAGCACTGCTGTTTCACTCATGAAGGACAAACGACTAATGAGGGAGCATGAGAAAGAGAAAGAGAGTGAAGTTGGGTTGCGTTTTTATGACACACAATCAATTGAGTGCTTCCCTTTAAACCAACATTAATTAAATTTATGGTGAATTGAGTTTGCGCTGGAATTGCATTTTCTTTACTGAAATCACTTTGAGTTGATTTACTCCATCTTTTCCACTTGGTTGCCCATAATTAAATCCAAATGACTCAGTCCTCATTACAGATGTCTCCCTGGAATTTAAACACTCATATTGGATTGCTGTTCATTTTCCCACACTCGTGCGCCTCTGTTTGTATTTGTGTATGTGCCTGCTGAAAAATGCAATCATATTACAGAGCATACATGTGGTTATATGGTGCATGTAGTGTGGTCTGTGTTCTTCTCCGTGCTGGTACTGTAGCTGAGCATGCTTTTACAGTGGGTCACTAATGTTCTCAGCCATATACAGCTTTTTGCTTTCTTGCCACAGTAGCTCAAACCTGAGTCACGCAATATATGTGGCTCATGCAGAGCTACTCTCTGGCTTTTATGGAGAGTTACGGGTCATCCTAATCCCTTAAATCCTAGTTTGTACCTCATCACATCCCACCCTTTGACTTGATGAATCATTCCCAAATTTTCTTTTTTTTTCCAGAGTATTTTATCTCGATCTCTTCAGTGTTTTCAAGAAGGAATACTCAACGAAGACCTTGCATTTCCCCATAAGATGATAAAAGAAGGCATGTGCATGCATACACACACATGCATGAGTTTCATGTAAAATTGCATGGTACAATATATAGGCACATACCTATAGTTAACTTTGACTTTATACATTAATCTCTCATCATCATTTCCAAACATGTTGACCTGCAAGCTCTACTTAAGCTCTGTGAATTTCCATTTGCCTGTGTATCCATGCCGCTCCGAACAATGACATGATCCTCAAGTGGCTTTATTTTAAATCCCCAGAAATCCGTAACAACCACCAGCATGAAAGTAAAGCAGGGTAACCCTCTCCAACAAGCCATTATTCTCTTTCGTCTAAACAAAAGTCTCTTGGCTTTCCAGCCAACGAGACTGAACTCATGGTCTTGTGGTTGGAGCTGAACAAAAATATTTACAGGGACTGTGCCGTGCTCCACGGTCCTGTGTAGTCACAACCATCTCTGCATGCATGTGTGTGTAGCTATAGGTGTCCACATGAGAATATATGTCTATGTCTTTGAGGTTTTTGCCCTGTGCCTAAAATTTCCTCTCCAGCAGTGCCTAAATCCATCAGATGATATTTTAGGGGACTACCTGGGGCCTACAGCACTGTGTGTGTGTGTGTGTGTGTGTGGTAGGGGGGAAAATTGTGCAGTCAAATTTAGAGCAAAACAGTGGAAAAAAGTAAGAAATTCACATCGCAAAGCCACCCATCTGTTTACACACATATTCAAAGACAACAACCACTGACAGCAGCAAACTAATACAGCTGTTGACAGCAGCCTCATACAAAAACAACTTTTCTACTATTAACTTTACAGAGTAATGATCCACTTCCTTCTTCTGTCTTTGTTACAAAATACGATTTCCCATCACAGCCAGTTTAAAGTATTAAAGCTGTATCCCCATGACACTTCCGTTCACAAGTGGTGTACACTGGACTCATTATTTCAGACAAAGGACAAAAATGTGTCTTTATTCAAGAAAAGATGTTTTGCATGTGTTGACCAAAGACATTTAAGGCATTTGATGTGTTCTGAAAAGGTTCATGGGTTCAACCCTGTCATATCAAAACTGTGATGTGTTAAATTATGATTAGGAATTAAATGTGAACATGGTTATATGTTTTTGGGACAATGACCAACATGGATTTTGGTGAATAAGGGTTCTTTGTGCTTCTTTGCGCAACGCACAGTTGGAACAGGTGCTCAAATTGGACTGAAGACTGAAGGACCCTTTCACTTTATTTTTTTTCCTAATGTCTTTGATAAAAATGTCTGCTGGCACTATTGGATACAAATTAGTCGAAGTGATCCAACAGTGAACGTTGCCAGACAATGCAACACAAAGAAATCGATAAGTTTACTTTGCATGTCACATGAACTATTTGGCTGTACAGCTAAATATAAGATAAATCCTGTCCACAGCCCAAAAAGTAACAACATTTCATATACTTCCTTTTCCCCTATGGTGAGGACTAGGTAAAGTTCTAAGGGGAAATAAAAAAAGAAAAAAGGTTGAACAATTGCTTACATGGCTTTTGGACTTTGATCGACCCCGTAGAGAATGGGATATGTAGAAATGTTAGACAAACAGGCCACCTGGTAAAATGAACATTAAATTGCAGGTGCTAGGAGAGCTGCTGTGTTAGAGCCAGTGTGATATACATGCTCTCATATTTTGAAGGTTTTAAAATGGAAACACTCAATCTTTCCATCACTTCTCAAAATTACATGAATGTGACAGTATCACCTCTTAGGACTGCTCCAGCCTGCTGTGGTAAATACGTCTTACCTCGTTCCGCTCTTAGCCAAATGTTCAATTTGGCGTGACCAAACAGAAAATTTTATATTATACTGCGAGTGTTTAAACAAAATGTATAGGAGAAATGATATTGGTGGTTTGTTAAACCCATCAAACAGAATTACCTGTTAGGTGACGCTAACCTCTCTGTATGTGTACTTTGCATGATATGTCCATTTGTGTAAGTGCGAAGACTGTTATTCTGCTAATCCAATATCCCACAGTTCCTGCATTTTTCTCTTCCACTTCTTGTGTGCTTTGCCAAGAAAAGATTGACAGCTGTGCCAACGTGGTTATGTCTGATGGTTTTTTGTGTGTGTGTGTGTGTGTGGCCTGAATTCAATAAGCATAGTGTGAAACATCTAATGACAGAGCTCTGCAATTAATATTTGTATGACTATAATCCTTAAGTGATGCATCTAAGGTCTCCTGGGGCTGTCCTGCTGCCACACGCACATCCATCACAGTTGCTGATAATAAGTTGTTTGCGTAATCAGACCTGGAGGCAGCAGACAGCTGACCACATCCCCATATGTGCGTTTTCTCTTTTTGTGGCTTCCTGTTTCTTCAGGCTTTTTCTCAGTACGTTTTATGTAAGATTGCAGAAAGTCTCTTTTGCCTGTCCAGTCCAAAGTTTCCTTTAAATTTGTCACTACTGTGAAGCCACTTCAGTAAAAAAGGGATTTTGTATTGTACCTATTATGTTTTGTTGCTCTGTGTGTCACGGATTCATGGTTCTGTGTGTGCCTCTGTGTGGGTATAGGGTGTATATATGAACAAAGCACAATGTGTGTGTTCTGGGCTACTAATGAAAATGTGTCCTTTACTGACGTGGCATTTGGAACAAGGAACATTTTGGAACAAGATGTTTAGCGGGTCAGATGTGTGTGTCATCAGTCAGGGACAGGGTGGAGATGGAGATTTATGGGGTGCTGAGACTGACACAAGCCATACTCATGTTGCTTATGTTCATTTAGACTTTGTGATAAAGAATAAGTATAAACACTTACAGCCAAGTACGTCCCAACACACACACACACACACACACACACACACACACAAATACACAGGCCAATACTTGCATACTGTGCGCGTATCTGTAAAAATATGCAATTACAGCTCTCACACAGCTATGTATGACCACACACGCAGAACTTTGTTTTTCCCCCAAACGCTTAGTGAAGCCATCTTTGCCATTTTCCTCTCTATAAAACTGTAACACATTCTAAATTAAAAAACAGGGCCAGGGAAGGTTGAAATTTATTTTGTATTTTATACATTTTTAAGCTGCATATGGACAATTAATTGTTCCCAGTCTGACCAGTTAGGATGCAGATTGTAACATCACTTTGTACTCTGTCCCGCGCCTGCAGACTTTGGGTTCCAGCATCTAAAGCCCAGGTGCTTTAACTGTTCAATGGCAGCATGTGTTCACCATGATGGGCTGCACTCTGGCTCGCCTGAGGCCTGGAGGTCTTGGTTAGCTCCAGATGTGGTCTTTAGGCCCGGATGATTAGGTAGGTAATGGAGGGCCAACTAGACTTGGCTAGTGCCTGGAGAGGGGGCCCCTTAGGCCGAAAGAGAGGACTGGGCAGGGTCACGCATCATACATATGTATATATGATTTAGATAGACCCGGCCGACATTTCTTTTTGATGATGCAATGGGTAGTTCTGCCATGCAAGTGAATTGGTCCTGTGGGTGTTCCAACTATGCGTTATGTGTCTGTAAAGTGCGCTGAGGTGTGTTTTATGGATTTTTTTTAAGCTACTTAAAACTTGGTAACCAAGGATTTAGTTAACTTCATTCCTAGCCTGTTGTCTGCTCTCATTCATATGTGTCCTACATGGAGAATAAACTAAAAACAGCTCACCCGAGTTTCAAAAGCTATAAATCTCATTAAGGTTTTCTTTCTCATCATTGCTGCGCTAAGATGAAGCTGACATTTTAAAATTATATGATATTCATGCAAGTTTAAAGTCGACTGGCATGAGAACTGGGACTGAGAAAATTGAGGAGATTAAGAGACCTAAAGTGAAAAGTAGGCCAAATTAAATCAAAGATTCTTTCAGATGAAACATTAGTATTTGGCAGAATCCTTTTCTACTGCAACTTCACAAAATGCACTTAATCCCTAAAAGACCAGAGACATTTTTATTTTCATCTACAGTCCTGAGTTTCATTTATCACTGGTTTATGTATTCAGTAAAAGCCAGAGTGCACATGTAGCCACATAGAAACAACTCACATGCTCTACTCCCACAAGCACACACAAATATAAGTGCACATACACACACACACACACACACACAAAAGAGCACATCAAGAAACTCAGTAAGAGTTATTGCTGGACTGTGTGATATGCAAACAGCGTAGCAGAGAGTTAGCAGGAGGGTCCACAGTATATTACAATAGTAATGGTATTCAGAGGGGACAAAGAAGGACTAAGCTTTACTTCATCCTTCAGTCATGTCGCTCATCAGTTTCTAATTGAGATTTAGTGACTCTGTTTGTGGATGTGTGTCCACAATGTGTTTGTGCGAAAGATCCAGTCTCAGTTTCAGGCCTTGATATTTTGACTCTGGACCAGAATTTTTCTACAGTTTTCATAATGAGCGATCACAAATACAGAAATGTGTGTTTGGGCCTATGTCTTCATCCTGCAGCACTAATTTCATCCTCAGTGTCTCTGAAGCTGCCCAAATGTCAATATCAGTGCCTCTGACTAGCATTGTGTTAATATTCATGAGTCTGTGTGCCCGCGTTGTAATTAGCTACTACCTGATGCTGACTCATAACCTGTTTTAGAACAACTACACGCTCTGGGTCGCTTTTTAATTTGCAGTGTTGGAACGTACACAAACGAGACTAAACATGCTTTACCTGTGTTTGTATGTGTGTCAGACTAAGACAGATTAGGAGTCAGAGACACTAGATGCAGTTTATTTCAGATCTACAAGTAGCTATTCTGTAAACAAACATGAGGAAATATGCAATTAAAATAATGAGCCCATGTGGTTCAGCACCAGCGGCCAGTGGGGACCATCTGCAGAACACTTGACACCACCAAACTGAATATTTGTGGTGGACACAAGCAAAATGTGGGTGTACGCATGCATGTGTTTATGTATATCTACAGATGTGTTTTTGTGCATGTTCGTGTGTGGCAGGGCTGGCCGAAGTTGAGATGTCAGCATGTGTTTGCACAGACTGTAATAATTCTGCCAGGCAGCTCTCCCATGGGGCAGTACAGTGACACACACGGATATATGTTACTGCCCCCACTACATTCAACACTCCCTCCCTCTAAGGACATTATTCCCCCTCTACGATTTACTCAGGTCAGTAGCACTGCCATGGCAACCAGCAGTGTTTTGGAGAGTGCTTGTTTAGGAAATGTGTGTCAAGGGACATATGAGCGACACGAGGCGTTCTCTTCTTTTACAGGAACCTAAGAGGGGAGGAAGTCAAATTGGGGGGGGTAAGGGAGAAGGGCAGTAAGTCCACAAGCAGTTGCACTTTCACATAGCACTTGACCTTTTATGTACGCCTGAAATGTTGGTGAAGTAGGACACACTCAGGTTACCAGCGAGTTAAGCCCCACATCATCGACAAATCGATCTGTGATCTGTGTAATCCAGTGGCTGCACAGGTTTGTTTTTTACTGCTTAGTGTTCCAAAGCACTAAAGCCTACAACTGAGTTCTGTTATTGTAATAAAAATCTTGTGTTTTTGAGGATAATCAGAAAATCAGCTCTGTGCCCTCTGACAGCAGAGAGGAGATCAACATTTTTCAATTCAAAACATCTATTGTTGGGAGTAGAGCAAGGACACGGATCTGCACTGTGCACTCTTGCATGCAATGGCTACAATGAAAAGCAGTATTTGTAGGTTCTCTAAATCTGTACAAGCTGGTCTGCCAGTCAGTCGTTGCACTATAGCCGTTGTTCCCTGTTAAAGGCCGGAGGGATTAAAGGCCAAGTTAAGATTAATTCACTAACTTCATTTGTTTCCTCCCATGAAACCCAAATCCGGATGGCACATCATCACAACAAACCAAGAGATGACCAGATAGTCAGTGAACAAACTAAATGATGTATCGCTGTCTTCTCTCTAACCTTCCTCTAAATTGTGTGACAGCCTCAGGGGTAGAGACCGCACGTATAAAACATGCTACCTCATTTCCTTAATTAAAACATTTATCACTATTTACTTTTCAAAGTTTATGTATCTTTCTTGGTCAAATGCTGTTGAGACAGGGACAATCCATCTTAAGTTTCTGAAAATTTTTTTGCTCACTATACTGTTAGGTTTAAAGTTTCAGCGCCGCCTTCTTTTGGGCTGGAGGAAGTTCACGGAAATTCACGTCCATAATAATGATGGTGTTGATGGTTTCATTTGCACATTTCTGCACTTCCCCGAATTGGATGAAAGAATGAGTCTCCTTTGAGATTCGTTCATGAAAGCTCTAATTTATATTACACCTCTGAGATCAATATTGTTCTGTTATGGCTACTGTTGCTAGCTTTGTTCACTCCCCTTCTGACGAACCTTTGAATAGTTGTGCGAAAGTGTAACTGTTGAAGCCCATTGAGCATTATGAGGTTGATATTGGAGACAAACAGTTAAAGGAGAATATTAAAGGGCTGTATCATGGAAAGTGGTGTTTTGCCAGCTGCATTGCTGAATCCAAGTGACAATGCTGGTCAGTCTGTGGTTTGTCTGACTGTAACCAATCTTTTTGAAGCAAAAGGAGCTGTTGCTGTTAGAAATGGAGAGGAATAAATTGAGCATAGAAAAAGAATGGCTAAAGCAGTCTTTGGAGAGGGAAAAATTGGTATCACAAGAGTACTGGTTGGATGTTATTAGGGCGGGTTAGATGTCATATAATACTGACACTGACTGTCTCCATTTTCTGATTTGTGAAGTGTTTCTGATATCAGAGGTTGGCCCAGAGTCTGATTGTTTAGTTATGTTGCAGTCATAGTTACAAAATATGTTTTGAAAGCTGACTTGGTAACATTTAAAGTGCTGGAGAAAGACTGACCATAAACTTAACCTGCATGTTGAATTTCATTAGCAAATTAAAAGACTTCAGTTCTTTGAAGTCCTTTGCTGAGATTAATCTTAATCTGTATTTTGCTGGTTTTGGTCATGTCTGTGATTCTTAAAATGATTGGTAAGTCAAAAAACAAGGCAAGTTGTACAGGTAGTAAATATGTTAAACCAGCTGCTTTCTATGCACCAGTTTAAAAAGTTCCTACAGTTTCTCAGAGAGATTAAAGTGAAAATTTTACAAAATACAAAAAAAGAAAAAGGTTTTGTTTACTCTCACATCTATGCTCCACTGTTCCCAGGATTCAGATACCGATGGTTGTGGGGACTGGATGGACCGGATCAGTCTTTCTAGCTTAATTTCTAAGAAATCCATCTAATAACTCAGTAACAGGAAAAATAAGAACTGGCATTAATATCTACAACTCTTCCCAAGTCTAGTTTACCTAATATTGATTGTCAATTAGAATTTATTTATTTCCCAGTATTACAACAGACTGTTTGATCTCCCTCTTTGTCACACAGTTTGTGCAAACTAAAAATAACTGAAATGAAAATGAAATACCTAATACCAACAAGCAAAATCCTCTCTTTTTAACATAAATGTAACCAGGTTTAACCAAACACTTAAGAATTTGCTCAAAAGGATTGTGACCAGAAGAGGGCAGTCATGTGCAGTATAAATAAACATTGCCTGGCACCTGCTTACCTCTTCATATAAAGTTTTTGTGTTTCATGCCGGGTTTTGAAGTGCCTGAATGTGTGAACAGATGTTGTGCATCACTGTATGATCAGGCTTCATACAGTGGGGTTTCCACAGCCACCAAATAATCTGAGGGAAGTGTATGGCCTTGGAAGTGAACTGGACCAGAAGTGACAATGTAAATCCTTCTATCATACACTTAGCAGATGCACAGCAGCATTCCCCCATGCAAAAGACCAGACTCAACTATTTTTGCTCATCTTTCCAGATGAAGCCTTTGGCTATGCTTGGTATGTGCGACTACTTGACACAGTGACAACAATGTCATTAGATTAGTAGTAGTTGGACACCTTGTCCAGTTGGAGGGAACACAAAGCTAATGCTAGCTACAACTCAACTTCAAAGGAAGAGTCAGCTTCGTGAGTTTGGAGCGATAAAACTGCACTTCAGTGTGAGAATGTTAATGATCAAGCCTGCACGCCTTTTGATGGAAGAATATATATAGAGAGAGAGCCAAGTGAGGGCGTGTGAAAGAGCCTAGCTGGGTGTATGAGTGTCTTTGGGATTTCACAATAAAGGCCCCATAAAACATTACTTGAACATAACACTTAACAAAGTAATAGATGACAGAACCTCGGAAATAAATTGCATGTTTGGAGCTTAATGAAGTATCAGTGGAGACAGAGCAGTACGGCTGCTCTGGCTGCTGGACAAGCTTGGAGGTTAATGCAGGTTTAGAGTCTGTGACCACAGATGCTCATGAATTGGCTGTGTGAAAGTGAGGCCTGCTAAACTGTGTGAGGGTCTGATTCACAGAGCCACTCAGGGGAAATTATAATTCAGATTGTTTTTGATGCTGCATCTACAATTTGGTCTAATGAAGAGATGTATAACGATAGAGAGAGAGCCAAAGAGAGAGAGAGGGAGAGAGAAAGAGCGGCATGGAAAGAATCACAGTGGATTTATGATGTCTGAGCCCTCCTGTGAGAAGGCCTTTCCTCTGACAGGCAAGGAAATACTTATCCAATCTGTCTCCCTGCTGACACCAATGCGTAACAGACACATACATTGCCCCCAAAACACACCCGGTGCCCCCCCCCCTTCACTTTCCCTATGTTGAGCTCCATCTGCCCTGTCTTTAAATCTGCTGGTAATGATGCAGCTCATTGAAAGTGGTGAGAGCAGCGGGGAAGACAGACTGAAAGGGGAGGAAAAAGAAGAGCGAAGGAGGGAGACAACCCGTCCCTAGAGCCTCCGCGATTCCTGTGCTATGGAAAATGTGCGCTTGTCATCTCTTCATCCTCCTCCAGAGAGCACAGTTTCCAGGAAGTGTAGGGGTTAAATATACATAGTTTGTCGCTGACCTCTCACCTCTGATGAGCCTAGCGTAGCTGCTAAGTGGTTCTCTGTGACTCCTCCACTCTCTGCCAGCCTCTCAGGGCCATTTTCAAACAGTAGCAGAAGGCATGATATATTTTATATGTCATACAGATTCAACAGTTGTGATGGGGAATGGTTAAATAGGCCAGCATGTCGTACCTAAGTGTAGTTTCCTTTCATTTAGGGTGTAAATACGTTTGTCTTCTTTAACACTGACATACATCCAGCCCTTTGTAGCTGAGACAGAGACATGCTAACTAACATCAGGCTTTGGTCCTGTTGCTGTACATGAACGCCTGCAGGCAGTGACCCTGGCTTGTTTACAGCTTTGTGTTGTGCGATTTTAAAAGCTGTGCCGCTGGGAACATAACCGCTGGCTTTAGTCTTGTTTTTTCCTCACCTCCCTCAGCTGACCCATTTATGACCCGTTTTTTTTTTGTTTTTTTTTTCCTCGTCATGCCCGATATTAGAAAAGTTTAATCATTGCTGGGAGACATACAAAGAGGATTAACATTCCTGGGTCTCCTACACTCAGACGTTACCCTTCTCCCTCCCGTCTCTCCTCTGTTTGGTCCCTTACCACCCTCACTTTCTTTCTTCCTTGCTTTTTTTGTACTTTTTGCTCGCTTTAATTCTTTCGCCTGTTACTTCAGTCTACAGTCCTTTTGTAATAGTCCCGTCAGCAATCAAATATCAATTGACTGCAGATGCGTCAGCTCTCATCTTATTTATTTTACTGTATTGTCTGTAAAAGTACTAGTCGACTGGTGTAATACTGCTACCAGAAAGTGGAAGTTGCAATGACAGCAATGGATATTTGAGGTTGCCCCTGTATTTCTCTTCTCCTTCCTTTGTTTGCATCTGAGCAGGATATGACCAAATTGTTTGTATTTGTGTTGAGCTGCAATTACAGCATTTTACCATGGAGGCCTCTTCTGCTCTGAGCCTGAAGGCTGAATATTGTGTGGTGTGTGGGCTCCTTGGTGCCATGTCCTTTGAAATGCATACAGGATGTTTCTGCTGTCTGGGAATACTGTATCAACAGATCATCTATATGCTGTCACCTATTGTACACAGTTCTCTCTGTATGGACACGAATAATGAGGTTGTATTTCACTTAGCAATGATTTAAAATAGAGATTAATGTGGTTAAACTGCACAGCTCTGCCTCACAAATCCTCTAAACATTTCCTCTATCTGTGTGTGATCTCATGTGAATACCTCATCTTTCTCTCTCTCTCTCACACACACACACATACACGCAGAGCACTCATTGCAGAAGTTCATGTTTTTTTATAACATCTGATAAGAAACAATAGTTAAACTCCAACCAGCTCTTATCAGGTGTATTGAATAAGAAGATGACTACCACACACTGTTTGGATGTAGCACCTACTCCCACCTAACGCACACTCTGACCGTTCAGCGGTGGAATTGGTGGATAAAAACATGCCAAGATAGAAACAGTATTGAAGGTTTCACATACTATTCACAGTCCACCACTATCAGGTGCATGTTTGACCCTTTGTAAGAAGAAAAATCACTGAATACCACTGTCGAGTTAAACACAATATGTAGGTTTAGTGTGTTGACAATAAAGTGAGATTGTGGCACCAATTTAGATACTGAAAAATTGTTACTGTTTCATATATATGTTTGCCATATGCAACCGTGTGTGCTAGATAGCTCTCTACTGCAGTCAAAAGACACAGGCCATTGTTTTTGGGACTCTGTTTTTCTGGATGAAGGCACTCTTGGCCCTCTTACAACATGTGCTCATTCTACAGTCAAGTCATGTTTTTAAGTTTGACACGCAAATTTCCGTTATTTTAAAGTTGAGCTTTTACCATTTGAGAGTGATTGCAAAAGTTAAAACTCATATCCCTGAAGTGACTTAGAGAATTTTATTCGTGCTTTTGTTTCATTTTGTCTTGACTACTGCAATTATCTTTATGTTAAATTGGACCAGGCTTCTATCCAGTGATTACAAATGGTTTGAAATGCAACTGCCTGGTTTTAACTGGCACAAAAGAGAGGGGCCACATTACCCCTGTGCTCTGTTCTCTCCAATCTCTTCCAGTGCAATATAGGATTGTTTTTAAAATTGTGCTGCATGCCTTTAAAGTCCCAAATGGAATGGCCCCAGCTTACCTGAGCGAGCTGCTAAATGCTCATACTCCAGTCTGCCAACCTGCTGCTGCTGGATGTCCCAAAATCAAGGCTTAACACCAGGGGAGACGGGGGATTTTTCAGTGGCAGCTCTTAAATTATCGAACAGTAAATCTGTCCCGACCCCCACACTTTAAATCGCTGTTGAAGACCCATCTTTTCTCCTCAGCTTTCCTTTCATAATGAGCATGTTTTTATCCCAATCAGATGGTGTTATTTATTTTATCGCATTATTCTTGTCTTGATTTTATTGTTTTTTTTATAACTCTTTTAGGTTATCTTGTTTTAGCACATTTTACCACTATCTTAGTGATGATATTTATTGTGGTATGTTAAATATTTTTTCTTTTATTGTGTAAAACACTGTGGCCAACCCTGGTTTTTTAAAATGTGCTGTTTAAATAAAGGCTGACTGACTGTCTACTGCAGTCAAAGAGCAGGCTAGTGTTTCCACAGTTTGTTTGATGTATGATGCTATCTACTGGATGTATAGTACCACCTCAGCACTGTCTCTGGATTGATGACTAGTCAGCCTGAGGCTACGCAGGAGCGACTCAGCTGGCCTTTGAAGTTTTTGGTTGGTGAAGTTAGCCATCATCGGTCACAGCCTTGTTTTTGCCTTCCTAGACCATGCTTTAAGAGTTTAAGGGTCTTCTGGCTTGTATCTGTGGAGGCAACTAATTTGGGTCCTAAATTAAGTATTTTTTATAAACAACACTGTTACAATTAAGTGCTGTACATGTAGTAAAGTATAAAGGAGAACAAGTTAAGCCAATATGACAGCATTGTTCCATGAGAAATTACATTATTGTTTTTTTTTTTTCATTTCTGTTGGTAGTCAGTGGAAGGCGCTGCCTCAGGCAACTGTTCAAGTGTCTGATATAATAAGAATTAAGATGTCACTGGCATGGCCGTGACATGTGGTTCACATAATTCCTAGGAGCTTCAAAACATTTCTGTGACCACCAGGGCCACATGGATAAGGCTAATGTCAACCACTCGCATCAACTCATTGGACAAATGGATGTTTCCCATGACCTGTTGAAGTTAGTCTATCTACATGTCATACAAAAGTACCCATGAGAAAACTGCTGAAACTGCTAGCCCCCAAAACTTTTCACATTTTTTTCCAAATATTGGTTTTTATTTATTTATGAATAAAAACTATCAAAATGTAACTAACCTTGTAGATCAGATAGGATACCTAAAATAGCTTTTCTGAGCCTCCAGTTGAAGCTTTTATTTTAGCAGACACCTTCATTGTCAGATTATTGGCCAAGCAAGTGTTAAATAGTGAAGTAGCTGTGTCATTAATGTTATCTTTTATGTGCTAAAGCCCATCCCACCACTATCTGACCCCTCTCTCTGCCTCAGCGTTGCAGCAGCTTTCATCAGTCATAGAGCTGTTCCTCTCAGCCTATCATCAGCTGTCATTAGTGCTCTAAGAGGCCCCTGCTCTTACTCAAACACACACACCCACTCTCACACACAAACACACACATACATATACACTCACACCAACACACAGGTGGCATAGCACAGGCTATTCTTCAAGGTTAGACCTTAATACTTCACCACATGAGAGATAATATTTCAGAGAACGACAGGCGATCACCCCCCCCCCACACACACACGTTTTTACTCTGGCAACTTCATAATTATCTGAAGCTCCATGGCACCAGCCTCATGTTTGTCTAGTGTTTGACCTTGTCTAGGAGAAGGAACCTTTACCCAGAAACTGTAACACACACCCTAATTGATTACTGTTTGTCATTGACCGTGACCGCTTATAACACACAAACACAAAGACATGTACAAATACCCCCCTCTGATACGGTATCTTCTCCAAAGGCATTGTTTTTTGACAGCCATACAATAAAGCCATCATTTTCTTGACTGACAGGGTGAGTTATTGCAACCATCCTGCCTCTGTCCCATTGAACACACACATCCGTCTCCAGTGTAGTTACTTTGACACAGACATGACCCAGTTTTTTGCCCAGAAGGCCCAACCAGACCTTCATCACTGCCGGCTTTTTTTTGTTTGTGGGGGGGGGGGGGGGTAAAGACACGTGCATCTCTTCCAGCACATTAGCAGACCCTGCATGAATACTTTTACTTTTTAATGTGTATAAGTAAGTATTTTTAGTCCAAGGAAAAAAAGGAACTTTCTTATAAACGTTTTGCTTGGCCTATAAAATATGAACGATTGACGTGCTGCAGAGGGAACAGAGGGAAATATATCTATAACTTTACGGTAAATAGAGTAAAAAAAATTGCTAGCTGCCAGAATCTGATTCATTTGACTCTGGCACTTTTGGGACCCCTGTCTTTGGCTGCTTTGAGTCTTACAGTCTCTGTTGTTGTTGTTGTTGTCAAAATGTGTTGGTGTTTACTTTAGCGGGGGGAGACCTGTAAAAGTCTATTCTTAGCCTTTGAAAAATTATATCAGGCAGCTGCCAAGATGCTGGCTGTTAACTGAATTACTGTATCATGTTAGCACTTGAAAGCAGACAAACACACACTGGCACATTCATAGCAAACCTGTATGTTTCATGTGTAGCCATGAGTTTAATTACAAGCAAATAAGTGCATGTACGTTTATGTGCCTGTAATTAAACTGCAGGTATGTTCATGTATATGTGCAAACTCTTGTCTATATCTGTCCAATGTGCGGATGAGCCAGTAAAGCAGTTTGAGCGTTGTGTGATGAGTTTGGCATACGAAGCTGTTGATTTGTTGACTTGTCCCTCTACATCAACAGAGCTGCTAGCAGTGGGTCTGCAGTCAGGGAAATGGCAGAAAGAGAGAGCGAGATGAGGTGAGCTGATTCAAGAAGCACAAGCGAACAGCTGAAATTGACTGGTTATATTCAACCAACACAAAGCCAAAAATATTGAATTTGTAATGGTATGAATAGCTTATCATATTGTTTTCTGATCAAACAAGGATAAGGACCAAGTTTATTTCTTAACGTAATGCAAAACCCTCTGGTGGTGAGAAATATTAACACAACATATCAGTCATATTGTCTGCGGATATAATGCTTTGTGTACAAATGTTTGTCAAGATAGAGATTCATCTCATTGAATGTTAAGACGTTTTCTAAAATACACTTGCAGGGTTTATACAGCAAAACCACAGGAATCACAGTGAAACTGGCATTGAAGTATCAGGTCACAGCATTTGAATATTTGGACAGTGAGTGTTAGAATGGATCAAGACCTGACACAAAATGCCTTCCAGGCACTGGGGTGTTCCCCTGGGTTGTGCGAATGACACATCCTGGAAGGACAGCTCATCCAAAGCTTGGGGTGGTGAGAAAACAGAGACTTGCTGGTCAGTGGGCCGTGGTCAGAGTGACTAATGGTAGGTGGATGTATGGGGCTAGCTGATTAATATGTATTAGGTGGGGGATTCACTTCCAGGAAGAGAATCTACTGGACAAGAGAGGGGATGACTGCGGTTTTTGCACTGAGAACAGAATAATACAGTCCTCTCTCATTTGCTGCACACATTCATAGCTCAAGAATCTCCCATTTGTTTCTGCTGGCCATGTCTATTAAAGCAAGTGTGAGAATGGTGCCATTCAGATGTATCTACAGCTTTCCACTCCACAAATGCTGAGCTGAATGCTGTTTTCTCGTGCTGAATGCAACCACTCTGTGTTCCCGCAAATGAGTGTGTATGTGTGTGCTGTCGGCCAGTGATGGCTCTGTCTTTATGAACCAGTGATGACAGGCAGAGACAGAGGTTGTGTAGTATGTAATAAAGGGGCCGAGGGAACTTTTTCAGATAGTCAAAGGTCAAAACTACCAAAGGTTTGATCATCACTCACTCACTTCAACTGCACTGACCAGATGCTGACTGACAGTGTTGTTATTCATGCATGTAGGCTCCAGTTGGGAGAAACCTGGGTCGCCCATATGGGTCATATATGGAGCCCATCAAGGGCCCATCATTAACCCATTTGGGATAACACATGTGGGGCCTCCATGGAAACTGAGGACAAAATTAGCTGGGCCCCACACATCAGCCCAAGTGCGCCCCATTTGGGCCCCACATGGGTGTGCTGGCTGGGTCTGTAATCAACTTACACCAGTTGACATAAGCAATATCAGAATAGGATTGTTCATGCACACTTCAGTATACAACCCTCCTTCCTCCTTTTGCTTCTTCAGGCTCTCACTTGCTGCTAAGTTTTTACTGTGAGGCATCTGCTAACCTGAATGCACCAAACATCAAAGTCTGCCAATTACTGCAGATTTGAATACCAGCCCAAAGCACCCAAGCTGGATTTTTGCATCTTAAATGTGTTTTTCTCCAATGACTCTGTGTAAAATGTGGCATAGGAAAGAAAAGCAGCCTCCAGGGAACTGCCTTTTAATGGACAACAAGCTACAAAATGCTTGCTGACAATTTATTCTTATCTTAATCCTCCATGAAGGTGCAGCACCATGCCCAAGGAAGAGGGTGTTAATTATATTGATGCAAGGCAATTTAAGTGTCCCATGACTTGTTATTGCATGACTTATTGCAACTTGTTGAGGCTAACTCTTTGAGGATTCGAGCCACTGTCAGACTGCAGTCTTCCAACATTGGCTCTGTCATGTATCTGCACACATACAACCACTGCAGACATTTATTGACCATCCACTGTGTGCGCACATACCAACACAGCAACTTGTGGCCTGGGGCCTTCCTACACTGGCCCTGCACTGTGTGTGCCATGTGCCTGAGCCAAGTGCTCAAACAGTCCATGCAGTTGATGCAGGTGAGAACGCCAAGTGTCACTATAAATTATGAAATTGTAAAGATAAACAGAACAACCTTCCAAGCTTGATACACGGCTTTTCATTAAATGCTGGAACACTGTGGGAGTGT
Organism: Remorina albescens; assembly: GCA_034769265.1. Lineage (NCBI taxonomy): Eukaryota > Metazoa > Chordata > Actinopteri > Carangiformes > Echeneidae > Remorina > Remorina albescens. The sequence goes on along the minus strand of CM068491.1, from coordinate 9,034,206 downwards.
TCCTTAAATGGCGTCAGCATGTACAAAAACTGACCCAATCGGATAACAAATTCAGATATTTCCAGCGCACACTTAGACAACAGTAAGCACAAGCAGCAGCAGTGAGGAGACACAGTGCAGACACAGAGTGCACGGTCAGAGCATGACCGCGCCTTAAGGTTTCAAACAGACAAACCCACCACTCCCTCCAAGTTCCCTCCCCACCAAGCTTCTCCCAAAGTGATTATCAGTCTTCAGAATTCTCTGAGCCTTTTAAAGATCAAACGCACAACCTCAAACCGTCCATACGTTCCTTTAACATCAGCTATTTGATTAGCGACAATTGAGCTTAAGTCCGTTGGTCTTTCATCTGGTTGCTGGACCTCAAAATTTACCCAGGATCAGATGCACAACCTCAAAACATTGGAGCAGAGTTCTCACACTCAGAGCCAGTTGTAAGAAGTCATTTGATCTTTAAATGTTTACACTCAGTGTTGAACAGAAATTTAAAAAATTTTGAACACTTGAGAATGTTCCTCTAAAATCACTGGCAATTTGCCCAGATAAGCTTTTATTCCCTTACGTAGACCAAGAGATGTAAAAAGTAAATATAGGCAGCTTATAGCTTGTATATACATTTTAAAATATTGTTTTTGTGGAATGTGAGAGACACACAGGAAAAATACCTTTGCCTACAAAATGGTGGGCCATTATATTTCACCGGCAGCCATACAAGATGCCATGCCATTGAAAATAGCATTGTCAATCAGCATGAGCATAATTTAATGAGCTGTATTACCAGTTTAAATGAATGTTTGGACAGAGGAGACTACATATGTAGAGATCACTGTTCATCCTGTTGATCGTTTTCTTTTCTTTTAAGTCCTTTTTTGTGTAGAATGTGTGTATGCACCCTAGCAGGGGTGCCATAGCCTTCCCAAACCAACATCTCCATATTTGAAATACAAGCTCCAGCTCTAGAAGTCAGCATACTAACTGACTGATGTTTGGTAATAACATGTTTGTTTTCTCTGTCTTTGCTAAAGTTCTTCAGGAACTTCAGGAACTTCTCTTGCACGTCTTTCATCCCTGAACTCCAATGTCTGAAACTGTGATACAGATGCTGACACAGTGTTGAATAGATAAAGAGACAACAGCTAAGAGGTTAGATGAGACAAAATGTGTGTGACAGAGAGAGAAAAGCTCCCAAAAATCTGGGCAGAGGCAATTGTACCAAGAGCCCTGTGAGCCATCCATTTACTCATCTGCTTCATCTCTCTCATTCTGATTATGTCTACAGAGGTTTAGAGCACAGAAGAGTTATTTTCATTACTGACACATCTGTGACGTTTTTAATAAATTCTTGTCCAATGATTCTTATATTGTCCAAATAACAGCTAGCAAGACTTCCAGGCCCTAAGATAGCAAGGTAACACATTATTAGGAAATATTAACTTGGAGTCTGTATTGTCATGCATTTAAACAAATGTAATCAATCAGGAAAATATTTGTTATATTAACCACCAATGAAAACACAGTAAGTGGTTCCAGCCCTGTACACACTCACCTGCAGGAACATGCATGTCAAGCAGATCGACAGAAGCTGAGATGCTTGTGCTGTACTTTGAGATGCCTTAAATGTCTCTGTGGTTGACACCCCAAGGAGTGCCAAGACATCAACCTAAACCACTCAACCCTCATATCGCACAGTGTACAACAACACAACTCCCCTGATGAAACATTTTCCATTCAAACTTGCCTTCTCCTCTTGCCCAAGTGCTCTGTTATGCCAAACATGTGCTGCTCTTTTGAAATATTGGATCATTAATGTCCATAAACACTTCCAATACCGAAGAGTGATTCTGTGAAGCTGGCTCATTGGTGCTGCATTTGGTGGGGCTATTGTTTTAGGCAGTGGTGAAAGTACAGACCAATTTTGGGCAAGTAGTGTGCTCATGGAAAGGATTCAGATGATTAAGCGTTGATTCACACTAAGGACAAATACCAGCAGGGAGCATTTAAGGACTTTAGTTATAGCAAATGAGTGTCATTATTTACACATTAATGAAAACAGTTTTTAATATTTTTAATGCTGTCTAATGTAATTTGGTTTGTCATTTGCGTTTTAAAAATTCTAAACAGGCTTTGTTGTTATCCTTCATCATCAATAAAGATGGGGGCTTTATTTGTACAAAATCATTAAAATATCATTTCCCTTGTTTCAGTTTCTGTGCAAAACAATATTATTTCTCAAATGATGTTGTAACATTGTTCGTTGAATGCTGTAGCTGTTAGTGCTGATTAAAAAAAAAAAAGTATCCGAAAAATGTGTTTAGTCATCTTGGTTGTCTGTGCTGTGATAGGAAATGTGATGGGAAGGATCAGACATGGTAAGAAAGTAAAGTTTTAGACAGCAATTTCTCAAAGTGCTCTAATCAAAAGAATAAAATCAAATAATTGAATGGAAAATACAACAGCAAAGAGAAAACACCAGATACAATCTACACTGCAACAAAAGTGCCAAATGCTACTAAAATCCATCTGTCTGAACAGAAGAGAATTTAGTTAGTTTTTAAAAGAGTCAACACAACCAAAACATCTCAGGAGGTTATTTCAGAGCACAGGAGCTGTTAATTGGAATTTGTGATCACCCCATGTGGTTCATGTTGGTGGTGAACTTCACAGACTTGGGGTGGAGGAGATATTTTGGTATGTGGATTAAGGTCTTCTGTTATGTAATGTGTCGGCCAGCCCATGTAAATCACTAAAAGTGAGGATGAATGAAGAAATGAGGGAGACTTTATTGTTTTAGGAGATGTGAGTAAAGTATGAACCAAAATCAGAGCAAGGACTGAAGAAAAAGTTTGGAGGAGTGAAAAAGTCTAAAAAGGTGCAGTGGATTGAAAGTTTGAGCAGAAGGTGAAAACAGGCTTAACTACAGCTTTAAGATTGGTTAAATAGTACCCAACATGGCTGATTAAGATGAAGACATTTAAAAATCCATCTTTCCTCCACAACTGTTGTGTAGCTCTGAAATGATTAGTCGATCAACTGATTGAAGGTGATCAAGAGTTATTCATCATTCCCACATAGGATGGTTCCACCCTCCTACATGTGTGGATTACTGAATTTTTCTGTTAGGAAACTCTAAAGAGAAGATCATTGGGTCTATGTTGGTCAAAAAAAGAAGTAATAGAATGTCTCGGTAAATTGGCATGGGCATTTTTGCAAAATGTTGACTGTAATATATAATTAACTCAGTGGAAAAAAATCGAATAATCCTGCACGGGGCCCTATAGAGTTCTTTCTTTTTTAACAAGTTGTCTTCCAGTTCATCCTGTTCATTCCTCCTTTAGCTAAAACCTTACATTTCTGACAGCACGCATTTAGTTTAGTCTTGGACTACAGCACACAACATAAGACACACCCCCAAGTTGGCCTGACCAGATCCAAAGAATTTGCCTGTTGTTCCTGAGTTGTTAGGACAGCAGTCTTTTGCTTTCAACCATTTATCACTATGTGATTACCTACAGTGCACCACTGTATCAACCCTGCCTTAACCAACAGTTTCCTCTAATTAAAGATATGTCTTATGTAAGACTTTAAAGAGTTGGTCCGTGTATATTTTAGGACGTTATTGTGTTCAGCCTTCTAGCACACTTGATAGTAGATCTTGTGTAGGAGCAAGGACTGTTTCCATCAAACAATAGCGGGATGCCACCCAAACACAGAGCCCTAGAGCCAAACTGATTATCCTGGTCTATTTGAAAAGAGACTGACAAGTAGGAGATGGGAGATCATGTCAATTAATGGCCACAGTCCCACCTGACCGGACCGCCTTGTCTCTCAGGGTATGAGGGGTTCAGAGTTCATGACCTGCCTAAACATAGAGGCTACTAACCCCCATCCACTGAGGAGAGCTTTGACACAGTGCTCAGTTTTATCAGCCAATATGCCTACACACAGAAACACACACATCGACACACTTTCACCTCCCTCTGACCTTTCGCTCATCCCTGCCTGACCTTGACCTCTGCTGTTGTGTGTGTAACAAAAAGAGAGAGGCGGGGCAGTGTGTGTGTGTGTGTGTGTGTGTGTACGTTGGGAGGGGGGAGGGGGGGTCTCAGGGGAAACTGATTTATTTATTGGTTGATGCTTGTCTTTCCAAATGGGTGTAAATCTACACACCAGCTGAGTTTTAGTGAATGCATGTGGGTGTGTGAAGAGTAAGGACTTTTATTTCTGCACGTGTTATATTATGTGCCAGTATTTGTTTTGTCTGAGCCTTTGCATCCTGGCAGTCTTCTGTCCAAATTCATCCGGATGCGTTTTTGGCTGCATTTATGTGTATATTCCCTTTGATACTTGTATGTGTCGGAGTGTCGGTGCGTGGGCGTGTGTTTGTGTATGTGTGTATGCTCTCCATGCGGCTGTAAATCTCAACACTGACATGTTGGTTCAGTAGGGAAACAGCAGGTTTGGGACACACTGATGGCCTTCACAGATGGCTTGAGGACCCTGTGCATGGGAGGCCTTCTACTCCACCTATTAATTTATTCATTTTCCACTGCAGAGGAGACACGGGGGCCAATGTGATGTTTCCGAGAGCCAAGGTCCCCTGAGAGCAGCTCGGGTGTTTTCTTATCCAGTCTCTTCTCCCCCCTCAATCTTCGTGCCTGTGTGTGTGTTCTGTGGACCTAATCCCATCACCTCAGTGCAACGGGCTGGCTGACAGGCCTTTTGAATGTCATTGTCACACTATCATTGTGTCACAGAGTCGATGCTGGACACAGAGTAGCGCTAAAGAGAGGAAAGCCCGTTTTGACTGACAGCTATTACTCTGTTCACACTATGGTATTTAGTTTCACGAGAGCGCTAAATGCAACTAAGAGGTATAAGGAGAGGTTGCACTTCAGCTGCTCAGATCAATCAGATTCACATTTGAGCTGTAACTTTCTCTGAAAAAGCAAGTCTGGATTAATAAATATTGTTGTCCATTTTGTATAAATGTTATCGGTTTGGCATTTTTATGAGCTTCTGGAAAAAGGCCTGCTTCAATCCGAATATGTAACACAATTGACATTGTGCTGCTGGTTTGTGATGTCTCTGCTGACTCACATGGGTAGAAAGCTAACTTGTGGGTCGACAGATTTGTTGTTGTAAAGTTGTAAAGCTTCCTTTTTCGAAGCGCTGGTGTTGTGATCATCTGCAGAGGAGGGCTTCGCTTGTTACTGTCGTCAATTTTTGTTGCAAGCAACGTTATGATACTTGCTCAGTTTACTGAAAGGTCAAGAGGGCATGCCATAGGTCAACCTGAGTTAAGTTTTAGAGCGCTCTCTGCTGGATCTGAAGGCAAACTACTTCAATTAGTTAGTTACATAACAGATAATTTAGGACTTGAACCGCTCATTTCAGTTTAAATATTTTAATTTAAACATTTACGTTCATGAAGATGCACAAATTTCAGATAAAAGCTGACAGGTTTCATTCGTATCCACTTCTGCAAGTGAATTCAGACATATGTTGAAACAGTATGATGTATCAGATTTTTGTCAGTCAAGTACTTTGAGTGGTTCATTGAAGTTGTTTTTTCCTCTGTGATACAGTAATAGGTGATGGTGTGACAATGATTTGAGTTGTATTCATGGTCAGATTAATGTGATAAGAAGAAAGCGATCTTGGTAATCACCTGCTCTCAATCCATGTGTGTGTCCATAATTAGAACTACTACAAATACTCAGCCAAGCTCCCTGCATTTCTTGGTTTGTTTTGATTGGAGCGGTCACAGACTGTAAACAGAGCATTCGATGTGCATGAGACCAAAGCTACAAGTTTAAAGAAGCTGAATCCTGACCTGCAAAATGCACCAAAACAGGAGGCACAGACTTTAAGTCATTCATCATTTGGGTTTCAATAGAAATGAATGGGGAGCAGCAAATATTCACGCAAAATAAGCATAACATGATCATATCATTTAACAAAAAATAAATGTATAAATTAAATTAAATTAGTGTGAATGCGTGCCACAGATGATCCTATTAGCTCTGAAAAGCAGTGATTCAGTATTTCACTTAATGTTGCATTGGTTTAGACTTTGCCTTTGGGAAATACTCCAGCTTGATCATTCATATTCATCACCGCTGAAAAAATCACTCAGCTAACTGAAAATAGTTTTTTAGTCCAAACAACTCTGAATGTAAATGTGAACAGTATTTTGGAAAGCTGCCTTTCACTGTGATTAGCACATAAAGAAAGCTTCTTTGACTTTATGATAGAGAGACAATGCTGCCCAAGCTTACTTATGCTTGTTTTGAGGGCGTCTACACAGACACACACAAAAAATGCAACATCTTTAATGCATTTTATTGAGCATGGAAGTCCAAGGCTAAGAGCCAGTACAGTTGTTCTGTCCATGTGCTGCTGTTTCCACCCTGTCTCGCTCTCATTTTTTAAATTAATGTTCAGCTCTAGGCATCCCTGCTTCCTGCAGACAGGTGGTCTAGAGGTTCAAACTAGAAGGATGTTGGCTTATGCTCTAATGCTGCTTTAATGGTACCTTGTGTGGTGAGGAGAAAGAGTGGCATGCTGCAGCTAATAGAAATTCTTCTGACCCCAGGTTGTTATATAATGGTCTCTTTCTGTTGAGGTAGACTAGTCAAATCCGATTATTGTATGAGCATTTGTGTGTGTACACGGGGCACTGGTGTGCATGTGTGCGCCCATGGTTTTAGTTAAAAGAAGTTCAAAATAGAATTCAGTGATTATTCCAACTGATAAAATAACATTATATAGAAAGTAGTACAATGCTGTTTCAAATCTTTCTAATCTTCCCATAAATGAACTTGTAACAGTTTCAGTTAGTCATTACCTAATACCTTGTCCAAGGAAAATTAAGTTTTGAAGAAAAACAGTAAATGTCCGTTGCCCAGAAGAAGGGTTCCTTCCAAAGTCAGTCTTCAAAAAATGAAAAAGCTCTTTTCATGCATCCTAGAGTGAACAACAAAATCAAATTTTCTATATTGGATCAGTGTATATTTGTTTTTCTATTGGCTATAACTAAGAAATCAAATAAAACCACAACATTAAAGAGATTTGAGATAACTAAAAAATATCAGTATTCATTTCCCAATGAACTTTATCACACAAGAGAAAAGCAGCTGTAAGTCAATCGCACCCTTTTTTTTTAAGACATTATGGGAACAAGTGGGTGGATGAAGGAAAATATGAAAAAGCTAATTGTACCACTAAGACCAAGAATGTACAGCATATGATAATGCATAACTTATGACTTATTTCAAGCATTTGAGTGATAGGTGTGTGTGAGAGAGAGAGAAAGCATGCATCAGCCAGACAGACTGCCTCTATTCAGCTGTGAAAAAGGTGCTGCTTATCAGCTCACTGGAATAAAAACAGACAATGTGGCCATTCTTCCACTCTGTGTGTGTGTGTGTGTGTGTGTGTTTCGGGGGGGGAGGGGCGGGTCTATGACCAGTCAGAGTTATAGCACATGTATGTTTGATGGAACTGATATTTGTTTGAAGAGACGTCTCATTGGAAGAAAGTGTGTCACTGGTCCCTCATCAGGCCCTTATTAACTACATGAAGTGACCTTTGTGGGGGTGCTGATGGGTGCCTGTGGGGCCCAGCCAAGTTTCTCCCCCACCTTCACTTTTTTTCTTCTTCAGTTCACCAATTTGCCACATCATGATTTATGAAAGCTGCTCGTCATTCCCCTCTCAGCTGGATGTGGTCTGCTGCATGAAAGCTGTTTCAGCTTCACTCCAACAAATCCCTCTTCACTTCAGTGGAATTTGAATATCGTCCTTAGTGTTTATACTCGTACAGTATAAGTTTTGAAGTTTTCAATAAAGGCTTGTTTGTACTTGTTATCCTTGTCCTCTCCTGTTTCAGTCATTCTGTGGTCTCCACACAGAGTGTGCCCTATCTCCACAATCAATTTGAAATTGGTCATCACTTTACTGGCAATCACGTTTCAAACAGTGTCCAAAAGTCTTCACATTCTGGGAAATATGGGTGGAAGACAATAAACATTGTACAGTGTTACAGTCGATCATTCTTGCATTATGGAGAGCGAAGTTGCCAGATCTTTTTATTTAAGGGAATCAGTTGTGTGTAAGTTTTGATTAAGCTCTGGGCAGTTTTGATGAAGGTGGTATTTTACATTGCAGCCGACTGTCTGTCAGCCTCGCCCCTTTTTTCAATTGTAGCCCAGAATCTGTGTAAAGTTTAGGGAGCAACATGGATCTGGAAGAGTTTGGCATTGTACGGAGTACAGTTGAGGTTTCACTTCTTTCCTTTGGAAGGCAACATGGAGATGCATGGCAGGCACTGCACATTTTCACAATCCTTTGGGTTTGAAGAAAAACCTAGTTTAGTTTTGGGTCTGTGAAATACTTTGCTCAACTTAATTTTCCACTTAAAGATAAGTAATAAATCATTTTCCAGATTAAATTAAATCTAATCCAGATCAATATAAAAACAGTCATGAGAATCACAATGCTGGACATTTGTTGGAAATGATTTGGTCTGAGAAAAAGACAAATCACTTCTTCTTTTGGATCACTTCTGTTTTTAAATGGAAAATAAACCTTTTCTGAAGAATCAAATGATGGATTTTGTATGTACTACATTTTTTCTTAACCAAACTTTGTCCAGGTGATCCAGCCAGAAAATATGGTTTTCTTTACGGATGAAGATGAAATGAGATGATTAAAAAAAAAAAAGAAAAAAAAAAGGCACATTTCAACGAGACTTCTTTATAAAAATTTCAAATATATTTTATTCATTTACTTTTTTGTAAAACAAGGATGTATTTCAGTAACAGAGCTACTTACAGGTTAACTGATTAGAAAATATTGTCATAGTTAAAATCTCATCTTTTTTTGCTACGGCAACGGTGAATTCAGGTGCTATGTCTGTACGTGTGATTTCTGCTTTCATACCATAGAAGTTTAACTGAAGCAAATTTAAAAATGCAAGTACAAAAAAAACATTTGAAAAGTGATAGTGGAAAAACAGCCAGAGACTTATCAACCCAACATTGTTGGTTCTGTCCAGAGTCTCTTTCTCTCTTTCTTTCTCTTTAATTCTCTGTTTGTTTTTGGGAAGACGTCTTCTCTGCCTTTAACCTCCTTCTCTCTCCAATTCAAAAAGAAAAGAGTATTCAAGTTTCCCTCTTTCAGGCCACAAAAACAGTGCTGTACAAAGTCAGTGGAAGCATCATCCAGTCTGCCGGTCTCGTTCCATCTTCTCTCCCAGCAGGGATAAAGAAAAAAGCCCAGTATTCTAATAATCTAGTTTTCATCTGAATTACCTACTTTTTTTTACATTATTAAAACATACAGTTAAGTAGATCATCTACATTTCTCTGCTTTGATGTTGTTCCTGGGAGCTCTGTGCCAGCATGTACACTGGCCCATTGCACAGCCCACATGCACTGTAGTGTATCATTTCTGTCTGCTCTTCTTACACTGAAACAAACCCTGAATTCCAACTCAGCTCTCTTCCCAATCTGCCTGTGTTTAGTCATCACATTATCAAACATGTTTTCCCTCCAACAGTTGCCTCAAATCCTCGGGCTCCAAATTCTTTATGCTACTGTTTTATTGTTAAAGTTGCTGTAAGATATCATGCATGTCATTGCTTCTACTATATAAAAAGATGAAAAAAATTGTCATGGAAAAATTCACTGAAATCACAGGGGGAAGATGAAAATGTCTTTTTTTTCTGAATTGTTACAAATCTGCAGTTTCTTTGGGACTTCTAATATTCAGAGGGAGGTGCTGAATGTGCAGATCTTTGCCTCTCCAACATTAATAAATCAGATTACGAACACCCCCCTTCACTGCCCGATTCATGATAAAGCTGAGAAAATAAAAGCTTGACCACCCTACAAGCCATTGTAGGACTATGGTGTGGAAGATGTTGCTGGGACCTGGGGTTCAGGGATGCATTAGTGGGAGGAGAATTAGGTGCTATGTGAAATAGGGGGGAGTGTGGACAGCGAGTCACGTCACTGGAAGACGGTGTGATAAGTGGGACACTGATGGGACTTCATGTACTTGATGGCGAACTTGAGCTCCTTGCTCTTCTTATCCCATTTGTGAATGGACATGAGCAGCAGCTGCTGGTCCACTTTGCGGCCCATGATGAGGAAGTTGGAGCCCAGGCTGTCCAGCTGGGAGCATGGGCAGTTGGCACCATTCTTGATGTACAGGGTCAGTTTCTTTAGGTCCTTCTTCCTCAGCACACCCTGCTTCAATACTTTCTTTTTCTTTTGTGCGGCAATCAGCTTACGGTCACCTTTCTCTTTCTTCACCTCCTTAATTTTCATCTTGAGAGCTGAAGAAGAAGAGGGAAGAGATATTTTAACTCTTTTATTCTCCGTTAAACATAAATATATGTATAAATGTAACAGTTTGCCCTCTACTTTGAGCTGTTAAGACCTTACTTCATTCTGCTGGAACATGAATGATTTCTGTGGTTGCCAAAGAAGAAGCCATTTTACACCTCTCCCGGGTATTATTATTTGACCTCTCCCACAGCGTACAGAAATGGCATCCTGTGTGTATGTTTGTGTCTGATTTGGGGGGGAAACGCATTAACGACACCGAGATGTTTTTGGAATTACAACAAAAGTTAGTTTTAAGTCAATTTTAAATTTAACTTTAGTGTTTTCTTTGTGAGGGAAGTCTTTTCTCAGGTCAAAATTTACAACAGCACTACTTACTTTTGTGCAAACAGTTGTATATCTTCAACGTGCAAAACAGATAAACTCTGTATAACCCCCGTTTTCTGTATAGGTGGAGTTTGGTTACAGCAAACTCAGGTCGATTAACCTAATAAACTACTGAATTGTATCTCCTGTTGGAATTCATGTTTATTAGTTCATATTTTTTAATTTACAAGATTAAAATGAAACTGTTAGGCCTTTGAGAGTGGAGTGCTCTGGGTGAACATTTTGACGAGTGAAATCAATCATAGGCAGGGAAAAGGGGCCGGGTCGCTTTGAAGCATTGCTATGTACCCAAGTCTGTTGGAAGATTGCCATTTCACTTCTGGTCTGCTTGTCTACAGTTACATAAACACCCCTGGGTGCATATACATGAGCAGTGATAGCATGTTCAAGGAGGAATGTGTGTGTTGAAATGACTTTCATCCACATCCTTATTCACATCCAGCTCCTTCACTGAGGGCGTGTTTATGTGCTGAATTTGCGTGCCGATGTACCTCGGCACATGTTTACTTCTGTGAATGAATGCATTCATGCATGCATGTCTTCAGCAAAGATAGGAAGGATAAAATCATTTCCCTCCTTACTTCACTTTGAGTGCCCATCCATATTTTGGTATATTGAGTCATAAGTGATCCATTGGGGCCCACTGCAGCCTGGCCAATATCTTGTGACACGCTGTGCCCACGTCATTATACAAAATCACTTTTTTAAGCTAAACCAAGCAGTCTCCTCTGCTGTAGCGACAGGGGGAGGCTGTGTGGCCCAGTACCTCACCCCAGCCACTATTTTTACCCTTTTGCCCTGACGCTTCCTGGTGGCCTGAGAGTCGTTTTGGTCCGTGCCATGAGCAGTCAATTAGGCCAGTGATAATATAACGAGTAGGAGTGAGTTGAAGGACCTCTTGCATCACCTCACCTCTGTATTTCAGCTGCCTGAACTCCTGCTGCTCGCTGTGTATGTCCGTCCTGTTGCTACTGTAATACTGCTACTGCCAGCACTAGCTTTCTACATTGAGTTTGGCTTTGGTGAAACCATCAAATATATATATATATATATATATATATATATATATAATATTTATTATCTTGGTCAGAGCAAGAGGAAACATCTGCCCTTCATGCTATATTCTGCTAACTTATTTATTTATGATAGTCTACGATGGAGCCTATTATGGAGTTTCTGCTGACTATGTAGTACGCACTTCTTCTTTAATGCAATTGCTAAAAATTAATTGAGTTTTTTTCATAATAATTTTTTTAATCTTGTTTCTCTGCCAGAAATTTTTAGATCCAGTATTATGTTACTTTACCTCCCAGATGGACATAGTGGGCAAATTTATAACAAGTAAAGTCATAACATAAGAGGTTCGATGGTTTGTAAAACGGTAACCTGGATGGAGTCAAATTCCTGAATTATTGTTTAGATTTGCCTCTGGCTGGATGGCACACCAAGGAATGTGGTGAGAGAGATCAGGCATCAAAAGTACATTGTAAAGAAACACGTTCAAGATGCTCTCAGGGCAGATAGTGTCCAAGATGAATAGACAACAACATTTATATGGCGTTAGATCAAACTTGAATCAGCTATCACCCTATAGAATAACATTGCAGAGTCATTCTTGCCTTGCCTCACAGTTATCTTGAGTTCTATGCTCATCCTCACATACATTCACAGCCAATAAAGCTTCCCGCTATCTGCTATAACATATAATCATGCTTCATTTTAATGGAGAAAAAGAACCTGTTGTTGTGTTGCTTTCTGATCCCTGAACAAACCCTCAGTTTAAAAGATGGAGACATGTGGACCTGCAGTTAATCAGCCAAATAAACATCTGAGATTCGGTGAAGTCGTGATTAATTATAGGGAGTGAGCCTGTTTTGGCTGCAGCAGCTCAGTATGAGCATTGTGCACAAAGGGATATTTTGTTGTCGTCGTTGGATGTGATGTGATGGGGGGTTGGGTGTTTATTAATTTGTTATTTTTAATGGGTCATGTTCTGTATATTTTGGAGGTGTGGGTAACCACCAGAAGGTACATTCTGAAACACAGTTTCCTTTAAATTGTAGACATGCCCTGTGTGGGACACTACAGCACAGGGATATCTTTTTTCTGCATTGCTCTTGCAACACTTAATTTTCAGTTATGCATATGTAAAAAAAAAACAACTAATATTTTAAAACCAAATAAAAACATTAATTACGTCTTATAAAGGTGCCTTTAATTTTTTTTTCTCCTCAAATTGCTTATGAAACACACTTATAATTCCTGATGAAGGCTTTAATTCTGCCGTGTTAGTCACTCTCAATGTAAGTAAAACAGTTTTGCAAGCAGCAGCTCCACCTGCACACAGAGGACACAGCACCTGCTGCAGTTTCGCTGCCACCTACAGGCAATGAGTGGTTTGTTTTTTGTTTTATGTTCGGACCTTACAAAGATTTATCCTGCCGCTATTACACTGTATACATGTCTATGTAGGTCTTTTTAATTGCTGGTACTTACCAAAGTCACTTGCGCAGTAGTGCTCCATGATGTTATCTGCTTTCAGCTCATTGTCACATGGAGGACACACTTTGGACACTAAGGGGAGAAAAAATAATGACTACGCTTAATCACTTTTCAATAATGCCATTAAGGCTCAGATTAGCTCATATTTAACAGCTGAGTAGAGGTCATTGTTAGTCAAGTGCAGTCAGCAAAACCAAAGATGTGTCAGTATGAAATCGTTAAGCCCTGACCACTTTGGAGGCACTTATTTGCAGCCCCCCTCCTCTTGTCAGAGACTATTTGCTGTGGAGCGAATATATAGTCCAGCAGGCGGACTGATGTTTGCCCTGCAATTACACTGGGGAAAATGTTTTTATTCTGGCCGTTGTATATTTTGGTGGTGCACACGTGGTCTTGGCTGTGCAGAAAGGTAAACGGTGCAGCAGGAGCAGCTGAATGCTGTGAGAAGTGATTCAGTATGCAGACACAACCAGCATTTAGGCCACACAGCAACCACACATTGTGAAATGGCACGAGGAAACCAAAGCAACAAGTTCAGTTTATTTTTAACTCTAAATTTATGGTCATGCTTACTTTGCTAGAAAGCCTGTTTAGCCTCAATTACTTTGTGATTATTGTTGTTGTGCGCACACACGGTGAAGAGGCAACATGAGAGAGAAGATATGCAGGCTTGACACTCATATCCAGAAAAAAGGGTCAAAACATGCTTCGATATAAAATTAATTCTAAAATTTTTTTTTAAACAAATATGCTATCTTTCTTTTGACACTCATGCTTCTTATAAACCTTGCTTTTGGAGACCATCTCCTTTTCCTCAAACACACAAACACACACACACACAGACATACCTTGTTCTACCTTTCAATTTTCTAAGAAGGCTCCTCAATATAAAACTTCATAATAACAATTACTACATAACTCCATGTAATCCCAGAGGGGACCGGTTGTACAGATCTAATAACAGTCCACTCATCCATAAAGAGAGCCCTGGGCCAAATGAGAGAACAAGCTATTATATAAGAAGAGACCCGTGGAAGAAGGATGCGGTAGTGTGTAGAAATCACATCTGCACCACACCTGCAGCACAGCGAGATATGATTATTGCTCTATCTCTTTCTCTGTCTCTCTCCCACATTTGTGTGAGCATACACACACACGCACACACAGACAGGACCACCCCAGCCCAACCCAGCCCTTGGGTTAAAAGTCAGGGTTCAAAGGTTATCGCCTCAACCCAAAAGTCAGCGTCTGGGCAGATAATGAGAGGGGTCAAAGTTTAGCATGCCTCGCTGCTCAGATCGTGGAGAGGTGAACCCCCTAACCACTGTTAAGTATATGTATTTGTTTGTGCGCGCCCTCATGTGTGTGTGTTGGAGGGAGTTGAACCATGTCGTAGAGTTTCTGCCAGCTTTCTCTTCTCAGGATGCGAATGCTTTCACAGACTGGAGACCTGTGAGACCGACGGGGTCAGGCCTCTAATTGTCTGGTGCTGACAAGAAGACTGGGACAAGAGCGTGGAAACACACACACATACAGATCAAGAGATGCCAAAACTGCTCTGGATTTGTCCATTTTGAATGATTCCCTTGAAGTAGCGTCTTATTCAGAGTCTGCAGGCATTCATTCTGGTTTCACAGGGGTGGCGTGTTGGCAGGAGGCCTGGCTCTACTGATGCCAGAGCATGTGTCAGGAGAGCGCAGTCCCTCCATGAAACTCAGTTGAGCTTGGAACGACAACCACCATGTCGATGCCATGGAGAAATCAATTAAGCAATGAATACCCACGTCACTCTCTGCTCTCTGCCGGGGGAATCACCGTCATGTTCTGATGAGAATCATTGCTGCGTAGCACGTTGTGTTTTTTTTTTTTCCTGGTTTCTCCTCAGCAAATATTTTGACATTAGGTCATTAATGTACTTTTGCCACCAGCTCAAAGCAGCTTCAGAATTTTATTATTTATTTTTACCATGCCATGCCGCAATTAAATTGTGAAAATCACGTTCTTGGTGTGGTTTACTATGGACTTGACTAGCTCTTGTCCACTGCTTTTTCATCATTTACAAGCTGGATTATAGACTTAATACAAGAAACTTTAATGTTCCAAATCACAGTGAAAATGTTATGATGTTGTCTATGGATGAGGATCCAGTGGTTAAGGTTAAGAGGAGAAGAATGATGAGTGTGGGGCAGGTTGGGAGCTGCTCCGTTTGAAAGCCCTGCTATTAATCATCAAAGTGTAAGCCAGAGTGGAAATCACATATGGCAATGTTTCAGCAATTGAACTGCTCATGTGCTCCTTCCTTAGTTTGAGGTAAAGATGCCAATGATGATCCTCAATCAATGTGAAATGATGCGATATTTGCCAGCTGTCACCTCCAAAAACATGTCCAATATGTCCAATATGATTATTTTATCGTTATTTTAATTTTGCTTTGATTAGTTGGTGCAATGGGAAATTGACACATTTATTTAATTATGTAGCTTCAACAAAATCAATTATGGTTGTTTCTAAGTCACCAAAAGAGCATTTCCCAAATATAATTCATCCTTAAATACTCCTTTAGTCCTGAAATGGCAGAAACAATCCCTCCATTATTTCAATAATTCCACTGGAAACTTATCACATTTTATGTTGACAATTTTGGCTTAAACAAATTTTACACTTCAAACCTTGGTTACGGTATTATCCATGAAATGCTCACTGTCTGCCTTACTCTCTATCACACATGCACTTCAAAAGATAGGTCTAACAATATTGTCATCAGATCCCCTGACGTGTCTTTAACCTCCCTTGTAACCTGAGCATCACGTCGACGTTTGATTTAAAGTATGTGCAGGTCACTATCTCATGCCTCATTTGGGCTCTTTAAGTTATGAGCAGCAACACTTATGACATAAAACGATACTGTGCCGGAGATGAAATGCGGCGTTTGATTTATGTCGGAAGGCCTAACATCTGTTTAAATGCACCATGCAGACAGACAGAGGAGGACTCAAACATGGCCCGCAGGCGGCCCCTGGGGCCTCTAAAACACAGCACGGTTCTTGCATCTGTAGGAATCCTATACAGAAGAGAAAATACATTCTCAAAAGGCCTAGGCAGTCTTCCATGGACAGACCATTGGATCACATTTTCCCTTTAATATAGCAGCCAAGGCCACATGAGTAGCACCCATTGTGCTGCTGGGGACCTGACAGTGCTGCGTGTCTCATTTAACACAGTTGTAACTGACACTGGTCAAATCAGTGAGTACAGCAAAGACAGACAATATCTTTCACACCATGCAATTTCAGAGACTTTCACAGGACAACATGTGTATTGTCTTGAAGAACAATTTTTTGGTGCAAACATGCATTTTGAATTATGAAGTCTACCCACTGCGGTAAATAGATGGAGGGTCTAACTTACGTTTATCATACCTGTTGATTTTCCAATTCTGACAGTAGATTACAGTAACATCATTAAATCCTTAGGGTGGAATTGATGAGTGGTATTAACTGTGCTCTGCCTCACAGACCAACTTCTGGCCTTTTTTGCTCCCTGGATGCCTGGGCCCTTTTTTGTCAGCAGTCTGCTTGTCTTTTCTAGTATAATATCTACAGACTTGTGTTTCACATAATCACACCCATGGGCCCCTGTGATATACGCACACACAGATGCGTACGCACACGAGCCCCTGTACATGCATGCTCATGCCCTAAATCATCCACACACACCACCTGAGCTCAGATGTTGCTGGTGTTCCTCTCACTTTTGGCAATGATAGAGAGGTGGAAAGTGAATCTAACTATGTACTGTCAGTTTTCACAGGAGCCCTTGAACCATGCTATATCATGTAATTGCAGAATAGCTCAGATAGCATTGGGCCCTGCCAGACAAGAAAAGCAGCATGTAGAGCTACATTTAATTCCTGTGATTGATCCAACTTCCCGAGGTCCACCTAGATTACCCCATGTTCTTTGACACAGAGGTTTCCCAGGAAACTTGCTTCTAACAGTTCTTCTCTGAAAACTATTTGTATTATTGCTGGCTGTGTTTGTGTGTGTGTATATATATGTGCACATGTTTTTGTGTATGTGTGTGTGTGTGCGTGTGTCTGTGTTTTAGAGCCAAAAGCTTGTCCTCAGGATGGCCTCATCAGCACATCTGAGATCTCTGGTTCTTTGCAAAATGTCGGTGACTGAGCCGCCGGGCTAGAAATGATATGGGTTCACTCACAGATTTAACACACACACACACACACACATACACAAGAATACAGTATAAATTTAATTTTCAAACTTAACCATGATGCCAATTTTGGTTTGTTCTTTAAATAATTCAATCAACATTTTTCGTCTCTTTCCTTTCAGCATGAAACTGTCTAATAACTAAGATTCTTCTGTATGTTTACAATGATCTAGCACCACTTCCTCTAATGTTTGATCATTGTTTGATTAGATAGGATCAACAAACAGCTGCTTGTTGGAGGAGGTGACAGAATAAGTTGAATCTGCCCTCCTTCTTGGGGAGCATGTAAAAGAATGAGTTATGGCTCTGTGAAGCCAAAATGTCACATACTTGATACCAGTCCCACAAAAACAGAACAGCCATTTTCCCTAATGGAATAAGTCAGCACTGCATAAATTCACCAGAGAATCCTTCAGTCATCTTTTTCCACTTTTTTTTTTTTAACTATGGTAGATCATTAGATACCAGCATAATGTGAACAGGACTGATAATATTTAAACATATGTCAAACAACTAAAATAGCTTTTTAGCCATTTGTCCTAAGTGCTTTGGTGAAGTAAAGCATTCATTAATAAATGTAACATCAACATGTTGGGCCATTTAAAACAAAGTAAAAGAAATGAGGCAATAAATGGTTAAATGTAAGAAAGGGAATATAGGAGAATACTAAACTGTTCTCTTTGAGTCCTTATTGAAAGTAGAGTGGTGGACTCTTTATCCTACAGGAAGCAGCTTTTCTGCGTCTCTTTCCTCTCCTGCTTCCCTCTCTTTTCATTCCTCCTGCACTCGGTTCTCTTTGGGACAATCAGACTTCAGCCACTGCCTTCCTCTGTCTGCCTCTCTTGTCCTGTCATGTCGACTAATTAGTGGGAGCTCAGTAATTGGCCTTCTAGCTAATTGGCCTGCTGGCTGCCAGGCTGAACAAAGGCTGAGCAGGCTGGGACACAGTGGGGACTGTCCCCTTATGCCGTCTAAAGTCTCTCATCAACTCCCTTTCTCCCCCTCTCAGCACTGACTGCCTTTGTTGAGAGGCTGCTTAAGTATAGTCACAGTGCGCGCGCACACACACACACACATACACACCTTTTTCTCTATCCAGTTCTCAACCCTCTCACACCTCCCGATTGGCTCATCTGTCTTCTTACTCAGTGTCAGGAAAAAATTTTATGATATTTAGATTTTAGATTTTTTTGGTGAATCAGAGCTTTCTCGGAAACTGCAGCGTGACAGATTTTTTTTTCCATTTATCTACACTCTGCAGCTTGTAAGTTGCACGCAGAACTTGAAACAAGACATTCTCCATTCACTCAGTTGTTAGATTGATTGATTAGCTGTTGATGGATGTCTGCTGATAAAGGCGCGTGTGTATACATGTGCAAGTGTATCACCTTTTCAGTTGAGATGTGTTCAACATCACAGTGCATTTATCTTAACTCTCTGAGAGATCTGGCTGCCGGAGTCTCTCAGTCTCCCGTGTCTTTCTCAGTCTGTCTCTGTCCTTCCCTGGGGCTTATGTAGATGGCAGGCAGCCTCCCTGAACTGAAACGTCCACCTTCCCAAGAACTTTCCCCTGTAGCCTCTTCCTGCTCCCGTCTCCCTCCCTGACCTTCTCTGGATAGTCTCTCACTCAGTCTTTCAGATGTCACAGTTGCAGTGTGGAGAAGCCGTACGAGCCTCCCAGCCATTTTTAAGATCTCACTATTTCTGTCTCTGCAGGCTTTTGAACACTCATCTGTCTTAATATTGTTATTGTGTTGCATCAATCAAAGAGCTGAAATTTTCTGTGCAGACACAAACACATTTGTTAATTTAGAATCCTTTAATAGTGTTTATTTCTGCATTTTTTTTTCACAACAAAAGTCATAGTATTGCAATGATATCAGTACTTTCATTTGAGTTTATTAGATTGCTTGCTAATATACTGCACATTTTGATATTGCTAAAGTATAATGCCTGAATTTTACCTAAAACTGAAATCAATGCATGTTTTTTTTAATAAAAACCTTTTCTATTGAAGATGTAACTATTGATTGATTTAACTATTGATTGTTTATTTAAACAGAAATGGGTCACATGTAATTTTGAATTTTTTTAGTAAATGAAATGAGAAAATCAGGAAAATATCAAGCTAACTTGTTGACAAAAGGATTTTTTTTTTTTTTTAAGTAAAGCCCACATTTTGTAACCCATAAAGGGAACACAGTAAAATTTGATGTTTTTACTCTTGCAGACTATAAAATTTTGCTTGTGTGCATATGTTTACACTTTTGTGTGCCAGTATGTTTGAATGAAGGTGTGTATCTGAGTGTGTGTATGTGCATATAGCAGCCGTACCTGGTGGCTGGGTCGCATGGTTTCCAGTGAACTGCATGGGGATGCAGAGGTCGTTATCAATGGGGAACTTATCGCAGGTCAGCATCTCTGGCCAGGGGAAGCCATAGGTCTCCATCACAGGAGCACAGCTGTCCCTCACAGCCTCACACAGCGAGCGGCAGGGATAGATGGGCCTGTCCAGGCACACAGGTGCAAACAGTGAGCACAGGAACACCTGGGTATCGGCATGGCACCGTTTGGCCAGGAGCGGCACCCAGCTGCCCGCCTGCTGTTTGACTTCTGGCATGGTCTCGTGATCCAGGAGGTTGGGCAGCCTCATCTTCTTGTAGCCAACATTGTGGCATAGACGCAGGTCAGCTGGTATGTCCACACACTGGGGCTGCTTGGTGTAGAAGCGGCCATTGTGGAAGTTGTCCGACTGCCAGCTGTAGTAGTCGTACTCATCTGCGGCCGAGACGCTGAGGAGGAGGAGGGAGAGCAGCGGCAGGCCCAGTGCCAAGCTGAAGGAGCCCTGGGTTAATGCCCACCTGTGGCTCTTTTGTCCGTTTGCCATGCCTCTTTGAGCTCAGACCAACAATTCAAGAGGCTTGTATCCAAAGTCTCCAAAGTAACTCAGTGACAACAAAATGCAGAGAGAAGAGAGAAATAAGTGAGGCAGGCGCACAACTGTAATCCCTTTCTTTCTCCTGAGTATGGATGCGGCAGATTGAAAACAAAAGTGTTTAATTCCCTTTTTCCCTGGAGAGACAGCCCTTTAAGTCTCCTTGAAACACCTCCCTCTGTGTGTGTTTATATGTGCCTCAGGTAGTGGAGCGGGGAGGCAGCAGTCAAGAAAGGGTGAACACACAAGTAGGACTGCTTATTTTCTAACTTTCCCTCTTCACAGTTTCCTGTTGCTTCCCTCGGCCTCTCTCAGAACCGTCTCCAGCCTTCCCCTGCTCCCTGTCTATCAGTCTGCAGCCGTGATGAGGACTACCTAGGTTTTAAGAGGCAGTGGTAGCTGCTTTTTGCTGCTGCCTGCCCCTTAACAGGCTCCCAGACCACTCACCTTCCTACTGGCCTCCCTTGGACTCAGTCACCACAGGCTAAGCCAATCACAAGCTTGGGGGAGGATCTAACTGGCCCAGGGAACACTCCTCCTGCCCCTTATCCTCCACAGAACCCCGCCTCTAAAATAAGTTAACATGAGAAACAGGGAGAGTGAGAACAGACTATGGCAAGTTTCTACAGCTGTAGTTTTAGGCTCTTTTCTTTAGCATGCTGAAGATTATTTGGTTAGAAAGACCTCAAGTGTTCATCATCATCATCCACTAAGTCATGCTGTTTGTGTAAACTTTCTACTCCTCTTTCAT
The DNA here is from genome assembly GCA_034769265.1 of Remorina albescens. Taxonomy (NCBI): domain Eukaryota; kingdom Metazoa; phylum Chordata; class Actinopteri; order Carangiformes; family Echeneidae; genus Remorina; species Remorina albescens. The sequence continues at coordinate 9,013,050 of CM068491.1, read as the reverse complement.
CTACTCATGTTAAGGCTCAGCGAGCTCCCAGCAAGTTGCTGCACACATAACAAATGATGTCTGTTTGACATTCAAGCCTGCTCACTGCATTATCTCAAAACAGTCTGGCATAACAGGCTTATGCTGGCAGCAACAGTGAGAAAACTCATTCACTTACACACAGGCACAAGCACAAATGTAAATGCAAGGAATTCGGGGGAGAGAGTGAATGAAGTGGGTGAGAATGAGCTGCAGTGTGGGAGAGGAGAGATTACTGAGTATGGCTTGTGCAGCTACAGGTGGTTAGGTGGTTTACCCGCGCTATGTGAGTTATGCAAATGCGTGTGTTGGCTGTGAATAGAGGCACGCTGCCCCTCTGTCTCTTTCTATCAGTGCCACTGACACAGTGAGAGCCTTCGTCTTGGCAGCAAACTCACTTGAAGGGTCACATTCAGATTCACAGGGCTTTAGCATTGTGTGCAGTATGTGGGATTGGTGGCTCACACAGAAGGTGCTCTTGCATCTTTCATTTGATCTGTGTCACGCATTAATGCTTTTCCCCATGTGAATGTGGACTGTGAATGCAGGTTCATACAAACGACTGTAATGTGTATGTTTGCTGATGCGAGCAGATATTTTATTGAGATTTGGGAGCACAGTCAGTGCAAAACCTTAAGCATCCAGCGGCTGGATACTGCTAACTCTAAGATGAAGTAATTATTATTGCTATCTGTATGTGGCAGTACAAACAAGGAGACCAGGGAAGCATGTGTATGAGTGTGTGTGTTTTGCAAACAGTTGGAAGTGTATTTGGATGGGAATCAGGGACGATATTGTTTTTTGCCTGTAGCCTAGAAGATAAAATTCCAGAAACAGCGGTCAGTCCATAAAATATAATTCAATAAAATGAAATCAAATAGATGAAAATGTGGTTTAATATCAAGCACCCAGGCACATCAATAAAACCCTAAAGTCCACATAATCCAAGCGCCAATATACTTTTATAGTATCTGGGCCACACTTATTTCTCAAGACAAGGGATTGGGAATAAGATTACAGTATGATCTAATCATTTTTTTTATTTGAGAATGGAATTGAATACGTTTCAATCTTATCTTTTCAAGCTACACTCCAAATCCCGCTTGACTTATTGGTGTGTGCAGATAGTGCAGAGCGATTTTTCTGGGAACCAAAAAGCTGCCAGCAGAGCAAACAAGCTCACTCTTCTCAAGGAGCAGTTTTCATAACCTGAAACGTGGAAAGATGAGATGGTCGCAGGCTGAAGTCAGCCCAAAAATGGCGTCATAATTACAAAAAGTGGCTATAAATTCCTGTTTTGGTTTTGATAAGTTTATAGCCAAGGCTAATTGACACTATTTCCTTACCTCTTTGTCACTCTGCTCTCGTTTTCATTCTTTTAAGTGCCGTGTTATTCAAATAGAAAAAACTGCTCTGCTAACCTTTGCACTGCAGCTAATCAATAATACTCACATAATACTCACAGCTAATGATTTGTGGACCTTACTCTTTCATGGAGAGCTGCACACCTCACTATCTCAGTGAAGTATCTTGTATATGCGTTAGTGCAGCGGTGACCTATTTTAAGACTGCTGGCGTTTCCTCTTGATACAGGCACAGTGTACTGCCTTCAAGTTGGTAACAAAAGTGTCTTTCATGGTAATCAATCAACAATGGTTGTCTCCTCTTGTTCTCCTTCCCCTAACTGGCCCCTGTGGCCACTGGCCAATCAATTCCACTCTTCAGTTTCTAGCCCTCTGATTGGACAAGGGCTATAAGATTAGTCCAGCCTGTATTGTTGGCCCTAAAGGTTTAGCATGGTTTGAAAAGAGAGTCTCAGCAATTGTATGAGCGAGTGCGTTTGGAGTTGGTGGCGGTGGGTATGGGTGGGTGTGTGCGTGTGTGCGTCAGGGAGATTCTAAAGAGGAAAAGGCTGGAGGGTGTGGGTGAGGTGGCCAGCCGCCCAGATATGCCCTCCAAGCAGAGTTTGAATTCCAAACCACACAAGAAGTTTGAGGGGAAGATGTAGTTCTCTAACTGAACCGAGACACAATCTGCAGACAGCATTTAAAAATGTATTCTATGTACTTTATGGTGCTGGTGTATAAAGGACCCATCAACAGCTCAGTTATTTACTACTTCAGTTTTTCTCATGCCTGAGGTGATAATAGCTAAAAAGCTCACCGTCCTCTTATGCATGTAAGAACATGCATGTAAGAACGGTGACTTTTTTAAGAAACCTTTAACATGCACCCGCTCAAGATATGAGACACAATCACAATATAACAGGAAAATGTATCAGTTGTAGAAGGTTGTGCAAATAAACCCCCATCTTCTCATCACACACAGACACACAGACACACAAACACACACACACACACACACACAACCCTGCCCCAAAAAGCAATAGTAGGGATTAGTTGCAGAATTGTCAAAACGTGTGAAACACAGATGAAGGTCTGTCACAAATGGTTAGTCTTAAATTTCCTATTTTTCTGTCTCTTCCTCTCTGTTTCCCTCTCTCTCACACACACAAACACAAACTGGAACTACAAATTCTGTTGGAAACAGTCACTGAATAAGTCACTGCAATTTCACTGCAAGAGGAAATGAGAATTTAATGATAATTTCGATTCTAGCACAGCTTTTATAATACTTAGAGTCCTATAAATTAGACTGAGTTCTTATCCACCAGATAGCTATTACTTGTCATGGCACTGTATTATAGCAGCATCAGTTCTGGATGAATGCAAGATGACAAACACATAATGGAGCTGTTTCCTTTTTATGTGATCATCTTTTCACTGAAAAGCTTCGTCTCCTCAAAGTGAGCCTCATAAACGAAGACAGGTATAAACGTTTACTGTCAAAAGTGTTTGATTCTAAAACCTATTGATTGAAATGAGCTGAAATTTAGGATAGAACCCATAAACAATAAAAAGTTGTTGAGTAATCTTCCCCTTCATCCTGCTTGTTTGGAAATGATGATGGCAGGGTCAGTTAGTCCACAGACTGCAATGGCTAAGCATCCGTAATCCGACATGTTGACACACAAATAAACAAGAGTAATCTGAACTTTAGATCTCAAAAATGTCACAAAAGCACACAAAATTAGCAGCTTGAGTGCCACCAGGAAATACTAGGCCGACTGATTTCTGCCTCTGTTCAGCTTGTCTGCAAAGCCTCAGGCCAGGAAGGACTTCGTCAGAGGGGACTGTTGCACGTAGTTGCTGAAATGTGATGAAATTATGTTGGAAGATTTTGGCACCACACAGTCACATAGTGTTAAACCAATAGATGCCTGTCACACCGGGCAGCGGTGAAAAGATATGCTGACAAGTATTTGCTCTCTCCTGTCGTTGGCCCTCATGCACACAAATTCACGATCGTCCAAGTATTTTTCGCTTCGTGTTTGCTCTTTTTGTCTGATTCTTTCCATCTCACCTCCTGCCTGTCACTACTGTGCCTGTTCCGGCAGCAGATGCTTCTCCATTAGACTTCAGGGATGACGCACTGGGTCAGAAGGTGAATTCAGTCACACAGTCACACAATTTCAGCTCCTTGTGCTTGCCTGCCACACACACTCAGAAACAGACACACACATGCATCCCTTGCCTTTCAACCTAAACCCTTCAGCTTCCCCCAGATGTCTTTGTAAGGTAGTTTGACCAAATCACCAAGACGAAATCCAATGTAAAGAGGCAGTGAGGAGAAAGGGATCCCCAAACTGAGGCCAACAGCCTTTTGTGTGTGTGTGTGTGTGTGTGTGTGTGTGTGGACAAGTATGATGGGAAACTTCCTCTTAATCTTGTAACTCACATGTACATACACTTATAAGCACAAGTAGCAGCATACTGCTAACAGACAGTTATTGTAACGGTGCTAGAAATGATCGTTCTTGTCAGCGTTTTGGTTAAAACTTGCTACCGCCATGCTAGAATTCACACCATTGTCACATGTGTTTAAGTGTGAGTGTGCTTGTATATCTACTTCAATATTTCCACATGGGAAAAATGTGTTGCCTCCACCTGGGGGTGTGTAAGTGTCAGCTTCAGTCTCGTTTCAAGCAGCATATGTCAAACGTTTGATACACGAACAGTTGTATGTATGTACAGTTAAGACAGTTGTTCAAGAAGTGAGACGGGAGAGCAGGACAAGAGAGAACGTTACAAATGAGAATGGAGAAAATCATTTTTGACTGCACTTTGACTTTGACTTTACATGTCCAAGTATGGAGACCATTATTAGTGGGTTTCACTAACTTTATTGCAAACAGGACAAAGTTAAGAGTAGCCTTAACCCGTGTGACGGTCCACCACTTGATCTGTATATTTTTAAGCAAATGGGATGGAATCACTTCAAAGTAAAATTGTGATTTTCTTTTGAAAATCCAATAGAGGCCCAGAGAGCGCTGCAGTGAAACTTCCCAACCTCAAATGTAATAGAGTTACTTCTGGGGTGGGTCGAGTAACCTAAAGCTTAATGCTCAAAGCAACCACAGCTCAGGCTGAGCCGCTGCATCTCCAGCTAAATTCACATAATTGGATATGTAGAGTACATAAATGTGGGTCTTTTTGAAACACTGATGTGTTTGAATTAAGGATGTCAACTGTTTTGACGCTCACCAGATTTCTCTTGGAGCCCATCTATGTGACTCACAACCTGTATGTGACTACTGGACAGCTAGAGGGAGTCTTTGGAGCCGTGCCAAGTGTTGCTGTTCGTAATGTGAACCCATGTGTGAGAGAGCTGTGTGTTCTGGCCATTACTGTGAGATCTGTTGTGATTTTTGAGCAACAGATTTCATCGTTAAACACTTTCCTGTCACCTGATCTGTTTACTGTGTTTGTTTATCGATCCATCTGCTTGTCTCTCAACGTACAATCCCAAATATGTCAGTGAGGACAGTGAGAAGCCATTCTTCCTCTTCACACTATCTCTCCATCTTTTTGTTTAGGTGTATGTGTGTGTCCACATGCCCTCCTTCCTCTTCTCTTTAATGGCCAGGGTCATCAGTTAAGCATCAGACCTCACCTTTGTTGAGAAATGGAGAGATAGAAGTTTCAACAAACAGGGAAGGATTTTCCCATATCTCAGTGAAAGATCACATGATAACATTTTTTTGCTGATGGGAGGAGAGGTCTTGGCATTTATGTCTGCCCTCAACAGTCATCATTCTACAACTTTAAGTAAGGTATCTCACTCACTGGCCAACTAAAAGCCAAACACTGATCTGTTTTGTGAAATATATTTGCTGATTATCCTGAGATTTATCGTCTATTCTGTGCACCTCAAAGCTGCTGCTCCACAGCAAGAAAGTTTATTAGGGTTTTTCTTAAATGAGCTGGAACAATTGAGAGAAACCACCTAAAAGCATCTGACATAACAAAGCTGATGGCTGAGTGCTTATTGTAATGGACCATCTTGGAAACCACCTGATACATTATCCAGACCACTGACATTGTGTCGTTGCATTTTTCCATTTCCCTTCTGTGCTGTTTTATGAGTGGTTTATTATTTAAATTGCCCTCTGCAGACCTCACAAGATTATTTTCTACAACCTTTCACAATTATCAACATGAACAGTTCTGACAAAGTTTAAAACAAAGGAGTAAGGGCTTTTTTTTATGGTGCCATCGCAATAAAAGTTCTGGATGCTCTGCTGCAGTCGATTTTATGGACGCTGACAGCCTTCATGGTTATTCTAGTCTGTGATTTAAATGTAATGAAGCTTAATTTAGTCTTTTAGCCTTCTCTTATTGGGCATTTGTAATTCATATGTAACCGATGAATGAACTTTTGTCCAATAAATACATTTAGCCAAACCCAAAAGGATTATTATTATGGACAGGCAACAAAGGTTTAGTTACTATATTATTGTTGTAACTAGATAGTAATGTCTAAATAAATTTAAAAACAATTCACTTCACCTGTAAAAGTTTTGTACCCATTAGTGAAAGATTTTGGTATCAAATTTTGAATATGGCAGAAATCAAATTTGAAATATGAAGTAAAAATAAGGCACACATTATTAATACAGAGTGGACAGCCGTGACCGGGCTTAATCCATTACTAATGTTGCTCCACAGCAACGTCTGTATATTTTAGCTGTCCTTGAGCAAAGCACATGAGCGGAGTTGTGAATAGCCAGCATTTTTAGATGACTGTGCGGCACAAGTGAATTTGTGCATAACTGAAAGAATATGACATATTGCATAAGATCATGGGTCCTGCCCAACCCCTGCCCAAATAAATGAAGGTAAGAACAAACGAGTTAATTGTCAAGTACAATGGTGCTTTTCATTAATTCAGTGGGCAGACATGCTACTGTACTGTGTTAATGGAAGAACAGCAGTCTCACATTGGCAGAAGGGCGACTGTTCCAAACCACTTCATCTGTCCTCTTCCAGTCTGGTTACCATACACCTTTGCTAGTTTTGGAAAAGACAAACTTTGGAATAAGAAAAGCATAATTTTCTCCTCTTGCCGTGCTTCTCTGTCTCTCTCTCATGCACATTACCCCACACATACCAATTTGCCCAAATGAAAAATGTCAAAGCAAGACCACCTGGGTATTCCATGCCTGCTCAGAGGAAAATCTTCCCGTCTTCATCAATGAGGTGCAGTGTGCAGAGCATGCTCTGTCCCACTCACATATCACAGCCATTAGACAGGCATGTGTTGGGCCAGCTCCAGGGCAGTGCCTGCTGTTCCACTCACTGAAGTCCCATTCAAGGTAATCTACATCAATCCAACCAATTTCACAAGTGCAAAAATGTGTAACAAGGAGAACTTGAAACATTATTGCACTGTACAGACGCCTGGGTGAATTCAACTGTGTGGAAAGGTCTATTTCAGAATGCAAAAGCTGTTGTGTCGAGTTGAATAAATAATAGGTATAACATACATCAGGGCTTCTTAAACTTATCCACTCAACTTGGCAACCAAGCTCGTGCAATTGCTGATCGAAAATTAAACAGTGTTTTGTCATTTTAGTCCCATTGAATTTCATGAAATTACCACACAAGAAACATAAACAAATGGCAGCACACATGTAACATATCTGTCATTGGAAATATGAACTGTGATGATGGGTGACAGATACACCGTTTCCATTTACCAGATCTGTTATTAATAGCCATAGCTTTGCCTAAGTTCCAGTGACATTAACTATGGCCAAATAGCTGAAAATTGGGATATGAAAGAAGAGACAGTATAAAAGGGGAGGTTCACAGAGATGAACCTACAGAGAGCTGTCAGCTGAATCTGCAGTTTGGTTCACAGATAAAGAGCTACAGAAGGTTCAGCTGATTGTTAAGCTGCCTGGCCTTCAACTTTACTGTTCTGGTTCCCTCTTGCTGATATTTTTATTATTATGATTCCCTTCCTGCGGCAGATAGGTGGTCTGACTGAATCAGGTCTTTTGTGTGTGTATGTTGGAAATTACTTTATTGTTTCATGTGCCCTCTGTCAGCGTTTGGTTGCCTTTTTTTGTGGGTGCACATAAATGCTTGTACATAAAGACAAAAATATTTTCCTTTCCCTCACTCATTTTGGTCTACATAATGGGTGACTTGAATAAGTTGGCAACACAAAGAATAACCAAAATGTAATGAAAACAACTCCAAGTGTGTGTCTTTGCATGTGTGCATGGATATAAATGCCTCTGTGTGTATGTATTGCACATGACCCCAATGACACACACTGTAAGATTCAGAAATCCATACAGTGTTGAGATGTAGAGAAAGAGCTGCAGGCTCTAATGTGCCAGAAGTCCTGGTTGTAAACAGACCTGTCTCAGTGAGGTGAGAAAACAAGTCGAGCAGCTGTAGGTCCCTCAACGCTCGAAACAGTTTCTTCACGGTGCCAAAGATCACACAATATAAGCTGTTTTTGGATGGAATTGCCATATAGCTGCTATTGTGGGGCTACTGGCATTTGTGTGTGTGTGTGTGTGTGTGCGCGTGTATGTGCGTATTTGTGTGTGTCTCTCTTTGTGTCATGTCATTCTAAATTAGCAGGCTAAATCCAGGACTTACTGTAATTAATCTAAATCCATCCAGATGGGGAATAGTTTCAATTTCATCAACTCCAAGGAAGAGCTATTAGACTGTGTCTCCCCAGGCCTATTTCACTCATCCTCACTTTCTCTTTGGTGGCAGTCATTGTCCGTCTCCTGACAGTAGATTTGAAGACAGGCTCTGAGTCACAGGACAGCTGCCCCCCCTTGCTATATTCAATGCCCTCTGGTGCTGACAGGTACTCTCTCTGTTCCTGTTCCTCTCTATATAATTTTCCTTTGGGAAGTACTGAAGAACTCTCTTGATCTTCCTCTTCACTTTCACCCCCAACCCCGTCCTTCTGTGATTGTCACATTGTTAATTCTCTGGGTTGAGTTCTGATTATTGGAGAAGTCTGTTAGCACTTTGTGCCATTTGACAGTAATAATTTCCAAAAAAAATACTCCTCCCTTCCTGAACCCTGACTGCTGTCGTCCTGTATGTACAGCTTATTATGGGGCTAATTGTTTCCACTGAATATGGTTCATTATACATTAGCTACGGTCCTGTAGAGCTATGAACGCACAGTAACCACTTTGTCCTGTCTTTATAAAAATCATATATTCACAATGTGAAACCGCTAACAAATAATATACGTTTTTTTGTTTTTCATGCTTGTTTTGCACTTGCACAAGCTCCAGCAGATTTAATTCTGACATCTGTCTGGAAAGCTTCATTGATTAGATTGATCATCACAGCTGGAACAGGAGCCTTAACCTTTACAAAGACTCATTCTTTTTCTGCAGACCTTTAAAGTGGAATCTTGGCAGAATGTGAACCCCTGCACAGCTACAGAACCACATTCAATAACCTCTTTTCATATTCTGCAAGATCCCAGACAAATTTATTAAGGTATTTTCTGTGTGCTTCCAGATGAAATGGTCTCATTGTTGGCTCCAGCTGTCGTGCCACCCCGCAGTTTCTAGATATGATCCTGCTTCTCTTCTCCATAAAATGTAAACCAACTTTTTAGGCATGTGGACCCTGATGCTGTGCTGCCAAAACATCATAGCACAAATCTGTCTCCCTTCACCACAGCCCCACCTCTCTTCATCTTGCTTTGCGCCTTGAAAATGTTAGAGTTTTCTGCTGATGGCTGACAAGTGTGCTAGTTTGTCTCCATCACTGTTTGGGAGGTGATTGGACATTTGGAGGACAGTTAGAGCTCATGTTCCTTTCAGTCAGAGAACAGGAGAAGGTGTAATTTCCTGACTCTAAAACCCAGGTGGGCTCTAAAAATAATCTGGGCTCACTCTTACAGTCTGGAAAATGACTGGCTGATTAAAGGTACCTGAGCCAAGAGTTTCTCTGATCTGGTCTGGGGCCACCATGGGTAACGCAGTGGGTAATCCATGGCACTAAGACAGTCACATTTAGGGATCATCATGACACAGCTACCACAAGAAAAACAAATGGCACACTAAGAATATTAAAATAAACATCTAGGATGATCCCGGATTCAGAAGGAGAAGGCAGTGACGGGAGAAGACATTACCTGGTGTAATTAGATGTAGAGAGTCTGGGGAGTAAACTTAACTACACATTCTGCTGTAATTAGCAGCATTTCTGCATTCAAACTCAGCACGGAGCATGAAGGCTGTCTTAAAGCACAGAGCACTTCAAAGCAACAGAGAACTGGCAAAGACAGAGAGATGAGTGGGGAGATAGAGCGGGAGAGGCAGCACATGGAGGGAAACAATGGAAGAAGAATATCACTCTAAATTGCACTCCAGAGAGACAGAGCAGAGGAAAGCTGAATACACTACATGCTGAAGTTGTTATATTCTTTTTTTTTTTTTTTTAGTCTATCTTTTCCGCTGTTACCGAACATCGTGTTTCGTTTTGTGCTCTGACGTTAATACAATTAGGGGATGCTTCCCGGTAATGTATTCTTATATCCAAGACATTTATATGATTTAAAAAAAAAAAAAAAAAATAGCAAAATGATGGTAAATAATGTTAATGAGCGTGTCTGTCCTTCTGTCTCTGTCTCTCTCACACTCACACACTTCAGCTCTTCTGATTAAGTTTGAATAAAGTAGCCAGCAGTTCTGGGAAGAAGTGGGCAGGGTTCTGCTCTGTACGGCTGTTTCCAAGTATTTGTGATAATACAAACCCTGTGTATCTGTGAGCCTTTGTGGGTGTTCACCTCTACGTCATTGTGTATCTGTGTGTATGCATTTATTCATTAATTTATGTGTGCTCACAGCCATGTGTGTGTGTATAATGAGGCCTTGACATTCACCCGCAGACACAGAGTGCAGCGAGTGTTCATTATTTCATTTTAAAAGCCAGCGAACTGTCGGGATTTGCTGTCACCATGCCTGTCAGCGTCTTTATACTGCTTCATACTTTTGTTTTTCCTGTCCTCTAAGATGAGACGTCGAATGAGCTTTGATCTCAGAGTGGAGCGGTGGCTCCATGCAGGTGTATGACAGAGCAAAATGCAGAGATTTTTACTTACCTCAGGTTCCTTTCAGCGTAAGTTTGATAACTCCAAAGTGCTGACTTGTCAAACAAAGTATTCAGTATCCTTGGCTCTCATTCTCTGGCTTTCCCCTCTGAACTGAGGAAGAGTTTCCCTGTAATTGTTCAAATGTATGTTTTGATTAAATCATTAAAGCATTCATTGTGGCACTGAAACTTAAAAAAAAGGTCATTTATTGAAAACAGGCAAAAACAATCCTGTTGGATATATTAAGTTCCTTCTGCATTTTTATCCAGATCATAAAATAATATGAGCTCTTCTGCTCTTCCCGTTATTAGTCTCAAGTTCTTGGTCTTTTTATGTTACTCATTTCCCAAATGCTGACGCATGGAAAAAGAATTCCAGATATTGTGTATCAGATAATCAATCACTGATGAAGTTTCTCTTTATCTGAACTACCACCCAAACCACAGCTCTAAATATTAGTGTTCCTCTGTTGTTGGATAAACTGGACTTTATTTTTACAAATTTTCCCAGCTTTTTGACACTTCCCATTCCTCTGCCTTTCTCCACCGATCTCCACTAGAGGGGGCAGTGGGCATGGTTGATCTTTGGCCTCTGGCTGACCTGCCCTGCTGCCCGGCACTCTGCATCGAAGTGTTGCTCTTTCTTACACCACAAGATTACCTTGAGCTTCTGTAAGCGTGGAAGAGATTTACCCAGAGCTTTCAGGATGCATGCCTCATTCCTGATGCTTTAGGGAGCAAGTGGACCTTGAGCAGTCCTGCAGGTGTGTATTTTTAATCAGAAAACACTTTGTTGTGTATATTTAGCAGTAACAGGTCATACCTGCTACTGCTAAATGTTGAGGAAGAGAGTGCTGTCGATGGGGAGTGGATGACAGGCTGGAGTATTGGCCCTTGGGACTCTGCCATCTGCTCTGCCATCTGAAGGCAGGAAACTGGCTGGCTTCATCTCACTTTCTACTATAAACTCCACTGGCCGGTTCTGTACTTCAGCCACAGCAAGAAATAAGCTTGCTAACAGCCTGAAATTCTGCTTGCAGTGTGGGCTACACCCCTGCACACTTGGCACATGGCCCGAACCCTCACTTTCATTTATGATTACAGTCATTTTCATATGATGAGTGGGAGCAGCGTTACTGTCTGACTTAATGTAGGAGACGTGTGTTAGTCTGTTTCAATGGAAAGTGTATACTTGGCATTATGGCTCATTTGATGAAAGTTAAGGAACATTACCATGACAATAATAAAAGTCTCTCCTGATCCACCAGCTGTACACCTGGTGTTTCTTCTTGCTTGGATGGCCCAACTCCTCGCCACTGACCTCTCAGTCCTTACTCAGAAAGAGCCGGTTCCCATCATCCTGTAAACAAAGAGAAGCCAGATAAGTGGCAAGCGGCTTCGCTGGATGTTTGATGCATTAACTGCATTTTAATCTGTGAAGAAACTTGGCTGCGAGAAGCGGACTTTACAGCCAAACAGCACATCAGAATTTTTTTTTTCTCTGTCTTTTTCTTTTCTTTCCCCTGACAGGCTCATTTTTCTTCTCCCAGTAGGATGGCTGCTAGGGGTGGTATCATTACACCCCGCTACATTACAGAGCACTGTATCATGGGGCTCCATCCAGCAGCTTTCATACTTGTTGCTGTCACTGTCACTGACAGGGCTTTACTGTACAAAGTCCCGAAAGCTCATAAATTCGGTATGTTTAACAAGTCAACCTTTTGTATCTGGTGTCTCCCAGTGTGCTGCGTGCGCTGCCAATATTTTCAGAGCACCATACCAGTACGGGAGCTCTGTGTACACAAAACATTTAAAAGCCATGGCTGTCATTCACTGAATGAGGACTCTTTTATTTCGCTTTCAGTGTCCTCCGCTCACCCCAGTATTCATTCAAGATGCAGTGGAGATGATGAAGTCCCAGTACTCTTAAAATCACCTGTTATGTAAGATGAACAGAGTCCTCTCTCTTTTCCTCTCTCTCCCTCGCTCCCCCATCTCTTCTTGCCGTTGAAGATTAATGCAGCGTCGTCTGCCTCCTAGCAGGACCCTCACATTACTGGATTGAGGCCCTTTTTCCCCCGTAATGTTTTCATTTCACTGTCAGTAGAACTGCATGTGAATAATTTTTCTGTAGGTGCGTGGGTGTCTGTGCACATAATTTACTCACCTCATCCTATGATAATCAATACTGCTCAGTCTAATCTGGATCAATAGCAGCAGGTGGAAAATTGCAGCTGCGGCTTAGTCATTAAAATTTTTTATGTCTCTGAATCTGTTAAGTCATCATTTAAAAAGGGAAAATTGTACTGATACAGTGTAACAAGCTTGTATTTAGTTTGGCTGAGTTTCACAAATCTTTCATCACATACATTATTCATTTTGTTTCTTGAAATGCCTGATCTTAGTTCTCTGATCCAGAACCGATGGCACAGAAATCCCAAATAATCGACTCTGATCAATTTGAAAACAAAAGCTTTTTTAGATTGCAGAGCTTTTTAAATAAGAAGCAGATTTAGCTGACATCATCCAAGCAGAAAGGGAAAAAGCTAATTTTAGATGACGCCTAAATCAGCACTGACAAGCTTTGGAATCACCCATGCCAAGCACGAAATCACATCACCATATTATGGACATTAACATGGCTATTTGTGAGCTCGTGGCTGCTGATTAATAATAATCTGCACACTGTAGCTTTGATGCCTGACTCTGTGGGAAATTGATGTTTGTGTTTGATCAAACATCACAACATGAGCAAAGGCAGCACAGATCCAAAGCATTTATTTTAGTTTTAATGGCTTACATTAAATATTGCTTCAAATAGTGTGACAAGATAGACAAACAGGATACAAATACTGTATGTGTACAGCAGCAGTTTTTGTTTGTTTCATGGATTATTCGTGATATACTTCCACTGCAATCTGAAATATTTTTAAAGAATATATCCCCCTGTGCTTAAATAAAAGCTTTTGGTTTTTGCACAAGACACAGTGGCAGGCACTAAGGTGAGCAAAACAATGGCAACAAAGTAAACGTATACATACACATATATAAGCGTATTGTAAGTTCCCCTAGCTTGGGGGAAAACTATGTTTGCCACAGTGGAGCAGCGGTTTAAAGCCTTTCCACGTGTGTCCATCTCTGACCAGAGATCTGTGGACCATTTTATAGAGCTGCACAGTCATGGGAGGAAAAAAAATATAGATCATCTCTCCAGATAAAGTGGGGGAAGAGACAAGCTTTGTGGACTTGGAGTTTTACTGTTTGTGTTTACAAATCCAGCTTTATGATTTAACAAAGCTCTAGATTAAAGCTGGACAGACGAAGGCACCAAATGACAATGAGCCAAGACTCACATGTAAACAATGTGACTGTGTTCGGGCAGGCAGGGACAGCTATTACCTCTGTGCGTCTCTTTAAACAAAGCTGAAAATGTCTTTATATGGCAGTGCAGCACCGCGCAAGTGAGCGATCTAGGCAGGAATCTGTTGGCTCATCTCATTTGTCTCCTTCCCTCTGGCAGTGGGCATACTGAAGGACCACAGTTGTCACCACAGAATACAATGAAAATATTATTATTCCTTAAGACAGTGAAAAGCCTGGGAAGCATCATTTTAATGGGACTGCAAAAATACAATGGGTGGCATTATAAAGTAGGAGCAAGATGAATGGCTTGTGTCAGTCTATACCAAAATATAGTCATAACCATCGCTTGTCATTTGTCATGATTAAAGACTGAATGCCTGCTTTATAAATCTTGCTTTCACGGTGCAAAGAGAAACAAGCACTACAATAACATTTCTCTGCGTATAACTGAGGTCAGTTCACATGAAAGGCATTTAAGTCTATGCCATTTTTATTCTACATCTACTCTGTATTCCTGCAAAACATTTATAATGTCACTTCTTCCTGGAGCGACAAACTGGCAGGATAATTTCAGTTATTTTCCTCAGTGCTAAATTAACATTATTGTTGCTCACAAGGGATTATGTTAGGACAAATCACATCCTCCCTATCTCTCCATATTTCTGTTATCTGTCTCTTTTTTTCCCCCTCCCCCATTTTCCTCCCTTGCAACCCCTGCCTCTCATAGCTCCGAGGAACTAAATCCTGCTGATGTCTCTCTCTTGATCTGAAATTTATGATAGGAAGATCTGTCTAGCTTCCAGCGCGCCATTCTGCCATTCTAGCTGTCCTGATCAAGTGCATTGTAATATTTTTAGCCGAGTATATATCTCTACACAGCTGGATTAATATACACTTCGGCTGGCATTGTCCCAGCGGTGCGTGTGGGGGATCATTTGTTCCCCCCTGACTTTGTCATTGGAGAACAGCTGTCAAATCGTATGTGGATTACTACATGGAGGAAGTTTTTCATCATGGCCCATGGAAGTCATGATAGGCAGCACACGGAGTTGTTGGCCTCTTTGATTTATCCAAGTGAACTGCAGCCACATTGTCCCTGTTATTTCTCAGTCAGAAAAAAGAGACACTCGCTGTGTAACCCCTTAAACACAGGTCTTCCTCTCTGTGGGTGTTCGCCCCCCTTTTCTCTTTAAAATCCCCTTTAACAGCCCATTTCTCTCTTCCCATTAATTCATCCTTTTCCTCAACTCTGTTATTTTATTTTTCTTTGTTGTTGTGATTATGGCTCATCAGTCAGTACATGTGCAGATTTTTTTCCAAATGTCATCTTCTCATTTCCCCTCAGAAGTTTGCTGCTGTAACATGCAGATCAAAATGTTCAAGTTGCATTTGACAGCGTCTCTCACAAAGTGAGATATCTAGGTTGGTATGCGACATTTAACTAGCCAGCATTGATATCAAATAAAAAGAACATCCTCTGGCTCTAAAATGAAGTCTTCAACTAAGATTAGATCACAAATGAGAGGGAAAGATCAAAATTTCTCCCGGATCAGGCCAGCTGCTGAAAAGCCACACAGAAACCAAGTAATCCTGCCTGTGCTCAAGAATGATGAAGCACGTGTGCCAGACAGGTCCAAATGCAGACTCACTGAAAAAGATGACTTGTGGAGTTTTATTTAGTTCGCCTTCAGTATCTGAAATTTTGGAAGGCATTTGATGAGAGGTTTATTTGCTTTTAAAAGTTCCAATTTAATATGTTTTTTTGGTTTGAGAGTTCTCATTTCCTGTCATGTTGGAAGAGAACAAGATCCCTTTCAATGTGCTTCTCTGACAGTATCTGTGTATTTGTGTGTGTGAGATTCTCAACTTGTGGTTAAGTCAATAGGGGAATGGTGTTTGTGATGGCAGGATGCCCAGACGAACTACAGATACGAACACGACGAACACAGCATACATGAACACAAATCTCATGCATCACTCCCTCTTCGTACAGGTAGCATGTGCATGCAAAGCTAAAAGCTGATGTCACTTTAAGACACTTGCAGGCTGCACTATATAAACAAATCTGCTCCACTGCTCAGATCTGACTAGCAGAGTATAATTTAGACTGTCTGCTCCAGGAACCCAGACCTCGCAGGAAATACAATCTGCACGAACAGTTTTCAACTCTGATTTGACTGCCAAGGAGGGGGACAGGTCAGCATTCCAGGACAGCCCAGTCAAACACACACACGCACACACACGCACACACACACATACACACACAAACACACACCCAGCTGCAAAAGAAGACAAGACTCACAACAATCAAATTTCTGTTATTGTGTGGGAATGTCAGAGATCACAGTTTCATTTCTGGATGTTTTATCCAAAACTTTTCCACACACATTAATACACAACTGTTCACAAACATTGAGAGACGGCAGGCTCATTCAAACATGCATTATGCACTATGGGAGTTGGGTCAGTTCAAAATGTGGATGACCACCAACTGTTCCAGTGTCTCCACTCACATTCATTGTTCATTGTGAAGGGCCCACAAATCTGGGATCACAAACAACTGTAACAAAATTGATACTGACAGTGAACAGAAATGTTTTACTCTAATGTATTAATGAGCTTGTTGTACACAAAAACCTGAAAAATCTTTTTAGAGAAATAATTATTGCAGAAAATGGATTAACCTTTTTTCTTTTTTGTCTATCTTCAGTAAAATGACTGAAAACTATTTTATCAAGTGTGAGAGCTGGTCAGGTGGATTCAACACCACAGTGCAGGTGATGATTTGATTAATCTAACAGGTCAAAACCACACTAACCAAGACACTCTGACAAAAAGCTTAATGCTACCTTCAAGCTGCATGTCCAAAGACATGAAAGCAAAGAAACCACAGTATTACTTGGTATTTTCTTTGGTTCTCTTTTTCCTCTCATTACAGGTTCAATATTGCCATTGACAGTACTTCAGAGCACAGGCTTCAAATGCAAACTGGCGGTTTAGGAAGGACAAGGAAACTGGGAATATTTTGCTGGAATAAATATTTCATGAAGTGAGAGATGTGAGAAAGCCTGCCTCAGGTTAGAATGGTAACATGCATAAGTTGAACATGTTTTCTTGTTATGTTAGCATTATGACACGATATGTTAGCAGTGATCCCCAAGTAGACGAAGCTGACATGAAAACATCCATTAATTCTCAGTATATCCTGCCATCCATGAGGTCTGTGGTGAAGATGTAGCACAGATTTCTGTCAACTAGTGTGTGTGTGTGTGTGTGTGTGTGTATGTTAATTTGAAATGCTATGGGTCTATATAATAATTCAGACTGCCGCAGAGTTATAATTTTTCTGTTAAAGTACAGATTCAGACACACTGGAAGGCTAAGCTGTAATAGGAAGGGAACTTCTTTCATTACGTTCTCAATATGAATAGGAATGCACATTTTCTCCCATAATGGAAGTTTGAAAGTAACAACCCAGTAATTTTCTTCAGTGGGTTTCTTCCAATCTGTTGGAAACTAGGATGACAATCAACACAAAACCAAGTCCCCACTTATTCAGCATATCACTACATAAACATTTCTTTGTCAATCTAGAAACCAAATATTAACATCTGTGACAACGCTACACACACACACACACACTAGCAATTGGACAGAACTCTAAAACTTCACCACAGACTTCAGCAGGATCGATGGCAGGATATCTTGAGAATTAATGATTGCAGTCATGTCAGCTTCATCTACTCTGAGTTCACTGCTTACAAAACATGCCATAATGCTGACATAACCATTAGAACATGTTCAGCATATGCATGTTACAATGCCAACTGGAGGTATGTTAATGAACAGCACACACATTCATGTCAAATTATGAAGCATGGTCATAGTTTGATACACTAGCAGTATGATAGTAAGCTAAGGCTAACCAAATACTTAAATATGTAGTCAAACTATAGTTGTAATGTGAATTGTGAATACTGTCAGTTAGGAGGACATTGAATCATGCATGGAGGAAATGAAAGAAAACAGATGGGTCGACACATAGGACGTTGTCCTGTAGCCAGGAGATGTTCCATGTATGTTTACCCTAACAACTCCACCAGTCTGCAGTCCCAATCAGTCCCATTTTAATTTCTTTACGGTCAAAAGGGTAGACTGCTCCTTCTCTTTCTCCTGGTAATCCAATCACCATATTCCATCTCCCTCATTTCCCCAGTTGGTCTTGGATGATACGGCCACACATGCTCCCCCTGCTGGCTCGGAGCATTCCTCCACTGCACCAGTCTTCCTGGGAAGTCTAGCAGCAAGATTGGGGGCAGCAGGCTCAACCTCTCCGGTGTCAAACCTGAATGTTGCAACATTCCAGACAGCCATCTGAACGCTGCCAGATCTAAGTGGTTGCACTGAAATCAAGCCTAAGACTCGGGTGTATTGCTCCACATCAAATCTAGCCCAAGCATTTTAGTCTGGATTTGACCATCTGTTCAACTCCTTTCAGTGCTGACTGATCATCTCCATGTGTATTAGCAATCTGTCACCTGTGGTTTACCTGGCAGTGGATCATAAAACACTCAGCCAATCAGAGAAGAGGACCAACTTGTTGGTGCTAAAGCTCCAGAGAGCAGTCTGTGGGAGAAGAGATTGTTTTTGGTACTTAAAACCACAAACATACCTTCTTATGGAAAACACAATATAAGATACAGGACCTTTTATTTTCCTTTTTAAATGTTTTTGGAAGGCATAGGACCACAGATGCAATATTTCTGAGGGGCTTTAGAGCTGGAACATCAATTGATTTGGGTGTTTTTGGACACCTAGTTTCATTGTATGGAGTTCCACCACCCACTTATTATCAACTCAACTCTAATAACACTAATAATGAGCTTTATCTTATCTGCCTAATAGTCCTAAGGCTCCAGTTTATGTGATGTGAGTGAGTGAGTGTGTGTGTGTGTGTGTGTGTGTGTGTGTGTGTGTGTGTGTGTGTGTGTGTGTGTGTGTGTGTGTGTGTCTGTGTGTGTGTGTGTGTGTGTGTGTGTGTGAGTGAGTGAGTGAGTGAGTGAGTGACTGAAAGCCTTGAGGGGAAATTCATCGGAGGATGTTGAATGGGGAATTCACACACTCGCACAAAATCACATGCATACAGAAACATGTGAATATAAATACACACCCCAAAGAAAATCTGTGCCAGCGTGTGATTAGATGCGCATCTTTCCGAGCAATCTGGAGCAGAAACCGAATCCTGGAAAACAATATTAGTTCTGTATATTTTCATTTGGTTGAAGCTTCCCTGCCTTATTTTTAGATTATGTGTCCTTTCACAACAGCGGGATGATGATGTGCATTTCTGATTGTTTGTGTGTGTGTGTTTGCGTTTTTGTGTATAAAAATTTGGATCCATGCATACCTCAGCAGGAATGTGTTTTGTAATAATAGAAGTACCATGCCATGACTTGTGATGTCAAACAAGTAAAAGGAAAAAAACAGTTTTACCCAAAAATAGCTTGATCAATTCGTCTCACTCACTATCTTTAGTCGGAGTTCTTTTTATGGAATCAAAAAACCTTCTCCTTTCCCTGGGCAGAAAAATGTGAGGCTTTTTTACCAAGCTGCCACATTGACAGTCTTATTTTTTAATTTGAAAAGCAACCTTGTAAAATATTCAGACCTGACCTATTGATGCACTGGAAGAATTTGCTATTCTTGGGGGAAAAAAAAAACTAACACAGCTCTGATAAATATTTAATATGAGCACTTTTTAATGGTGCATAAAACACAAGGGCTACAGTGTAAATCAAAAAGACACGGCCACTTTGCACAAACCAAGCTGCTTTTGATGCACAGCAGTGTGTCGTGTACAGTTTCTAGATGATTATTGTCTAAATATGAAAACAGGCTTATGTTTGAAGAAACTAATCCAGTAAACAGGCTTCAACCAGAGTAAAGTAGAGACCGTATGCTGGCAGAAACAAAGGAGTGATTTGTAACAATAGATTCAGTTCAATCCAATTTCATTTATATCGTGCCAAATCGTACATTATCTCAAGTCACTATACACAAATATATGCACAAAGTTAGTGATTCAGTGTAAAATCTCCCTGGTGACTTAATAATGATCTAACCCGTTCTGTATCTCAAAGGTTTTAGTAACACTACTGTGATAGTAGTATCAGAGTTTGGGTTTGGCTTAACTATAACCAAAGTTATAATGGCACTAACAAAGTGCCCTTATCTAAAGGAGCTCAACATTAATACAGGGCCCCCATTTGTGTGTCATAACAATTGATTATGTTTGTCTGCAAAGCACAGTTTAATTCATTCATCTCCTCCATTTTAGTGAAGTATTTTTATTTATTTTTTTCGTTACTGGATCAGAGTGGTTGCAGCCAATTTGAAATATTAATAATATAATATTAATAATCAGTCAAAAATGTATTAGCTTCCTAAAAAGGAGGCACACAACGTGAGATTCTAACCTAAATTAACATACCAGGAAAACCACAAATATTGCGCTTTGAAAGTCTGCCCTGGAGGACTGATTGAGAGCAGATGATTCTCGGTCTTTGCTCTGATAGAAATAAATGTGATGATCAAACCCATATACATCCCGCTGTAACCCCTTGCAGGCGCGCGAGCGATCACGCACTCCCGCACGTGCACGCGGAGCCGTGTGTCCGGTCCTCCACAGCCGCGGTGTCCCGCACATCACGAGCAAACGGCTTTCAGCACGGGACACATCCTGCAGCCTCCTACTGCAATATGGCGACAGAGGTAAGAGATCCGGCTCCTTGGCTCCCTTTTCTTTCAGGATTTGTCATCAGCACAGCCACAATATGATTTTCATCCTCCATTTGTTCTTCTTCTTTTTTCTTTTTTTTTTTCCAAGAAGTGCAGCATGAGAAATGTGGTGTTGTTCACTCAGTCTTGGCTTGTTGTGCCTCCGGTTTTTCTCTCTTAGTGGTTCGGCTCAATGTCGCCTTTTTTCAGCTCAATTGTATGAATTTGAAAAAGTCGTGTGACGTTCACGGGAGAATATGTTTTTTTTTTGTGTGTTTTTTTGGGGGTTTTTTTTTGCCCCCCTCATCCAGGGGCTTCAATTTCACTCATTCCATCACCGTTATCACCGTGAGCTGACTGATTGAACACTGAGACCCTCACTGAGGGAGCTGCAGTTCTTTTCTCTCCCCTTTTTAACAGAAATGCTGTTTTTTTTTTCTTGTCAGAAACACAAACCAATGTCACTTAGTGAAGAGACTAATGAAGAGATTGATGATGAAGGGGTGATGGAGCAGTCAGGACCATGGACAGGGACAGTCTCGCTCTCTCTCTTTCTCCCTCTCTATCTTTCTCTCTCTGTCTCTCTTTCTCTTTTTCTTTCTCTTGCTCTCTCTCTCTCTCTCTCCTCTTCTGGCACACTTTAAAATTGTCTTGACAAGGCTTTGCCCTTTCATCTGAAAGGCACCATGCAATAAATCAGCATGTCTCTGTTGTCATGCCTCCTTCATCCCTTTATTAAATGTAGGTAATGTGACTGGTGCTCCAACCAGGATTAAATAACCATGACAGAAGTGGTGTCTTTCAAATAGCATCACGATGTTCAACTTGTTACTCCGAACATCAACAGTGCTGGCAGATGTATTTTTAGCCCCCAGTGATGGCTGGCATCTCTCAGGCCAGCAGCTTCCTCTAACCCCCATTGTGTCCTTGGGGACGTCTCGATACGATGCTGAAGACAAAGCTGCCTTAGTTATAATAACAATGATCTCACCAGAGGAGACAACTGTTACTTTGGTGCAACTGTGGAGCAACTTACACTCATGCATGCAAAGTGTCCGTTGAACTTTCGGGCACTAGTTGTACCCAAAAGCATCTAATTTATAGTTAGTTAGGCTGTAATTCAAGCATAATGGGCCTGCAGGTAAATGGATATTGTTGAGCAAGATTGACGATGCTATGTTTTGTTTTGTTTTGCTTTTCTTTCTGAACTGTCAGGCATTGGCAGAGTGGCCCTGATTATCTGGTAGTCTGCCAGAAATGCTTTCCAGACCCCATTAACTGCATAGCCACACATACACATGCATGTACGTGGAAACAGAATGCACACACACATATATAAAAACATAGATATTTTGTGGAACCAGGACAAATTTCATGACCAGGGCCCATCATCACCATTATTCATGGCATATTTAATGTGACGCAGTTTGTAGTCATCAGCGGTTGAGATGAGAAATATCTTTTATTTTCTATTCATGCTTTTACCTACCTCTCTCTCCCTTTCACTCATGTTTTATTAAAACTTTTTCTTTGCCTTTTTTTTTTTTGTATGCCAAGTCAGCAAATGGCCACATTAAATGACTGAGTAACAATTACCCCATATTGTAGACTGCCTGTGCTGCATGGGCGGTCTCTGGATCATTAAGTCCATTTGTGCCCTCTCCTGTCCTCAGTCTGTAGGCTATCCCTGAGTTCAGCGTTATCCTGTTGAGGAATAATGTGTTGAAGCACAGTAATTATCTCAGAAGTTGGAACACTCAGCTGTCTACTGTGCTCCACCTTTTCTCAGAGAAGATTTCCTCGACCAGCTTTGGTCCTGCAGTCACTGATCTTCCTCCTAGATGTCTTGGAAATTGGACTGTTTTGTCAACACTGTCTCAAGTTCATTGATTTATAGACCTGTGGCCAGCCCAGCTTGGCAGTAAACATGAAAAAGTCTGCTCTCAATGGCAGAAAACCAGTTAGAGTTTGAAGGGATGAAATAAGAGAGCTGACAGTAAGAAAAATGTTGAAAGAACTACCAGACAAGAAGGAAACACCGTACTCTGAGTGCATTTGTTGTGCATGCTGTAACTGTATGTGTGTGTGTGTGTGTGTGTGTGTGTGTGTGTGTCCTCTTTAATGTGTGCCCACTGGCAGCACTTGCCCATCCTGCTGCTGTGTGTTCCTTGAGTCAGAGTGACTAAACAAGGAAGCATCTCATGGAAGTGAGAATCACACAGACCTGCAGATCCAAGCTGGAACAATAAGATAGGGATAAAAAGGAATGATGCCAAATACATCAAAATGCTCTTTTCACTCCAGCATTGTACTTGGCTGTGACACATGCCTGATGCATTATATGTATTTTTTACTTTTGGTTTGAGTTTTCATAAAATAGAGAATAGTAGTCTGGTTCTTTGCTTTTTATTTGTTTACCTAGAGGCTATTTCTGGTCAGCAAATATGAAAGGCATTATTATTTATGCTTTAGTGGAATTTTCACAGGAAAATCCTTCATGATAAAACTTTTTAATGCACTTTGCAGGTTGAATCACCAGTACAGTGTAATAACTGGCGACAAAAGCTATATGTGTGTTTACAGTTTAAGAAAACTAGAACTATGGGTTTATGTGGTTACTGTCCTGTTTGGTTCATTTGTTTTTATTTTTTGTTTCCTTGGGGAAGTAGTTTTTTCTAGCATCCAAGTACTTCTGAGTCTTCCTTATATAACTCCTTTTTATCTTGTTTCTGCATTTAGCCAATATGTAAACAAATCTGACCTTAAAGTAATAGATCAGTGAAAGGAGAAGTCAAACAGTGCAGCACCAGGCAGAGATTCTTAATAGAGTCCTGTGTGATCAGTGTGGCACTTTAACATTGCTGTCTGTTTGTGTACTATATTTAGACAAAGAAATAGACTGTATTTGAACCTTAATCTCCCACGCAGGAAAGTAAACATCAGCCCTCTGCCAATAGCAAACATTTGCTTTCATGGCATAAATGAACACAGACAAGGCCACTCAGCCAGCAACAACATCACTGTGTGACTACAGAAAGATTAAAGCTGGGCTTCAGAAGACTTGGAGGTGCCAGCTTCCAGAGTTAAGTCAGAGAAAGTAATTGGTGAATGTAGGAAAGTATGACAAAGCAGTTCCCTCCTCATTAAAGCATTAGAAAACTACCTCTAGTCAATATGTAAATATAATGTGTTTGTCTCTGTCATTAAAAAAGTTGTGCAAGAGACATGGAAAACCTTTGATTGTCCAGCTTATTTTGTTTTCTGGCAATTCAAAAAGGCAGTATCTCAATGCAGCTGCTGCTATTAACCACATCTAGAAAGCACCCAATCAGAATTTGACATCAAATGATGCAGGATATGCTGTTGGGTGCGTCATTTTTGACCCCCCCTTAAGGGGGGAAAAATAGAGAAATATGCACACAAGCCAAAACAATGGAACTTTGTGGAACTCTTGAGCTGCCTTTTTAAAACAGCACACATGGGTTATTTTTCATTTCAGCATTTATGTTTGAACACTAAAGGTCACAACACAATCTGATGTGCCTCAAAATGACATTGAACAGACACAGATTACAACCAAGTTGCCATTAGAACTATTTTACACAGTTTGACCGCAGTACATTTACACAATCCTTGTTGTCACAAAGTCTGACAAATTAAAAAAGTGAGCTGTCCAGCCTGTTTTTCAGCCAGTGAGTATAATTTTTCAAATAATGGAAAAGTGTTACAATACAACAGCGTACAACAAGTCAAATGTCAAAGTTTCTACTTAATCCATAACATCCACATAAGGCCAAAACAGTTTTACTGTCTGGAACACCTTTCCACCCTCATAAATGTCAGGGGACTGGTGAGAGAGATCTAAAGTAAATGGACTCTGTTTTTCACTGCTGACCTCTGAGAGGCATGACTGAGTGAGAGTCCTGCAATTTTCCACACTGTCTGTTTTACTCACATGCATTGTACCTGTAGCAAATACATACAAAGCAGAAATCAGTAATTCTTCCACAGTGCACAATGCTCCAAATCCCCCCACCCCACCCCCAGCCAGACCCAACCCCGTCTCCTAGAAGATACATGCATGTATCACTATATACTGGAAATGGGATTATGTGCAGAGGCCATGTTTTTTCTCAATGAATAAAGTGCTGCGTTTATTAACAGCAGCAGAGTCATGGTGGAAGTAAAGTGTCACAACAGAGACCAGACTCACATCCACTGCTGTAGCTGTAGCTACAGTAGTGTGAGGTTACTGTGATCTTGTCTTTCTGTTACCTAAACCAAGTCCAGAAACTAAAAATAGCTATAAACAAGTTAAATAATGCTGCAGTCACCACAAATATATATTCTACACAAGACTCTGATACTTTGGCACAAAAGCAATATGTTGTCAGTGAACATTTTAGTGATACATTCAGTATCAGTCGCTGTGACATGTGCAACAACTTATCCTCATTATGTTTTATGGGTGGCCTGAATGCTGTGGTCACAGTGGAGGAGACGCTGCTGAGTTTCACTCAGATGACTAATCTGGACTCCAAAACTAAAACATTGGCATTCACCAAAGCACTTCCAGTCATAGCAACAGATTTGTCATTGATGCTAATATTTGTTTGTAGTTCAACCTGCTCAAGTAAGACTTCTGTCTTTTGTGAATAACATATCCTAGCAGTCAAAAAAACCTGCATCACCTTAATGAGCCTCACTATTGGCCAACCTGAATAAATGAGGCTCTATTATATGTGCTATTAATAGAGTGACTTTTTGTTCATCATGGTAGCCTGAAAATAGTGCGGGGGGGGGGGGGGGGGGTGGCAGCAGAGAGACAGAGCAAAGAGGAGGATATTTAAAGCTCTGGCAGACAGGAAGATCTAGTGGCTGTGAGATGATTTTAGCTGTTAGTGGACAAAAATAGCAGCTTGGATGTGATTCTTGGTTGTGAAGGATATCCTATATAGAAATGAATGGCTTGTTCTGTGCTATGTCGGCTTACATGGAAAATACTCCCTTAGGCTCATACATGCAGGTAAACCTCATACACAGAGTCATCTTTCAGTCATGACAACACTGCAGCAGCAAGTCGAAATTTGATATTAAGACAATAAAACAGAAAAGAAAACTTTTTGAAGCACATTTTGTGAGATATTGTGCTTTTGTACTACTTCATTCCTCCATCTTGCCTTCAGACTCTATTTCTTACCCCCTTTATGTTCATCCCTTTCACCCTCCTCCCCTCTTCCTACTGTATCTCTAATTACCATCCTCGTGAGGGGAGTAATTTAGATCAGCAGGAGACACGTTTACACTGACCCACTTGCTCGCTGCTTTATGTTTCTCAGGGGAATGCCTGTTTGGGTGTAAAACACAGCACTCAGCACCAAAGTGCTATAAAGCGGGCTCACTCAGAGGGTTAGTAATAAACTGCAATTGGGCCTACTGATATAGGAGAAATGTGAACTACTGTCTGTACTGCAGTTGACATAGTAACATAATGCCTCTTCCTCGGTGTGAGGCCGTGTTGCACCTGTAGACAGAAAAACAGCTGAAGACTTGCAGGAAATATTATATTACTTTATATAACTATAATACAGATCTTTTTTATTGAGAGCTGCTGTGGACAAGTGGATCTTTATGTACTTAGGAGTTAATCACCACCCTCTTTTGCCAAAGTGAACATACCAGTCCAGGGAGTGCTGGGTAGACTGGAATCACCGGGTTTCACCAGTGTTTTTAAAAAGCAAAGACAGACCAGTTTCCCTTGTTCCCACATAAATGCTAATGTATTTCTGATCACAAATTTAACACGTATGTTTTTCTGCTGTTGTCAGTTTCACAACCTGCAGGAGCTGAGGCACAGTGCATCATTGGTGACGAAAGTCTTCATACAAAGAGACTACAGTGAAGGAACCATCTGCCGCTTCCAGACCAAGTTCCCCCCAGAGCTCGACACCAGGGTGAGCCTGCACTAGCACACTATACGCACATCCCGGCAAATGCCATGTTGTCAGGATGACGACTCTACTGAAACAACATCTGCACACTACAAAATAAAACAACAATGGTGCATCAGGGATGAATGATGGATTCTATCTTGTTAGCGTATATTTGTAGGCATGCAGTCATAGACTAACACATGTAAAGAGAGGAGATTCTCCAAACTGAGCGGAGCAACTCATCCTGCAATGTTCATCTGCAGTTTTGTTTTTTTTAGACAGATTTCTGAAATCCAAACGTTCTACACCGTGAAAAATATGAAGAAACCACAGCATGGCCTCTAACAACCTGTAATTCCAGTTTAGCAGATAAATGCAGAATAAAAGTGGCACAACTCTTATTAAAACTGTGTTACTTGTCTTCATTAAAAAGGTAGGAAACTACAATGCTTCTATTGTCAGAGTTGACACTCACTCACGGGCCAAGGCTGGTGTTTATCTTAAGTGTAGATTTTGTCTTCTTACAATACTATATAATCATCTATTAGAAGTTCCATAAAGGGGTGCTATTACAGATTTGTCTAGTATTCAGCATCAGAAGCCGATAGTCCGAACACATGGAGGGGGACAGAAGCAAACAGGCCCAGTGGTCTGTCAAATTTCCAGCCATTACTGTCACACTTCTGACTAATTTGTCATGTTAGTCTCAAAACTCTCATATTCTGCAAGTGAGACGTGTTTCTAAATAGTTGGACAATGTCGGGGTATTTTGGTTTGAGCCGAATGTTGCTGCTCTGTTTTTGGCAGGCTGTTTTATAGCTTAACGGCTGAAGCCAGAACACATTTCATTTTCCCAGTTTTTATGGTTTGTGTGTGTTTGCCTTTACATCTAAACCTTAATGCCTGTTTGTGTTTGTAAGCAGATTGAGCGAGCTTTACTTGACCAGACTGTGAGGACCTTGAACTCTTATTATGTGGAGGCCGAAAAAATCGGAGGTCAGTCGTACCTGGAGGGATGTCTGGCCTGCGCAACTGCTTACATCATCTTCCTGTGCATGGAGACACGCTATGAGAAGGTAATAAACATTGTGTATTCACAATAGTCAGAATAGTCTTAAATGAATACAAAGGTTTTATCTGTGCAGATTGAGGGAAGAACTATAGTTCATAGTTCAAGTTATGAGTAACATCTGTGTTTCACTGATTATGAAAAGCTAAAATGTCTGCTATGAGAAAGAGCTACTGCCTTCTGGCTCCGGCTTCAGCGTCTCTCTGAGAAAATGAGCAGGTGCATTTCCCAAAATGCTGAATTTTTCCTTTCAGCCGCCACAGCTTTTATAACTTCAACATAACCTGAAACCACATCAGGCTACACTTTTGTTTTCTTGTTTTGGTATGGTTGCTACGCTTTTCATTCTGCAGATAAAACAGACCTCCCAGAAAACACTGATCATTACTGCAGTAACTAGTCTCACATTGTAGTGTGCCGTGATATCTTTGACCCTCTGTGGATGACAGAGCACGACTGATGATGGGTAAAAAACAAAGTGTGTTGCTGTGGACCTCATCTGTTCTCTAGCTTGCATATCCTGTTGCACTGAGATATTGTCAGTACACACTGGACAGATCACCAATCTGTCAACACACAGACACTTCATCAGCTCTACCATAGTAAAGTATCCTACAAATATCCTACATTTCTGTTTCTGTGGGAGAATACTGGAGCACCTTGAAGAAACCCACACAGAAAGACCCCCTGTGGGCAGCATGCATTAGCCCCCGTAAGGAGCCTCTTCATGTGCAGTAGAATACTTTATTTGTCTGTATATGCAGGAACACATGCTCAGACATTATTCATTAACAGCTGGTTATTATAAACTCAACTGCCCATCTACCAGACATACTCCCATATTTGTCCATTTTTATGAAAGCCAACGACAGCTCCCTGAGTCTCTAAGGTCAGAATACAGTTATTTACAAAAACGGGAGATACAATCTGTTTCTCTCTTACACAATGTTGCCCTCAGCAGTCCGTCCACTCCACTTTGAAACCCCGCTCTAAAGCCAGCACCTGTGTGCCGGCGGACAAGGGATGGCACGCCATCTGTAGCGTAATGTTCACGCTCAGCACAACCAAGATGTCCATCCTGAGAAAGGGCAGGTGATTAATCCTCAATGTTGCTGTGCTGATGCTTGGCATTCGCTGAGACGGAACGAGAAAGCTCCTACAGAACACAGCCACATACACAGACTCATACAGAGTGAGATTTTTTTTTTTTTTTTTGATGAAACTAGGGTAGCGTGAAGTCACAACATGCCTCACTGTTCTGATCTCTGTCATTTAGAGCTTTCATCTCCTTAGTCTTGTTGCATTTTGTAAACATTTCTTTGTCAAAGCAGCACAGAGGTACTGGCATCTTGACCAAAAAGTACAAAGGGACTTATTGCTGTGCTGAAGCCAAGCAGGAATGGCCTGGTCTGAGTCTCCTTTCATCTCCTTGTCAGCTGGGTGCTGCTCCATTGAGATGCTGAGATGCTATCAAATCCACGGGAGAGTTGTTTATTTATTTGTTTAACATAATCACCTTGGCTGAAATACATTATGACAGACGATGATCAAATATACCCACCCAAGTTGAGTCTGAGTGTGCACATACCTGTCTGTGATTGTGTGTTTTTGCTGATAAAGAGGCCACACACCAGTGAGTGTGGATCATTGTGTAGAGTCATTGGAGCACCAAGAGCCCTTGATGCTTACATTTCACCCCGTCAAAGGACACTGATTGCTCCCAGCATGTTGGAGCAAACACATGATCACCGAAGCATTCATAAAGCTTCCCTCACACAGTTTGCATCCTCCATCTCCTATTTTATTTTTCTTCTTTCATTATTCACAAGAATTTGGCTGTGCATGATGGGACTCACACAGACCCAGGTATAAGGCCCTGTTCACACATGCGTCTTGGATGATCCAATCACAAGTGGACAGCTCAGAGAACAGGTGTGGATGCATCCATTGAGATCCAATAAATCAGACTGCATTCAGAGACAATGTTGGCAGAATGTGGCTTTATTCTTCTGCCACTGAAGGACCACATACTCAAGTGGAAGTATGTTGTATGTTGAACACAACAAATAATAGACTCAGTCTAGAGTATAGATTTGATTTCTTCTTTTTATTTCCGATAAAGACAGATTAGGCAAGTGTTTTGCCAATGGAAATGGAAATTAGGTAATATTTTTATGTAAATGTAGAGCAGGGAAGTGAGGTCCAGTTACAAGCATTCACCCGTGACATGTACAGATGCACGTTAATGCCAAGTGTTAACCAGGTCCCTGTGTCAGTGCAGTACACACTCTTGACCTGCATGTGTGTGGTACCTTAACCTCTTAAGCAATACACACATTCACAAAGCTTTTCCCAGAAGGACAGTCACACATATGCACATACATGCCGTTATAACAACAAGCCACAGCCTGGATATTTGACTGTCATATTGTAACACTGAAGAAGATTGAGCTGCCCTAAAATAATTGGTCTTTTCTCTGCATGACAGTAAATCTGTTGGTCAAGGCTCCACTCTGAATTTATTTGATGGAGTTTTGAACACAAGAGAGAAGAATTATGGATTATATTCTTCAATCCAAATATTGATTGCTTTCTCCTGAGGTATACTTGACAGAGGCTGGCTTAAAGCAGGGCAGTGTAGCAAACCACAGCCTTTTGATGCCTTCTTCTATGACCTTTCTCCCAGGAATTTCATTTCTTGATGGTTCCCAGATCGTAACATTTTCCAGACTTTTCATTGCAAAAGTCTCTTCTTCTCCTTCCAGGGGGAGACAGGAAGAAGTATTCTTCTGTGCTTTAGTCTGAGCTAGCAGGGGTCAGTATATTAGCAGCTGTGCCTGCAGCTGTAAAAGGCCTTTGACATCACAGAGAAGTCCTGCACAGTGTGTTGCTCAGTCTCTGTTGTTTTAATCTCTCAGGCTGAGTGCTCCAGTAACCTTTAGTTAATTTACAGAAGAGGAAGTGAATCTGCCCTTTTCAATAAATCAGTTAAGGAATACTCATAAAAAGGTTAAATCCAAACACGTTATACATTTATAATATAACTGTAATAGTTTATTGCGGTTATAGCGGTTTATTGATTCATGGCAACAACAAGGTAAACCAAAGCAAACAGTAATGGTCAGCCAGTCATACAGGTTTTTAAACAAACCCCTTGGTTAGCCAGAGTTTTGAGTGGAGTCATTTTAGGTTTTGCCCTACAGCTATGTGCCTGGATGCTGACTTCCTTTAAGGTACAGTACAGAATAAAAGATGGGGGACTGTCTTTTTTTCTCTTTACAGTAACTAATACAAATGTGTGTTGTTTTAGCACAGAAACACAGATGTGCTGAAGACTGAACCCTCCTCTCAGAAGTAGTGACAGCTTTCTCAGTGTACATGAGCGCCACTGGAGCATGTTTCAGCTGAATGACATGGTTAGGCAGAGTTTAGGAAAAGCATGGCACATCAGCACATTGTTGATGTCCACAGAGGCATAACTGAGTCTGAATAAGCTGCTCTAATGATGCCACTTTAGTTACTGGCTGTCCATCAGCAGTCATTTGGTTGCTATCAGCTGTAACCTGGAATCCTATCATGGGGTTTCTTAAGTCTCCCCGTATGCTGGGTAAACTGTGTGTGCAGTTGCATTGCATTTGACAATGTATACTAACACGCTTGTTTGAAAAGACAATGGTCTGAACTTGGCGCTCAGCTTCATTACACTGCTGCTATGTGGTTTTTCAATATTTGATGCAATACTCACTTCATAATATGTCCTGTGCCAATGGAATCTAAATAAACTGTCTACTTCACATTTTAGAGTGATTCCTATTTGCCCCGACAGTTAACCAAGGCATGACATTCAGCCTGAGAGAGCCATCTTTGGAATTAAGAACTAAATCGTCCAAATGGAAAACTTCAAAAAGAGAAAAGCTCAAGCTCGTCAATTTTAGTAATTCAATTCATACAGCTTTGCTTAACATGAGTGGCTTGGAACTATGTATAAAAATAACCGCCGTACTTAGAGCATAATGGAATTACTTTGAGTTTAGATTATAATGTTAAGGAAAAATAAAGACGGGCAATGACTTTAGAGTCAGAATCGTACCCTGTATGTTAACTCCAGACAGAGGAACTGAAAACTCATTTCTTCCATTTTTCATTTTTTCCACCCAAGATGGCACAGGAGGAAGTTAAAGTTGCTGCCACCATGTCCATTTTTATCTTCTTTTAGCTACATGATCATTGCATTACAAAAGTAATATGTAGGTAATGAAGTCAAAACTTTTGTTAGGTTTCAGATCGTTATCATGCCTGCAATGATTCTAATAAAATCTGAAATGTATCTTGAAAGGTGCTTGTGTCCCGGTCTGACCGCTCTCTGCTCCCTGTTTTCATTCCAGGTTCTGAGGAAGATATCAAGCTACATCCAGGAACAAAATGAGAAGATCTACGCTCCTCGAGGTCTGCTGCTCACGGACCCCATAGAGAGAGGAATGAGGGTTGTATCCTTTACTCATCTGCTGCCTTTCTCTCAGTTCAAGGATGAAGTCCTAGACAGAATAGTCAGACATAAAGCCGACTGATTGGAGGTGGCATTAGTTTAGAGGTTGGAGAAACCAGACTTCATGAGTACAAGTCACACATTAGAATCAGTGAAACTCCTCAAGACATCTGGCTTGGATAAATGAATAAGAAATGCTTTCTCCCCATAAATTACCATCAAAATGCCCTTGAACAAGACACTTGTACTCCAGCTGCTGCAGAGACAATGTTCGATGGCCAAATGTCATTCCCAGGTGTAAATTTGAAGCAGGTCACGGCGGAAAAAAGCATGCATGCTCCATCAAGTGTCCTCAGAGGAAATGTGAAAGGACAAAACATTGTGGGGAATCAGCATCTTCAGGTTTCTTTCAGCATCAAAAGCCTGTTTTATCTTTGAATATGATGCGTTACATGACAGATTGTGTTTGTCTTTGTCAGTAAGAGGAATGAGACCCCAGCACAGTTTCTCATCTAGCTAAGAGGCAGATTGAGACAGAGAGAATGTGTCCAGTGGACCATCACAAAGGCCTGGCCTAAACTGGCTCTAAGAACAGCCTCCAAGTCACAGGGCCAACCAATTACCAACACTTATTAGTCAATACACTCCTATACAATATAGTCTCTGTTTGTGAAGTCCAGCTAGAGACCTAATTCTCCCAAAGAGCAGAGATTTGCATAATCTCTATGTCTGAAACTACACAATATTCTTATTACTAAAGCAATTTAAGTAAATGATTTTTTGCTTTGTAACTAATCATCTTGAAATTCTTAAGGGCTAATGGTCCATCTTGGTGCAGATGGTGCAGCTGAAGCCTGCTGTAGACAAAATCAAAAATCCATGAATAGTTGAATCTGCACATGTAGTTGGAGCAGCAGTGAGACATAGCTTCACCTTGTCACGAGCTGTTTGATTTTATCGTAGCCAAAAACAAAATGCTGTTTTATTTGGAGAAGAGCCTGAAATGAGAGAGCAAAAGGAAACCACAATGAAGGTACAAAGTGTGTGTGTGTGTGTGTGTGTGTGTGTGTGTGTGTGTGTGTGTGCGTGTGTGCGCGCATTTTCTGGATATTGCAATCATTCATGACAATCAGTAATCTCACAAGTAGAAAAATCTCAGCGCACGTCATATGAGATCGGTTGTCAGGTTGTGTACCCCCACATCAGCACACTAACCCACTGGGACATCAAACACAGTGTAAGCAGTACAGAGCCTTATGATCTAGAAAGCCCTGTTGTTCACTCCAGCACTATACATTTGAGCTGAGAGTGGATGAGCAGCTGGGGTGTATATTATTCCTTAGAATCCTTTCTAACATGATGATCCTTGACACTGTTTATGTCCTCAGCTAGAGATCAGTGTCTTTGAGGACCGGGGCTCAGGCAGCTCTAGTCCCAGCAGCAGCATGTCGTCAGCAGGCAGCAGTGCCCGGTGACTGGAGGGGCAGCGCCAGGCTTACGGGTATCACCACAGGGGCAGCGGCACACTGACCAACATCCGCATGCTGAAACATGAGAGCACCAGGTTCTAAGTCAGGTGGGGAGAATCAGACAAAGAGGCGATCCACAGGGTTCACTCTTTCCCAACAGGAGCCTAAGATGTACCACCTCAAGAACAGGAGCTGGTTTACACAAACACACTGGATGAGCAACACAATCAATTCAAGTCCAATAGAGCCCAGATTAAGGTGTCTGTGAGGGCTGAACCTTCCTTGTCCCACAGCTATCCAAAGCAAAATCATTTCCTTTGTTCATATCTCCTTTCACCCTTTGTCTCATTCCATCACGTCTGTTCCTATGAGTCACATCATCTCTGTGTTGTTGATTCGGCAGGCTTACTCTTGATCAGACCGGACATCAATGCTTGGTTGTTTGCAGGGGGTCATTGTCACTGTGTGCGTGGGCTGAAATGTTGGCAGTCTAGTCTTAGAGCTCTGCAGCAGCTCTAAAATCTGGAAGCAGAAAAACTTGGTGCCTCCTGGAAGAACCAGTCTCATTGAATGATTGCGTTCATGTCAGGCGGGGTCAAGCCGCCTTGACTGCTGGTAAATTGGGCCTGATGTGCAACCACTTGGTTCGATGAGCCGTTCACATGAATTTGGCTTCAGTATCAAACAGCTAACAGAGAGCACACTGGATTATTTATCCTTCCCCATGGAACAGGAATGGATACTAATGATCCACATCACAGCTGTAGGTCACACTCCTACACACACAGATACACATAATCACTCCTGAACAGAAGTGCACGCATACAAAAGCGTGCAACCGTGCTCAGGTACTCATACTGACACATACTAACAAGGGGACTTGCAGAGTGAGCATGAATTCCCCACACACACATACACACACACACACACACACACACACACTCACTAGCCAGAAAATATTCTCTGTGGTCGCAGCTCATTTGGGAACACAAGCAGACCCAGTCCCTGAAACACTGTCCAATTTCTCCTGGAATGAGTACATGTATCTGGGTTTGCTGTTGGTGTATACGTCCCATCCTTAGCACGAGGGATCAGTGCAATACATGCAAAGTGAGCACACATTCGGCTCTTAGAAAACTGACACTGAGTTATTTGCACTAAAGCTGTCTGGGTGAATGATTGCATTTGAGTGGGCCTGAATACGATACCTAAACTACAACCAGCCTGTCTGTGCAATGTACAGATGCAAAGTTTTATTTTTTAATGTTATTAAAACAACAAAGACACCAAAATGAAGAAATTAACTAGATTTAAACTCTTTAGTCTTTATGTCTTTAAAGTCATTTTTGGCTATTTGTCTTTTGACTCTTCTGTATTGTCAGAAATAAAAGAGCAGCGTTTGTCATTTTCGTCACAGCCGTAGCTCCCTCTAGGGTTAGACTGAGGAATGTCACAATCTCTTAGTTAAAAGTCACCTGAAAGTGTGAAGATAAAGTGATTTAAACCCTTTATTGCCCCCTAATGAAAGCTAATGGTCACCTAAACTGCTTTTTCACACTGCTGCACTGGTTGCAGGTTTTCTAACACACTATCCTCAGCACATACAAGATACTGCAAAATGAAGGGCATCTGTTTTGTCTCTCTCAGTAAGAAAGTGCGTCCTATCAGCCAGATGTCATGACTCTGTGGAGGCAGATGAGACAGGAGATAAGTCTTACATAGAAAAAAAAATGATAATAATCCGCCATTTGACAGCACACCCACACGACAAAACCCTGAGTAAGTCTGCATATTTTATTTCAGTTGCCTAGTTTCAGTTTCTGTTATCTCTGTCAGTTTTACTTTCTTTAAAATCGCTTCATATCATGAGTCTTAGTTTACTTTAGGAGAGCAGTCTTTTGCCTCATCTTCACCCACAAACGTATATATGAATGAAACCCTCATCAGAGCACCCACTTTGCCACCAGCCGGGCAAGTTAAACCATTCACTGGAAATTCATTGAAGAACTGAATGGGTTTCTGCTTCAATCCAGTGGATAGTTTAGTTTCCACCTAACATTTTGCTACTCCGATGGATGAGATTAACCTACACTGAGATTTTACCACGGCAGTTCAGTTCAGTTGTGCTTGTGTTCAGCATCCTGTGCTTTTTGATGCCTTCATGTTTCATCCCAGTGGAATGGATACCCAACCTGGGGCTGATGGACCGATCAAACTTTTTTTAAATGACTCAACACTGCCAATAAGCAAATAAAGGAGCTCATTGGACAATGTATAAAAAAAATTAAAAAAAAACCTCAGTGTATGTGCACTGAGAAGGAGAGAAACCGTTCTGTACATGCTTGTCAATATTTATCCGCGCTGGCTTTGTGAAGTGTAGAGAAGTGGATTGGAAT
The DNA here is from genome assembly GCA_034769265.1 of Remorina albescens. Classification (NCBI taxonomy): domain Eukaryota; kingdom Metazoa; phylum Chordata; class Actinopteri; order Carangiformes; family Echeneidae; genus Remorina; species Remorina albescens. The sequence continues at coordinate 8,977,046 of CM068491.1, read as the reverse complement.
GCCATAATGCTATTTGATTTCAAAATACCACTTCTGCCCAGCATTAGCCCATAAAAAACATTTTTCATGTTTTTATACTCTAATTTGAGTGTCAAGTCACAGAGCAGCTGTGAAAGCAAATTGTCTGTACAACTGTGGGCTGCTATGTTCTTCCGTAAATGAAGATGTTCATTTTTTTCCAAAACAGTGTTTCAAGGTAGCTCATGATTTTGCTATTAATAATTATAATTTCACTTAGTAATGTGGAGGTACACAGAGGGGAGATCCTCAGGCGAAGCTTGAGTATGTAACGATATGCCACACTCAAAGGACGAAGGTCCTAAAGGATAAGTTAAAGATAAGTTTTATTGAGATGCCCCCGGCTCTCAGGATGGCAGCAAGGCCACCGCTTCCACATCCTCTCAGCGCCCAGACGATGAACCCTGACTTTTTCCCGCCCCTTCCATCACCAACATGTGATTGACATACATTGTTGAATAAAATGTCTCAAGAAACACTGGATTGATTCTCATTAAATTTGGTTTAGACATTCTTGTTCCCCTCAAAATGATTTTTTGCATAACATATTTGTGATCTGTCGCTTTTTCCTCTAGAGCCATCACAAAGTCAAAATGTTGAAGCAAACTGTAGCATTAAGTCCAGTATATCTAAAAACAACACCCCCATGTTTATGTACAGTGGAAGAATAGAAGAAATTATAGGAGGAATGTTCACATTAACCAACAGCTCCCTCTTAATGAACATGAGGGCATGTGAGTGGTGTATTGATAGACCTATCCTTTAGGACTGAGGTGTAAAAAGAAGCAGTGTATCATATTATCAGGTTTAATGTAGCTTGTTCTTTGACTATTGAAGAACCAAGAGAGCTGAGATTATGAAATGATATGAAATGTATTGTTGGATGAAGATGTGTGTTGATTTACAAGAATATTATTTTGTGAGTCCTTGAACCTTTCACACTGACTATCATGGTAATCGCTGTGCCAAAATATGTTTTTGGAAGAGAAGTGGATGTATAAAAATATGATTGAACTGGTGATGTATAAAGTCTTACACACCATATATTTGTACTGTACTGTGTTATAGTGTGCAGCAAGCTCTTTGAGATGTGTGAAGTCATCAGTAAACCCAGATTCTGTGTGTATGTCATGCTGTTGCAAGTGAAAGGTTGTGCATAGTGCAAAATGATGTCTTCCTAAAATTATAATGTGTAGATGGTGTGTAGAGTTGTGGTACCAGCCTGTCTGAGTTTCTTTCAATTCTGAGCATCTTTGCTTCAGGGACAATAAAACTGCATTGATGTTTAATGCTGCATGATGTGTGTATAAACAAGGCGTCTACCAGATGATATAAAGTGAAATCCCTGATCAACAAAGTCTCATAGCTGTGCTGCTGAGAGAGAATAATTTTTATTGTATCTTGATGCTATTTATGTGTTTACATCATATGTGTTTGTTCTCAAAGCTGATTATTATTTGGATGACGGGGAGAAGAGTTTCCAAGAGATAAATAAAGTATTGAAAGTATCTATGGAAAGAGAAAGCGTTGTTGTGGCTTCAGGCTTTTTTTGCTGGTATCTAACTGGATCTAAGATTCAGTTTGTGCTGCTGTTTTTGCACTCAGCCAATGCTGTGTCTCTCAGTATTTCCAATGCAGGATGTGTCACAGTGAAGCCAAGTCATACCACCTGAGGGCTGGATTTCCAGTACATTGGTTACGGGAAGTTAAAGTCCTGGGCCATGATTATGTAAATAAATCTTTCATATTTTGTTGTTTATACAAGAACGCAAAGTGTAAAAGTAGAATTAATTCCAATGCTTAGTCTTTTAATCTAATCATTCAAAACCATATCATTCTTATAAAGTGAAGAAATTCTGCTGCTGGGATGAAATAATTTGGTGCTTGTCAACCAGATGTGTAAATACGTGACTGTTTTTTAACACCACCACAGGGTGATAACATGTCTGTTTCTAGCTTTACTTGTTTCACCAAACATTTTCTGCTGCAGTGATAGTCCATTTTATTTTTTGTGTCCATGTGTCTGAACCTACGTTTGTGTGTGTGTGTGTGTGTGTGTGTGTGTAGAAGAAGTGTGCCGTAGATCCATCATAGCCTGCTCATAAGGGCCCAGAATGAATGATAACACTCTGGCAGACATTGAGGCTGAGTTAAGATCACAGGACTGGACACAAGAGGAGCACTGAGAGTGAACTGATATTTACTCAGACAGCAGCACAGTGAAGAAACGCCACACTCATGCTAACAAGGTACCTCTCTCCTCCGCACAGATCTCCTTTCTCTTAAAGGAGATCTTTTTTTTTTCTCCTTCCTGGCTTTTGCCAAAGCAATTGTTTGGATTTTCCATGTAAGGTTATTTGGCTGCACAACATTTTGTCTTTTGTACTTCTTCCACACCCTTTCTGATCTTTCATTCCTTGTTCTGTAAACAGGAAAAAAGTGGCCAGCTTCACCTTCTGTCTGAACCTCACATCTAAGAGGGAAAAAAGTTACTCTCTGGTATTGATTGGTTAAAATGTTTATTCCTAAAAATGACAACAACAAAAAAAAAAAAATCTGTACTCCACCACTTCCTCTGTGTTCCAAAAATGTTTTGACTGGCAGTGGTGCTTGGAAAAGGAGGTTTAGTCATTATGGTGAAGTTTGCAAATGTGCGCTTCCATGTAATGCATCAAACACAGAGGCCATTGGAAAAGCTTTTGGCAATGGAAAGAGCCAGGCATGTGGAAGAGGATGTTCACTCATATGTCCTATGTCATCTGTGATTGGGATCACACAAGAATAGCCCCATTTTTCAATTCCATCAACAAAAACTAAATATAACCAGAATTCTGTGAAATACAATCATATTGTTTAACTTTGCTCATTCACTGCTGTGCCTAATCAAAACTCTGGCAGTGGCAAACACATTTGCTGGAATTCAAGATTACAATAAATTATGATTGTGCATGAAATCATGTCCTGTGTGGTGTAACAAAGATTTAGTGGCCCATATATGGTGCATAGATGGTGCATCTAATTTTGAACGTTGATTTTGGAAATTTCATGCTGAGACGGTCGGAAACTGTATGATCTGTGTCTGTGTTTTGGCCACACTTATTATTGTGCTTAGCCCAGTTCTGGATACTTAAATTGACCCCCCCCCCCCACTATACTGCTGCCCTGCCTGTTGGCTTTGGCATGAATATCCGCTCAGTTTATTTAACCTCAGTGTGATTGACAGCCCTTGTGTTGTATTTGCCTCTGGACCTCTCCCAACTGCAGCCCAGAATGCTACATGAAAACACAATGTTAAGCTTAAGAGGCTGGAAACGTGTGGTTCCAGTTAAAATGTCACTTTTGATCACTTTGGTTAATTGTGATAATGGATATTGTGTTTCATTCTGTTGGCAAATAAATTGTTTCTTGTCAGTCACTTCCCTTTTAATGGTTTTTCAGCGGCGCAGGGATGAGATCCTGCAGAGCACAGAGGTGAGACAGGAGGAGGGCGAGCTTTCACACTCTGCCTCTGTTTCCCAACACCCAACAACAAACAGAAGGCACTCATCCAATGTGGTGTATGGTAATCCCACGCACTTTAATGTGTCAGTGTTCCTGCACGTGTGTGTGTTCAGTATGAAAAGCATGTTGCGTGTTTAAAAGACAACAAAAAAGATTTATTACAGTTGTGCCCACATGAAGTAGGTTTCTTAAAGTCAACAAAGTGTATTTTATAGTCTCCATATTCAGAATTATTCTTTGACTTGACTTGAACTCTCTTCTAAAAATTTTCTTTTTTTAGGGCTACAATAAAATAAAGTCAGTCAGAACAACCAAGGCTGGTACGGTGGATCAGTGGTTTGCTCTGCAGCTGTAGCTTGTCTTTATTTACATGTGCATGTCTCTCTAACTCAGGTAGACTGGAGACCTCTTTGATGTTAAACAATGATCTGCTCAGTGAGGGAGCATTAACTATGTTTTTGATGGTCTCAATAGTATGCCCAAACTGTTGTCCTGTTCACAACCTGTTTATCATCACTTGTTTTTCACCCTGTCAGACTTGGTTGTTTTCTTGCTGTGTTTCCAGGATTCAGCAGCTACAGTACAGTAGCTTATACAAACTTATTTAAACAGATAGAAATGATTGCCAACGCTAACTGTAGGCTGTCAGCCCTTTGCATACTGAGAAAAGTTCCAGTCTCAAGTGGCGCGACATGTAAAGAAAAATTAAAAAACTACTTATTCACTTATCTTTTATGTGTGTCTTGAAATTAGCAGCAATCGCAATAATCTGCAACCTACTTAATAGGCTGCTGTTGTGTGTGATGCCTTTGATGCTCCAGTGGTTGCTAAGTAGGTTAGTCTCTAATGTCACAGATGTTATTGTTTGAGCAGGATGAAATAAAATGAGTAAATTGAAATCAAATGACATCAAATAACTATTTGCAAGGCAGCATTGTGGTTAGCGCTGTTGTCCCACAACAAGAAGTTTGTGGGTTCTGTTCCCGGGCCTGGGGCCTTTCTGTGTGGAGTTTGCATGTTTTCCCCGTGCTTGCGTGGGTTTCCTCCAGGTACTCCGGTTTCCTCCCACCATCCAAAGACATGCATGTTTAGGTTAACCAGTGACTAAATTGCCCGTAGGTCTGAGTGTGAGTGGATGTCTCTGTGTGTTGGCCCTGTGATGGACTGGCGACCTATCCAGGGTGTACCCCGCCCTCGCCCAGTGTGAGCTGGCATTGGCTCCAGCACCCCCGTGACCTGGAAACAGATAAGCTGTAGAAGACGAAAGAATGAATGAATTAAATAATTAATTATTGAAGCATTCATTTCATGGTAAGCTGCAAAAAAAGTGTACCCCATACGTGCCCTGTTCTACATTTAGACCTGCACTGGCCTGAAGACACGGGACACAAAAAGTTTACGCACAGCTGCAGCTAAAAAGAAATGACTACTACGATTTCCATCTACATTTATGCAGCGTTTTCTTTTTCTTTTCGATTTTTTTTGCTTTAGGCCATTTCAGTCCAGTACAAATATTTCCCTGACATATCCTTCTGTATCTGATATTCTCTCGTTTCTGTGAACACTTTGTGGTGTGTCTACAATGTGCAATGGCTGTTTATAGGACATTTTGTGATTGGTGGTCACAAGCACAAAAAAAAAACATTTGGATTATTTTTCCACATGGAGCACAAACCCGCACACAAACCCAGACTTCACATTGTTACATCACACACACACACACACACACACACACACACACACCCATTAAAATTTGGGTTCCAAGTTTTTATTTTGCACAGGGACATGTCCACTTGCAGTTCAGCAGAAAGAAACACAGCTGGAGCCTCTGGGACATACACAGTGCCTTGGCAGTGACCATGCCAGACGCACGCACGCACACGCACACACACAGCTCCATGAGCATCGGTCAGTGGCTCTGATTCTTTAACTGTGCAATGTAGCCGTACAGAGTGAATATTTTTTAAAGCTTACCTTATTCTTCATGGTATTGTTTATACGTATACGTGTGTCATTTCTCTGCGTTACCTCTCCGTCCCTCAAAAAATCGAATTTTACTTCCAGGAATAGCTAAAGAAAATGCTTAAGCAAAGTAATCAATCACTGTGTGTATCATTTTTTCATTTATTTTCTTCCGCATTCTCTTCTGATCTCCAGTTTCACTGGACAAAAAAGCTTTTTATCTGAAAAGAGCTTTGTATGATAGTCTGTGATACAGCAAACCCCTCCACATGTTAGAATGGGCAGAGTGGGTACAGTAAATACTGCACACAGTTTGTTTAGGTGCATGTAATTATAGCTAAGACATATTAATCTCCAGCGGTATCCTTTCTCTGTTTACTAACTTCACAAGTAGCTGAAAGGCCACAACTCATTTCAGCACATTTAAAGGAGAAGATACAAACTGGATTCGCATCTATATCTTTGACTAAAACTGACTACACTGCCATTGGCGTGGTTGAGGTTAAGTATGGAAGGATGTGATCAACAGGGTTAAAAACATGTATATGTCCTTTTGAAGCGTGCAATTGAGATAAACACTTGTTGTTCATGCAAACTGTAATCTTATATATCCAACCTTGATCACGCAGTTCCAGTGTGAGCAAAGAGTGCGATTCAAACTCCAAAAACGTTTCCATTCTGCTCGTACAAAAACATTTTTACAACCTCATTTGACCTTCTCTGATAAATTAGTTGGTAAGAATTTCTGATTTGATTTTAAGCTGTTTGACTTGAGCGGACGTGATCTTGCTGAGCCCCCCCCCCCCGTAACTTTCGCTCTCCACGGATTCTTTGGCTTACACAGAGAGCATGACAACATTGTCAATGCGGATCCAAAGGAGATCCATGGTGAGTCATTTTAATTGTTTTAGCACATCAATCATCATTTGTTTATTTGTATTTCATGCTCTGATGCTTCTTTCATTTTCATTAAAAATCTGAAATAAGTTCAGTCTTTAGATGTCAGCTGAAATGCTTGATATTTACAGATGGCTCCTGTGGTCCAGGTCCAACTCATTAGCAGGTTGATGTCAAGGGGCTGAGTCTTGGTGGAGTTTCTTAAACGGAATCTGTGAGGTCTTTTGGCTAAAAATGTCCAAAATATATAACACTTGTCTCAGCGAGCAAATAGGGAGAAATCCATGAAGAACACACACACACACACACACACACACACAGACATCCATCCTCAACCCTGGAGGCCTGCCCTTGCCAGAACTTGATGATGGATCTATCCCCTGTGAGGACAGTGATTGTGTGCTAACGCTGGATAAGATGCGAGCTGTGTTGCGCAGCCTCTGCACTGGGACTGCTGAGGGGAGAGTTGATGCTGCTCAGACGAACAATGTGGACACAAATATCAGTCAGTCAACATCTTTTGGAGGTTTTCACTTTTTGTTTCATATTTTTAGCCAAAATATTTATGGAAGTGAGATGTTGAGCTGAGTTGTGCCAGCAGGACCAAATCTTCAGAGTTAAATTTAAAGAAATGAATGTGTTTATGTGTTTTGCCTGTTTAATTCAAGGGCTTCATTGCATTAGAGTAAGTAAAGTCACAATGGCCCAGATTCCTAATTTAAATTATGCTTCTTATCATCAAAAAATCCAACAATTGATTATTCAGACATAAGAGTATTTCCTATTTCTCCTGTTTTTCAAAAACTATTCAAAGACATCGAGTTACTCCGTTGAACTGAGTGACACCTAGTTTATTTTCAGCCAGTCCCACATTAACCATCCTGCTGCTGTAAATACTGTCACACTCAATAGTCAGATGAAAATAGTCCCCAACAAAAACACTGTTTACTCCAGTTTGATTAATATTTGCTGAAAGCTACAGCAGCCAGCTCTTTAAGAAAATAATTTATTAGGAAATGTATTTGAAAGATTATATATGGCTGAGCAGGAACCTTAGTCTGAACCTACACATAATTGATATAAGCTTTTTCATGCACTTTGTTGACAATAACAAAAACTGATCATATCCCCAGCCTGATCCTTTGTAGTTCTCCATTATTTCACAGGTGTTGAATAAAGCTCAGATTTAAATACACTTTCCAGCTATGCTGAAACGTTGCTTACATTGTAAACTTTGTACATCTTAAATCATTAGAAATTGATGTTATACTTTATTGCACTTTAGTCTTCATCAGGACGTCTTAATTACTACATCCTTGTCCTACCAGTCTTGTTTCCTGACTTTGATTAGTTTTTATTAGGAGGAAAAAGTAATCAATATTAAGTAAAGATTTACTGATAGTAAATACTACTAAATAATATAAGTTGATGCTCATTTAGTATTCAAAACTTAGAAATAGTCCACTTTATGTGACAAATGACTTGAAAATTGCTAAGTAAGAGATAATGTGTTCAAATACACTATCAAATTACTGGATTTAAAACTCTTTCTTGTGCTTCCACACACACTCACATGTTTATCTTCTTCCTTGTGCTGTTATATTATTCATACACTACATTTTGTTATCTATCATCCAAGACAGATGGTGTGACATATGTTTCCCTAGCCAACTGCCTCTTGCGCGCGCACGCACACACGCACGCACACACGCACGCGCACACACATATATGACCTGCAGTGTGGCGCCCCGGTGTTCCTCGGCATCCCAGTCAGCCCATTATAAGAAGGAGAGTGACATTGGTAGGATTAACAGTGCGGCGGTGTGGAGATACAGATGGGGCCTCAGCATGTCTCAAATGAATATGGTCTGCAGAGCCGGTAAATCTGTCTTCTGTATGTGCAGAGGTTTGTATAATGCAGCTCTGCTTATTGACTTGGCATCAGTTCAGGTCCCACTAAGATAAGTGCCAGGTGATGACGTGAAGACTCTGCGGGTGTGACGCAGTTAGCTCTTAACCCCATAGCTCCCAGCGAACATGCTCCCTGTGTATTTCTTTACAGTCCAGAGGTGGCCAGGAGCCAGGAGGTGACACAAAGCCAGGGTTGGGAGGGGTTGAAGTGTAAATAATTGCTGAAAAAAGATAGTAGAGATCCATGGAGGTGAAGGAGGAGTAGACATTTCGGTGAACAGTTTTCTCCGAGAGTTTCTGTGTATCACCGTTCAGCCATGGAGAGAGTAGTGATAGGGAGAGGACAGTGATGGCTACAGAAGTCCAGTCTGAAGATGCGTAGAGAAGTGTGGTAGCACAGAGACAGAGAGCAACCAGAAAGAAAGGCCAGACCACTTGTGTTCTCCAGAAGACTGCGTCCCTCCGAAGTAAGCCACCTGGGCTGCAGAGAGAGGAGAAACACAGGGCAGCGAAAAGTTGGCCAATGGCTGAAGGAGAGCTCATTCCCATGGGGGAGTTAGTCATGCAAGACAGTGGGGTGCAGAGAGGGGGCACGGTCCGAAGAATGTTAGCACCTCTAAGCCTTTACTCAAAACCACAGTAATTAAAGCAGCTTAAGGCATCTTGTTCTCTGGCAGTGCCTGCTTTGTTCTCCAGATCTTAGGAATCCAGCTAAGTCTACCCCCACTCTGCCAGGACCACTCACCCACACAGGCTGACCCATCATCGTTGGGCTCAAAGCCCTGGTTGCATCTCCTCTTGGCGCGGCACTTATAGCTGCCATAGGTGTTGGTGCAGAAGGAGCGGTCAGAGGGGCACACAGAGGGGATCTGGGTACACTCATCCTTGTCTGAGGGAGGGGGAGGTGATTTTAAACAAGGGTTCGTCACAAGCACAGAGCGGGCAGCGGGTCGACTCATCTGACTCATCACTTACCAGTGCAGCGGCCATTCTCGTTCAGAGCAAAGCCATGACCACACTACAAGAAACAAAGTGTAAACCAAACATCAAAATCCTTTAAAGCTTTGATTTTACCACTGGGAGCATCAAAGAAGCTCGTTTTGAAATTCTGGCACTGACTGTCTGACAATGCTGATCTAAATGTCAGGTTTTTTAGGGTGAATCACTGCTCTACCTCTATTTCCGCAGTTGGAGTGATTTCCTCCTCGTCCTTTGGGTAGTGGATCTCCAACACTGTGTTGATCTCTGAGGGCTCCAGGGGCCGGGCCACTGAACGGCCGTCTGGCCAGTACACCTCGACATTGGTGGCCACATCCTTACCTGGTCAGACACAACAGACACGGACAAATGTTCATATGACTGGCTCAAGGGCTCATGCTGTACACCACATACTGCACATTGTAACGACATTTTGTCATTCGGTTTCCTCCCTCCTCAGTTTTTCACTGACACACACACACAATGAGAGCACCCTCCCTCTCTCCCCATTAACAATTTTAATCATGCATGGAGAAAGCCCCTCTCCAGAGGGCCTCTGCAGCCCTTAATTAAAGTGGCGTTTTTAATGTAAACAGATCTTGAGTTACTGAGCCAGACAGCAATCCTCTCAGCAGGTGTGCTGCCAGAGAGCCAAAGAATATTTCACCTGTTCTCCTCCCACATGACACCCTCTTAATTAGGATTGGAGAGTGTTTTCACATGCCTAAAAGTCGTGACACATTCTGCAAATGTGGCCGTCTGAAGCCACTGTGATGTGGAAAGTTTGCTGTGTTATGTGTTAGCGTGTGTTCTGAGTAATGAAGCATTCAAACTGAATGCCTCCAGAGCTGACCTGTGCTTGCACAGTCCTGACACTGAACAGGCTCAGTGAGCAGAGTCGGGGAACAGCAGTGGGTGGGCTACCAGGCCTGGATGACCACCAGAAGACTGTCCTTGTGGAGGCAGGAAGAGACAGGGAGCTGGTTTCTCATAAACCAGGCTGGCTTCCAGCTGCGACACCTGTTCTCTCTCTGTCCACCTAACTCCCATCCACAGACAGCTCACTGTCCCATGGGTGCCAAATCAGGCTGAAGGTATTCAACAATACTTTCATTCTGCTCCCTGTAATGGTCTTTGAATCAATTCATGTGTTTGTCTAAGTGTCTTTCTCTGTGTAAGCATAGTCGAACTGAAACAATTTAGTAAAGTGCTTCCCATTTATCCTTTACAATGTGAGGATTTGCTGTAAATTATTCTTTTTTTTTTCAACCTGTCCTTTGTTTTGATTTTGATTTGCTTTGATTTGCTGTAAATGAAATTCCTTGGGGATTTTGGCTGTGGGTTACAAAAAAACAAGAAAGGATAAAAAATGCAAAGAGCTCAAATTGGTCATTGGCCAAATGTTTGTGCATCCTTAAAAGTGTAAAAGCGACGTTACCGAGGCCAAAATGGGCAACAGGCTCCATCTCGCACAGATATCCTGACCCGCCATCAATGATCCGTGAGTGTGGGCCTGTTTTCTTTGTGTACACCACCACTTTAGCTCCTCTGGCAAAAGCACCAAACTTGGTCCTAGGAATCACTCGCAGCCATGAGTGAGTGGTACCCTAAGACACCGGACAGAATGAAAAGGATGTGAGTTTCCTTTCAGATTACACCAACATTGAGTGTTAGACTGATGTGGAGTTTTTTTAAGATGCCTCACTCTCTCACCAGGTTGACTTTGTAGACGGAGAGTGGCTGTGCTGCAGTTTCACCATGAGACACCAGCAGTTCCAGACGTCCATCACCATCGAAGTCTGTGGCTACAGCTCCTGGAGATCCATCATAGTAATGATGTACTTCAGGTAACGGCTACAGAACATTTATCAGACTGATGCAGGGAATCATGAGTTTTGTCTATCAACTGTCATAGAGCTAATTAAGTGGATGTGATGCATCTATTTTCTTTTACAAAGCTCCTGAGGAACCTCTGTGGAGCACTGATGCCACCTAATGGTTAGATGGTGTAATATCAAACTGGGTACTTTATTCTTTCACAGCTTCATGTCACTCATGGTGTAATCGGCCGGCTGTCTGTTCTGCCGCACTCACCGGTTCCTCGTCCTTCAGGCTCCGATGCCTCCCCAACGTTCAGCTCTTCTATCTGGGGGTCACCGTGCTCTCTCCTGCTCACCCTGTCAGATCACACCAACACAAATATAGAGTCCAACCAGTGTTCAATTTCAAGATACTCATATTATCTATTATATTTTTTAATCCACTTCATTAATTTTGGAACTACAGTTGTATGTTAAATTTATATTACAAATAATTATATCTTTATAATTAACTGTAAGATTTTTATTTTTTTTTATGTTATTAACTTCTGTGTCAACAGCTAAACACCAACAACCTTCTCATCCTGTGGACCTGCAACCAGCTCCAATATTAAAATGTTGCATTTTAATGCATCAAAAAATCCACTAATGTAATAAACAATAACATAACACAAAAGATAGCCCAGTACACTTTTACTTGTGACCACTACTTGTACTGTATTTTCTCAAAATACTTTTTTTTTCTCAGTATAGGCTTGAAATTTGTTATGTGACAGTGCAACTTTACAATTAAATAATAATATTTAGCATTTCTGGCCTTGCTGCACACAATGCCAGCTCCCATGTAGAGTAGGTGACAAAGCATTTCCAGCTCTCCCTAAGTTATAATTTCATTTCACGGCACACTGATGTGCTGATCCCGGCTGTTAAGCACCATACCTCAGCTAAATATTGATTAGTTGTATTGAATTAATTAGCTTGGGCAGAACAGTTTGAATTTTCCTTTGGTACCAGAAAGTCGAGTTAAATTAGCTGCTTCATCCCCCCAGCTATACAACAGAGCAGAGCCACATGTTGTAGAGCAGCAACCCCTGTCAGAGCATCATCGTGTCCAGAAAGACTAAATATGCCCGCCAATGGCCTGGCATGCAAGACTATTCTCTTGCAGGAAATCTCTGAGGCTTGCACTGATTATTGATCTTCAGTATGAACTGACCCACCAGCTCATGGCAAAATTCATCATGATTGCTACATCCTGTTCAGAAACATATGCCAGATCTGATTTTTATTTAGACAGGATGAATTTATTCTACTGTTACGTCCTTTCAAATGATATGTATCAAATTTAGCATTTTGAGAGCTGAGTTCATTAATATTATCTAGAGAGGAAGCAAAACTGTGAGCCAAAAAGAGACCTAAAACTGTCTTAATGAAAGATTCATTCATGTGTGGCGGAGGGGGCGGGATGCCAGAGTAGATAAGTATCCTTGGCTGGGATTTTTAAATTCTTCTCAGCTTCCAAGCTCAGTTTTAGACTATTAAATCAAGATGCAAGAGTACTCCATTAAGCTCATCATCAAAGTGCTGTTAAAACTTACTGCCATACTAACATGCTTCACATGTGTGTCTGTGTGAGTACCTGAATAGCCTGTTGGCGGAGGGACCCCTGTAGGCGTTGTTATTGAAAAAGACCTCCAGCTCATTGTCATTGTCGAAGTCGGCAACTATAACATTGCGAACCGGGGACGGCATGGCAAACTTCTGGGATGCAATGTCCTGAGACAGAAAACGCAAAACACACAATACAAACACACAAAATCTTAACACATGCATACTTTTTCTGTGCTTGAAACATATCTTTAGCAGGTCAGACAAATGAGGAAATATGCAGCAGCACCCACAGAGCTCATTGAATCAGTTACAATCATGTTTCTATCATGGACTGGACCTCGTCTGTTGGTAAAATGATTCACAAAATTTATCTGCATGCTTAATATATATTTGTAGACAAGGACAGTTATATCACACCTAAATAGCTTGGTGCTTTCACACAATTTATACAGTTGATGTATTGTCTGGTCTAACTAAATGGCCTCTAATTATCTGTCTTTGGGTAACAACAAGGGTTAGTTCACTAATACAGCTATTTTCTCAACAGATAAAAATCTTTCTAAACAGATAAAAATCCAAAAAATTCAATTCTAAAATGTGCTTTGGCTGAATTGCAAAAAATTAAGTGCACACCCAAGGGTTCATTTGTTTTTGTCTGATCTGTTGGTCAACTCCACCACAGCAACTGTCATCTATCAACAGAGAAACCCCGACTCTTCCCACACAAAAAAGAATTTTGGGAAAGATTTCCAGTTGAACTTTTCTGAAATCTGTTATTATAACATTTTGTACTTTATGCGTATTAATATTTTGACAGGTGTTGTGACCCAAGCCAATGGGTAGAAAGATTATTTTATAAGCTGGAACATAAGGTCACAAGTTCAATTTTCACAACAGACAACACCTCCATCAATAACCGGTGTCCAGTCCTTGAGTTAGACACTGATCTGTCATCTCTAACTCCCTGTAAGTCACCCTGAGCAAAGAGTTTCATCTGGAGCTTACAGAGAAGAACAAAGAATCCTTTTTACATCTTCTGGCATCAGAAAAGTAGACCGCAACTCTCCTGCCCAAAAAATTTCTCCTCAGCAGTGCAGTTTTTGCACGAGAAAGTAACAGATATCTCCTCGCTTCAGTGACACGGTGATAAGTCGGGGAAGAGTTATAGAGCGGCCCTTCACTCCCTCCAGTATTTACTCCCTGTTTTAATTATAAGGCTCATAAAGCTGCAGGGGGGGCTGCCCACAGTGACCTTCTGCTACTTAGGTGAAGGAGAGGGAATGGCCATCTGAGGCCACGAGGGAGAGGAAGTGAGGAACAGCTCTGCATTCATTACACTATTTGGTAGATGGATAGATGCACCACGAGGAAAGAAAAAGGGACCTTTTTACCAAAACAAAAGTGGAGGATAGAGGAATGACACTTGACAGTAAAATACATAATCTGACCTATGATTTCATCCAACCAAACAGCTTAATGTAAAGTAAATATTCACAATGTTGTTACATGTATTGCAATACAAAAATACATGTTTTCATATTTAATAAATATTGTAAATAGAATTAGATATATCTGTATAAATTTGTGCAGATACAGATATAAAAGAATCCTTCTTAACACAACCTCTTATTAGTTTCTAAACAGTGATTATAATATGATTTCACAATGGTCGAGAAAACTTCTACTCTGGACGTTTTCCATCTCTCAAATACATATTATATATTTGAAGGTGTGTTTTTGCATTTGTGATTGTTAAATCTATTGCAAGAAAAACCTCGGCGATAGATTTTAATTAAAGCACAAACGGGCCTAATCGGCACTTTCCAATACCCAGGCAAGCTGCTGTTTCAGCCCAATTTAATTAGCGGTTTACTGGAGTGATACAACAGCTTCATTATGCATGCCAAAGGTCAATACAGGCAAGTGGGAGTGTCAGCATGTGTGGGGGGGCAGAGGGGTTTTGAATGTGTTATGGGCTTGTGATTTAACAATCTTGGTTTATAAAAACAGTGACTAATTCAATTTGTCTTCTGTGTATTCATGTGTTTGTGTGTGTGTGTGTGTGTGTGTGTATGTGTGTGTATGTGTGTGTGTGTGTCATGCTGATGGAATTGCCTCTGTGCTAACCATCAGACATTACCCCCTTATTTGACCCCAATAAAAATGTCTCCCATGACATTTATCTCTTTGGTAAAAGATGCGGTCGCAGGCGCTGACGCATAGATCACCAAGCAACAAAACGTCCACAGATTTACACGCAGCAGAGGCCACTTCTGTCTCCACTGCTTTTAACTGTACAACACAAACACATGCATGCCGCTGGCTGTCTCACAGGAGCTGAGTTTAAAGAAAAAAAATAGCAGAGTAAATCACCACCTGCCTGTCTTTAAATCCTACTGAGTCCCTCAGTGAGTCCACGCTGACTAGTGCTAATTCCCTACCCTGCTACAAGCATTGATAACGCTTTGATTCAGAGCTTGTGTGTTAGATTTGCTGTCTTGCTGCTGGTTCATTTAACATTGATCTGGGCACTAAGACTATTAAATAAGACCAGAACTTCACCCGTGGGGTTTCCCCCTCAAATTTCACAAAACCACGAATCACACACTAATCCTTTAAGTGGAGTTTAACATTTTTTTCTGTGAAGTTCCTTATAAGGATTCCCAGTGAATGTTTCTTGCTTATCTCAGCTTACTTTTGAATGTGCACATTTGGAACAGGTTCAGCTATAGCCTGCACTTCATATAAATGTGTGCATGACAAGTTCTTAAATACCCAGAAACCACATTTGTACCCACCTTGAACTTCTGTTTGCGGTTATTAAGTTGCATGTACAGGCGATGGGGTCCATTCCAGTTCCCGTAGACGATGTCAGTCTTGCCGTCACGGTTGAAGTCTGCCAAAGCAACCCCTCTGCCATGCTGCATGGGGTCCTCCACACCTGTGGTTTTTGGGTAAGACATCCTATCATATAATAAAACCTACCTTGTATATTGTTTTGGCGCTGGATTCAATGACATGCTGAGACTCTCACGCATTTCTCTCACCAGCCTGCTGCGCCACATCTGTGAAAGTCCCATCGCCATTGTTCCTGAACAGGAAGTTTGGTCCGTACTCGTTATCACAAAACACATCAGACAACGTTTGACTGACAATGGGCCCCACCACGACACCCCGGCCTCCTGCACAGGCAGAGATGAGCTTGGCAGTGAAAGAAGATTATATGATTCATAAAAAACTGGTAAGAAAACCTTTTGTTTTTAAAGCAAAAACTGAAGCAGGATAGATGTAAGTACAGAGAAAACAGATGGAGAGAGCTCAGCTTCATAACACAAGTGAACGTCCAGATATGACTATCATCCTTACAGGCAATTTCCTCTGAGCAGGGCAGATACAGGCTCTGATGGCTTTCACACACACAAACACACACATAAGCACACTCAGGCCCAAGCACAAACAAATATGAAAATGTTAAGGTGCAACACATGCTGAGAATCTGTTGCGTAAGCGGAAAGCTAAGAGTAATTTTCTACTTATGAAAAGATCTTTGTGACTGTTTGATACACTCAGTGTCATCCCAGGATTTTCCAATGACATCCTATAAAGTGAAGTGTCACGCTAAAGTGTCTCATCTCAGACCAGCAGAGTCTAATTATGGAGCTGAAAGGGCTTTTGATTGCCCTTCCAGTATGCAGAGTCAGTGCTGAGAGTGAGAACACGCTGCTGATTTACTGGCCTGCTCCATCAGCCCAGACAAATATCACTCGCCCCCTACGGCCATAAACCACTAACGCCTCTCCAGAGACATGTAACCATTAGATATACAACTTCACCGACTGTCTCTTTGCTCTGATTAACGGCAGTTTGATGAAAAAGCCATCTACCATACATCATTCACAGCAAATCTGAGCCAGCTCACTCCGTCCTTCTTGTGGCTTAAATGACATCGTGCATGTAAAAAAAAATAAATAAAAAATAAATAAATGATGAAGATTGATTATGTTTCGCGCAAACACAAAGTTGTGGCTCACTTCTAAAACTTACCTGGACATCAGTGTCAAGGACTTTTCAGCTGTTACGATAAAATATCATTGAGGCATCATTTTTTTCCTCATGATGACCTCTCAAACAAATCATGGTAAAATCGTTTATTTTGGCATTTACTGTTTTTGTGTCTATACCAAAACAGATATCCATCACAGGGCTACATTGATCCAAGCCACTGTCGGTGTTGTTTTTCAAGGTAAAAAAAAAAAAATCTATTTAAATGTCATCTACCCAGTTTACAGTAAAAAACAAAAAAACTAACTTTAAAACATGAAGAAAGTTATTTGGATGAAAGAGCCACAATACCCTACAGACATTAAAAGATACACTAAAACATGAATATGACTTTTAAAAACTGCAGCAAAGACTTCAATTAATTTAATTTATTGTATGTGGAATAAATTACAAAATTCAACTTGTCACATCAAATTCCCTGAAGCCTTTTTAACCTTTATGTCAAACCTGACACTACAGAGAGGCAGGAAATGGCACATAATAAAAGATCCTCAGCATGATTTACAGATGGTACAGTAAATCAGCGAACAATACCATCAACTTCACCCACCAAGTCTGTGCAGTCGTCTTTGTCCTTTTTTTGGCATGTAACACATGGATCAGACTGAGCTAATTGCACATGAAATATGCAGTGCTGTGGTGGCGACCACATCCATTTGTATTCAAACCTTCAAAGTCTGGGATAACCACACTAGCCTGTGATAGATGACATCTCTGGGCTGTTGAGCCACTCTGATGTATGTACACGTCGCCCTTCCCCTTCGCTTTTCTGTGACTTTGACTGGAGTAAACAGCTGACAGGGCCAAAAGAGCCTACTAATACTTCTCTCTCTCCAGTCATTTCTATTTTCTCTCACACTCACTTACTCACTGCGTTCTCTTTCTTCCTCTTGCTCTTTATTTTTTTTTCTTGCCGGGCACCTTTCCAGCTCTCCTTTACCCTCCTCCCGTCTAGCACCCGCTCTATACTAAAGTCCTATATCTCAGACTATGGGAACAATGAGCACATGCTCCTCTGCAGATGTCTGTATAAATCAGATTGAGGGTCCAGTAGTAGTGGATGATCTTTCATCATACACACACTCTCACAAAAACACACACACACACACACACACACACACACCACAGTCATTTCTTTAGACCTACCAGTGAACTTGTTGACTCCAGCTTCCTCCGCCACACTGGAAAGGGCAATGACGCCTTGTGAGAGGTCACTC
Source organism: Remorina albescens (assembly GCA_034769265.1). Taxonomy (NCBI): domain Eukaryota; kingdom Metazoa; phylum Chordata; class Actinopteri; order Carangiformes; family Echeneidae; genus Remorina; species Remorina albescens. The sequence goes on along the minus strand of CM068491.1, from coordinate 8,959,069 downwards.
GCTGTCTCATCCATTTCTATGAGAGCATGAGGACCCACGTTGCCGCTGGCATAGTTAGCTATGTATATGGCATAGCGCCCTGTACCCTGGAAGGAAAAGAAAATACCTGTTTTATTTATTTTTTCTTTAATAAGGATGGTTTATATTTTTATTTGCCCCAGAAGTAATAGATAACATGTATTAGTATTAGAAATATTATACATCCTGTATTCTGAAATACACTTTATGTTTTCTACATGGAGTTTATCGTGGTGTCCTGAGCTGTACAGCACACCAGGCCTGCAGGTTTTTTAACTAGCTGATTCTCTAAACTTTTGAGATGCCACCACAGTGAGATTGTGTTAAAAGACATGCTATAAAAACGCATGTTGCAAATGTTTACATTCACCACCTTTGTGTTTGACTGGAGGCAGAAACTTCAGAGGCAGACGAGGTGCCTCAAAACTTGGTCACACAAAACCAAAACTACTTACATGGCTCTGTGTCACTAGAGGTAAATGAGCACAAATATTATTTGTAATTGTGGAAAGTGGGAAAAAATCACTGAGCTGGTGAGATTTTGTAATTTTAAAATATTGTCTAGTGATCCAACAGAGACCAAACCCATCAACAGGTTAGTATGTCTGACTTCTCCGCCCTCTTTGTGAGAGTGAATTTATATATTCTTCTATTTTAACTATTTTTTTAGAATAGATATTTTAATCATATTAAGTTGTGTGCTTCAAGTTGCAGATACATTTGGGCCAAGGATTCATGGCAGCAAACAATGTGACTTGAACTAAACTACTTTTACTACACAAACTCTTGTAAGTAAGCTCAGCACATTGATAGCTGTGATCTTTTCATGGGATTTGATAGCTATATGTAAATATAGAAATTTGTGTTGAATTTAAATCATCTTCTCTATCTCTGAATATTATCTGCATATTTTCACCTCTTTCCAGTCCTAACCTCTCCTCTCCTCTTTATCTCTCCTCACCCTGTTTCCTATTCTTCACTCTCTCTTTCCCTGACTCTCCTCCTACTCCTTCCTCTGTCTCCCTTTGGAGATTAATTTCACACTCCATTATCAGTCAGAGTCCCTGCAGACACAAACCCACAGACGGAACCACGCTAATAGACTACACACTCGATTCCAATGAGCTTTCCCACCAGGCCTTACATATTTCAGTCAATACAAACACATGCACATACAGTATGTAAACACACACTCATACACACCACTTCGCCATTTCCGTTAACCTTACTATGTTTTTATAAGACAAGAAAAGTAAATGAGTCTGGGTGATGTAAATGTCATCAAGCGTCACATTATGGCCCGCTGAGGTGGGAGGAGTGCGTAGTACACAACACACTCTCTCTCACACACACACTTTCTCGCACGCACACACACTCAGAACTTGACAAAATGAGAATGAACTACAATGAAGGCCACTGGCAGTTACTTAAGAAACTTAAAAGTCAATGATTTTTCAATAAGACTCCACCCAAGGCTAATGTCTGTCAATGAAATTGGCTTGTGAATAGTGTGCCATGCACCACGGTGTGTTGGTGCAGGGATATGTGACTACGTGCCCTTTACAGCGATCACTGCGATGCTTGAACAAGCCACAGCCTCTGATGTAATGTTTCCATTTCTCCAGTTTTCAAAGGAAATATATAGCTATTGTGCTTTTTGTCGAAAACATTTCAGTTATTGTGGCTCTTAAAATCTACTTATTGCTGGAGGCACCATCCTGCCTGCTCATGCAAAGTGAACCAATCCATCAGTTCAATGTGAGACCCCTCAATATGCCACCTTCATCAGTTTGTCAAAGACTAATGATTGGGTGTCACTTTCAAGGAGACTGGGAGAGACAAAATGGTTGCATTACTAAATATTCCTCTTTTTTTTCAGGATGATAACACTTGCATAAAATGGACCGAATGCATTTGCTGCTGAGCCATTGATACAACACACTGTGGTTTCGGCCTATTTAACCTTGCGCTATTGTTCAAAATCTGTTTAACAATAGGAAAATGTAATCTCTCCGGCTGTCTGCTGGAACCAGCATGGAAGAACACACATGAGGGCTCTGGCTGCGTGTAAAAGCATTAGCCATTAGAAGTAGATATCTTTCCAATCGCTTGGCAGCTGCATTACCTATCTGTGCTCAGTGAGATGGGACTGTGGTTAGAAGAAAATCTATTGTAATCCCTACTGTCCTCTTTCCACTGTTACCTTCTTTATCCTGTTGCCCTGATTGGAAGTGAGAACTGTACGCAGGGGTATGAGATAAGAGACGGAGAAAGAGTGTGAGTCTGTCAGTCGTAGCGAAAAAAAATGGAGTAAAAGGGGTGGAAAGTGCAGAGAAAACAATGGGTAAGGGAATAACGGACAGATAGAGAGAGCAAATGTTAGTTATGTGCAGTCATCAGTTCTCTCCTCGTACAATGTTCTATAAAACAAACGAGGCCTGGCTTCTGTAATTACACTGGTGCGATGGACAGGAGAGAGAAAATGGCACACCATTCTCCCCAAATGAACTGTCATAGCACATGCTGAGAAGGGCGGCGTAGGGAGGGCATGAGTTATCACTGGTAAACAAACAGAAGCAGCCATGCATGTACACAGAAGACACTCTAGGGAGTTTGTGTGTCTGCATATACTCCACTCTGCGTGTGTGTGTGTGTGTGTGTGTGTGTTGTACCTTTCTGTCCACACAGGCCACTGAGCGCCCAGCCATATGGTTGGCTACATCTCTGTGTTCGTTAATGTCATCGTTCAGTAGGTCCTCAAAGCGTCCATTACGGAACTTAAACAGCTTGTCAGAATATGTTGACAGACCTTAATACGGAAAGACATTCAGGAGAGTTGAATGGAAGCAGAAGATTGTGGCGAGAGTAAAGAGGTATTATGCAATTCAAGAACTGTGGATGATTGGGAACAAAACAGCAGGCTGCTGTGGCTGAAAGGGAGGAATGTGATATAGGAGTTTTTATAAAAATGATAGAGGTGAGGTGTTGCAGTTTTGGCAGTGTGCACTCTCTAGCTCTCAGATTGATTAATAGCAGCACAAAGCTTGTCCGTTATCTGATGAAGACTCAGATGAGATAAGCTTAATATCTGTCTATGGATTCAGCTGCTTTGCCTCTGCACAAGAGATGACTTATAATCCCTTTGTGAGTGTTTGTGTTTCATATATTAACAGAACTGTATCAGCTTGTACTGTACCAGAAAAGGCGTTATTGGTGTTAAGGACATAAATCTCCTCCCGACCGTCTCCGTCAATGTCACACGCTGTCACTCCGATGGCATGTCCCTGACGGTCTCTCAGGGCATAGAAAGGGGAGCTGTGGTTGTTAACAGCAATGTTGGCAAGCCTCTTTCTCACCTTGTCGTACTTCAGCACCAGATTTGGGCCATTGTAGCTGTAACAGACACCGTTGACAAGCAGTTACATGTTCAGCACATAACAGCATCAGCAAGAAGTGTCAGTGCAGTGCAATTCATATTTTAGTCACGAATACCAAAAAAAGAAAAACCCAGAAAACAATGTTGTGTAGTTGTACATATCAATGAAATTTTTTAGAATAGAATAGAATTTCTTTTATTGTCATCATACTTGGTGCATGACAAATTTGCAATTTAACGAACTGTTATGGAGAATTTGTAAAACTGTGTTTTTAAAATCCCTGAAAACTTCCAAAAACAAGGTCTTGGGGAGAGTGACACTGCAACTAGCACAAGATTAACAAAATTAGAAAGAAGTGAGGTTCCCAAATCTGATCTTACATTAGCTGCTACTAACATAGATGGGGCCAGATTGTTAAATCCTGATTGGTTCTTACAATTTCAGCGCCCTTTAAGTGAACCAGAAACCAGTAAGAGCACCAGACAAATAGGAGATTTCTGATATTGTCAGTATTGATAGTGACGGTAACTCTTTCAGAAAAAAATCTGATCCATTAATATTGCTCAACAGTCAGTGCTTAACAGTCTTCGTCAGCTGTCCCTTCTTCATCTATTGTATGACGATAGTGTTATTAAAATATTAGAAATACTATGCTATACTTAAGTACTAACGGTCAACATCCGCAGTAATTTAATGCTGAGTTCAGCATTAAAATACTCACATTTTTCTAACGCCCAATGAAATTACATCCCTGAAAAGATTCTGTGATGCCGGCTGAATATGATGGCTTGGCGCTAAATTAAGTTTATAAGCAGGGTCGTTTTTGGTGCATCCAAATTCTGTTAAACACTTAGATATTCTTAGCTGCCTCAATGGATGGAGGCAGGCTTGCCAAACTGCTCCCATCAACGGCATTCAATCCAATCACATCTATTTTCATCAGCTGAGTGAGCCTCCAGGCACCCTTACCATCTCCCATCTTTTAGTCTTTTGCCTTTGTTTTTGACCGTTAGCTTGGAAAAGGACAATTTACTTTTGTTGTAGAATTAGAAAACCAGCCAGCAGTTCTTTCGTTGACAAAAAGGCTTTTTGGAAAAGTAAAGAAACTGCAGGGATTTAGGGACCTTTCATGAGCCTTGAATATAAAACTTTGAGGGGATTCTCACCCAGTCACAAATATCTCCAGGTCCCCGTCCCCGTCCACATCAGTGATGGCCACACCAAAGTTGAGCTGGGTGGGGTTGTTGTCGTAGTCAGGAGGAAGGACGGTCCTGGTTATAGCTGAGAACATGGGTTCTGACCGCTGAGCAGAGGACTGTGCCACCAAAAACAACAGCAGCCACAACAGCATCTTCACCTAAAGTGAAAACAGTAGCTCAGGTTGAAGAAGGCTACCATCATATTTCTGCATCTCGAGAATTTACTTAATGACTGCAGAAAAACACACACTGTACAAAAAAAATCTGCGGCTGAACTAAAGAGCACATTCGTCCTGGCAGTTTAGGTGAAAGAAAATTAAATGAAAAACCCTAAGTCACAGGCTTTTGAGCAAATGGTAACTCCGGTTGTTGGTGCTAGTTCTTGAAATCCATTGCGAGGCAAACAGCATGGTGTTGGCAGAGATTTCTGCTGTACTTCAACATAAAGATGAGGATATACCGCTGCAATCACAAGCAGTCTGCAGACTTAGATATGAACAACCGATCACATGCAGACAGGCTGAGGAATTACAGGACAGAAAATCCATTCATGGGGCAGAGCATTAGCCAGAAGCCAAGCGAGCCCTGAGGAAGCCAATATGACCTGATATAACAGGCCTGAGGTAGGGCACCACCTCTAAATTGGGAAATGTTTTTTTCTTTCTTTCTTTTTCTTTTTTTTTTTTTAAGGGCAGTGTGATGTATAAGTGTCCTTTCATTGGTCAGCAGATAAAAGGTGAACCTAGACTAAGGGTTGATTCAATTGATTTGTAAAGTGCAGGCGAGTAGAGGTGGAGTTCATGATGCTAAAACTGAAAAGAGAGAAGAGAAACAAGACTGAGGGGAGAGCAGGAAGATGAAGGTCACCTCCTTAAAGGCTAAAATAAAACACTCATCATCAACTGCACTAAAAAACTTAACACACAACACACACAAACTAAATGGCGTTTACAAGCTGACAACTTGATTTGCACTGCCTGTAGATTTATGAACACAGCCTTCATCCTGGTACTCATTCCATCTGTAATGCCACTGAGCTGTTCCCATCTCTGCCTCCCCGCTGCCTCTGGATCTCCCTCTCTGCTCCGAGTGTCCAGGTGATATATGGCTCTTTAACATCTCCCTCAACAATTCAATTTAAGATAAAAAACCACATTGGTCTTTGAGTGATTTTCTCAAAAGCACATTGGTAGGGAGAAGAAGCACCCCTGCTGACACCTGCAGAAATATAGCCAGGGCTAATGCTAGCTCTGCAAGGCAGCAGCGCTGCGATAACGCAGGCTGAGGAGCTGCTAGTGATGTGGACTGTGGATGTTAGAAACAAAGGTTAATTAACAACACCAGGAGCTCCAGATCAGGTAGTTTCTTCCCATTAGAGTAGGATGTAATGACAAATGAGCTGAGCCAGTCCAGACTACAGAAGGCAGCTATATACACTTTCTCATATACTCCATGTTAGAAAGGGTCAGTGAGCTATTAATTAAAAAGCAAAGGAAAAGGAACCTTGAAAAGTAAAAGGAAAAGTGTGTTTAGAAAGGCTACCATTTTTACAGATATCCTTGGGAGTGAAGGTTGACTTGGAGAACAAACAACTTTCAGAGTCAGTTTCCACCATAGATAGCAGCTGAGCTTTAATTTCCATAGAATTTGGGGTAAAGTGCGAGACATGGCTAAGTTTTCATCCTGCACCAACCATGTATATCAATTCTTCGATATCAGTTCAAAAGCACTCTGCAACCAGGGAAAAAGTATATCCCCAGTAATTCCATATGAAGTAATATCTGGATGAATGAGGAAGGTAAAAGACAGAGCAGACTAGGACAGATGAGCGGCCCAAACCATTGGGGACCCGTCTGATAAAATGGTGTTGTACTATATTATCCAGTCAAGGGCATGCAGTCACCATGTCCCGCATTCACTGCAGTAAAAGACACCCCACTTGAGTCGTCAAGTAGATTTGCAGTAAAACTATTCTTACAAGCAAATATTCATAAAACATCCATTACTCCTCTTGGGGGGGTTTTGAATGCAACATCTGCAGGGTCAACAACTGTCTGCTTCCCGCTATGAAATTCAGAAGCATCAAATAAAGTCATTTGTAGTAAACCATGAAATAGCACCTGAAAAAATGTAGTCTGAAGCAGAAAAATGTTTTCGATTTGGTTATGTATGGAGGCCATTACCAAAGCGTGCAACATCAGCATGTGCTTTCTGGAGCGTTCAAGCCCATCTCTGATCCTGATAACACTGCGACAAAGAGCCGGCAACATCTTCAGTTTCAAACACACACACACACACACACTTCCAGAAACTCTTCACTGTGAAGGGCACTCACTGCAGAACGCACAAAAGCACACAAGTGCTTACACTGAATAGTCATTGTGAGCAATCAACAATTACCATTAATGTCAAGCTCCAGTTCATTCATCACTTAACACACATACTCTCAAACAATTAAACACCTCATTCAAGCAAAGGCAGAGTGCAACAGCTCAGTGAGACATCTCCACCACCTTTACAGCAAATCACTCATCACAACAACACTTCAGATTTTATATTTTTATGCCTTTAGCAAAACTTCATGATGGAGACAGTCTAAGTTCCGGCAGATTTTGTAGAAAGTTACACTCTTGAATTTGCTACCACTTTTACATTTATTCTCATGTATAATTTCTATTTATCAATCACGTTTTTTCGAAAATAAAATTAGATAGCCTACAATATATGACTCTGAATTTTTAAAAAAAGAAGAAGAAGCATGAAAGCAAAAGGTAAGTCGTTTTAATAAGAATACTCAGGTAAAAATCTTAAAAACAGGGAAACTGCCGCAATAAAAAGTAATTTTAGGGGAAACTGCGGTCTTCTGACTACCTGCTCATCGGCAGTTTTATTTTTTCTCCTCAGTTTATTCTTTCTCTGTGAGGCAGCACTCAATCCGCGTCATTTAACACAGATGATGAGAAAACAGCATCAGGGCTATCTGATATCTGACCATTGATAAGCAGCCGTATTAATCGGGACTTGATTACTTTTCAGAGGAAAGTTGCGTTCAGATGAGGAAGGACATCAACTTTGTGTCGGCTCTTCCTGCAGCAGATCCCGGCCGAGGTCTACAGAGATCCTGGACCCGGAGGAAGGCAGCAGCCTCAGCAGCACAAACAGCCAGCAAACTCAGGTACTCACAGATGCAGAGATGCTCGGAAAGTCCGACCTCATCCTCCAGCGCCTGACAGCCGGGAGAGAGAGGGGAGAGAGACACCGGCAGCTAATTGTGCCGTGAATGCCGCAGTTATCTCAGGGGTTTTTTCCCCACTTATTCCCTTTACACAACTTCCAGAAAATTTGCTTTATGAAATCACTTGTGCGAGATTTTGAACCAATCACCGGACGGCGTGCGGAATATTTAAACAGGCAGCCAATGGCTGGGCTGGGAGCCGTCAGCTGGGCGTGTCCCCAGGTGTTGATTATAATATGGGAGGGTATGCGGGGCTTCCTCGGTCCGCTGGAGACGCGCTGACTCCTGATTACACAGCCTCTTTTTTTTCTTTGCTTTTCGCTTTGATTTGATTTATTTGATTTATTTATTTTATCTTTTTTTTTTTTTTTTACGGATTTGTATCTACGTGTTTGGTTTAATTTAGTGTTCTTGATCATACATAGATAGATAGCTTTTTAAGTCTTCACAGTAAATTCTTTAGCCAGCAGCAGCAATCTTATTTAGGAATCACACACAAGCAGCTACATAGAATAAAGATAAACAAACCAGGAGACAGATTCCCATAATCACCATAATAATTGATAATTAATAGTTCAAAATGTACTTAATTTTCCAGTCCTTTTAATTACACAGCCAAAAGGTTGTCGCATTGTTGTTGTTTTTTTAAACCAAAGTTACAAACTTACAAGAATCAGGAATAAAAGATGGCTTGAATAAAAACCACCAAAGGAAGAGGCGTCAGAAGTAATTTATCTATAATTCTAGGGGTAGGTTATTCTGTGGACCTTACATAGCAGCAGCCGGCTTTGGTTTTCAAGCTCAACACTTATGCGGGTGTGAGGTCTAAATTTGGAGTTAACTGACCCAAACGGCATCTGATATGCAAGTTGTTTACATGAGCGCTTATAGTCCAGGCGTCACTCCGTCGCATCTGTGTATTCACATCCGATTGGCGCTGCGTACCAATAAAGCATAAAACATATCCATCCTCTGTTTTCAACACAGTTCATGACTGCAATTATTTTGCTTTTTTTCTCAAAAACTCAAATCTTCAGTTTTATTAGTGGATATGCATTTTGAGTCTGATCTATCAATAACCTAACTGAAGGAATCCTAATTATTAATTAATTATATATGCACTCTCTCTTTCATGTTATCTGTGGAGCATCAGAAAGCTGTTTCACCTCCTTTTGGGGAATAATAACTAAAACAACAGTATCACAATTATAAATAGCAACAATCCTCAAAAGTAATAAATAATTCTTTCTCTGATTGATGATCAAAACCTGGTTGTGTCTCAGAACAGTCACAAGTGTGAGAGAAAGAGAGAGTTTGCAGGTTTACTGCTGCCAGATGTATAATTCTTATGTCATGCTCCACTGAGTTCAGCCTCCCAGAGACCCCCAGTGAAATTAGCTGTGTGTGTGTGCGCGCGTGCACCTGCATGCCTGGTTGTGTACAGTCTGGTGAAATGAGATGTTCACATCCCAAGGACGTCTCCCACCATAATTTAAACTCAGTGGAGCTGGAAGACTTAAAACTGAAAGTGCTGAAGTCATAAAGCAGCACACTTCTGTCTTTAGTGTTATTGTCTGTGATCTACCGGTGTAAATCCACAGCAGGTGGCTGTGATTCCAGCAATGCAAATAGCAGGACAGAAACATTGAATTTTCCATCTTGCCATTATTGCATATTGGCTCCAGGCTGTAAAATTAAGTTGTCATTAAGCTTTTTTTTTTTTTCTTTGATTGCTTTCGTCTCACAGTTTATCTGATTTACACTTTGCAGATGTGGCCACACAAATTGAGGGTTCAGAGAAAGAGAACAGCACCTGATACCTGATACCTTCAGCTATTTTACTCCCTGATCTACAGTCTCTCACTGCAGAGACCAGTGTGTTTTTATTTACGAGGAGACAAAGAGACATCTATCAGCCCTCAGCTGAAGCCAGTGACAGTATATAGTGTGACTTTGAGGCAGAGAGTGAATTGTATTCCTTCCCCTGAGACACACTGGGGCATATTCCAGGCGAGATGTTGTTGTTTGGGACTGTCTCCAAAGGCCACACACTCATCCAGTGTTTCTCGACACCTTTCCTCACCCTCGCTCGTCTCCAAGGTCATGGCAGCCCCCCCTCCTCCCCCTTTTCCCTACTTAGATGCAATGATCTTAAAATAGAGCTTCTTTAAGTGAGGATGAAGAATGAAGAAAGCTCAAGGGAAGAATGGCGAAGGGAGGGGCTTTTACTACAGCATGAAGAAATGTCCCCTTTCCTCTTTAAGAGCCGCTGAAAGATGTATAGTGCTACAGCATCATGATGAATCCCTCCGTGGTGGATAGGAGAACACTTCTCATATCATTAAGCATTAGTAATGGTCTCAATGCTGAGCCCCCTTGGCAGGGGTGCCCGGTCTTCAGTCCTCTGGCTAACAGACCTCCTGGCGAACTACTCCCACTGCTGCTGCTGCTGCGGCGGCTGCCCAGCCACAGATTTAGCTGTTAACATTCACCTTTCATCAGGAAGCTAGACTTTCTCACTACACTATTGTGACTACCATTTGTAGACACACTAGGTAATAGTTCATTCTGGCAACACATAGTTGTTGCATAAAGTTGCTAAAAAAAAAAAGGCCCCTAATTGATGCAGCCGACAACCCACCATGGGTCGAGCTCCAAAAACCTTGGGTCTTTATTTTTAGTTCGCTCCCCCTCCCTTGTGGACACCAATTCTTGACCCAAGATGTGACTTGAGTCATTTTCTATTTTTGGAGCATGAGGAAAATTCATGTTCATACATGTGTGGTCACATATTTGACCCAGATAGAAACATACTTGCACACCTTCATATCAACACCTTCCAAGCTGTCTTATTTAAGGCTCTGGCTCATTTCAGGTTCTGTGTTGCTACATGTGAAGTCCCTTCTATCATAGAGTAAAAAAATATTCAGGAGGAAGTTATATTGTGTTAACCATTGACTTAGAGTCATGCAATGGCTTTATGTTGCCTCACAGCAAGAAGGGTCTTTGTTCGAACCCCTGTCAAAGGCTTTTGTTTATGGAGTGTGCATGTTCGCCTTTGCCTGTGAATGTTCCCCCTGGGTACTCCTGCTTCCTCTGACAGCCCAAATGTGTACATATGTTGGCCGTGTGATTGACTGGTGGCATGTCCAGGATGTCCCCCGCCCCGTTTGTTCTGGGAAAATAAAGTGCACAGTCTACTTGGATTGATTGTTTAATTAGTTTTTATGGAGTTTTTGTTAAAGACATAAATATCGGAAAACCTGGTCATGTGACTTATGTGATTGATATATTTGAACTGACGAGACTTTGTGTGATTCATCCTGTGACCCGGACCTGGTTTGTCTAAATTTGGTGTTTATTCAGACATGGAGAAGTGGTAGATGCAGGATAAATATAACTTGTGACTAAACCAAAATGCTTCATTCTGGTTGAAAAGTTCTGGTTGTATTTTACCCTCAAACTGTTTCTATTGTTGTTTCATCTCATGCTCAGAATGAAAAAAATGTGATTTTCTATGTGGATGAGCTGCAGTTCTGATCTTTTAACCTGTACACTGAAACTACTCTACTGTACTGTAGCCTGCAGAAAGAGAGTGCATGTGTTATAGCGTACATCAATGTGGCTGTACTACACACACATACACACACACACACACACACACACAAGCACACATGCTCATGCTGGAATATAGGTTTAGAACCAGATCCTCCATAGATCAGCCTCCCCTGACAGCTCTCTTAAATGTCCTTGGCAGCCCCCCAACCCTCCAGTCCCCATTCCCTCTCTGTTCCTGCTTTTCCTCTCTGGCCAGGCTGCTGATGGATGCTGCCATATTTCTCTGCCTCTCTCCTCAGGAATGCTCCTATAACCACTGTGCCCTGTAATGCATTACATAATCTGTATATATCCTATTAAGTGTCACTTTGTGAATGAACCTGTACCTCCACAGTCAGTCCGCCTCCCAGAATGACATGCAGAGGATAAAGGCTGGAAGCTGACCAGCTCCTCTAAAGTCAAGATAGATGCCTCTCCAACTGATCCTTTTAGCTCTTCTTACAGTTAGTAGTAGTGTGTAATGTGGAAATTGTTCAGTAACGCAGTGTTTATATGTCAATTTAGTTGCTGGTATTTACTTATATGATCTGTTTCTGTAGCTGCAGTTTTACCAGTCAGTCAGTTTTCTCTAAGTTTTCTAAAGCAGAAACTCATCTCCTGAACTTGTTTTCTCTTCACCCTCCACAGTTCTAAACTAATATTTGTTTTTTCTTTAACACCATGAAGGTTTGCCTACACTTCGCTTTACTATCAATCACATTTTTAATTTAATGTATGAATATGTGATTTATGTTGTTCAGGCAGAAGATATAAATCTATTTTGCAGGGAGAGGGTGGGTGGGTGCAGGGATGGGAGGGTGGGTTAGAGCAATGATGGCCCCTTATTGATTGGCTGGGTTAATAGTGTTTGTTCTTTATAGCTAATCTCAGGAAATAAAGCAAATACATAGTTGAGAATGAGTTCAGTCATTGTGATACTCACATGGATGTTAGAAAGATGGATTGTGGAGGAAAGAGCAGGGACAGGAAACAACAGAATAAGAATTTTAAAAAACAGGAAAACAAAAGAAAAGTACAGCTGAAAGGCTGACTCATCAAAAAACATTCAGGATGAATTCAATATATCAATCATGTAAACTTTTAGATTTAAATTGGCGGAAAAAAAAACAAGGAAACAAATCAACAGAATGAAGTTCACGTTGCTTTCACATGGAGCCAGTTCACAGCTGACGGCTGATATAGTTCTAGTGAACTACCATACACTTTGCCTCCAGTTATTGCTGTCCTTTGAGTGTTCAAAATGCTAATCTTTATTGACATCTCACCACAGTGTCATATGTGACAGAACATGGTGTTTCTTTGTAAGCCCAGAGGCCACGATGTTAGATGTCATCCTCAAGTCACATCTTTTCTGCTAATGGTGACTGTCAGGCCATTATTTGCTCTAAGACTGGTTTGCAATTCCCACAGGATTTGTCATATTGATTTGAAAACCAAACTGTGGAAATTTCCAACACCGACCTCCTCAGAGGAGAGACGAAAGAAATTTGTTGTGACACGTCAAGTTGGGGGACAGGAAAGAATTTTCTTAAGGTACTTGACTATTATATATAAATATGTTGAAGTCAAAACCATCCTTGAATTTAAAGTCTTATTTCACATCTTATCATCGAAAGAAAAATTCCACTTTATACATTTTGCCAGAACCTATATCTTACTTCAGCATCCTGGCGCCAAACCTTTATCATGACCCCCTGAACAAACACTCAGATGACCCCAGATCGGTGACTTCAGCTTCTGCCACCTCACTGAGAGGAGGAGAAGAGAACATAAATCTAGCCCATTATCCCTCAGGTCTCCTGATGACATTTCCCGCCCTATGGCTGATGTAAACCAAACTTCCTGTTTGGAGATGAAGAAGGCTGTCAAACAGCTGCAGCCACTGCCACCCCCCCTCTCTGATGTTCTGGCATTAATAGCAAATCGATTCTAAATGAGGGACAAGGGAAACAAGTGAGAAACAATCGGATGCATCCGTCTCCGTCTCCGGTGGAGGGGTGTGGAGAGGGGAAGAAGAAGATGCCAGAGGACAGGCTGGTTTCAGAGGGCTGCAGGAGGTATATTAAACATCAGAACATTTTAGACATCCCTTCCGTCGCTCTCTAGCAAAATGTCTTTTGCTGAAGATAAATAGTTGTAGCTAGTGCAGATAACAGTGGACAGACGGCAAAGTGAAAGTGGGTACATTCTCCTAAAACACAGAGAGCTGCAGTTTTTTTATTGTTCTTGTTGCTCTTTGAAAACAACTGATTTGTGGTGTAAGAATGACCATAACTTCCCCATCACAACAGCTTTAGAACAAACCTGCTCTTTTCTGCACCACTCTTTCTTCTACAGTTCTTATGAACCGTTCTTTCCTCTCAATCTTACATCTTTGTTTAATTATTGTGCCCTTGTCTCACTGTCAGCAAGCTCCTGCAAATGATCTGTTGATAGGAGTAATGAGCACTGTTACATCTCATCATTCCTAATAGTGTATTGATCTCAGCCTGGAAGAAATGACTACATCATCTCCTTAGTTGGCTCAGATTCATTATATTACATTACATAAATTTGGCTCAGTATTGTGCTCAATGTCTTGAAGTTGTAGTGTGGAATATTTGTCAGAAAGCTTTTAATTAAGGAATTTTCTTATTTTGAGCCACAAACATGTGCTAGACTTACTTTAGGGTTTGGTTTAAAGAAAGTTTCAGCACATGGGCCATATGTTTCCCAACGTGTAGCTTTAAAAGAAAAGCTTTAAAACTACCTTCATACTAACAACCAGTCAGCCACTGCTTTCTGCCAGTCTCAAACACCATCCTTCCTCCTGCATTTCTGTTGCTGTCTCCTCAGTGGGATAATCAGCCATTCTCCTGCAAGGTAATTCCTGCTCAGGAGTGCATGTGGCCGACACTGCGGAAATTCATTTTTTGGTTTAATTTCAGGCTTATTGATCGTGGAGCGCTTTACGGCTGCATGACATCCATAATCACAACAATGGTATGACAGCACAGATAAATAATGTCACAAAGGCATGGAGAGAAGGAGGGATGTGGGGACAAAAGAGGAGCAGAATTGAAAACAAGGAAGACCCAAGTTCCATCTCTTAGTGTAGTCTGTATTAATTACTGAACCCCTCCCTATTGCACCCTCCCAGCACCGACTCCTTCACCTGATTGATCTCCCCTCAAGGGCCATGAATTAGTTTTCTCCTAAAACTTATCTGAAATCCGTTTGTTTAAGCATCCATTAAAAATATAGGAGACAGTGCTTTACAGTAATTACCACTGCTACTGTAATATCTATAATTATTATGATTAGTGGAGCAGAATTAAGTTACTGCTATAGAAAACACAAGCAGCCAAAGCCACAGCATGATTAGGAGATTTTGCATATACTAACACTGTAGTCGAGTGCAAACCAGAGTGATATTGATAAAAAATTAACACAAGTTGATTCAGGCAACAGTGGGTCTGCACTGAGAAGCAAGAGTTATCAAGTCAGACCAAATTAAACTGTAAACTTGGGAGCATGAAATGGATTTGGTCTGGTGGCGCATGTTGACCAATATCCAACATGCCACTGGCAATTTCATTTAAAATTAGAGACTTTCAAATTATTTTACACCATTGAAAACATATTTGTAGAAAAATGCATAATTTACCAACATGCCATTGAGTCATTTTCTTTTCAGTAAGCATAAATGTCTATTTCAGAAACAGCTAGGGCCAGTGTGGTCACTGTTTGTGTGGGAAGAAATTTATTAGAGTCCAGAGAGCTGGTTTAGGTGGGCAGAAGAGGCCACAGCAGGTCTCCGCATCAACTAGGTGTGCACACATCCCTCTGTTTACATGCATCTTCACCACAAGTTTGCTCAATTTTACTTGGCTTCGGGGTCAGGAACAGCTTTAAAAGCTGTGTTATACACATTATACACCGAGATGTGATAGACTAAAGTCCAAAATGTGACCTTTTGTAGTGTACAAGCAGTTAAATGATCACAGTGTCTAGTAAACAGTGATGCAGCAGTGCATAAAGCATTCCTCTTCTTGTTGTTTGGAGTGTGAGGGGGTAGACAGTTCCCACTCATAAAATGTCTCAAGTCAGAAAGGCGATAAGGATGCAGGGTTAATGTGGCTTGGCAAACAGTTTTATTTGTGCGGAGGTGGTTAAGTCCAGCTCTGCTTTGCCTCATGGACAGGCACAGAGCAGAGTGGATACTTTTGGCGCAATTGGGAGTGCTGGGGCATTGGTGAATGCCCCAGCACTTCCTGGTGAATGCCTGGCTGAGGCAAAAGAAGTAGGCGAGAGAAAAACAAACCCACCAGTTTTATTTCTTTTTGCCATATGAGGGCTGAAGATTTTTCGCCAGAAACACAGAGAAATAAAATTGATTAATCAGTTTCAATATTAAATCAAATTGGACTTGTTTTTGAATCATCATAATATGTACATATATCAAAAAACATTGTTACTAACAGGATAATTACTTATTCACCAGTCATGGGCAGTACTATGCTGTCAGTGAAAACAGCTACAAGTAAATCTAGACCCTCGTTCCTCTCATTTAAATACAAAAGTAAAGGGCCTGAAGTGCCTCAAAAAAAAGCTGAGCTGCAGTCAAGTCTGAAAAAATAAGTGTAATATCAGTTTCGGAGTGAAGATTTTAGATGTCCAACTCAAATTAGACTCAAGTTTAATGACAAATGCTGTTGAGTAACATTACAGGAAATGTAGGCGGGAGCTTGAGCCAAGCAGCCATTTAATTCTAAATCTTGCTCTCCACTGCACTAATTTCAACCATTAAAAGATCTTTTCGTCGGACGTTCCCAATTTAATTCTAAGTTGTAGAGATGCCATGTTAGTAACAATGTAATGTTGCAATTTCAACAACCCTGGTAAAACTGTATATCCTATTACATTTGACATGGCAGTGCAGTGTAATGTAATATCGCTTACAGTAACAATCCAAACTTTTGACCAGTACAGTCAAAAATGTGCAGCTCTCATTGTTTTAATACAAGGATTAAAATCAGGAAAGTTTCCTACCAATTTACTGTTTAAAAAATTATTTGAATCTATATTCCAAGTAGTCACTTGGATCTTTCGAAATCTCATCACTTTTTCTTTATCTGGAGCTGCAAGGAGTCTCTGCTGCTGTACATGCATGTATAATGAGACGAGGCTTTGGAACTAAATAGTTTAATTTTGGTGTAAGGGAGGCTCACGACTCTGAGGGAATTGTACCACAGTTTCACGCTACTGATCAACAATGGCTATTTGTATGTGAGGCAACACCACTGCTTGCTGTCTTTTTAGGGAGGGCCAGTGACCCTATCATGGACACAGCCTGTTAAGAGAAGCAGCCTTTTCTTATCTGCATGCCCTTGGAGTACGCGCCCATTGATATGCCACCTTGACTCTATCTTCATGCCAAGATGCTTCCAATTATGCGAGCCGCTGAAGTGAGGCAGAGCGTGGGTTTCTGTACGAATAAAAAACTGGTCTATGGGTAATGTGATCCTGCTGCTTTTCCCCCACAGGGATGGTTTCCACACATAGAGGGGGAATTTAAAAGAACAGCCATTCTCTGCTCAACATTTGCCAGTTCACCACTTCTCCTACAGTCTCATGACCCCATAAAGCGGACCGATCTGTTTATTAAATGGCTCATCACCAGGGCCTGAGCTCAACGACAACCTGCATCTATTATATGCAGCAGTTCAATACATCACATGTGGGCAGTTTTGCTGTGACATCAGTTCCTGCCATATCAGTCTTTCTTCAGATGCCTCTTTTTAGGCACCGCGATGTCACCAGACTGCTGGGATGAGACTACACAGTCAGGGCAGCCCCGTGACTGACAATAAGCTGTCACTCAGTTCAAATGACAAGCTAGAAACATGCTAGAAAGCTCCTGGGAAAATGTGAGGTAGATGGAAAAGAGGGATGAAGACTGACTGTTTTCAGCCTGACGAAGCTTCTTCTATACCAACCAACATGTTTGTGTCAGGCCATCAGAAATCCTTCTTTTCTTGCTCTGTTATCTCAGTGTCTCACATCTTGAAATTCCAAGTTCTCTTTCAAATTCCCTATATTTTGGTTTCCCTCAGGCCCAGAAGAGGGCAGCACTTCTTTACCAAATGCTATTATAAGTTCTAGGCTGCACAGTATTCTGGCATTTGAAGTGTCGCTGTGTACTTGACTGAGGGGAAACATGAAAACAGAGGTCATCATCTTGGCTCATCCACACCAGAAGATACTACTCATTCCCTGGATGCTTCTTGTCCCTTTAATCTTATTTTGCCCACTTCACTATTTTGAAAAGGAAGCCGTTCAGACTAAATGCTGCTTGTCGTCTACACTGTGATTTTGAAAGGGCACAATACAATTTACAGCAGACATCAGTCGCTTCCAATTCTACATCCCATGGCTTCTCTTCTTCTTCGTCGTCTCTTTGCCTCTCACCCTCTCTTCCCTTTTCTCTCAGCTTGCCTCACTTTTTCATTTCCCCCCTCTCCCTCGTTGCTACTGCTCCACCCTGTAATCACGCCGCTTCATGGCTCTCATTTGGAGTGGTATATATAGCAGTAATTGTCAGGGTGCAGTACAGAGACTGGGCAGAGCATGTGTACTCTCACACAGGACTGTTTTGCAGTAAATCTAGTACAGAGGATTGGGGTGGGGTGGGCAGGGGGTTAGGTACGTGCCCAAGCACATGCTCACACATGTAGATACATTCATTTGCACACAATCCTCAGATATTACAGTAATCACATAGAAAAGTATATAAATCTGTACAAGCATCTAAGAAGAGCCATTGTACTAATTTGAAAGCCTTCTGCGACTCTCTATATCTCGCTGCCTAGTCACTTACCCTCTTAATAGATCCCTACACGGATTTTTAATGTGCTCTTAATGTTTTTCCTTTAACAGAGTAGGCCATTTATGCAAATGTATTTAATATTTAAGGAAGCATCTCTTTATCTATAAATATTAACAACACCAGGTGATGAGGAAGACCTGTGTGTTGGGTGGGCCTGCGTATTTTCAACATATTGGACATATGCAAAGGGGGAAAGCAGAGAGCTCATTTATAGGCGGAGGAAAGCACTAACACTGCACTGAGCATTGTTATCAGCTTTTTGGATTATACAGCAGCTCATCATGCATGTTGAAAAGCACGTCATCACAAAGGCAAAGACACAGGCGGTTTGAAGGTTTCCTATTATCAAAGTGGACACGTGGCTCTCAGCGGAGACATTCCTGCTCAGTAATCTGAAGTCTGATCACAGAAATCCCTCACCATGTCTGTCTGACTTATAAAGCATGGAACACTGCATCCAAAAGAGATGACGGCAAAGTCTGTTATGTAGTTCAGTTGTTTGTATGTGTCTGTGAGTGTGACAGGGTGGTGGGGGTTCCTTTTAGCTTGTATGGACAGGTCTGTCATTCAGAGAGCACACACAGTCTCCATTGTGGAGCTGTCTGTGGTGCTCATTGGGTCAGGGTGGAGTGGCAATGGGGCCTCCCGAATAAAAACACGTGCTGCAAACAGGAAGTGGGTCTGCAACGATAAAACGAGACTGTTTATGAATGCAGTTTGCTCAGATTTCCACAGCTTTTCCCCCTCGAGTTGCTTTCTTTCTCTTATTTGGATTCATCTTGATAGAGGGATTCAGTCTGCTTGGGTTTCACTTCTGATGTAGGTTCACGCATGTCCGAGCTGCAACAGAATGAGCCTTCTTGGAGATGTAATCGACGTCTGACTTACCAAAAGTTTTCTTGAAGCAAATTCTCGATGTTAGTGTCTGCCAGCGTGATGAGATAATTTTGGGTCTTTCTAAGGTAGTGATACGTTTTTAGGGAACAAAGGCAAGTGCACAAGGAGCCAGAGGATTTATCTCAAACGTGAATTGTCACCAGTAAAAATGATGAAAAGCCTAAATATAAGATAATCTACTTTCCTAAGTACGTGTGCGTGTGTGTGTGTCAAAGTGCATGAAATTATGCTGAATGCTTTTGAAAACACAATTTTAAACCCAGGTGCTCTGCTTTCAAGTATTTCTTTCCTGTTTACCTCACAGCTGTTTCATCCCAGCCACTGACCACTTCACAGTTTGGCTGTTTTCTTTCTGGGTGGACTTGTCAGCAGTGATCAAATCAGACTTTTGTTGAGTGTAAATTTCCCTTCCAGACATAGCTGATTACTCCACCCAATTCTAACAAATTTGATATACTTGAATTTAGTCATTAGTTCCTGAACACTTTTGTGTATTTTTGGTCTTGGAACAGCAAGAGCATTTCTTGGCTCCCGTGAGGGCAAGTGTTTGTGAAGGATTAAGTCACAGAAAATCTAACAGCTTGAAAGGGTTATCTTTGGATAGCCAAGTCATTTTAGTTGAACCTTGTGAAAATAAAGCCCCGGTATTCCACTGGGCTGTATGTGTCTAAACCCAGAACCCAAAGTGTTCCATTAACTAGTTTGTTTAGATCAGATCGTAGCACAAAATAACTCACATGTATCTGAGTTGGAAATGTTATGTATCATACAGCATCTTCTTTGTTTTTCAAGCAGAGAAAACACACAATTTGATCCACTTTCTGAACAACCAATATTCTGCAGCAGCATGTACTCTGAACAAGAAAGCAGGAAGCAGAGGATGGCTTAGTAGGTGATGACGTTTTATTGATTCACAGTAATGATGAATGAATGCATAGTAATGTGATCGTTAACTGAAATGGTGCCTCTGACTCAGCCAGTGTCTTTCCAAACTCTCCTCCAAACTAACTCATCACCTCCATACTTAACATTTTACCAACAAAATTTGGGTGCAGGCTACTTGTCGAAAGATCATTTGATGTGATCAGTTATGCATCGCAGCTAAAAGACACACAAATCACATCACATGAAAGTCCCTGAGAGCACAGTGAATATAATTGTTGATAAGCACTATGGAGTGCACACTCTCAGTGTTTTTTAGACAAAAACAAATGTGACTGGCCATGGATCACAATATCCCAGCATATCTATAAATACAGTAATATGATGAGAGTGGTGACTATGAACCTAAGTAATATATGTTATGCCATAGTTTTAAATAAAACACAAAATAGACCATTGTAATATAATCAATTGGAACTGCAGGGAAGCACAAAACATAGGTATATCAGCACACACTTATTTTAGACTTTCAGCTCCATCTTCTTAGGTTTGTATCAACAGTTTTAAGTAATTGGCCTGTGCGTAATGATAAAAACTTATTGTAAAGATCATGTTGGTGAAATGAGTAAGGTTGGTGAGGAGAAAGACGACCTGTTCAGGAAATGGATCAGTCTACACGAGTCTTTATGAATGACGTGTCCTTTCCATAACGTGTCCTTGAAACTGTCCATTAGACACAATTTTAACAGGTTTAACCACCAAGACAATAAGCCAAACACATTAAAATTCATTAAGGGACAAAACAACATAATTGAAACAAGCCCTAAGTTGTAAAGTGGACTTGCATTATGTTTTGGTGTTGCTAAAAATTGCGTATTCAGCAAAGAAAGTGTAGAAAGATACGGTTTAGCAGGCCAAGCTTAAGGAAAAATAAGCCCACTGTTCACCGTGAATCCAGGAGTTTATTTTTTCTCCCAGACAAACATGTTGTTCTCGTCAGGGAGCTCAAAATGCCAGCTCGCGGTTGCCTACAAAAAAGCAGCTCTGCTAGTAAAAACTGTATGTCTGCCTAATGTAAGACTTTCTCCAAACTTCACTTCCTAGTCTTCTGTCTTACTTTCTCATTCTTTCTTTCAGTCACCATCTTTCTCACTTAATCTCAGAACCTTTTTTCTATTTTGTGTTATATTGGAAATCCAGATTTCCAAGTAACAATTCCATAGTGTTTCTTTATAAAGCACATGCTGTAGCCCTAACCTTGACTGTAACCTCAAGTCTAACCCAAACAGATGTAATTGAAATGTTTTTTATATGCTCTCAGCCTACCACAACAATGTTTGTCAACAATGTCTGATGTCCCATCAGAGGCTGAGGGAGAAAAGCTGTTGTTTTAATAACAAAAATAAAATAATATCAGTAATTATTCATATGCTTCATGGGAATGTTTTAAAATATGTCCTGTAATTGTAGCATGAAATAATTTTTCTCCCTGGTTAATAATTCTTAAAAACAAAAAAAATTCTGTATCGTTAAATAAATGCAAGCAAACAAACTCTTAACTGAGCATGCTGTGTAAGTGTGAACTCCATGAATAAATAAAGGTACAGCATAAATAGTACACTTAATATGAAAACTAAACACAACCTTTCTATATCACTTTCTGAAATGTAAAACACAACAAATTTTGTTAAAAATCAATTTGGTAGCTGGTTAATAATTGTGGGGGGAAAACGAGAATACTGATGTTCAAAAAATAAAGTGCTTTGTTCCATAAAAAAAATCATTTGACCTTTTCTTAGCTATTCTAGATGAGAAGCAAAACTTTTAAAGCATGACTACGTTTTCAGACAACAATTATTTTGGTAAAGCTAGAGGAATAGTAAAATACCAAACTATCTGAAAAAGAGACCTACCAAAAATGCATTGTACAACACTGTTCACCTGAATGGTAATGAGGTTAGTCAAACAACATACATTACTGGTCACGAGCACCAATATTGAAGTTATGTAAAAGCACAACAGGCACAAATGATCCAAGTCTACAACTTGGGTAAAAAAAAAAAAATGTATACAGATCCAATTCTAGTACTTTTTGTTAAATTATTCATCTAAATGAGGATTTTGTTAAAAAAAAAAATTAAAAAAAAAGTTACACAAAGTCACAATATTATTATTTTGGTCTGATTCTCATAGTTTCTAAGATGGGAACAAGATTTCTCTGCATATTTGTCTTTGTGAGGCATTAGTTATAGCGACATTACAGTCTTTCATGTGTATACGCTTTGAATATCTAACTTAAGTTACTAGTAGTCCTCGTTCACAAAAAACTGTCTGAAACAATATCCAATATCATAGGTGACTAGAGTAAAAAAAACATGCTGAGCCATCTGGCTCCTTTTCCTCTCTTGTTGTCAATACCGGTTTGAGTGGAGAATGGAGTCTCCGCAATGGTCGCTGATATGATATAAAGCTCTTGTGAATATTTCATCCACAACTTCTAATTAGAGGAGCAAGCACCATTTCCATGTGTTCTCTTATTATGTAGGTGCCAGTGTCCCAAGGGGCTTGGGCCATCAACCTCATCTCACCCTGAGTAATGTCTGGGCCTTTGTGCTGAGCCCTGGTTTAGGCTACACAAAGTTGTTGGTGATTTGTCTCTGGTGCTCAAAGAGGTCTTCAATTTCTGCACTGTATGCATCACCTGTAAGGTCACAAAGAGCATATTTGTCGATGACAAAGAAGAGAAGAAACGACAATGAGTTGGGAGAAAGGAAAAGGATTTTCTGTCCTCACCTGCATGACATCCGTACATGTAAGCTCTGTGGCCGTCATATTTGCACCGACACCTCATGACATTGTTCATAAAGTCAGACTCAGCCATGTCCATTGAAGGGTTGACCTCAACCTGCAAAACAACACAATAATACACAACTCTGTTGACAATATGACAACAAATGTTTACAACCTTGGTATTTGCAATTATGTATGTCATCACTGCAACAAACAGGGAGAATTTATCACTTTGTTGTTAGTTGTGTTCATCTTATACTGTATCTACAACTGGCCTGGCTCATGGTCAAAAAAGAAATAAGTCTCCTCTCTCTACACACTGAGAAAGCCATTTAAAATAAACAGCGGTTAGATGCAAAAATTGAGGGTCTGTAATGAAACAGCACCCATGGCTGGTATTGTTTTTATAGTCAATCTCTTTTGCATCTATAAAAAGCTGGATGACTTTTCCAAACTGTATTCCTATTTGGAAAGATCAAAACCATACAGTACTCTCTCGTGAGCTCAGCACCAGAATGGTGCTCACTTGATAGTCTGAGCATACAAAATCTGGTGGTGAGTTTTACTTTACTATTGTTACTGTTATGTAAGAACTGAATATACTGGTGGATGTTTAGGGAAAGCCCATTGTAAAATATTTTACAACTTGTATGAAAACATGTAACAAAGACACTTCTGCCCACACAAAACATGATCAGTGGCTGCCCTAAGATATTATGCAACTTTTTATGGCTGACTTTCATGGAATGCGGTCATACCAGTTTAGAAATCTGCTCTGCGCCTCACACCGACATAGGTATGCAATAATGAGGATTGAATTTGTTATTTTGCAACAGAGTAATTATGAATAAGCATGTTTACATGTCTGAAACTGACCTTATTTTGAGTGTTGCCATACACTATTCTAACAGTCTGTCATTTGAAGAACAGCTATAATACTGATAATACTAAGAAGTCATTTACTCTAATAGCTGCTCTGTAAACTGCTACACCCACTTTAAGTACAGGTTGCACGCAACTACGGGAGAAGGAACGCAAACTATACTAAAAAAAGGAAAACTTAGAAAAAAAACTGAGTGAATGCACAAAAACTGTCTCTTAATTTTTCAGGTTAAATTATAGTGTCGGACTAGAATGTATGAGGCCTGTGCAGGGGGCTAGTTTAGAAGCAGAATGTGTTGCTTGGTGAGAAAGTGGCAATAAAAATAAAAACAGGGCAGGAGAAATTCCTTGGTGGCAAATTAGCTGTTCTTAATGGAGGGGGGGACTTGGTGCTACTTGACTAAAAGGGAGGCAATAGTTAATTTGCATCCATTTGGTGTGTTTTATTAGCAGTGTGTGGTTCATGGGTAGGCCTGCGGAATCTATGGGTAAAACGCTGGATCAGAAAGCTCAGGCATCATCTGGACTTTACAAAATAATAGAAATAATGAAGCAAGAGAGGAGAGCTACCAGAAAGATATTCATATAGGTTGCAGAAAAACAGCTAACTCTGCTTGGTTCCCTTTGTGCTTCTTATTCTGTTAAATTTAGCTGTGTCCCTTTTATGCTGCTTAGGTGTCCTCAAATGACCCTGACCTCCTCATCTTCAGCAGTCCCCCAGTTTCACTCTCATTTATCAACTCCATTTCATGTCCTCATCTATCATCCATTCTTTTAGTCTGCCTGTATAGCAAGTTACACTCGCTATTTGATCAATATTAGAATGTAATTGACAGCAAGCTAAGATCTGACGACTTCTGCATACCACAGTGGGATCAGTAATCTGCACTGGAATTGGAATAATAATGGGAGATGGAGTCCTTCATGTGTTTAAGTCTAACCACAATGACTCGACTGACTGACCCTTGTCACAGTAATGACAGGCAGAGGAATGGCTGAGGTGATGACAGTGATGAGGGAGGTCAGGTTTTACTATAATAAATAGAGCCACAAGGAAGTGAGAGCATGCAAACATCTTTCTTATTGACTAAAGCTATGGCTGTGAAACAAATGATTAAACATTACAGGAAGTATGTTATTTGAGAATCAGTGGATTGACACTGTTCTCATACCTGTAACGTATGCCACTGGAAAAAGGTAATAAAATCAACCTACCAGCTTTTCTTAAAATTATTAATCTGCAAACGATACCTTGTTTGTTTAATCTGTATAAAAGCATATAATGTAAAAATTTCATTTTTTTGGCTGGCTGTATTGCTGATTGCGAGGTTGATAGGCACTACACAGGAAGTTACACCACCTAACTAGGCAGAAGTTAGCAGTCTGTGCTCAGCTAAGCTAACTGGCTTCTCTCTGTGCCTTAATATTTGCTGTGGCATGAGGGACACACAGATTCTCTCTTCTGTATATACATCGGCAAGGAAACAAAAGTTAGAGGCATTTGATTTTTGTGAGCCACACTGCAAGAGAAGAATGACATAAAATCACTTCTCACCTGAAAGATGTAGTCTCCTGGTCGTACATCTGTCACATCAACCCACTGACAGTCAATATCGTGGCGATAGGTATCCCAGCAGCCTACAGAAATGCCTTGATCGCCCATGTTATAACAAGAGAACTGCTTCTGGAGTCCTAACATACATACAAACACACACCAACAACATTATCAATCACAATATCAAAATTAATTTTATGCTTGGCACTCCGTTATTTTTAAGCGCTTCCTGAATTGTGCTAGACTACATTTGAATGCTGCTTTTTCATATGAGCCATTTCATCCATTACAGAAAAAGTTAATGGAGAGTGAACAAACAACAGCAGCGATCTAATACATTAACCACAAAGTAAAAATCTAAATGGGCATAGCTGAAATACTGATATTCATTTCCTTTCCCTAATGAGAAAGAGATTTGACTGGGATTCATGAATAATTGTGAACATTACCATCGGGGCAGTATGTGTCCTCCAGACAGAAACTGGCCTTGTGTCCCTCTGCAACCCTCGTTCCATTCAGAGTCAGCAGGTCGTAATGTGTGAACACCTCAATGCTGTGGTAGTGCCTAGGACGACAGAGGGTAAAGTTCGGGTGAGAGTGTGTATGTGTGTGTGTGTGCGTGTCTGTACACCTATGAGTGTGTTCATTTACATTCACTGAACACTGGCTCCCTATGGCTTGTAGCCTTATGACCTCACTGCTTGGACATGAGTATGGGTGTCACCGTAACACCTCTCACAGAAGCTTGTTTTAGCACCAGCTTGATTGCGCTGTGTACTCATTCTGAGTGAATAGAGGCTTTTGAAACACACTTCAGTTGCTCTGATGTGTTGTAGTAACAAACTGAGGTGGACCAGATGATGCTTGGGCGAGACTGTGAGTTGTATTACATCCGATGGAGGTAACTGGATTGGTTCAACTGTCACAGACATGCTGTAGGGCGGCTAATGAATCTGGAGAAATGATAACACTTTTAGGCCAGCGTAACTTTTGAATGCAATAATTTAAATATAACTCAAATTACTCAATATGGAAGGAGTTATGTCATTAATGCACGTACAAGTAATTTTGAACAAAGAACAGGTGTTTGTCCATATATTTTTGACACCCTCCAAAAACCACAGCTCCCCTGTATCCAGGACACTGTAGACCAGTTTTCCAAAAACACTTAGAATGACCACATGGGCTACTGCACTATCCCACATACTGCATAGCAACTATTTCAACTGTTTTTATTTAACACTTTTTATTGCAGTAGCCCACCAATCCTAGTAACCAAACACCTCCATAAACTACTCATGCATGGTATACCTGTGACACTGGTGCCACGTCCAGCTATCTTTTGTAGCTTTGGGTCTGAAGTCAGACCGACCCAGGTTCATGATGCGGGAGGAGAAGCGCAGCAGTCGTCGGTGGCCATAAGGCCAGTTCATCCTGGCAGCAGATGAGGACAGACAGTTCTCTTCGTTGGCACAGGTCAGCAGGTGGAGGGGTCGGTCTTCCAGGTAGGCTGTCTCTTGGACGAGCTGGGCATCCAGAACTAGGTCAGGTGCAGCTGAAGCATGTCAGATATGAGAGGATATGTTAGGATTAAAAAGAAGAACCACGGGAGAAGTTGGAGAGCCACAGGAAGAGGGGCTCAACTTACTGTCAGAGCAACTGACTCCAGCTGCTTTGTTTCCACCTCCGCGAGGACAATGGACATGGTTGTTGCGACGACACTGTTGAATTGAATGCTCTGTGCCCACACAATGAGTTCCACTAAGAATCACATCAGCTGCATTTGGGTCACCAGTCCAGTACCAGGTCTCCTATCAAAGGAAGGGCATGGGGTCACGGAGCATAGTAAGCTTGTCAGGTTTTTTGTCAGTGACCAGCAACATAGCTCACTGTCCAACAGAGTAGTACAGGGGCTGGGACTATGGATTGACCTCCATGTGCTCATTTGTTTAAACATCACTTTGTTCTTTTGTCAATAACTTGGATAGTACTGATGAGATTTTGTCAAATCTTAGAGGATTGATGCCTTTGACTACTGTAGTCGGACTTTTTTAAAATTAAACCAAATTATCTAGAGGTGGGAGTGGTCAGATATTTGGTTCTTCAGGGCATAATGCGCATCATTTGACAGTAATGATAAAAGGTTGATAAATTGTTGATAAAAATGTGAAGGCATTTTAAAAATTATCCAGGTTAAAGACTGACACTATACTCAGCCATCAAAATTAAAATACTGCAAACTCACATCATCAGTTGGGAATGTGTTGGTCAGGAGATTGTTACCTGATGGGCATTGGCAGCAAAACCCAAGCCAAGCTGTCTGCATACCACCATGGCCTCATTGATGCTCCAGTTCTCACTGCAGACAGAGCCCCACCGTTTACGACCTCCAACGTCCATCAGCACCTCCACACGTCCTTCTGATGGAACTCTGCCACCAGCAAGCCGTACCTAGATTTAAGTGATCAAATGGGTGATGTGTCATCTGTGAAAACTGCAAAGTGTGCGATTTGCGATGGTGTTGTTTTCATACCGTTTTCTCTAAGCCAGTCTTTGGGACATTACAGCGTACAGAGGCATCCTGGCTGTGTTTGAATGTCCATGGTTGGACTTCCTGGAAGTGGCAGTCTAGGATGGAGCGTTCTGATCCCAAGCACTGGACACTGTTCATATGAATTGGTCCTGTACCTGGAGAAGAAGGAAGGCATGTGGTTGATTGAAAGGTTGTGTTTGCAATAATAAAAGCGCAGGGAAACCAAGGTGCATGCTAATAACTTCACAGCAACATCTTTGTGTATTGTTTGAGGCCACCCACTGTAGTTAGCAGGTTTAAGCACACCTATCACACAAAAGCATGCACCCACATTTAAGTCTGGTTCTGTATTCCCTTCACATGAATAAGCTTTCTCTACTTCTGTGTAAATCAACAATGAGAAGTTCCTATCTGTGATGACAAAATGTTCCTGCAAGCAAAGCAGCAGCACCACAAACATCTACTTTGGGCATCTGTCATACCTCATTACCGCCATTATGTTGCTTCTGGCGCAACAACAACAACAACAACACTGTGTGTAGTCCACCACCCTGGGTGAGCAAATAAGGCCAAATCTGTGTCAACAAAAGAAATAATTTTCTCTAGGAATCATTTGTTGTACAAAACCAGACAATCCCTAAACAACATAGACGATGGTAGAAAAAAAAAAAAAAAAAGCCTTTTGAAAAATGTTCTTGAAATAAACCGCCATACTGGTGAAAACACTGAATGAACTATGGCTTGATTATTTAAACCTAAAGTCACAAACAGCAAACTTCGAATTATGTTAGTATTGAAATAAACAACCAAAACCACAAAGAGGGGAAAAGAAAGAAAAACCAAGGAGGACGAATGAAAGGAAGATAACTAAAAAGGATAAAAACCAGATTTCAGCCAAACCCAATGTTTCTGTGTTGGGATGGTAGATTGTAGGCCTGCTACCATACTGGTCACCATGCGTGGGTTCATATGTATGCAAAAGACACATGTAAACCACTTCTGTCTCTATCTAAATGGTAAAGGCCACAACCTTGATCCAAACTTCCACAGTTTAAGTTATCAAGACAAACACTGGGCCTTGAGGGATGCTCAAAATGGCGACATGCTGTATTTAAACTTTAGTTTGGGAAATCCACAAAAGCCTGAAGTAAATTCCAAGAAACTGGCCACACATGCACAAACACACATGGTCATTCAGGGTGCTTTAGTCTCCAATATATGTATAGCACACTATAGTGAAATACAGTATGAGTACTTCACAGGCAAAATTATATAGTAAAATAACAATGTTGGTCAAAAAAGGGAATGGAAACATTGTCCCTGTAATTTATTACATTGATGGTGATAAATGTAATGATGATGGGAGTTAAAGCACTGGCAGATGAAGACACAGAGCTAAATTTCAGCACAAAATGTCTAAGATGAGAGCATAGACAGCTACAAGAGCAATATTGGGTCACAGTTTAAATGTGGCATTTTAAATTTAGTATTTACAAGACAGGTTTCAGTTTGATTACTGTATAATTAGAATTGGCAGATGCTACAGCTCATTTGGACACATTAGAAAATTTGCTTTAGATGATGGAAACAGGGCAAGATGGTTCACATTCTTGGTGAGAATAGCACAAATAGTTGGTTAGTGGTTACAAGGGAAACCCTTCTCTTTTCCTCTCTGAAATTACATTCTGTTTTAAGCACATTAATGTAGTGCGAGTAGTGTTTTTCTTTCTGTGGAACATGTCTTTCCAATGTCCCTTACAAAAATGTTGTCATTCAATAGCTCAGTTTCTTAGCCAAACACTAAATCACGTCAGTTTGTAAACTGATTTGCTTTTGTGTGGGTTTTTTGATTATATATCATAGCCAACCATTATAAAACCATTTGTTAAATTAGTTATTGTTAACTAATTAAAGCAGTAAATGTGAGACAACATGAGAAGCCAAAATATGTGCAGACTGTCTACCACCCAGCAAAGAGCACGAGCCAGACCTCAAACCCATGAAGCTGCAAACTGAGCCTAAATGGTATGTGCTCTAAAAGATGAGCCACTGGGATGTCCAGAAGAGATAATAATTTAAAGAAAAATTCATTGTGTAAATTACAATTGTAAAAAAATTTTGGGAACAATTTACTCTTTTAGAGTGTTATTCTGAGTGACAGTGTGTTCAATCAAAGAATCTAATTTTGGCCTTTTCCAACCAAATATATAGGCCTGTGTTTATGTGGCCTTCGAGCACATGGAAAATTATATGTCCCAGTAAAATGTCAAACAAAATGCATGTTATAGAAAGGAAACTGTGAGAGGACTTTGAAGTCCAATCATCCTGAAATGGCAGCACATATCTAAGTGTGAGACACACAAAAAGGGAGAGTACTGTATTGTGTGTGTGTGTGTGTGTGTGTGTGTGTCTGAGAGGAAAGAGAGTATGTACACAGTATATGTATGTAAGGTGTGTTAGGGCCCTATTTTAATCATGCAAGTCCAACAACAAACTCAAAGCGGTAGGTCTCACACGGACTGTGTGGTCGTCTTCAAGTTCACTTTCTATTTTTGTTCATTTATTTCCAGCAGCTAAAAGTGGAAATGGACACTGCTTCTGGACATTCATCAGACTGTGTGCGAATTATTCTATGTGCCCCTGACATTGATTAGTACAATGAGGATATAAGCAAATAACCGTTCAATAAAGCTGTGTATACAAATGCATCAATCCAAAGTTTTCTAAAATGTTACACGCAAGCATTTGTTTTATAATGCACTTCAAATATAGATCATGAATGGCTGAATTTTTTATTTATTTTTTTAAAAACACTGAAACCTCCTAGGGATGTGCACTTTAACCTCCAACAACAGGCATCTTTCATATCACAAGTCAAGAAACGGGCAGAAAAAGCCATGGTAGACCGTCCTGACACAACCTGTTCCAAAACCTGTCATTATACAACACAACCAGACACATGCCTTTCCTTTTCACACACCAACAGGTACTGATCATCATCATTAAAATTAAATGTTACTGCACTCTATATTAATATGTACACATGCATGAACTGTACATAACCACCTTTTCAATGTCTGAAATTTGAACTGTGTAACAAGACTGAGAGCAATGAAAATATGTATCAAATTCCTTATAAATGTACATATGCTTGGCTGGTCAGACAGATGAGAATAGTTGATGAACAGAGGGAGAAGTTTCCATACAGTAAGTGACAGCAGTCCACAGCATCTATGGTAAGAATCACTCTTATTTATTTATGGATAAACTCAGGTAGTTTTATTTAAGTTCCTATTTTAACCATATGAAAGTTTTAATACAAATTCAAACACATCTACTGGCTGGGGGACAGTTGATTAAAAAAGTTTTGAAACGTAATGTGCATTGCCAAGCAGTCAGAGGTGAGTGATATAAGATGAATTGGAGGGTAAATCTGCCATTTGTCAAACCAAACTACAGCTGCAGAGCCACATCTTAATGTTTTAATACTGAGACTGATTTTATTACTTACATATTCACATAACCATATATGATATAGACATGCTGGCGCTTGCACGCTTGCACGCTTGCGACACAAATGTTGCTTTGTGGTTAAATCTGGGGAAGAAACTATTCTAGGTACAAAAGTGAAAGTTTTTCAGCTACTGTTGAAAATTATATGCCTTCGAACCTTAATCCTGGTCCAGCAACAAGGTTGCTGATTGAAACCAGATGTCGAGTGCAATATAAGTCGTCTTTAAAGAGCCAACCAAATTAGAGTTTAGTTCTGTTAGAGTCATCACAATGAAAGGTAGCATACGTGACATCATCTACAGAAAACCTTATTTAAGTGTTCAAAAGGTAGAAAAGTAACGAAGCCAAGACAGTTAAAATATCCTTTATACCATCAATGGAGAACGAACCAGCAGACTACAGTATCCTCCCTCATTTCACTCAGTCAACATGATTACAGACTTGACTCTAGTCTGAGCCATGGGGAAACCGGTCTCACAGTCCATAAGGGTGGGGACACCACTGGTATAGCTGGATACTAACTGAACCTCTTTGTCACCAATGCTAAAATTTTTAAATCGAAGGAAAAATGACCAAATTACTCAGTGAGTGAAAGATTTGCTTTAAGTTGGCAAGATTATGTTGTGGTTTTTCTTACCAAATGCCAAACCACCATGAAAAACCACCATAGCTTATAGTGTTACCCTTTGTGTGTGAGTATTTGTGTGCTTATGTGTGGTGTAGGTGCAGCTGGTAGCCCTGGCACATGACTCATATAATCACATTGGGAGATACTGCAATCAACACATTTGAAGCTTCACAAGGTAACATACACAGACAAACAAGCACACAAGCATTATCTAATCAGTTTGGTCCGACGGGTTTGGCATTTCAGATAAGCAAAAGACTTGAAAAGTATCCCCGTCTTCCTTGGAATATGGCATCACGGCGACGCATGATAAACACATTCAAACGTATAAATTGCAGACTCAAAACAACCGGATTAAATGTAGAGTTTTTCACAATTTCCAGCCTATATGTATATCTGCCTCTTACCTTGGCCCATGTACGCTCCATGCAGGGCATCCGTGGCTGTACCAAAGCCCAGTTCTCTGCACACCACACTGGCTGCAGTCCGATCCCACACATGGTCCACAATTGTACCCCATTTACCGTCTCGGAGTACCTCCACACGACCCTCACCCAGCCGGGGGCCTGCCTTCAGACGCACAGGCTGCACGGAGCAGCAAAGGAAATATAACTCAGACTATTCTTATGGGAAGTTTCTAAATACTTTATTGTGTTGTGCTTGTTTAACCTGAACTTTATTAAGCTTACCACAACTGGATAAGGGGCCTGGGGTCTTCCTGAGGAGATGCGAGCAAACTGGGGTCCTGGCACACACTTGACTACTGCATGTCTCCCATTCTTACAAGGGGCAGGACTACGGGGGATTGACAGCTGAGCATGACACTCTGACAGAGTGTTCTCTGTGCCCAGACAGTGAACTTTTTCTACCCAGAATCCCTTTTTCTTTGCCATGACGCTCAATCTGGAAAGAAAAGAAATTATATTTGTGGACTTAAATACTTAATAGTTTATGACTTACAATCCAAGTTGAGAAAAATCTAAGTTTGCACGAAGATTTAAAAGTCTAAACTGAGGTCATCTTTGACATCAGGACTGCATGGTTTCCATTTGCAACACAAACAAACCCACATTCAAATGTACCTAAACGTAACTGAAACTTTTACACAGGATCATCTGTTATCCTTGGAACCCAAATGATAAAATAATATAGAAGACTTTTAAATGAGTTTGAAGCTGTTCTGTCTGCCGGTATCAAACAGTTATGAAACATAGCTAAGAAACATTTCATTACCTTGTTGAGGGGTCTGAAACCTTGGTATCCCATATTTTCCTGCAAGAGAACAAAAGAAAGAGATGAATGGCAGTTCTGCCAGGTTGCAGTTTTTACCACAAGAAGAATGACTCACGGTTCATGGTAAAGTTAGCTACAGTGATGGTGGCAACCGATACAGTTTGAGGAAGAGTTCAATGTTCTTTCTTTCAGCATTTTCTGTCTCTCTTTATTTATCCATAGTCTCGATTGTATGGGGTATACATCCATTTTGAACATGGGTTGCTTGATGTTTACGATGCTAATGTTTAGAAAAATGGCCATTGTATCTTGTTCCTAAGTTGGAACTGGAATGTGCTTGACAATTTTGTCCAAATTACCCACCTTTACAGTGCATAAACTAACAAAATATAAAATATTTGTATTGATTGTTGGAATATAGGAAAAACCAAGTATAACGACTGTAAAAGGATTTTAAAAATTATAATAATAACAAAAAGTGAAGTAAATAATCATATTTTAAACTGTGTTGTTAACCTCCAAACCAGTGACAGTCCAAAAAATACTAACATTCAACATGAGTTATGCACAACATTTCTGGGAAAGCAGGGTTTGCCCAAACACGATATGCAAACAAAACCTCTGGCAAAATGCTGCTCTTCACATCTAAGAAATACAAGAACCAAAGAGACCAAGTAGTCAGGCTGACTCAAGAGCAACAGAGGGGAAAGCCTTCTGTTCTCTTGGCAGACATGCACAGCAGATGTGCCAGACCATGCAAGACGTCCTCAAACCACTGCAAAGTGCATGCATCATCACCGACATTCACATCAATTACATCTAAACACTCACTAGCGGATACACACAAGCGCAGACACACAGCTTTAAAGGTTTCATTTAGACAGAGCTTTACTTCCAGCATTGCATCACAGTTGTGGCATGCTCAAATGGTTACTGGCTTTTTTTGGCTCCAGTGAAGAAATGTTAATTAAAACAGACCCCATGTATGAACGCCCAGGCAGGTCAATATTTGTATTTCTAACATGAGCTCTAAACATTGCCATAAAGTTAATGCAGGGAACATGGAAAAAAAAGTGATCCGTAGTGTTGGAATCAAGAGAGGCATTGTCACTGCCATGATGTTATGTCAATGGTTGGTGAAGACATGGGTAAACTGACGGTGTATTTTCCCAAATCATATAACAAGTTGTTTCCTGATGATCTGAGTCACTAGAAGAGACCTCTTATCAAAAATATTTCATTTGGAAAAAGAAAATACTTAAATTATGACTTGTTGAAATAAGTATACTTTCATTTTGTCAATAATTTCGTAGGTAGAGGAGTTTTGCAAATTGCACATGCTATTTACTTCTCAAATGGACTTCAGGTCATCTCTCTGGGCCATTTGAAACACAAATACAGCTCAGTACAGCAGTTTAAATTATAAACATCTGTAAAAGAAATCTCAACAGTTTAAACAGGCTTGCCTGCTACCTTTTAAAGCTATATCAAACATTCATCTTGACAAGGCAGAAAAATCCCATAATTTTATAACATGTGCATGGTTCTAAATAAAGAGACATCTCGAGCCCAGCTGTAAATTGCGACTGACACGTTGTATAGAATTCAACATTTATTCTTTAAAGTGTCTTGAATTACACTTGTAAAATATCTTAGATGTGTCTACCATATGGCCCTGCAGTAGCATGTCACTGATGAGTATGCACACACACACACACACCATTTTCTCATAAGGCAAAGACGTCTGTGACTTGTTTGTGACCTTACCACAAACCAACAAGTTAACCATTTTCCCTCTTGAGAAACCAACTGCTACTACACGGACTATAAATGATACCGTCAGATCTTTCATTTGACTGAATCACATCAATGTTTGTTAATGGTGGACTTGATTCATATGGCAGTAAGGCCACTTTTGTTATTTTGATAACAATTGAGTATCCTTTGATATTTCTCTTAATTATAGGATATAAATAATGCCATGTCAGTTTAAAGTGTGTCAGTAATAGTTTGTTTTCCACATCCATAGCATTCATGAGTCTTGCTTTAGCAAAGAGCATATGCAGCACTTGCTGTGGAGCCAAAAAACAGGCTAATGATAGGGAGTCCCACCCAGCTGTTTAAAGACAAGCATTACACCACTGTTTGGGGTTTGTCACACTCGCATTACTCACTGTTGTTGTTAGTAGGTCTTTTGTTTTAATGTTAAAAACTAAATCAATGTATATTTTTTGTGTGAAATTTAAAAAATCTCTTAAACTATAATCAGCGTTCAAATCAAATAAAGAAATAATTTGCAATGCTAACATAAACTGCATTTGTTTGCAGCATACATTAAAAAAAATCTAACAGTGGATATCAATACTCAATTATATAATTGAAGAAAGGTACAGTAGGAATAGAGCATATTAAAGCCAGGATAAAATATTTTACTTTATATGTCTATGAGAAGCATGTCAATTGGTTGTTGAATATTTGCACATAGAGATGATCAGTTTTTAAAGCTGTCTTCCACAATCTGTTACCAACCAAAAAAGCAGCTGGCATGCACACAAACACTGAAATGTGGAAAAATAAATTAGAGAGAAGGTCACTGAGGAGGATCACAAAGGTTTCAGACAGGAAAACCAGACTTGGTCACAAGTGTCGCCCAAAAGCCTAGAAATGATACCTTCATAAGAAATTTTTTAGCTGAATCATAATTAAACATAAAATGCTGTTTGACTCCCTAAATCACTATGGTGACAGAGGAAGACAGACAGCTGCTGACACAGCAGGCTGTGCGGCAAACGGCAGCTGTAATTGAACATATTTTACACAAGCAAGCGAAAATCTGGCTCGCCTAACTGCTGTTCATGTTCTTCTCCATCTCCTCTGTCTTTCCTTACGCTCTTCCTGCTCATACCACACTCCATCTTACTCTCACTCACACAGCTATAATTGGGGGTGTTTTTTTTTCACTCTGCAGAAACCCTAGAGAGCCATCGTCCTGACCAACCTATAATTACAGCATCTTCAGAGTCTCATCCAAGAAATACAGAGAGCTGAGAGACATGGCATGGTCTACGATACCCAAGAATGGACTGGGAAACATATAGTAAGGTGGAGAAACAGTGGGAGTGTCACCAACTAAATTTGGTCAAACCACGCAGTACAATCCTAAACTGTCTTGGCAAGTGGAAGATATTACATGACAACTGAACACTATACCGTCTCAAACGTAACAGTTGCTCTGTGACTTTGCTCACATTTAGTAATTATAATTACAGTGGCAATTCAGTCAGAGTGCAATCCTGACAATTACCCATAAGTCCAGACTGAAACAAAATGCACTGCTGTTCAGGTAGTCTTCTGGTTAATGTTGGTTGCATGTAAACATCTAATTTACAGCAACGCAGCATCCTGATTTGGAGACCAAATGCTATATAATAACTGAAGTATATCACTGCAGCAAGAATACAGACATATGTACATTTTGAAACAGGCTCAAGAAAAATGTAGTGAGAGGTAACAAATATGCATTTGTCAGGATAAAAAAACAACCAACATTGTGGTTTAGACCAGTGTGGCGCCGGATGCTTCACCAAAACACCGGGTCATACACAGGGCGGGCCAAACCAAGATGTATAAAGTCACAACCGCCTCAATGCGAGTGTCTTTCATTTTACATACACAATACAGAAATCAACATAATGGCATGCCCAAAATTTTCATTATACATTTAAAAGCAAATATATCTCAAGTTAATAGAATCATCCATCCTGTTGCAGCTTATGTTGAGGACTGAACAAGCAGAGCTGCTAATGTTTAAGTGTCTTTTCCTCAACCTTAGAGGAAGAAAAACAACATCCTGAAATAGCCAGTGAGCAGCTTCCCTACAGGCTTCACTCCAAGTCCTTCAAGCTACAGCAGCCCTGTCCTTTGTCATATCTTTCTTCTTGGTGAGCTGCCAAATCCCTTGTTGTAGCTATACAAATCCACCCATCTAATTCCTCACTCAACTGTTACTTTTACCTCTCGTCTCCTCTTCTTTGCATTAAATGTCAAATCTCTAATATTACAAAAAAAATCGAAGAGGGGCATGGAGAACATCACACCTGCAATGCAGGGAAGCCTCGTTCTAAATGTCGAGTCAGGCCATACTCATTCTCAGGACATTTTATTACAGAAGATATAATACCTGATGATGTGCTCCTACAACAATAGAATCCAGTTATAGACTCACAGTGTTCCCAATAACACAGAGTCCAGCCAAGGCAGCTTCATTCAAGGGTAATGCATAAATGCTTTCAGTGGGGCAGAGTGATCAAATAGGGGTAATTTTTAAGGTCATGTAAAAAAATCTATATAACAGATATGTTACCCTCTCAACATTTAAAGCTGTTCAGTAGCTTGAGGAATCTAGCACATTTAGAACAAAGCAGATGTTGTGGTCTGTCGCCAGTTGAGTCAGAATGACTCTGGCAATGAGAGCGAGATAATAGCTAAACTGTGAATCACAGAGAGCCAGCAGCTCTCTCTGAACAAGATCCAACTGGGTCTCCCTTCCACTGATGACAGCAAGTGGTCAGTCACTAATCGTTCTTATAACAGAAATTGAGTAATTCTCTGCTAATGTGTGATCCTCCTGTGGTTTAAGATCAGAACCAGATCAGATGGATTTTTATTACCTTCGAAAAGCCTTGTTCTTTCTCCTTATTTCCAGTCTTTATCCTAACCGTGACAGCTGTCTTAAGCTCCATATTTACCATATAGAGTCGGATCCATCAGTAATAGTTGGTTTTCCACCTCCCAGTGCATGTGCTTTCCCAGAGGTGAGTGTGACAGACACAGAAAGACACCTCACATTCCTTGCGGTGTCTTTCTTTCAAGTAGCACTCTAAACATTGGAAAATTTACAGTACCAAACCCGGGAATTGAACATGCGTTGTATGAGTGGTAGTGTTTCAGAACAGTTGTTTAATTGTTACTTTGTGTAAAGACAAACTGTAACACTGCTAAATGAGTTACCTCAAAAAGAAAACATTTCTATGTTCCCTTCTGAAAGTTTTGAAATACGTATTGTTTAAGCAGTGCAAAAACCACAGTGCTTGTTTGATACTGGTATGAACTCAGAGATATGGCAAGAGATGTATGGATGATTCAAGCCTGCAGAGTCTACCTTGTCAAGACTAGTCACTTCACAAAGACCCTCATCCAACTCTCCAATAGCAAGCTCTGTTCCACATATGGCATTGATGGGACTGTTAAAGTAAACAGGGATATTACCCCTAGGCATAGGAATCTAAAAGCTAAAGTGGGGCTGTTTGTCTGGGACCTGGAAGCTGAAGATAGCATCAGAGAGACACAGGGAGGGAGAATGAAAGTGAAGCAATGAGGTGAGAAGAGGTGATTTGCCTAGAGAGAGGTGTAGAGAAAGGGCAGTAGAGAGGTGAGATGCATTCCTTTATCATCATCGTGAGGCTGAGGATGGGAGGGGGAGTACAGAGGGACAGTAGCTGGGGGAGGAAGATAAGGCCAATGAAAGGCCTTTATTCAAAGTTGTTTTAAATGGGATAACACTGATGTATTTTTTATTTGTCAGGATGTGTTCTTATTTATTCAACAATGGGAGTAGTGGCATAACATGTTGCAGTTCTTAATTACAGTCAACGGATGTATGTTTTGTAATCTAATAACTTTAGTTCATAAAGGCAGGCTGTGCTGTTCCCAGTGAAGCAGAGCAGTAAAAGATATTGATACTCACTTGTATGGTCTAACATTGTGTTGTGTAGCCTCAGGAAAGCCAAGCATCCCGCACACAACCCGGCTGCTATTGAGGCTCCAACCAAGGTCACACACCTGTCTCCATCTCCCAGCATGCTTCACTTCCACCACACCCTCTGTTATCAGGTTCTTCTTCTTAGTCGCCATAAGGATGGGACGGAGACGCACCTCTTCAATTCGCACCTTACTTTGACCCTTGGGGAAGATACATATCACATCTACTGTTATATGTCTTCCCAAGAACAACACAGAAATGTATCAGAGTTAAAATGTTGTACCAGGTAGAGGTGGTTTCGCTGGAACCTCGCAACATCAGATGGATGTCCATTTCCTTGGTAGCCATATCCTGGATGTCTGCGGTTGTTCACAAGACCCTGCCACTGAGGTGCAGGGCTGCCATTGGGCCTGGCAGCGGTGGTGTGGCCTCTGCTAGCTGTCTGATCCAGCCTGCGTTCAGAGGTGCACACCACCCCCAAGTCTTCAGAGTGCTTACAGTCATTCACACCCCAACCATTGTGTTTGCAGTCTTTCAGGGACTTCTCTGTGCCCTCACAGCGTACATTATCCATCCATATTGGACCTTGTAAAAGGATAAACAATTAATTACTTAATTCATTGTGATTTTCATTGTTTGTTCAATAGGAAACTTGGCAATGCATCTGCACAAGAGTCTGAATCAGTTCCTAAGGACCTAACTCTTGACTTTTACTGGCAGGTTGATTTAGGTTGCACCTTAGCGGTGTGTTTAGCAATAGATACACAGTATTTTACAAGGCATGGTGCTGTAGATCCTGCTCCTTGAATCCATTCAACCTTCTCTGTAATTTGGATTTAAAAGCAGCAGTAAAGTATGTCCATGAACCACAGCAAGTGTTGCATAACTCTGGCAAGTGAATGCTATTATTATTGTAAAACAAATGCCCATTTTCGACCCACATATTTGCGCTGCCAGCCTGCCAGGCGACCTTAACAAGATGTAGACTCCGAGCCCAAAACAAGTTATCTTTGTCACTTTATGATGTTAGTTATGCCTTGATTGGTGGTCTTTCTTGAAGCCACACGTACACTTAATGAGTTGTGGGACAAGCACACTGTAGCATTTGAGTTTTTGAGGAGATAGGATGGGAGAAAATGGCCCTGTAAGGATGGATGCCATTAAATCTAAGACAAAAAAAAAATATATATATATATATCTGTCAACTATATTAATCCCAATGTTCCTTTTTAGGAAGATTTTTTTTAGGTGTCATAGCAGTAAAAGGTACATGTGTAAATTTACTATGATTAAGTAGGCTTTGGTCGAACCAAGTGTCTGGTCTTGGTCTTGTGCTGACTCCCAGTAGTCTCACTAGTCAACAGCTACTAAATGGACTGCAGCCTTACATCTGTGGAGTCATGTCAAAATTTGGAGGCCTTGGCGTCGGCCAACTAAAATTAGACTAAGTTTGGCCTTTACTCGGTACATTTCTGATGACCAGACCTGGCCTAGTTGTATTAAAAACAGGAAAAGCTCTCACCCTGTCCTTCTCCATACTTGGCGCTGTGTGCCCACGTTATGCCGCCCTGGAAGCCAAGCTCTCGGCACACCACGTTAGCCAGCTTGATGTTCACCTCGTCGTCGCACACCGTCCCCCAGGTGTTGTTGTGCAGTACCTCCACGCGCCCCTCGTGCGGCTCTCGCGCGTAATTGCCAGCCAAGCGCACCTTGGCTAGGGGCGCGCGAGTCGACCTGCGCTGTGAGGGAGTGGTCCGCCGAGGATCAGCGCGAGCGGCCCGGAAGAGGGACAGCGAGAGGAGGAGGAGGACGCTGAGGCAGAGGATGCGGGTCATGGTGGCTGAGAGGAAGGTAGACACAGGCCGTGTGATGCTTTTGTTCAGCTAAACGCACATCATTTGTCTGGTTTATTGTCGTTATTTTTACTTTATTAGAAACCCAATAGTCCATTTAAAGATGCATGCTAATTTCCCTGTAGTAAAAAGCCCCATTATGATCAATTTTAGGAACCAGAGACTGAAACAATTATTCCTCAAACGGCCCAGCCAGCAGGGAGCCGGAGAGAGCCGCTGATTAAACGGACCAACGCTGACATCCACTGGACACAACATTTCAGGTAGTGTGCTCCGTGGAAAAACACATCCTGACACACACAGATGGTCTTGTCTCGCTTTGCATTGTCAGTTCACGTTTTATTCTAGTCACTGTTGCAACATAGTGTGGCGGCGATTCAATGGATGCCAAACCGCGTAAAGCGAATAATTTTCTCCCCCTAAGTCAAACGCAGGCGTATAATTAGAGACAAAGCAGCACGCGTTTCTGTCCCAATTCACCTGAATAAGCACACCCCACGGCAAAATGCCCAGACAGAGCCGGGGGTGGGGGAGCAGACAGTGAGACACTATATTACTGAAGGTCACAGGTCAACACGACAGAAAATACCCCAAATCTACTGATACTGCTCTGATGATAAAATTATACAGGGAAAAAAAAACAACAACAAGCAAATATTCTATCTGGGGTAAATGTTAAGATGTATCTTTTATTGGACTTTATATCTCATGTTGCTGCCTAAATGAGTGTAAATTTCCTCTAAATGTTTAAACTATGGCAATATTACAGCTTACTGATTTTTAAAGTAAAGAATTAAAAGCACAAACGCATGGCTGTATCTAAACCCCTTAAAACACCTGTTACCCTTTCACACAGATGCCTGTATTTAATAAGAATGAAGGATAAAAAATAACAGGGAAATCTATTGGATATCTAATTCCAGCTATTCTTTACACATGAAAAGTAAAAGGAGAAGGTAAGGTGAAAGTTCACTCACCTGGCAGGCAGGAAATGTATGCACTGGGGGAGAGTGCCTGAGGAAGGAGTGTGTCTACTAAATGCTCTCCTTAGTCAATCCTCCCTTCTTCCCTCCTTCTCCCTATATCCCTCCCTGCCTCCCTCCCACCCTTCCTCCCCCCTCCTGTTCTCTCCTTCCCTCCAGGTCTCCTTTTGCTTATAAAGAAGTATTAATTCACGTTCAAATGTAAAGCTGGTTTATAAGATAATAGTCCATCAATGGTTATATAAACTCTTAAAATATCATAGGAGTAGACTCCACTGGGAGATTTGTAATTAGCTTATTCTGTTTCTCTTTCTTTGCAGGCATATGTATAATTGTCTCTTTAAATGTCTAAGATTAAAGAAGGGACAGGTGTTCCATACAAAACAACAAATCAGATGGTG
Organism: Remorina albescens; assembly: GCA_034769265.1. Classification (NCBI taxonomy): domain Eukaryota; kingdom Metazoa; phylum Chordata; class Actinopteri; order Carangiformes; family Echeneidae; genus Remorina; species Remorina albescens. The sequence goes on along the minus strand of CM068491.1, from coordinate 8,916,843 downwards.
AGTTTTTTGAAAAATTAGCAGCCGCAGACCCATCAGTTTTGGGACGGGATGTTTAGTACCTTTCCAGAAATAGATTTCATACATAATGGAACCCATTTTCGTTATCAAATCAAGTCATTTACTCTGATTGGGCCTCTCTACATTTCTCGCCTGTGATAGGCTGATGATGCTTTACACAACTGTTCGTTTAGAGAGTTACACAACTTTAGGTCTAAAGTGTGTAAAAGTAACCAACAGGAAGGACTCTGGTTCCAGAATAGTTTCAAACATCACGTTCCAAGTGTCTTAAAGAAGCTCCCTATACCACAGGGTAGATATTTCCTTGTTGAGACAGCCACAAACCACCAAGTCTAAAATAGGCTTAGCCTCACCGTAGCCATGGTGAACGTGACCGATGAGAATATACCATACCACCCCTGCCCAGGAGAGTGTTACTACAGTCCACCCTATCATCATGGCTTAGCAAACATAAAGGTTTAACTTATCAGTGTAGATCTAAATAAAAAAGAGGAAAAAGGCCTTGTTTATGGATTATGACTTTCTAGATGGGGTCAGTTCAGTGTTCAGCCCTAATCCACTTTCCTCCAGATGTCTCCAAACACCTCTCAGCATGGTTGAAACTTGTTTATTTATTTTTTAGTAATTTCTGGAGGATTCGGGACAAATTTAGCTTCAAGAAAATTTTTGGCCTCAGGGTTGTTGTGTTGATAAACTTTATTTCAGCTTTCAAGCAAACCTCAGTGGGCACCTTTTTATGGCACCAACATTTATTCATAGACATGAAAAATGACAATCATGAGTCATGAAAGGAGAGGTAAGTAACTGAAACATCCACAGGAATGAAATGGCTGATTCCAAACACGGACAGCAAAAACTGTCCTTATGCAGATTTACATAAGGCTTATGTGAAGAAGAATCATACTTTACATACAGTATGTCTGCATATGAATTTTGAAGTTGTAATTGACCTGTTTGTGTGTGCCAGTGATGGTGCAACTGGGTGGCAGGATGGTGATCCCTCCCTGACTGGTAAACCCGAACAGGAACAGCAGACCCCCTATTAGTGGGGCCAAATCAGAGGGATCTCCAAGGCCAACAGTGAGAAGAAAGAGAGAGGTAAGAAAAAAATGAAAAAGAGGGGTGGTGCTAAGGTTAGAGGTATAAATATCATTGCTGTGTGTGACATATTATCATTATAACTTGTGTTGTACATGTAGGTAATTATATTAGGCTAGACAGGTACTGGAACCCAGGTAGGGGCAACACTAACTCAGAGGGTATGTGTGCAAGAGAGAGTGCGTTACAGGGCTCATGGAGGGCTCACAAGGCTTAGAGTATCTGTGGCAGTGTTCTCCCTCTTTTCTACCTCTCCACCTCTCTAATTACACCGACCAAGTCGGCTCTGCCCTTACCCACAATCTGTAGAGGCATGAAATAAATACATGCTTTCTAACAATAAACAAGTGCCTTTTCAAACGACAGCACCTCCTCATGCTTGTCCCCACTGACATCCCTCCAGCCTTTAATACTGCTTTTACTTTCAGCCTGACTTCAGGAATATGCTTGCACATACTGTAGAGGATATTGTCTACAGGTTGTTTTGTCTACAGAGCTCTTTTCATAATTGACCTCATTAAATTGAACATCAGAGGTCAACATGGACTGGAATTTGACTACAATAAAATTGATGTAAAACAGGATTAAATGTAAAATGTTGGCAATTTTCTTGAACTTGGTATATAAAGACATGGAAATTAGCCATTATGGGGAAGGGCTAGAATAATTAACCTTGTATGCACTTTGTGCCCATAAATATTACACTTAAATACAATAAAAATTAAAAGTCAAGATAGCAGCAGAGGCCAAAATATCTGGATTTTAGTCCCCCTTTTTAGTTGAAAAGCCAAAGGCAAGACAACAACATTATCGTGGGTATTTTACACATTTCGGACTTAATACAATTGTTCTCACAGCAGGTTAATACTCACTTTGCTGAGCATGCAAAATGGATGTTTAAAATCAGTTGAATATATCTTTAATTCAGCAATACAGCTGTTAAGCTTACTTTCACATAGCACGGCATCACATCTCAGTTTCTGTTCATAATGGTTGCCTTCCCCACACATTTTCAGTAATGTTAAGTCATGCTTCCATCTCCCACTGGTCTGGATGGTTAAAGATTTCGTAACTCCTCTTTCATGCTGGGCACGCAAGTGTCTCCTACTGATGACAGGGTTACAATATTCCCCACACAACATGGGTGAAGCCTGGCCTCCTTTGATTTACTTCTTCTAGATTTTGAGCATGAGAATTACTCATTGATTTAGAGCAATGTCCTAGTTCTTAAAGATCAAAAAAAGATATGTGTACAGTGGGGTCGGGAGTCTTTGCATAAACTGGTTGACCGGGTGGCATATTTTAGTAAAAACCTTTCAAGTGCACCACTGCCACCTTGTGGAAATCAGGGAAATTCAGCTCCACTCAAAGTAGAAGTCAAGTTAGATTATTTAGACAAAGTAAATGCATACATTTGACAATTTTCATTCAGTTTGTGATATTACACACGTAAAGAGTCAGAAATAGGTGGGATAGTTGGTTCATTTATTAAAAATAAAATACTCTTTTTTGCAGTGTGATAATACAAAATATTTGGGGGATTAACAGGATTGCAATGCTCTGATTATCATTATGTACATCAAGATTATAAATTCATTTTCCTGAAATAGTTTGAAAGTGGATAAAAGAAAAAAATAAGAACACACCAAACTGCTTACATTAGACCGAGGGGAATCTTTAGTCAATTTTGAATGATCTATTTATCTATAAATGAAATTAAAATCCCACTTTAATGTCCAAAAACTTCAAGTCTGTATGAAATACATTGTTCACCAATAGTTAACAGCACCAGTCTTTTGTAAAACAAGTTCAATCTGCGAATGCGTCTGAAGGTTTGGTATCCAATTCCTTTTTTTACAGGACAGAAAGTAGTATGAGAAAAGCAGAAATGCGGCATGTGACAGTATTTGTACCAAAGGGTTTTCAACAATGTTAACTTCTAAAGCCAGAAATAAACAGAGTGTGGCCTATTCTTTCACCTGGCTTAACATTAAAGAAAAAAGAATCGGTGATTTAGAATTCAACTCTCAAAGTATGCTTAAAAAAGAAGAAATAAACTTAGGTATAAATAACACACATAAATACTATTCTAGTGAATGTAGTGTGAACTTAATCCAAATGTTGTAGCAGTAACTGTTGTTTTATGGACAATACAGACACATGGCGATAGGTCTTAATGCACTGTTTAGTGTTGAAACTCATGAAAGAATTAGTTTGCTTTCAGTGCAGAGAAATGAGATGAGGCATTCTTTGTTTCATTGAAATACTGAAACAGAGGACAGAAGGTCAAAAACACTGCTTGTCTAGTTTTAAAAGGTCTCTTGATGGATTGTGTCTTACACATGGCCACATATGTGTATGTGCACATGAATGAGCATGATTTTTTGCAAGACACTTTCATATACTACAGTAGTTTGTCACTTATGTCTACCGTAGACAGCAACAACCTGGAAAAAAAAAACTACAACAACAAAACCCAGGCTATTTCTGTCAGAGATGTGTTTGAGCTTTTCTTTTGCATAGACATAAAGCACTGTAATGTTTTCAACTGTCTTTGCTAATGCTAAGCTAAATTAATAAATGAGGGCTGTTTGCATGTGGTAAAGAGATCAGTGTCTGAACTAAATTACTTATGGGTCACAAAAGACACTTCATGTAATGCAACACAAGAAAAACCCAACAACACATCTCGGGCAGAATCTCACCTAAAAGGTCATCTTCAAAAAGAAGGTATTTATCCTACTGGATTGCATACTGTCAGGTGTTTCTATCACTTCTCATACAACCAACACTATAAATACTATAAAGGACATTAAAGCCTCCAAAACATGTCACGACAACTAAACAGACTTGCAGAGTGCGTGTTCCCTCTTTCTCAAATAATGCAGACTGTAAGTAAAAATGATATCTAATTTAATACACCTGTTTCATGCATTTAACATCCTGCAATCCCTCAATTTCCATTTGATCGTCTAATCTAAGGCTACATAGGGCTGTATAAAGGCACCTCTTTGGGTCTCTGTGACCTATTGGCTAAAATAAAAACCTCATTATGCATAGGGGAAGTACTGAAATTATGGTGTACATCTTTGGTCAGAAGAATAATGTGCTGGCACAGAAGCAGTAAGTAGGAAATGGGGCCCCGATATGAACTTCACGCTGAAAGGAGCAGTTGTGAACTGCAGATAAACTTAAAATGTTAAAAATAAAGTTTACAAACTACAAGTTAAATGAAAAAAAGTTACTTTACTAAAAATGGTGAGGAACACTGCTTTTTGATGGAATTTCTAAAATAGTAAACTCCTCAAAATAATCACTGAGAAAAAACAAAACAAAAACAACATGCTGATCACCAATCCTTTCCATCACTTCTTTACATGACAGTGTCATTACTTTTTTGATCCCAGGTAGTTTCACTTCCTCTTCAGTTGGGAACCTGTCGAAGTTGTATCTCTTTAAAGCAGGAGTAAGACACCATGTATCATAAAGGATTACAAATGTGAAGGTTTTCAATTGAAACTGTAAAAACTGTATCTGCTGATTTTGTTCCACCCATCTAGTTTATATTTTAGGTTTAAGTAACGAAATCCAGAACAGCCTTTGGTTGAAATAAAAACCTCCATACTCCAAGTCCTCTGTGGCACATGTGTCCCTATCTCGTCTTCAGAGTCCAAGTGTTAGTTCTGTTCCTTTGACAATTTGGGTCCATTCTACCATAGTTAATATTAACTTGGAAAACCAGGTTCAGTAAGTGCTGGCTCCTTTGGCTCAGTCTGTGTATCCAAGTTTCCTGCGTATGACTCAGGCAGGGTGTAAACTGAGATCAAGGCTGCCAGGGCTTCCTATCCTTGCCTTTCTGATCAGGAATGTGTTTGTAGCGACATTTGTCTCCAAAATGGCAGCCAGTAGTTCTCCAGAAGTAACACTCGTCTCCATTCACTGGGCCACGTCGTCGAGGTCTGAGAAGAGAGGATAATAACATAAGTGGAGAAAGAGTAGAGGAATTACAGAAATCATAACTTCTGAGCCAGATTTTCTTCATTAAGGCTGAAGTGGTTCTTACCCAGCAGCTGCCCCTGCCTGTTGTGTGACAGGGAGACAGGTCTTTAGTGGAATGGGAAGGACTCTCTGAGTGCGGCGGTCAGGATAACGAACCACTAAACGAGTGTTCTCAATACAATAACCCTGTGAGAGGAAAATGACACATAACTGTAAAGCTATAACCTTGTTGTTTAAAAAAAAAGACACAACATTGAAGACCCACTAACTCACATTTAATTTCTCCATTGCACGTGTTGCCATGTTTGCATTCTTAAAGTTGACAAAGGCACAGAATCTCTCATGCAGCACACGGATGCTCTCTATCTCGCCATACCTAAAATGGAAAGCAAACAACTTAACAGAAAAGTCAGTAAGGACCTTGGTTAAATATTAGATTTTCATGTTGCTGTCCAAAGAGATCACAACAACGTTTGCTCAAGTGTCTATGTACTTAATAAATTATCTTATTTCAAGTCATTAGTAAGCATTACTAATTCATACATTTTAAAAAGGTCCCACAGATGTTTCTCAGTTAGCTCAGTTGTCACATTTCCCACCCACAAAGATGGGCAAGGGCTTCTGAAGGGAAAGAGAAAGAGGCAAAATATGTACTGAAGCAGAATAACAGAATAACAGTCCCATTACACAAAGTATTGATACTTTTCAAAAGACCACTTAAGGTTTGACAACCTGTAAAGATGTGCATACTAATGCTATGGTTACTTACCCTGGTTGCACAACTGATGGATCTTGGCACCCAGCTGGAAAAAGATAAGTTTCATCAATAGAATATACCAATAAAATCTGATGTATGATTTTGACAGTCAGTCTATTCCTTCAATTTATGGTTTGCAGGGTTACAAGGAGAAACTACACCTTTTTTTTTTTTTTTTTTTAATCAAATATGCACATGCAATCTTACCCCTTGCAGCATCAGAACAAGCTGCCAGAACTGCCTGCACAGTTGAAAACTTCTCCAGGAGATGGACACTTTGCATTTCTTCAAAACCAAGTTCCTTAAGGAGGAACAGAGGAAAAAGAAAAAAAAAAAAACAATTCAGTCATAAAAATTCTAACTAGGCCTTCATATCAAGGTCACAAATTCGCCAACATGATGTCATTTTTAAACATAAAGTTTGTATATTTATGGTAAATGTGTGAGGTGTATTTACCATTAATTGCAGCACTTTACAGTTAAAAAGATCAGTCATAGCCTCCTCACAGTCTTTGTCCAGTCTCAACACCTGCTCCATGGCCTTCTCTGCCTCATTGTACCGCTATAACATGCATGAGAAAAATTAGCATATGATAACCTTACCACATGAAGCTATTAAGCAGACATTTCTTTCATTACATGCTGTATCTCAAGACCACAGTAGCCTGTACCCACCTTCATGCCCATGAGAGCACTGCCTTTGCGAAAGTGTCCTTTGGGCCAGTCTGGGGCTAGCTGAATAGAGCGTTCAGCATCTGCCAGAGCTTCAGGGTAATGCTCCAAACAGTAATAGCAATAGGACCGATTCCCAAAGAACCTACAGGATGTAAAAAAAAAAAAAAAAAAGCAAAAGGATCATGTTACATGTGGCTAAAATCATTTTGTTAAACTACTGAGGATCACAAATGACATACCTGTTATCCTTTGGATCACATTGTATGGCCTCTGTAAACATAATGACTGCTTGTTCATATTGCCCCTCTTGTACCAGATTTATACCTTTTTCTGCAAGAAAATAAATAGTGGTGAGCCCGTAGCCAAGGGCTCAACTGAATGGTGCTACATGCTGACATACTTATATAAAGAAACATGTAATTAATAATTCCCTCCCATGAATAAAAAGCCTGATTATCTAACCTCATATTCAGAAATAAGTCTTACCTGTCAGTGCTGCACTCTTCTTGGTTATGCTATCAGTTCCATTTGTCTGCAATAATAACAATTGGATTTTTAGTTTTTTATTGCATGTGTACAACACACGACTCCAAAAACAATAAAGAAGATTCTGTCAGCTTGTTGATTATAGTTTCAGGCATCTACTCTGTCTGTTGTTGATAAATGCAAGTATACAGTTGTCAGACATAGAGCATGCATTTTGTGAACCAACTCAGTAGCTTAATTCAAGAACCATGACAAATGTCAAAGAGTCCTCCTAGGTCAACACACACACACACACACACACACACACACACACACAATCAATCAGAACAAACGAACATAGGCAGAGAAAAGCTTCCAAAAGTTCACTTTTCCACACATCAGACTTTGGAACTACCTGAGGAACACACTACAATAAAAACAGTGGACACTTGTACACGACAGCTAGATGTTGCTATACCTGCTCATCTTACAATAACCATTAGCATTCACCTCTCTCCTGGCCTCATTCTCCTTGTTTTCTTTGGACTTGCGACTTGATCCTTTGGGTTTGATATGGCTAGCAGCATGAGCAAAGAAGGCACTGCTCACATCCCACTCAGGGTCCTGTGTGACACAAAAAGTCGCAGACTTTGCTGCTCAGTTTTTGTGCCTTTCAGAACTACAAAAATACAGGCTCTCATTTTAAGTGATTTACTTTCGCTAGAGATGTGATATGTAATTGCGATATTTTCTACAGGATATGTCCTATTGAGCACCAATGGCAGCACAGTGTCGTTACCTCTTCTGTGGATCTGGCTTGGCTCTTCTGATGTCCTTTGATTCCCGGAGGAGCCACTGGAATGGCAGCACATTTGTGTGAGGCAGATTGTTTTGCTTCCTTTTTTTCTTCTTTTTGAACTCTTTGTTTCTCCTCCTCAGTACCACCTTCTGCTTCTGACTCACTTTCATCCAGTTCAGACTCTGCACCTCCATCCTCATCTTCCTCATCCTAATGTAGCGAAGTAAAACATTATTCAGCCATCCATAGCAAAGAGAAATGGATTCTTGAACAGAGTAATGTGACTGCTACCTGTTCAGCACTCTCATTTTGCTTAACCTGCTCCTGCTTCTTGCGTTTTCGACGGCGCTAAAACAGATGCAGTATTTCACACATCATCATCATGTGGAGTTTAAGTGACTTTACTTATAAAACGCCAACAAATGGATCTTTAATGAGTACAAGGATTTGTACACTCACGTTCCTCTTGGCTTTGCGTCGCTCAGCCCTCCGTCTGGCCTTCTCCTCCTCACTCAAATTCTCCTCGCCATTTAATGCATCCTAAGAAAACACACAACATTGCCCGCTGTGTCTTAATTCTCTCAGTCCTGACATTGTCACTGTGAGACAGGCACTATTTGCTTACCGGTAACAGAGTGGCATCATCACTTGGGTCAAGGGTTCCAGCACCACAGTCCATCTGCTCCTCTTGCTGTTGGACTGCGGGCCCTGTTGGGAAATACGCAGCACAGAAAACGGCTTAGTGTGGCTCTTGTTCTTATGAGGATGCAGCTTATAAAAAGGGGCCTGCAAAGCAAGTCATATTTACATTTATTTACTATTGGATGTTCTTGTGCTGTGCCGCAAAGCTTGAATACAACATTTCCAAATTAATTTCCCTACACAGTGAAAGTATTTCATGCCTGTGAACACTGAGATAAGATGGGCAGCATTATAATTTGATATGATGACACATTTCCCTTTGCACCTAAATCCAATGCTAATCTTCCACCCACCATCAGCTATAGAGGCTAAATATAAAATTACAAAGAAAAGCAATTATGCTCGTCAAAAATATTGGAGGGTACAAGATATATGTAACCATTTTAAAAATCTCCAAATTTACAAGCAAGCCATCATGCAAGTGTCCTGACAGACAAAAACGTTATTGGTTGTATGAATAGCAAATGAATTCCTCCTTCCTCATTCACTTTGAAGTCAAACGTGTATGACCCTAAGTTAGAAAAAGCTAACTTCTAAATGTGGAGACAAGAAATGGGGTGTAATACTGTCTTGAAAAGGAACCCAGGAAGTTCAATTGGAGACTAATATGCACACATGTCAGAAAACTGCACAGAGAGATTGAATCAAGCTGTTTTTATTTGGTTTTGAGAGCAATATTTTTCCGTCCTTTCCCTTGCCACAGGGCTAATGTGCAACACAGTTGCCTCTGGCACTGCTGTTTTCAGAACATCTTATCTATTTGTTGAAACTTCTGAAAAATAACAGAAAACAACCCACTGCCCTGACTGTCAGGTTGAGCGCGTGTGTGTGTGTGTCCGTCCGTCTATCTTTGTGCTGGGGCAACATAGATAAGGTCAAACCAGAACTCAGTGGCAGACTTGCGCCAAATGACAGTAGACTAATCGGAAGACAAAGGGAAACGTATCACTAGCTCATGCAGAACCTTATGTGGTGTCATATTTCCATTTGTCCAGCAAATATTTTCAAAGCAGTGGCACATTCAAACTCTGTGACTCATGCTGTGACTCATGAGGTAGTGATGGGAGTGACTGTGTCTCTCCTACTATGCAGTGAGGTTTTACATACACTGTATCGTTCATATTGTATTGGGGAAAAGTGACTCCTCACATACATAGAAAGTGGAAGGAATTCCAGCTGTCTGTGTCCGACTCACTACTCGTGTCCAAATCCATGGACTAAAGCAACAAGAGACTGTTCCCTCTCTCTCAAGGAGACTGCCTAAATTTGTGTTGAACTGAGAGGTGAGCTCTATCCACAGGAATGAAAAACATTGGTGTTTATCAACTGAAGTTTTAACCAAGAAAAATCAGTTTCACATCTCTTTTTTTCTCTTGACCGGTTCTTCAATGCATCATTACTGAGAGAAATACTCACCTCTCTGATGTACAGATCTAACCCATTATTGTATAACCTCACCTGCAAGCTGCATCAGGTTGGCTTCATCTACAGAAACTAACCCAGTTTCCCCATGTTCTGCATAATGCCAAAAGAATTGTGGAAGAAACTTGTCTTCCTGTTCTGAACTATGGTGATATCATTTCTAGGCATGCAGCATTGTCAACATTAAAACCCCTGGACTCAGCTTATCACTCTGCCCTTAGATTTGTTGTAAGTGCCAACTATGACACTCACCATTGTTTATATGAAAAAATTGGTTGGGCATCACTTGCAATGAGGTGAGAGGCTCGTTGGTTATCGTTCATTTTTACCGCACTTCTTGGTAAATCACCAGACTACAGTTTTTCATTGCTAGGCTCACGTACCCACCACTTTTTCCATTCGTCATGACGTGTGGCTTTTACCTGAGGTGTCTCACACTCACACAGATCTTGGCAAGACTGCCTTTTCACTTGCTCCTGCACACTCCTGAAATCTCCACCTCTTAACCAGTTTAAGGCCGCAGTTAGGGAATTCTCTGGATCCCCATGTTTTTGTCTTAATTTATGTTTTGTTTATTTGTTGTAATTGTAATGTAAATCTGCCCCTTTTAAAATGAGGGTCTCCCTCAGTAGGCCACCAGTTGTAAATAAAGGTTTGAAATGAAAAATTTCAAGAGGGAATAGATATCCCCCCGTTACTAACATCAGTTTTCCTATAGGAGGTGTTAAAGGAGATTTCTTCTTCTTCTTCTTCTTCTTCTTGGATTCTGGGCTCCCAGATGTGGTTTTTATTAAGTCAGTAAACTGGCTTGCTCTGCCTATTAATGGGAAACTAAAAACATGTAGAACAAAGAAGAGGAACAACATGTGCACACATGATTCATCAAAAACTTGATTCTCATGTCCAGATGTAGCTACCAAGTAGCATGTCGTAGGCTGCAGGGCTGCTGGCTCCTCTCTGAGCCATTGTTACCATCCCAACATGTAACAGGCTTTTAAACGCACTCCCGGTCAAACAAAGCGCCATTAAACTCGTTAGTTGTGTTATAGCTTTATGAATGCACGTATTTTATGGGTAAATAAATTATATATTACATCAACTTTACGGCCCCAACAGCGCAAACTTGGAAGTGGTGCAAGTCTGGGTGTAGCAGGCAGGAGAGGAACTTTCAATGTCTTACCAAGGACTCAACAACAAAGACAACTACCAACTACTGTCACAAATCTACACTTTAATACTCAAGTGTCACATATTATCCACTATTTCACTGTCTCACACGGTTCAGTGTAACTTATGCGATTGGTTTAAGATGAGAATGAGTTTAGAAAGTTTTTGAAAAGTGGGACGCTTCTTACCGCTCCCGAGTCCCAAGAGTCTGCAGATATTACTGGTGAATTTCATGAGTGCGACCATCCAGCATTATTGTCTCAGATACCCGACATGGGAAACGATGGAAATGAATATTTAATTCAGCCTGAACACGTCTGTTACCATCGGGACAGCCCCTATCAGATCTGCGGGAATCTTTGGTGGTTTAGTCCACTTCCTGAGCGTCAGGCGCCGACGCTGGGTCCACCCTGAGCGGCGTCTTAAAGGCACAGTACCCGTCATCTGTCACCAGGCAGCATGTAGGGGCTAAGATGTCATTCATCTTTCAGTTAAAATGATTACATAATAAAAATATTAGTAGTGGCTGATACACATATCAATATGTTGGGCCTTGGACTAGTTGTTTCATTAAAAGAAATATATGAATGGTTTTCTGTCAGGGTAAGCACCACACCCATTAAGCCACAATCACTGAAATGGAAATCAAACATGAATTCATTTTTTTTTTAATTCAAGAGCATTTTGACATGTCAAGTGTAAACTATTTAAAAAAAAAAAAAAAAAGTAAGGGATGGATTCCACAGGGCTACCTGACTGTCGGGGTTCGGGCACTTAGCATGAGTGGAGTGAAAGAAAGTATAAACCACACTAGTAACAATAGTTATGCATAGTTTAAAGTAAAAATGAACCGCATTTGGTTGAATTTATTTGAATTTATTCATAAAAAAAAAAAGTCCATCATCACATGATTGCACTAAGAGTTTCAGTTAATCTCATCAGGGTACTTATCCTTGTGATGTCATCCTAAAATTGCATTTGTATTTGACCAGCATGTTGTGCTGTGTCCGTTTCTATGACTTTCTTTTAGCTCAGTGTAATAATTTCATAAAGATGTCACACCAAGATTTGTGTGATGTTATTGCACTAACTGCAAAACAGATACACAGCATACTACACTGGAGAGACAGATGATCAAATACATACATGGAGTGAGCGTAGAAATGCATTGCTCAAACTAGTTATATTCACATCAATCAGACAAAATGGAGGTTGCAACTTGTTAAGGTGACAACACAATGATCCTGTCTGATGTTTTAGCGCTGTTTCAGGTCGCCCATGACAGTGAGCGCTGCATTCCATCCAGGTGAACCCATCACACCACCACCTAAAGAAATATTAATCATACAAAATGGATAGAAATGAGTCCATTTCATTCCATGTAGATCAAAAACTTCATTCAGCCACCTATCATCATCAAGGGATTTTGTTTCTTTGTTGTCAGCAATAAGGATGAGATTTAATCGAAATGGTCAAAGGTTCATTAACTGTGCTCTCGTAAAACTACACAACAAAACATTAACAATCGTACTTACAATATACTACACTACAGGCAACAAACAGCCACATTTGCAAATAAGTACTCATCTGAGGGTTGAACATTAAAAGCAAACCTGGATGACAGCCACTTCCACACAGATATAGCCCTTTAACTGGTGAGCGGTAGTCTGAGAGGAAGGGCAAAGGTCGTGCTAGATAGAGCTGGTCAAGTGACATCGATCCATGAAAGATATTCTGTAAAGAGGAGACCAATATTTACGTTTCCTGTTGTTTCCTGGTGTAATTTTGTTTTAATAAGAAAGTGAGTCTATCCTTTCCTGTATAATAAACCGACAAATACCATGTAGTGAGTTACTCATTACATTACATTACACAGTTGGTCTTTGACTCTGAGTCTTGGGTTTTGATAAAACTGACTGTAACCATTAACTGCTTATATAACACATCTGTGCCTGAGTGGACAGTGAATTATAGAGCACTGCAGAAAACACAAATTAATTTCTCATCCAGTGAACAGGTGTTTGTGTTCAGCAAAGAAGATAGGTATCAATATTGCTGGCTCAGTTCCTCAATATATTTACTGTAGTGCACGCACCCCTCCAGTCAGCCCAAAGATCCTCTCCAGATCAGGCGGGGCCAAGATGTCTCTTCCAACAACTGACTTTTTAAACCCAGGGGCATACTGCTCCACCCAGTCAAAAGCTAAAGAGACACACAAACACATACTTTATCAATGAAAACAGGTTAATCAGCATACATTTAAAAAGTACACTTCACTTATATACTGTTTATTCAAACTATATATAAATACATCCTAAATGTCAATACTTAGCACGTAAAAAGGACAGTTCTTGAGTTGAGTTCTTGGGTAATAACTGTAGTATCAGTATGCACTTTCATCACACTTGTAATTTTAAGAACTCCTCAATCATTCTGTGTGTCTAACCAGTGTCTGCGAAGACCTCTCGGTCCTGGTCAGTCCATGTCCTGCCCTCAATGTGGTAGGGGGTGAATTGGGTGAACAGTGACACAACATGGCCGCCGGGGGGAGCCAGAGTCGGATCCAACACAGAGGGGATGGTCATCTCCAGCATGGGTCTACAGGAGCAGAGACATGATGGATTAAGTTGGAGTGAGTGAGTTACTGATATGACTAGCTCTTATCTGACTTAGAAGAATATCCGTCCTATATCAACGGCACATATGGATGTTCAACTGTACACGAGGAGGTGAAAGCAATGTCAATGTGTAAAAATGCTTGATTATGTTTGTATGTGAAGACACACCTACCTTACTGAGGGACGCCCATTCATGGCCTCTTTGTATGCCATCTCCAGTACCTCTACAGTCTCACAGTTGAGATGAATGGAGCACTGGTGGTGGGGGCCAGGTTTACCATCAGGTGTGGGAGCTGCTAGGAAGTTTGGTAACCTGTCCACCGCCACTGTAGAAGCAACAAAGAAAATGATATGGAGTAAGTGTTTGATTTGAGATAATATATCACTCCAGAAATGTCTTTATTGGTATAGTAAAGAGTATGCTTAAGCTTAAATTAATCTTTTAATTCCATATGGCGCTATGAATGCAATATATTGTGCTCACCTCCACTCAATCCCCTACCCTTAAATCTAAGACTGTTAAAGTAATGTCCTCAAAACACAGTAGACTATAATTAAGTTGAACAGGCAACTCACTACAAAGGATCAGTTTGGAGTAAAGACTTCCTGAGTAATAAAGGCCTGCAGCTCATGGTCTAGTGTAATTAGCAAGCTGGAGCTACAAATGGCAACACACTCCAAACAACTTAGTTCTGTGTGCTTTACACTGTTTTATAATACCCCAAACTGCGTTTTCAGTAATATAATATGCAGTTGTCAATATTGGAGGATTATAAACTGATCCCCATGATAGACTACATGTGTTTGTGCCTCATTTTGTGCCTCTTCGACTATTGGTGCATTTTCTGTAGATACACATAACAGAATTCAGCTTTTTTTTTTAAGACTTTAATGTGACAGTCAGCAATCTTTACATCTAATATTATTTTAGACACAATGGATATTTTCTCTTTTTATTCAGGATTTGCATTTGTCACAGCAGAAGCAGAACAGGCTTACCATTGATCTTGGTGACAGGGGATGTGTAGTCTATCTGGTCTACAGCTTTGATGAACTCTGGAGACAGGGCAGCCTTCAAGGACAATAGTAAACTAGAGTAAACCATACTATCTTCTGCCATGATCATATGAAGTATATGTATTTCTCTGTTACCTGTGGCGTGAGGTCCTTGAAGGTGACATATGGAGTAGCATTTGACAAAACAACTTTACTATGTATTTCTGTACCATCCTTTAGCACCACTCCCTTGGCAGCACCATCTGAACCAACCAGGACCTGTCCTACATCCTGACAAGGATACAAATATATGTCCAAATGCATATTTACAGATATAAGTATATGATTTCTATTGATTTCATTTCTAACAATGTGAGTGTAACAAATTAATATAATTAATCAAACCGCGCTACCTTCTCAGTGAAAATGTCTACACCATAGGACTGAGCAGCGCTAGCAATAGCCTGAGACACACCTCCCATGCCTCCCTCCACATAACCCCATGCTCCTTTCTCCTTTTCCAACTCTCCCATCACATGGTGTAAGAGCACATACCTGTGAGGGAAGACCATACAGTTTTAGACTGTTCTTTATTTCTACAAATCTGTTGCAAAGAGTGTTGTGTACCGCAGGGTGCCCTAAAACACGTCTCACCCACTACCAGGATTACTTGGGCTGGTCATGGCTCCAATTACAGCATCAGTGGCCAGGGTTGCTCTGAGTGGCTCAGACTCAAACCACCTATTGAGAATCTATGACACGAAACACAAGTCAGTCATAATGTGGTGAATACAAAAAGAAATTAACAACAAACTTTGTGTAAGTTGTAACAAACCTTCATTATTGGTGCAGTTATTATCTCATAAAAATCTGGAATGTGTCTGCCCAGTTTCAGACCTTTAATTCAAAAACATAGTTCAGCTCATTGTAACTCAGCTACTGCAAAAAAACAGAATCAGCATATGTCCAAAAATTACTTGTTTCAATTTATTTGATAGATCTCCCAACAATGCATCCATCTACACACCACATTTGACAACGGGCATCAGTGTTTTAGCTGCACCCATCCTCTTCCTCAATGATCCCGCAGTGATGCCTGGAATGTCAACAGGAGGAGCGTCCAGCAGAGGGTGAATAGCTGCTGCTAGCTTCTCAAGGTGCTCAACAAAATCTGGAAAAGCCTGAGCACATTTGAAATAATGGTAAATAACCGATAGTAGTCAAGAAATGGTGAAGAAATGTTTTTGCACTGGAGTATAAAATGTTCAATACAGCCAACCATTTGCTGAGGATGTCATACTGTTTTATCACCTTTGCATCCTTCTGGGAGAACTTGCCAATTTCCCTTTGGTTCATAGTCAGATCTGAGCCCAGGGTGAGAGACCTTGGCGGAGCACCTTTTGCACCCTCTTCCAACATGGGGGTGAAAGCATGGGGATCTCTCATGTACACCTTTAGCCCATGTTTCTGAATTTTAATCCAATGAAAATGAAACAATTAAGAGTTGCACATAAGGTCACTTCCTAAACTCAGCTAAATTAAATAAAATTGTACAACTTTCTTTGGTAATTTTTTTTTTGCCAACTATCTGTATTTACCTTGAGTTCCAGGTCTGCATATATGTGGGGTCTTAACAAACTGAGCAAATAGGAGCACCTGGAGAAGCGGAAACCTGTATCCAACACAAAATTACTGACTTTTACAAGAATAAATCTTATATTATGTACATGAACCGGGAAATGTGGTAATTACAAAGCAATTTAATACCAAACCACCTCCACCGTTAAAGAGTCAATTCACCCAAAGAACAGGAAAACAGATTTCTTCTTCACTGATCTTTTTCTGGGTATCATTTGGGGGATTTGTGTGCATTTCATTACTCTGGAACCCCCCCCCCCCTCAAAAAAAACCCAAACTGTCAGCTGTTCTCAATTGGACTTTTGGTTGGTTAGAAATTAATTCCAGTATACAGTATATGTATCAAAGGGAGTAAGTAAGAAAAGTATGCAATTTGTGAAGACTGAACTTCTAGAATTGAGCTAAGACTTTTCCAGGCAGAGGCCATCCTACCAGGGAAGATCTCCTCTGAGACAGCTGCTCCTCCCAGCACGTGTCTGCGCTCCAACACTGCTGTCTGCAGCCCCCCCTTCTGAAGATATGCAGCCTGCACACACACACACATCACCTTTACCCTGTTGCACACCTATAAAGTGTATTATAGCATATAACAAATGCATGAACTCACTGCCACCAGTCCATTGTGTCCTGCAAAAGAAATACAAAAAATGTCACACGGTTTTTGTTCATGTTAAATCTCCACTGAAATTACTAGAAATCACAAGTTTTAGCTTTTTGCTGACATGTTGAAATGTAAGTGTCAACAAAATTTTTCTTGAAGCTTCATTCCAATCATTTTTGCAGTGTTTTATAGAGTCCAAAGTTGAACCATAAATATCAAACTGTGGCCCTGCAGACAAGAGCAAATCACTTTTTGCTACTTTTAGAGACTCTTTCTCATTACTTTTGCAAACTTTCCTGAACCCTTTATGTGAAATATGGCGATGCATATTTGAGGCAGCTGCTTGGATTTTTGCAGGTTTTCAGCCAGCGATCCGCGGATCTCACCTCCTCCGATGACCAGAGCGTCATACTGGGCTCTTAACGCGGTGTGACTGGACCTGGTCACCGTCCGCACTGAAGCCACGGCCCGCCGGGCTCCGGCACTCCACACCGCTGCAGCCATGGCTGCACTCCGAGACAGAGCCCACAAAGGTCCCTCCCCGATTTCCAGCACAGCCGCAGAAACTAGATCCGGGTCTCCAGCACCGCAATCCACTGGTTAGAGTAAACTGGGCTGGAGGAGGGGGGGTGACTTTGGCTAAGAGTTTAAAGTGCATGTTTTTGAAGTGTCGGCAAAGTGTAGATTTACTGACAATGGTGTGTTAAATGCTGACTTTTGGATCTTAAAACACAACAATAACTCTGATGTGACTCAACAGCCAAAGTTTACAGTGTCACATGTTGGCTCACTGTGTTACCACTATGATCTATCTATCTATCTATCTATCTATCTATCTATCTATCTATCTATATCAACATCTGTCGTTTGGCCACACACTGCTTGTTATTAAGCAAAGGTCCATTGGGTGGCAGTGTTATTCCATTTTTGTCAAACTTTAACGTCAATTTTGGATCATTGTGGCAGTGAGGTCAATCAAAACTCGAGTTTCACATTATATTTGCATTTTGTGTTATAGTATGAAATATGTTTATACGAGGAAAAATATATCAGAGGTGAGCAACCAGGAAATGAATGATTTCCGGAATGTCTGTCTTTATTTGTAGTTTGTCTGGACTCTCTTTTCCAGGCTCCTCACGCATTAACTATGTGAGGTATGATACACACACACACAAACACACACACACACATATATATATATATAAGGTCTGCATATGTTTTGTTCCCCAAAGTTTGTGCGAAAATACATGAAAAAAAATATTATAATCAAGAGCAGTTCAAGACATCCTCTCTGAGCTGGGTTAGGGGTTGGATACAACTCATCTCACAGTAAGGGCCTGCCTTAAGAGTTTTAAGATGAGCTCTTACACAGATTGTTTTTTTAGTGCTGCTGTTGAATGTATCACGTCAGCCTAGTGCTTCACTTATCATGCATTAATAAGATAAGAGGCCATAGATCGTGCTGTGGGTCTTAGCAGCAGTCCAGGGAATAGACAGGAGAGATTGCTGTGATCTAAGGAAGGAAGAGTGTTAATTGGCAGAAAAAACAACTAAACACAGCAGAACATAAATAAGTTATCTTCTCATCTTGTCTATATAATGTAGATTTTGACTTTGTTTTGCTTAGACAGTGTAAAATAATTCCTAGGGTCTGTATAGATTGTGCACTCTCTTAGTTGAGGGAATGAAATGAGGTGTTATAGTGATCTAGAGTTTCCTGCTAGAGCTAACATCCCTCTCCCTTGGTGTATTAGAGCATTAGTTTCAGGGAAGAGAAATGATCTTGATATGCAGTCTGCTTGGTTTTCCTTTAAGGAACATCTGCAGACAACAGCCAATCAACCATAACTAGATCAGAAGCAGAGATTTTGTTCTTGTAAGCAGAAATTTACACTTCATTCCCCTTTGTCGGCAGAAATTCAACACTGCAGCCCTTGAAGGCTCTCCTAAGCAATAAAGGAGAAAATTCAATTATGCTATAACCGTGCCGCACCAAAACACAATTATCTCATTTTCTGGAAAAAAATGTGATCCTTTGCCTCCAGGCAAAGAGGCTCACTAGTGGACATGTTGAGCCTTTCAGCATTCATAATTATCAAATCATTAGCAACTGTCTCACAGCAGAATACAGGTGTTACAGTGTAGGATCCTAACTCGTAATACACTAAAATATAGTCTTTACCCATGACGTGTAACTTAGGTCACTTGAGATAAATATTCAGAATAGTTTTTTATGCCTTCGAAATTTTTGAAAAGCAGGGAGGGCAAGTAATACAAGTAAACTGTGTGGAAACATTATATACATAAATAGATGCTTTATTGTTATTTGGAAATAAGATACGGTGAATCTTGGTTTAGCAGCAGTCCCTCTTACAAGTTTTTAACTATAAAATATTAGATATAAGAAAAATAAAAATAAGACAAGAGATTGAAAAGGAGACATTAATCCCGACATCTAAAATGGGAATAAATAAAACTAAAGCAATACTCATACACTTAACAATTTTTCAGAGACTGACCTACACTGTCCTATAAGTGTGTGTTTGATTTCTTTCACAGATGTTGTTATCGGGCACCAATATCTCCTGACAGGAGCCACATGACATGGTTAGTCTTCACCCAATACAATCATGACTGACATGTGTGTCATCCAATAGCGCGGCAGAATTTGGCTTCAGTAACCAATCAGAGTGGAGCTTATCGGCGCGGCCTGCGGAGAGCTCCGGTGTGTGTGTCCGCCTCGGCCTGCCCTGCTGGACGCTGGCCGGGAAGGAGAGAGGCGGGGAGGGAATGGTTCAGGAGTCAGCACCGATCCAAGCCGGAGGGAATGTAAAAAGTTAAAGGCCGAAATTACATCCAGGACGCCGCGTCTTCGCTTGTAAACACTTCCCAATTTCGCCCGGTTTCTCATGGAAGCGGATGGATTTGTGAGGAGGCGTCGGATGACAGCGGAGACTACAGGCAGCGATACCGGGGTTGCTGGTGCCTCTGCCGGGGCAGAAGTTCGATGGCTTGGGGGCAGATTCTGGGGAGTTTCGGAAAGTATCGTGGGGAGCCTGTCACCCCGGATCGGAGGCGAGGCAGAACTACAGACTGTTGATTTTATCCGAAGTGCACAGGATGCAGAAACAGAGGACTCTGAACCAGACTATGAGGGTTTGCCACAGGGAGCCTCCACCAGCACCCACATGTTGGCTGGAGCCGTGGCCGGGATCATGGAGCACTGCCTCATGTTTCCCATCGACTGTGTCAAGGTAGCATAGCTCAGAGGCTAACCAGCCGACCCACAACTTTGTAATGAAGGTCTTTAGTGCTTTCACAGCCCGCTCTTGCCCGTGTTATGTGGATGTCTTTGGTGTAGCCAATGTGTTTGGGTGGTAGCCTAGCTTATTAGCTAAACACGCTGCAGAGCTGTCGGCTGAAGACAAGGTCAGTTAGCGCCCCACATCCCTGCTAGCTAACATGTTAGCATGCTGTAGTAAGTTGGACACGTTGCTTTAGTTAAGTGGTCATCATGTTACTGTAGCGGGGGGTGGGGGGTCAAACACTGATGTCCATCTGGACTCGTTGACCCAAACTGCTAATTATCATCAAAACAATCTGCAGTGAAAACCCTCAACTAATGTTACATAACTAACTTACGTGTAAGGAAATGGAAAGGGATGAGATTGAGGGACTGCAAAGGCTAATGAGAGGAACTTCAAAATCAATTTAAAAGTTTAGAAAGACCAATGCTCAGGATCTGTTTCAATGCTGTTGTTGGTTCTGGCTCCATTATTACAAGGCACAGGATTGAATCACACTGCCGTTTTAGGACAATTTGGCCCCCTCAGTTCAGATAGTTGCCACTTTCTCAGCACACAGTGTGGTAATTGAACTTAGCAGCAGGCTCACTGCTTCACAGACTATGACCAAGTGTTTGCAAAGGTCATTTGGTCATATGTGAGCCAGACAGCTTTACTGGCCCTAATTCCTATCATCTGGTCACTGTTAAGTAGGAGAGTTCAATTGTGTTGTTACTATCAACACATCTAAGGAGACACAACCTTCATATCAAGAGGTCAACTAGCTGTGATCATCTTACATGTGGTTTTTGTGCAACAGAGGGCCAGAGAGATAGAACAAGTGACAATGAGGTCATTATGGTCAGCTGTCCATGTCAGGCTGAAAAACTGTTCATAAGCCTGTGCCTCATCCACGTCTCTTCCACCTGTACTCTACCTCTGGTGCATCCCTGAACCCGGACTAGACCAGTGTCTGCAGCTGAGAATGTTTGCAACACTGCTAATGGGGCTCAGCATCTTGCCAAGCAAACCGTATGATATTTGGAGATTTGAGGGATTGTGACTCAGTAACGAAGTTTACTAACTATAAACACCCTAATACACGTTTTCAGCAACATAAACACTGAGAAATATTTCAGAATCTCCTGAAACACACTCCTTTGTTTTTATACAAAGTTAATGCCCTTTGCTCTTCAAAGCTCCATCTAGACCAAAATAAAGCTTTTCCTCCTCTACCATAAGCTTCTCACTTAAGAGATTGGTGTTTGATTATAGTTTAGAATAGACTGACATTCCCCCTTAAAGTATTCTAAATCCTAGTAATTGGTTGTGGATTGGAAACAGTGTGTTGCATTTGTAGGTGTCTTAGACTGTATGCTTGACACCACATATGAATGGAATTTCCAGTCTTTTTTTTTTAACAGATAAGTGGTGAAAATTGTGTTTACACTGAGCACAAAGGTCATTGCTGTCTAGATATGCAAATACATGCTGAAGTTAAACACACCAGGCCTATACCTGGCAAGGCCTCCATGCATGTGTATGTATTGGACAGACATGAATGAATGAGGAGCAGAGTACTGACAACGTCTCCTCACCCTCTGCAAAGGGAGTGAGGGAGTTTGTGTCTGATATGAAGTAACTGGCTAATAGCTTACTTTCTTCAAGCCTGGAATTCCACAGCTTTTGTATAGAGTGACATGAGGGCTTTTGTACATTTTTCTAGTGCACCACTTCCACACACACACACACAGTGGAGTGTAATATTGTCCATTCGGCTAAAAGTTTTTTATTTAGGGATTGAATTGCTGCTTGTTTCTCACAGACAAACCGACTTACCCAGTCCATCCTAGCACAGCCCTCTTTAAATACCAAACAGCATCTGAGTGAAACACTGATCCCTCACTTGTGTTCTGTAGATAATGGTCAAATCATCTATCGTTTATCTTAGTGTGTGTTTACCAAGAAGAGAGAAAGGTATGTTTGAGGGTCAGTGGGAAAAGAGGCTTACAGGAAGTCAGCTTACGTCCCCTTGTGACCTTGGAGCTTGTAACACCAAACTTCTTTCCTTTCATTTCTGCATTTACACCAACACACACAATGTCAAACAACACTTTTCCCTTATTTTATTCTTTATGCACGCTGCAGCCTATTCAGGGTTGTTGTGCTGTAATAGGCAGACACATTGTAAGATTTAAATTATGCACAACATGTTATTTTTATACCAAATTCAGGTCAAACACACTGAATATATTATGAAACTTAATCCAGAGCTCTGATGGATTGGAAGTGAGCACACAGTTGACTTTGAACTTTGGCATTCTACCTTTTACTCTCTTCCAGACACGAATGCAGAGCCTCCAGCCTGACCCCGCAGCCCGCTACAGAAATGTAATGGATGCTCTTCGCCGAATTGTAGCTACAGAGGGAGTCTGGCGGCCAATGAGAGGGCTCAATGCAACAGCAGTCGGGGCGGGACCTGCCCATGCCCTCTATTTTGCAAGCTATGAGAAACTGAAAAAGACTCTAAGTGATGTCATTCACCCAGGGGCTAACAGTCATTTGGCTAATGGTATCACAAAACATGCATATATACACATACACGTATGGCAGATATGTAGGACTTGAGCAACTCCATGGCTAATGCAAAGCACCCTCAGTGCAAAGATGCTGACTCAGCCTAATCCATAAACAGAGCAGACATGGGCTGACCGGTCATGGATACGCCTGGCAGGCCATCAAATCATACGTAAATCCAAGCCTTAGCTACAGTAGTTCACTCTAAGAATGTGCCACATCTGTTGCAGGCTTTTATGAAAGTTGAACTGTTTGTCTTATTTGGTTCAACTACAGTTAAGTTGCAGAAATGGAAAGATTCAATTTAGAAACCTTGCTCTGAATGTCAACCTTTTCCTTATTTCCTGTTCTCCCTACTCTCTCTCTTCCTTCTTTTCCAGTTTAGTGGGAGGCTGGGTAAGTCCTCTTTCTCCCATCTCATCTGCTCTCCTCTGTTGGTCCTGTCTTTGAAAGTATATTGGTTTGGTTTAAAACCTTCAAACAGAACACTGAATGGTCTTAACCACTAGGTGTCTCTCTTTGCTCAGGTTTGGCCTCCTGACTTTTGTCAGGAGGGGCTACTACTTAGCACCTCTGTAAATTGCTGAAGGGTTAGGGTTAGCATGAGATATGCAAATTTTAGGAATAAGTCGCTGAGCGCTCTGACACCAGAAAAGGGGGTTCTTGCTTTTGCATTTCGGTTCTATGCCTCTTCACAGCATTCCTTTTTGGTTTCCTCCATATTTATTTCAATTTGTAGTAATTTCCAAGGTTTGTTTATTCCAGGAGCCGCTGGGTGTGTGGCCACACTGCTTCATGATGCTGCCATGAACCCAGCTGAAGGTAAGGGCATACTATGGATGATGCTATTCGCCTTTGACACCAGATAATTAGCAGTGCCAAGACGTTTACTTTTTCTCAGAAAAAAACTATTTCACTCATAGAAATTTCACTGAACTAACTTGCAGGTGCTACATCTGAGCTAACCCCCTTCACATGTTGGCCTTAACCCTGCAGCCTCACATCTCAGCTTTAACAGCTGCCTCTAATCCACCTGCCCAAACATGTCAGTAGAAGGACACTGGTCATAGTCTTCATGTGCAGCAGATAGATGGGCCACAGCTGTCTGAGCAAATGCTATTTAAATAACACTTAACACGTCTTGTGTGTTTATTAAGAGTACTTTGGTCTCGGTAATGGCTCACTAATTTCTTTTTTTTCTTTTTCCATCTTTTCCACATTTGTACTGGCCAATCCTGGTCACATTTCGTCTTCTCCACCGTGTGTCTCCAGTTGTGAAGCAGCGCATGCAGATGTATAATTCGCCCTACCGCGGCGTGTTGGACTGTGTACGCGCTATATGCCAGAAAGAGGGCCCTGCTGCATTCTACCGCAGTTACACCACCCAGCTCACCATGAACGTGCCCTTCCAAGCGCTCCACTTCATGACCTATGAGTACCTTCAGGAGAAGTTCAACCCCCACAGAACTTACAATCCCTCATCCCACATGTTGTCTGGAGCATTGGCTGGAGCCATTGCAGCTGCAGCCACCACACCTCTAGACGTCTGCAAGACCCTGCTCAATACCCAGGAGTCTTTAGCCCTCAGCCCCCTGCCTTCTGGCCAAGGTCCCAGCAAAGGCCAAGGAGCCCACAGACACATCTCAGGCCTGGCCCATGCCTTCCGGACTGTTTATAGGCTGGGCGGCCTGCAGGGCTTCTTCAAGGGAGTCCAGGCAAGGGTCATCTACCAGATGCCCTCCACAGCCATCAGCTGGTCAGTGTACGAGTTCTTCAAGTATGGACTCACCAAGCACCAACATAACAAAAGGAGAGCACAGCACATGGAGGCTGAGATCTAGATATCTCCTCGAATTAATCCCATCTAATACTTTCCATGTGCAAAGGAAACAAAGTTAATACGCACATAGAATCTGACTAAAGTCCACCTCAGTTGTCCCTTCCCTTTCAGACATAGCAAATAACAAAGACAGCTGTATTAGTTTTATTTCAGCTACACTAGCTATGATTTGAGTTATGTTGATTTCTCTCTTCCAGGAGAGATCATTTACACAGTAATGTAGAACTATGGATTGATCTGAGACCTTTTAAAACCTTTCTAGTCTGCCCAAGCTAAGGATAAATGTGAACGCACAAAATTTTCATTAAAGTTACTCAGCAGAGGGCAGTAGTGTTTGTTTGTTTTTTTGTTGTTTTTTGGGGGGGTCTGTGTGTTAATTATTGAACTTTCATAAGTGTTGCTTTTGAAGCACTACATTTTTTTTTTCACACACTGAAAGCTTGAGTTTATAACTATTAAAACAAAGAAGCGTTAGAATTCACGACCTGTCTCCAGATTCAAGATGAACCCAAATATATATAGCTGTCTCATTACAGACAATTCCCATAGTATTCCTAGACAAGTTCATTTTGCTGTCTAATATGGGCTACACTCAGCAATTCAGTCAAAAAATATGGTTTTGATTCAACACAAGTTTTTCAGCCATTTAACATCAAAAGAAAACTAATGCTTTCATTTTCTGACACAAACCAATACAAAAATAAAAAATGAAATGCTCTGTTAAAAGGCCATAGATAAGATTTTTTTTCCTGCTCTTTGGCAGTTAAAGGAATAAATAGCATTGATCAACTATCTTCCCCTTCATTCAAAAGTTTTCCCAATGATGTCATAGACAAATAAAGGACCAGTTCTCAGTAGTGCCAAGGTAACTCAACTGTGTGTAGTTTATTTTTAGTTACATTGACTCCTTATTTCCACCAAATGTATTATTTCAGACTTTTGTTTGTTTTGCCTATTCAGTTGTTTAATTGATCTTTGGATCATTCAAATTCTAAACATCAATGCCTTTGTACCTGTTTGGCAGAGCAGACCAGGGCAACATTTGAACAGCCATTTCCTGTGCATCAATTGTAGCTATGAGCCTGTTTCCAGCTTATGAACTACTGAGTTTTGATGTCTGTGCTTGACAGCTAAGGTTGTGTACAATGCACTGTGCCCATAAGAATAATTCGATTCTCCCCTATAAGAAAGCTGTCATTCTTATTGATGTCTGATTGTTTCTGGCACTGAATTGCACTCGATGAATAAAGACAGTGGGACACTACTCACTGAACATAATTGGTAATGGCCCTCCCTTGATTTCTTTAAATGTACATATAGACTGGCTTATGAGGAAATTCATGTACAATATCATTTTAATCTGGGTGTGTATAAAAGATTTAAAGTCTTTGTTTTCTTTGTGAATGGAAGCCAAAGAATGAGATGGATAAAAAGGCGGCAGTGCCCCAAGCCACATCTGTAATGCCAGAAACACATGGTGAGTTTGTATGTGTGTTTTCAGGTATTTATTTTTAGTTTGAGGCAGGTACAGTTGTTTAGTCTTGAACACAGGTGCAGATTTCAACTCTGACCCTGAAGAGTGAAAACACAATTTGAACTTGTGGACACATAGCTTGTGTTAGAGAGATACAGAGAGAAGCTTTGGAATTTAGAAAATCATGTGCAACACACTAAACTTGAATGACTATTTAAAGCAAAATTTCTGGTTGGTGTTGAACTAAGAGACAGGATAAATGGAAGAACTATTTTGATTGTGTAACTTAAAACTTAAAATTAAAATTAAAGCCATTCATTAGAGCTGTGACTGCTGGGAGTATTTGCCCACTTGTGTGGTCTTTCATCCTTAATATGATAAAATTTTGCAGCAAAATTGTGTCAACAATTTGTACTAACTGAATGTAACATGATAACTGTATCAGGATTTTTTTTCCCTAAAAGTTACTGTTTTTCACGCTATTTGATATTTTCATATTTTTGCTCTTCAAAGAAATATGTATCACAGACACAGACATCTTTTGGTTAGAATCTATGGACACATTATGCATTTTGTTGTGACTGCTCCCTCACCCCAGCCTTGACATATACACACACACAGATCCACACAAAGCACCTGTTCAAACAGGGAGTGTTAATGAACCATATCTACCACTCTCTTCTGTCATTACATACACTGCATACAATATGTGTGGTCACTCGTAGTTAATATTGATGATCCATTTTTGGATGTGTGTTTGTGTTCTTCTTGTGTTCTTATCTCACTGGTTGTCCAGCCAGCTAGATCATGAACACTGTTGATTCTTTCCACATGTAGCCATGAAGATCATGAGGGACTGACTTATTGACAGATATTATGAAGGTTATGGGTTGGAATGGCATGTGTGAAACAACTGTGGTGAAACTACAGATAGATTGTCTGTCTGCATAGGAGAGTGACTGAGCCTGTCAGCTCCAAATCTCAGCAGTCTGATAAAAGTAAAGTATTTAGTCTGGTCCTTTGCCTCTTTCTTTACCACTCACATAAGTGTCTGCACACGTGTGCACATCAGTGAGGAAAGAGAAAGCAGGAGAACATGCCACTATTGTGTAACATCTCAAATAGACTGACCAATTAGCTTTTGAGGTGAGGAAGTTTTACACTCTGTATCACTGTCCTCAACAGCAAAGAGATGCAAGCTTAAGGGTCGGAAATATATCTAATTGTTGGGCTCTGACAATGAAGTGGTTCAACTAGTTTACTCTTCTGCATATTGGTGTCAGATGGTTGAAAAGCTGTTAGGCAATGTGTAAAAAATACTGCATGTACAGGTCAGATCAGGTCAGCTGAGGTTTAACGGGTAACCTTAAGTTATCAGTGACTTTGAAGCAGCATTCAGTGCTTCCTCAGTGTTGATTTAGTTTCTGTGGATGCCAACACAGTTTCTATCTGGCAGTAAGTACAGCACACAGATCTAGTTAACAACATTAAACATTAAGATTGGCTGCATTCCATGTAAGCGTGCCATTATCAGAGGACTGATCTAGACTTGTCATTGGATATAAACGTTATTATGTTTACGTGCTTTTCCTGGTAAAAGAAGTTTAAAAAGTCTTGTGCATTGTCTCTAAGGTATATTTAAACAATAGCTCACATACTTATATCACAGATAAGGGGTATTGTATAATATATTGCAGACTGAGGTGAGCTATCGCTTTTATAAAAGGGTTATAAAGTATAGCAAAAAGATGGAGATATTAGACATACTACTATTTGTTGTTTTTTTTTTAATCAATAAACATTTTTTAACTAACACAAAAAGTAGGCCCACCTGTACGCCTTATGTGCAAGGCAGCCAGGTAGTTTGTGTCTAGCTACCACACATTTTTATTTCATCATTTCAGGTTTTTTCCCAGTTCATCTTTTTTTTTTTTAATTTCCTTTAGCCTTGCTTCTTAATGTTGTTAAACAATAGCTATTTAAACCCGTTTGTGTTTCTTTCTATGTTACTTTATCAGTCGCAGAGTAATTCTTATTATACAACAGCTATCAACCAATCAGATTGAGTGATTTGAGCCACCAGTTTTATAATCAACCATTTTAGTCATCAGAAATAACCTTGATGTCTCCTGAGTTAGCCTAGATTCTTAGATTTTCCCAAAAAAAAGATGTTATTTATTTACACAGTACATCTGACCTAGTAATGGTTTCACTGACCGGCCTTAATGGCTTCCGCTGCCTCCTAAAGTGACCAATCACAGACCACGGTCAGTTTCGCGCAAACAACCCGCTCCGCCCACTTTTTAGTTCTGTCTAGAAAAAAGACGAAGAAGAAGAAAAAAGAAAATGGCGTCGGTTTTTCGGCGTTTCTGTCATGTCAGTTTGACCAGGAGGAAAAATGGTGGAATATTATTTGGAAGAAGATAAAGCCAGAGCCACAGCACGAAACCTTCTGGTTGGAAGGAACAAAATGGTGCCTGTCATGGAGTTAATAACCTGGACTGCCATAATTTAACTGCTCCAGATTTTTTTTGTGTGGACGACGTTGGATTAAAGGATTATAAAAAATGACGAATGGACGAACTTCACATTCTGAAAAGGTAGGGAGACGCCAGGACTTGCTGAATTGCCGGTTTGTGATTCAAACCTGTATTATCTATTCTTGTTTGCTTATAGTAATGGAAAAAAATAGCAACTAAATAATTAAATTGCTGATAAGTTGTCCAAACTAGCTCGTCCTGTGTTCCTATCAGAGCAGGCCCTTCCTCTCCATCTTCACCCATATCATGAGAGGCCTTGCTCTCCTAAAAACCTAACATGTCCAACTAAAACTTATTTTACACTTTTGTTCCTTTTTTCTTACACTACCACCTACACCTATCTAACAGTAAGAGTAAGATGCAGGTACTTAATACTTCCAAATCATTCTCCTGTGCTTAAGCAGTAGTGATGTCCTTCAGCAGTAATGTTGTCTTTCAAGTCTCTCAGAAGTCCTTTTAGATGTATGCGAGTACCAAATTCATGAATTTAAACCAAAATGTCAATATTGATAAAGATTAACTCTAATTATCTTTGTGCTGGCTGCAACACTGCTTTAGCCTGATCAGGCCACCAGACATCTAGTTAAACATCATCTCAAGTCTTCAGATGGTAATTCAGACCTATGCCAGCTCCCAGTTTTTGAAGCAAATAGCACTAAAATATTGTGTTGTTGATAAAAAATACAAAATGCTTTTATCGATTTAGTTCATAAGTGTCTCCAATACTAAACTTCCTGCCTCTCCTTTAAAGTAGTTGTTTGCTGTGCTGCTTGCCAAGTGGGATGTTGGGCTGTTCATCTTGCAGTGAAGGACATACTGATATCAGTAGGTGTAGCAAGTCAGGTGTGGACACCTTTACATGCAATGACAAAAGTGTTGTAGTCCATTTTAATTTATTCCCAAGCCTTGTTGTCCACAGACAAATTATTAAAATCAGAACACTATTAGTCCAGTTTTTCCAGTTGTAACACAAATTTACCTTGGAATATCTTGGTGACATAAAATTTTCCATAAACGTTGGCTGTTTTGCTTTCATTTTTTGTCCAGTTGTGTCCTCTGACCCTTCATGGGATTTCAGTCTGGAGATTCTGCTGCTTTTCCATCTGACGAGGCTGCTATTGTATTTTGGGTCATTATCTTTGCTGTAGTATGAGCACCTAACCAACCAGTTTGTCTTCCTTTTGTTACTTGTCTTTTTCTCACCATTATTAAAGCTACTTCCTGTGGTACAGCTTTATCCTTATAATCCATCAGTTTGTTGTAACGAGTTTTTAAATCCTCGACATTGGTTGGGGTACCTGCAGGAACATCTCTGTATATATGCTAAATTTATCTCAGCTGACCCACTATAGTTGGACTATAACACACACACACACACATTTCCTGTGGAAAAGACCATTACAGGTTGATGATGGCCTGGGAGAAACACGCACACATACACTCCCTTGTGTATGGGTGTAAGCCCATGTTTTGGAAACTCAAGCCTTCGGTCAAAGCCCCTTACAGCAAGCACCTGTGAAAGGGTGTATTTCACACACATGCTCATAAACACACACTCCAAAGGTACTTAGGAATGTGAATGCCTGAAGGACTCGGGTCCTCTAAAACAACTCTCTCTTAGACACTCGCCTTCTCTCACTCTCTCTCTACATATTTATGGCTCTTTTGTTGCTCCTCTTGTCAGCTTTCTCTCCATATATTAGGCTAAATCATGACTTGCCCACTCAGCATGAATTACAGAGTGATACAGGATTATGCCATAATATCCACTTTATTCCATTCTTGCCAGCAGTAAATGGATGAGGTGTGATTATAGGCTCTTGGTCTAACTCACTGAGATACACACAGACACATATGGGCTGTGATCTCACACTCCTTGGGGTGCTGCTGGATAAAGGGGCTGGCGTAATCCGTTTGGCTGCTGCAGTCTCTCCCACTCTGGGTAGATGGAGAAGGTTTCAGAGGAGGAGAACAGTGAAGCCAAGACAAGAAGAGAGTCAAGAAAGTGAAGCAGACAGACCTTATTGACTAATGAGTGTACACCAAACAAGCTTTTTAGTGCATGTGTTCAGCAAATAAGGGAACATGAGATACACATTCATGGCTGGAATATTTCTTTTTAACTGGCATTCTGTAAAATATGATCTTGTACAACGATCTGCAGGTGAGATAAGCAAGATGAGATTTTGTCTCTTATCATCCTGTTGCTTTCCCATTATTGACCAGTGGCAAAGTGCTGATTGGATTTATATAATCTGATATCAACTGTATTTCTGAGAAAAGGGGGCTTTTCTTTTGTCGAGATGATGCTGAAATAATATCCTTCAGCCAGCCCCCTCACTCAGGGCTTGATTGACCAGCTACGGGGATATCATGGTAGATATAGGCAGTGGTCCACTGACAGGCACAATTGCTCTTAGTTCTGTATTTGAAAATATACACCATTTATGAAAAATACATGACATTTATTCAAGACTATAGTTTTCCTTTCCTATATTATTCCTGCTACCATGACTGGAATAATGGGTGGTAATAGTGTTGCCTTTAAGTTGGTAAATTATGCAACAGCTACAATTTGGAGTTACAGTTTGGTAGGATATCATTATGTATCTTTTTAAAATTATTTAGGGATATGTGAAGCTATATTTTAATTAGTGTATATTTCTGCATTGAAATTATGGAGCTCTGGTGCACCTAGATCCTGGGACAGTCATCAATCCAGCCTTGCCCTCATTAACTGTTCATGACAATGACCTACTTTTTCTGCCATAGTATTGGCCATACTGATTTTTAGCAGTAGGAGAAAAATGTTCTAATGATAGACTTAACAATCTATTTATTCGTTGTTAACTATGGCATGAAGCAGACAGTGTATTATTATGAAGCATGGTAAAATGCGAGTTCCAGTTCAGGGCCAATCAAACAATTTAAGGTTTATCAACCTATTGCACCACTTGTGGCTTGAATCTCTCCTGTGGTGCTCTGCTGTGGAAAATTAGGATGTGGGGGAGATATGGCCCCTGTCATCACTTAAGAGAACAAGTTTGAGAGGAGAAATTCTTCCCATCAGCACACCAAGGATACAAGATGATCATTAACACGCACTAAGTACGTACACAAGCTCACTTGCACAGCAGTTCCTCTGTGGGAGAAAGTTGCAACAGAAGAGCTGGGAGGAGCAGCAACGGCTGTTATGACAGAGAATTTTAATGTGATGTTAAGCCTGCAGAGGACAACATTAAGATGTGTGTGTGAGTTTGAAACACAATCCTTCTCTCTTCTCATGCAATAAAACATATCATGCAAGACTGGTATTGAATGGAAGGCTCCTCAATGAATCTTAAGTGTTTACATTAAGATGTCATTGCTAATGAGCCAAAATAGGTAGAAGGTGAAAGGAGGAATAATACTCCTATTGCAGAGAAACTGATATTTTTACATGAACAAACAAAAAAACATACAATCAGTGGGTACATGAAAAGCAGTTATGAAGGTTTTGTACAAAATGTCTACTCTGTCTATATGTGTTTCTAGAGGAAATATCTCAAATTTGTGGCCTAAGGAAAGATCCCCAATTGAAAAGTTAGGCTGCCACAATACTTTCATGATCAAAGCAGAAAGCAATACACATGCACACACACACTTACTATCCCTTGGGCCTTTGGGAGTAAAGCTTTGGCAGGGTCTGATGAACTGCAGCATTGTTACGTATGATTGCCCTCCACCCCAAATCCTCCCCCAAGTCTCAAATGTTGTGACAAAGTCTTCTAAAAGCTAAGCGAGGTCATAAAATCTTCTTAGGAACACTTTAGTAAGAGGCAATTTAAGACAACGCAAAAAGAAATAGCCACAGTTCAGACACTGCCTGAGACCAAAACTGAAGTTGTCTGTCAGTGCCGTGGCCAAGATTCCTTTGTGTGTGTGTGTGTGTGTGTGTGTGTGTATTGAAGCGACACAGGTGCAGTCAGGGACGTGGAGGAACAAACAGGCCTCCTGCCCTTTGAACTTGATCTTGAAAAGAAAGCCGTCTTCCCCTCCTGTCAAATAAGCTTAACTGCTGTGCCTCGGAGCTGTAGTCAGCACAAACTGGTCTGGCAAAAACTATGAGCCCTTCATTTATTCACCAAAAGCATTCATATGTTACCAGTTCAAAACCTTTCATCACACACTTGTCTGAAATAACTTCATTGACAGATGCTGACAGCAGCGACTTATACTGGAGCCATTTTTTTTTCATGCATGTCGATACTTTCATTTCATTTCTGTTCTGCACAGTTCTCATGTCAGTCCAGTTGAATACTATGTATTTGTCCTCAACACATCCAAAAAAATTTGCTTCTTTGGCAGCCAGTCCAGGGAGGATGAGTCCAATTTATATTGTATCCATCAGAGTGTACCAGGTGGATCTGAAAGAAATAAATCTCTGGTTCAAGGTTAGGACTTTTTTTTTTTTTTTTTTGAGTCTCCGTCCTAATCCTGTAGCTCTATGAATATTTTTACTGTTTAATTAATGATATGGTTATTTTAGGCATAACATGCCTAAAATAAAAAAAAGGTTGCACAAAGAGTGTATAATGTAGATGAGACAGATGTGTGAGAGAAAACAGGACAGCCCAAGCAGGGATGAATTTAAACTGTAAGTTGAAGGCTAAAAGTGCAGCTTTAATTGGAGTTGTGACAATAACTAAGAGATGACACCTGGCCTCAGTGGTTCCCACATCAGTGATGTGCGTCTCAGGATGAATAGGAGGAGGGAAGTTTGAGAGGCCGTAAGTGGGGCCTGAGTAGTTCCTTTATCAGCTCTGTGATAGGAGAATGCTCAATGCTCTCCTTGTCTCTGCTTATCACTGCTAATTAAAACATTTGGATTCCTCCGGCTGGCTCTGGAGGAGTGTGTGTCTGTCTTAGCATGTGTGTGGGAGATATGAGTGGAAAGGAGTCAGAGGAAGGAAATGTAGCTGCTTGGAAGACTTCCTGTCCATCTATGGACAGAGGAACCCAGAGTACACACTCCCATTGACGAGCAGACAAGCTGTTTCTACAGTTGCATACATCAACCTGCTGTGGCTCCACTTTTATTTCACATAATTCTGATACATTCAACTTACTATTCATTGTTATTGGAATAGTTTTCCAGTAACAACAAATGCCAAAGTATTGAAAATCCTTGTGAGCTTTACCCTTTTTTCACTTGGTGTTCAGACACAGTTAATCTCTTAGCCCTGAACACTGTGTATTTGCTCCTAATGGACACAGAAACACACACACACACACACACACACACACACTATGTGTGCTAGACCTGTGCTTCTTGCTTTAAAAACGAGCCTGTCCTTTCTAAATCCTGGGTGGGCTCATCTTTCTATCCTTTCTAATCCTCGTCTCGACCCCTGCCCCTGCTCCTGACAAACACAGAACTGGCATCACTGCATTTTATGCACAATAATATGACCACTAGGCCATTACACTACTGGGTCCTTCTTACTCTGCTCAGCTTAAAAAACAAAAAAACAAAAAAGGCCTTTGGTAGAAAAACATTTTTATGAAATCAACTGCAGCATGAGCACAAGAGAGACAGAAAAATGTGAGTTGATTCGACTGAACAGTTCAAATTGTGCGCAAAGGTGTGATGTCTAATTCAGTTTGAAACTGGGGGGCTTGTGAGAGCTGATGCTGTTGCCATGTGATGGATGTCTCCCCCAGGGGGAGTTGATGTCTTATAGCTTTACTGTAAATGTTTACATTCCTACATGCACTGATGCTATCTGCTAATAGTTTCTGGAACAAGCCTGAAGAGTCCTCTGGGTGGGATTATTGACTTTGTGTATGTGTGTGTGTGTGTGTGTGTGTGTGTGTGAGTGTGAGTGTGAGTGAGTGAGAGAGAGAAAGACTGGGTCAAAAGGAGCAAATCTGTCTTTAAACAGAGTTATATTAGCCATGACCTCTCTCCTTCCTGA
This sequence comes from Remorina albescens, assembly GCA_034769265.1. Taxonomy (NCBI): domain Eukaryota; kingdom Metazoa; phylum Chordata; class Actinopteri; order Carangiformes; family Echeneidae; genus Remorina; species Remorina albescens. The sequence goes on along the minus strand of CM068491.1, from coordinate 8,882,216 downwards.
TTCCTGCATTATGTCTGCGAAGGGCCAACACATTAAGGGCAACAAAAAACACAGCACTTTTCTCCCTGAAGCAGACGTTCATCTGTTTTAGTTATCTCTGATAGAACAACCAACAATTGGCAGGATCTGCATAATTTTCACAGAGGGAGGCCTCTCCCAGTTTAAGATTTGTGTGTGCTTGAAATCTGTTCATATTACATTCAGATGCTGTTGCCAGCAGTTGATACGTAAAAAATTATACTGTTTAAATAAACAAGGCCCTTGAGAAATGTATTCCTGTTACAATAGATGCATCGGAAATGCATGTGTAATTGCAGTTCAGAGCCCTGTGAGAACTGTCTGTCAATGGATCTGTATCTGAAAAGTGCAGCCAAACACGGATTAGGTGAGGACTGCCATTCCCATGTTGCTCACCGTAGCTCAGCCCCACCCTCAGTGCATTCCTCCCAGCTGAGAAATCGGCAGCAACATAAAATACAAAAGGAAATGACCTGTTAGCACTGGTTGTAATGACTCCCATTTACATTTGCCATTTAATGCTTTAAGTCGTGGAAGCTGCTGCTGATGATTGTTCAGAGAGGCAGACAAACATATTCTTCTGTCTGGCCCCTTTCATTCTGTCTGCTTTATGAGCTCATTCATAGGGAAAGACATCAGTAAAGCACAGCTCAAAATGTTTACATACTTGAGCATTACAAATTTACACATACAGTAACGCTTGACGGCTCAGTGGCCAACTGGCCGGAGTACATTCCCTCCCAGAAAGGCAGCTAAAGGACTGTCATGAGTGTGACATTACTGAGTGATACATTGATAAAGTCTCAGACATGAGACGTTGTTGTGTTACATCTCTGATGTAACTTTGTTATGATTTGGTGTTATATAAATACATCTGATTTGATGAATCTCTGCAATGTGTGCTTTAGTGTTAAGATTGTGTTATGGATAAATGGAGCAAGGCAACCAATCAAGTACTACAGTTAGTGATGAACAAGAGCGTTTTAAATTACGCCCACTCAACACTTTTTAACGGCCACTTGATAATTGAAATAGAAAGTGCAGTTTGGACACAAAGAGTTTAAAGCTGAAAGTCATGGTGGTAGTCCTCGACTCTCATATGTGAACATTACCGTAGTAAAATTTGATTCTTTATAGACTTTTATTTTCAGGTTTTTTAGTCCTTAATCCTCTCTGTAATAATAAAACTGTACTCCCGGTTGCTGAGATGACAAGTTGAGACCTACTAGTCAAAAAATCAGGTGTCTGAACTTGATTTCTGAAATATGATTTGAATATAAAGCTGCATTAAAATGTCATAGTATATTTTACAAATATCTATTTTTGTGAGTGGACATATATTGTATTGATATTTGTTTGTGGATGTTTGGCTGGATGTGTTGAGCCTTTTGACACATTAATTAAGTCATTACACAAATGAGCTGCAGAGTATATGTTGGTCATCTGTCATAGAATATTTTTGTTTTCAGTTTTATATGAATGTGATTGTGTTACTGCTTGTGTGTCTTGCCCAGTGCTGGAGTTTCCCTACACTTTATATACTGATCATTTTACTATATGAAAACAGAGCTAAAGAATGATGCCAACAACACCAGCACCAACAAAACAACAACAACAATAATAATAGTAATTAGCCATAGTTCTAATTTTAGTTATCTAATGTAAACTAATGCTCAACAATTGACTTTGTAGATTTGGCCATCAGTCACCTTGCTTTTTTTGAAAGCAGTTGAAACCATAATTGTAGGAGAAATTGGAACTGAGGAGGAGTGCTGGGTCGATGTAATGTACCCTGTGCTTTATCCTGATTGTCAGGCAGGTTGCAGTGTGTGCTACAGCCAGTCTTTTTCTCTACATGTAACCATTAAAAAAAATTAACATCATGTTGACTGAAGAAGATCAGAAACAAGTTTGAAACCATAAGCTCTTTAGGGTAATATTTGGTGATGCAATAACTCAGGTGACAAGAGGGGCCATTTTCCTATTGACTTCAACTGGACTTCTTTTTGCAACCAGGGGTCTAAATTCAACTCTTTCTAGTTGTGCTGCTCTCAGCTTTTCTTGTCTTTGTCTGTCTTTCTTCTCTATAGTTTCACATCAGTGTGACATCAGATTGGATGTTGGAAAAGAAAAAGGCTTATCTAGTCACGGTAGACAGGAATGACAAGAGCAGCAGTACTGCAGCACAATGTGAATAATGAGAGCTCATAGAAAGTGAAATACTTTGGACCTTCAATGCAATGGCCTTTTATGTCATGGTCTTAGTCATCAATGTTTTGAATAGCAAATATAACCTGAGCCAATACAAAATAATTACTTAATTGTATCCTGCTAACTTGGATTCAAGAGGTGATGTGTTATTTCTTCCGCCCAGAAACTTTTTGTGCACAATGCCAACCACTTAGGACAACTTGAAGTGTTGTTTTGATGTTAAGAGATAAATGAGGTTTTGGTTGGTGCCAGTATGTGGCAGACATACTGATCTTGTCGACCAAAGTAGCTTGTTGTGGGAACTGGGAAGTTGAAGTACTTATTTTAGATCACATTTCTTTGATGTCACAGCCTATTTAATATTGTAATATTGTAATGATAATATGTCCTAAGTTTATACAGCCATATTTTACTTATTGTTGATGCACACTGGCACACATTTAGTACATGATAACATTTTTGTATCAAAGTGATGTCACAGAACATGCTGGACAAGTACAGTATTTGTATTTTTTAAGATTCCTAAACATATGCAAAACATGTTTTATCTCTAGTGCATCAGTCGGGGCGAAGTATTTTCTGCAGGCTCCATTTCTGCCACACAATCCTGGCAGTTCATGCCAACTGGCTGGTGAGTGCAATCAGTTAAGAGCAGTCACCTCGTTGAAAAGTTATGCTTTTATTTTCCTATCAAGTGTGGCTATTGTGTTTTTTACTTTGGGATGAGGGCATAGTCTTTTCAGTGAGGTATGATTAATGTGTGCTGTCCTGTGCAGGCCAGCTGGATGGTGCAACATCTCCACAGTCTACTGGCGCTCTATGACTCATGCAGCACACAGTAGAGGGTATAGGCAGATGCAGCAGGACATGCTACACACAATAAAAGAATTCATCTTAGAAAAAAAAGGAAGCAGTAAATATTCACCTTCTATATTAGTCAGTAAAATGTTTGAGTAGGTATTATTTTCTTTGCTTGATTAATATCACATCTCTTTCTGCACACACACACAATTTTTAAAGAATATATTGTAAATTATGTGGTGACTTCTTAATCTGTCAGTTTGCTGTTGTGTACACACAGACGGGTCTGTGAAGTCTGAGTAAAGCTCCAGAAACCTCATGTAAAGACTGTATTCTTTGAGGAGTACTGTTAAGCTTCATGATCAATAAAGATGTCCCATAAATGAAATGCATACCCACTAAAAATGTCATACTTCTTGTACATTGAGAAAAGTAACTTGATGGGTTTATATAAATGTAGGATTCCTCTCAGCTCTGCCTGGTTGTTACACTGTATTCACATACACTGTATAAAATTAACAATTTAATTCAATTTACCTAATTATCAGAGCGCACAGTTGCATTCATTACATTTAGCGGTAGGATGGTTTTTTTTTTTCATTTTCATCATTGTGATATTTAAGGACTGTACAAAATTCTGTGTGGGGGAATACATCTTAAATCTTTAAAACTGAAAAAGGTTTCCTAGAAAAGAATGCTAAAATATAAATCTTAGCTGATACAGTAGAAATACAACATAATGAAAGTTAAAGTGTAATTGATTATGAGAATATGACCCAAAAGACCAGAGTTTTAACTTTTTAAATGATTCTGTGGTTGTAGTAAAACATTACAAAATAATGTCCGCATTCAAAACTTGGCATTATATGTTAGAGATTTCCTCACACACAAATAATTAATTCATCTGACCCAAAAGAGCTTCCCAAAGTGCCTATGTTAGGAGATATAATATATGAACGCCTTTTTTTAATAGTTTTACTGGTTATAATAATTATCAAAGATTAAATTTAACTATCAGATGATGAGAAATTCTTGTATTTTATGAACCATGAAAAGTTCTGATATTGTTTTACTTCAAAAAGGAATAAAAACACCAAACAGACAAACTATGTGTTGTCAACCAATCAGAAAGCGAAGGTGACAGAAATGTGCCAAGAAAGATTCGTCCTACCAAAACGTCCCTTGTGGCGCAGGGCTAGTGCCTGAATAGAGAGCAGTTCAAACATTCAGACAGTATCTGGAGTGTGTTTGACCTCAGAGCAGCCCTCCACAGGGAATGCTGTTGATGCTGCAGGGCTGGCAGTAGTAGTACAGGTGGGGGTGGTGGTACTGGTAGGCCTGGTACAGCGGCACAGTCACCGGGATGTGCAGCCCGTTCTCCGGACATTGGTACTGCGTTTTGCTGTCCCTCACCAGCACTTTAACTGCCACGTTCTCCGGTGAGCTGCACGCTGCCATCTGCCGCCGTTTAGTCTTATATCTCCGGTTCTGGAACCAGATCTTGACCTGGGTCTCTGTCAGTTTCAGGGTTCCGGCAAGGTCGGCCCTCTCGGGGCCTGACAGGTACCGCTGTGCGTTGAAGCGGCGCTCCAGCTCGTGGACCTGCGCGTGAGAGAAGGCCGCTCTGGAGCGCTTCTTGGTGCCGGGCCTGGACTGCTGCTCATCGGATGAACAGCTGACCATCTCCCCGCTGTCAGGACATCCATCTTCAATCTCCTCTTCCTCCACCTTCTGTGTCTTATCCTGCTCCACACACCGTGAATGCTGCTCCGCGGCGTCTATAGGAAAGATAATAATAATGTCTGACGTCAATAAGTGTTTTTTGTGCGCCAGGTTCAGAGAGGCGACTACAACATGGCGCTGATGTTGAGCAATTTCTCTTCTATCACCATCACAAAGTTAGAGGATATTCTGAAACGAACAAAAAGACACTGGCAACCTTTTTCAAAACTACAAAACTAAATCTGACGCAGCATGTGCACAAATGCATAAAATAAAAATACCCTAAAAATAATTTTTTTTCCAAAACTACATTTTAAATAGTTTCAAGACAGCCCTCCTAGATTGTTATTTCAGGATATTACTGTGTGCAAATATACTCTAAATTTAGAAAAGTATCGTCCTGCTGTCACATGAAGCTGCAGACTCTTTACCATCCCGGATAACCATCACCTTTTCCAGGCTCAGTTTCCTCTGTGGCCTTCTCGCTGCAGGTATCAGACCGGAGCATTCCAACAGACAGATCTGGATCAAGTCTTTGCGGCTGGAGGCGGTTCTCCTCCACATGGAGAGACATTACAGGAACTCTGGTGCAATCTTGGGTGGTGCAGGTGTTTCGCTTCGGTGCGCAGACCGTCTCCGGACGACTGCCATCACGTCCGGTGAGGATGTTTTTGATGGAGAAGGACGAAAAAGTTAATGTCATGATTGAAGTAAATGTACACAAACTCCGTCAAGCTCTTATTAGGGGGCATCAAGAGTCAAGAAACCTCCCTGCAGATTCGATCTTTCCACCGCTCTCTTTAATTGTTTCATTTAATTGTGGTGAACAAACCTCGGTCTCCTAATGAACAGCCTGTAGCAGGTCCTGTCAAGTGTATTACAGCAGCAGCAGCCCCAGTTAATTTGTGATAGGCTGTTTTCTCTGCCCGGTCCCTCCCATGCACCGCCCAGTTTCATCCTGGAGTCTGCTCCAACTCTACTCAGGACGGACAGCTGTGATTTGGAAGAAGAGCTATTTCACTTTGGAAATGTGATTTTTTTTCTTTTTTACTACTTCACGTCACTAATACATAGAGAAACTTAAATAGGCTGATCGCTCCTTATAGCTACACTTTTTTTTTATTCTTTGCAGTATGTGGAGAGAAGTTGTGAGCAAACATCATGAATATTACCATGCACATTAGACATTAAACAGTCAAACCAGATGCTCAGTGTGAAGTATTCTTACAAAACGGAGTTGATCTGCCTCAGTGTGTTTTTTCGGATATATATCATATGTAAATTGTGCTAAGGAAAGAAGATGCGTGAAGTTCCTAAAGCGTGCGTAAAACGCAACGTTGTGAGAACGTTGTTTTAAATCCCTCCACTATAATGTGCCAATCAGCTTTACATTTGTTATACAGGCCCAACTATCGTTATTTAGCTTTGATTTCAGCCTCCACTTAATTCTGCAGCACTTTAAATATGACTGTATCAACCTAATCTAAAATTTGCTTTCCAGTTCTTCAGATTCACTGTGATTTTCTTTTTTTAAGGCTAAAGCCAAAACCCATTAAAAAAATTTGAATGAATGACTAAGAGTCACTATAGGTGGTGGACTTTATTGTGAAAAGGGACTTATAGCCCTGTTGCTCACACAGGGGGGTAGCGCCACCATGTGGTGACCAGGCATAATTTCTAAAGTAAGATAAGGACAAAAGATGACAACTATGATCTTCTCTCGTCCACTCCTCTTTCTCTCTCTCTCTCCCCCCCCCCCCTCAATCGGCTCTTACACAACAGCAGGCCTATCCCTCGGTGAGAAGACGTGATGACAGATGCGGTGATCTTCCTCCTCCGTGTTGTTTTGTTTGCTTTCTCTGACTAAACACGGGAATCTCTGTGTTGGCCACAGAGCGCTGCACGCCTCCAGGGTGTCACAACATAGCTGGGTGGAAGAATGGAAGTTAACACAGTTGGTATGATAAACTATATTACAGTTTATTTCTGAATGGAGCAGACTATCCTTCACCTGTGATCACTCACAGTTATTAATGTCTGATTTATAATCTGAGGCCAAACACGTGAATATTTCACACTCCAGTCTTTTGTCCGCTAAATGGTTTCCTCCCACTCGTGGCCTCTGAACCAATCACTAAAACTATCGAGTCTCTACAGATCACAGATCAGTGAAAATGTGTTAAACTGCGAGGATGAAGAAATAAAATAGCTATAATATTACACACAGAAGACAAACCCATGTTTAAATCTTGCTTCCACTCTCAAGTCAAATCTTTTATTTTTGAAAATCCTTACAGAATTTTTTTACAGCCTGAAAAAATTTCTATCCTTAAACTTCTCCAAATCCAGTTTTAACAGAAATACAAATAAACTCGTTGTGTCTAAATGTAACGAATTGAATTATGAATTTGTAATTTTGACTGTCAGATATGCACTAAATTAGCTGAAGTATTGAAAATCTGAGCCCTGCTGGCGGCTGGGTGGTTCCTTGGAGGCCCGCCTAATGGAAGAACCTTAACTCCAACTTATCCACTTCTTCTTCTCTATATTTGGGCCCTGGCTCTTTTGTGAGCTCATTGAGTGGTTGCCGTTGGCGACCTTGTTTTGGGAAACTCCAGCGATGAGCCCAGCTGCTATCTTTGGAAGCAGCAGATAGCGATCGCAGCGCCTGTCAGAGCAGCAGTGGCCGGGCCGCGTCCTCAGGCATCGCCGCCGTGTCGCCAGCTCTATTTACACTTGTGACTGTGCAGCACTTAGAGCTGACACCAGGTATGTCCTACCGGCAGTGCGGTAGCCAGGGGAAGTGGCCAGTGAGGCTATCAGAGGAGACAAACACTGGCTTTATGCTGCCATTCATCTCCATTAATAGTGTCTGCGCACTCGACCATGTCTGGGAGGTGAAGGTGTTTGTATAATCTCCAGTGTGTGTGTGTATGTGCGCGCATATGCAAACCTGAGTTTCTGAGATGTGGATAATTATGATATAATTGTTATACAAAGTTACCTAGGCGCAATAATAATTCAGGTTCATTATAATATATCATTATAAATTGGGATATTTTCGGTGTAGTTAGAATATGCTCATATTTTATTAAAAATATGAAGGCTGTATTTTAGGCTAATGCATCAACCAAGAGAAGATTTTTTCCTTGGGTATTTATCATCCGCAGCTCTGTGGGTCCCGGGATGTTGGCTGTCTGGTTAATGTCCATTTGTGAATACTGACCGGACATTAACTCGCCTCTAAATTCTCTCTGTTTCTGGTTCTTGTCTTGTCAGACTTAGGTCTCCTACAAGCTTTTTCTCAAGAAAAAACTAAACTAAACTAAAAAACCAAAAACTTTTAGGCATGAGAAACGCTTTGAGATGATGGCAAACCATACGTTTTATAAATAAACACAACTCAACATAAATTCATTTTCCACATTCATATGAATGTTGTAATTTAATGGGCACAACTGTCACACCACATTGAAAAGATCAGAAACGTAATTTTTAATTTTTATATTTACCTGAAGTGTATTTGCTGAGGTGCCGCGTTTTTCTGTATGTTCATAAACTAACAAAGAAACACACCTAAAACACATCACAGTAAAGTCACTTTTATCATTTGATTACATCAATATTGATACGTTTATAAAAAATCTTTTTAAGTAAAAACAATAGCTACTGGTCAAACACAAAAATATTAACACTGTGAGGTTGCATTATCTGGTAATTGCGGTCTATTTTTTAGTATTTGCAATTTATTTTGAGATCTAACTGGAATAGGCCAATAATATGTTGTGGACTGAGTGTGTGTGTGTGTGTGAGTGTGTGAGAGAGAGAGAAAATATCCATACTATTTCCCTTTTCTCTATTTCTGAACCACAACAGGCCACATTATACACAGTCAGCGGGTTGGAGTGTCCTTACAGTCGAGCCTTGAGTTACAGCCACCTGGCCTATACTCTGGTCTCTTACTGTTATAAATTGTGCTCCTTTTGCACAGTTTTGATCGGATTTGCATGTTTCAGTCAATTCCGCCATCCAAATTAGTCCCTCTCTGATGAGATTGCGCCTGAGGACTGCGCTACCAGGCTCGGATGCCCTGCAGAGTCCCTTGGCAGGGCGTGACCACTGCTCCTTGGGGAGTCTGGCTTTGCGTCTGTGCACCAAGGTTTCCCAAATTCATGTTCATAAAAGCATTGGCGGTGTTGTTGCTGGGCGGCAGAGCAGGTAAACTGGAGTATGTACAGGAGTAGGTGTTGGTATACACCGAGCTGTTGTAGCTGTAGGCCGGATAACCGTTGTAGCTGTACGGGTTTGGAGCCGCGACCGTGTAAGACGGGTTATAGTTCTGGGATCCGGTCAGACAAGGCCTCCCGTCCCGGACCAGCACCGGCACGGCCACCCTCCTGGGAGGAGGCGGCGGTGGGTGATGGTGGTGATGATGATGATGGTGATGACCCGCCATCTCCAGGGTCTTGTCCTGCCGCTGCCTCTTACATTTGTACCTCCTGTTCTGGAACCAGATCTTGACCTGGGTGGAGGTGAGCTTCAGGGAGCTGGCCAGATGCTCTCTCTCCGGGGCTGACAGGTAACGCTGCTGCTTGAAGCGCCGCTCCAGCTCGAACACCTGAGCCTGGGAGAAGAGGACGCGGGGTTTCCTCCTGGTCCTCTGCTGCTTGGTGGCGGGTTTCTCCGGGTCTTGATCCTCACACTCGCCCTGCAGGACCCCGCAGCTGTCTGCACAGAGGAGGAAATTCTCTGTTTCTCAAAGCTCAAAAAAATACTTATCCGAAGTATTTCTCCAACGGCCTTCTAAATTCATCACTTATATCTAGATTTTTATATTTCTGAAAAACAAAGCGAAGCAAAAAAAACAAACAAAAAAAACACAGTACAATAACAAAAAAAACCCCAAACCCCACAATTTCTTTCTCTATTTCATTTAGTTTTGTTGAGGATTTTATATAGTAGGTATTCCCTACATTACACACACACACACACGTATATATGTGTGTGTATTTATTTGTGTGTGTAAAATATATACATATTTATTTATTAGGAAATAAAAGTTGGTTTCACTTAACAGTTAACTAAAATTTTTAATTTGGACAATTCATTCCGAACTTAAACCAACAATAAATTTTCACGTGTATGAAATTTAAAATTAAATAATGCTTAGATTGACGTTTTTAATTGAATACACATGAATTTAGATTTTATACACTGTTGAGCTGTAATTGGCAGTCCGCTGCTTTGTATATTTCTGCCCGAGGAGTGTTTAAGATATAAATAACAAATCCGTTTAATTGTACACATTTAAAAACGTTTGGCAAAAATCTTCTGTACAGCAATGAAATTGCAGCTGATCAACAGACCAGAACAACTTTTGAGCGTCCAGCATGTTCAAGGTGTGGTTCAGCAAGTGTTTATGTTGGAAGTTACAGAAGGAAATATGACGTAAACGCCTTTATATTTAATTTGAATGCTTTATTTTTTGTGTTATATCGTGTGATGTTTGCATTTACTTCATATTAGCCAGTTAACAAAAATTCCCCCAGAAGAGAAACGAGGACCCGTTCTTTCTTTCTTTATTTGCTTTATTCTTTACTCTACACTTATAATTGAATCAACAATTGATATCTGGTCAGTTTCTCTGTTAATATCTGTTGAAGTCTTTGGCAGAAAAAGAGCTGCCCATACAAGAAAACTGAGTTTTTAGACGCTAATTCTGCTAGTGATGCCCCCCCCCCCCTTTTGGATGGAGCCTGATTCAGCCTCAGTACTCACTGCTGTCTTGCTCCTCTTGCTCGGTATCCAGACGGAGCTCCGCCGAGTGGCTCTGCGCCGGGTTGCCGAACATCTCCACCTGCAGGCCGGAACCCGCCAGCCGGTCCGTCATCGTGTTGAGATAAGACATCCTCTCCTCGCTCTCCGAGAGGCCGGAGCTGATGGGGCTCGGACTGTCCCTATCGGCCAGCATGCAGGAGGGGGGTGAACGGGAGCGCAGGGGTTTGTTGGGGAAAGCTCCACCGGAGAGACCAAAGCAGGAGATGAACTGGAACTGGTGCTGCTGAGACTGTTGCTGCAACTCTAACTTCAATATGTCCTTCACAGAAAAAGGCGTGGTGGAAGAAGTTATGACTGGACTCGGAAGCATTATTACCACCGACGGAGGGGTAACGGATTAATAGATCCAAAAGTGGACCAGTTTCTCTCCGAATGGTGCGTAAAAGATGGAAATAGCCTGCGTGTCAGGAGCGTTGTCGTGCAGCTTGTTTTCCGAGCACATGGAGGAGGAGGACTGTCCTTCCCTCAGCTGGGACATCCCTTTCTTCTGGCTCTGAGACTTTGGCTGGAGGCTCGGAGACAGAGAGTGGTCGCTTCTGTAGGAAAGCTAAGATGCTGTCCTCTCTCTTTCAGTGACGTCCTGAGCCCGAGAGGGAGTCTCGCTCTCTTTCTCTCTCTCTCTCTCTGTCTGTCTGTCTGTCTCTCTCTCTCTCTCTCTCTCTCGGCGGGTGTGTGTGTGTTTGTCAGGAAGACATATGGGATGGGCCCAATTTATGGGATAATATTGGTACCATCGACTCCCCTCAGACTGTTAAAGGTGTCACAGGTAAGGAGGTTTTTATTGTATGTAAAAAAAAAAAAAGAAGAAGAAATAATCGGCCCAAATTGCCTTTAAAATTTTTATTACAAAAAATGTTGACAATGCAAACTCCTTCAGTTGGTCCAGCACCTGAAGGTAGACTGATAGCTTTTTAATGCCGGGTGACTCCAATAGTATTATATTTCCTCTTGTCTCTGCTAAAAACTCCCAGGAAATCACAACTCTTTAAATCATTACTAAGGTGGTTTTAAAACTACTCATATCTTCGTTTCCTGTCTCGGGAATCCACGGATAAGATAATATGCAGCGACTGTGGGAAATGAGATAAAGTTGGCAGCCCAAGAAGACACGAGGAATATAAATTTAGCGCTATGTCGTTTATTTATAATCCCCTAATTTGAGAAAGTTTTCGGTTTTATTTTTCTCCCAACGAAATTCCGCTTTCCCTTGACATTAGATCACTATTTCCTGAATTAGACATGGATGGCCTATAACGTTGAAAGAAGAAGCTTAATTGAAATGATCTTTTCCAAAATAGATCAAATTCAAATTAATTACCACCACTACTAGGCCTGCTAGTAATAATGGTTATATGTATAAACACACACACACTAAATTAACGAAAATAGGTTTGCCCTGCTGTTTTAATGGATTTACCTCGTTATTTTAGTTGATCAGGAAATGCTCTTTGGCGTAAAACTCCAACAGAGGAAGTCACAGCTTCATCTCTGCAGGTTCAATCTCCCCAGCATTATGTCTTGTTGTAAAATGTGTTTATTTTTCATTAGATATTTGAAATTTGTCTAGTTTCAATTTATTTCTTTGTAGCCTTGCTTGCTGAAACGGGACACCTTTCTCCTATCTGTGTCCAAGTGCAGGCGCCAGAGTTTGAAGGCCCGTGGCTCCTAAAACCGCGTGGAGAGAAAAGGAGGGCATGCAGACATAATCTCATCCGCTCGCCATCAACAAGAGGCTGTTTAGATTACTCTCCCCCCCGTCTTCTCCTGATCTCTGTCTTTGAAATGGTCCATTTAGGTGAGGCGGGAAACCATGGAAAGGAATTAAGTCTGCGGAGTGAATGAAAGTTTATCAGTTCGAAATGTGCTAAGAAAATGGACATGGCCTGAAACGCACATTCATAGTCAGATTTACTTATAAGGACAAGTGCCGGCGGTTGTGCGGGAATTAGGTGGAATTTATTCGGACTTCGGTGGAATATATCGGTTTGTAAAAAACTGTCTTCAAAATATTTACCCAGCTATGGTTATTGTGCAGTGATTCAACAGGACAACAGACCAAACACAGTGATCAATGCACGAATCGCAACGACTTGTTTGAGATGTTAAGTGTTTACATGTGAAGAAGACCGCGGTGGAGAATCAGAAGCCAGCAGTCTCCCACTCGTCTTGTTTTTGTTCCCTCCGTGTCAGTTTAAAGCGTCAGCGGGTCAGAGCTGCAGGTTTCACTTCATTCAGCTTCTTCACACAGAGCACGCACCCGCGAACGCGCGCGCGTCGCAGCCTCGCGAGCCCCCAGCTGACCATCAGCCGCAGCCTTCGCGTGCTACAGGCAGCGCTGAGAGTGGCCAAGCCGAGGAGCGTGTTTACTGAGCGGAAGAGTGTGTTTCCTGCCTGTAACAAAACCCAGACTCCCAGTTAGTGTCAGTGCTGAGTGCGACTCTGCAATTCATCACCTTCATCTCTGAGAATTATCGCGATAAGTCGGCTGAGGTCAGGCCCTCCGCACAGACAGGCTGCACACCTCTGGGCACAAGACAAAGACACTTAGAAAATGTTTCACAAAAAATAAAAATAAATAATAATATTAATAATAATAAAAATAGATGGGTAACCAAGAAATATTACTATCAGGGCAGCAGTCACATTTCAATCATTCCTCGCAGTTGACTTTCTATAAAGTTGGTGTGTTGCCATGCAGTTCTGAACATGTTTCTTCTTGTTCCTCTTCTCTCCACATCTCGGCCTGGCTAACCTGTTGAAGCAGTGTTCCCTGCAGAGTGGCAGGTGTACAGTCATATCAGAGTTTGCACGCCCATGAAAACCAGCCCTCCTGGGAAATGTAGCTCCTAGACAGCAGAACCCTGAACACAGGGTGGAAGTTTGATGGCTTGGTAATGATTGCAATTATCTTTGCCCCGTGGTCTTTGCTCCTTTAAAGCCAATGGGGTGGTTGGTACCGTGCAAGTAAACTCTGAGTAAAGGAAGCGTCGACACCTTGTCTGTCTATGGGCGCACTGGCCGAGTGCATGTGTGTCTGTGTGTGTGTGTGTGTGTGTGTGTGTTATTATGACATGACAGAGCTTCGTAAAGTAGCACTTAACATCTTTCTACAAAAGAAATGGTTTTTTACAGGTGTTACCATAACAGCCTGAATGTGTGATGAGGAACTGAAGTGTGATTACCCAATTGTCTTACAGTGCTCAAGATAAGCTAATAACAATAGATTGTTACTTTAGGAAACTAGATTACCTCAAGTGTGTCTGCACGATCTGTTTTACTTCGTAGCTGAATCCAAGAGAAGGTCATTTAATGGGGTGTGATCGCTTTCCCCCTGCATCTTAATTTGGCGAGCATGTTGCAATATTGAAGTGATGAGGCCATAAAGGTTAGAGGGCTTATAAAATATAGAAGAAAGCACAATGACATGCAGAGTGTGGTTGCCTCACGTAGCTCATAGTGTGCTTTCCTTTTTCCTTTTAATTCATGGTCATTAGTAAGAATGGCAAAGGACCAAACTGTTGTGTCTCAGTAATGGCTCAGTTCTTCTAGGTCCCGGAAGGTGAGTCTTATCAGCAGCCCATGTGATGGTGTCAGTAGCCAGGACCTAGACTGTGCTATTGTGCCCCTGCCTGGGTCCAAGTGACGGATGACAGCGCCTTCTCACTGGAGGAAATGAAGAGGCCAGAGTCAAGCCCGGGGCCAGATCTTTTACCAAAACCCTGTTCTCACCCACTTACATTCGGCTCCGTAAGTGCCAAATATTCTACAATAGCAGGCCGAAGGTGATAGCTAACTTGCATGTTGCAACAGTCCCTCACAAGCTCATTGTGTTAACTAGGTCAGAAAGATTGTGAGAGGGTGATGTGTTTGAAGACCAAAGCCTCGTTTAGTGTATCAAGGGTCTGACTTGGAGACCATGAGAGGAGGAAGTGAGGTTGGGCCAGTCTGGGTTCCCTGCCCTTTGGCCTCCCCTGGGTCTCATAAATTAGCCTGCTGTAATTCTCTCCCAGACGGCCTTGCTTCAGCAGGTGTGTGTTTGTATATATCGGCGCTAACAGGGGGATGTAAGGGCTGTAATGTCCATGATCTACGGTGTTGGGAATGTGGCTTGAAAGGAAACATGCAATCTAAATATGCTTATCCTTTCTGCTGCAAAGCAGCATATGTAGATAAAGACGCTGCAGAGGCGGGCTTTTGCTGAGTAGGATGCGTGGGCCTTGAATGTTCCCTCTTGCAGCTTGTATGTTCTGTCCCACTTGGCCAGAGTGAGTGAAAAAATCTTAAAAATATCAAAAGGTTGAATGAAGTTCAGCTTGCTACTGCAGGGACTTTCTCTAAATTGCTAAGGCAGTAATGGCTCTCTTGGGATAGACAATGTTGCTGTAAAATAGAAGTATGCATGCATCCTGGCCTCAAGAGGTAAACATCCTTGAGGGAAAATGCTACTGTCTTTCCAGCAACCACAGTGGAATCTTTATCAATGTGACAGCTTATTTTGGCAAAACTGCCTCTTTATGAATTACATTTTTATTTTTTTGTAAACAGTTACTGTATAAAATACGAAACAATCCATTTTCAGTGTCCAGTAATGCTGCTAGAGTCATAACAGTGGCAATTGATATTGCTGTATTGGCATTCATTGTCAGCGTAAACAGGGAGACTGTCCTTCAACTGGACAACAAAGGTCATAGCCACAGCACTGGCAGGAATCCACTTTAAAAAGATATTGAGTGCTGGTTCTGTAGCTGAACCTGGACCCTGACCTCTCTGTAAATGGGAAAATGAAATCAGATAATTTCCTCTGTGAAATAATAAAATGTCACATTGTTAGAAATCATGAGAGACACATTGGTGTTTCTTGTCACCAACCATTTTTGTGTCAGTTTTCTTTATACAAACAAACAAAAAAAAAAATAGTCAGGGTAAAAATTCTGACATGAGTCTTCCACTTCCTGGCTTTGTTTCTTAACATGCATATTTGTATAAAGCTGAGGTCTGGAGAGCCTGAGCTGGCCAAAAGACAACATCAATCAAATGGAATAGCACGGTCTAGAATAGTAGACCTTGTATTTGAGGTTCCACCCAGCCTTATGGGCTAAAGGCCAGAACTGTAAAAGGCTGTGAGTGACAAACAGACATTTACAGATTTTGTCATCCTGTCAAAAAGGATGATAAAATTAAATCTTGGATAATATATATGAACAGTATCCATTTATAATTATACATGATACAGTTTCTAGGTTGGTAACGAAAAGCAGAAATTTTAACTTCTGTTTTACTCCTGTGTTTACTTTAAATACATTTTGTACCTTTAATAAAAGAAATATTGTGTTTAATCAGTTTATTATTAGAATTAATTTATTGATTGTTGCTCTCAAGTCTGTCCAAAGACTATAAGGGCATCTGTATTAATGATAATATCATATAAAATTTCAAATAAGGGCAAATAGATTGATTCAGTTTTTTTGGATACAACTAGGCTGGCTGTTTTCAGTTTTTGTGCTCTGTATATCGTTCTACGTTTATGGGACACATATGTGAACATTATCGGTTGTCTCATCCAACTCAGGATAAGAAAACAAAAACACTTAATTTCAAAATGTTGAACTATTCCTTCAGTGGCACATGCAATAGTATTGTCAAGATTCATCTCAGATCTGAGAAAACCTTCTCAGCTGTTGTGTTTGGAAGTTTTTTTAGCTGTGCAAACAATGTGGTTTCAACTTTGATAATCAAATATTACCCCTCTTATTAGAGCAATAGCTCATGGGGTGCTACTGAGAATAAAAAGAGAAACTAATAAAATAATTGTAAGTATTATCTGGAAAAGTACATTTGTGTGTAATATGAATACACTCAACCAAGCAACTGTTGTCCCTTAGATGGTTATCTTTACTCATGCCGGTGCTAATACTTAAAGATCAGGCCTGCAGAATGCCGAATATTCTTGGTCTTTTGTCAGATGTAAGATGCAAATAGAGCAAAGGGTACATGTTTGACTGCAGAAAAACAAAACTGATTTTGTGTCATGATATCAAATGAAGCACATAAAGGTATGTACACATACACAAACTTGCACAGACACACACAAATACATGACAGAATGTAGTCAGATGTACAACAGCCCTGATGTCTGTTATTGTATGCACACTCCATCAGTCACTGGACGACGCAAGGCGTAACAGGGAGGTCCTGTGCTCTTTGTTGTTGCTATGTCTAGTCCCTTGTTAGAGAATTGATGACACTGTCTTTGGAAAACAAACAAAGCGGGAAGCTAAAAAGGTGGTCACTCACCAGAGCTCTGTGACCCAGAGACACAGAGGCCATTGCAACATGTAAGCAACGCTGCAACAGCCCCCTTGGAATGTGCTGCACTGTGTGTGTGCACACGCTGCTGTTTTTGTTTCACTGATACCACTGCTGGAATGTGACTGTCTTGTGGCTCAATGTGTGCCTTTGTGTGTTTCAGTGACAGCGTCCTACAGTGGCAATGATTTCCTGCCTGCAAAATGAAAACACTACATGGAATTAGGAAAAAGCCTTTTTGGCTCAACTCTTTTCTGTTTCATTTGCCTTGTAGTGCTAGATGCCAAAATAAATGTTCCACATATCAACATAGAGGAAATGAAGAGGAAGGGAGAAGGTACCTGTGAATGTTTGGCTGACTAATTCATTCATCTAGATGTGACACACTTCTCCTTTAGGCACTGTCTTGCTAGAGGCTACTGCTGTCACTCTCTGCTCTGACTCACACTTCACATCAGTCCAGACTATTGCCCAAGGGCCTCCCCGCTACGTACACACCAAACCTCGAACTAGGCCCCCAAGTGTTGTTCTGGGAGCTCAAATCCCATAATTGCAGGGCTGACAGTGATAGCTAACATGCTAGACACCCTCACCTGGTTGGAAAGAATGAAAACATCTACTGTCAAAGTGAAGTGAGGAGATGGGTGGGGGTGGTAACAGGTAAGGGGAAAGTGAGTAACATCTGGCAAAAAACAGGTGAGAAACATAGTAACTTAGTAGGCTATAATAGCTGGCATTAGAATTAACTGTGCCACTTTTGTAAACAATTTTTTTAAAGGCATAACAGATGCTTTTTTTAAAATGGATGATAAAACTGATTCATGCTTCCTTAATCCAACATAAACCGATATTCTACTAAGTGCTGAATGGTGAGGCTAATGGATTTTTCATGAAGAAACATGAATATGATTTTAAGTATTTTCTGACTTGATAACCAAAAATGTAATAATTTCATTTATAAGTTCTCACTTTTTTTATTCTGCCATTTTCCACCAAACTAGTCAGTAAAAATATGCCTCTTTAGTACATATTCCTAGCAATGTTTGTTGCTTACTTTGAACACAGTTTTTAAAAAATCTTTTTCACAAATTTTTATACTCTTCATTCAAATCTGCTGTCTTGGGGTGGGTCTTTTAAAACTAAAACAAACAGTTGAAAGATGCTAAAACATGGGGTAGAGCAAAGTTGGTTAATTTAATTAAATAAATTATATATTTCAAAGTATATGTAGTCAATTGAGCCATTATTAGCCAGAAATGGTTAGTGCAGTTGTAACTACATAAACATCCATGACATGGTTTCATTTTACAAGGTCAGAAATATCCAGAGCAATCACAAACTTAAAACTGACCGCATCGCCTCTAGACGACCCCTAACCCTAAGACAATAGATTTTCAAATTTTGCTTGATTGAAAAAATCTATTGTCCATGAATATGAACATTTAGTTTTTAATTTAACTGTTGGATTACATTTTTCACCATTTATTTCTTTGTTTATTAATTTATTTAATTGTCTATTCTGAATTAACGTTAATATGTGGAGGATTCCAGATTCCACATTGGACATATAAGTTGTGTATATGACAACAGCCGGCTTCCACACTTGCTGTGACGTCACAGCGTGTTCAAACATACACATTCAGCTGAGATTTAACAACAGAGCAGAGAACTTTTGCCCTTTTCAGCAGATAAATGTGAAAACAGCATTCCAGTGTAAGAGTTTGATACTCTGCATAGTGAAAGTTAAACATCCAGATGACATGACAATCCACAAAGCATGTTTGTTTTTGAGTTGACAGCACCTTTAAATTAGGATTTCTTAACTATTAATAAAGATATTAGCTACAACTTATAAGAACCTTATAAAGAAGGCATATACTTTACTAGGTTGGTTACTAAGTTCATCATCACTGTGTTTACACAACTATGCAAACTCAATCAATGCAACTTAGTGACCGTGTAATAAGATGCATGTAAGTGTTATCAGGGCAATGCATTTAAAATTATCAAATGTAAACAAGCTTTTCTATTTAAATGTACGTTGTAGTTGTATGTGGAAAGGGGAGATAATTCTAACTACATTTTGTTAATGCATCAATCAATACTCCAAAAACAGTTTAAATGTTTTGTGTGTAAAATCTGCAAATTAACTAGTAACTACAGCTATAATAATTGCACTGGTATCACACTGTACTCCAAAAAGCAGTAGGAATTAAAGTATATTATTAGGTATATGCACCTCAAAACTAAACAACTGAGTGGATGTGCTCTGTTACATTTACTGCTCTTCTAAGAACGTGTGGCTGTTTTAACATTGCAGCGTTTCTGAGTTTAATCACACAGACTAGTTTAAGCCAAGCTGCAGCCCCTTCTTCACCAGACAGAGACATTAAGACCCACCAGCGAGGCTGTAAACACACTGAGATCGGCCTCCTGTGGAGCTGAAAAGCCTTCCAACACAGTCACGCTCCTGCTAGATGTGGAGCAGACTGGAGTGGCCTTCATTTTTCAACCACTCCTGCTTCTGTAGACAGCTGTGGGGAGAGTTCAGAGGAATTGGCATGTTTACACCATAGCTCAGCAGAGGCCCTCAGCACAGAATAGATGGAAGTCCTTGGATATAGTCATTTGAACAAGCTTACGTCCACTCACTGAAATAATGTGGAGCTGAAGCAAAGTCATTGTTCAGTTTGAGTTCATATGTGATGAGATGTGCAGCTTCTCTTTATCCAACTGGTGAAAATGAAGCAATTTGAGACAATTATCTTATCTCTGAGTAATTTCGCCTATATATGTATTATTTTATCATAAATGGAAGTTGAAATACTGCAGAAAAAAAAATAATAATAATTTTGCCCAGTTCCTAATGGGCGGTTGATGTTATCTTGAATGAGGTTGTGGCACCATCTTGTGCTGAAATCTTTTACTGCAGCCAAATCCAGATCCACCCATTTTCAGGGCTCCACATTTGTTGTGACATTTCTCAGTCAAGCTTCAGCGACGCTCATTGCACAGTGCTCGTGTTTTCTTGACCTTTGACCCCAGGGGATTGGCTCGGCCCCCTACACTCAGATTTCTATTGGTCGGTCCGGACACGCCCATTTTACTTTTACCCAAATCCATGCTGAAGGTGAAGTCCTCTTCCATCCCGGCAGCTGCCTGTTGCTCTCCGTGTGTCAGTAAACCGAATATCAGCCATGTCGCTGTTCTCTGAGGTTCCTCAGGCGGCCCCCGTAGCTGTCTTCAAACTGACTCAGGATTTCAACAACGACCACTTCCCCAACAAGGTGAACCTCGGAGTGGGAGGTAAGCAGTCCACATAAAGTCTGACCCGCGGCCATGCCATGGCAACGGTATCCCCGAGCAACCAGCCGCTACCTGTTAGCCCCGAGCTAACGAAGCTAGCTGCACAGAAATAACAGACTATTAACATTCCGTTACTTGTTAACGTTCCTTCTTTAATTGCCCATCTTTTATAAAAATGGACACTTGTCTTATTTTGAGAGCGGTTGCTCAAATAGGCCAATTTTTATCATTCAGAGCCGGATACATTGATGTATTAGTTCAAAGTTTTGTCCCTCAACATTCACATTTATCACCCGTTGTGCCCGGTGCAGGGCTGCCTGAAACATTTGTGTTTAAATAGTGTGACTGAATGGAGGTGGTGAATACTAATTTCTTGTGAACTCACTCACTCTGTTTCATGAGAGTAAATAGAACTGAGCAGTGCAGTCATTACACAACCACCCTCCTTTGTATCGTTTTTGGTAATGTTGTAATGTTATGTGACTCTTTCTCCTACTTGTTGCCTTTCTGCACAATAACCTCCCCTGCTGTGGACTATGGAGTCGACTGGATTACTGCTGCATCTTAGTGCAAGAACAAGCAGGCCAAGCTTAGTCCTGTTTCTCCTTAGAAGCAAGCAAATGGTGCCTTTCAGTTCTCAGTATAACTGTTTTGTGTGTTAATGTCATTTAATCTAGTAATCCTTGCATCAGACACTGCAAAGAAACACACAAAGGGATATTGCTTAGCTTTGTTGTGGCTGCATAGTAATGGAGGCTACCTGCATCCCATGATCAAGTACACTAGGCTGAGGCCTGATAATCCCCTTCTCTCTGCAAGACACAGTACACCACAGATGGTGATCTGCCACTGGGCAGCTGGGAAATGTAGGCCACACAATGTCTAGTGGTACATTTTGTAAAACTTGCGGTTCATGAATCAGCAGCTGTAAAACGGGGGTTATTATGAACATTGCTATTGTATACTTAAGCCCTTATCAGGTGGTGAAATGGAGTACACCCAGCAAACATGCACAACAGTTGAAAGTGCATGTTTGTTACACTACCTTTGAAATGATCTTTCCAAGGTCAGTTCTGCACATGCCCAAATGCATCAAGCTTCTTAAAATGAAAAAAGCCATGCAGACTTTTTGGCCAAATGCTTGAAACATACAGTGAGTCAAGAGGCTGAAGAAGGCAAATATTAATTTCTTAAACTGATTCCTTAAATTGTTGCAGCCTACCGGACAGATGAAGGTCAACCGTGGGTTTTGCCAGTGGTGAAAAAGGTGGAAAAAATCATTGTTCACGATCACAAGCTAAACCATGAGTACCTGCCCATTCTGGGTCTGCCTGAGTTCAGATCTGCAGCCTCAAAGATTGCACTGGGGGATAACAGTCCTGCCATCCAGGAGAACAGGGTTTGTGTTCTGCAAGAACATGTACTGTTTCTGTTTCTAACCTATTAACAGTTGAGCTAACTCTCCATCTGTCTCTGTCACCTGCAGGTTGGAGCTGTCCAGTGTCTGGGAGGTACGGGTGCTTTGAAGATGGGTGCTGAATTTCTCAGGCGTTTCTACAATGGAAACAACAACACTAAAACACCTGTCTATGTCTCGGCACCTACCTGGGGTACACTCAAGCGAACACACAAGCAAACAGTGACGTAGCAGAGTGAAAATAAACATTCTAACCAGTATCTCTTAATAGACTTTGTTTTTTGAATAAATTACAGACCTCCATTGACTATCTCTAGACTTTATAAGGAGGATGTCAGTAGATTGTTTTATTAAAACTTATCAACAAGCTGGATTTGTTATTAGTTCAGTTGTGATGGGCATTAATTAAACAGTGTTCACCCTTGTGTGGAGAGGAAATATAAACAATGAAATGAGAACTTTCCGTTTCAGAAAATCACAATGGTGTATTTGCCAATGCTGGCTTTGAGGATATCCTTCCATACAAGTACTGGGATGCTGAAAAGAGGGGCCTGGATTTGCCTGGTTTCCTTAGTGACTTGGAGGTAAGTGGTGTGGGTTGGTCATGTTGGTCATCGGTGCATTTCATTAGGATATTACAGTACCTCTTTATCTGCTCCTGGTTTCCTGCAGAGTTGTCCAGAGCACTCCATCTTTGTCCTTCATGCCTGTGCCCATAATCCAACTGGCACAGACCCCACTCAGGAGCAATGGCAGCAGATTGCGGAAGTTATGATGGTATCATACATACATACACACACACACACACACACACTTATGGATAAAAACTACCACACTGTTTTCTTAACTCCACTGTCACTATAATACACGTGTCAATCACATGATGATTGTTTGTCCTTTTTATCCCACTATTTTTCAGAGAAGGAAGCTGTTTGTCTTCTTTGACTCAGCTTATCAGGGCTTCGCCTCAGGCAGTCTGGAGAATGATGCTTGGGCAGTGCGATACTTCGTCTCCTTGGGCTTTGAAATGTTTTGTGCTCAGTCATTCTCCAAGAACTTTGGTCTCTACAGTGAGTGACTCATGGGTGCAATTGAGTTGAACCTTATATACTTGCACAAGAGTGATACAGAGTGACATTGTTTATGACTAATTGTGATTAAGGAAAAATCAAAGTGCTTTTTTAACAGCACAATACAAGGATAAGACATTAAGTTGGATTTTTATGCAAATCATTCTATTTAATGGCTATACTGGCCAATTATGATAGTCAAAGTCACATATATTTACTGCAGAAAAGAAATTGCATAAATCATCTTAATCCACACCAGTGTCTTATTTTCAAGCATGACAAGATACTGTATGTGATCAACATAGCACACAGTAGAAAACTATCCACTGAGGGCTGAGCAAGGGGCTTTCCCATGTACCAAGTAGTTTATTTTCCAGAGGGGGAGCTTTTTAGGCATTGTCCCTCCTGTCAGCCTTTATGCTCTATAGTAAAGGTTGTAGTACTAGTTTAGACAGGTCTGTTGTACGTATATATGTATCAATGTCACCACCTACAGATAAAGAAACAAAAAATTATTATATTGTTGTATGTGTGACCCGTTTGCTCCAACAGATGAGCGTGTAGGCAACTTGACCATTGTGGCTCGTGATGCGGACAATCTGAAGCGAGTTCTGTCCCAAATGGAGAAGATTGTTAGGACCACGTGGTCCAACCCGACCTCTCAAGGAGCTCGCATCGTTGCCTACACTCTTACCTCACCTGAGCTCTTCACTGAATGGTCAGCACAAAAACACCATTCAAGGCACTCCGTGGGGAGTAACTTTAATAAATACAATGTACTTTTTCATGTAAAGTGACTTGAATCTATTTCTGTGACACCAGGAAGGACAATGTGAAGACCATGGCTGACAGAGTCTTGTTGATGAGGGCTCAGCTAAAAGCTAAGCTCCAAGCTCTGGGGACACCAGGGACATGGGAACACATCACAGAGCAGATTGGCATGTTCAGTTTCACAGGTCTCAACCGTAAGTGCAAAGACCACATACAGAGAGTGAACCTTTTCTCACACACATACACATCTCAGCACAACTACCATGCACACATCCCCCCAGGAACATGTAGATTTCAGACTACATGCTGCTGCGATTACACAAAAATGCTGAACATAGCTGTGTCTCTCTGGTTTTTAACAATCATGGAATTTTAGCATTTGTTGATAATATTAAACACAATATTACCCTCTAACTTTAAGACTTTCATATTCACAGGAGTGATAATGTATCACATTAATCAGCAATTAATATCAAATCTGGTTCTGATGTATTTCCTGCAGCCAAACAAGTGGAATTTTTGGTGCAGGAGAAACACATTTACTTAATGGCCAGTGGTCGCATCAACATGTGTGGTTTGACGACCAAGAACATCGACTATGTGGCTCAGTCCATCCATGAGGCTGTCACCAAGGTCCAGTAGAAGACTACACTACCCACATTTCATGGCACTTCCTGCTGCCTGGCCCTGAGCCATTATGATCCCAGGGACAGCGAGTGTAAACACACTATGCATAAGTATACAGAAAGCTCATTGGCCCCATTTCCCCCTCCCTTTGTGCTGTGCTTGTGCTGAGCCTGGCTAAACACACCCTGAAACTATTTCTGCAATGGACACACAAACAGTTTAGCTATATGTTCTCATTTATCTCATATTAAGACAGCATTTAAGTAAGATGTGGAAATAATTTTAAGTAATTGTGTTCATAATTTATCCTAAAGTTTTCTTTATGTTAGTCATCTTCTTACAATTTCTCGCACTTGTTGTGTACTTTTAGTCTATGTGTCATTATCAGGACCTTAGCAAAGATTAATGCATTGTGTTATGATTGCCTCCGTGACGCAGACTCATATCTGTTAAAAATGTTTTATCCATTCCAAGTGTTGATCACACGTTTCAAATTTTATTTAATATTCAGTAATTAATTTATATGATCATCTGTTGGAAAGAATAGCCATTAATCATTACCATGACCAAACAGAAAGAATGTAGCTTTAATCCGAAGACGCAACAAATAAATGTCAAATGCATTTCTCACCTCTATCAAAATAAAGTAGCTGTATTCTAGTTACAACTGTATGAACAAAAGAGGAGTGTGTTCTCAGGAAGATATTTTTAACCTTAAGGAAGTCATTTATTAATGCTACCGTCTTGCCCAAAGCGGTTCTACTGATTACCTCATTTTTAATGTGTATTTATGGAGTGTTTTGTCTTCTAGATTGTATTTGGAACAGAAATGGCACAGAGCTATCGTAATAAGTGTCCAGACTCCAGAGTAATGTCAGTGTTTTGTGTGCTCCCAGCTGAATGGGGGGATGTTTCTGGTTCAGGGCGGCATCTGCCAGTTAAAGTTTGCACAGCGATTGTCTGCACAATTATGTAAGAACTTAAAGTCAATGGCACAAACACACTAATGATCAAGCAGTTTGCTATCGCATCACTGTGCACAGTACAGTTAGATGAAAATGTCCTCATCAGACTGCAACATGACACAAATTAACTACTTGAATAAAAAAAACTATAAAGAGTATATTTTGTGTTCTTGTCGTACATTTTGGTGTTTATATGGGTTTAATAATAAAGTGAGTGACCTGAAATATTAGTAATAATCCAGTGTACACAGTTTGTGTTTAAATTGAACAAATAAAAACAAGAGAAGCACAAAGAAGACAAATAATAATAGTTCAGTCAATTTATTCATGATTTAAATCTCTTGTGTTGAGCATATGGTCTATCTCTTGATATCTTTGGGTATTTTATATAATCATCTGAATTTTACATTACAAAATACAACTGCTTGCTTGGTACAGTATATCATTCCTTACAAATATAAATATAAATAAGTGTAAAACCAAATTTCTCTGAAAGCATTCAGCTGTGGGAGTTTTGATACACACTCGTTCTCAATCAAAGACTTCCTGTCATGAGCTTTGAGTGTGTAGAGGGCTCAGTGTGAATAGCTCAGCAGTGCACCATCCTTTGTACTTCTATAGCCTTACCAGGCAAAATGAATATTATCACTGTGAGTGTTCTCAAACACCACCTGTGTGTGCGTGTGAAGAGGTGGTGGCCTGACATCAGTATGCGTCATATTGCTTTCCTCGTTCATATCTCTCTTGTGTAGAGCAAAGTACCTGCCGATTTCACAATGCAGAGCGGGACAGTTTAACCTGTGCTTGTACCGGCTGCAGCTGCTACTCAGAGATAGAAAGGATCAAATCATTGTATTTTGAAGGATCCATCAAATAATTTCATTATTGCAAACATATCTAATTTTATAAGAATGGCTTTAAAAATACCCTTAGTGAAAAGCAATATATGGCCTCCTCCAACCACTTAGTATGTTCAGTTACCTTTGACCTCACTCTCCTGAAAACCCCCACCCCTGTGTCTGTGTACAAGTTAAAACACTTATAAAAACAGCTTTTGATTTCAGAAGTTCAGTCTCCACTCTACTGTCGAGTAAGATTTTTTTGAACTGCTGTGTGGAGGAGTTAATGCAGACTGGTATCATCCTATTCATGCATCCTTGTAAGTAAGCATGCATATGGAAAGAACTGATCTGTACAGGGAGTAATTCTAAGATCAAAGCAGCATAAACAAACATGCAAGTAGTAACTACCTTTCTTTAAGGATACTCACAATACCCATTTAGACTCAAGTTACTGGAGATCCTAACTCCACCCACCCACTCCTAGCTTATTTTTACATGGTGTATGCAGCTTTAGTGACTTACCCTGTGGCAGATGGACTGTACATAGAAAAGTGACTAATATTGTGGAGAAAAGTAAAAAGTCAATGAAATACTGAAACACTGAAGCTGTCTTTACGGTCACGTATGCAGAGAGAAAGACAAATTCCATGAGATGCACTGAAGTTAAGAACAATACACTACAAAGCATGTAGCTGGTTGTGTTGTGATGAATTCAAGCCATTTCGAGTATATAAGATGACTTATATTGCTATCCTCAGATTATCTATATAAAAATCATCTGTATTTAAATATTTTCTTTCTGTGTCAGGTTGTGTTTTTATTGTGCATACCTCTCTAGACTTGTTGAGAGGTCAATGTATACAAAAAGTTGTCATTTAGGCTGGGTATTCATGCATGGCTTTTTGAAAGCACTTGTCATCTTTTACCTGGTGTAAATATTGTGCTGTTGTTGAGTTAATACTGATGGTTAGTGTGTTGGTTTGTGTCGGCAGTCAGTGGCACCATTATGGCCACATTAGGACAATTCCCCGTGCAGGTCATTTTCCCCTATGTGGGAAGTGCCTCACAATAATAAATAAATGATTAATACCTTTGTATTTGTTGTTGGATGAAGTGAAACAAAGCTCACATGTCAGACATTATTAAAAGACTATGTTGGGTTTGAATGAAAGTTATGCTGCTGATTCAGTAACATGTTATGGCTAAAATGGGATGATTAAATGTTAACATACAGAGTCAGCATACAAAGGTAACATGGAGATGTTTTGCCCCATGAACTATAAAACATGTGATTAAAACCTGCTGGGATCCCCAGTCCAGTGTAAGGCAGGATAAATCCAATACTATGCTTTTTAGATTTGTCCAATCAAGCGTTTTTCAGACCGGTCCCTGTAATACTCAGCAATCACTTTAAGAATGTGAATTCAGGCAGAGGTGGGACCTGAGTTTTTTATTAGTGGCTACAACTGATAGGATGGCTCAGTCTCCTGTGAGAGTTGTATTGGAGCGTGGAGGGAGTCTATTAGGGTTTTGTAGTTTGGTGAGGATACCCAGCAGTTGATGAAGAAGAAGGTGTGTGCTTCATCCCTCTTCTTCAGTCTCACTGTGCTAGCTGGTTACCGGTGGTTGCTCTGGGCTTTGTTCCAAACACTTCTCTCCATCCCGAGACTTTTTCCTCCTCTTGTTACCTGGAAATGAGAGAATATGATAAAATTCAGGTCACTTCTGGTTAAAGTATCCACATGAAACTGCAGCTAAGCTGAACAGAAGTCTGTTCCATATTTTTTTTATTAAAAAGGGTCAGCTCTACCACGCAGCATAGCAACTGTCTCAAATGAATAAATAAAAAGTAAATGAGTCATATTGTATCCGAGCCAACGAGGATAGCTGCTTCTGGGGAATGTGCTCTTCCGGGAAGGAGTAGGTTGCAGCAAGGGACACAACGCATCACCTGTTGCTAAGATACACTGGTCACTGTTGCTATATCTGACAGAAAAGTTTTAACACCTCTTACGGTGTGTGTGGGGGCATGCTGTCGCATCAGCATTCGTGACAAGTGGCTCACTCACTCAATTTACGTAACAGCTTCTTTCCGATGTTCTCCTCAGAGCTGGACAGAGACAGAGAGCTGATGAAGGGAGAGGACAACGGCTGAGACTCTGTAGGCACATCTGAAAGAGGGATACAGCAGAAATGACAGGTAGAGTAGATGCAGCACATAAACAGTGTCAATATGTAGCTGTGTAGCCAACATGACAAGTTTTACTGCAGTTGATGGTCACATTCATAAACCTAAAACCGAACATATGTAAATTTTGAGTAAACTATGAAACCATAAATTAATGGCACAATGACTTTTTTCTCCATTCTCTACGACTGTCAAGAGTCAGTTGGTTTAAAGATGCTATTATTAGACAAACTAAATAATAAATCTACGACTGATGATTCCATTTTTCTTGTCAGGATGCATGGAGCAGTACTCACCATGCTCACCATAATTTTCCGGTCGGTCCTCGTGGATGTAAGGAATCTCATCCATGCGGAGGAACACAGTGTCATTGGGACTCTTCTGTCCATCAGATTTACTGCCTGTGACCAGAGAATCAGACCAATTAGCTTCACAGCAGCAGTTAGTGTGCCGCTCTGCCCATAGAGGGAGGTAGAGGTTGCTATTTATCTGCCAGTGGTTTTCTGTAGGGCCCAGGAAGAAGTTCAATTTAACGGTGGTGACCAGTTCAGCAGTAAAAGTCCAAATAACGATAAGCTTCAACCAGCGCAGGGGACTGAAGTGGTAAACAGAAACCTGGACCTCAATTAAATGGTCACTTCTGTTTTGTTGACACCCAAAAGAACCATCTGTCAGATGATTTTTCTCGACACTAATGTAAATACAGACAAACTGTGGTGTGTTACTCTCAGTATAAGACAGCTGGTATGTGGTAAATCCTTTAAGCCACTACAGACCACACCAGTTTTGTGAGTGCGTCATTGTGAGCATGCGGCTTGTAGGATCCATTCTTTACTGATATGGCTTATATAGTAAAAGTGATTAAATGCTATTTGTCTCTAATGATTATTATATAGTGTGAAGCCTCATTACCTATTAAACCTCATTCTAAATTTGATTTCTCATCTTTATCTGAATTCTTTTACTAACAGGGTTGATCATTAATGTCGTGGCTTTTTACGGGATTTATTTTCACTGGACTCGCAGTTGTAGGAGTATAAATTTTCAGGTTGCCCCTGACAATTCAGGCATTTACATTAGCCATGCATTGGTCCCGTCAGACAGGCTTTTGGCTCTCAGCCATCAAAGCACTTCAATCCATGTGTTTCATCCTTTCAGTTTCCTCCTCTTTATTCTCCTCTACCAGGCAGATGAATTGTGAAAATCAAGGAAACGGTTCAAAGTTTGGTCAAGAAAAAAATTCAAAAATAAAATTGCATCGGTGTATTTTTCACTGGACGTGTACACTACTTACGAACGATGCGGTTTCTTTCATTGAGCTGGGAGGTGTTGTGAAGGCCACCGTGGGGATGGAGACGTGCCAGACGTGCCAGTCCCAGCCGAGTGTGAGTGTGTGTCAGGGGGAGGGCGATGCTGTGCGAGCGAGCCTCTGGGACCGGAGGCCTTCCTTTAGCATCCGGATCCACTGGGTCGGGTGTCTGAGGCAAGCTTTCCATCCTTGTTGCCGTTAGGGCGTTCTGGTAGTGGTTCCTGCTGATCTGTGGGAGACAGACTGCTGGTATTATCACCTGCATTGACTGCCTTTACATTGACTTTATGAAATCCCAGTGGACAGAAGAAAACATGCTCTGTATTGGAAAGAGGCAGAGAGGAACCATCCATCATTTGAGGCTGAAATATTCATAGTTGAAATGGAGCACAATTACCCCCAGTGATTAAAGGAAAGCCAGTGAATGGAGGAAAGGGAGAGAGAGAGAAACAGGATGTCTGTGTTCAGTCAGAATCACAGATTGGGACATTTCAAAGGCAAGCGCTACAGAAGTTTCTGAATTATGGGGGAATTTTGAAGATTGGGGATACACTTGCTTGCTTGTGCTCCCAATGTTTCCCTTCAATTTCCCGGAAATTATTCATTTAATTGGAGCTTATAATAATTAGAAGGATTAGATGTGTTTCCATATGTTGCTGTATTGTGTACTTGTATATGTGACCTTGATGATCTGCAGGTCTGTGAGCTGTCGGACTGAGTAGTCTGGTAGGTAGATGCCTCCTCCTGTAGTAAGCTGACCCACACTGCCTCCGCTCAGTAATGAATCTGATTGGTTCAGGCTGCTGCCTCGGGAGCTGAACCTGTGAGCTGCACAGAAAAGAGGACGAAAACATACATTGGTTGTGTATTTCATACATGCATCATACTTTTTGTGTGAAAGTGCAAATTTAAAATAGCAATGTTTTTTAGCACACTAATGCACTCTACTTATACAATAGTTAGATACATTCAGCTCTCTTCGTCCTTCCTTTCTACTAACCTGATGCATATTTCCAAAATCAGTGAAACCACTGAAATTAATGAATCTTCTCCAGGATTCATCACTATAATAAATTTGACATCTTTTTCAGGGAACAAAAATTTTTACAGTTTCTTTAAAAACCTTTTCCTTATGTGGTTAAGTTTATTAACTCCAATCTGTATGGTGCCTACTCCCTTTATTTACATTACATTAAAGCAGTAAGAGATGAGGGAAGTTGGCAGCAATTATATATTCATATATGAGAGCTTTTAGACATTAGTCCTTCTGTGGTTTGGAGTTGTTTAGCACTGTCTCAGCACTGTGACTCGGAGATATTTTTAGAGATGTGATACTTCTGCAGTTGCTTAGGAGAAAATTCAGTGCCATGCAAATTCCCCAGAACAATTCAACTATTAAACGATTTTCCAAATTGCTTTAAACTCGCCATAAACATCACACATTCAAAACATACACGGAGGGAGAGAGAGAAAGACAGAGACTGAGGCCTTCTGCCTGCTCTGCAATCTTAGTTGGATTTCACATAATCCTTTGCAGGTTATGTCCTTCCACTGGGAAATTCTCTGAAATCACTTCTTTTAATTACTTACTTCACACTGCTGCTGCTACATATACAGGCTGATGCCACACAGCCACAGGGTTTGATTTAGATGGTAAAGCAACATCCACCACCTGCACTGCGTGAGAGTAATATGGCTGAACCGTCCCTGTTGTCATTACCATCGGTCTCATTGTTGGTTCCCCAGAGTTATTGATTGATATCGCTTAGTGTGTGCACTTACTTACCAATAGGCAGTGGTGGGATGAGTGCTGGCATCCCATAATAGGAAAATGCTCCATTTTCAAAGCGGAGAGCCTCCTTTCCTATCTCCACCTCCACCCGTCCCTGCAATGTCAACACAGCTGTTTACAGTCATGCGGCCTAAGCTCTCTGCTCAGGGTGTGAGCGCTGAATCAATCATCTGATGGAGCCCTCACAAGAAATATACAGAATGTAAGAATTATAACAATGCAGGGCACATTCGTTTGTTTTACTTGGTTTGATAATGCAAACTTCATTGCATATTTGTCCATTTGAGATGTACCTGCAGGATGAGGACAAAGTAGTCGACTGGTTTGTTTCTCTGGAAGAGGTAGTGCTGAGAAGCATGTTTATTCTTGGGGTTAAACTTGAGTTCCAGCACAACGCTGGGATGTTTAATGAGACGCAGCAAGATCTTCTCTGACAGGTGACATGGCCTAAAAAGCTCTACCTCTGCAAGATAGATGCACAAAGACACGCACACGCACCAAAAGAAAAATCAAAGAAAGAACAACGGATTCCCTGTCACATGTTCTTACATCATTTTATCCCAAAATACTTTCTAAAGTCTCCCCCAAACACTCTCCACACAGTATATGCGCACATACATAAACACACATACAATGTTACCTGTAGCCAAGAAGCGATGTGTTGCCAGCAAGAGCTGTGGAGAGATCTTCACCTTGAGCTCATTTTCTCCCAGTTTGAAGATAGAGAAATCCTGCTGCTTCCTCTCATGGTTGGACACTCTTCTTTTGGTCCGATTGTCAGCTGTGAACACATATATTGCAAATCATGCAAAGTGCGACTTATTCATGCAGACTTAGGTGTGATAATGGACTGATAAAAGCTGAGTGAGGGGGAAGAGTGTGTTACTCTTTTCACTGAATTTGTTCACAAGGCATTAGCAACTACTTTGAGGTGCCATTGACCCCATTAGTTGATGCAGCTTTATATACCAAATGCTGACAGATGGTACTGATGGGTTTCTGAATAGGATTTTGTTTAGTAAGTTTATTTACATCAACAGATAACTTGAGATTATCATGTGCCATGTAAACAGATTTCAGATAGATAAATTGAGTTAGCCTCTACAGTGTGACGAGTATTAATATACTATATACCCTGCTAGCTGCAGTAGAAACAGCTGGTGCTTTAAATGCCTAAAGGGCAGAGTCTAGGGAGATTACCTCCCTTGTGCTATATATATACACACACATAATTATGCACGCACAGACACACAAAACCCCAGCGTTTATGAACACCCACACAAGTGCCCCATGAAAGAGACTGCTTCACACACTCAGGCATGTAATTAAAAGTGCAGCACTCTTCAGCATATTATCCTCTGGAAGCAGGAATTTTTGTGGAAGTGTATAATGAGAGTTCTCATTTTTTATCCCAAACTGTGGCGTAAAAATAGTCAAAATTCAGTTTTTGACAGGAAAGTAGAGACCAGATTAGATATGAATTGAATTATAGGGCGCTTGTCATTTGAATATTGCTTTGTGGAGCCTTTCAAGCCAATTAAAGATTAGAGGATTATGGTAATTATCTGTGACGCTGGGCCATTTATTCACATTATTTAATTATGCATCAGCAAGGAGCTGGGAGCAGCAGGGGAGAGAAGGTGGGATCAATAATCCAATGAAAAAACAGCAGAGTAGAGAGAGCTCATTAAAAGGTGCTATTCATGCTGCAATTCCACCAGTAGTGTAAATGTATGCTACTGAAGTCAGCATTTTCCAGAGTTGTTAAGAGCAAGCTGTCAGCTGCTGTGACAAACTGAGAGAAAATCCATTCAGTATGGAAACTGGAAATACAAATAAACTGATTTGTTACTAATGCATGATAGTGTGTCGCACATACTGTACAGGTCTGTCTCATCCACAATCTCCGACTTGATGATCTCCTCTATGACGTCCTCCAGCGTGACGATGCCCATCACTTCATAGAAGGGGTCTCCCTCCCCCTCATTGTTCACCCTCTGCACCACGGCCAGGTGGGATTTACCTGCATCCATCAGAAAGGTAAACAAGATGAGTTTCAGTGCTTTCCAAATGAGAGACGGTGCTAAAAACAAAAAACAAATGGGCTGAGAGGCAACGTCACTGGATTAAAAATAACATGAGTCAACAGCCGCCAACTGGATCCGTGCAGTCAAGATGAAAATCAGCATTAATGCACCAACTGGAGCTGAGAGACTCCAAAGACAGGCGAGCTCTATCTCAGAGCGTACATATGAAATCATTTCAATGTTTGGGCTGCCTGCCTGCCTGCCTGCCTGCCTGCCTGCCTGCCTGCCTGTGTGTGTGTGTGTGTGTGTGTGTGTGTGTGTGTGTGTGTGTAATTTTGGCAAAAAGTAAGTGGACATTGGGGGATTAGTCTGCAGACACTTTGACAGTTTGGAAGACTTGGCCTTACGTAAACACTGACATTACACAACCAGTTTAGGGATGCCTGCATCTGCTGACCAAACTGCCTATGCTGCTTCCACCTCCGTAAAAGGTCATACAGTGCACAAAAAAAGCACCTCAGGTGCGCACACTTACACATCCAAGAGCAGACATGGCGCTCGCACTCACTTAGTGTTTGGCTGAACATGACAAGCCTGAGAGACATAATGACACAGCCCGCCAACAGCATCTCTAGAATGAGTTGATAAAGCAAATGTGACAAGAAATCATTGTGGCCAGTGAACTCAAACTGCACAAGGAGAGAAAAATAGAAAAATAACCATGACTGCTGCACTCGATGCAGCCAAAACTAGTTGTGTATGTGTTCATTTTAAAGTACATTTCAAATCAACTATTCTACACTAATATTTATTGAATACCACTGTCATGAATTTTTTGCGTCAACATGACCAAAAAAAAGTTATGTAACCAAACTTATGATGTCATTAGAGTGCAGATTTCAGCAGATAATCTCCAACCTTATTTCTAATAAAATCAGGGACTCATATGAGACTGGCCGATCTAGGGGATCACTGCCACAGGATAAAATGGATCAAATACTTTAATCCACTGCATCAAGAAAAAAATCCTGATTGGCTAACAGACAGCAACCTCCAAATATGAAACTCTTGACTGTGAGATTGTACTCAGCACTTAGGTCAGCTTGTCTGTAGAGCTCAGGTGAGTCAGAGGTGGATTTGCCCTCAGCTGCTGATGTGCCCTGGCACGACATTACATCATTCATATGTTACATAACACTCTTGCAGAAGGGCACACGCACACAGACACACACGCCTGAAGCGAAACTGGGTCTACCACGGATGTCCCTTTTGCGAATGTTTCTGCTTCGTCGGTTTCCAAGGCTCCTCATTTTGCTGTTTAAATTACATGTGTGGTTGCAAGTCATGCGTGCAATTCTGTGTGCAGTTGCTGCCCGTGCTTTCTGTCAACATTATAGGACAATAGAACAAATTCACACATTGTTCATGTCTTGCAGTATTTTTGGTCTCTTGTTTTACACACATGCACATACAATAAAATCTCAAAAATCTCAACAGCCACCTTCTATGATTCATTTTGTGTTAGCATTAAGAGTTGAGATTGATTTTGTCTTTTATTTAGCAGCATTGTATGCAATTGTGGAAAGTAACTAAATATATTAACTTAAATAGTGTAATTAAGTAGTTTTGAGACTCTTCCTTCAGGATATACTCTCTACACTGCATGTCAAGAATAAACATTGGACTTTTTACTCCATAAAAGTTATTTACTCGTATAGTTCAAACTGCTTTCCAAATTATACATACACATATGGAAGAAGCAGATGATCAATTACAAACACCTTTTATATGTTAAAAAGCATTGATAAAAATGTTTCATCAGGTTTAGATAACATCTCTATACTCAAGTAAAATTTAAAGGCAGGACCTGAATACTTTTGTTGGAGTGTTTCTATATAGTGGGGTGTTTTTTGTTACTTGTCCCAATGAATAAAAACTCTTCTCCCACATTTTGTGCACTCAAAATTTTCAGACCTTAAAAGCACAAATATGTAATATACATATAAATATAAATAACTTGCCTTACATATTTTTTTCCACTGCACCCTATGTTTATAGTCTGCCTTTATGTTTCACACATTACTAGTGGCATTTCAATCCTTTCCCCTACCAACCCCCTGCCTAATGCCCATTCTCCCTGAGACATCCTCACAGCTTCCAGCCAGGGTTCCTGAACAGCAGGAGTCGTTAATCCATGAGAGCAAAGTAGGAAAGACAGGAAGAGAAAGGTTAGAGCTGAATTTTTTATAGTTGCTCTGCAGGCTTGGATGGTGTGGCCCCACAGAGCGGAAGACGCTTCAAAGTCACCGAAGGCCCACAATTAGGTGCACACAAACCATCCAAAGGTGAAATCTGACTTCACCTCTCCACTTATTATAAATATCATTGTAACCCAAACAAACACAGGCTCAGGCTCAAGCTCAAGGATCACAAAGCATTTTGAATAATGCAACATCTCCTGTGACCATCTCCTTTGTGGTGCTGCTGCGACAGTAACCACTGTGTGACCTTTCACAGCTGCTGACACCATTTCTTTATCAATGAAACAGATTTACATCTTAACCCCCTTCAATGAAATCTTCGCATAACATTTAATCCCCTAGCCTCTCATATGTCTCCATTTTACCAAATGATCCTGTCAGGGAAGCAGTTTGAGCTGCCCCACAGATCATCGATTCAGTCGTATTCACTGTTATCATGAAGACTGAATGGGCTCCCTGGAGGGAGGCGACACACTTTTGCTTGGCAGTGAACAGATGTTATCACTGCCTGTGTATGAGAGGCAGAGTGCTGTAACACTGCGAATGCACTTATCAGCAAAGATGCTTATCAGGTTCAACATGTCTGAGTCAGATAGAGAGAGAAAGCAGTGACCTTCTTTGCCTCTGTTTCCTTTCCAGTGAAGGCCAACTGCTGCTAAATTCCTGCTGAAACAGTTGATCATTACATTTAAGTGTGGAGCTGATAACTGATGCACATGTGGAAAGGGAGAACAAGGAGGGGCGGTTGGGAGCAGATCAAGTTCATGGAGTCGTTGTCATGGGAAAATTACTTTTACAACATAAATCCTTAAGATAATTCCGCTCTGGTCCTTGGTAGCCTCTAACCCCTGGCTGAACCACACTCACTGTGAGACACTGTATCAGATTTCACATATGGCTCTCAGTGCTTTCAAAGGGCTTTAGTGGCAGGCCCACTGTGAGCCTGTGGACTGATGTTTACACTGACCTCTGAAATCTCAGGTCTTAAGTGCACAGTCACTTCAAAGGACATTTAATTCTCCAGGTGTAATGTTGTTTTCTTCTTGTTTTTTTTACCCTTTCATTCATTTGTAAATCACAACAGAACCTAAGCTTTGCAACATGATAGAAATTAAAATCTTCCTGACCAATTAAGTTTACCTCCTGAGTATCTGTGGTCAGTCATGAGTCTGCTTTAAAACATGTGGCGTATCACACACTCAACAGAAAGGGACTTGTAGGTTCTTAGTGTGTGAAAGTAAAGGGCTCACCTCTCTTAAATTCCTCCAGCATCACATCCAGCTTGGTGTCGTTGAACACACAGTGCATGGGGTGCTTGTAAAACTGAGTGATGGTTTTCAGAGGGGTGCAGTCATCAGGATCCACGAAGGCCAGGTCTTTGACAAACAGGATGTCCACGATGTTGGACCTCTCGTTCTCGTAGACCGGGATGCGGGTGAATCCACTCTGCATCACGTCGGACATGGTGCAGAAGTCCAGCACGGCATCCGAGGACAGCATGTAGCAGTCTGACAGCGGCGTTAGCACGTCCTCCACAGTCTTGGTCCTGAGCTCCAGGGCTCCCTGGATGATGTTGAGCTCCTCCTTGACCAGGTCGTGGTACGGGTCTGTGACGCGCAGCATGGCCACCAACTTCTCCCTGGTGTAAAAGTTGCTGATCTCTTGGTGCAGCATGATGTCCAGGATCTTGGAGACCGGGTAGGCGATGGGGAAAAACACCAGCATCAGGAGCCGGGTGGCGCACAGGGTCTTGGAGGCGATGGCCAGACTGTGCCTGGAAGCCACGGAGTGAGGTAAAATCTCGCCAATAAAGAAAATCCCCAAAGTGCAGAAGGCAGTTGAGGGAGCAGTCATTCCTAAAATCTGGCACATCCACACCACGAAGCATGTATTCGTCAGCACGTTACCCAGCACCACAGTGCAGAGGATGTAGTTTCCGTGTTTACGCACTGACTCTATTTTCCGTGCGTATTTCTGCTCTTTCTCTGTGCCGCTGTTCTGCAGGACCCGCAGCTCCACCGGGTCCAGAGCGAGCATGCTGATGTTCAGACCGCTGCAGAGAGCAGACAGCCCCAACAGGAGCACCGACACACCCGCCTGGAGCCAAACATCAGCCTCTGGAGGTCTCTCCACCACCGCCAGCCAGAAATCTTTGGTGCTGAAATGTTCCCATTTCACTCCATCAAACGCGCACATGGAGTAGTATTTGATCGCCTCCCCCCTGCGCAGGTCTTTAGCAAGCAGCTCAACCAGAATCGAGTTGTGACTTGAAGTGGATCTGAAAGAGCCCAGGAGCTGGATATCGGAGCTCCGGGCGTTCTCCTCTTCACACGGGCTCCCTCTGAATCCGAGCCGCCTGTCCGCCTCCTGGCCGTCCTCACCCGGTTCCTCTATGAACGCGATCCACGGAGCGGCAGGACCGGGGTCCAGTCTGCCGCTGATGTTCAGGCTGTTGGGATGCTCTGTTGTCGGGGATGCGGAGTAGTAAACCCTCAGCATGAAGCGGGTCCCCTCGGTCGCCCTCAGCATCCCATCCTGCACGGACAGCTCTCCGGTCTGCGTGTCTTCTGGCCGGACGCCAAGCAGCGCTGCCGCCGGGGCCGGAAGAAAGGAGAGGGTGACGGTGAGGAAGAGCAGAGAGAGCCGCTGCGGATGCAGGATGAGGCAGAGAGCATCCGCAGCATCCGCAGCCATCATGCTGAATGAACCACTGAAGGACGTGGGAGAATGGGTCACGTGATCTTAGGACGGGATGGATGGAGCTGCTGGGTGGCCATATCTATGAAGAAGAGGATGGGTAGGTGACAGAGGAGAGAGAGGGGTGTGTTCGTGTACGTGTGCGCGCGCGCGCGCGCACCCACTCCTTGAATATGCATGACGACGTAAGCCAGTGTTATTTGCTTTTTGCTTTCTGACGCTTACTAAAAATGCAAGGTATGAAATGCCCATCATGAATGATTCATGCGATGCATTCCGGATCAAACAGCACTTAAAAAACTCCAGATAACCCATAACAGCCAGGAAATGATCATCTATAAATATCAAAGAAAAGATTTAGACCAAAAACACACACATATGTATTATACAAAGCTTTACTACAAACTTAACTAAAGCCTGCTTTGAAGAAAATTCCGTCAAATTCCACAAGCTTCATCAACACGATACCTTTTAGCTGTTTGTTGTAATGGGTCCACTAGATGGCAGTATCATCACCTGCTTCTGTTCAGCCTCTGAAAAGTTGTTTGTGTCGCCTGGTAGGCTTCAGACTACAGTAATTCACGGGCCAGTGCGAAGGATTAAGTTCACAGCCACAGAAAACTAACAAACAAACAAAAACAAAAAACAAACAACCAACAAATGTGGGTTGGTTTTTTTTTAGAAGTTGTGTCCTTTAACA
The DNA here is from genome assembly GCA_034769265.1 of Remorina albescens. NCBI lineage: Eukaryota > Metazoa > Chordata > Actinopteri > Carangiformes > Echeneidae > Remorina > Remorina albescens. The sequence goes on along the minus strand of CM068491.1, from coordinate 8,843,348 downwards.
CCTGATTACCTGTTGTCATCTTTTATAAGCTGCCACATAAGGTTTAGCGTTCTATGAATTATATTAGACAGGGCCGAGTTTAATAGGACTTTTGCACCTTAAGCGTAAATGTTAAGCACAAAAAGATCAAATATTTATTAAGTGCAACAAAATCAAAAAAATCTTCTTCGTACATTGTAATGATTTCCAATCATGAAAGCACGAATAGGCTTGTATTATTATTATTTTTATTATTATGACTGTTATTAATGTTGTTGTTATTATTATTACTATTATTTGTGTTATTGTTGTTGTTGTTGTTGTAATTATTATTATTATTATTACTATTAGTTCACTGAACAGCTGCTGTTAAAACCTGATCCAGTTCAGTTACAGTGTGTCAGCTTTATGAGGTGGAAAACTGTAGGTAAGTTCTGCTCAGTGTTAAACACTCAGATAACTCTCTCTGTTTTCCATCACTCACACATCCACCGTAAAATGTGGAGAACTCGGTTTTCACACTTAAACGTAAAACAATCTCGGAACGAAAGCTCCTCGGTGATTTCTTTCATTTCGTTTTTCCTCCCTATCACGTCGGATATTCGCCCGATTTGATCTGAGTTCTGCGTGTTCTAAAATATTTGTTGTATGGTTGTATTATTAATAACAGGAAGAAAAGAGTTCATTTGATTGTGTTCGTCTTAAATTGATCACATTATTTTTACATTAAAACCTGTTGTGAGATGAGTCCTGTGTTACACGTCGGGTCGGTGAGCCCGGTCCCTGAACACCTCTCCTGCCCGGCAGGTTGACAGACAGCCGGAAAAACTAAAAAATCCATCGACTTCATCCGACGGTGATCGATGCTGCTGCTCTGTCTGTCTGTCACTGACACCTGATCAGTTGGCTATTTGCTGATTAAGTCATTTCTTCCTATTTACACCGCGATGGTATCTTATTATAACATTGTAGAAATTGCATACCAGGCCGATAAAGTAATTACAAAAATATGCGTGGATGCCCCTTAAAGTAAAAGCACAAACTTAAAAACAAACAAACAAAAAAATCCACTTCTGCATTAATTCAGTAATATAAAAAATAAATTATAATGATGATGATGATATAATAATAATAATAACAATAAACAAAAATACAAAAAGGTTTTAATGTTCACCTACAGTGACGGCAGCTGAGCCCAACAGCCCCTCACAGACCGGATCATTTTCCCCCCTGACAATGCTGCTTTAACCGTAAGGAGAAAATCTATTCCGTTATTAAGACCATACTTAGTAAGTGATGGTGTTTTTCTCCACCGATCGCACCCACTAAAGCAATTGTTGTTAAATGAAAGAATTTAATTTAGAACAGACTGCCTGAACCTCCAGCCCAAAGTCACACGTTTAAAGTAATGGGAATGGCACAGGCGCACATTTAATTTCCTTTCGGAATATTACACAATTTAATAACTGGCAATAAAAACACACCCAATATTATATGACATGTTTCAAAAGACATAATTTAATATTTCAGAGTTAATTGGAGAACTGTAGGCCTCAGTGAATACACAATAGTGAAATACCTTTCAGAAAACAAAACCTGTTATATTAAAACCACATGCAAACTATGACGTCTTACTGCGCCAAAACGTCAACAGGAGGTGGTTGGTTTGCGTTTTCTGCTTGTGCTCTGCTGTTTACACCTCTGCTTATAATAGGATGGATGGAAAAGAGAAATATGATGCTTGGTTATCGAGTCATAGGTATTGGACGTGTCGGTTTCACTTCTGTATCGCTAAAGTGTGGGACACTGAGAGGAGTGACCCCAAAAGTGTGCGTCTCATGTGCTTCAGCAGGGAAGTTGGAGCTTATTTCTTTTCTCTTTTCTCCCTCTCTCTTTTTTAATTCTTTTTTAAATAGAGGCGTCGTTGGAAAACACAGCCAGCTCAATAACTTTAATGAAATCCTTTGGTGTGTGGAAGCTCAAATGTTAACACCTCGGATAATTTGGAGTTTTAATGAATTCGTGACTAGATGTTGTAGGCCGGGATGAAAAAATTTAACTCCCACTTCCATTTTCTTCACATGTCCTTCACATGTCTGTGAGACAGCGGTGACCTTAAAAGACCACATCTCGCTCCCCTGGGCGCCCGGGGAGACTTTTGGACCACAATGGGCCAGTGCCCTCAGAACATCTGGAGTGAAAAGTCATGTAGTGGATTTATAGGTGAGTTCCATGTGCAAGACCTTAAACCCAAGATTGGTTTTGGATGTTCTTGTAAAAGGGGCCAAAATGCTCATGCTGTCATCTCCAAATGTCATTGGTCTTTAAAATGTGCAATCAATCGGGTGTTTGTCAAAACAACTTAAGCATCTGCAGCACCCACAGACATGAAATGTACTGTTGACAAGACTGCATCTTGTCTTGTTTTGAATCAGTCCTCCTTTTGTTCTTTTGAATTGTGCAGTCTGGAGATTATTGTAAAACCAACAAAAGAAATGTTCCGCTGGAACATTCAATCCACTGTGTGCAAACAGCGATGGAGTGTGGAAAATGGGCTCTGGTCATCTTCAGTTATCACCTCTTAGTCTGATCTGGGTTTATGTCATCAAAATGATCTGAGCTCCCTCCCCGGTTAGGCCTTAACGCAGCGGTCCTGCACCAGAAACATATTCTGGGCATCATTTTTTCCCAAGAGACTGTTATACATTTTAGTCCCACCAAAGCCTTTTATCAAATTAATAATAATCTGTCGACTAGTTATAGATTCTTATGTTTATATCTTATTTTTATAAAAGGAATAATCAGCATCAGCCAGCATGGAGCACCAGAAGGCTCGCCTCATAATGTCACTGAGGGACTCTGTCTGCTCTCCAGGTTTCACTATATTGCTGGATTCAACTCAGCTTTACGGCAACTTTATGGTGTGGTTGTTGTAGCCTACTATTTAACACGCGATTTAAGGAAAATGTTGGTAATTCTTTAATCAAAAACACTGCTTGGCAATATTTCCAATATTTAAAAGACAAACTACCCTCGTCCTCTCGGATTAAATTGCTTACCATATGAGTTTGGGAAGCTACTTTTAAGCCGTTTGGACTCATACCTCAGAGAACCTTAGAGGGGCGGTGCTGCCTCCTCTCCTCCCAGCCTCTGGCTCTCACAACCGGGAAGGCTGGCTCGGGGCGTGCGCTCTTGTGAGCAGCTCCCAAAAATACTCAGAGGGGCGGGGGGCAGAGGGGGTGAGACAAATAGACAGGAAGACAGACCCAGATCGATGAGACCGAGGTAAAGAGCCGCCATCAAACTTTGCAGCAGCAAAGTTTGTTCAGTTTTTGTTTTTCCTTCCACATTTAGACCTCATTACGCGCACTGATCCTTCTGCTCTCCAAACCAAGAAGATGCCCACATCCTCCCCGTGTGCGTTCCCAAGGTCCTCCGTGTGGCTGGCATCTTTGGCTACGTTGGTGGTGCAGTCGGTGCTCTCTTCCACCTACTCTTCTTCCTCCCCCTCTACATATCAGGGATCTGCAGCCGGTGGGAAGCGGCCGGGCTTCATGGAGAGGACGCTGGTTCTTCTGGATGTCAACACCCGCAGTCCGATCAGAGTCCTCAACGACAACTTCCTCTCTTTGCAGCTGGACCCCTCGATCATCAAAGACGGCTGGCTGGACTTTCTGAGGTACCAAAAAGCTTTTCAGTTAGACCGATCTGTATGGCTGTCCACCTCTGAAGTGTTTGGCCACCTCTTTATTCATTACGCACTCAGCCACGTTGTCTAAATTGTCATGAAGCGAGCCAACATATTTCCTCCTCAGTCGGGGCACTGTGTGGTCTCATGATCCACTGACCTAATGATTTTGACCGGGACCGGACCGGACCGGTCCAGGCCTTTCAGATAGGAATGTAAGGCGAGGGACGGCTGCTAAAAGGCTGTCACTGACGGGCTTATTGTCTTACAACAGTACTCTGACTGTACGGTCCTTAACATTGGACATGTGTGCCCCATGCCCGTTTAGAGTCTACAGCGAAGAATGCCACTTTGCCAAGTTAATTAATTTATTTTTGAGCCTTAATTTTTTCCATAAAACCACAACAAGAGAAAAGAAATCCAATTAGTCTCCAATCCAAAACCAGCCATATTGTTTCAATATGTTTTTATAAAGCAGGATGAACGCTTGACTGACTTTCACTCGCTTACGTGACTTTTCAATTGAGTCTGTTTCTCAGATCCGCTACATTTTCACGTATTGCATAGACTATAACTGGCACATGTAACAAAATATTTTCAAAAAAAAACAAAAAACAAAACGTCAACTCAAGTAATTTATGTTTGTGCTAAATTACAACACTGCCAGTAAGAGGGGTCGTGCCAGACTGGATTTACTGGTATCAGGGACATTTAGTTCTGCTTCATACCATTGTTGTCTACTGAAGATGATCCATATATTATTTACAGTACATTTTATGAACTCAAAACTATTACAAAGGCATTTTATCATTGTATGATATGGGGGAACATTTTTATTTTTCAATTCCATCCCATCTCATTCACGATTGCCTTCTTGGACAGAAACTCTCATTTGTTTATTCAATACTCTTTGTTCAGTGTTTTCATCATTAATATAGATTCGGCTGCATTCCTTACAATGGCCTATAAACACGTGCCTCCACTAGCTACCATTTGACTGTTCGTTGATCAAGACGTCTGATGCCTGAGCCGAAAAACATATATGTCGCCCCTTTGTTTTCAAAAAGACCATTACACAGTTTACGCACAAAGCAAAAGCAGATATAACACACGGACATATTATGGCATACACATATGCAAATAGTCATTCGCAACATGTGTTCAAAAAGTCATCAATATTAAAGTATAGATCTACTTGATGCCATATGGGGGCATTTTACGGATTTCTCTTATTATTATTATTATTAATAATAATAACAATAATAATAATTCTTACAAGGCAACAAACAGACCTGAGAATAACTCCAACAACCTGCATCTAACGTCTTCACACATATTTCACTACTAATAAGATTTAATCTCCTCAAGCTGAACAACACTAGTTCAACTCTTTCCAAGCTCGACACCAGTTCCTCATGCGCATAAAGCACATAGGAGCTAAACTTACCCTTTAGAATTCAAAATTGACTTTAATTTTAACAACCACTTCTCTCGTTTACTCTGAACGCTCGCTGCATTCGCTGTCTCCTGCTTTTACATTCACACCCACAACTTGTAGAGAAGCTTGTCCTCAGCCGTGGAGCCAGAAAGTTGCAGATGCAGCATGAATTCATTTACTTTTGGATTATTTGGACCCTGGTTGGCCCACATGTGGCCTCCTTGGCTTGAAGCTGGCGGTATGGACAAGCCGGTGCAGTGGGAGACTGACAAACACTAAACAACTGTCAACAACTACACTGATATCTGCAGGCTTGATGGCTGCGACTTCTCACATCTCCCGACATTTTACTTGATGCTCGTGGTCTTTCATCATAATTCCAAAATAAAAGCCTTTTATTTTTCCCCTTGCACCCTCTTCCTCTTCATCAGAAAAAATATGAAAACGTCATTTAAACTATATATTCGTGTTTTTGTCAACCACTATTTAACTTGTATTCACGATATTTAAGTTTAGAACCTAAAATGACTTAGTTTTAATAGATAATAGATAAAAAAGTCCAGTTGCTTCCCACTAAACACTCCAAGATTAGTTTTCATAATTTCATAATTTTTATTATTATCAGTGGCTATAAGTTAGACATACACTCCAAAGGTCTTCGTAACGTACAAACATTGTCTATTTATTTATTTTTGTTTAGATCAATATATATTTTTTTACTTTTGCATTGATGGAGATCAGTTAATTTACGGCTTAAACCTTTGCTCATGACCCGGAAACCGTCTGTATCAGCCCGTGCTGGCGTGTGTCGGTCCCTCTGTCGCATTATCAGGACGATGTTGGGAGGAAAATGGGACGAGGCGAGAAAAATTGTTTGGTCAGGGATTCATCCTACAGCGGCAGAAAGACCCGAAACATGACGGTAAGGGTCAGGGCACTGAACCAAAGCAAAGTCTTAGTAAAACAATATCAAAACGTCTGTGGGAACTTTGGCAATGGTGTTAAGGCCAACTATCCAAACAGTTTTTCATTTCCTCTGTAGGAGGAACGAGCCTTACCCAACTGGATAAGCATAGAAAAAAAAATACATACATAAATTTGGGGGTTAGGATTGCGTGATAAAATTGTGAATTAATTTTTTCTCATTTATTTTTTCAATAATTTGCCTGAATTTCAGAAGCACCAGGACAGTATCAACTTTTCTAAAACTTTTGTCCTCAAGTTTATATGAAGCAACAAAAAACACTCGTCGGTCCTTGATGAAAGTAAACGTAGCAGCTACGAATTCTTAGATTTAAATTTCAATATATTTTATATTAAATGAGCCTCCATCCTGTTATCTACACATTATGTGTTGTATTATTGCCCCCTCGTCTGATATTGTACCCGCCCTGTGAAGCCTTTTCCTGGGGACACATGTTGAAGATGTGTTGTGATCAGGACTGTGGTGTTTCATCCACGACAAAGTCACGCTACTTTCCTGAAGGCCATGCATCAGTTTTGTTTTTTAATATATTAACTCATATTACAGGTGTTTAATTAAGGTAATTGAATTTAGTATTGTTACTAAATATTATTCATTGTCATCCTGCCTGCCCTGAAGTGGAGGCGGGAACGTGAGTAACTGACCGTCACTGAGTCCTCTCTCTGCTGTATCCGCAGCTCTAAGCGGCTCGTGACCATGGCGCGCGGCCTCTCGCCTGCCTTCCTGCGTTTTGGCGGAAAGCGAACGGACTTCCTGCAGTTCAACAACCAGAAGAACCTGGCTAAGTTCAGAGGCCCCGGGCCGGACTACTACCTGAAGAACTACGAAGACGGTGATTAGACACGACGTTTCCCCTCGTTTTCCCCGCTGCTGTGTGTTTGTGAAGAGTTTATTTTTATTATCATTAGCCTTTATATTATATTATACGGCTGGTCTTCGGCTGTCCCCGTTTTTCTTTTTGTCTCCGTCTGTCAGACACCGAGTACATCTTGGATTATATCTCGAGGTTACATTGTTTACTGCTTTTATTTAGAGTGTCAGTTTATTAAGGACGCTGAGCTAAAAGGAATGCCTTTATATCCGCTCTGCAGTGAATCCCACCTACATTGATGTTATGTTGTTTGTGTTTTGTCAAAAAACAAAACAAAAGTTTTATAAAGAGGCATTTCCAGCATTTATCCTCCCCCGTCAAAGAAAGAGGACTTATGGTGAGAAACAGCTCTAGTTTAACACAGCAGGGTGAAATGTCGCCGAATTTCAGTGCTGTGAAACTGAATCAACACCTCTTAAACAGCTTAAACTAAAGCGCAACAAAAACTTCAGACAAAAAACAAAAACTTATTTTCGCTCTTTTATGAGATGTGTTGGTTCTCCTAAGTGTGCCTAATAAAAATACCAACCCGAGTGTGAATAGGACTTTTGCAACACTTCTAAAGATAAATATAACACACTTTTTTTTTTCTTACTTAGTAGTAACACATTGTAAATTGAAAAGTAACTATCACTGGCACTGCATTCAAAATGTCCCTGTGGGTTATGACATGAGGGTAGCTAATAAACAAAACTTGATATATCAAAAATAGTAAACGTAGCTGTAGCATGATATTGTTTATCAATGATAACATAAATAATAGTTGTATGAATTTTTTCCGTCTATGCTGGCTTGCAGACATAGTGCGCAGTGACATTGCATTGGATAAACAGAAGGGTTGCAAATTGGCCAACCATCCTGACATCATGCTGGAGCTGCAGAGGGAGAAGGCTGCCACCACTCAGCTCGTCCTGCTTAAAGAACAACTGTCCAACATCTACAGCAACATAACAATAACAGGTAGGAGATCACACACACACACACACAGCGGATTTTTTGGCACATGTTCATATTCACAAAGCATAGTTTGTAGTTTGTAGTTTGCATGTCATGTACACTCCTATGTGCACATGCACACATGCACTCACATGAAGTTCAAAGCATGCCAATGTAAACTATCAGCTTTCAGAATGACAAATGTAATTTGTAAAGGAGGAATGCGGGGATGGATAGAGGGGTGCAGCAGTGGAGGCTAGTAAACAGAGCACTGACATTTTCACTGGTAACAGTTAATGAAACTTGACTGCACACTGAACTTTAAAGTCCTGATTTTGGGTGGGCTGCATTTCTTATCTGTTACTGTGATTGACTAGGACAAAAATGAGGAACTATCCGAGAATATAATTTTGTCAGTTAACATTTCTGTTGTTTTTTGTTTTTGTATACAGAATTTAATTGGTAGGATCGGGTGGTAAAACAAAACTACAGAAACTATATTTACCATTGAATTCTCTTTAACTTGACCTCTGACCAATGCAAAATAGATAAATAGCAGTGGAAGAACATACTTACTGGTATTATAGGCCTTTAATACTGTGTTGCCTTCTGATACTGTCATCTTTGGTTTCTTGAAAAGACAGTGGGTTGGTAGAGTTCTCACTGTCAGTCAGATAACAGCCCAGGATGTGGGTCTTGACAGCCAACAAACTCCTGGAAAAATTATTGTTCACTTGGGATTTAGATGGTTAAACTTCTGGAAGTCGTATTGTGCACAACCCACTGTTCACGATGGCACCAGATGTATGTATATATATATATATATATATATATATATATATATACATCAAAGTACTTGGCCATCTGCTTTGAAGGGCGGTTTAAATTCAACGAAACAAGGTATCTAAATCTTCAATACATCACAAAATTGTTGGATACAACCAGTGGCCTTGCATGAAAGGGTCGGTAATGTGCTTTGCATATTTTCAGAAGGTCTCCCCTCATTGGAACAGTAAGCCTCTGCATGTTGCCTCATGAGTGTTAGAGGCGGATATGAACAACATGTTTGAGCTGAATTTTTTCTAAGAGTCTCAAGTGCAACATTCAAAACATCGACTTGTTGAATTTAGCAAAGTAGGAAAATTCATAGATGATGAACTTTGAACTGTGTGTGAGGAATTGGTTCAGAAGTTGAGGTCAGCAGTTTAGTACAGCACCATATCATTAGATTTTTTTTGTGTTGCAAATGAGCTACAAGGTACAGACACTCCCCAACTTAAGAACAAGTTACATTCCGAACGGCCATTCTTATCCTGAATTGTTAGTAAGTTGTTTGTTCATAACAGAGCATGTCTTAGCGCTAACACAGTTACAAAGAACTGTGATCCTGGGGTGGCGAAGGCTACGGTGGTGCGCGCAATGGATACCAGCGAAATTCATACTTCGTAAGCAGAAAAGGCAGGCAGCACAAAATTTGAGCTCACAGTGAGCAAGGGGAGCATCCGAACACAATTTTAACTTGTGGCTCTGTCTGTTCATATCTCTTAATGATCGTAAAACGAATGCTTGTAAGTGGAACAGTGACTGCACTTGTAGTGTAAAATTTTGTCACTACAGGAATTTTTGGATTTGTCCTATGTTGAGTCGATAAATAATAAATCTCTTCATTACATATTAGTTATTGGTCTTCATGAGCAAAATTTAAACTTTTGGGGACTATTTGTCTTTTTTTTTATAGTATTTACATGTACAGATTTTTTGAAACAATACATGCAAAACCATTGCTAATGTGGCTACAATGGCCAGTTTTAATTGAACAACTTGTCGTAAAGAAAAAAGTGAACAGCACAAGAAGCAGCACTCAGTTAAGTCTATGGTTAGTAATCACATCGGAAATAGACCACGTGTAAACTCTGCATGGTAACATTCACATTATCCTCAAACATAGCTTATAATTTGAAATATTTAAGTACCATGACCTTAGCCACGTAGCACAGCCGTTAGATAGCCTAGATGAATTCTCAATGTGCCATAGTCTTATCTAAGTGTTTGTGGGGACTGGGGCTAAACTACCTCGCCGACAGCACGCCTGAGTATTTCTCTCTTTGCTGTGTTGGTGTGTTGTATAACACAGCAACAAAATACTGAGTGTCCTGTGTGCTTGTACAGGTGGCTCACTTTAAGTGCATGCTCGTAAAGTTGTTATTTCAAAGGCTCATTGTTGCGGCTTTGTATTTATCTGTAATATAGCAAAGTGTTAATATTGTTACTTAAAACTATCTGTCACAGCCCTCAGACCCTGGACATTCCCTGATGCCCCCCAAAATACACAGTGGGATCTACCTTGTTACACTTAATGAAATAAATATCAAAAACCATTGCCGAATGGTTGCACGATTACTTGAACTAAAAACTACTAGTCAGCAGTAGTAGTATGAAAATTTTAGTTAGGGGAAGTGAATAATGAAATGTTCTTGTCTTTATATATTGTGCAGTTCTACATCATCATGCTATAATTATGTGTATAGTTACACCTTGCTAAAAAATAACTCTAAACTAATCAATGGTCCAAACAACTAGCGTCAACCAGCTGCTGGGTTGGGCATCAATTAAGATTTAGCTTATTCTGATTCCCTGTTTTGATTCCAAATTGTTTAAATAAAAAGGAGGTCAAATCTTTATTTGTTTAAACATTAACTGCATAGAGTAGAATTGAATAAATTTTATAATTTTTAGTCATTATTTACTATTTTGCAGTACTACTATTTACAAACATAGTAATGAATTACTGATGATAAAATATACAAAGCTCTTTTAATTCTGCTGTTGTGCAGGCTGAATTACTTTTGTCAAATGCCTGAAATGTAAGTATTGAGACTGTAATGAAATATAATTAAATAATATTGATGGTATAAAAGTTGCAGTGACGAGAGGTGCTGTTGGTGTAGTGGATAGAGTGCATAAACGCCATAAACAGGAAGCCACAAGCTACTTGTTGGTGATGCCAGTTTAGTTCCATTCAGCGTCATTTGCTGCATGACATTCCCCTCTCACTCCCCCATTTCCTTTAACTTTTCAAGCTGTCATCTCTAATAAAACAAACAAAGGAAGTTGAGGTGACAATAAATCACCACTGAATTTTATTTTCCCCCACATCAGCCAGTTTGCATTATTTTAGTGATTGATCAGGGCCCTGTGGACGATTTTGTCTTTAAATGTGAACTCCAGAACTCAAGGCAGAAAGAATGATGCTGTGCTACTTTTGGTGCAGGCGTCATAGTTGTGATCAAACTGTTTGGTGGGGAGAATGGTTAGGGATACAGAGAATGTGTGTGTGTGGGTGGTGGGTGAGGGGGGGTTGCTGTATTCTCCCAAAGCTGATGTGTGCTCACTGAAATTCTCATTCTTCCAGGCACAGACAAAAGCTGCAGCTCTGCCCCTTGGGAATATTTAGCAAACGTCTTAGAGATATTTTTCAAACCCTGTGAAGGTGAAGCTGCTATTTTATGCAGTTTAGCTTACATAAAGTGTTAAAGTTGTAGAAATAACTTGCCAAAATAAGCACAGATTAAGCTAAAAAAAAGTGCTTTAAGGGTGACTATGAACTCCAAGTATGTTGTGTAAACTTGAATCTGTGCAAAGGCCTCATCTTTGCGGTGGAGAAGCACAGGGTCCAGGCATTTGTTTAAATATGGTCTGGTAACAATCAGCCAAGATTCACTCTGTGTGCGTGTGTGTGTGTGTGTGTGTGTGTGTGTGTCTAGGCAGGTGGTGTTTAAATGACCTTTAACAGTCTTGCTCCATCCTTTTCCACTCACCACTGTCTGACTTTTGACCCAGGCTTGTTAGAGCTATCAATAATGGGGCCAGTCCAAGCTAACACACACAACACACATTTGCACACACACACACACATTCAGCAAAAGAGTTAGCTGAGAAAATACCCTGAACTCAGATAAGGTCAGCATCATCTCATGTCTCCCTATAGGAATATATCCCTCCATCATGAGCCACTTCTTCAGTTCTCTCTTCCCCTGCCTCCATCAGCTCCCTCCTCTCCCCAACTTAACACCTGTCCTCATTTTCTTTTTAAATGTTTACTGTAGTTTAGCTGTGTATACAGTGACTGAATGTGAAATCCTATGTTTATTTGATACTTCAGAGAATGAGGCAGTAGATCGGTTCAACTTGTGATCTCTAAGGCCTTTTTCGTGTGTTTAGGATTCATAGAATAACATAACTCAAATTAGGAATTCCTGCACAGTTTTATTCATATCATCTGAGGTGGGGTGATCAATATTTTTGAACACGGGCAAAAAGAAAATCTTAACAAAATGGAGAAACTGGAGAAGCAAGAACCAAACACAGGATGTTATCAGTTATGAGGTCTGCACTGTGAGAAAGTGAATTGCAAACTTGCTTTGCTATTTGTGTTGGAAGTATTAAGCCTTATAGCTGGAGTCTTTGGAAACAGGCAGCCACTGGACATCAGTGTAAAGAGTAAGCAGTGTTTGTGTTGGAGGAGCTACCTGGATGAGATGGAGGCGCAAAGTAGGACATCACCTCAGGAAAGAGCAGTAGTAATCTAGATGGGATACACGTAGAAATGAGGACACAGAATAGCCAATAATTGGATACCACACCACATGATCCACAAGGTCATATATTATTGATATAAAATTAATAAATAAACCATCAGATTAAAGAGCACAATTTTAATCTTGGTTGAAAGTTGCTTCAAGATATGGTAGGAGGTATACAGAGTAACACCATGAGTTAGGCTTTCCTCTTTCTTTCTTAGTCTGATCTCACAGGTGTAGTATCAAGTGACATGAATGTTTACAGTGACTAATCAGTTGTTAGTTGAAAGTAAACACTGCTGAGAGCACATTGGACACTAATACTTGAGAGCCTCTCTTTGAACTGACAGAGAGGTGAGGCCATCAGAGCCAGGAGCCTCTGACTTAAAGCTGCAGGCCTCCACTGAAAGGAAACATGAGAGCAGTGAAAGTATAGCAAAGACATTGGAACCAATAATAAAGTAACCCTGCTTTCACAACATTTGCAAGTGAGGAAAAAGGCCATTACTCTCAGCTGAGGTAGGGGCCACTCCGCGATGGCGCCATCTTTGGGGTTTCATAGCTTCTCTAAAAACGATACATGTGAATATTAGAAGCTTCGGCCACTGTGCTTGTCGATTGATTGGAGTTTGTAGTTGAGGACGGTTTGTCTTTAATGAAAATCGTCTTTCTCTTTAACTTCCACTACTGACAGCCCCCTTGGGCTCCTGTAGTTCAGGGGGGCAGAGCCACTCACTACCTGATGTTGATAGGCAGTCGGGCTGCCATCTTGGAGGTTTAGGTACGGCAACTCCACATGGACAAAAATGGCGCCTGACTCAATCGCTATTCACAATGAAATCCAAATGTCACTGTCCCACAGTCAGTGCTGGTAATGATGACAGCTGTGACTCATAAACCTATTAGTAAGATTAAATGTCCTTGTTTCAGGATACTTGATAGTAATTCATGATGATGCATGACCAATAATGTTGCCAGTCCTGATTTTTTCTCTGAAGTTTAATGGACCAGTGCATAGGATTTAGTGAAAGGTAGATGTGAGATTGTTACCAACTGATTACTCCTCCCTTTCCATGTATGTAAGAGAACTTGTTTGTCCATTATTGACTACTGTTTAAATATAGGGGCCAGGTTCTGTGTAAGAGGACTCTCTCTCTGTATTCATAGTTCTAGGTGATTGAAAACACACAAATAAGACATAGTTATGAATATTATACCCAATACACAGTGGTCCTTTAATTCATCCCAAATTTTCTGACAGCCATAATGCACATTCTGACATTGACAGCAGGTGATACATTCTTGTCGCCTTAATGTGCAGCTCACATTGATCGATGGATGGGCATGTAGCATAATTTATCTTACCATGCAGTATACTGGAGTTTGCATCTCAACCCAGACCTACAATTAACCCCTCCCCCTTCATTAAGCTGAACCCCAGTCATTCTGAAATCATATAACCAACTGCTTCTGCCTAACCATAACTATAACTGAAAGCTTTTTGAGTCTATCCACCATATTTTTCGAAATTGGCCAGGCCAATATTGCTGTTTTGTATTGTTCTGGAGTTGCATTTGGGTTGGGGTTAGGGTTACTGAATAGAGATGAACTGAGCTTTTTCAGAATTGTTTTGTGCTGATGTTCTTGAAATGCTACAGCGAGAAAATATATCATAAGATAAAAATCTACTTTTGTGCACTTTTGAAGTGTTCTCTTATTTTATCAGGATAAAAAAATAGTGCGATCGTAAATTTGTACGCGGTTTGTAGTGTTTTGTAGTTAGTTACTATAAAGGATGGCGAATGTGTGGAGCTTTACCAATGGGTTTATGTTGTGAGAATTACAGTGTGTACACATATTGCAATATTTTATTATTGCTTTGTCTCAATTATCACATCAGAATTTCAATTTGCAAACCCGGTACTGAAAAACAATGGAGAAGACAGGAGTGTAATTTATGTCCCTGACAAAAAGCATTGTGAGTCACAAAACAGGACATACAAAAAGGCAGAAGGTTAGAAATCTGGAAAGACAAACATTACGAACAGGCACAGAAAGGGGAATTTACTAAACATCTGTAAATGGCTTTAAAATGTTTTCATCAAAACAAACTGGCACAGCTGTCTATAGTCAGAGGGCCTCTAGTTATAACTTTCTGTTTTCACTCATTTGAGAATCAAAACATATTTTCTTGCAACAGTGGGAAACATGCTCCATCCTTCCTATTAGTTCTGTTATATGACTCCTCCCAGCCTTTTATCTACTTTTCCTTAATCTAATGTTTTAATCTGCGTACTGTCTGCCTTGTTTAAAATTCCCTCAATGAATGTGCACATTCACACTCCCACACGAGGTGTAAATTGTGATGGACTCAGCATTTGGTGTTGCAGCTGTTTCAATACCTTTTCCGTCTCCAGCGCGATGCTGAATGCATATTTATGAGTCCTTCATTCCAAGTTCCACGCTGCCATGATGGCAGTAAAATGAATGTTATCTGCCTTGATTTGCTGATACTTAAAACTTTTTTATTGATTTCAGTAGTTAGTGTGAATTTTGGAAGGACCAAGGGTAAAACAAAGAATATTAAGGCTTATGTGTATGTTTTCCAATATTACAGACTGTTTGCTTTACAGCACTACTAAAAGAAAATGACCTGGCTCTACTACCAACAATTAGGGACTTAAAAATCGTATTTTGGCTGTTAGCGGTATTAAAATACATTAAGTTTCAGAACATTGTCAGATACATCTATGAATCAAGAACTGTTTTTCCAAACATATATTTAACAGAGTTTTTTTTCCTAAGGTTTTTTTTTGTGATATTAAAAATCACACAGTGCAATAAATCATACATTTCATTTCCGTTCATTTCTTCATTCATTTCTCATTCACTTCAATGGTAAAGTGGTCTCAGACGTTTGGACTCCCACTATGTCACGTCTTTTATCTACATTTTAAATGTTGGAGGGAATTTGTCTTTTTATTCAAGCAAAAGGCTAAAACTCTAAACAGAAGCTAAAACAGATGCTGACGCTCATATTTTTGTCTTGCAACTAAACCATATATCTTGCAAACCCACTTCAAATACTGTTGTAGCAGTAGAAGATTCTGTAGACACTTCAGCAACATCTGAAAAGTCTTGAAATTCTCATTGCCTGAAACATTTTATTTTTGGAGAAAATCAAAACGTGTGAAAAGGTGGTGTCCATGTATCAGTAACACAAAGAAAACTTGTGTACCTGAATATAAGAGGGAGATAACCTGCAAGACTAGCTGCATCAATCTCATATGATATTGACACCCTGTGGTGTTAAGACCCAAAAAAAAAAAAAAAAAGTTAGAGATCTTCTTCTCCTTTTGGCTTTTCCTTTCAGGGGTCGCCACAGCGAATCAGTTGCCTCCATCTAAGCCTGTCTTCTGCATCTTCTTCTCTCACACCAACCACCTTCATGTCCTCTTTCACTACATCTATAAACCTCCTCTTTGGTCTTCCTCTAGGCCTCCTGCCTGGCAGTTCAAAACTCAGCATCCTTCTACCAATATATTCACTATCTCTCCTCTGGACATGTCCGAACCGAGATAACACAGGATAACATGATATAGATGGAGGGAGGGGGTATAGATAAATACAGAGAGATAGTCCACAGTGTCAACACTGCCACTGTAGCTTGCCTTAATGCACTTAAGGGTTTTTGGTTGTCTTACATAAATCCTTATGTAAATATGTTTTCCTCTATATTTTAGTTGATTTAAATGAAGCTGGACTATTTTAACCAACCCATATTGTATGGATTAAGCCAATGGTAGTAATCACTGCTTTCTCATCTTAATAATTGCACAAGGTAGAGACCCAATAAGAGGAGGAGACATATTAATGGTTCATGGTCAAATTTACAAAGAAATTGCTGGTACAAACCGGTTAGAAAACTGATCTAAGTTTCTTAAAAAAAAAGAAGGAAAAACCAAAATATAACAAACAAGACATGGCTTCTTATACATAAATGGCTTTGGATTCTGGCTGCTTTGGTTTTAGGGTTTCATGGCTAATTATTTGTGGCATTAGATTACACAGTACCAACAAGCAACACACTTGATTATATAACACTTGATGATTATGTATTAGAGCCAGACCAAGGAGTGCATTGAACAATGCTGTTGGCATGAACCAGGGACAGCAAATTGAAATCTTGCCATGCTGAAATTGCAGGGAACACCAAAGCCAATGATTGTCTATGCCTGGCCACCAGAGTTTAACCTAGCCGCTAGCTAAAGTAGTGCTGTTAAATTAAAAGAAAAGGACAAACACTCAAGGTATTACTCAAGGTAATAAATTTGATCAATATATTGTCAGAGCTTTTTTATTTCCAAAACAAAAGAAGTTTTCTGAATTAAATAAACTTGCTAATAGTTTTCTGTGCAAAACAAGATGTGCTCATTTGTTTTGTGGTTTACTTAAATCTGTCTCTGCAAGAAAATTCACGTTTGTGGTTTTTAGGGTTTAGCCCACTATATTTGCCCTTTTGGTGACCATGTGCATGTCAGTACAGATGTTTTTTATGTCATGTTTGTTTTTAAGTGCATCTCTAATATGAAATAATTTTTAAATAACCCCAGTAAATTATTCATGGTGGACACTGGAAAAGGAAAGCCCTGCAACACTCAATTGTAACTCCTTGAGTTTCACACAAGGTGGAGTTTTTTACAATCTTAACACATAAGAGTATCTATAGATAGAGGAACTCTGTTAGAACCAGAATACTATGGCTTGCTTAATTTATTACATGTTATTTTCTAGCCTAACTTGTCAGATTTATAAGTATGTGCAGTGATGTCACCTCAGTGTGACAAACTCTTGATTGCCATATTGTCTGTTGCTTTTTCTCTTTACACTTTCCACATGGCCTGCACAGACCCAGAAGTCTCTCGTTTTTGTTTTTTTTTTTGATTGAGAGAATACCTACACTGTTTAAATCACGGATGGATGTAACATGCAATTCCATGTGCTTGCAATATGCCCTGAGACAAGTGCCAGCAACCTGCAAATGAATGTCATTTTAATAGCCTGATGCATGGAAAATGTTTGAAAGCAGTCCTTTCTTTCCTATGATTGTTTTGCATGACATCCAACCTCCACATTTTTCCTCAGAACTGTAGAAAGCATACGTTTATTATCAAATTTCAAATCATGGAACTATGTTACTGTGTACTGAGCCAGCTTGTAAAAACGGGATAGACATGTAGTAGAAATTCTCCTATGTCTTTAGCATGTGTGTGTGTGTGTGCGCGGGCGCGCCTGTGTCTCAGCTTTGTATGGATCCAGATGAAGTTGTTATCCTGAGGGGAAACATGCCTCCTTCATTACCAGTGAGACACATTTTATTTCCTTAATTTGACTCTCAAGCTGTCATTTGTTGTTTATGAGATTACCCTGTGTGTATGTGTGTGTCTGTGAATGTGTATGTGCATGTGTGTTTGTGTCTGTGTGTGCCTCTGTATATATTTGTTGTTATTAAAGTTTTCCCTTGGAAGTAGGGTCTAGTAATTGGTTAGGTGTTGTAGCCACTGTTTAGAGAGGTGATTTGACCTGGTTTAAAAAATGTTACACTTCTTTCACCCTCTTACACAGGAATTTAACACACTCATTAGTGTTACGCAAATGTTGGGGCATTTCTGTACACGTGTGAATGTGTGTGTTCAAAGTAAGTGGATCCTTTCCTTTTCTTGTACTTGTAGAGTGTAATCAAGAGCTGATCTGTCATCATCATCATTGTTCTGGCCCTAATCCAAGAACCTAAGCCATTTAGTGCCAGAATATCTTGTTTTGATGTTCCACTGTACTCAGGAGGGAAGGCTCAAGCAAGGGTTTATTTCCAAAAAGAAAAAATGTGTCGCAGCAAGTGAATCGATTGTCCATCTGACCATCTGGCACCAAATCCATTACATTTTACACATTCAAAGACTTTTCTTACCCACCAACACACCATAAAAAAGTCTATGTATTTTACAGTACGTATATAGCAGTACATACAATAAATAGCTTAATAAATAAACTAATAATAGAAACAGCATATTTTATCAGTATCAATGATATGCACTTAATTAGCACTTACAAGTATACATCAGAGCAGTCCATCCAATTTTAGCACTACTTTCTGATGTTAAATCTCTTTTCATATATGACTTGTTAGCTATTTTTCCAGTGACTTAATGGAACAAATGTAAATGAAATTGCACTCCTTTTGTTTGTTGCCTTAAGAATAATACGTTTCTCTTATAGGTATATATTGAAGTTGACTTTTTACCACAGCTTGAATAGTTTGTTTTTGTTTCTCCCCTTTTAAAACATATCCCTGAATGTGTGGGTTTGCCTACTGAGGAAATGCCTGCCAGTGTTTGTACTCCAGCTCCAGTGACATTAATCTCAGTGTGAAAAAAAAAATTCCCACATATAATATTATAATTCCAGAAACTGTTTCTTGCATAAGAGTTTGGTGTGTTTTCACTTCTGGCAGCTTGTGAATCCTCTTTAATTCCTTTTTTTTTTTTTTTTTCACTTGGAGCATATGGCTGGTTGGATTGTGTTGAACCTTGTCAGAGGCCATCTATCACACCATGGTGTCCTGCTGTGTTGGAGATTCACAGCACAGCTCTGAGCCCTCAGAATGAGAAAACAAGAGCAAGAGAGACCAAAGTTAGATTAAGAGCGAGAAGAGAGGGAAGGGAAAGGGGGATGGAGGGAGTGAAAAGTGAAATAACAGCAAGAGACAGATGGAAAAGAAAAAGGAGGGAAGTGAGCAAAGAAATAACAACATTTTAAGAAGAATAACATTTTCCAGTATAAGACATACAAAGAGTTTTTTCACCTCTGCTCAGAACCAAAGTATTTACTATCCCAGGAAGTGTAAAGATGCACCAAGCTGACACCTTTGCCTTCAAGGTTGAGTAAGCGTGTTCTCAGGGTGCAGTAGCTTCAACATTGACTCCCCAACAGCCTCAGAGCACACAAATGAAAAAATGTTTAATAAAAAAGGGTGTTTCTAAAAACTTTTTATAAGCTACTTCAAAACTGGCGTCAATTTCTGCTTATCTCTGACACTTACAGATGGAAAACAGAGCCTTAAGTGTTTCATATTTTTTCTTGTGCTTCAAAAAATACATATTTTAAATATAGCTGACAGTGCTATATATTATACCATATGAAATCAATCATTATTGAATTTATATTAAATGTACAATTACGTTTTGTCTTTACAACTGTTAAATAACTTTCACATTGCTCCGTAAGAGAAAACAACAAGGAAAAGTAGCACAGTAATTGAGAAAACATGTCTTTCCTTGTTGAAGTGTTGAGAAAGAGACTAAAGCTGTACCTGCTCCAGAGGCATCGCTGCTGGCTGTATTTGTCCTCTGACCCTCACATGAAAAGATAACATGTATTTTGCTCCGAGCAATGGGATGTGAGAAGAAGCTACTTCCTAATTTTCCTGTCTGTGAGGTGCTGCTGGTGGTGCTCTGAAAATATTTGTCTGGTACTTGTAAAAATACAAATGAAAGTTAAAAATAGTAAAATGATATTGATGATCATGAGTACATGTTTTTCCCTTCTCTTGTGTCTGTCACACTAAGTGCTTGAAATTTCCTGAAATAATTACTAATATTTATAAATATTTATAGAGATTCTTTTCAGACTGAACAGTAGTGAGATTAGAGTGGATGACAGAGGGAAAAATGTGAACTCTTCTTTGTTCTTCAGCAAAGCCGCATTTAAGTTCAAATGAAGGACAAGAATGTCTTTCTTCTACTGGAACTAAAATTTGTGCCCGACTGTGATAATGAAATTGTAAATTGTTGACTTGACGGAAAATCTCCTGACACAACCACAAGGATTCTTTGTTGGTAAAGGGTTATCTATTAAATAAGACCAACGAGTGTCAAACTGACACATTAACTGTCTCTAATTCCCGTTTAGCAACATAAAAAAATTTTACATCCTGCTCAGCTGAAGAGGAAATGCAGTTAGCTCTTGAGAACAGATGAGATTCTATAACTAATTACCCATCGGTTTTTATTCTTTTTTGCTCAGCACCAACATCAAACCAATTGCAAGCATGCCTACATCTGTAAAAAAATCCAGGCAAGGGCCTGATTTCCTGTTTTCATCTTGAAACCTCAACCCTACAGGTGCCCAGCTATCTTCCAAAACAATGATTCATACGTCAAACAAACAGCTAAATAACAAACAACCTGGTAACCAGACAACATAATCCAGAGCTACAGGAAACAGCTGAACTGCAAAGTCTCTTCACAGCAGACTTGTCTGACGGTGAAATATTTCCATTTCTGTTTGTTGTGAAAGATGATGATTACTCAACAGCTTTGGGTACTAATGGATTACTCCGTAGTTTTTTGCTTAAACCTGAATTCAGTTAACATAAATTATATACTGAAATTAAAGAAGCATGATGGGATGTGTGTTTTTAGGTTATATAAACCTTTGAATAAATCCTTCAGTCAGAAACCCAGTTTTTGGATATATTGCTTGGCCCAACACATATGGAAGGCTGTTTAGATTCAGCTGTTCGGATAGTAACCTACTTTTACTGAAACCAGCAACAGATAGCGGTTTGGCAATGTCTTAAGATCAGACACCTTCGACTAGTTTATTGTCTCATTAGAGAAGTAATGGAAACTTAATGTTATATGTGTAACCAAATTGGTTTCTTTCTCAGTTGCCAAAGTCTCTCTTTGTTTCTGTTTTTGTGAATTGGCATTAAGTATCACATAATTGGTACCCTGGGTTTTTATTTGGAGGTTTTATTAGATGCCAGCTGATGGTTTGGTTACAAGATGACAGAGAAAATATGTAAAATATTTTATGGCCTTTCATCGCTTTAAGCACTGCTGTCCGTTTAAAACAAATTTAATTACCTTAGTCTAATATAGAGCTGTTTATGTGTTGTAGAGAAATAAAAACAAACATTAAAAAAGGAAGAAAGAAAGACAGGGAAAGGATGGAAGAGGGAAAGAAAGACATGGATGAGACCCATGATCAGATAACAGCTGGGTGCCCTCCAAGCTTTTTTCTCTGAAGCTGTTTGATTTTGAGGAAACTCTGGCCTGCAGGACACAGCTCCATATTATTGAAAAAATTTTATGAGTCCATAAGTGTGTAATGAAATTTGCCTTGGTTGGAGGAGTGAAGCAACAAAAGGTAAAATGGAATTGAATTTTCTATGTTATTTTCCTTCGAGCTATATTCCCTTAGGGAGCATACAGGCTTCTTGCAGTGGCCCAGGAGAAGAGGCCAAGTGAAACCTTTCCCTGAAGTTTTGAACCTCTTCTGTGAATGGCAGGAGCCGACACCTCTAACCAGGAGCAGATGTTTTGCTTGGCCTGGTCTTTTCCCTGGCAGAGGAGGAAACATGGGATCTGATTTAGCCGGCATGCCCCACTCATACCACTAATAGCCTGGCTCTACATGGCTTGTTTAATCCTTGCCGAGCACTGCTGCCCTCAAAATCCTTCACTGTGTGTCCAGAAAAGACACTGAAACAGCTCTTTCACACTCACTCCAGCATCTGAACTCTACTAAAGGGAAGCTACAGGTGATTGTGTTTTTACGTTGGCAACTGATGTTCACAGTACTTTTTTTTTTGTATAAAGTTCTATTTGTTAAGGATGAACCCAGTTGAAAGTTAGTATTTATTTAATATTATTTATTTAAAAGGATAAAAGGATAAAGTTATCCACGTGTCTCCTGTAATTGAGCAGTAAGGGTAGACATTAAATATATAACCTCACACCTTTCATATTTTATCTTCTCCTCCCAACATGAAACACTATTAAATGCTCCAGATGTAACCTAAATATCCTTGTCACACCAGATGTGAAGCCAATTTAATCTATTTAAGATGACTTGCATATAAATTCTTGTCACCTGTAATGTTTCAAATTACCAGATGGCCATTTTGTTTTCTTTCGTTTTCAGGATCAGCTCATTGCTTTGCAAAATAAAACAACAAGGATGTGTATAGATGTAAGTATATAAGTCGAATATAAGCTTAAATCATTGATTTTTTTTTTGTTCCATATAAAAACTTAAATTTCAGTAAAACAGTGTGAGTTAACTACGTTAATATCATTAGGTTAGACATTTTGCTCCATTTGATTTACTTTAACTAGTTTCTCTTGTTTTTTTTTATTGAGCAAATTACTGAAATAAATAAATACTAAAAGTGCTATTCAAATGCCTGAGTCCACTGTAACAATTTGATGTATCCCTAAAATTTTTTAGGTCTCCTTCAGTCTTTGTAAATAAATAAGCATTTATTCGTAAAACTGGGGGGGGGATGTGATTGATTAAGCATGTGCTTTATTCATTACTGTACATTATTGTTTTTGCATCAGTTGAAAGCACCACTGCAAGAGAGTGTGAAAGTGCTAAATCAGGCTTTTTTCCAAACCTCAAAAATCTTAACTGACCAGTTAAACAAAACAGCATTGTAAAACAAATAAAACTGCTGCTCACACTTTCAAGAATTACAAGTAGAGAAAAAAATTTTTCAAATGTGGAAAAGCAGTTAAATATTTATAATCAGTAGACAGACTCAGAGGTATGCAGCTGGACAATGAGACTGATGAAAAGATGTTTTGAGACTTTGGGAGATATTTGTTAAGGTGAAAAGTTGAAAAAAGTTTCATCCTTTCTCCCCAAACATCTGGCAGGAATATCCATCAGAGTGCTGGGACAAGTCCCAGCTTTGTTATAACGGGTTTCTGAAGAAAGTCAACTGGGACTGAAAACTTTAGAGTTATGGGAAGAGAGGCTGTCAGACTGGCTAAGGCAGGTACCCCCTGTAGTGTTATCCTATACTTGTCAGGGTTTTAGAGAACTATGATGATTTGTTTCTCTGTTTTACATGAAGCTACATTTCTGTAGCTCAATGTCATTATTTTATCACAGTAATAAAACTAATGGCACTCCTGCACAGCGTGTACCTCCGCAAAGACCACATAATACTGTATGTCTGTGATTATTATCGCAATCTGCACTAAATTGTACAAAGTCATAGATCTCAACTCTTTTTTTTTTTACAGTACTAAACATAAAGTCAAATCAACATATTATTTTATTATTTCCCGACCTTGTAATATGTAGGAATTTAAATTCCGTAATATATCTTTTGAATTGAAATATGTTTATAAAAATTAATTCCTTTATTTAAACACTCATTGACAAAGATTTGGTCACATTTTTACAGGTAAATATCTGAAAATAATTATGACATATTCAACTAGATTTTTAAAGTTGTTATAATGTCATTTATTCACTTAGGTTAATTATACATTATTATATTTGGACAGAATAACAAATATAGCAAGTGAAATCTTGATGCTATAATTACCTATAAAACTTCTGCAATGAGAGATAAGATGGTGATTCTGCAACTGTTTAATCTGGCTCTACTCATTGAGCCGAAGACAAAACCTCCAGTTTAATTGAAGCATAAGTAATGTGTGTGGATATAGTTTGGGATTGGAAGATGATTGCTCTGATTATGGTGATTATTCTAGCAGTGAAACAATCTGGGATACCCTGTGTTTTCTTTGCTGCCCAGCCTGGGATCTGGTCTCCATAACCCTCATTCATCAAATACTGTGGGATCAAAGATACCCTTGCTGATCTGGGAATGTAGCAATACTCCTAAATACGCCAAACAAATGTTTTGTTTTCCCTTGGTTTTCCCCGTCTTTCAATTTTTGAACATAATGAATTTCCAGGTGGCCCACAGAGGCATTTGCTAAGGGCTTAAAGACCCTCTTCCCATGGATGGGTAATCAACGAACTGCACTGTGTTTGCAGCCTGAGCAGGTGTTTCATGGAAAGGCCCGCAGACATAATTTTACATCCAAACTCTTTGATGGTTCAGGGGCAGTAAAGCTCTGGTCAAACCTCCCTTTTGTTTCACTCTATCTGCCCAGAGGAATCTTGTTTCTCTGCAATTACAGAGTAATCTGTGCTCAATTATAGTATCAGCAGAGGTGTGTGACAAGATGGCTAACCAGATAAGAAGCAGAAACTTCACAACCATCTTATTTGGAGGTGACAGCGTTACTAATCTCTGGGAGTAAAAATGTCAGGTATGGCCCTGATGCTTATATCTTTGTCTTATCGTCAACGTTCAAAGAGATACTGCACAGAACTAAAGCCTCCTGGGCCTGTTGGCAGTTTTTGTACCATATGATATGTTTAATTTTGAAAGCCCTCTCTTTAAATCAAGTTTGGCCTTTCAGAGGCCTGTCATCCAACAAAGATTAAATAACATGCTTTATTTGAGTACATTAAACTACATAACATGGGCTCCTCCTCATTGTCTATATATCTTGTCACAAATTCATCAAGCTGTCTTCAAGCTGTTCAATAATTGTCAGCGACAGTATCAGTCAGACTCAGTGGGTGACAGAACACAACATGCTGTGACAAGTCTTCAAAGGGGAAGGTTAGCTTTCTAACATCTCTCTCCTTTTTACAAACATGGACACATGTCAGACATGTTGGCAGCATATTAGACTTTGGCTTGTTGAAAAAGCCACCGAACAAATTTACACCAGAGAAAATGTCATGATTAATGTGATTTTTCATGCAAGTCAGCTACTAAGCTACTCACATGTAGCACTGTGAACATCTTGAAAAAGTAAAAGCTTTTAGGGTTGTTAGGTTTTTTTTTTCTTCCACATAATAGACAATGTTAAAATGTTAAAAACGTAGGAATAATAAAAGATGCTCTTAAGCTGTGTAGTGACAAAAAGAAAGAGGAGCTGGATAATTATGGATGAGTCAAGATCAATTGTTGATGTAAAAAATGGATTAGTGCAGCTTTACGATTGCTCAGTTTGATTGGTAAATGGTGTTGTCCTTATTCTTTACACAACTTCTAGCAGGATGCTGTTTTCTTTGGCTGCAGTTACACAAGTTTGCTTACATTTGGTTTCTGTACAACTGCCAGTTTAGCTGTCAGTAAGACACACTGGGCCACCCACTGATAGGCTTGAATACTTGAGTATTTCTAATGAATTTCAAAAGATGATTTTTTTTTCACATGCCTTTAAGGCGATTATATAACACAAACTTTTAAAATCACTTTAACATCATTTTCAACTGTGAAAGGAGTTGACTGCTGTGACTTCACTTTGGCCTCAGGTTTTCAAAAGCTACTCAAAATATCTTGTAATTAAGAGATTTATTTGTTTAAGACAGGGACAGACCTTCATTCAGATTCAAGAATTAGTGAACGGTCTGTGATTTCATAACAATGGGATGATTGATAGCATTTTTAGCTCATGGATGTTCAATTCTTTCTCCTTTGGTTGTGGTTTCTTGGTAGCTCCACAGTGCAAACACAAAGAGCGGACCTGAAGATGTCTCACACACCTTGTTTCTGTACAAGCCAAACATAGTGAGGTCATTAGTATTAAAAAAAATCGTATTTTTCCCATTAGGGAATGATAGACAGTGGCCATTGCCAAACACATGGGAAAACCACTCAGACCCCATGCACATTTCCCTCACACCCTGTTCCCCCAACAAGTGGTTTGAGTTACATGACCCAAAGCCAATGAAAGGCGGCTGATATTATTTTGTCCACATCTCTGTCTTTGATTTGTTGTATAATGCAGCCTGTTGCCTGGGCTGGAGCACACACAGAGGTGCTGAGAGTGGATGTTCTTTACATTGAGAACAGTGTGTGTTAACATACCACTCATCTTACTCACCAGCTCAGCCAACTTGCTCTGCATCTCCTTACACTTGGTTACAGAGGAGGGCCACACACAGGTCTAGTCACAGCAAATTCACAGATTGAGGTAATCTCTTTCTCTCTCTCACACTGTTGTTTCCACACGCACATACACACTCACACACGTGCACACAAACACATCAGTCCCCCTCTACCAACAGAATTGAAAACAGGTGCCCTCCACATATCTAACATTCTTCCAAAATAGAAAAGTGGTTTGACCTGGATGGTTTTTGCTGGAGTGGAGCCACCCTGTATGAAAGAAGAGTCCATGTGGAGATATGTGTGTATGTGTGTGTGTGTGTGTGTAAACATGGAGGCGTTGGGTTCTGTGCAACACACTGGTGGAGCAGCACAGACTCGAACTATATTGGAACCACATTTCTCCCTCTGCAAAACCCTAACATGCAGTGTCAAGTTAACATCAGGATAAATCGCAGATGCACCATGCGAACATAGCAAACTACCGCATTTAATAGCTTTCGATACAGCGACCGTAACAGTATCCTTGTCTGGCTTTCACCAATTTGGATGAATGATCAAACTGCATTGGTAGCTGTTCTTCAACTTTTGACTATCCTTTTTTAAAATTGTGAATCGGAAACGTCAGTCTTCAGATGACCTTGCTCCATTCACATAGTCTTTTTCTGCAGCCACAGAGGGTCTGATTAGTGGAGGATCTGATCCAATGAGAAACATAAGCCAGGGAACTGTGAGACGAACCAATGGAGCTGGTGGAGAAAAGAGATTGAAGCCATGATGGAGGAGCCGATGATAAATGCAGCACACTTGGGTCTTCCTGGATTTTTTAGCAGTTTACTTCCAAATCTGTCATGACTGGTATGTGGCTAAATGTGTGCACGTGGTGTGTGTTGGGAATAAATGTTAAATTACTTTGCAGTCCATCTGGTTAAACCCCAACTACTGTCATCAACAATTGTCCCCAGCATGATAAGGACAATTTGAAGGATGCACAGTTTGAGAGTAGCCACATCCATTGTGCTTTTCCCCACTGAGCTTATAATGCCAATTTAGTGTTTGTGTGTTTGTTTGTTTGTTTGTTTGTTTGTGTGTGTGTGTGTGTCTCTGTGTGTGTAACTGCACACTTCAAGCTGATGCTAATTGTTGCAGCTGACAGGGGAATTACTGGCATGTCTGCACTTGCATGTGCGTATGTGACGTAATTTCATGCACATGTATTTTTGAGTATTCTATGATAATCAATAATGGGAATCTTTTGTCTCAGGAATCTGCATTTTAAACTCTGTTATGAGATTGTGTTCAAGGACACTTAAGATTCCTTTTTCAGTGCACTAGAGTGCAAGATGTGCATCTTTAGATATGGAAAAACACATTGTATCCATAAACGGGAAAAAAGGATCAGAATTAATTTCTCTAAACAGCCTTCTCCCCTGTCTGCACATGTCTCTTGAGGATTTGGTTTGTATTTGGCTTTTAAAGCAAGCCAGAACTCAGCTCAAGTCTTCTTGTGTGTGTATGTGTGTGTGCTGTATGTTCCAGGCTGACTTTGATGGGACTAAACATCCAAATTGACATTTGATGTGGCAGTAAGCTGTGCTTTGCAGCAAGTCATTATAATATCTGTACTGAATGAAACCAGAGATAGAAAACAAGGTTTGATATTAAGGAAATACAAAAAAGGAAATGCAAATGATGGAAGGAACATATCCGCATTTCTAAAGTCCAAAACAGGAGTTGTTATAAATCAGCTGGATTTAAATATTAAGGGAGCAAATAAGGGAAGATGCTGTTTGTTCCCTCTGAATAAATCATGGGTACTGGCTGTTAACATGACTTCCATTCAAACCTGGACGGCTTTGGCCTGCTTTGGCCTGCTTTGTGAAATATGAATGTTTCAGATGTTGGAGAACTCCCTAAATTGTTTTTTATTGATGGTTCCTGTCTGCTACAATTTTTAAATAGTCTTCTCAGCTTTTTTTTAAAACTTGATTAAGTGAACCTGTTTTTCAATTCAAAGTCTTTCCAAAGGGCTCAGAAGCTGATATGTCTTATGAACTTAACCAACAGCATTATATATTTTCCTTATTCAGGGCAAATATTGAATGTAAATAAAGTGATCATCAGTGTAATGTAAAGCACCACTAGGAGGTAACTCTCATCAGCTGACAGTAACTCACTAATGATGGGATTTTATTGGAAAGTTCAGATGGTTGTCTGGGTCATGTGTGTGGTATATAAACCAGCAAACACTGTTTGTGTGAGTGCATAGAGAGTGTACACAAACCTATGTGTACTTCAGAGTTTGAGGGAATACGCAGAGCTGCAGAAATGAGGCATAGCGCTGACTGATGCTGCCGGCCTCTCTGCTTCAATGAGTTGGCTTTTCTATCAGATAGACAGCTTGACAATATCCAGACCCCACTCTTTCCGTTACATACAAATACACAAAGGCACGCCAACACACGCATACACACGGGCACATGCATACACATGCAGGCACACACAGCTTTCTTGGGTTTGTTCTGCTTGTTTCTAGCTGGACTGTTTCAAAGATAAAAGAGAAGTTTGTAGCTGAGTGAGTCTGCTGAAGTCTGACCTCTCAGACAGGCCTTCATTGTGTTACGTGTAACTGAGAATTCTGAGACCCATTTTAAACCATATTACAACATAAGAAACTACCATTCTTACATAAACAGCAAATTGAATAATGATGTTGACTTTAAGAGATCATTCAGTGTCACTGAGTTGTGCAGCATTTGTTATTGGTTTGATACATTCAACTGAAGTAATGGCAGTTTCACGTTTGCCTGATTTATTGGGAATGTCTGTGTTTGTAAAACAGTAGATCATTTGTACTGTTTCCATTTGGGACAGTCCAATAACAATAAGTGCTGCTATTTCACCCTAACCTCAGCATTTATCTCAATATTTCACTGATTCCTAATGCATTTCTCCTCTTCAGCATTATGCAGCTGTGATAGTGAGTGCTTGCATGTGTGCACACACACCCACAAAGAATCACAGTCTCTTGGTAATGTCATGACTTTGCCCAACTGAAATCCCGTTTTGTAGTTTAAGGACTGTATCGGAGCCCTTTCATGTTTTGTCCTAATGATCTGCCGATCTCCTGACACCAGTAGGGTGGATCTACCCAACATCCTTTTCTCTTTTGAGGAAAGCAATAAATGAGGACTTTGCTATGCTTGATAGTAATGCTAAAGTTAGAGCTGAGGCTGATAGCCATTGTTGTCATGTGCAAATCAACAGAAGTGTTGGCATCTGGTCACAAGGAGGCTAATTGAGGATTATCCACAATTAAAGGGATATACTCTTCTATAGTCTGTCCTGTTTACCCAGAATAAGAAAATTTATGGCTAACTGTAGTGATACGTTAGGTAAATACACTGTTAAAATGGTCCAATGCAAGTAGAGATGGAATTAACCATTATTTTCACGATTGATTTGTTCCAATTATTATTTACGCTAATTAGGTTAAACATGTGGTCCATGTATTTTGTAGCTTTTTTTTTTTATTTTTACATATATGGTTGCACATTTTGTTATCATGTCACTTAAAGATGAAATTATAGTAAAAATAAATAAAAGCACTATTCAAACTCTTCACTGGTCACAGATTGACCTTTGTCTTCACAAGCTGATTAAAACTTTCCAACAGTGAATACAGGTTTAAAAGTGGCACAACATGCACAGTACAGACAAAATTATTAGATATATTTCTAGTGTGAAAAACGTTACTGCATAGAAGACATTTAATACTCCTGCTTGCTTGTATGCTTAATTCTTTAGAAAGGAGATGAACCGGATTACAACCAATTTGTTGAGCTCTCGGTTTCACCTGCACTCCATTTGTTTATAATCCCTGTCAGTCTGTTTTTAGACCCCAGGTGTTCATACCATGTTCACACACTAAAAGTAAAAATATTTCTGTAAACAGTGTCTAAAAGGTTGTTGCTTAGATCAAGTCCAGTTTCAGAGTCTAATCTGCTGATTAAATAAAAGAGCTGTTTTTAGCTTTTTTATGTTCCAAGCTGGCTATAAAACGTAATATGCAATTAAAAAACATAGTTCCTGAATATGTGAATTTTTCTAAAGCTTCTTCCTGCTGATCATCAAACAAAACAAGTGGAAAATAATAACAGACACAGTGATGCTCCCATTAACTAGCTTAATCTTATTTTTATTAATAAAAGGGGAATGATCTTCATGCCACCTCTTAGTAAGCTCACCAAGGTAGTAGAAATACATCTACTGATGGCTACATTAGACCAACTCGCACCATGTCATCAGCATAATGATGCAATTGAAGGTTGAATTCCTAATTTTTATTTAATATGTGTAGAAGGACACAGCTTTAATCTGTCAGAGGTAATAGCACTGCCCTCTGTCCTCTGTGGTCGATATGTAACAAAATCTTTAATCCTCTGTTTTTCATCTGATGCGTTTCTGTATATAATTAAAGGTTGACCTGAAATCTGGGAGTATAAATGATTACCTTTTTGCCTGGAAACCCCTGGTAGGACTGGACCACACATTGAGAGCCACCGATCTATTACATATGATAACTTATAATTATTCCTCTAATTAATATTAAAAAATAAGTGACATTGATTTTATTCAGCTACCCTTAAGAGTGGAAAAAATTACTGAATCATAAAGTATAAAACTCTTATGATTTGAAAGTCTTTTGTTAGCAGAAAATGTAAGGTATTGTGCGCAGTGTATTAAACTTTTGCCTCCGCCTTCCCCAGTCAACATGCCCCTTAATTTGCAGAGACACTCTGGTTAAGCTACTGGTTAAATAGAATGAGTAGTAAAATTCTCAAGGAGCCAAACTAACACATTAACACGTAGACATTTATTTGATCATACTTGCTGCTCTCAAAGCTTCCAGCAGAAACTGTATTTCTGGTGGCTTAATGTACCTCATGATGCCTTTATGATATGTGTGCTGGTGTTGCATGGAAAGGCTGGTCGCCTTCTGCTCAGATGTCAGGTGAGGAAAGGCCTGGAATCACTCATCCTGACAGCCACATCTGGCGCTACTTTCTCTCTGCTGTTGCTTCTAACTCTGCTCCTGCAAAGAGACACCACTCTGATTTAACCACAGAGGGAAGGAGTTATGATAATAGCAGTTATGATAATAACATTATTGGTGGTTATTAATGAGACGGAAAACAGAAAGTTTACTCAGGAGTAATACCCTCCCATACCCTCCCAAAGAATGATGTTGCTAGCTGCAGTGGGTTTATTGCAGCTTCGTTATGGATGTTTGTTTGTTTGTTTTCAGGCTTTGCCCTTCAATTGATGGAAACTGTTCTGTTCTCTGTATTTGCTCTGTGGAGTATACATAACCACTGCTTTATTTGAAGTAAAGGCTTGCAGTAAATGCTGAATCAAAAAACACATTTGAGCCCAAGCGTGACATAACAAGCTTTATTAAGTGTTCAAATATATTCTTACTCTGACTTAAAGTCAGACAATTATGCCTCTCACATCGATTTATTAAATATGATAGCTTTACAGAAGCTTGCAACTGCTTGATGTGCATCCACAATGATAACCTTGCCTGCACCCTCGTTTTCTCTCCTTTTTGGAATAGGGTTATTCCACATTGGACAGAGCAGTCAGTTGCTCTGCTTGGCTGGTGCCAAACTCACAGTTGAGGGCAAATTCTAGCAGGAACCAGACCGGCAAACAATCTTCATCTGTTTCCTGTTGAGCCTAGGAAATAAGGGTCGGAGTTCAGGGTAATATTTATGATAATGGAATGACTCCAAACAGATTAAATTTCAAAACAAGAGCCTGAGGTATCCAGCAGGAGCCTGCAGTCACACATAAAAATATAAACAAACACTTTTGGCACTCTTACCATATGCCAGCAACTGTGGTGGGCGCTCGTCCCTTTGTGCTCAGTGAAAGAAATGTGTTTTGATGGAGACAGCAGACATAAACGTGAGTGAGCAGTCAGCTGCAGAACAGAACCATCTTGTGTTAGCTGCTTTGAGGAGCACATCGCCACAGGAGTCCATGATGGGAAAATCAGTCTGTCTGGATTCTCACTGAATGCTGCTGAAGATGAAACTCAGCTGTCCACTCAGTGGACAAATAGGCACGTGTCATGTGCGCTAAAAGTTCAGTACCTGGAGCATGACAAGTGATTGCATCTGAAATCCCCAGCAGTAGTTTATAGTTTATCCAAAACACAGTACACACAGAAATTCCATACACATTACTGCCGAGAAATGCAATCTTCTTTTGCTAATTGTGTATGTTACAATTTACTGAGGTTGAAGAATTTAGAAGGAGCGACTCTTAAGGGTCACATGGGAAAGAGTTTGTTTGTTTAAATGCACAAACCCAATGTTTTTCCAATCACTTCATTTCACGATGCTTAAATTTTTTTTTCTGTTTCTCAGCATTGAGGGATTTGCAGATTTCCTTACAAAACAAAATACACAATACCAAAGTTTTAGCCAGACATCTTAGATATGAACTTGATGACATGATCATATTACAGACATTTTTTTTACAAAAATGTTTTCTATATAAATGTTTTAGTTTGTGCTCCTAATTAGAATTAAAGCAGTTTGTTGTATAATTGTCAATTTTATAAAAGTACAAGTAATCATATGAGAAAGATAGCTCTAAATACATGTGGTTTTGGCACAAAGAGCACAAGTGTTGAAGTGGATTCCTACAGTACATGGGCATGGGAAACAGTTGATCAGGGTAGCTCAGTGAGTTCCACATGGTCTCCATCATGTTCCCATGTTCACATGACTCCAGATGCCTCGAAGAATCAAAGTTACAACTGCTTTGTGGGTTTCTCCCAGCCAGGTCTTTAGACAAACTGTACAACTTCGCCGATTGTGCTGGTCTGCACCTGATCCTGGGGCTTAATGCACTGCACAGAAACCCAGACAACTCCTGGAACACTTCCTCCACCTTGAGCCTCCTGAAGTACAGTGCTGGCAAAAAGTACAACATTTCCTGGGAGCTGGGCAATGGTAAGTACTGCAATACTCCTACTAATACACAAGCTGCGTACTACAAAGATGACAGGTCTCAGTACTGTAAAAAAGTAAAGCTGTGTGTTAGGGCCTTCAATATTTACATAATTTACATAATTGAGTTATGTGGGAAACCTCAGCACTCAGAAAAGTTCAATAAAAAAATTAAATGCTTCATGGGAGGTGTGGTCAATTACAGGACATTTACATGATTGGGATGTTTTACCCCTACTGAAATTGTACTAGAGAGGGAAGTTGCATATTTTGTTAATGTAACATTTGCTGGTCAGAGAGATAACAGTGAGTCTGTGTCTAGCAGATTCAGGGTCAAAGCGGGGGTTCATTCAGGGATGAAAGGAACCGCTGCTCCTTGTGTCATCCCAACCATCTGTGTTCCTGGGGAGCAGAATTTCACACTCTGCTGCCCTATGTTCTCCTGCTGCGGATCACTTCATATTTTCCTTCCACTTCATCCATAATGAAGAGGATAAAAAGTACAATACAAAATCCATGGATTTGCCCATGTGTAAATTTTAGGAGGCCTTGAACCGTAGTGAACACACAGAGAATTTGCAGTTGAAAGAAAAGTCGATCCTTTGTTACAGTATTTGCAAATAATTTTCAGATGATGTTTTTATAGAAATACAATGTAGATATGGCTGCATACAGATACAGAGTTTTATTTTAAAGCTCAAACAGAAAGTGGATTTGATATAAATACATTGCTCTTTAGTTGCCAAACAGCAGTGGTTCTGCAAAAGCTTAGTTATCCTCCTTTTGAGGAAAAAGCTCCCTTCCTCTTTGCTTTACTCCTTCTGTAAGGCCACCCTGTGTGCTTGGACCATTCCCCTGACACAGAGTCCATCTGTCTGAATTTATTGCGAATTGCCCAATTATCCCTTTTTCTACTGCCTGTTGGATACTCTCTAGCAGAGCAAGATCAGACTACAACAACAATAATATTCTCTACCACCTCCCCACTGTTGTTTGTATAAACGTTATCTCTCTGGCTCACTCTGCTCTGTCTCCTCTTCCCAGAGCCGAATGCTTACCGCAGCATGGTGGGTCGTGCAATTAACAGTAGTCAGTTGGCTCAGGACTACACCAAGTTGCGGACCCTGCTGCAATCCGTACGCTACTACCACCGAGCTCACCTCTATGGCCCCAATGCAGGACGACCCCGGAAGAATGCCATCCTGCTGCTGGATGGGTGAGTCAACCAGTACAGAACTAATTGGGCATGATTCCTTGTTAGGCTATCCTTAACCTAAGAAAGGGTAAAGGTAGTGGAAAGTATGCTGCAACTGTTTACTGGAACTTTTTATTCTTTTTAATGCACCCACACATACACACACATTGTGTTAGCATTCAGTGTTTACGGATTTCCACTCTCCAGGTTTCAGGGTCTCCGCTCCAGTTATACCATGTCAGCCTAAATAAAGTGTCATCTGATTGATAATGTGACGGCACAATGTCCCACCTGCTGGTTTTACCCAGGAGCTCCACCAGCTTCAGTTAGACTCTCAAGGCTTATCTAACAACTCTCTTTCAACTGCAGCCTGTCCCCTCTAGAGATCATAGTTTCTTGTCATACCTTATATACTTAGTTTAGTATTTTCTGCTTGTTATCTGTACATCATCTGTACTTTATTGTTTTCTATTATCTAGAGGAAAGAGAAAGGTCAGATAAACTTTTTGACAGTTTCTGATTCAACTTAGGTTGGAATGAAAACTAAAAACCTTCCTGCTATATTAATGATGTCACAGTGAACATCAAATTTCCTTTGAGAGAGGAAAATTATTTCCATATGGTAACACGGGAAACTATTTAATAATATGTAATCCCCATGCAAGAGAGTCTTCTTGCTGATGGTGTTGTGACGCAATTCTCCTGCCCACAAAAATTACATCCAGAGGCTCTGAAGCAGTTCAAAATCACATAACAGATGATTGTACAAACAACAATGAATTTTTGTAACACAATAATATGAGCAACTCCTGTTATAATGGCTTTACTAATTTTTACTGATAGTGTCTCTCTAACTATATAAACTAAACATGATTATAATAAACAATCAAATCTTTTTGAAAATGGTCAGTAACAGATTAATGTTTTGTTAAAAATTAGCTCGAACAATGAAAGCCACTGGTTTGATCCTTAACTTGGATAAGCGGACAAAGATGAAGATGGTTTGATCCTTAAACTCTCGGATCTAATAAATTTCCATTTTTTGTCTCCTGCAGCATAAATATATGCTCCATAGATCACTAGTCGTATGTTCTCCTTGAAGGCAGCTCCTAGTTTTGCTTTGATTCAACTGAGTTTTCTTTTGGTCTCTGTCACTTTGATAGAGTCGATCAAATCATGAATGGAGCTGAAATGTCAGCATCAAAAATCAAGCAACAAACAAGTGTCTTTTCTTGCACCTTAGCTTGTTGACTGAGCAATCAAACAGTCACCAGTTTGGAAGCTGGGTTGGCTGCTCAGTTCCAGTCGATTAAATAGCATGCAAAGATGTGTGTGTGGTTCTCAGTCTTCAGTACAAAGGACAATGTACGTATCTGCCCATGACATATAGACTTTACTTTGTCTTTACAGATGGAACATCTAATGATGCTTCCCTGTTCTATTTCGCTTTATGTAAGTCTGTCAAAAAGGACAACAAAATTTCGGATGGATTTTCTCTTCCTCCACCACCAACTACCTCACGATGAGCATTTATGCATCAGTCTACAGTTTGTCAGCTGTCTGAGACACAACATGTACTTTCACATGTACTCTCACATCACTGCCAACAAAACTCTGACATATTCTGCTCCTGTTCCATCATTGAAAATAAACTGTCACCTTAAATTGAACAGAAAAATGTAGGCATATGGGATAACATGTTCTAAATATTTACACTGGATAGACAATTGGTATGATCCTTACATGATCCAACATGTTCAATTTGGCCATTGATTGTGAATGAATTTTAGCCACAAGCTTTAGATTATCTGTGTTTCAGACACTGAAGCTGTGTTTGGGTGGTAGAATCTCCCTTTAGAGGAGAAATGCTTTCTCAGTTCTATTGTCCAAATAGATGACGTTATCTCTCATAACATATTCATCACTTCCAAAAAAGTGAAGTCTCTGAGGTTTTCTGTCTGTTGAAATGGGAACAAACCTGTCTAAACTGGATGCCTCATCTGATAAATACTTTAATCCCAGTAGTTAGCAATTGGGAGGTATATAAATGTATATATAAATGGTTTATAAAATACTAGTTGTTAGACAGATAATAAGTATTTATGAATGTTTGTTATGTAAGGTTTTTTAATGGTATGTAGGGGAGTTACTTTAGGTCATTAAAAGAATATTCATTACTTTTTTTATCTCTCCTAATGCTTTTATCTGTAATTTAATATTTGTGTTTGTAATTTATAATGAATAAACATGGATGAAACCCCCTTCAAGCAACAGGTTAGATTTAGGTGAGGTTGAAAACCATCAACATTAAACAGCTATTTACTGCTCTGGCTGTTATTAACTTTGCTCGTCTGTCTTCAAAGATTGAGGATATTGTTTTTACATTTAATTCGAGAGTAAGAGGTGGAATATATAGCCCTGGATTTAACAGGCATTGTAAAATAAGCGGGGGACAGAATCCCTTTTAACCAGCCTAGAGTCCATAAAATTAAACTAATGCGAGCTAAAATTACAGTGCTTTCGCACACACACAAACACACACGTGTGTATGCAAGTGTATGTGTAGATTCATGGACAGGAACAGTTTAATGTCTCTGTCTATCTCGGCTAGAATCTGTCTCCAGCTTCACAACACAACCACACACATTTTGACACGTAGCTGGAAGACAGAGGAGGAAGAAGAATTGGACGTGGATCTCCCTCCTTGATGTACTTGAGCTTGAGCTTGAGCTTGAATTTACA
The DNA here is from genome assembly GCA_034769265.1 of Remorina albescens. Lineage (NCBI taxonomy): Eukaryota > Metazoa > Chordata > Actinopteri > Carangiformes > Echeneidae > Remorina > Remorina albescens. Next base: position 8,806,132 of record CM068491.1, on the reverse strand, counting down.
TCATTGGAACCATTAGGAACTTCTGTTTATCTCACTGAGTGCTGATAGTTTAAATTTACTGATAAATAAAAGGTGTGTGCTTGTGCGGAGCAGCATGTGTATGCGTACTGCAAAGTTCAGACTGATTGAGGAGCTGGGGACTCAGAGGGAAGGGAGGATGTAGACGATGGGTGGTGAGAAGAGGAGGAGGACTGGGAGGATGTAGACCAGAGAGTTGGAGTATCTACGGGTCATGGGTGTCATATTTAACAACAGGCTGATTCCTGGGTGTTTGACACTGTTACGAGGGGGGGGCTCTTGTGTTTGACAGCCCAACTACTCTGCTGTTCTCAGGAAATAAGATGGATGAGACACCAAGCTGCTCACCAATCCAAATATAAGATCTGCACAGACTAAACAAGCCAATCCGGTGAAAGTTGTGTTTCTGTGACATGATGTTTGGAGACATACTTTTGGGCATGTCTAACAATCTGTTAACCCCAAATATGGAGTGATTCAGGTCAGATATATTAGGAAGCGCACACACATGCACACACAGATGCAAAACCTTGAGAACAGAAAAGCAGACAGTAGGAGAAACTGTGTATGTGCAAAGTTTGAATTTGTGTACAGGACGAGTCCATTAAAAGGTACTCTGTTTCCACAACAGTTTTTGTGACCTCAAGATGTTGGGAGTTTGTACTCGACTCATTGAAATCAACCTTTCCAGGCTGCAGAGATAGCTCCAGAAATGCTTGAGGCATGACCTAAAACTTAATCCCCACCCACGCCACATTTATAGTCTTCGGTTTCCCTAAAACATTTTGTCTAGTGGATTATTTCAATTTCTAACAGAACTGCTTTTGTTATTGTTACTCCACAAATTGGTTTACTAGCTTGTCAGGTAAAACACCATTACCTGATTACCATATTGGATATAACTTGCCCAATTTGAACAATCTGAAGAAAAATTTCCATTTGAGTAAAGATGTCGTTTTTCTGACTTTCAGGTTCATGAAGAATGCCAGCTCAGTTGTAGATGCGGTTACGTGGCAACAGTAGGTATTTTACCCCTTTTTTTTCCTATCCTATTACATCATCTGTAGAAGACCACAGAAACAAACATTAACCTTCTGAAATAACAGCCTACTTTCTAAACTAGCAATTAATCTGACAGTACAGGCTGTGATGCTTTTCAACCATTATCACCACACTGTACACTCTGTAAATGCAGTAGCCAGTAATAACTGCTATAAATGTCGTATTTTAGAGAGGCTGTTGCAAAATGTGGAGAACTACATTCATTTTACAAATAGAACAACAGGGAAATGAGCCGGAGAGAGAGAGAGAGAGAGAAAGAGTGGATGTGTGTGTTAGCAACACCTGCCACAAACGTATCAGTGACTTGGGTTTTTCCACATCTTATGTGTTCTCTTTACAGACGTGTACAATGTGTAAAAACAGACATACCTACCATGAGCTCAGACAAACCTTGTGCGACTGAGTGAGCGGTCATTAAGGTGCAGGTCAGATCTAATTAGGAGAAATTAGAAGAAACGGACAGAGGAAGGACTGTCAGTAAGATTTATAAAAACACCACCCACACTGTTAAAATCAAACCATACGCTCTGGCTCATTACCTCTATCAGTTAGCCCATTTTACACCACAGGTCCAGATGACAGTCTAACCAGGCTGCATGACAGAAACTCCGACCTCGACAAAAGAAGCCAACCCAATAAAAATGGGGACCACTCATTAACACGTCTACAACACATATTTACTCCTCTGCCGCTGGTGGAGGAGTTTTTTTGAATTAAGTGCATTAAGTTGGAAAATTAGCATTCATTATGAAGGAGGTCACCGCATCATATCTGTGGCTTCATTCAGAGGTGGTTCTGTTTTGTTGGAGCTTGCGATTATGAAACATGTTGGTTATGTAGTGAAACATTTGTGTAACTCTGGATAAGGAAACAATGATATGTGGTGCACATTATGTTTTGAAGTTGTTTTTTTTTTACTTTTCACAACATTGTACTTTCAAATTGGCAGCTTTTTGTCTAAGTTACTTCTTCTCCATTTTTGGATTCCCCAGCAAAACATTAGTAGAATGTTTTTGTTTTAGTTATTCTCTCTTAATATGTCTGCGTCTCTCTGTTTTTCAATGTATCCTCTTTCTGCAATAGTCAGCTATCTTTCCAAAACTTCTTTACACAACATACTTCCCTGGATGTCTGCACATCCAGACAAACATGCACATATGCCCTCGCGTCCAGTGTTATCTGTCAGTTAAATTTTTTTCCATTTACTTGTAGTGGTATATTTACATGGAGAGTTTTGGTAAATCTCTGAGATTCCTGTTTCCCAGCAAAAACAATGAAAGTGAATTTCATTTGTGGTGCTCACAGTGCATAAAAATATGGTCAGGACATCTTTAAAAAGTGTCCCTGTTACTTGGATAATTCACTGAACAAACAAACTATAGTGTGCTGTATTTCATAAATTGTTTGATAGATTTCCATTAAACCTTTTACTGAAGTGTATGATTTCCAGAGGATGAGTCACAACCACCTTTTTGATACCCTGACTTTTGCTCTAATGCCATGGGAGCATTGTATTTTAATGAAAGAAGTTAGATGGTTTGGTGCAAAATCTGATATTTTCCTGCTATAATTTGTGGCACTGGCACAAGGTCTGAAATTTATTTTGTCCTAATTCTTTATGACATAACTGAGGATATTCCCTGCAGCTTCAGATGTACTTGTAGGTGCTAATTAGCCAATGTTAGCTTGCTACCCGCTGTTTACACGTTCTGCCTTACCTAACAGGTGGCCTCATGGGGCGAGAATTAGGCCAGTCAGAAGTGTGTAGTCGGACAGCTGCCAGTTATAACTCAGAAAATGTGACCAGCCAAAGTGAAAAAAACATCCCTTTTCATTGAGTTTGCTGCTTAGATGCCCCTGAGCAACTTGCTTACTGTGAGCCGAAAGCCATAATTGTTCCATCGGTGCAGTGGGTACTACCAGCATGAACATCTGTGTGTGCAGCAACAACCAAAACATTCCCCCCTCTTCTCAGTTACTCTTTCATGATGAAGCTATGAAACATAGACTTTAATGACCGTTGCTTTTTAAAATGCACACTTCTTGTCCTCAGATAATCATCTTTGCTCTTTGTAGCTCAGCAGCCGCACTTGAAACAGGCCAGGATTAGTGGATACCCACAGCTCTCTGGTCTCCTGTCAGGCTGACATAGGTGCTGCTTATTTATAGCTGACTGGAAAATGTTAAAGATTTTCACTCTAGTCTAAGAATCACAGAAGAACCATAAATTTGCTGATGGCATTCCTTGACTTGTCTGTCATTGCCACTATTTTCCATAACAGGTTCAATAGAAGCTTGATACAGTTTGCTCCCTTTATTATTTACAATATGATGTTTTGCTGACTAGCCATCTTCAACTTGATTACCTCAATAGTAAATTTCCTTTCATGGTCTAGGAGTGTTCTCTGGCTTACGGAAAGACAAAAAAAGACAATTATTTCAAAACATTTGTAGCTTCATGGAGAAATTGAATGAGCTGCTTTGGTATGTTACCAATAACACTTCACAGATGTAGGAGAGACATCTGCTCCTCAATGATTGACGGATTTTTTTGAGGCCCGTAATTAACAGGTCTTGCATCTATTTCTGTTTTCGTTTACACAAAAATCAAACAAATTACATCAAATACTTTTGGAGGATGAAGCATAACTTTTTCTCATTTCACTTTCCTAAATATTTGGTAGGTTCGGTGTTGCAACTTCATTCGAGCATAAATTACCAATATTATGATGATGATGTCATTCTGCATATCCGGAGCAAAGCACAGGATCATCCCACAGGGCAGGATATTCACAGGTGGATATTTTAGCATTCAGCAGCCATGAAATTTGCCTTTAAATTTTTGTTCCTGTCTGCCAAAAAGCAACGGATGAGTTTTAAGTGAATCCAGGAAATTAAAAGAAAAGTCTTGAGCTAACACCATCTTTGAATGAGAGGTTGAAAGATATTTGACAGGCACTCTGAGTGATAACACCCTATTAGATCTGCACATACCTGAAGATGCAAATCAGTTGGCAAATGATCTGTTAATCCCATTCAGCACAGGTGAAGAATAGCAAACCCAACCTGCCGATTTTCTTCCATTTTGGCAGTTTTGATTTGGGACACTGTTTGGTGCTATGGCTAGACCAGGGACTGCACTTATAACTCTTTACATTTTAAACAGTGTTGGGTGTAGTTTTTTTCCTTATGTTGACACCTTCTTATTTATAATATATATAATATAGTTTATACTTTTCATAACTAATGTATTGAAAATAATGTCAACAAAGAGAGTAAGCAACAATAGAGTCATGCAAGTTAAATGTTTCTTTTCTTCTGCTGTGCAGAAGATTTAAATGTGTTTTATAAAATCTGAAACTAGAGTATGTGGTTGTGGATTATGGCGACACTTTTTGTCCGCCCACATGATATATATATATATATATATGTCAGTATATATATCTATTTATATAAATATATATAGTTACTTTTTATTTTTACCAGCTGCTCAAGTTTGAAGTAAAGCTGTTTGAGTTAAAGACATAATTTTAATTACATATACATCAACAGAACATTACTCTTATTATTATTAGATATAAATTATTAAAAATCTAACTGAAGAGATAGTCAGGTGCTTGAATGGATGGATGGATAAAAAATAATAATGTACTGTGCTGTAATAGAATCAAATTATAAAGAGTGCACAAAGTGTCTCACAGCATTTTCCCTGGATTCCTCTCACAGCTATTACATGGATGGCAGAGTGAACAAAGTGGAGGACTTCTTAAAAACTCGCCTGTTGGACACACTGACAGAGCAGATCACTAAAGTCACTAAGGTATATCACCTTTGTTCTTTTTGCTGTTTTTTTTTTTTTTTTTACAATTTTGTTTTCATCATTTTTCTATTTCAGATATCCTGAAGAGAGAATCTGATTGAAAAACGAATATTCACCATGCAATATTTTTGCATTTCTTTTGAGTTTGCCAAGTCATGGATCATTCAGACCTCTACTGTTTTGTTTTGTTTTTTTATTATAAAACCATATGTTCAAACCACGGGAGTGAACCCTCAGGGTAAAGAGTTGTGTCCACAATGAGATAATATTATTAGCACTGGTTTCTGCAGCTGACTTGATGAGTTGTCAAAGATGAACAGCGCCAAAGCGCCTCGGGGAAAAAGTAGCAACCATTCCCAAGAACAAAACTTTAAATAGAAGAGGATTTTTCTGTTAAGCAGCAAAGTCAATAACATCAGGTTATTATTTTATTTTATTAGTGCATTTTATCATGATTTTTCGGTGACCACATTTACATTTCTGCTTTGTCGTCAGATGTATTGGCATTACATCAGTCTGCAGAGATACTAAAAGTGGATCGGTATCAAAAGTATATTCAGTATTAAAATGACAAATTCTTTACAACTTTTACAATTTGTGTGAAATATTAAAAACATATCAACAAGTTATTATGGTTCTTAAAATATGCATTGATTCAAAGTCAAAAAAGTGAAGCTTTCACAAAGTTGATTTGTGCGGGGGTTAATGCACCTGTGTTTCCATCACTCATTGCAGGTTGTGAACACACACACTCCTGGTAAGAAGGTGTGGCTTGGTGGACTGGGGCCCGCCTGGGCCGCAGGCATCAGTAATCTCTCTGACACATATGCTGCTGGCTTTCTGTAAGTACTGTGATCATACTGCAGCTGGTCTGTAGAGAATAAATTTTAATCAGCCGCACAAGTATTTATTCCCACTTTAGTATATATATTATTGGCACTATGTATCACATTCCTAACTGTTTTTTCTGTGTGTACATTGGTCTGTATTCCAGGTGGGTGAATACGCTGGGTTTGGCTGCTGTGCAGGGGATAGATGTTGTGTTACGTCATTCATTCTTTGACTATGGATACACACACCTTGTGGACCAGCACTTTAACCCATTGCCTGTAAGTCTCTAATTTTAAATTTCATCTAGGATTGGAATGGCTTTTGGTACACAACATCAGAGCCTATATTCACCTTTCCTCATCCTAACTATGTGGATCGGACCTGAGCAGTACTGATTTGCTCTAAACCTTTCTGTGCCAGATCCAGTGCCTCGATGGCACCTCTTGCTCTTTCCCGTGGGAGCTATTAGCTGAGATGAAAGGCGTTTAGTGGTGATGAGTGGATAGACGCGGGGGCGAAATGCCATGTAACCTTAGCCCTTTGTGAGTTGCTCAGGACAGTGTCACTGCTCCCCTCAACCCCCATCACTACTGTGTGCTTCTCTGTGCGGGACAGTTGCCCGGTGAGAGATCTGTAACCTGAGATGCTGATACACAGGCACGTTAGTAAAATAGCCTGCAACACTGTGTGAAATGGAACTGCCCGGCTCCAAGTTCCTTCATGGTTTGGTCTCAATAATAAAACAGAAATAAAACAAGCTGGTTTCTATGTTAATCATGTGAAATATATCTGAATTTGAACAAAACATATGTGTGGGAGGCATTCATCTGAGTTTATAATGATCCTTTAAACTCCAAGTTGAAAAAATGTGCTCCTTAGAAATGCATTTCTTGAAAATAAATTAATAGTAAGAGGGACTTCTAAGTGCGAGAGAGCGATAAAATTCTACTACTAGCCAAGAGCATAAAACAAATTTATTCCTGCTTCTTGAGAAAGGATTTATATTTAAGCAGAGGCAAATTGGGGTAATAGGCTTATATTACATGTAAAGTATATATTGTTGCTTTAATAAAGGCGAAGGATTATGGCATTAATCTTTATTTGTTATTATTCCAGTTCTTTTTATTCTTTCTTCTTTCAGCAATGGGTCGTAGAATTAGTGTAGGCAATCCAAAAATAATACTTTATCCACTAATAAGGTAATCACAAACATCGCAACTGACAATAATGTTTAGCTTAAATTTTCATGAGTTCTAGCGGACATGCATTTTCCTACATCTCTTGAACTATATCATATGAAATAATGGAGATTACTTCATTTTTTCCCATCTTCGACGCCATTATTTTTCTGGGAATGACGGTCTCCCGCTTGGATCACAATGCTTTTAACATGGCTGGATGTCTGAAAACTGCACCAGCCTACCTGCTGAGAGAATGCACTGCAGGGCCAACCTGTCCTCTGCATGTGAAATTTATGACCTGGCCCCTTCCTCTTTAGGGTGACTCCAGTCAAAGCCCTGGGCCCACTGAAAGGCCTCAAACACCTCACCCTACTCCAAACTGCTCCCTACTCCTTTTTCTTACTTGCTGTTCTTGCTCGCCCCCTTCATCTTGTTTTTGGTTTGTTTTGTTTCCTTCCCACTCACATATCGGCTGAACCAGAGGCAGGCTGTAAACTCTTTAACTAAACTGAAGGTTTTTCTTGCCTGTGATTAATTGTTTGAGGAACAGAGATGTCAGTATATATTGTATGTCAGGTGGAATCATATTGCTCCTGTGTAAAAAGATTCCCTTTCAAATGCTCCCTCTCAAAAACACTTATCAAGCCCTCAAAAAAGATGAAAACTTTTCTTTCTCATATTCAGCACCAGGTTGCACTGTTTAACCCTTTAACATACTTTCATGACTGTGATATATTTTTTGTATACCTAAAAATTATTTTAAGTTTTCTAAGTCTGTTTTCTTGACTTTTAACTATTGTTGTCTTTTTAGTTGAAGCTTGTGAATGAATGTGTCCTCAATTGAAAGCTGCTCAGATTTTTTGAGAAATTAACTGGATCCCAACCATTCAATCTGACTCTCATTTGACCTATTTAGTAAAATGATCAAGTTTAACTGTTATAGTCCTTTTTACCATCCTCTGTTCTGTTAACTGTGCAGCTGAGGTTTGATTGGTCTCTGGTGTATTGTTTTACATTACATTTGTTCAGTTGTGCTCTTTTTGTTTCTCTTTATTTCGTGGTGTGCATCTGGTATTTTGATTTGACGTGAAAACAACGGTTGTTTCTAAATTTGATGTCTGTCTTTCTTGTCAACTTCCCTCTGCCCTGATAAGAAAAGCTGGGGGCAAACGAGACGGACAGGGAATTAGACAGGAAATGGGCAGACAGTCAGACTACTGAAGATTTAGGACTTCAGCTGATATTTCATAAAATGGTCAAATTCAGACTCAATTCAGATTCAGGTCAGGGAGTGTAACATGCACATAGTTTGAAATATATCAATTTATTGTTGTTTCTTTGACTTGAGTTTTAAAGTTTCAACACAAAGCAAGAATATATCACTTCGGCCATCTTGCACAAATAAAACTCAAGACTCAAAGCTGTTCTTTGTTTTATAAAATAAGCAATAATCACAGATCCCAGTACCGGCCATACATGTGTCCTTCCATCCCTGTGCATGGCCAACACTATACAGTTCCATAGTGTGCTCTACTTCTTCGATGCCTTGGCAGCAAATTAAGTTAAAGTCTGCATGGAAAAAAGAAGCTCTTAAATGTTGCCATATGCAGGATTGCATGGGAACTTCCTGAGGAACACATGTTGCTCTGGGTCTCTTGGAGAGGTGTTGAGTCTGTGTAGTCTACAGAGTGAGACACAGTATAGCGGACCCCTCTACAATGATAACAGATTACAGCAATTCATGTTTGAACACAATATTTAGTAAAATTGTCATATTTAAGACTTGTCAATTCTAAACGGGGCAGCAGTTATGTTATACAACATGACATCTTATATGGGACAGTCGGCTCCAACTAAATGTTCTGCGTCAAAGTGATAGCATATTTGGATATTACATTTTTGTGAATTAGATCTTTAATTTTCACTTTTTTCTACACATCAAAACTGTTGCACTTACACTTGCTTAATCCTCACAGTTTGCAAAACCTAATCTGTTTGCACAATCACCTAAACATTTCATGGCTGAATAGACAAAATAGAGATACTAGCCATTTTCCTTTTTCATCGTGATCCAGAATTCAACATTACTGTTAGAAAAGGTCTCTTTCAATAAAAATCCTCATGCATTTAAATACAGTGGAGTTGGCAGTGCTTTTAAATTATTTTCCAGCTGCTGTGGAGATCAAGTCTTTAAACTGTCCTTTCTACAGTTGCATTGCATTGTCTTATCAGGTGAGTTTAGTCCTGGGTAATACGATGCTGATATTAACGCAGAGTGGCATATAAAGTAATGCCAAATGTGTCTAATTCTTTATGTCCGTATTTTAATTTAAACAGCATAAGCTCCACCAAATAGAGCAGTAAGTAGGAAAACATATACAGAAGCTCAGAAAAAATAAAATTTCTATGGCTGAATTCACTGCTATTGATTGTTAAACTCATGAAGTAATAGTGTCGTATCTGAAGTTACAGTATCGACTTGCTGCCTTGACCCACAACCCAGAAGTTTTTTGTTTTAAAACCTTTTTAGGTGTTTGGAAATCAAACTTTTGCACATTATGAATGGCCCCCTTCTTTTGGCCACTTTCCCAGCGACACTGAAGACTGCAGTTATCAAGGTAAAACCCAATTCAGAAAACTGGGTCAGACTTTCAGCAACAGCACTTGGAAGGAAGGGATTGTTTTGTTTGTTTTTTACCTCTGATAATTGTAAAATACATATTTTATGTACATATGATAATATGCTATACAATATACTTATGCTTCCTTGCCTACAGGATTATTGGTTCTCTCTGGTCTTCAAGCGTCTGGTTGGTCCAAGGGTTTTAGCTGTTCGGGTGGCTGGACTACAGAGAAGGCCGCAACCAGGACGGGTCATACGAGACAAGCTACGTATCTACGCCCATTGTACCAGCTACTACAAGTAAGTGCTACAGTTTAAGGCCAGTTTGTCACTGGCCTTAAACACAACAAGTGTTTACATTCTCATTTATATACTGTGATTTTGGGACTTCTTATTGGAAACGGACGGATGACAAGACAAGCATGCCGTTTGACTCTAAGTGATGTGCAGTAATACTTTGGGAATGTCCTGGAAGATATACATGGGAAATACATGTGTTAACTTTTTCTATGTCCTCTGTCCTCCTGCAAACACCTGAGGCACAGTGTCTGGTGGGGAAGAACAAAATCCCCAGCCGGGCCATTCGGCTTCTCATAAATAAGTAGACCGCAGACACCTGCTCATTCACAGCTTAGAGCCTTTAAAACTTAACGGGTATCACTTATCAGGTGTGTGGGTTCTGTCTCCCTGCCGTCAAAGAGCCGCTGAAAGGTGCGCTAGGCCTTTATCCCATCTCGGATTGGCTGGAGGGGGGTATTTGAGGGGGAGGGGGAGGGACAATAAGGCGGTCTGTGCCGGGAGGAGATAAAGAGTGCCACCATGTCCTGTTCAAGGTTATCATTTAACCCAGGCCAGTGGCTGTCAGCACCAGGGTAGACTTACGGCCTTAGCCTAGACAGGGGCTCATTTACAGGTGGAGTACCTTTTAGAAAAATAGAGAAATGGGCAGGAGTTGCATAACCAACACACAAAGCCACGGGAAGCCTAATGACATGCATGCAAATATTTGAAATATTTCTCAACAAGTGTACTCACTCAGCCACCTGGTATGCATGGTGAGTTTGGAAGTAAGGGGTCGCTCATGGCACGTGGTGCTCTGTTCTACTTAACATACCAATCAGCCCTGGACTCATACGATCAGTGAGGCACTAAAGCAGCCCCCCTTGAATCCAAAGCCACTTCAGCTGCCATTATTTCTGCCACTTTGTGGTTTTACTCAGTCATCCCAAAAGTGGACGCACTATTGTAGTCTTAGTGGTTTGACTGTACTCTGTCAGACAGCAAAGAGTATAAATACGCCCAGGCAGTCAGTGGTTTCAAAAGTCTTTGCAGATTAGATATTCCACTTTCACTGCCCTTGTTACCCCTTTTAGTGGTTTGCATGGCATTTTTTCACTTTCAAGAGATGCTCCAACATCAAACGACATCAACACATGTTTATGTTCCTGGTTTGGATCACTAAGAGCCTCATCATTTAAAAGGCCTTAGAGGTCATTATCTCTCTTTTCCATCTATCCATCTGATCTATCATTCGGAGCCATAGTCCACATTTCTCAGAAGTGAGGCCTCACGAGTTTAATACAGAGCTAAACACACAGTGTTCCCATCAACAGCCCTCAATGTTATCGCTCTTGGTAAATACATTGAATATTAGCAGTTTTGTGGGATTCATGAAATGAATGGCTCACCCTGTACACAGGAGAACAAAGATAAACATCAAACCAAAAACCAAGATTGCTTTAAAGATATAAGATTTTGGGGTTGGGAAGTCAAAGAGGTATCTACTAGAGCGTTTGGCCGATGCACAGCCCTGACCTTTAACACCAGGCTCTGACATGTGGAATACGCTACAGCTGTGTTGTTCTTGTCCTCATATCTAGGCCCATATTAGATTTTATCATGTTTGTCTTATCTGTCTCACTTAGTTATTTACCTTTTGGCCATAACCTCATCAAGTTGTGTCCCCAGAGCTTTGCTCTCAGGAGAGGGACTCAAACACTGTTGTCTGTGTAACTCAAGAAGTGCTGCTCGCTGTGTTCACACCCTTCATCTGACCCTGGACTGTACAGCGACATGGTTTAATATTGGATCCTGTATAAGGGAAACAGATTGTTGCATCAGATAGCTAAAGGCTTTGAAAATTCAGTGTGTCATTTAAACTGAATAGTTGATCGGCTTTATGCTGTAATAAAGGACAACATCGTTCATGCTTTTCTTTATTATTTTTCTGCGAGCCTTTTGATCTTGATTAGATCAAAGCGTAATGAATTGATGCTGTTGCTATATGTAATAAAAATATCAAAGACTTTCCTCCCTTTGTAGTCATCTTTAATTATAGAGAATTCTCTTCAAGATGCCAATGTAACATGTAATGATTCCCCTTTAGCAGATGTGGCTCAGGGGTTGTGTCCTGATTATCCTTTCTAAGGGTAAAGACAAAATTAATGTAACGGCTTTCATTCTTTTCTTTATGAACAGTCATAACTATGTGAGAGGGTCCATAACAATCTACATCATCAACCTGCATCGGTCACGAAAGAAAATCAAGTTGGCTGGGACGTTACGGAATAAAACTGTCCATCAGTACCTGTTACAACCCTACGGCACTGACGGACTCAGAGCAAAGTTAGTATCACGCTCTCATGCACATACACACAATGATAATAATTGTTTTCTGTCCATCCAATAATGTGTTCAGTCCCATTTATTCATACTGATCAAGAAAGATAAATGCGCTGGTCAAAGACACAGGATTCCACGGCCGCATGGGTCATATAGAAAACAAAAGAATTTAGAATTGAAAAGTGTTGAGAGTTTGCAGTTTTACAAACAATTTTAATGGTCTTGAATATTTTTCCCAGCTCAGACTTGTAGCATGAAAACACACTTTAAAACATGAAATTGTACAGTCACATGAATTTTGCTTTTTTTATCCAGACTGTATAAAGCCTATGACAACAGGAAAACAACAAATAAAGGCTAACTCAGAACAATACAGTTGATAAAAAACCTGTTTAAATTTTTGCTTTTTCTGTGAAAGACTGATAAGGTTAGCTACTAATTAAGACTTAGAATATATACTTCCTTAGTGAAACTTGTCTTCATCAATATGAAAGAAAACCTTTGCAGAGTCCAGTCCTCCACTGAGTTCCAGTATGATTGTGTTTGAGTCTGTTTTTATTGCCTAAAACAGATGTTTTATCAATGCATTTTTTAGTCATTTTATTTTCATGCCTGTGAGAGCTGTTGCTGTTTTACTGTGACATAGAACACTTTAATCGGGTAATATAACTCCCATTTCCTTAAAACATACCTTAAATAAAACGTATATGTTTTCAGTCTCCTCCTCTCTCTGGCCTGTTATTCTGGTCTCAAAGCCTCAAATCCTGGAATAACAGCCTAATGACTCAGGACTCTGTGTGTTTTTGTGTGTGTGTGCATGTCTTTGTGTTATACAATACCACTAGACAGCCTTAATGGAGGCTAAGCCATGATCCTTCAATAACAGTATAATGATGGAGGATGTTTTAGGTGCTAGAACATTATTGCAAGGCAATTAATAGGAGGGTGAGCTAACGACAGGCCTTTTTCGGGCCTGAAGTGCTTTCTGTTACCACACACAGTGCCGGGAGACTTTTATTAAATATTTAGCAACACCAGATGTCTATTAAAATGTAGTGGTGGGACTTTCTTTTTTCTTTAACAGTGATCCAGTATGTGGGCCATGCATCTTGATTCATAACTTCTCCTTTTTGAGCAAAATTTTATTTGGTATTTTATTGAATTTGAGGTTCCCATAAAAATATCCACATGACTATTGTGGCCAACTTTACAATATAACAATATCATAAAAAAAGTCACTCCTAAGAGCAGCACTTGAAACTTGAAAAGCTTTGGGTTAAAGAGATTACTGCAGAACAAATCCTGCATAAGGAGATCATTTCTTTGGAGAACATGATTTACTATGTCCTAATTACTAAGACTTAATATACTAAAATAACAGCTGACTTTTTACTGGTACATGCCTGTTCATTTTTTTCTGATCCATTTGTACATGTGTCCATAACACAACTTGTACGCACTGTGGTGTGTTACAGTTACTCTACCCAAACAACCGGAATAAATGAATGAAGCTAATATTGTCTCCAATCCATTCTGTGCAAAGAAAGCATAGAAAGTTTTTTGTAACTGAAACTGAGGCTCTATGTGAATTTTTTTTATCTCTTGTACGTCAAGATTAAAATTAAGGAGCTTGGGATATTCAATAATATATATATAAAATATTTTAATAGTTAATTTTCAAAGCTTTATCACATAAAGGATATATTTTCTTTGCTTGTAAATGTACAGTTTCAGTGTAGGTGAGAGAGAGGTTAGACTTTACATCAGGCAGATTTCACTCAAAAATTCAAAATGTACTCATACTGTTGTGAACTTCTGCATTTGTGTTGTGGTTTTGTAACACCAGCACCCCCAAGTGTACAAATAACAGTATCATAAAACTTAAAGACTGAAGGTTCGTGGAAGGATTCAGATTTTATTTTTGGCGATGAAGTGAAAAATGTCATTAATCTTGATGTAATCTTTCACTAACATATTTCTTCTTACACTATCCTAACTCATTTATACCTCTTTGCATCAAAATTCTTTGAGCTGATTCCAAACCATCCAAAGTACCACTTTCACTTGAAGTAATAGGAAGTCGCTAATTTTATCCTCTCTGCATTACCTTCCAATGAAATTAACTTGGTGTTAGCCTTTAGAGCCTTAAATGGTCACACACCTCAGGATATTGCTGACCTCCTCCTCCTGTGTTGTCCAATGGCTGTGGCTGGAACCTGCTGTAAAACTAGAGGTTACTATGTTTCTCAAGCTGTTGCACCCAGTTTATGGAAAGCTTCCCCTTTGTCACTGATTCCTGAGATGCCTGTAAATCTTTATGACTCAGCTGAAAACGTTTTATTGTTCAGGCTGTCTTTTATTTTGCAAGTCTGAGTAGCCACCCATTTTTATTTGATTGTCGTCAGTGTGTGGAACTTTTGTACCTGTTTTTGGGGCTCTCTCTCTCCTAATTTGTTCATCATTCCTGTAAATTTAACTTGTCACCCCTGTGTTGTATATTTTGCTGTTGCTATATTTAATAATGTGTTCAGTTGTGTATTGTTTTTTATGGACTTAAAACACCTTGTAATTTTGTAGCCACATCTGTACTATATAAATAAGCCAGTAACTTTCTCACATGCTCTTTAAAAACCACCAAAGGTATGTGATGAAGCTGAAACTGACTACTACAATCTGTGTTTCTGTCTTCTCTTTGCAGACATGTTCAGCTGAACGGGGAGAGGCTGCTAATGTCGGACAATGAAACATTCCCGGAGTTAAAGCCCAAGACACTGAGGGCTGGACGGACAATAGCGATGCCTCCCATGACCATAGGCTTTTATGTAATAAAGAACATTAACGCATACGCCTGTCGACGATAACACTGACCCCTGAGATCTAAGCATGATGCTCTGACATCTACCACGCCCTCTGCCATCTTGACTCAAAGTTTAAAAACAGTGTGCCTCTATAGGAATCAAGATTTCAATGTTTTCGTTCCCGTGGCTTGAATAACGACTTCTTCAACCATTATCTTAATGGTAATACTTAAACTGCTCGATGAAATTAAAATACGCCTCGACCTTCCATTGTTTTCTCTGGTCCAGCAACGAAACACTTGCCCAAAGCACATAAAATGGGCTGCACTGAACACTTTTCAGTTGTCTTTACCAGCAGTTCCTCAGATGCTACAAGTTGTTCGGACTTGGTTGTTTTGCGCCTTTGTATGAAGTTTGTGTTTTGTAGTCACAGAAATGCAATATAAGAGTTCACATTCTTCATTAAGATACTTTCTCTTGGATCATGGAACCCAGGGTGTGTTATCTCTGGATCTGCAGATATTTTTTTTCTCTTTTTCCAAATCTTTGGTTGTTGGTGGCGAAAACTGGCTGCATTTCTGAAGCATACACTAGTCAGCCTGAGTTTGACTTGATCTTCTCCACAAAGAGAAAATGCCGAGGCCTGGACTAACCAAGTGCTGTTTGAGTGCATGTGTGTGTGTGTATGTTTTATTATTGATAAAGCTACTGATGCGTCTGTCCACCCTTTTTGATGTGCCACTGAAAATCTGCTTGTCTTCCTTTGCCATATCATGTGGCTGGAAGGGAAAATCTGTTTCTTCTAAAAGCCGTTTGTGTATGTTTTGTGTCCTTCCTTTTTACTGCAGGTTTCAATTAACTACAGAGTGCGATAGCCATGATGTGATGTTGGCTGATGTATAGCTGAAGAACAATGTGAACTCATCCATAACATCTGTCCTCTCATAGCCTGCATCCACAAAAAATGGGTTTTGCTTTGGATTCAAACACTCCACACTGCAAATTTTTCAAGTGCATTTAATCACTAACTTTCACTTCAGTGTGTTTTCACACCTTATAATCCTTTTATGCTGCTAGTTTAAATATACATTATATTTTACATAATTTTGTACAGATTTATTGTCATATATTATTAGATTATGTATTGTACATAAAGATAATAATGAGAGTAAGTGATTTCAGCTCAACATGTTTACTTACATACAGTATACAACTAATTTATATGATTCAGTACTTTGCATTGTCTTTATATTTCTTCTGTAAATGACTGAGTTATGTCATGCCCCAAAGTGAAATCAAAAGAGAACCTATTCATTAAATAACAGGGTGACCTAGTGACTGTTTTTAAAAGTCACTTCAACATGTTGCCTCATGTTGCTTAATATGTGCTCCACACTGACATGAATAAGGACAATGGTAACATTTCTGAATAATCAGGAGCAGGTTCAGTGTCTGAACATGTTGAATATGAAGAATATTTGTCCTTTGAATGTGTTTATAGTTCATGTAGAGATGTTCATATTTCTTTTGGAGAGTATTATTTTAATATGGAAAGTGTGCATATATATTATTTTTTGCTAAAAAGAAAAAGGTTTACATTGATAATAAACACCTACAAACACCTACAAAGTTCTATAGTACTCAGTAAAAACCTATCTACACTGCAAAAAGGAATCCACTCCTACTCCTTCTCCCTACTTTTAGTTTTTTACAAACTGCCTGTAATCTGGCTGCTATGTGCAAGAGATGATGTGAAAGTACAGAATTTGTGTATAAACAGTAGGCCCATTTAAGCCCCATCATGTGAATTAACATCATGCAATGTGGAAGAGATGTGAAGAAAAAGAAACAAAGGCATGAGGAGACATAATACAGAAAAATCTGAAATACGCTCACAGAGAAAGACCATATACATAAAAACTATCAAGTTCTAACAATATCCTCATCAAAGGTACCAGACTATTGAAGGTACCATCACTAGTGCTCTCTTACTTAGCCACTCTTACATGCACATACACAAAGTGAGGAAACAGCTGGAACAAGTCTTTGTAGTGGGAAGAGTGCTGTCTTGTCACTGCATGAGGCAGCTGCTGATGGGAAACATGAAGCCGTATAGGGGCTAAACCTCCAGACAGACTAAACCTGGGCCAGACCTGGCTCAGTATCTGCTGATGTATAAAGCGCTGGCATCTGCTTGGTAGGATTTGTAGAGAGGAATTAAGGCTCAATGAAAAACCAAAAAACTTTGATAAAATGTTTCCCATTTAGGCCCCTTCACCTTCGCCCCACTTCAAGCCAAAACTGTTTTCCATAGAAAGCAAAGCAGGCTTGAACTGTATTGACGTTCCATGACAGTGAGTCATTAACACTGGCAGCCCTTCAAGAGCTGTGATCCAAAGCATGTACCTTTAATTATATTTTTGTTTTAAGTTCCATTCATGGGAAATGGACTCTTGTTTTTACGTAAGCAGCAGAAATGAACTTATTTCACATGCGGTTCAATTAAAAGGCCAACATGGTTGACATATAAGAATCAAACCAGGCTCACTCACACCTGCACTGCTGAGTCAGCAGTCTCATCAAGAGGAAAATATTATTCATTATGAAGGACATAAATACTGCACATGCACATTTAGATAAACACACAGACTTGCTTTATTTGCAAAGTATATACAAACCTGGAAAAACAGTGAGAGGGGGCAGTCATGCTACAGATGGATAGAAAACTTTTAATTGTTCTGCACTTTCTCAAGAAAATTTAGCAGGACTTAAAGTGAAATCCTTTCTGCTTTTGGAAAATGAAACCTACTAGAATATTGAGTAAATGAAGCAACTCTGACCTTTACAGAAGGGGTTGACAATAACTGACTGAAGCAATACAGCAACAGTGAACTTCCTGACCTTTAGACCAGGATCTTATCGACCCTAATCCACGGAAACGGTTCTGTTTGGCAAACTTCAGTTCATATAAACCTGTAGCTTGTGATAACAACTGCTGGGCATCACTTCCTCTGACCGAATCTAATTGTGTTGTGACTGAGGAGGACTGCACCTTGTCTGGCCACTCCTGCGTGACAGTGCCTCCTTAGTGGAGGTAACTGCTTCCCAGGCCTGCCGAACACTGTTTATACTCTGTGATCCATTTTGAGACATGCAAGGCCCCCTTGCCCTGTTAGCAAACACTGGATTTCACGATGTTTACTCTGTATATACAGGAGTCAGCTCAAATAAGACTTCCATGAATGTTAAATCTCCAGGAAACTGATGGATTAGATTAGATTCTGGCCAGAGATGTACACCTCATGACATTTTGGACCAATTTGACCCAAGCAAGGTTAATAAAACATAAATATTTATGTTGCTATGGGGTTCTTTGCACCGCTCAGAAACCAAGCATACAATCTTTTGCTGAATATTATGATACAACACAGATTTGTTGTAGCCATCAAAACATTCTCGTGGAAACAGCCTGGTGTTTGGTGAGTGTGTATTAGTGTGTGCGCTGCAAACACACAAATATGTCTGCATCTGCTAGAAGGTGGTGAAAAATCTCAAATGTAGACGATAACAGTTTGAGGCAAAGTGTGAATTTCTTATCTCGTGTTTTGAGATTCCTTTGTTGGATTTTATTATTTTAAGAATTTGATAACTGATTATAATAAAAACATTTATAGCAACAATTTATTCAGCTCCATATATGCTATAATTTTTTTCTTAATTAAAAAGTTATTTGATATTTACCATCCAGCCCAAAAGTACACTAAGATGATCCTAATGTCCTAACTTTTTATCTTATTCTTAAGTGACCATGTTGTTTCTCTGATTGTGCACCAACACACAGAGCACAAACTTTTTCTTCTCTCTGTCAGTCATGAAGCTGAATTCCACAAATACCGACCTGCCTCTGGATCACAGGCTCTCGGTCATGTGGCCGCTTCAGGCTCCGGCACATGACCTTTCTGCCGGCTCGCCGATCACCGGAGCACGGGGCATGGAAACACTGACCGGGGAGCAGCCTCCCGGCTTCCGTCCGGCTCCAGATCAGCTGCGTTCCGGTCACATGACTGAGCGGAGCCGCAGACTCGGAGCGGAAGCAGAGGAGGAAGCGGAGCAGCTCTGCGATGAAGAAGTCCGCAAACTGAAGCCGTCCGACCAACTGGAGCCGCACAAACACAAAACACCGCAGAGAGATGCCGCACTCGCCCGGCGCCGGATCACCCAGTGAGTTGTGTTGACATGATTGTGTTTTTGCTAGTTGTTCAAGTCAGCGTGCACCGAGGAAGGTGAAAGTCTGGCTTTAGGGAAGTAAGTCAGGCTTTAGGTAAAACATGGGGTGCCTTCACGGACCGGATCGGCCTCAGAGGATTGAGACTTTAGGGCTTTCTTTCTCTACATTCACTGGTACACTGTGATGACTGAAGTGGATGGATTGATATTTCTGTTTCCTGGTGGTCACTGAAGTGGACACTGAGCTCAGTCACTCAGTTAACAAATGGAGGCTGATCGCTCCATTGAGGACCAGTCTCACCCCGTCACACCCCATCTCACCCCATCTCACCCAGTCTCACCCCGTCTCACCCAGTCTCACCCAGTCTCACCTGTCTCACCCCATCTCACCCAGTCTCACCCCGTCTCACCCAGTCTCACCTGTCTCACCCCATCTCACCCAGTCTCACCCCATCTCACCCCGTCTCACTCAGTCTCACCTGTCTCACCTGTCTCACCCAGTCTCAGCTCTGATGGATCCGTTTTGAACACTTTCTCCTGAGGACTGTGGCTGTATCTCTCCTGAGGGTCCATCACACTCCGCAGACTCTCGTATCTTTGACTGGTAGTGTCCTAAAATCCCTCACAGTGGCCATCTCTGCCTCTGACCTGACTTGTGTTTCATTTGTGTTCTCATCAGAGGTTGTCATTGATAAAATATCAGCCACCACTTGGTGTTTATTTCAAGTCAAAGAGGCCACAGAGTGTTGGGGGGAAGAAAGCTTCCCATGGCTCTCAGCTTCTCCAGTGACTGGTGTTTTCAGGACCAGGCCTAAACTTTAATATTAGTTCAAACCTTTTTTAGCAAAGCCAATCAGACTGATGTCCAGACCTCTGATCTACATGCTATTGCAAATAATATCTTTAGATTATCTGCTTTGTTTCAGATCAAATTGTTAAATGCAGAATTAAGAATGTTTTCTCTTTACTATATTATACAGAATTTATAATTTGGTTTTCAAGTAAACTTGCATATATAGAAAGTGGGTATATTTAAGTTTACTTTGAGAGGCAACAAGTTTGCCATGTTAACAGCTAACAGTAATATTATTATTAAATTTTTTTTTGGGGGGGGGGGGGGGCTTGAAATGGTAAAAATACATCTTGCATTTTTTGGGTTTTAATGAGTGCTATTTCAACATTTCCTTCCTGCCTTCCACTCTTGATGTTAACACTTTTCTTTTTGGCCATGCTCCAGCTGTGAACAGTAAAATGTCGGACCTCTACTTTAAAACCCCTCCTCCTAGCACTCCCTTTTCTGTTTTTTGCCTCAATAAAGATTTGTTTGGCTCAGGAAAGAAAAATATCCTTTTCTTTATAGCAGGATGCATGTGGAGTGTATGGAGTAAATAGGACACCCCAGTAAAGCAGGACAGCAGTGCATCTGGGGTCCAGATGAAGTGTTTGCTAATAGCCAGTGAGAGCGCCGAGGTTCTCTTCTACTGGACTGACCCCGAATTTCAGCAGAATATCCAGGAACAGTATGGAGCGTCTCAAGAGGAAGGCCATGGGGTGAGGAGGAAGGTTTTATAATAAACCTTTTCAGCTTTTAGAAGTCTGTATTTCGCCTTTTTATTCCTTTTATTCTTTGTTTTTCAGCTCCCAGCCTTTGAGGACAGCATCAGCACGCTCTTTGCTCCCATCATCATTTCTTGCAGCACCATGGTGGACAGGCTGGGTGACAGCTACACCTCCTTCACCACAGAGAACAACCACGTCTACGTCCTACACCAGGTAGCACCTGGCTTCCAAAATAAAAGCTGTCTGATTAGCTCTTTAGGATTTCTGCATTCCTAAATCTCTCTTTGCCAACAGTAATAGCACCGTGACCTAAATGCGGGCCTGTCTTACAGCGGAGCGTCATGTTTGTCATGTGAGCCTTGTTAAGGAATCAGACCAGGCTTTGTCCTCCTGCAGCTGAGGATACAGTTACCAACTCCAGACACTTTACAAGTTTCACATCCATTCAGAAAGAGCAGCAAATATCTTTTCCCTCGCGAGAAACAATGAGCAGGACAGAGTTTAACACCACCATCCTCACTTTGCTTTCCTTTTCCTTTCATGCAATTTGGGTTATACAAGCTGCTCTTGTTCCTTGCTAGTTCAATGAGTGTCTCTACATTGCTGTGAATGGAGATGGTGAGGAGGGAGAAGATGATCTGAGGAGGAAGATCTATGTGATGAAGAAGATGATTGAGGTCCTGTTTGGAATGGTTACCCTGAGCAGTAACCTCATCAGGAGAGAGTAACGACCTTTTGTATTTTCCTCTTGGTGTCAGGGAATTTTATTTCAACATGTGATTTATGAACTGTGTTGGTTTTCACCAGACTTCGCCCTCAAGACACGGAGCAAAGGGCAAGGCTGTGGAAACATCTCCAGAGCCTCCTGGAGACGTACAGCCACCTCAGAGAGAACGACCAGAGCTTCTTAGTCGAGGTTCATGCAGTTTTTTTGTTTGTTTGGTTGTTGTTGTTTTTTTGGGGTTTTTTTTTTTTTTTTTTATAAATATTAGAGGCACATTTTGCTCTATATGGGGTCACTCTTAAACACCTTTGTCCCAGTAGGATTCCTGTATGTAAGTAAATATACAGATCTTACAGAGCTGTCAGTGTTAAGTGATAATTCCCAAAATAAATGTTTAGGTGTTGTGAATATAGACATGGTTGCTATGGTAAAACAAAATCAGAGTGGAAGGGATTTGGTTTAGTATTTCTGTGCATGAATTATTGAATAATGAATGTCCATCTTTTGCCAGCAAAATGTCACATCACAGTTATTTGGCATAGGTGAAAGTAATATTAATATATTTCTGTGTGATTCACATCATTTGTTGCTGAAACCCTATTAGATCAAATTTATTATATCCATTTTTAACCACTAGATGGCAGAAATAGCTGGAAGCATTTTTCCAGCTTTTAAAAGTAGTTGGGTATTAATATTATTTTGTCTGTTCCCAGCAGACTGCCTCTATTTTTTAATTTTTGAACCATATGTGTTTGATTGTGTATATTAAAGGTGAATTAGGCCATCTTTAATCTGAAGCTCATGGTTCAATCTTCATATTCATTATAAATCTAGAAGTTTTCTTGGTGTATGTTTTGTCTGTATGTGTTTTTATGGCTGCTGCATTGATGATGGGCTCAAGGCAATTTCCCAAAAAGTTAATCAAAATGGAATTAAATAAAAACCTTAAAACTCACCACTATCACTCACGCTGTGATGACTGCCTGTGCCCCCCCCCCCCCCCCCCCCCCCCCAACAGGCAGTGGAGAGGCTGATACACCCCATGCTGTGTGAGCAGTGCATCGAGTTTTTGGAGAAGCGATTAGTTCAGCAGCTCAACAGCAGTGCAGAGCGAGCAGGAGAGGAGGTGCTGCACGCCTTCATCTTGGTTCACACCAAACTGCTCGCCTTCTTCTCCAGGTGTGTACAGATGTTTCCGTTATTTTACCACGTCACAAGTCTGTTTATTGAAAATCTTTATAACATTTGCATTTTCTCTTTCTAGCCGTAATGCAAGCACACTCGCCACCTCAGACCTGCTGGCCCTCATCATCATGACACAGAATATGTATCCTAGCAACACAGACCTGGATGATCCTGGTCCTGAGGTAGAAAATAGCCATTCACACAACACCTCCATAAAATGCTGGTAATCTTGTTTCTAATTGTTTATTGTCTGTTTTTGTTGTGTGTGAAGGATGTTGAGAGTATATCCGGGTCTGGTCCTGAAAGTTTTTACACCCCAGAGCCGTCGCCTACAGACAGACACTCAGGCAGCTCAGGTGGGTCGTTCTGTCAAGTCCATGTATTTTTCCAGTTTCTTTCTTGTCATTGAAAAATAAAGCATCAAAGGAGTGTTTGTTTGGAGGAAAGGGGTTCTTAGAGATCCAGCCCATACAGCAACATATTAGCATCAAAAGGAATCATATACCTTCATGTCCAACACATAAGTCTGGATGTCTTTTCCAGGTGTCATTTCAATGGGAATATATTCTTCATCATTAATGTTGAAGATTCTAAACAGTAGTATGCTGTGTTTTTACCCCAGGCAAGCCAGAGGGAGGAACAACTCCTGTATTTGAGTTCATGGACCCGGACATCCAGGTGAGAGTATATTTGAAATATCTTATTCCTGATGGTTGATCCTGATTTCTTAGATTTCATTCAAAAATGGATTGATTGTTTAGTTTGTAAGAGAACTCAGGATTGGATAAAATATTATCTTCAGATGGCAGAGGACAGTTTGCAGACTCTGGAAGTTCCTCCGCCTGACCCTTCAATGCCTCGCAGAGTCTTCTTAGAGATCTCAAGCAAAGAAGGGCTATATCCCATGATGCCTCACTCCATGTACTGCCTGCCACTGTGGCCTGGCATCAAGCTGGTACTGCTGACTAAGGTTTGTGGATACTAACACACATTCACGTCCATAATCAGCTTCTGCCTTTTGCCTACATGTACACAGTTTTCTCTCAGGCTTGTGTGCTCGACCTCACCTGTATTTACTCGCGTCAGATTCCCACCAATAACGTCGCCAGCTCAGTGTATAAGTATCTGGAGGCTTTTGCCAAACTGGAGAAGCGTTTAAGTGAAGGCCAAGAAGGTTATGCAGCTACAAGAGGCCAGCTGACCATCCACGACCTCCGCAGCAAACTGGATAAATTCATCAAAGCACTGGGGCCCAGTGACTTACAGGTATGTGTGTTTTTTAAGCTTTCTGCTCTTAAGCCCTAATATCACACTAACACATACTCAGCTTAAATTTGAAGTGAAACTCCCATGTCAACTTCCCCATTGTCCTCTTGATTATTAAAGTTGTTTTCAACAAACCTTGAAACAACAAAAATTGACCTTTCAGTGAACTTTATGTGCTGAAAAAGCCCCCCAAAAGTTATATTGCATGACAATAATATCACATCTGTTCTGAAATAATTATTCAGTTACCTCCCTCTAATCTTGAATGAATCAGCTGATGATGTTCAATAAATAAATAAATATTTAAAAAGAAAATAATAATTTGGGTGTGAAAAAACAAAACAATAATTTGCTCCTTTATTTTCTATCCAGTCTGCACAGTTACAAAATGCCTGGACAGAATTCAAGAACCGAGCCTTTGGCAGAGGAGGACCTGGGTTCACCAAAGAGTGAGTGTGTTGCTCCCCTCTTCTGGTGAAAGTGGGGTACAGCACAGCTGTTAAACGATCCTTTGAATGCTTTTTATGTTGGTGTTTGTGTTTTAGTCTTATTCCGTGGTGCAAGAATATGAAGACTCAGCTGTGCAGCATATACAGGCAGTGTTTTCTCATTGACTCTGGACCAGGCAGCGTTCCTCAGCGTCTCTCTCCGGGTTTACAAGAACGAGCCCTGACCATGGTTCAGTACGTAGCAGTTAGATCACACTGTTTTTGGTGTTGACCTATTTGTCATATTTTCAAAGAATTAGAAAATGAATGTATTCATTGGAGAATCTCTCTGTCTCTCACAGAGAGAAATTGGTGGACTGGAAGGACTTCCTGTTGGTTAAAAGCAAGAGGAATATCACCATGGTTTCATATCCTCTCACAAAATTAATCCTGCCCCTGATCCCTTTTGTTTTCCACAAAACCAAATGTGTACTCTTTCTTATGGCACATACAGATTTTAGGCATATTCCTGTAAATCAATAATATAATACACTCTCATTCTGAGTGTATTGATCTTAATACAATCAGTCTCACGTACCTGGAGGATTTCCCGGGCCTCATCCATTTTATCTGTGTGGACCGATCCACTGGCCAAATGATTGCGCCGTCACTCAACATCACAGAGCACGCCTCATCTGAGCTGGGGAAGGGGCCGGTGGCTCAATTTGTCAAAAGCAAGGTAAAGCATGTGTTAAAATGAATAAGGGTGGTGTTCAGTCGCTGCTTAACAGATAGACAGCAAATCAGAACGTTTTGAGACACCTGCCTCTTTGTCTTTGTGCTAACTTATCTTATATTTACAATATCGATATCCAGGAACTCTCAACATGTTGAATATAGACAGTTTTTTAAGCTTTGTTCATTGTTGTCTTAAAAGAGTTTTTCTTTAATCTGTCCTGAAGGTTTGGAGCATTGTCAGCAGATCACGTGACTTTCTCCGAAAAGGTTACTCCACTATCACGCTACGTGATGGAGACTTCTACTTCTGCTACTTCCTCTGGTTTGAAAATGAAACGGTAAAATGCTGAAATCACTGATCTTAGAACCTAACAAGATTATTTATAAAGGAATATTGTAGGTGAAGATGAAAACCCAGCATCTGATGAGTGAATCTGATCAAACAGGGCTACAAGTTAGAGGCAGGGGACATACCCATCCTATCTGATGACTCCGCCCCCATCGGGATGCTTGCGTGGGACTACTACAGGTGAAAAACTGTGTAACAAAAAAACACGAGTCTTCCAAGAGAGAGTGCTGCTGACTATAGGAAGTATTTTTTCCAGCAGGAAGCTGCTGAGGTACTACAGCAAGAATCACCAAGGCGAGGTGGTGAAGTGCTACGAGCTGCTGACCGTTCACCTGGGGGTCATTCCCACTGAGATCATCCTGCAGCACTGCAGACAGCTGGCCAGCAAACTGTGGGAACCTTCACGCAATCCGCTGCTGTAGACACAACCACTCACTTGAACAAAGCCACAATAGCAAAGGTACGCAATACTACTGCCATGACGTGTCAGTCACAGTATAAACTGTCTTCCAAGTTTCCTTGCTCGCCATTGAGTATATAATTATGTATATGATGACCTAAAAAGCGTTATTGGAAGCACTTAAGATGTTTATGATTCACTCGATTGAAGACCATGATGCCTTTATGCGCTATTTTGTGTCTTTGTGTTAAGTATTGTGACAGTACCACTCTTTAATTTTTGTGGATTGTAATATATAATTTAAAACTCATTTTGACCCGTCTCTTATTGATGATTAATTCTGTAGATGGCTAAGCTTTATGTAGGTTTTTTTTTTCTCACTGTCACTTTTTCAAGTTTTCAGTTGATCTTTTTTTATAAATGCAGATACCGTTCATTTTTGTCTTTTCTACTGCTAGTGATGTAATAAGGAGAGATGCAATAGTATTCAATGTGTGTATAATAGTTTCTTTTTTGGAAACAATAAATATCCATTCTTTCATTTTTTCTTTTTTATTGGTATCATAAACAGAATTTAAATAACAGTTTGGATCCTAGATGATTTTACTAAATTTTGCCCGTTGCAGAATTGTTAGTCATCTTTACACCTGTAACAGTCAGTAATGTAAGAGGTTCACTGAATTTAAATGTGATGTACTCTCTTCACCACAAGCTTCTCTAACCTTTAGAGTTTTATTTGCTCACTGAAGAGGCATCCCCAAAGCATGGGAGCGTTTTAAAGGTCAGTCTGCTCTGTGCAAAATACTTCAGCAAGACGCAATCATGCAGGACTCAATGCAAGCTCATTGGGGGGGGGACTACATTGTCGGCCTTTGCACAACTTATTCACAGAGCTCCAGTGAGGTCAGTCACAGCTCCTGCAGCCACTAGGTCCTTCAGAAAGAGTTTCTCAGCGCTGACATCGTGCACCACCTAAATAATGGTATCAAATTGAACCATAAATAAATCATTGACGACAATGCATGAGGAAAAAAAATGCTCATGAATCCGTCCAAGTATACCTGAGCCTTCATTGCATCCATGCGTATGGACTCATAGTAGTGAAGCCTGGCCCCTGGGTTCTGCATGTCGTAGCCAAATCCTGCCAGGCTCACCTGGTCACACAACTGCAAAGCCATCACCACTGCGCTGGCACCCAGTGTTGGCACCATCTGTTTGGGGAGAGAAGTACTCTGATGTATGTCTACAGCCAGTATAAGCATACACACACACACACACACACACAAAGGGAAATGTTTAAAAAAGGAGCTGCTTACCTCTCAACTTTATAAACTGGATTTTTTACTAGCTCATCTTCCGCTCCCTTAATTCCCATAACTCTTACTCATACTAAACACAATACCTGTCTCAGTCGGACATATCCATGTATTATTCAGGACAGGTTCAGTTACCCAGGTGCCCCATTGTTCTAGGATCCCTGTTTATTCTTTTTTGCGTGCACTGTTATCTGACAGCAGAAGGTGTGTGTGTATTTTTGTTGACTCACTTTTCCCTGTTTGAGAGAATATTTCTCTAAGACTTGTCCTGTCTTGCGTATAATCTCTGGGTGGAGGATCCTAAAGTTCTCTGGACTCAGAGGGATGTCATCCACCACCTCCCTCCAGAACCACATTTTAGACCAGAAGCTCTATTTAAAAAAAAAAAAAAAAAAACAGAAGACGTCAGCCATGTGAGGCCAAGAGTGTGATTACGTGATTGCAATTTTTATGTGCAATAGTTTGCATGATGCAGGAATACCAGAGGCTTTTTGGTGATGACAGAAGTCAGCCAGTCCAGATCCAAGCTCTTGAAGACCACTAGAGTGACCACAGTGGTCTTTTTATACTGGTTTGCAGAGTGAGGTGCTCCTTCTGGGTAAATCAGCCGGACGGTGGTCTGGGAACCGACATCTCTCTCAAAGCCAGACACTGGAGCATTATTCAACCTGGTAACAAGGATGAAACAGCATTCATATCATTTATTGTGTTATGGCAGTGTAATGTTTTTTTCAGATTTCTTCTAGTCCATCCATCTGTCAGTCTCGCACACATACCTGATAATAATGTCATACTGATCTATATGTGATCCAAGATGGCTCCCATAAAGAACCCCTCCGTTGCCCACTACCATACACCGACGGCAGCTGCTTCTCCTCAGCGATGGAGGCAGGCCAGGCTCAGGCAGAGAGGCAAGAGCCAGGGCTAGATGCTTTTCACTGCCTTGAAGCCCCAAAGGAGGGGCCAGGTCCCAGGGCACAGGCCTATTCTCCTGCACAAACACAGGGATATCAAAGAGGCCTGCAGAACAGGACAGGGGCTTGAGGTGATTGAGGCACCAGAGGGGCTGACAGGGGCCTGACAGCAGGTTGGCTGATCGATTTAGTAAGTGCTGGAAAGAGAAGAAAACATAAGCAGAAGGGCAAAAAGACACAAAGTAATTGCTAAGATGTGTTTCCGCACCGGATCTTTGGGATGTTGGTAGTCATTGCTGGGTGTTGCCAGCTGATCCGAGGGAAAATATGCAGGGATCAGAATGGCTGAGTAGCATCCAATCAGCAGCACCAGACTAAAAGCAAAGTTCGTGCTTCTGTACAGCAAAAAAAATAAAAAATCAGGCCACAGAGTGTATAAAGGAATCCACAATATAAACACAGTACCTGCAGAGATATACCTGCTGAGAAAGAATTCCCTGGAGTCAGACTGTGTGACCTTTCGCTGCCTGTTGAAGACAGAAGTCGGTACTGCAGCCTCAGGCAGCAGTGAGGAGCCTTTATTTGGGTCCACTCCACTCAAGCGATTCAGCATCATAACGGTACATGTACCTGTACGACCTGGACCAAACGCACAACTGACCTCAGCAACAATAAAAAGGTTGCCTCCCTATACCATAACAGCAAACTTCTACCCATGTTACATATTTTATTTCCAAATGCCAACACTGCTGTCTATCCATTAAAGCATCAAATGGAACATTAAGTTCAGTGACATGAACAGTATAACTCACAAGCAGCCTGGCAGAGATGTAAGCTGATAGTCAACTGTCTGTCCACCCGTGCTCCATGTCTGATGGGAAAGCAGCATGTCCTGTAGAGCTAAAATGGCTGCTCGGCCACTTTTCCAAATAACACTGGTTAACCATTAACAGGCCACTCAGTCACCCTCTGGCAGGAATGTCAGTAGATAAAAGTTATTTTGTGACCAAATGTCCACATTAAAATGAGAAAAGCTGCACTTAAGGAACAAAAGATGATGTCCAGACATCAGTGTGGGAAATACACAGTAGGAATGGGAAAAAAGAAATCAGAGGGTGAAGAATAATTCATTGTGTGTGTGCTATCACACACGTTTACTGGGCATAATTTTACAGTAATTCAGCCATAACAAATAACATAATCCCCCAAAACAGTGAGTTTATGATGGTTGTCCTCCTGTGAAAGAATCAGACAGACTGCTGCTGCTCTCACTGAGTAAATGCAGGAGCTTGTGGAGTGAATGATTTTTCCCCTTACAACCTGGACATGACATGCATGAAAGTTTGGATTTACTTGTTTTAATATTGTGTATGTGTGTGTGTGTGTATGTGTGTGTGTGTACTTGTGATTCCATGTGTACGTAACACTGAGTAGAAGAGAGAGAGGTTAAGAAAGTACAGTTGACAAGTACCCATAAAACATACAGGCTTACACACAGAACAAAGTACACACACACACACGTTTGTTGGAGCATCACAATGTCCCACCGTGAAACCAACATTCCCGTCAGGAAGCCACTGGGTAGGAGTAATTCTGTATAAAGGGTCACACAGTCATCTGCCCAATAATCTGCCTGCACTGTTTTTCTGTTATACTTGTGGTCATTGTTTTGTTGTACTGCTGATCAGTGGGTGCTGCAGTGAGCAGCCAGAATGATGGACGGTAAGTAGAAAAGGAAGCTCAGGTAGGTGAGAGACATACTGATGTTCTTAATGTCATATTTGTGATGACTTTCCATTTTATATGACAGCATTGGTCATTATGTCTGGCCTCTACAATAATAATCATCACAGGAGAAACTGCAGTCATCAAACCAGATTGAATTATGCTAATACTGATACTAAATATACTAATCAGTAATACTAAATATTACTGATCACAACCCCTGACCCACAAATACAAAGGCAATTTATGGGAAGATGTGAATGAATCAGTTATGGCCTGAATAACATGACAGCACTAAAGTTAAGCCCTGACCATGAGGAGAAGGTATCTGTCAGCACCACACATTCAAACCAAGCATTGCTGCATTGCTTAATATGAAATTGCTTGCAGTTGGGTGATTTTCTTTTCCATCCTAAGCCAATTTACTTTCCTTGAGCGGAGTTATATTTCACTCTGCACACGAGAGGCAGTTTACTGGGGGTTTATTGGGAACATTACTTTTGCTATGAGCAAGCCTAACTTGCACTTTGCAGTGCATTTATTTTGACATCAACACTATCATTCCTGATCCTTAGCCCTTAGCTTGGCAATACTTAGCTAATGGCTTTACAGGCCATTAATGCGCTACCATTTGCTTTTTAGTTGCTTTTTTAACATTATTATTGTTTGTATTACTTTAAGGGTAAGGAGAGAGTGAGAAGGATATCCCCAGCCCTGCTTGGCCCCAAGAGTTTGGACCCAAGAGGAGAAGAAAATATCACAGAGCTGTGCAAAAAGGAAAAAAAAAAAAGATCAAGAAAACATACTCACCCAAGTTGTCTGGGGAGATCCCCGTGGTGAGCCGCAATCTTTGGAAACCTCATCATCCTGTTCACAAGAAGCTGTTAAAACAGAATCAATGTCTGTCCTGCGTGTTTGTATTTTTCTAAAATGACAGATGGGACATGTGGAGACTGCAGAATTCATGAATGCAGCCACTCAAGACAAACTGAATCTGAAGGACAAGTATTTGGCTGATGGTGGAAACCCTGATGTCTCTGATGAGGTATGTGCTCCCTCTTAGTACAGATATGTGTTTAACATGCCACAACAAATCATTTCCACTTCAAATTTTCCAGTTCAGGCGGACAGCACTGCATCAGACACTCCATGGTTGTTCAATGTCTCTCAGAAAAAGGAGCAGACATCGACTTCAAAGATCGAATAAGACATGCAGGGACATTGCTTGTTTTGAAAGATGATGACGGGATAAGTTCGCACAAAAGCTTATGCTTCCAGTGACCTGAGGCCCACATTACTAATCAGACGGGGCCTCTGACTGGGTTTCAGTTGGGCTCCAGGGCCATACACTGGGCCTGTCAAGGAGGAAACCTGGCAGTTGTCAAAACCCTGAAGAATCGCGGGGCTGAGCTGAATGTCAGATGGGGTGCATATTTCATTTGTGCCTGTATTTTTACACAAATGTGTGTGTCTGTGAAAAAACCATTACACTCATATAAAATCTGATACACAGTCCTTTTTGTGTTTGTATGGGGATTTGCACACAAATGGCACAGGCACCGTGTGTGTTAATGTTCACTCAGCTGCATGTGGCCACAAAAACAGGCCACACCATCATTGTGGGGTTCCTCCTGTCCTGTGGTGCCAAAACTGCCTCCAGGGACCGGGTAGGAAGCACCGCAACACTGTTTCATCCTCTCTATCTTTAATTTATTATCATTAATACATTTTCCTATGCTCAGGAAGGGGACACAGCCGAGCATGATGCCATGCGTCTCAACAGATATAAAACAGCAGAGCTGCTCGTATTTGCAGGAGCTGACACCAAAATAAAAAAACATGTGAGTGCCTTTTGTGTGATTTAGCTCAACAACAAATGACCCTTCAATCCTGAGAGTTATGTTTTAATGTTAAACATGATGCTGCAGCCACTGTAGTTTAGCTTTGCATGAAGACAAGAGACAAGCAGGAATAGCTAAAGCTCAGTAATGAATTCTACAGTTTGTTTTTAATCTATACAAAAGCCACAAAAGTATGAATGAACAAATCACAGCTTCACAGGGAGACATGAACCAGACTATTTATTGGCAGTGTACATAGAACATGTACAATAGTTAACAATAGTTATTGACCCCTTTAAATGCCAAAACTCCCACCTTCCTCCTGACCTCGTACTTTCTCTACTTTGTAAAATAAATGGAATAGAACCCCATTTATACATATATATAAATTAGTCATTAAAAAACCTTTTGACAAAAGAACAAATAAACTCCCAAAATTAATAATAAGAAAAAAAATCTAAATTGCTGATTATTTCCTGTAAAGTTTACTTGATAAGGAGCCAACATGCCATAGCTCACATCTGAATGCTGTACACACAGTTCATACAATTTAACCCCAAACCAACAAATGACAGCATGGTTTATGTTACAGGAGGGAGTGACGGCAGTGCAGCAGATTAAACAACGGCACTTCGATGTCATGGACCCCCTGCAGAGCCTGGAGAACCTGAGTGAGTTGGGACTGGTGCTGCCTGAGAACACCTCAACAGAGGAGTAGAAATTATGTAGGCTTTATCTCTGACTGTCTGTCTCAGGTTAAAAATGCATTTTGTAATTCCCCATTGGGGCTGTGGGCTTCGTATTTGAGTATATGAATTAGACCTTTATGGACATGAAAGCCATGTGAAGGGCCAAAAATCTGGCTTTCCGTGGCATGGCTGTTAGCCTCTGAGATGAGTTTGAACTCTGACACTAGAAAATGTCATCCTGGATGTGGTGGATTCAAAATGATCAGCTTATCTTAAAAAGACACAAGAGGGAGGAAACATAACTGCATTTCTCGAACCTTTCGCAAAGCTTGAGCTTTGGCATTTAGCTCTAAAGAGCTTTATGGTCTTAGGAGTACTCTCATGGATGTTTAATATCTGATTTACGATGCTTCTGGAAGTTATTTAATATGAATTGATGGTGTTATAAAGAAGCTGTATGAATCGACATCAAGAGGTCCTTGTTTTATTGAAGTGACAGTTGAAACCAGAGCACACAGAGGGACTGTTTGTGAAACATCAGCTGACGATAGCAGAGATGGCTGGTATGCCCCCACTCAAATCAGGGATTCAGGGGGGGGTCAAATGTTCCTGATGGAGATTGCTCATTCACACTGTGGACACAAATCTGCTGCTCTCCTGTTTACCATGAGGTTGTTTATGGACACTTACTCATCATACATTCATTTTATGAGCACATTTTGTTCAGCAGCTTTTGTAATGCTGTACTTTTCATAATGTGAATATAAAATCCTTTTTTGGAAAGCGTGCAGTTAAAATTAAATACTAGTGAGTTCATGGTAGACAGCTCATCAGAGTCATTATCTTCCAGCAAAATATTTCCTGTTCCAACCAAGTCTGTTTAACTGTCAGTGTCTTCCGTGGAGTCGCATGTAGAACACAAGATTATAACCACAACATAAAATAGGCAATTATTTTACCAACCTGACCCTGACAGAGACAGAACAGAGTATACTGCTCATGTAATATAGGTCATGTAGTTGAGCGAAAAGCAGAATCCCCTCTTAAATCTGCTGGACTCATACATGTTTTACAGCTTTAGTTCTGCCGTTTTTTATTCCAAGTGAACTACAGGTAGCGTGCTGCACCACTGTGATTTTGCAGAGGTCTGGAGTGGTGTAGAATGAAAAAGGGGGTCAAGAAACAGGCTGCAGGCTGATGCTTCAGACTGTGTAGCAGCCAAAAACCAGAGGAACCTGTTTATCTGCGAAACGGTTAAACTTCCTCCTTCATTCCTTCCGAATGTTGCTTGTTTTGTGTTTGAACATCAAATATGGCTGTAAAACCCATTAATAAATGAACTAGGTTTTAAGTCTCAATGTCACAACCCAGTGCTATCAAAGAAAAAAAAGAAAAAAGAAAAAAATACTTGTTTTTCAACACAAGGTTTTAATAAACACATCAACCATTTGTGATACATACTCAGACCTATTCTGGGAAGAGAAGATACTGTGCGGTAGTTTTCCCTAAGAGCACTAAAAGCAACATTATAATGTTACTGAAAAAAGGTAACCATGGCAATGATACTTTCCAGGCAGATGAGAGTCTGGACAGGCACACCTTTAAAGCACCATTTGTTTTCAGTTGAAAATGGATGTGGTATTCCATTGTACTCAATTACACTCAGGCAGGAGTGTGTAGGCATAGAAGGCTTGAGCAAGTGTTGTCTCTGACATGATGGGAAGGAAAAATACAATTTGGTTTGAAATACAGCATATTACACACTTTTCACATAGAGGAAATTTTAAAGCGTTGTGTGTTTGTTAAAAGCTGTACTGAAGCATGAACTGGACTGCTTTCCTGTTGCCTTAGTTCTGCAGCACACTGCTGTATCAAAGGGCGTTTTCACAGAAAGCAACAGTATGGAATCATAAGACTGAGTATTGATTTCCTTCCCTTTAATAGACTATAATAAATAAATAAAATTTGGACTTCAGGAATATTTACAACAGAATCTCATATCAATTCCCTGTTTAATCATCTGTCTTTTTGTTTTTCCAGCTCACTGAAGCCCCAGGTATATTTGTCTATATTGACTTTTCGTTATTCATCTGTAAGAAATAACACATGTTCCAGGCTTTTTCACCTATAATATCATTTGATTGTCTTTGGTTGAAGTGCTATGTAAAAGACCTTAGACAAGCTATGTCTACATATGCTTTGTAAGGCCTAGTATTAGTTTAAGTACACTGAATTCATCTGTAATCACAGAATACCTGTGATTGAGTATAATGGTTATTGGATTCTTAACATTGCACTCTTAAATAACCCAGTGACACAATTTTCTACCGGACCAATCAAATAATTTACACTGAATTCATTTGAAGGTTCAGTACAAACCCAATGAATGGCAATGAATATCTATACACCTCACAGAAAAACACATATGTTAGAATTATATACTTTTAAATATATCTGACTTATAAATTACTTCATTCAGCTGCCTAGGTTAAGATACATGTCCCTAATTTAGTACGATTCATTACAATTATTTATCATTATTCATCATTATTTATCAAATTTGAAGATATCCAGCAAGTTATGTATTCAGCTTTCACATGGGAAACATGAGATGATTATCCAACTGGGTTAAATCTCCTCTCCAATGATCTCCACTGGGAAGTTATTGGAGCTGCTGGACTTGAGTGATGGGAGCTGAAACTCAGCAGTGCAGCAATGTATCTCTGCATGAAGGCATTCTTCAAGCAAACCCCAAATTCATTAGGCTGACAGACACCTTAGGGTGAATGATGCAGAGGAGGAGGGAGGGAGAGGGTGCTGTCTTCTTTCAGATGGACACCCTCGAACTTTTAAGGCAAATGTGAATACTGAATTTGTAAAAGGTGAAACACCAGTGATGGATTGCATTCCTTGAATGACAGTTTGCAGCAGCATTGATAATTTATGTTAGATTTGAAAGATGCTCCGGAGTGCATTTGTAAACAAACAAGTTATGTTTACATTCACTATATTTCACTAAAATGCACGTTGTTGTATATTTGAGGCCTGAATGTTAAATGCAATTTCTTTATCACAACATTTATAAAGCCAATATTGTCATGTATTTTTTTTTAACCTGCATTGTTTAGAACTGTGTTTGCTAGCTTGCATTGCTGCACTATTATGCTCACCAACATCAACTGTCCATTGTCAGAAGAGTGTCAAAAACATCTGCAACAACGTGTATTTCATTGCCTACATGCTTGTGCACATGCAGGTGCATCCTCGTGCCCATTTACCATAAAAACAAAACTTTGCTCCATAAATCTGCCACTGGCCAAACTCAGCAGGCTACACTGATGTAATGGCTGGAGCATTTTTCAAGTGATGCTATATAATTAGTAGCTAAAGTCTTTTTCATAAAGACTTACTTTGAACCTCCTTCTAAAGCAGGAGAAAAAGCCTCTTTAAATTACCAGGTTTGCAATGACGTGGTAAGAAGAGGCCTCTCATATTCAGTTACTTGATGTATGAACGCTAACTGTTGTAAAACACTAAGACATTGTTTATGTACAAGAATCAGAACAAGTGAAAACAGCAGACTTTGCTGTTTTGTGACTTGTGAAGTGTGCTTCATGGTGTTGT
The DNA here is from genome assembly GCA_034769265.1 of Remorina albescens. Taxonomy (NCBI): domain Eukaryota; kingdom Metazoa; phylum Chordata; class Actinopteri; order Carangiformes; family Echeneidae; genus Remorina; species Remorina albescens. The sequence continues at coordinate 8,770,191 of CM068491.1, read as the reverse complement.
GCATTTCAAATCAGTCATACAGAAAGCCGTTGTTGATCAAAATTGCATGTGCATTCCAAGCTACGGTAAAGGCAGAAAAAGAAAGTGAAAGAAAAGACACAGAGAAGAGCTGGAGGGGAGTACTCAAGTACACATCCCTGAGGCCCTCCTGGAAGGTGCTGGATCCCTGACTGTGTCTCAAACAGGGTCCACGATGGTCAAAGTGCCAGACTGTGAGCATTGGAGGCTGAGGCCTGTGCACGTTGAACCACTCCTGGACATTTCTCTCTCTTCTGCAGCCTGTGGTTTTGAAACAAGCCCTCATTTCGTGGGACACCATGAACTCCATCTGGGAAAGTCAATAGCCCTAGAGGCACAGACAAAGGACATCATGACCAGCCACAGAAAGATATATTGACATCTAATATCTAACTGTTCCAGTGTGACAGACATACCATATCCCTCAACACGCCCGTCTTTGAATTCCCCTTCAAACTTCATGCCATCATATCGACTAAAGACTCCTGTTCCGTGAAATTTTCCATGTAAAAATTCTCCTTCATACCTGACGTAAGGGAAATTGAGCATGGTATCATCTGCTACTTCTCTCTGAGAACATGACTTGCTTTTCTTTTTTGGTTCACTCTTGCTCACCTAGATCCATCTGTAAAGAGCAGCACACCGGAGCCGTGGAAGAGTCCATTCTCAAACTGGCCAGTGTAGCATGTTCCATCCTGAAACTTGAGCTGACCAACACCGTGCCTCCGACCTGAAAAGTTGCACACCATCGAAGTGAGCAATGCCTCAAATTTCAACCAGACGAGGGAAACACATCAATTGTGAGATCTTCATAGCTGTTGCTGATTTATGTTTCATCCACATAAGTGTCAGCATTCCTCTTCTAACCTCTTATAGATGTCTCTTCCATAATAGTGGATAGTATATTATAAGAGATGACCAACAGGACATGACATTTTGAACTTGAAATGCAGCTCAGGTTTTTATATTCACTAGGTATCGTGGTGCTGCTACATATGTCACATGAGTCAGTATGTGCTTGGATTTAAGTGACCCCTTCCTCTTTCAACTGAGGGTTTACTACTGAATTAGGAATCCCATCTGCCACCTGTGTGGTGGGAATTACAGCTCTCTAATCCATCAGATTTTTTACTTCAGAGTGGCTGTGAAAACAGTGATGGAATGTACTTGCATTCCCTTTGTAATAGCATATGATCCACTTCTGCAGCTTAAAATCATGTTGGAGGGCACACACCTACACACTTACCAAGTTCCTGGAAAATGGCTACAACTGGTTTACACTCATAAAATGCCACATTAGAAAAATGTTTCTTTGCAGGGTGAAGGAAAATACCAGTTAAAATGCAGTGGATGACTTTTGCATCAACCCAAAAGCAGCTAAAACCTTGAAGCCAACACAAAATAAAGCAGTAATTTTGTTCATAGCATTTCTAGTTTCTCAACACCAGCTGAGAGAAGACTGTAAGATTTCCCAAACAGGTCCAAAGTCTAATCCAGAAGATTTGACAAAGCCAGAGCTGGTAAATCTGGCTCTGCTCGTCATGGGCTGCCAAAGTTAGCTAATTGGGATTTCACTAAATAGCTTGAGCTTGCATGTCACTGATATCACTGTATGAGTGTGTGTGTGTGTGTGTGTGTGTGTGTGTGTGTATCTATGTGTGTGACAGTGTTAAAGCAGTGCATTCAAGCTTGCAAGTTTTGCCACTGGTGGAAATGTTGACATGATATTTCATCCTGATGGAAGGGCTGTTTTCAACATGCACACATCCATGCAGATCCTTGAACGGAAAACCTTAGCTGCCATTTGTACTCGCATTGCATCCAACTAACTTCTACATAACGTTAGAACACTTTTGATGATTATTCCCTTAGAAAAGCAAAATCATGTGCAAAGGAAGCTTGTCAAAATAATTTCACTAAGCAACTCTGTCTGTCAGTGTCTCTCCATTCCTTCTCACTCTGCTGAAAATTTGGTAAGACAGTCTTTGGAGTTTTGACATGTGCGGACTAAATTTACCGCACAGAAGTAGTGAAAGCTTGTCTCATCTCTGTTGTTAAGTGATGTGTGCACACAAACTTGGTTTAAAACTGTGGGACAAGATTTTCTTGCCTTCCTTCCATTCACCGTGGTACTCCTCCCCACTGGCGTAGGTGAAAGATCCTCGTGTCAGAGTCATGGCGCCCCTGTTTTCATCACACAAACACAGAGTGGAAATAATTTTGTTGTGGGTAAAAGCTTTGGTGTAGTTGAACAGTGAATTAGGGTCAGCTCAAAGGATGAAGACAATAGCAGATGCTGCAACTGTCAACCAGAGGAGTCTGTTTAATATCCAGTCCACACTGGTGGTGGTATTACTGGTGTAAATCCAGTTTAAAAGCACATATGGGTGATTCTCCTTGTGTGAAGGGATGGGTTGCACTGTAGCATGACAGCAGACATAAATCAAAGATTATTGCATGGGTTGCATATAAAAAAGATATTCTTCAATGTGTGTCGTGCTTTGAAATAAATGACAACATGTCACAGAATGGCAGTTAGGTGTAGGTTTACCAGTGCAGTCCCGATTAAACAAATAATTCATCAACTCAGTCCAAGTCTGAGAGGTTGAATATCCAACTTGGGCTCCCCACGTATGTGTCGATTCAGCGCAGCCCTTTAAACGTGTTGTTAGATAGACTGACGCTTCTAATTACAAACCTCGGTAATTCAACGGTACCCAAAGGCAACACAACGATGAAATAAAAGCGTCATGACCTATTAACGCGATCGTTTACCTGTACGCTACGTTTGTTGTCTCTGAAGCATGGAAACCACCGGACAAAAAACCGAGGGGCGTAAAAATATGAAAACACCGGCTGAGGAACGTATGTTGCATTCAGGTGCTCCTCCTAAGCTCCGACATCCTGAACCCCACATACCTACGGATATATAAACCTCAATGGCAATACCTTCATCAAAAATCTGACTCTCCAGCAAAAGCATCTTGATGAATGTTTAATTTTAGCAGATTTTACCTCAGTTTTGTAGCGGCTGCATGCATTAAAATAAATCCATCGTAATCCTTGAATTGCTTTAGCCTACCTAGTCTTTGACCCATAAACTTTGCAATTTTGTCACTAAAACTATTTCTCTCGATTTACCTTTTCTGCCCTTATTGTGCATGTGCAGGCGCCCGGATAGCAATAACTCCGTCGACACTTGAATGCAGCATTACAACAGCGTCATTGCAGCTTGCCGGTCGTACTGTTTCATTGCAGGACTATTGTGGACTCTGATTGAAAACTTTCTCTGATTGGCTCAGTGTGCCACCGTTTACTGACAGTGGCAGACATATTCATAAAGGCTTAATGAAGCACATTAACACAGCATAGTATAACGGATAGGAACCAAATTGTTTATAGTCCAGGAAGCAACTGTGTGTGGTGTAGGCCGTAAACTGTATTATAAACTATGAATAAGGACGTGATTACTAATAATATGTGATATATACACAATATTTATTTTTTATTAATATTTATTGGTGGTGGGGATTCTGTAATAGATAACCTTTTTTTTCATTGAAGATTAGATTTACTCTTAGATCAAATGTCTGTGTGTATAGGGTTAAACAGGATGACTGGAGATTCTTATTTCTCAAAATCCAAATAAGGCACAAACATGCTTCATCAGAAAAGATAGTCAGGAGGCTTCATAGATCCCCCTCAGCCCACACTTTGTTTGTGTTCATTGCATTAATTTACAATGTTAACATTTGACATTTGCAAGTTAGCACAAAGTATGCCTACAGCTGACGGTTTCACCAGACTGATTACAATTTGTCCTAAAGGAGGCCATGAATGTGTGCCGTGATTCCATTCCAACCTATCAAACAGATGTTAATCTATTTGATTTTACATTTCTATTTCAACACTAAAGTCAGCAGGAATACATCCTCTGGGAACCATGAATTTTCGTGTAGAATTAGCATGGCTTGTTGCCATCACTAAGTGAGACTATGAAAGCAGACTCAGATTCTATCATGGGGGGCGATAATTTCCCATTACTTTCACCAAATAAAGAAATCAACACACCTTGTTTTCCAGAGGAGAAATGCCTGTAGGGTCCGGGGTGCACAATTTGCCCAGTTGGTAATCAAAACTTGAATGAAATCCAGTCTCTGCTAATCATTTTATGTGAAAATACTTCAAACACATAAGCTATAACGAGTATAAAGTTAAATCCAGATAATAAAACTGAAAATAAATAAATAAATAAAGAAAATGGCAATGATAACTAAACAAGTGTCCACATGTATAGAGAATATGACTTTTGGACAGAACGTCTCTGTCAAACTGCAAGGCTTCATCTGTGGTAGATTGTGGCACATTTAACATTTATAAAAAATGACTACAGTGGATATTGTTCTTGGCCATATTGCGATTTTGATAATATTTCATTGAATTGCTCAGTCTTAATCTTTTTCTTTTGTTAATCTTTTAAAGGGAAACACAATTGCTTCGGATGTTTATTTACTCATTCGTTTACACATACTTCTGAATAACTGTCTGATTTATTTATTATGTTTATTTGGTTCCGTTACTCTGTGAATGAGATGAACGAGCATTTACCCCTTTGGAGCGGCTTCCTCCCGACACGGGGGCGCGCACGTTCACAGCAGAGCGCTTCCTCTTCCCGTGCTGGTGCCCGCCAGACAAGAACGATAGAAAATGGCGAGTCAGTGTAAAAGGCAGCAATGCACAATCGACAGGCGCGGCTTTCGGCAGGAACTTGACTCGTGGCGACACAAACTTATTCACTGTGTAGGTAAGGATAATGCCAGTTACACATCGTACAATTTAGCATGTTGAATTTCGCCTCTGTGCAACCGTTATCGGTGTAAATAACAACCCATTACCGGACTCACTTGGGGCATCTCGACTTTTTTTTGTCCTCCGCTGTTTCCTTCTCACGGCAGCCAGCCGGAGCCGTTAGTGAAATGCTAACAGTGTGGGGGCAGTGTTGGTGCACTTCTCTTGTTTCCTTTTCTGCTCAAATCGCCCCTAAATCGGACCTGGCGACTTTAGTTATTTACTGTCGTAACGTTACTTTGTTTAAAGGGCGCCGTGCGTGTTTTAAAGGGAGTGTCACCAGGCGCTGAGTCGGCCAAAAGCGCCCGTCTGCAGAAATGCGCGCCCCCGTGTGATGATACTGTATTTTGAATGGGGGGAGGGCGACGTGTATTCAGAGGGGGTGTTTTCACTTAACATGTAGATCACTTGTTTTCTCTGCTCACCTCGTGTGTGCGCGCATTACTGCATTGAGGAAGTGGCGGAGGCCCTCCTGTTGTAGGAGTTTCCATGTTCGACAACAGACCCATAAAGTTCCCTTAACTCCCAACGTTGGTTGTTGTGAGTGGGCTCTCAAAACAAACCATTTATTTAAAAGACAGTTGTTGATTCAAGGTTCAGAGCTCATTGTGTTGTGTGTGTGTGTGTGTGTTTGTGGGGCTGCATGGTTGGAGTCGCATAAGCTAATAATTTTGTGATAACATAGCGAAAAGTACGGTGGCCCCGAGAGCTCAACATACTACAAGTCAAGTAAAGAAAAAGCCAAAATTCAGAATACGTCGTCGTCAATTGAATAACACGTGCTTCAAATGCCGCGTAAACAAATATACTGCAAAGACTCACATGACAACTTAATGCACAAAAGTGCTGCAATTACTAAGTGTAAACACGTATCAAAAAACCCTCCCTCCAAGTGCGTCCCAATCGGGTTTGTGTATTCTTAGTTGTGATGATTAGCCGTGTGTTTGGTTGTGAGTATTAGCAGTGCTCTTCTACATTTGGTTGTGTTGTGAAAATTTGTTACCAAATTCACGAAGATGCTTTTGAGGAATTTACATCTGTTTTGTGTTGTTTTCTTAAGTTGCGGAGTGTTGCACTTTCACACACTAAAGACGTACAATTGGTAGGTGCCAAAATTACAGCTGTAAAATATAAAACTGGTGTAAGGGCTTGGGTTGGAAGACGTTTTAGCCACACTCATAGATTTGCTTACAGGTCTGATCCAGACTGACCTACCTTACTCCAGTACCACTGGAAAAATTGAATGATTTTAGTAACCAATGAAATATCCAGCTAATGGATTTAGACAACACTTGGTATTGACTGACATTCATTGTGCCTAGACATTACATTTAAATTATTTTAATACCATGGCATCGATTACCAACACCATGTGATGCAAGACATGTACTTTGGGTTTTGACCAAATGTATGCAAAACAAACTTTCCAGTCAGTACCAGCTGCATTTTGTTTAGTGCTAAATAGAAAATGTTACTGTGCAGATATGCTGAACTAAAATGGTGACCATGCTACTATATTGACATTTAGTTCCTCTATTACAAAAAAATGCCAAGTTTGGAAAATTTTATTGTATATAAGTAAATTTGCTGTATCACAAGTTTATCCTCATTGATCAGTGGGTCAGCGTATGTCCTACATAAGACTATTACTCTGTTGCTTAACATACTATGTATTGTAAACTGTTGTGTTACTCCTCATAGATGACAAATAAATATAACTTGTTGTCTTGGACTTTTACTAAACAGATATCCCTACATGAGCAATGGGAAATTTTGTGATGCATTTTATTTTGTTCACAGACATTGATGACATTTTAAAAAACATCAGTAGTTTTTCACAGCTGTAGACAGTGCTTGAAGAAAATGAGATTTTTTCTTTCTTTCTTTTTTTTTTTTTACCCATGCCTTGCCATCCTCGCTCTTATGATTCTGTAACATAGCAACAGTTAATGTGGACACTTTGCAATATGGTACTCATAATCATGTTGCAAATAAAGAGCAGAGAATTGCAAAAACATTAATCAAATGCAATACAAACATTAGATGACCCAAATATTTACTGTAAAATGTATCGGTTTTATCATTATTCATATTTAGGTCATTCTTAGTTTTATCAGAAAACCAAATATTTCCTGTATTGGTTAATTAAGGAATGCTAGATGCTTCTTTTAAGGACTATTTCATTATTTCTACAGGATTGCCTGATTGTGGATGGGCAGGAAATAACTTGCAAACCTGAATTAGTAGCACTAAAGCCTATAGTATATGCCTCAAGATAAATGTCTGTGATAATGGTCTTTGTGAACTATTTTTTGCTATGCAAAGTCGCTAACAATTATAATACCCAAATATTCCTCTATCTAATGGTTAGTGTTTTTCCTGTTGATGATCCTAATAATTTGTAGCAGAACTTAAAATTGCATTTTAAAAAGAATGTATGCCGCAGGACATGAAATTCATTTAAATCATAGAATGCTTTCTCTGACATTGCTGATCTCAAAATGTCACTGTAAATCAGTATCACAATAAGTGATATTATTGAATGTATGATGTATGTACAACTCATGCACTATGTTTCTTCACAAAATTCTTGTTGTGAGTCTAAATATGTCCTAATGTGAGGTTCAGTATTATGAATGATGGTTTGAATAAATGTACAAATCAGCACTCATTGATCTGGCATTTGCGCCAAATCTGTTCAGGCCAATCTTGTTGACACAAAATTTTTTTTACTGGATTCTTAGTTTAAACTGATACATTTGCCGAATAATGTTGATTATTGTTATATTTGGACTGACTCAATACCCAGTTCCAGCGAGGGCTTTACAACACTAGGTGGGCTATGTGCTTATCATTGAAAATAAAACAGAGAGAATAATAGCTTTCTGACGAGTCACTAACACCAGACCCAAGATTGCTCAGTTAGTCAGTCACCCTTTATGATTGACAAATGTCCCTTGTATTTGGGCAATAGTTGTAAGCTGCAGAGTACATGACAACAGCATCAGTCTGCTGGTGGCAGAATGGTATATTCTGTCCATGACAACAAGGACATACTTTTGTTTGGCTTTTTGGTGGAGAGGGCAGCACGCCACCACCACCCTACTGATGCTGAAATGGACATTTTGTCTTTGTGTGTTTAATGTGAGCAGTAAAACTGCTGGGTAGAGACAAGGGCAATTGTCCCATAGAACAGCAGCAATATTGTCTGTACATTTGCCTATACATGTGTCATAGTCCATCGGCCCCCAGATGCAAACTGTTTGGCTGAAATATGTTTTCTTTGTGCATTTGGGAAATTTTTGACTGAGTTCACCAGCTGAAATTTGAAAATGCAAGGAATGTCAGATATTCATGCTTGTGTTTGACATGTGGGTGAGTGGGATGGAGGATTAGCTCAAAGTCATAACAAGCAAATATTGACACAACGCAGGCTATCTTGTGCATAATTTAAACTTTGGCATGGCCTATTTACTATGAAGCATCCCTGCTGTGATGTGCTTTTGGCCTACATTTTCCAAAATTTTCTAAAGAAGAATTGGTTTAGGCTTGTCGAAATTTTGTGGAACATAAACAACAACTTTGTGGGATATGAAATGCATTGTGTATGTCTGTGTGTGTTTGCAGGCATCATTCTTCAAAATGTTCTAAAATCATGAAGGTCTCATTTGCCATTCAGAGTTAGATTTTGTACAGTATTACACCATTTCTCTGTCAGTTTCAATCATATCATATTAAGTATTCATGGAATATATTTTCCCACTGAAGATGTTGCTGCTATGTCATGAAAATAATATGCAGTTACCAAGTGATTTACTCACACCATGCAATGCTTCACTTAGTAGTGGTGAATTCCTTTTTTGTGGAAGCATAACAGGCAACAGTAAATCCTTTTTATAGGGCTAAGCAGTTAGCTTAGCTCTTCATTTGATGAAGTCACTTGGTATGAAACCAGGCATCAACTGTAGCTCAACTGATTTGTGCAAATTTGTCATCTCTGCACTCATCCTCATTCCTCAGCCCATCCTTATAGAGTGTTGCTCAGGGATATCGCTGACTTGTACCAAATTACCATCTCCTGAGCAACACAATCTGAACATTGGTATGATCTTAAAACATGAAAAAAAAAAAAAAAAATCATCACCAATCCAACTTAGCACATAATGCATTCAAATGCTATTGCCAAGATGCCAAGTTTAGTAAGGTTGAATTTGGCTACAAATTGATTTGAGCTCACAGAAGGTTCTGCTCTGTGAGCTTGTGGTCACTCCTACTGAGACCGTATTTGTACAGTAGTTACAGTGGGGGATGGGCTGATCAGAGGTTGATGCAGCACACTACACCCTCAGTCATAGAGCGACAGAGGGAAGGGTGGGTCATCCAGTGGGATAAAAGCACTGCAGTCCAATGCTGATCCTAAATGTCAGCTTTTCATTACAATTTCTTAGATTATGGTCATAGAATAGGATGGTTAAGAAAACTATATACATTTTACGTGCTTGGTTGTAGGAACAACAGAAGACATATGGAGGGGGCCCATGTTCAATTCCCTCATGCTTAAACAAGGATTTTGAAATGTACACTTTTTGCCTTTTTGCTTCTGACTACTCTTCAAAGCAAAAGGTATAATAAGTGCATTAAACTGTAAAAGTCAGTTACTTTGTTTTGTTAAGTCAACAACTTTACCTGATTCATGAATATTACTTTAAAGTGGATTGGTGGAAAAAACGGATAGTGATGAGGTTACTTCTTGTTGCCGGGTTGTGAAATTAAGAGATGCAACCTGCTTTTTTTTGTTCAAGGCTTCCAGTAGCACACATTCATTTACACTCAAATTATGTTGACTGTGCTGCTAATTTCATAATATAGTTATGAAATTGAAGAGCTAGGTGAATATGTTTAGGAGAGTTAATGAATTCACTTTTCCCACTGACAACTCGCATAGATTATGACGATCTTGGGATTCTGGAGTGTCATGTGTCTCACAGTATGAAGATTTATATGAATAGAGAATAGAATACTTTTCTCATAAACGAGTTTAACATTTATAACCAAGGACCACACCACAAAAAGGGTACGGGGGGGGGCAAAAATTGTAAAGGGGTGGTTCAATGATTAATATTCAAAGTCTTATAAAAGAAAACAGAGCTTTTGGCTAAATTACCAATCCGTGTCATGCACAGTAAAGTCATGTGCAGTAAAGAGGGATTTATCACAGTTTACAGCTGTGTATGACATAGGTTAACATTAGGATTTAGAAGGGTTAAGCTTATCCTGAACCTGTGGGATTTTTCTTTCTAAGTGCTCGTGTGTAGAACAAGGCTGTTGCACTAACCAAATATTTCCACTTCTCTCTCTGGTTGGCTAGAGATATAGGTCAAATGAAGGCTAAGACAGATTGGGAAGAGTTGTTGATCAGTGCAGGCGTACGAATGCTCAGTGAAAATGCCTAGAAATTTTCATATTGAAGATTTGTGGCTCATGGTTATCGCTGAAAACAACCATTGCAGCCTTAATATTATGAACCAACTGTACATTAAAATGATCATGCTTCAAAAGTAATTGAATTGAATTTAAAAGCTCTACTTAATTTTATCTGACTGCTCTTTATTCTTTTATTGAGGTGAAGTACCATTAGAAGTTTAGATGGTCTCTAAAATTAAATCTAAACTTGAATGTTACATCTAAGAAATGTAACATTCAGTTTGACAGGACTTGAATACCTCGGCTGAGATGCCCTAACATAGTGCAGGTTTCTCATGTGCATATCCACAATCAAATAGTTTCTCCTTGTTAGTTTCCCTGAAGGCACAACTCAAGCAATATGCACAAAGTAAAAAATGTTGACGAGACAACTTCAAAGTAGTTCATTAATGAATTTTCATTTACAATAAATATAAAGTAACCCTTAAAAAATCTATTCAAAAGGTTATTGCTCTCATTTCATCCCTATTTTTGACTCATTATATTCATTTTCAGTTATACCTCTGAGTGAGTTAAGCTGCCCCCTCACTCAGCTATAAATTACCTGGAGGCAACCATACAATATGCATCTGGAGTAAATAAAAAAAGGCAGCAAAGATAGAAATAGCTGAATGTTCTTGAATCATCAGATGATTGACGTAAATGAGCAACTTCTAAAAAAATCACTAACAATTCTTGATAAAGGACTAAAGCTTTTAATGAAGCTCAATGTCATGTTGTCAATGTAATGTGATCTGTGGCTGTGATCCCCCCCATCATCCTATTTGCACTGGATCACTAACCTTGTATTTTTTGTCCTTGATGTCATATCATTAGTTTTAATATTATTAAGTGTTTAGGCTGATGCACACAATAACAAGTTTATTCATTTTTCTCTTTAAGATTTTGTACCTCTACACAATGTGCTTATTATTTTAGCTGGAGGTTATCTCATCACTATATATCAAACCAGATGTGTAGCAGCAGCTCCATGGTGCCCAAAATCCCTTCCCAGTGTAATTAATTGGTGAAAGTTGAAATAGGAAATGCGGTGACGTGCGATTCCTTATTGAGATTATTGTGCATGTGAACTGTGACTATTATTCCCTGATTATTCCATTTTTGTAATACACTTATTTATTTTGTAGAGGTTGCATGACAGCTATGCACACCATGAATATTTTATACTTTGCATGCTAGGCAGCTTGCTCTTATAAATTTTAGTTGTTGGTCCCAAAATGAGGCTTCTGTGTGTAGAAGTTGTTTTTTATCAGCCGCCACACCAAACCATGGTCTGCCAGTTTGAAAGTGTAATATTGCCTTAAAGTCATGGTTTACAGCATGACACATTTTTAAATGCCCTAAACAGAATTCCTGAAGAGTAGTTTGATGTCATGGCGCTGGTTTGTCAAATGAAAGTGGATGACCTACTTTCCTTCTCCTGCCTCTGAAATATTTCAGAAATAGGATTGGATAGCTTCAGCTGAAGTCCTGTGCACTAACCCAGAAACACACTCGCGCTGCAGCTATAGGCAAGGCTGTGTTGCCTATAGCTACAAAGTGTTTCACCACTTTGCCCCCCACCCTCCTTCATGTTTGGCTGTTGAAAAGTGGGTGGGAATTTGTAAAGAAGCAGAGCGAGGGCATTTTAACAGATGACAGCCTTCAGTGAATTCACTGTGAGTTTAGGAAGAGTGGATGGTAAGGGTTGATCTTTTTCTCATTTGTTATCTGTAAACATTTATTGTAATTAGGCTGTTATTCTAATGTGTATATTAATTTTCATTGAGATGTATCTGTTTTTAATTTTTGTGCTACAAATGCATGTGTCTTACAAACATTTACTATGTTATACGTTTGAATGGTTTGCTTCATATTTATTTATTTATTTTTTGCTGTTTTTGTTTGTGCTTTGCACATTCGGACATGTGCACTTAACATCAGAAGACAGATGTTACCCCTGACCCCTTTAGCGCTTGATTTCATGCATACAGTGGTTTTGGATAGGTTATTTTAACCCAGCGGCAGTAAGCAGATATTGCATATTGTGTTAATGCACTGTTAAATGAAGCCCTATGCAGCATAATGCACTATATCAAACAGCTGGGACTGTAGGATACCACAATCTCATCGCCAGTGCATTTAAAATGTATCCTTAGCCTGTGTGCATGATATAAGATGTTTTGCCGCTACAGCCAGTGTTTTTATAAGTTACTTATATGAAAATTGTAACTTGGTGGACAGGGATTTGGTTGAATTATGGATCTGTGATATTGTAAAAGTGCGTTGACACCATCAACTACCAACCTTGTTTCTGGTTATTTCCTTTTAATGTTATAACATGCAGTCACTTCCAACTCTGTAGGTATTTCAGTTGCTTGGCAACAGGAGGATGGAGTGCATGTATTTACTGTTGAAGTAAAGCTGAAAATATGTGGTTTAGCAGAGGCATGTCGTTGGTTACAAGGGTTGTCAAATTGAAGTAGAGATGCTAAGAGAAGCCTGAGGATATGGAAGAGAGACTATTGGTATATGTATAGTTTTTTCGTGAGTAAAACAAATATCTTGGGTAGGTAAGGTTGTTTTGTTTTTTGATTAATTTTAGACTCTGTTGGTTTCAGCATCAAGGCTTTATTAAGACTAAAAGTTTACAAATATCCATGTGGTATTGTATGACTGCCATTGACAACTGCTCATTTAACTGAATTCCATGTCTTTCAGGATTTGAGAGCATTCTTGAAGGCCTTTTTGGTCCAGAGCTGGTAGAAGACCTTGAATTGTTTAAGGGTAAGTATCTTGTAGACTATTTGCTTCATCATAATAGAGGCCATGATCATACAAATGTATGAATGATTTGAATGAGAATTTTGTAGTTTGAGTGCATTATCTGCTTACATGACAATGCTGCTGCATTGTACTGTCTGGTACCCCTCTACATTCGCTTTATAAGACAGCCCCACTGGCTGCAGAAGAGAAGAGCCTTGTCTTCCTACTAAGTTGGTGTTTTGGATGGCGTGGGGCTAGTGGAAAAGTCTAGTGTTATACATTAATTTTTACAATGCATGATGTTGGTCTAACAATTGTGGCCATTATTTGGGCTTTTAGTGCATTTGCAATAAGAGGAGTGTATAAATCTATGTTGACTTTGTATAATAGCAGGAAGTAGACTACTGAGAATTAAGTTTAACTGAATAAGTCTTTTCAGTTGAAATAATTCAGAACACTTTCATTATGGCTTCTTAATTCATTTCACCCTTTCATTTGTCATTACGTCATATTAAATACAATCTTAAGAATTTTAGATTGAAACTGATTATGGAACACTAGGTTTCAAAAAAACAGTTTTAATGATACATTTTACATTTACTCATTCAGTGCACAATATGGTTATTGTGCTGATAATGATGCAGGAAGACCTTAAAACAAAATGCAAGTCATGTCAATCAGAACAAATCCTTTTTTGTGTCCACAGACTTTGAGCCAATAGGAGTCTCTGACTGGTCATTTGATGAAAATTGTCTATTCTGCTGTTTGAGAAGAGACAAAGTAAAGGTAAAATTTCTTCTTTCTTCTGTCGTTTAGATTTTGTTTTTGTTTTTCAGTTGTTGAAATTGTAAGAGTGCCCCAAAACTTTGAAGAGGAGACTGGATTTAGATGATAGATGGATAAAATTCAGGGGATGCATTTATGCCTATGCTCTTCAATCCATAATGGTTTCCAAGATAATTAATTGTTACTAACTGAGGACAAATCAGTTGCTGAATTAAAGGGAAAAAAGTATTTTCCTATCTTGTTCAGTATATATGCATTTAGTTCTAACTAATTTGTCCATTTTTATATTTGATAGGAACACTTAGTTGGGTTAAGCAACAAGGGGCTTGACGATACACACAAACCCCTCTTGGTGAAAGATCAGGCTACAATCAGCAGATTAGAAAAACAAGCCGAGGAATTTCTCAATGCAGTTCTCAGCAGAAAAGGTGAGTTTGCACTTTACATTGTTCTGACAATAATAAGCTTTCATATTGTTTATGCTTTATTTAAATTTCCATTTACATGAATGCTGACTTTTATAGCAACAACTTTTATGATCTGACATATATCAGTTTCTCCCCCCCCTCTTTTTTTTTTCCCTGTTCAGATGTGCCAAATTTCTCGGACCCACACATTCCAGTAGTGGCTCGCGAAATCCTTCAGAGAATGATCCGACAGTTTGCTGCCGAATATACCTCAAAAACCAGCTCCCCTCAGGATACTTGCTCAGATTCTCAGCTTCACTCTGACCAAAGCCTGCCGACCCCACCCTTGCTCTCAGGGGCCCCTCCTTCTACCAGCCCTGCTGCAACCCTTGCTGGGACTGCACACAACCAGAACCCCGTCCTCAGCAAGCTCCTCATGGCTGACCAGGATGCTCCTCTTGACCTCACCATCAAGAAACCCCCAGCTGAGCCCAGTGAACAAGGTAGTGTGAAGTTAAACATATTCTTAACAAAACAGCTGGTAGCCAGTCTCAACTCGGCAATGAATCTTAAGAGTTTACTTACCATTTTTCAGATGGAGTCCTTGACTTATCTATTAAAAAGAATCGCTGTAGTAGCAACCTGCCTGTCCATAGTCCCTGCCTTTCTCCAGCCACATCTACAATCAAGGGGTGAGTTTCTGTCTCTTTGTCTCTTCAGTCTACAAGCTTTATGCTTTAGGATATGCTATAATTTACTTTAGGATGAACATAAATTCAATTTGGAACCAATTAAGTTTGCAACCATATTATTCCGGTTATATAGAGTTATTATTTCATGGGCTAAGGCCAGAAATTTCATTTCTTAAATTGGAGAGCACTCAGTCAATGACTGCTTGATGAAAATATAAACAAACAAATGTTTTTTGCCACAAAGAAAACAAATAAGGGTTTTGAGTAACTGCACTAAAGGGTAACATCTTCGCTGTGCTTCTGCTGCTTGATTCTCCTTGGAAACATCATTCTAGTGCATCACACAGGATGCTGTTTGCATCATGCTGCCATTCAGCAGATATGATCCTGCAGGCTTAAAGTTAATGAGGCTGCCTGCTCCTTGCTGTTTTTCTGACATGTCACTCTTTCGCATAGGATTTGGTCTTTTTTAATTTATTTTTTTCTTTTCTTTTTACCTGTGGTTAAAAAAAAAAAAAAAAAAAAGGTGAGTTTGTGAGCTATTATGCCCTAAAAGGATTCTGTTAGTTTGGACTTGTTTCAGATTCTGTTCATTATTGCTGGTATCTGCTGATTTAAAGATTTAAGATAGGGCATTTAGCATTGCTAATATGCTTGGATTTCTATTCAAAATGAGCAATTCATAAGACCGTTGCAACAGATTATAGAATACAATTTGGTGATGATTCTGGCTTGTGAGCTGCTTTGGATAGAAGTGTCTTCCAAATGGATAAATAAAATAAGACAGTAGAAATACTTTTGTACTGATGCAGTACCAGAAGTAATATACTACAGTAGCATTAAAATGAATTAAGTCACATTTGTGTGCCATGTTCCTTTTCAGAAGGAAGAGACGATTCAATATCAAAACTGCCTCTATATCTGTTACTATGCGGGGAACAAAAGTGTTTTCACATCATACAAATTCAAATAAACATGATGCTACATACTTTTTGAGTGATAAATTGCTATTTCAGTTGCTTAAAACATTTGGAAATATATCTTAATTTTAGTCGAATTTTTGAGTTTGCAGTTTGGTTCCTTTTGTTTTCCCACAGAGCAAAGCCTCTGATATACTGTTATGCTTGACTTGACGTGGCTAAAGTTGAACTATTTAGATTAAATAAGCTGCATTCTCCTCTTCTGCTGCATGAAGAGCTAAAAGAGCCTAAATAGTATGATCTGTCCTAGGAAACTAAAGATACCTGAATTTCATCTTAATTTCCATATTATATGCATCATTTACACTTACCTTGGTAAAACAAAGAATGGCTAGTATCTAAATGAAAACTATCCATGTTTAACATAATGGAGAAACTAATATCTGAAAACCCCAAATTACACTATTTAGTTTCTAAAAGGACGTTTTTGTTGTGTAAATACATTGATGTAACAATGTGCAGGCAGTGGCAATTTTGAAGATTAAATTCTAATTTTGCATTTGAGAAGAAACATCACCTTTTTAAGATTAATTTATATGTGAGTTAGTTGTTAAAATTTTGCATTTGGTAAACACAACAATCCTCCATTGGCTTACTCTTTTATTGCTGTGCTTGTTCAGTGGTAACGTCACACACAAAATGTCAAGAACTTTATTTACATTGGTTGTTTTTTATGGCATAGCTTTTATCCCCCATTTAACAGCTACATCCCATTTTGCCTTATTGCAATGACATATGATCCCTCCTTCTGGCTGTGCCTTTAAAGCCATGAGAATAAGACCTATGTGCTTCATTAAGTGCCTTTCTCTTTACTTTTTTTTAATTGTTTCTTTGCCCTTTTTTTGTTTATTTCTTATGTTGATGCAAAATTTGTAAACAATCATTAAAGCAACCAAATAAAAAGATTTCAAACTTGGGCCTTTTTTGTTCTTAAAAAGTCACACACACAACCACACAGTCAGTCATTCTAAAAGACAGTGATGTTACCAAAGCAAGATCATATAATAAAGGAGTGGCCAACATCCTCCCCACCCCAACCCATCCTCCTTTAGAAAAGAAAAAAAGGCACTGTGCAAGCTCTGCTTACACCCAGTTTCCTTCCATCCAATCAGGCGATCCTTGAGAGCGGACGGGCAGGTCGGGCTGTTTATGAGGAGCCTACAGGATGGGAGGAGGAGGGAGAATATCGGCCACTCCACCTGTTTTAAACCGCCCGCATCCCTTGCATATGCGCTGCACATCAAAGAGGAGGCCGATTTGGAGAGCGACCCAGAGTCACCTCTCAGCCATAACCACAGCTCCACACCCAGTGAACTTTTCAGAAATGGATGCGATGCCTGGAATTCCAAAACTAATTTTGGAGCGCTTCTCAAACTTAAAGCCAACAGTGAGTCTAGTAAGCACCTTAAAGACATACCCCAGTTGTTGGAAGCTGCTGGACTATTGACAAAGTCACTTGGCTATGAGAAAGGAAACCTCCAGGAGGCCTTCATGGAGCACAGCCTCTCCTCTTCTCATCCATCATCGTTTGACCTTAAGATACCCCAGGTGCGAGTTTTATCAGCAGGATTAGATCCATCTTGGGATCCCTTGTCCAGAGAAAATACAGGTTTGCCTTGTGAGAATGGTGTGGGAAAGAAGCTCTCTTCCAACGTACCCAGGCAGATCCAAAACAAGAGCAGCAGAGTCTTTAATAGCTCAGGTTCAGATAAGGAATACTGGTCTTGCGTCACTGACCGCCCAGCGCTAGGAGGTAACTATTCTTTGGAGTCAGAGTCAGACCTTGGTAGCAAGCAGCCAAGAAAGAAACGTGGGCGATATCGACAGTACAACACCGAACTGCTGGAGGAGGCTATAGTGGTGGTGATGGGTGGGAAAATGAGTGTGTCTAAAGCCCAATCGATCTATGGCATTCCACACAGCACCCTGGAATACAAAGTTAAGGAGCGACTTGGTACCTTGAAAAATCCCCCTAAAAAGAAACTGAAGGTGATAAGCCAGGAAAAGGAGTGCAGTGGGTCACGGTTCCCAGAAGGGAAAGAACTCCCAAACCCTCAGCATATTCCTGAGAAAAGAGAGAGCACATCTGAAGACAATGGGAATGATTTCCAAGATGGAAGCCTGTCATCAAATGAGTGATATCCATCTAAGTAAATAGTAATGTTGTTTTTGACCTTAAAAATGTTGTATTTGCCAGACAGTGGGAGTGGCTGACATGTTTTTTTCCATAAAACCTTAATATTTGTGTAATTAACTATTTATTGATTTAGTTTGACCATTCACTTTTGTTCATTAATGTTTCTGTAAGACTATTTTCAACACTCAAGTGTCTCCCTGCTGTACATAATGTGCTTGGGAGGGTAAATTATACTCTTTGAATTAATGCTTTTCAGATCATTTATTCAAGGTTTAACTTTAAATTATAATTTCTGGCTCTGTAAATGTGTTCTTCATGAGCCAAAGTGAAGCATGTCTAAGGAGGTGGCGCCCCTCAGTGTCTTCTGTCAGTACTGTTTTGAGCACTTGGTTAATGTGTATCGCACTACATTTTACTAAGGGTGTGAGCCTCAGAAGTTTTTATGGATAACAGTTGAAGTCACTCACTATTTTGCAAATGCACCTCTATGACTGAAATGAATACTGGACATGTCAAAAGCTACCACTATTATATAAAATATTTATTAATTACAAACACTGTAATCCATAATATTTATTATGTTACTAAGGCTTGTTGCCCAAATTTTAGCTTTCCTTTTAAAAGCATGTCTATTTTTTTGCTGCCTATGTTTGTTAGTTTTTTTGTTTTGGTTTTTTTTATGTTTTTGCAATATTAAGGGTAAAATTTGTTTCCATTGCCTTCACTGCACTCAGGATAAATTCACATTAGGATGCAATACTTGTCAGTTAAAGAAAATGTATTTATTTGACAATGAGTTACTGTAAGCACATAAATATACCTCAGATACAGATATGCTCATACAAGTCATCTCTAACAGGGAAAGCATAGTATACCCAAACAGCTCTTTGAGGTAACATTTCAGGATGTCTTACTGATGAAGTATGTGTTTCCAACTCTCAAATGTCTTCACAACCTACCTTAACTAGTTATCAGCAGCATTTCGGTGCTTGTGTAGCCGTTCACAGCATTTCAGGTCTGTGTGATTCAGGGCTTGAATTTTATTTTTTTTCTTACATTTCTACCATTTTCTCTGGCATGTCTTTCTATGAGGCAGAGAAACAAAATCTTTTATCAAAATAATGCAAAAAGCATTTGTATCATCAGGTCAGTTAACAACTTTTAAAGTCAACTCTTTAGCCTCTTTTAGAGACCCATCCATTTAAAGTTGTAAATGGTGCTTACTAGCTAATCTCATGGCATCATGCAACTCCTAACTCTCCAAAATACTTTCAGGTATTTTTGAAAATGTTTGCTTTCTTACACTATTTCATCCATTCATCATATCCATAAAGTAAATTTTCTATGAAACCACTAGCTGAAATACTATTGGCAGATAGAGTTGAACTTGCTTGCTGATTGTGCCAGCTTGCAAACATTAGCTAACTAGCCAAATCAGCATTGCCTCTATCCACATCTACCTATGTCTCAAGTTACTAAGGAAAAAAGTTAATTAAAATGTGTTTATTGTCCTTTAAGAGAGGAAATAAGATCATTATTTTCCTGGCTGTCATGTTCCCAATAGAAATAGCTTGAAATATGTAACATAGAATATTAGCTCTGCAGTGTTGCATCTAAAAAATCCCCATCGATTTTATGAAACTTAAATTGGATTTTGTACAGTTAGAGACTAGCCCAGACTGCGTGGACTATAGTAGGTCATCCCTGCTGTGCTTTAAGGATTATTGTGTTTTTTATTTAAAGTAAACATGCAATGGTGTGGGTTGCCACTTTTCCTTGCTTTTTACCATCATGTAAAGGTTAAGGTCTGTCACCATTACATGGGATTTTCACTCAATTTTGCCTTGGTGACTTGATGAAGGGAACTTCATGGTTTATTATTTAGCTTGATCGGTATTCCCCATTGTGCATTATCACTTACAAATCAGGATACTTCAGAATATTGGATGATGCCCAATTATTCTTTCAGGTTCAGGTTTATACCAATCTTTTTGCAATTTGTTGAGCCTTTCTAGGTGTACACGTGAATGTGGATGTTTTCATTAGTGAAATAATTCTGCGGCTACGAGCAGTTGTTGCACTTATACATTACATACAATTGTCTAAATAGTAAACAATTTTACGTCAGTCTGTTGAAGCAGGAAAATATAGTTCAGGGGCTTTCTCGCTTGTTTCTAAATAGCACTGTAACAGTCGCATGACTTTAAGAGAGTCAATTAACCTACTACCAAAATTTCGTTTTGCAAACAAGGCATGTTTTCTTGAGAATTTTTTTAATATATTATAAGGTTTTGGGGGGGGGGTTGTGTGTGTGTCCTTACCTTGCAGGGGCCACAAGCAAAATTCTGTTAAGGGTTCTTCTTACCTTTAATCCCTGCATAGCACTATTAAAATACCACAAATAATATGGAATAGATGAAAATTATTAAATTACTATTCATTGGGAGCTTTACAACCATATTGTAACCATAAGTCATTCCATTGCTCTTAGTGTGTTTTAATTTGGAGTCTTAACTAAACCTGATCCAGAGTAAAGTATGAACATGTGTGACAGTTATCCGTTTGAAGATGCAGTTTATAAACACAGTTGCCTGTAGGCATTTATCAAATATATGTATACACACAGCTGTATTTTAGTCTCACTTCTGTCAGACTCAAAGTCACAGAACACCCCCCTGTAAGTGCTGCAAGGAAGGCACAGAAAGACAGCAAGAAGAAGAGATGCTAACAGAACACAGTCTAGAGATAAATGCACATCTTACTTGATACCCCCCCCTTGTAATCAGGGATGTTATTGGGAAGGAAAACCCTGGTATAATTTTCATGACCCTATGCAACTTCAAACTTCCTTATGGGGCATTTCAAGCTCTCTTGGGAGCATCTCATGGTGACATTACTGTAAGCGGCCCTTGCTTATGTGCAAGACTGGTTCTCTGACCCTTATTTCCTTGCTCTCCCACCAAAATTTCATTATTTGTAACAAATATTACCTAATCATTTGTAGCCATTGCGTCAAGTGTACATCTAATGTACATGTATGTTTAGTCACTGATATGCTGTCTCTAATGAAATAATTGTTGCATTGACAATCATCAAGCATTACTCAAAAGTAACACTTGATTTTAATTCCTGAGAGTTAAATAAATTTTAATCACTACACTTTACAGACATACAAGCGCTTTGGGTTTATTGACATTATGTGCTCCCATTATGTATTGTAGCATATGAAATGTTGGACTACCTCGTCATAAAAATCCATATCACACTCTTCTTTTCACGTAGGCTTTTTATGTAGAAGTTTGCCATGTACATAACACATTTTATTTTTTGGCAAATGGCTTACAAGTGCTAATTGCACCCTGATCTAGTTATTGTTTTCTCAGTCTCAGTTCATTGTTGTTGTTTTTTTGTTTTGTTTTGTTTTTGGGGGGGCCGTCACAGAGCAGTCCAAGCTTGTTTTCTGACACTTCCGACAAAAGCATTCGTGATGGTGTCCTCCTTCAGGGACACCTTTTTATTCTGAAGAGTTTTAGTGACAGAAGAGTTTATCTCCCATTGCATACCTAGTCACACTGATATGTTTTGAATATGTATATGTTTGGAGATATTTGTAATATATTTAGATTAATACTTAATAAATTGATCCTCTAATCTATTTAATTAATAATTTTAGCAACATTTCGGTAACCATGAATGTAAATGGCTTTAATGAAACAAAAAGTAATTCCTCTATATATAGATATATAAATATATAAGAATCTTGGTAAATACCAGGGCAAAAGTATATAAATGTGTATGGTGTGACCAACATTTATGAAATCTATGTATAGGTCTTTTTTATTTTGATTTAACATTTGCAGTCTTTAAAGGAATGAAATTGGGTGTAGTTTGCATGATTGGATGAAATGATATGTGACAGTTAGCTGTATATAGTAAATTTTATCCTTGAGGATCTTTTATTTATAATACTGGGGTGTTTGCGCTTTAACGGTTACACAAACGATGCATTAAGAAGATTAACTGTGACCGTTAAATATCACTAAACCACTTAAAAAATCTTATTGATTCACTGGAGATGTATGATAAAATCCTCTTGTACAGTAGATGGTTTTTGCCAGATTATTAATATTGCTAATGTACATCATATGAACATTGTGGATGAGTTGACATATCCATGTCTGTGTGGTTCTAAAATATTGTGGAATTGACGTGGAACTGAGTTTGGTTCTGTTTGTTAGATGAGTTCTTCTATTCCTCTGGGGAAAAAAACATTTACTTTGTGTCAGTTTCATATTGTTATGCTAATTGAAACCGAGGAAAAACCCTCAGGGATAAAACCCTTAACACTTCTTATTCAGGTATTCCAGTTTACTCCTTAGACTTTGCAAGCAGGGGTGCGAAATTAATGAGCTAAGCATAAAAGTTGGTCAGGTTCCAATTTCAGCAAATGTTATTTTTCTAATCTCAGATTTATTTTTTAATCTTTAAAAGTTACATTTGAGATATTTTGGCATGCTGTACAAATTGTTTTGTGTTTTACAGCCAAAACAAAAGTACCTCTTTTGACAGTTTTTGTTATTTTTAAACTTTTTTGCACGATGAATGTTAATATCATCTCAGGTCAGACAAGATATTGACCACAGAGGTATAAAATTACTATGGTTAACAGTTTAGTGCTCCAAATGGGTGATGTTATTACTGTTATTATTATTGTTGTTGTTATGAATTATAAAAATACTGCTTGATGTAGCATCCTAAAACTTTTTTCCCCCAAACATACTGCTGGTCTCAAATTTCAGACTGTTAAATATTATTGTTATTATTCAAGCACATTCAAACATCATTTTTTTGACTACATGTTCATCTCATTGTTGCCAGCACCCATTGCTCTGCAAAGCTACTCATCAACGTAGTCTTGTGATGTGTCACCTCAGGAATCCAGATCTGGCTTCATTTATCTCTTAACTTTTTTGTTAAAAGACCACCTTGTACATTTCTCTGCGATATAAGATGATTATATATTTTTGGCATAATGTGATGGTATAAAAGCTCCAAAGATACTGGAGAATTTTGAAATAGCTCTACCTCACTGACACAACTTAAGCCAAATATCAACACCTATATACACACACACTAACGTGTGTGTATGTGTATATATATAAATATAAAAAACATAGTTCCCAGCTGACTAATTAATACAGATTTGCATTGACACAAAGAAAACTCACAGATATTAGAGTAGCTAATTTTTCATGTGTTCAAACTTGATGTTTCTTTTACTGGTTTAATAGTCACTGAGCACTTGTAACTCAAAATCACCCTTTATGCTATGAAGACAATTTTTCAGAAATTATGTGCTCTATTTTTGCCCCAATGTATTTGCTCTTTCAAGTGATATATGTGTTGGACTTGTTTTAATCTAAGTGGGCCACCATTGCTAAATGTCTTGTGCATGTTAAACATTGTCTTGATATATGATGTAACAAAAAGCACCACTGTGCAAAGAATAAAAAGTAATGAGTGTAACAATTTAATTATTCACTGGATTTAAGGTTCACTTTTAAAATCACTTATTCTTTTAATAAATATGCAATGGCAAACGTCACACACTTGTGAATTATTTCTTAGAACCATTCAGGACCACAATTTTTATTTATATATTTATTTTTTTTTACAGATTTGCTTAGTGGATAAAGATGAGACAAATTTGCTCTCTACATGTAGTGATTAAATTTGGATGTAATAATCATACTAGTCAATAGTGTAAACCAATGTTGCTTACAGTTACATCTATTCTTTTCTTCTTTCTTTTCAGTGAGTCTCCAGATTTGCGTGTTGCAAAGGTAAAAGACCTTCAGTCCACTTCTACGCTGGAACAGTTCATGGCCAAGCTCTGTCCCCACCATCAGAGGCAGATCGTAGATGCCATAGGTTTTCTTCAAACAGAGGTCAAAGCACTTGCATCGTCCAACACACAGCAAGCCTCCAACTCTACCTTTGGGACACAGGGAAGTTTTTGTTCCACCCCAAAATCTACTGTAGTCACCCATGAGAAGTCATGCTCTGAGCTGAGGATTCCCAGTGAATCCACTCCCAAGTCAGAGGCCCAGGATATGCCCAGTTTTCTCCCAAGCAGTTGTGCAATGAAAAACGTTCCAGAGGACATGGTATCACTCAAAACGTCAGGTGTGGCTGGCTCTGCTTTGGATCTGCGCAGCCCTGGGTCAGGGAGTAACCATGCTTTGGCGACTCTGAACACTAATCCAATGGACACAGAAAACACCCGTCATGGTGATCATGCACCTCTAAAGATGAAAATCATGACCAGCAATGTTGCTGATGGTAAGAAGTTGTCCTGTGTGCTCAATGCCTCTCTTTCGTCTCATTCTGACACTTCAGAGGACAGGCAGGGTAACTCAAATGCATCCAACAGAACAGAGACTCACAGCGCTCGACTCAGCTCCTCTGTGAAAAGACACAATCAAGTCAGTCACGTACATCAAGCTAGGCAAAGAGAGATTCTTGGGCTTGCCAAAGATACACCAGCAAAACTGATGTCAGTTCACATGATCATTCCACCAGACTCTCCACGGACTGCTAGGAAGACTACCAGGGCATCCTCTGATAATCGGGTCAGAGACTCTACTTGTAGGGGAATCGCTGACCCTGATCTGGGCCGCTGTGACATTGTTTTTATTGACAAACCAATAACAGAATGTTTTAAGGAACAGCAGCGTAGCTTGCTTCCACGCCGCAATGCCAGAAAAAGCACCCGAGGACATACGTATTCGGAGGATTTCTGGGAGTTAAAAACTGTCCGTACATTAGCTAGAAGGGGAAACTGTCCCAACCCAATGCCAGAAGTGATCACATTGGTCACCCCAAAACAAATACTTTCGAAGCCTGAAGGTTTACCCCCTGTGGATATGCCTTTCGCTGGAACATGCAGGGAGACAATGAGTCAGCAAATGTCCTCAGAAGAGTCTGATGAGAGTGTCATACCTGGAACAGGAGATATGGTGGAGCTAGCGGACAGTGAAGTAGATGTTATTGTTGAAACTAGTCAAACAGATCAGTGTCAAAGCAAAAGTCAGTCTGCTACTCCTTCTCCAACATGGTGTCTGACAGAGAACAAAGAGGTGGATATGACCACAGATCAAGAAAAGGATATAACTTTAGGTTCAGGGAAATCAGAAGGTGAAGAAAGCATTGCTCAGCCTCCATCTAAAACAGACAAAGATAATGAGCCTGAGCCCCAAGGTAACATACCTGAAAGTATCCAGCAACTTGTGGCAGAAACTGAAAATTCTGCGACAGACGAAACTGCGGCAGAGGTTTTATCAGATAAACAAAACAACTTTGAACCTGTTCTCCCGGACACTAGTGGCCCATCACCTGTAAATCAAGTTGAGGAAAATGTGGAAGAAAATGAAAGGGAAGAAGTACAAGATAAGCAGCCACAGGAATTTCAGCCAGAGAGACAATTACACCATGACGACGTTGAAGTAATAGAACAGTCCAACATCATGGGTTCACCAGAAGAACCGATAGTGAAAGAACTAGAAATTAAAACACCTGAAGCAGTTGATAGTGCTATTCCTTTAGACACTGAGGGTGATAATGAGTATGATGTATCCACAAAGACGCTTGATGCGCTTTTGAAGGAATTACCCCCTTGGCGTAGAAAGAGAGGTACTGTAGTCTCACTGCCAAAGCGATTAAGAAAGTCAGAACCAGTGATAGTGGGTTATGTTAATGGTAGACCCATATCTGCCTCTGACAGAAGTTTGCGCCGCAGATCAAGTAGCAACACCACATCCCCAAACAAAACCCCAGTTAAATCTAGTCAGACTACACCCAACAAAAACTCTGTTGATGCAGCTTTTACTTCAACTGTTGAAAATGAAGACTTGGAGGGGCATCTTCCTGAACCACACACAGCTCAAAACTTCAGCGTAATTCCCTCTGTAATTGAGCATGTGACAGAATCATCTCCTGGCACAATATCAAGCTCAGCATCTAAAGTTCCTGTGCAGACCAAACAAGCTCAAAAACAAAAGAGGGTTCAGAAAGATCGAGGTAGTTCAACTGTCCTCTCTGATCAACCCATTGATAGTCCTCAGAGCACTGACTCCAAACGCCAACTTAGATCAACCAGCCAGAAGCCAGGTGGAACTACAATCTCACCACACACTTCAAATGCTGTTAATTCTATTTCATCTACTAAACCAACTACTACCCATGCTCCTCAATCTTTAGAGCAGCCCCTCCCCCTCTCACTTTCTGTTACTTCTGATCCTTTAATAACGTCACCATCCCAAACAGCCTCTGAACAGTCCCAAGAGAGCACCGTTCCAGAGACAAATATAGATTTTAACACAGAAAAATCTCACCCTGATACAACCTCTGAAGAATTACAAAAAAATGAAGTAGAAAGTGGTTTTGTAGCAAATCAGAAACAAAAGTCTGCAAAAATTGTTGTAGACAGTAAGAATGAGAAACTGCAACTTAGTGATGAGGTAGAAAGTCCTGTAAGAACTGAAATGCAGACACTGAGTATGCCATTAAGAAATAAACGGGGTCTCAGAAAGGATGCAGAAGCAAGTGATATTGCTTCACCAAAGAAGCCAAATGTAGCACCTTTAGAAGACAGTTTTGCAATTGGAGCCGATTGCAGTTCTTCTATATTGGAAAAACCAACAAGAATGCCATTAAGGAGTGAAACCAGTAAGGCAGAAATGTTTCCCCAGTCTCTAACTCAGTCGCCACCAGGTGACATTAAGAAATTAGCTTTAAGATCACATAGATTGGCTTCACCTTCAACCAGTTGTCTTGGCACAGCTGGAAGACAAATTGATGTAGCTTCCCCTATGAGAATGATGCCAGAACGAATAACTAAAGCTCAGGTGAAGTCGCCTCCAGTGTCTGTAGCATCTGTGTTGCCTCACAGCTCGGCCATCCCTGGCGTTACACCAAGGCATGAGCCCCCAAAACAATCCACTAACAAATTCTTTGAGACTTTAACCGGGGAAGAAAACCAACACCTAATAACTAATTTAAACATTAAGTATGACAGAATGCAAAAGGGTTGGGTACAATTGGACAAAGAGGGCCAGCCAGCTGCAAAATATAAAAACAAAGCAGACAGACAGGCAGCTATCTGGAAAAGTAAACGCAGGGCCCGAAAACCAAAGTTCTCAGAGCACCAGAAATACTCACCAGTCCAAATGCTCTTTATGAAAGGTTTTAATCTCACTAGTATTTGTCGCTGGTTCCTTGAATCAACAGAAACAAAGTCCCTTGTCATTGTTAAGAAGGTGAATACACGTCTTCCGTCAGAAACGCAGCTGTGCTTCCACAGCTCATCTAGTGCTTCAGGGAGCTCTCAGGGAGTATTTCCAAGCCTACAGGCAGAGCGCTTAAAGAAACACTTGAAAAAGTTTGCCATCGCTTCACCTGTAAAGAGCAATCCCAAGAATCAGAAATTGATTGCTAAAGCCCTGGAACAAGAGGCAAATTCAATCAAAGGGAAAGAAAGGAGAGAGTTTCAGAGTAGTACTCAGGCTTTGATTAAGTCAAACTCCTCTACTGAAGCCCCTGTGCAGATAAGTGAATCCCAGAAACACTCTGGAAAATCAAAGAATCCAGCTAGTGCAAGGATCTTGAGGAAATACTCTAATATCCGAGGGAAGATGCAGGTTCAGCAAACCAATGTAAGACTGAAAAAGGCCAATAAAACCTTAAAAACCAGCAGTATGAAAAGAATGACCACCACCAAGACTGCTGCCAAATCAAATCTGAAAGGATCTCTGAAGGCACAGAAGTCAGCCCTACCTGTCAGTAGACAAATGAGAGAATCAGCTGCAAGACTGGATAGAAGGAAAACTTTGGTCAGCAGAAAAAATGTAAAGGAGCCTGTTCTGGGAAGACCAGTAAAGGCCCAGAGCAGTGGTAGATCTCCAAGATACACAACTAGAAAAGTATTGCCAAAGAGGTGTTCTCAACGACTAGGGCTGCCAAAAGTATCTGAACAAAACCCCGGCGACACATCTAAAAGCAAGATTGAAAATAAAAAGCAAAGTGAAGCAGAGAAAGTGGAGGTGGACAAACCTACGGTTAATAAAATGCATGCTGCGAAAATCCCAACAAAAGAGTCATCACAGACTACAATGGCCGAAGTGAAAGTTACAGAAAATTCTTTTGAAACTGCTCAACAGAGCTCCTCACCTGACCAGGTACTAACAAGATCCCAGAGAAAAATGGAAGCGGCAGTTCCCTTGGGCGGGAGCCCCAAGCTTGCTTCAAAGAGGGCCACCAAGTCCCCCAAAACACGGAAAGCTTCTCTGAAATCAGACAAGAAAGCTGAGAGGCCCACGCTGACACGGAGGAGCGCTTTAAAACCACCTGCAAAGACACGTCAGGCAGTCTTGTTGCCACGTGGTGCAAAAAAATCTGCAACAAAGAGAGCTCAGGAGCTTTTAGAGACCCCAGCTAAGCGCACCAGGACATCAAGATAAAATTGACCTGCAGAGAGAGATCATCTTTATTTTTAATTTTTTTCTCTTACTTGTGAATATATTCAGAAGGACCAGAAGAATCTATTTTGAATTCTCACCAAACTCTTCAGAGGATACCTTTTTCAGTAGGCAGACGTGGAGAAGGAACAGATTTTGGAATTCCATTTATGCTTTTGTAAAGCTTCAGTGTGAAATTGCAGATGTGATGGGATTATTTCCTGAGCATTAGCTCTGCGTTCAGGGACTACAGACAAGTTCTGACATGAAATCGGACAGCTCTAGTTGCAGTTTGGTTTATGTCCTAGTACCCTATGACATGGCTGGAGATAACAATGGTCAATCAACCTTAATTTAAAAAGTGGGTATAACAAAAATTAAGCTATAATGCAGTTATCAAGGTGACAATAAATTCAATAACCGATCCTTTTTTGATTTCTTTTGCCATTTTGTATATAATTCTTCTTTTAGATGATAGCATGCACTGCATTTCCTGTCCAGAGAGCTTAACTTGAGAAGGGGGATCAGCTGTTGCATAAACATTTTACTGAAAGTCAGCCGGCAGTTTGTATCTCCAGCCTGTCATCGAATCACAACATTGTGAATATGTGACTGTTGTGACCAGGTGCCTTATTTATGAAGTGTAAAGTAATTGAATGTGTTGCTAAATGTGAAAACTCCTGTCCTCTAGTTGTAACAGCT
This sequence comes from Remorina albescens, assembly GCA_034769265.1. Classification (NCBI taxonomy): domain Eukaryota; kingdom Metazoa; phylum Chordata; class Actinopteri; order Carangiformes; family Echeneidae; genus Remorina; species Remorina albescens. The sequence continues at coordinate 8,740,878 of CM068491.1, read as the reverse complement.
TCCAGTCCATTGAGAGGCAGTCAACATTCATTTGCTTCATGTAGCGTGTGGAAATGATGTGTGTTCTACAAACTGTATGCGTCGTACGTCATCTGTAAATTCTTCTGTTGACTGAGAGGTTCAGTATCTTTTCCCGTTTTCCCAGAGCATTAACATAAAATAGTTCTTATTAAGTGTAAAAGCAAATACGAGGCTGGAATGTTTAAAGAAACATGCGTGTTATTTTAATTTTGTTTTTGTTCAGTTTATCACCTCTACCTGTGACTATTGCCCGCATTGTTATCTGCTCATAATTGTGACTTCACTTTGAGTATTTTAACTGCTTCTGCATGTGCCACATGTTTTGTCGATGTGGAGACAGTTTTAGAACCAAAACTGTCTCTTTTCCCCTGATCTTTGAAAATACTAAGCCTGTTCAAGACTATGCATGCACATTTAGTGCGTATCAAAAAGATGTATGGAAAAACCATCTGAGATTTGATACAATACTTGCTTTTGTGTCACTTAATATTTGCAAGCAAAAAAAAGGCCTGAAATGTGTGTATATTTGGTTGGTTAATATAAATGAAGTATATGGCCGCTTTAGCATTAATGGCACATTACAAGGTGATAAGTTCCTTCCCTTGATTATTCACAAGTTGGATATGACATTTTTGAGGTAGTCTAGTCACACTTCTGAGTTGTGTATCCAAGTATGTTGCAGTTTTATTGTCATGTCGTTTTTTATTGTCATTGACTGTCAGGCAGATGTTCTCATAATGTGAAGTTAATTTACTTCCACAACAGTAACTTGCATTAGTGTTTTGTCAAAGGAAAAATATCAGTTTTAGCACAGTGTTATTTTTTTATTATGGTCAATTCTCTGTAGAGGGTAAGTCATCTGTAAATGCAAAACATGTCTGTCATGTTTTTATTGTTATTTAAGAATACCATGCAGGCTAATGAATTTAGCAAATCTAAAACAGCCCACCAAATATCAGACTTGAACATGTTTATTCTTTACAGTTGCTATTTAAAGATTTTCATTTTGTATATTAGAAAGAAATAACTGCTTTATTTGTGGTAATCCCAAGAATGATACATCTTTATGTTAAGAACTTTGTATTTTTGCTGGAGTTGATATAAAGATGTTTGAATTTTATCTTTTGGTTTTTGGCTTATTCATGTCATTTAACCAGACAAAGTTGTGTGTGTGTGTGTGTGTTGGAACAAGTTGCTGTTGTTACTGTGAAAACAGGACGACTCAGTAACCCTCGAAACAAATTAGATTTAAATGCAAGAGTTCAGAGCCGCTGCATCAGAGCTCCTTTCTGGATCTCTTTTTAGAGCTCAGATCTTTTTTTTTTTTTGGCCATGTTTTGGTAGTTTCCACTCAATAGATTGTACAACAGGGCATATACACTAATGGATCATCTCTACTTGAAGGCATTCATAGTCGTCTCATCTCTATACGTGAAGATCAAATGAGGTAAGAATATTTTATCACTATTTACTATTTTACATTGTTGTCATGAGAACTGGGCACTTGACATACCTGTTGTCCTGTTGGACTGTGCCTGCATGGCAAGTCTGCCAGCTTTGGGGCAACGGCTTGATGTAGCCAATGAAGGCATTTCACATGAAGGGAACCTGACACAACCTGCCATACGGTTCACAGGCGGGAGTCCTGAGCACCACAGGAAGCTCCCACTGTGGGACAGATTGGTAAACACTTTTTTCCATCACCTTATTCCTGCAGAAAAGTGAGGGTGGGTGAACAAAGACTTCTCATCAAATTGGTCATTCAAGTGTTATTTGTCTGATATTTCTGATTCACGAACCTCATTGAATATTTGAATTTTTTGTTGAATGACGCACTGGACTGTACTGACCCTCATCTGTTGATTCGAAGAAAGTGACACATTATGCAGCTGTGAGTACAGGAATTTTTACTTATGCTTCCATTGTACTATGGTTTTGCAAAAATCAACCCCTCCAAGTTTCCCTTTATTTAGCAGAGGGGAACGTGGATAGGAAGTATCACATTGGTACCGAGTTGTGCTTTTGGGCTACAAACTAAGCAAAGTTATTTAAGCTTGTATTTCTTTTTATTTTGCAAATTGGCCGATTGAACGTGCTAAACTCCACTGCAGAACTATGATACTGAAAAAAGAGCAAAATGTGTGTTTTTATGAAGTTAAATGGAGCGCATTTTTAAAAATAATTTCAGCAGATTTATTGATATTGTTAGAGTTTCCCATAATAACGAACAGAGAAAACCGCGACCCGACTCTGCCGTTGCTCTCAGTACTGAGGAGCAGGTGCAAATTTACTGTTGTGGTCTGTTTCCTCAAGAAGCTCTGAATGTTGTTACGTCTACAGCAAAGTTTGTCACTACTTAGTGGCTTGTTCAGCAGGTAAATAGCTAGATATTTATCTCGGATGTGGGTGGAGACCAAATTAGAGCTAAAGTTGAACTCAGGTTTTGTCAGGTGGGCAGAAACACAGTTCCAAGTTATTTATTTTTATTGAATGCGTGTGCTGAGTGCTACAAGTTATCTCCGAGAAATGTTAACTGGTGCCATACTGATCTATCAGGAATGTTGTCTTTAGGGTCAGTTCTGTCAGTTCTGAGGTCAATTCGAATTAGAAAATGGTCTCTTCACTGGAGGGTTCGTTATTTCCTCTGAGATAGTAGTTTTATGGGCAACATCTGTACCAGAAGGCTCCTACAGACAGACAGCACTGCCAAAATCGCGGGAAAGCAGACGGACTTGTATGGCTAGTGGCAGTAGGAGTGGATAATTACATGGAGATGTGGTATGTCCTGTTTCTGAGGCCATGGGAAACCTTTAAAATGGAAACACAAGGAATATTTATTTTCCTCTAAATTTACCGACTGGTGTCCCCAGTCATACCTCGGTGTTGTAAGCCAGGCCCAGGCTCTGCTGTCAGTGGGTAAAGTCTCTTATTGTTGAGTAGTGACGATTCTCTGCGAATCAGCAAACAGAAAACCGTTTGATTCACTTCCTCTGTTGTACTGAGCTCCTTGATAAAAATCAGTCAGCACTCAGGTTGTAAGTTGACCAGCTTTGGTCGAGCTCTTTCGGCTTTCACTCTGACAAAAAACAAAACAAACAATCCCATGGTATAAATTTGAAGCTTTGAAATTAAGTAACAAAGAAAATGTTAAGTTAAACAAAAACAAACAAACAAACAAAAAAACAAGACAACACATCGTTAAAAGCACACACATTTAAGTTTAATTAATGAAAAGAGTGGAAGTTTGGTAAACATTTTGTCGGTGGCACTACATACATTCAGCATTATTTGGGAGTTTTTCAGTTCAATCCCACCATCTGTAACAAAAAAGCAAACATAAAGAACCCAACCAGGGATTTTCTTAAGTTTTTGCACCAGTTCAATACAACAGAGACATTATGTTGTTTACAATTACATATTTATGTATACAGTTCATATGATGGAAAATCTGTGTTTCTGGTCATGTGACCGGATAACTGAATTACATCTCAATATAGCACAAGCACCACTAAGATGTCTACCAGGAAGTTGAATGCACCAGTCCAGTATAGATCAGTGCAGAGGAAGGAAAGGAGACATGAAAAGAAAGCCACATTGGAATAAATATGCACCTTTATGAGGCACAATGCCTAAGAATTACAGTGACTGTTCATCAGTATCCTTTATGAAATCTTCTTTTAATGTTATTGTACACCACTGGGATCACATCAACAGCATGTAAAACAAAGTTACCATGGGCAGCAATATGAATAGGAGCTCTGTGATGTGGCATTATACTGAGCTGCGACCTGAGCCTGCAGCATTTCACACTATAGAGACTTTGAACATTTAGATCATCAAAATGGATAAACACAATCCCAATCTGCAGGGAGAACAATGTTTTAAGCCATCCTGATGGACTGTCACTTATTCAACAGTATGTGATTTCTATATCTTACATCGGAAACTAAATAACAGCTAAAAGTTACCACTTCATGAGTAAGCATAGGTCATATTTATCTATACACATTTATACATTCAGGTATGACTGTTGTGTTCACTGTAATTGGCACCATTTCTTCTTTTTTTGTGTGGATAGCCAGTCAGAACTGACAGACACTGAAATGTCCAGACCTTTCTTATTTATTATCTGTCATTAATAGGCATATATCGCTTCATCCAGATCTAGGATGACACCATGGTCATTGTCCACAGAGGCAACTTCATCCTATTTCTTCTGGCTTGACAGCAGCTTATGATCAGTTGAGCTTGACTACTTTTAATTCTGTTGAACTAAAAACACCATCCTTCTATGGCAAACAACTCTCAAATTAAAATGATAGAAATACAACCCAGCACATAAACAAAAAGAACATGAAAACAATCAGAAGCCTTTAAGTGTGGTATGGTAATTACAAGGTAAATTTGAAGGGGACATCTTTTAGTCCCAGTTCCTGCAGCGAATGGAGGAATGTCTGAGGCAGAGAGGAGAAAAACACTGTCTTAAGTGATGTTACAAATACCTTACAGATTTTTTTTTGCTATTTTTTAATGAATTATTTTACGTTTTTTCATCTTTTTTGAAATTTTTGAAAACGAAAGTCAGCAGCATTTCAGCCTTTCGCTTTCTACAGGAAAACGCCTTTAGATAAAATAAATAAGAACAAGCACAGACTCTCATGAATTAGATGTAATATTCACATGGAAGACAACATATACAATATTAAACATATTTCTAGACCAATACTGCCTCCTATACAACAAGGCCATCCTGCTGCTGTATTTTTGGCCAATTAATGTAATTAATTACCTTGTTGGAGCAAGTGAGATCAACAAATAAAAACACCTAGGGAACCAACTGAATGCCTTTCCACTGCTCCCAAAGCTTCCAGAAACAGACTTACTCTTTAACATAGAAAAATACTATACCAAAATGAAATACAAATATATATATATATATATATTAGAATCTGTTAGGCATTTCTATATAAAGGGTTGTTGGGGAGGGATCACGTACAGCTAAAGGAGTTAGGTTGCATCATGAGAAACAAAATATAACAAAAATAAAAACAAATCAATATGGAAAATTAGACACAACAAAACAAAAATCAGAAAATGATTCTGCAACCTTTTGTTTTGTAATAACATTTATAATGATATTCAGAAGAAGCTCTACATACTTGTTGGCAAACTCTTCTCCATGCATGCAATAGTTTGCACAATTTTAATACTGCAAGCATCTACAGGAGCCTGGATAAATGGCTTCCTGCTCAGAAGGGACGGGATTATACAAATCATCCTAACCCTGAGGCAATGCATGCTTGGTGACTGATAAACACTCAGCAGTGCCAGCATCAGCTTGGTTTTTTCTTGCATGAAACAAACTGACAGTTGCACCTCACAAGCTCTGTCACTTTTGGCAAGACTGCGTGTATGTATGTACGTATGCATGCATGTGTGATCATTTTCTTCAGAGAGGTGTATGACTGCCATTTTCAGTGCTGCCAGTCAGTGTCGTCTCTATTTTTATGGAGTTTCTATGTTACGGTACCTCACAGCAAACAACTGTGACACCAGACCACCTGGCCTCCAAGCCACGACCCCTGCACTGGATTATGTGCAGCTCTAACTCTACCTTCTTTTTTCCCTTCTACATGTGCATGTGTGGATGGATGACTGTATCCTGGCAGAGAATTTGAACTCAACCCACACTGTACCCAGCCCAGTCCAGGTAAGCCAGCCAAGCTCAACTCAAGATAGCTTTGCCAAGTCAAACGGTCCAGCTCTCTTTCTCTCATTTTTGTCTGCCTCTCTTTTGCATTCTTAGCCAGGCTGGACCCCACCGTCCTCACTGCCTCCACAAGGTAAAGATTGCAGATGGTGGTTAGGCTGTCAAGAGGCCTCATAGATGGATGGGGAGCTCACACTGGGTAAATTGGGTTGTAGGGGTGCCTCACTCTGAATGCAACTCCTTTGAATTCTCTGGACCCCTTGGAACAATGTTGCAGATACAATGGTTTTGTTGCTGATGTTGTCACTTCTACATTGTTGCTCATGATGTTGGTTTCTCTGTGTTACTGTAGGTCACACACCCTTGGAAGGGGAGGAAATGTCCTATTTTACAAACATTGTTGTCCATAATATATAGATAGAGGTTTTATATATATTCTTTATAATCTCTCTTTCTTGCTCTCTTTCCCTCGCTTTCCTCCAGTCCTCTCTCCTCCTTCCTGTCTTTCTTCCTTCCTCTCTATCTTCTGCTCTGCGGCAGCGTCAGAAAGTGTGAGTGAATGGTGCTACATGCAGCCCACGCAGCCACACTTGATGGTCTTTTCCACTTCCTCGCTGAAGGAGGTGCCATCGCTGCACTCGAAGGTGTATTTCCGGCGCTTCATTCTCTGGCTGGCACAGCAGGCCCCTGTGTCGCAGGCTCCGGTACACTCCACCCAAGACACTACGCGTGTTGTCTGGCAGATGGCATAGCCTCTCTGTACCTGGTAGAAGTCCCGCACAGGCTCCCCCCGGCACTCAGACTCTGGAAACAGGAAACACCCCCATACATGAGAAAGAACTTTATATCAGACCTTTCTTTTTTTTTTTTTTTTTTTTAATCCTACTTTTGTGTTGTTGATCACACCAACCTGTGTCACAAAGTTCCCCAGTGTAACCGCTTTCACAGTGACAGTATGCGTCTCCTGTGTCTGAGATCTGGCAGCGGCCATGTTTGCAGGCCAGGCGGCGGCAGGGGTTGAACAGCTCTCCCTGTTGGTTACACAGGGCACCGCGGTAACCTTCCACACACTCGCAGCGGTAAGACTGAGTGTCCAGAGGGATGCACTTTCCATGGACGCACCTAGTAAAAGATAATACCGAAGAAAATATGATTTTTTTTTTTTCCGAATTCTATTACTATGAATATTCAGCACAAAAAATGTTCCTAAATATTATTGGTGAAAAAGGACTACCTTGCTGTTCCTCCACTCTGTTCAATTAAGGGTATTATAAAATATTCGCTGATTATTAATGGTAAAAATGATGATGATTGTCAAAAGAACATTTACCCAAGTTCTCCATTTGAGTATTATTTTGAGGTATCTGTGTAACATTTTCTGCCAGTTTTTAACTTCTGCTCCGCCATTAATGATTTCATCGTCTTTCAGATTTGTCTTATGATCACTTGGATCTGTTGGTTCTACAGTAAAATACCTTCTTACACACATTGTTGCATTTGTGTTGACTGTCTATATTTGATATACTATTTCAGTTGCAGGAGTTGTTTTATATTTATTATCCTAATAAAATGTGTGCGTTTAGGTTGGTAAGGTGTGAATGCAAGATTTTCTTTGCAATAGAACGTCTTAATATGTGCAATTAGGCACTATTGTATGAGAAAACAATGGGCAACAGGACATATGATGTGCAAAATAAATTCTGTTCCTTTCGGTAACGTACTTGCTGCCCTGGCAGGGGTTGGTAGCAGGTTGATCACAGTGTGGCCCGCTCCAGCCTGGCTGGCAGTGGCACACTGGTCCCTGGATCCCATCAGGCTGGCAGATGCCATGTACACAGTAGATCTTCTTGCAGGGCTCACAGCCCGGTACCACGCCAGGCTTCATCTGGGTCTTTGTAAAGTCCTGGAGCTCATTGTTGATGTACAGGTTCTGGATACAGCCATGAAAACTAGAACCATTCTGGATCTGCCAGAGACGGAATGCACCCGAGTGTACATCCACTGGCATGCCTACAGGAGAAGAGAGAAAACATGCTGTTTATTTGTGTGGATGTGCATGCTGGGCCACAGACAGACAGCTAACACAGGGCTGGTATGAGCATAATGGAGGAAGGAATTTTCAGACAGGTGTCCCAACAGTGCATATACAGTATGTCTAATTAATATTAGCAACTCTATTTCAAATTGACTTTAATATTTTGCATGTGCACTACAAGACACAAAATCCTTGAAAGAGGACAGCACAAGGCAAAGAGGTGTGGGAAGGGTCTGCTGTAGCTTTGTAGGAATGAGGCACAGCACAGCACAGCACAGCACAGCACAGCACAGCACAGCACAGCACAACACAACACAACACAACACAACACAACATTGACACAAAAGCAGAAATTCTGAGCCACTCCTGAGCAAACCATCATGTCAATACTGCCTGCATGAAAACAAATGAGACAGGCCTTGTTTTTTCATGAATAAGTGAAATTTCAAAATTTAAAATTTAAGTCGTTGTGAATTTTGTCAAGAGTGGCTAAATCACACACCACAAATAGATACAGTTGCAATTTGTGCAAGCAAAACCATGCAATTACAACACAGGTCTAAAGACTGTGTCTGGTAGTTCTTCTGGTAGTCACTAGGGGTCTGCACTAGTCTGCACACTGTAATAAAATGTGCTGTGATTAAAAATAGGTTCATTAGACAATAGTCCTGTATGTGTCTTATTTATTCACCATACGTTGTGTCATTTTAAGGATTATCTGTTGAGATTGAATATGGTGTATTTAGAAGTCCAGCCTTATTTATCTGTTGGTTAATGCGTCGCTAGCAAACACAGTCATGACTTGGGGTGAGAATGGTGTGGGTGGAGGGCATGGTTTTGGTGGAGGTAGCACAGGGTTGCATGGTTAAGGGGAGGGGTTGGTTGCGGTGGTGACAAAGCGAGGGGGAGGGGCAGTGATTGACAGTAGTGTAGTAGTTAAGAGTGCCTGCAGAGGAGGGAGGTGTGTTCTGGAGAGGGCCCCTACCCCCCACGTATAGCGGAGCCTCCCTGGTAAGGGGCCGCACCGCCCCAAAGCTGTCCATTGTGGTAGGGAGACCCCCATCAATAGACAGGTTCACCATCTGATCAAAGGTCACCAGCTCCACTGTGTGGAACTGACCATCATTGATGGTCTCAGTGCTGGAAAAAGGAAACAGAGATTCAGCATAAGTTAGTCAGTAGTATGGGATCAGTATTGACAGTTAAGTTGAGGTTTTTGCAGCCACATGCCACCTTACCTGTAGATAGCATGTCCTGGCTGGCTGCCGGGGTCATAGCTGACTTTGACATGACCTTGGTAGAGCTCCACAGCAATATGATCATTGTCTCCATTGTATAGCAAAATACCGTTATCCTCAGCTGTTGACACCTGTGGGGAAACAATGTTTTGGATTGTGAATTTGAATTATTCAAATTTTAGAAATGCGATGTCAACAAATAAAAAACTTCACACATCATTACCTGCAGGGTGATGTTAGCTTGAGGCCAGTTCTTGAGGTCAGAGAGCAGCAGGTAGGAGTCTCTGTCAATGAAGTTGACACTGACCAGCTTCTCGCAGCGTGGGCCACCAAACTCTGGGGGACACTGGCAGAGAGCCCGTCCACCTCGCTCCACACAGGGGGCGTTATTCTGGCAGTCAGCCAGCTCACACAGGGATAGCGGAGACGGGGGAACTTCACACAGCTGACCACTGAACATAAAAATGCAGTGAGGGATCAGTCTGGGGAGCTGAGCAGACTCAAGTAAATCCTGTGTATGTTGGATTTGTGCTCGTCTCACCTGTATCCTTCAGGACAGATGCAGGAGTATCCATTTAGCTCATCCACACACTGAGCTCCATTCTGACAGCGGTGCTCCACGCAGTCATTATAATTTATACTGCAGTATTCACCAACATAACCAGGAGAGCATACACACCTGCAATACACAAACACAATACTGGAATCAAGACAAGCGCAGACAAAGCTACAGCGCCTCCAGCCCTGTATATTACATATTTCTCAATATAACGCAACATCATTTTTCAATGTATCCAAGCACCAGCAGGAAATTTTTACTTGGGTCCAGCAGAGGTGATGAGGCAGGTAGACTGATATTGGCAGGGGCTTCGTTCTGGGGCACACACATCCTCCATTTCTTCACACATCTCTCCTACACAGAGTCATATTTAAAAAACTATCAACTTTTGAACAACACAGAGCAAAAGCCATCCAGCAAACACAGTAAATCAGGAAAGTCATTCAGTATTAATTACTACAGTATGGTTAGTTCATAATTATTTTATTTTTTTTTAATTGAAGGCAGACATGGAAACAAACAAGTCAGAAAAGTAGAGAAGAATAGAAGTAGATGAGTGTGCTGAGTCGCACTAACCTGTGTAGTAGGGGGGACAAAAGCAAGTGTAGTTGTTGACTCCATCAATGCAGGTTGCTCCGTTGTCACAGTAGTTGTCTTCACAGTCGTCAATGTTGGTTTGGCACATGGGGCCCTCAAAGCCCGGCGGACATATGCAGCTGTCAGAGGACACATAATCATTATGTTTCCTCATCAAGTTCTTTATGAAACAAGATTTAAATCCTTTGCTGCACTCATTTCCAGTGTTGGCATGTTATTTTAAAAAAGTAATTATTTATAGTTAGTTTAATTCCTTCTCTCAAAAAGTAACTGAGTGAGTAATTGTGTTACACCAGTATGCAAAGTAAGTAGTTCCCAGAGAAAGTAACTATTGCCTTAGAATTTTTTTATATATGTGGTAACTAGTTAACTAGGTAATTAGTAAGATTACCAGTTAACCAAAAAAGTACGTCATTATTCCCATCACTGCTCATTTCAAAACCTCACCTGTACTGTCCCTCCTCATCCTCACTGACTTGACAGGTTCCTCCGTTAGCACATGGTTTACTGGCACAGGGATTCAGAGCTGTCTCACAGTTCTTGCCCTGAGACCAAACACAGGGTTAATGTTAGTGTTTTGATGTAAATGATGCCTGGTTACACTGAAGTAGACATTCACAAAGAAGTGTGTGGCATTGTGCAGCTCTGACCTTGAATCCTGGAGGACAGCTACACCTGTAGATCTCCACCAGGTCGCTGTGACAGATGCCTTGGTTCAGACAGGGGCTGGACAGGCAGGGGTTACACTTGGCCAGCACTGCAGTGTCCACGTCCCCTGAGGAAACACCAGAACAATAAGAATCAATTTTACGTGGATGGTAGCGTTACTGGGATTATACTTCCGTGTCCAACACGATAACTCACCTGTGCATTCAAACTTCTTTGCTGGCGTGGTGAGCAGCAGTTTTCCCTCCATGCCCTGTGGGCCAGCACAGCGGGCGATGCCAGGCTCTTTGTAGCCCGTCTTCACCCAGTCAGACAACCAGCGCAGGCGACAGTCGCAGTACAACGGGTTGGCACCAATTGCCCTGACAGAGCGGAAAACTTCTCAATTATACTCTTCAACCTCACATAGTTCAGTAAGAAAGTCTGGTCATGCCACTGCAGCTCAGCCCCTCACCACCAGATGTCTCTACAGCCTCAGGTAAAAAACTCAACAGTCCGGTATAACTAAAATACTGCTTCTCTAACAATAAAACTGATTTTATGGTTAATACTCAATGCCACTTTGTGCCATACGTCATCTACAGGAGGGCTTCTCAATTATAGGCAAAGGTGTGAACAGAAGGCACTCTTAACCTCCACTGTCGTGGTGGTCGGGAATCAATGGCACTCTGTCCTCCTGCTGGATGCACAAACACTCCTGAATCGATGCTGTTCCATTATGGCGGAGCACAGACTCATCTTTCAGGCCGGCCCAAAAGCTGACACCTGACATCTGCTAACATGAAAGCTACTTGACTGTGACTGCGGATCAATGGCTCCCCCTCCATCCTTTCATTCCCCCTGTTTTCATGCAGCCTTGAATTGTGTCTTGCTGTACAAAAAAACGCCTTTGTTTATTCTATCTGTCCTCCCCTGCCTCCTATATAACTCTGACACTGATAGGTCTATTGATTAGTGACTGTCACGGGATAATGTGAGTATCTCGGCTGGATGGCAGAGGGCACACAGCCGAGATACTTCCTCGTAGCGTCACACATGACCCCAAATCCATGTGCAAATGGCTACAACATCACACAAGCCGACAAACACACAAAATTACAGACATAAATAAACAAACCAAAACAAATACTGAAGTCCACAGACCATGGAGAATGTGTGTGTATGTGTGTGTCTGTATTTGTTAGTGAACGTGCATGTGTGATTCAGAGATGTCAGAGGGAGATGAGACAGTAGAGGGGTTTGTGTGCTGCTCCGACCACACGACTGTGGCTGATTAACGGAGGGCTCGGCTCATGTGGAGCCAACCAAAGAGGACTACAGACAGGCCATTGTGAGCCACACTCTCTGACTGTCTGACCAGACCCCCTCTGTGCCTGTAAGTGTGTGTGTGCATCTGGAGACTACACAAACTTAGTGCAGATGGTATCAAATAAGCTGCTACTGGGGACTAAAGTTTTGCGTATGTGTGTGTGTGTGTGTGTGTGTGAGACTACTTACAAGTGGGAGAGAGATGCCACATCACTGAAGATGCCATCAGGAAGCTCTGAGACTTCGTTGCCATGGAGAGACCTTAGGAGTGATGGATGGAAAGAAACAACAAAAAAGAAAAATGAAGAACCACGAATATATTTCCTTACAAGAGAGAAACTTAAACAGCAACTCTTTTCATAACCAATAAATCCAGTGAGTCACTTTTAAAGCAAAAAAGCAAAACATTTGTTCCTTCCAGCTTCTCAAGTGTGAGGATTTGGTCTTTTCCGTTGACACAGTATTGAATATCCTTGGATTTTGAACTGGTGGTCTGACAAAATGAACAATTCGAAAATGTTAGCTTGGGAAACAGATCACCATTTAATTCATTTTCCCAGACTTTACAAGGTAAACTGTGAATAAAAAAAGCCCAATTGACCTGTCATGAGAAAGAATGATAGCTGCAGTCCAACATGCAACACTTTGTATTTGGACAACTAAAAGCAGAAAATACCAGGGAAATGTAGAAAAGTATTTTAGTATTGTGTTGGCATTCTGAACGGGTGGTAGGTGGTTTGTATTTCTGGTCGAGCCATGTGCAGCTGGCAAAGATGTGAAGCACTGTAGCACTGTAAGTCTGGAAAAAACTGGTGTCAAGTTTCTATATGTCTGGCTGGCAGGGCCAACAAGGATACAGAAAGAGGGGGGAGTTGTCCTGCAGGACAAAGACAAAAAAAAAAGGTGCAATTTTGTGTGTGTGCACAGATAAACTGGTATATTTCCATCCATTATAGAGTGTCCTGACATTTCCCTTGATGTTTTCTGCCTGCTGTCTCAGGTGAAAAGCCAAAATGGCTTAATGGCTTGATGACGGATGGCTTCTGTAATCCACCGGGTCATTACCACCTCCCGCCCCTCAGCTGACCACATGCTAATGTTACCACAGCTCAATGCACGGTCTCGGTACATGACACATATGCTCTCTATGCCTGGATGAAGAAGACTGATGTGTGAACAGACTTTGAAATCCAACTTTCTTCACTGGTTGATCTGTGAATTCCCAGTAAGGTGTGGATGAGTCGGGGTTTGAAAAGATATACAGTGTGCAGTCGGTCAGTTTTGGTCAGGTAGAGCTGTGCTTGAGCACAAAAGGGAAAATACAAATTCAATGCATTATGGTAGTTGGAAAACAGTTGGGACACTGAGGGCATGAAGCCAGCAGCAGTGTGCCAGCCAGGCAGAAATCTCATGGGAGAAAGGAGTCAGGGAGTCTCCAGGAAGAAACTTGATCCACTCTCTGTTTGACTCTCTGTGACTTCTTGCTTTTCTTTTCTACAGCTGTATATCGTTACATCACTCCATCTTTCCAATGTTAACTTATCTCTGGCCTGGCACAGTTCACACAATGGAATTACATTTGACGTTTCTGCACAGGCAGAAATGACGCTTTTTAAGTGAAAATGCACTCAGTACAGTGTGCATAGGCTCCCCAAGTCAACTACACAGACTTTGTCACCTGCAACTTAATAATGTTTTGTGTTTTTGTGAGGCCTCTGAGCTGTTTGTGTGTTTTTGCTTTGGATTTTGTGTTGACAATCATGTAATACTGACATTTTCTCACAGGACTGTGTCCAACAGCCGTTTGAGAATATGTCTCAGATGATTATGACTGTTCCAGCATATGCTTTGTTGCCTTCTTCTTTTTTTTTTTTTTAAAAACATACTCTTTTATAAACACTTTCTGTCTCACAGCTTCCCACCCAAACCCTGACGGGCTACACCCTAGTGCTGTCTCAGCTCACTTACCTCACACCTAATACCCAGCAGGCCAATTAGCAGCTTATTAATCTTCAGTTCAAACCATAACCATCACACACACACAATCACACACTCACAATCACACACGCTTACACCAAACCATACCACATCTATGCCAGGCTCAGGCCCTTGGCCCGTTTGAAGCCTTGCGCGTTAATGATTTTTCTCCTCTTTACTGCTCTGTAAAGCTGAAGGTGCTGCTTTATAGCAGTGTGTTTGTGAGCACTCTACTGTTCCCCTGCTTGTAGTCAGCTTTGGCGTCGCACTGTGGTTTCTATGAAACTACCAACTTTGAACTTTGAACTCTGTGGAGTCTTAAAGTTGAAACTATAAAATGGAGCTCATTGTCACTTCAGCTTTGTTGCACCCCCACTGCCACTGCCAAAAAAAAAAAAAAAAAAAGCCACGGCACCAATTGACATTTAATGGGAGACGTATGATTGATCATGCAGGCAGTAAAGACATCAAAGTTTTCCACTTCATTTGGACTCATCTGGTCTGATCGAGACAAGAAGGTAGTCCAGACACACACATTTATATGTGTGTGTGTCTGTGTGTGCTTGTCGTTTGCAGCTTGTATGGTGTGTGTGTGTGTGGTGTTGGGGGAGGGCCTCACATGGCGTCTAGCACACTTGTACAGCGAATATTTTAGAAGCAAAGGTGGCGTGAGTGAGTAAGAGCAGAAATAACGGACGCAGCTTCATTAGAGATCAAAGCAATGCGCCCTGGCTGGCGAGGCGGCATCAGCTAATGATGACCGAGCTTCACTCTCATTCCATGCTAGAAGGGCCCTTTCGCTTTGTTTCTCGTAATGATCAGGCGCTTTAATCGAATCCCACCGTAAAAAGAGGCTTTGTTGAAGCTTTGTTGTCTGCAGTAAAAAGTGTGCCTGTTACGAGCACACATGGAAGGCCGATAGGTCTACTCCCACACACATACTAACCGGCACAAAGCCAGCAAATGACAAACATGTAGGCTATGAATTCAGGCACCAGTGCTCACACACAGATGCATACATAATCTCATATGGAGTGTGGAGTGCTGCTGGGCCTGGTCTCTGTTTCTCCCTGGCAGAACTAAACTGTACATTTGAGTTAAAGTGTGAGGCATCCAGCTGCTGTATCTTTGAATGCTGGTCCAGAGATCGGTTTGGTCTCGTCATCTATCTGTCAGATGCATTTACATTCTACATCTCAGTTATTTAGCAGACCAATTTATCCACGGGGAGTCCATGGTCACCGAGAGTGCACAATCAAAGACTTCATAACTTCATAAAAACCCAGAGGCACAGTCAAAACAATTATGGTTAGCGAGGGCAAACTTTCTCCGGTAATCAGTGTCAGGGTGATTTTGTACAGTGGGTTGCGGGGGCGCGTGTTTGGCCCTGACGGTGAAGCGCTGATGAGCTCAGGGTGTTTGGAGATGAACAGACTGTGCAGATGTCTGAAGACAAGGTGTGGGCAGAGGTACAGTAGAAGCTCGAACAATGTTGCTGCTGCCCCCGTGGCTGCCATTTGTACAGAGAAAACAAGTCAGAGGTTTTGTGTGTGTGTATGTGTGTGTGTGTGTGAATGAATTCATAAGCTGTCATAACTATTTAGGTTATGTTTCAGTCCTCTGGAGTCAATCAAAGATTCTCAGCATCTGCTGCACCATCTATGTAGTCAGTCTGAGTAGCAAAAATATCCTCCTTAACTCATTTAGTCTCAAAGTGAGTCCTCTGGGTTTTTGAACTCTTTTTTTCAAAATAGCTTCAATCGTTCCAAACGAAGTTGCTGTTTTGAGTGTTCTCTTGAAATTACGTGACAACAAATAGCATTTCAAATATTTGATTTGCATGGAAAAAAAGATACATTTTGTATTAAAAATAGGACAAAAATACTTAACCGTGGACTGACATATTAAAATGAATAAGTACACACACACACACCCACACACACCAGTATGCAGTATATATGTAAATATCCATATATACTACATGTGCATTTAAATATGAAAATAAACTCACAGCAGACGGAGAGAGTGCAATCCACTGAAGGCCATTTTGGGGATACATCGCAGGGAATTGTAACTGAGGATTCTGAAATGTAAAAATAATTAAATATATATGTATTATGTAATTTCAGCTGTTTCCATCCTAATATCAGCAGAAGAAGGAACCACTGGGCTGAGGGGCTGAGACTGGACTTACAGCGTGGTGAGCTGGCTCATGTTAGCAAAGGACGAGTTGGTCAGAGAGTTGATCTTGTTGTTGCTTAGGTCTCTGAAAGCAAAATTTTAAAAAGGCGAAAATTCACTTTGTTGCTTTCCTCTTAGAGACAGAGAAAGAAGACAGAACCAAACTTACACTAGCTGTAGGTATTTGAAGGCTGACAGTTCCTTTGGTACAACACTGAACTGGTTTCCATCCAGATACCTGAACAAAGAGACACAAATAGTTCAGTAATGAGTCAGCAGGCGTGCAATGATCAATTCGGGTCACAACATGATGTGTATTCTGAGACAGTCTTCAAAAATAACACATTCTACTATGTTTTAACCGTATTTGACAGCACTTGCCATCTAAAATAAATTTCGACCCCTGTGATGTCCATACATTTAAGAAGATTTACAAGATTTTTTGTTGCAACGGTTTTTTTTCTCCTACTGTCATCACACACACTGACATGTTATCACTGAGAAGAGAAAAAAGGGCGACAGCGTAAATACCACCCATTAACCCTAACCCACCAAAATTTACTCTACATCCTCACTTGCTGAAGTTTCCTCCCATTTTTATGAAACATTATGCTGATCTAAAATAAACATTGTCTTCTAATTTCAAGCTTCAGGATTCTTCTTGTTATGTTGCTCTTTGTCAGCACATAAGTTTTCATTGTGAACTGGTTAGGTGAAGACCTGGAGGCGGTTATTTCAGGATGTCACACTTTTCAGACAGAACACTTTTCCCAAGCGGTTGCAGCCAATTTAATCTCAGGTTACATTAAACAGCTGAATATTTTGTCCTTCACTAACTTTTTTTCTTATTCTGACTATGAATATTGTCTCTCAAGCCTAGGAATCATGGTTAGTGTGCAATCTAACATTTATACTCCATACACAAAGTGGGTAAGATTATCTCTTCTGTGAACTATTTCATGTAATAGCATTTTTGCTCATTTTGTTTTGCAGCAATTCCTTAATTTGAATTATCACCTCACTAATTAAATTTAAATTTTCTGAATTGACTGAGATACAAACACTTGCGGGTGCATTCATGCATGTGTTTGTTAACACACTGATCTATGAGACATCATGCCTGCAGCGATGCAATCACCCTGCTGACTTCCAACACAAAGTACTACCACAGGGCTGTCACCTTGATAAATGACCGATTTAGGGTCTGCCCCCCCTGAGCAGAGCTACAGGGGCTTTCTCCCACTATTGTTGTTGACTGCACTCAAGGCGGGAAGGGCAGGGGACCTGCTGGTAATATGCAAGGGGGGGGGCACTTTGGGTTCAGAGGTAATGATGGGTAATGACGGTGTAGAGGACACTTTGGATAATGATGGAGTAGCAAACTCTCCAGATGACTAGATGAAAGCCCAGAACAGAGGGGCACACCTGGTCACACCTGCTGGGACAATGACAGGCCTTAAGGCTTGCACAGCGTGTGTGTTCATCTATGTGTGTGTGTGTGTGTGTGTGTGAGTTAGAAGGAACCACTTGAATCGGTATTGGAAAGTTCCAGACCTATTCCCCTCCCTCCCCTTTCCATTGAAAACTGCTCATTAAAATGTCCTCTTGCTCCCCTATACTCCTGTGGACAGGCTTTTGGCCCTCACACAAATATGTGCACACACATACATACACACACATACACTGATCCTTGGCTCTGAGTGTGAGAGTGACATCAGTGCTAGCCCTGAGGGCTGCAGGGAACACAGAAGAAGAATGTCTGAGAGAATAACTGCAGGGTTTATTGACTCCTTTCCTCTTCTGCAAGTGATGAGATCTGTCTTTTTGCCTCCACGGTTTTCACTAACTCTTATCTCCTTCATTCCCCTCTAAGCTCCTCTCTACCTTTTTATTGTGTCCATTGGTTTCGTGGTTTCCCTCCCAGACCTGCCTCCATCAAAGCCAAAGAGATGAACAATAATATCGGGAACTCAAGCTGATAAGATATAAATGCAATTAGCATAATTAATTCAGAGGAACTCACAGTTCGGTCACGTTTCTGGGGATGCCTTTGGGCAGTGTGTGGAGGTGCTTGTTACTACAGCGCACCACGGTCTCCAGGCAAGTACATTCACTGGGACACTGGGGTCTAGGCACACAGCTTGACTCCTCTTGGCCTGGGAAAAATACAAGAAGAAAGAGGGGAGGTATATACCACAGATGAATAACCAGAAGAATGGGAAAGCCTTAGAAAAAAAACTAAAGAATAAATTGTGCAAATAAATAAATCTAAAATTTTGAGAAAGTCATAGAAAACCTAAAAGCCAGACACTGCACAAACAATCCATACAAATGATCCATCAAGCTTATAGTAAGGCATTAAGACAGTGAAAAAAGAGGAAGTGAAAAATTCAAAAAGTAAAAAAAGGATAGAGAGAGAGGAGCCTCGCTAATGTAATATCGACCAGCAAGAGCAAAGAATGGAGGCTGCCTGAGGCTTGAAGACAAGTCTAACATTAGTTCAGGTGTAAATAGGCTGACTGGTCAATAAAGCAAATAGCTCAATAGCTCCACTCAGCCCAGCATTGACCAGAAAGTCAGGAACTGCTGAGTGGCAATCTATTCAGTACACAAAAGAGTCACACAATAGTGGTCATTATTTAAGATCATCTCAGACAGTTTAGCAGTTCTTGCTTTTTATGCGTTGTGGAGCAGGGTTCACTGTGAACTCCCTCATCAGTCACATCCAGACAGTTTAGTTTCACACATAGTGGGTGTCATCCGTGATAATGAAGATGTTTATCTCCTTTCAAAGAGACAGATTACTTCATTTAAAGTGAAAAAGTGCAACAGAACTTCAAACTGCTTAAATGAGGACATTCAAAGAGAAAAGAAGTCACAAATCATGATAGCTGGTTGCTTCCACCTACCCTCCTCACAGCGGAAGTCAGGCAGAGCAACATCCTGTAGAGGGATCTCCTTCAGGAAGGCGGGACGGAGACAGCGAGGGTTACCTGTCACAATCTTCCTGCTCCTCAGCCAATCACCGAGCCACGCCAGCCGACAGTCACAATTGAAGGAGTTGGCCAAGAGATTCCTGGAAGAAAGTGACAGATTGCAAGATCACTAACATTTAAAATGCATAATTGAAGGTGAGAACGTGTGTTTGTATGTATATCAGGGACTCACAGGGTCGAGAGGGTCTGTAGAGTGTCAAAGGCTCCAGGAGTGATTGTGGTCAGCTGGTTGTCGTACAAAGACAGCAGACGGACATTGTGTAACCCTGTGAAACTGTCATTGTGCACACAGCTGATCCTGTTGTTCCTCAACATCCTGAAAAGAGAGAGGAAAAAAAGAAGCACTTCAGCTTCAAATCCAAAATGTCATCTTACATCTTACAAACACCAGCATGCCTTCGTGTCTGATTATATATGTTTGTGCATTGCTCACAGCATTCGCAGTCCCTCAAGGCCACGGAACATCCCACTTCGTACAGAGTCGATCTGATTGGCTGTGAGGTGGAGCTCATTGACAGATGATGCACCTTCAAATGCCCCATCCTCAATCTCTGTGATCTTATTGTTGCTGAGGTTACTGTGGAAATAAAAGCATGTCAGAGAAATAATTGTTAACAATCTATAGAAATCACTACTGGCCTGAAAGGTCAGGTTAAAAAAGTAAAATTTGAAGTTTCATTTACATTTTCTTGAGTTGAGAAAGGTTCTTAAAAACTCCAGTTGCCTCCAAAGTGGTGATCTCATTGTTGTTAAGGCGGCTAGACAGAAGGAGTATAATAAATTTAAACACACAAAGAAATAAAAAAATGTTCTCTTTTAAATATCCAGTGGGTTAATTTTCTTCATCCACAACTTTATATTTCTTTTCATATAGTCTCATATCTCTTCCTATTAGTGATGTGCAATATGCTAGTTCATGTTACTCCCTTACAGTTCAGTGGTGGATGCAGGGATGTGCTCAGGGATCTTGGTGAGTTTCAGGTTGGAGCAGTCCACTACATTTGACTCACAGCGACACTTGGGAGGACAGACTGGGTCGCTATTACAGGCGTTATTCAAACGGGTGTCCTCTGTGCCTGAGTTGGAAAAATGCAAAAATGTATATTTTCAGAACTCGAAATGACATCAGCCTCATCTGTATAACAACACATGCGCTACACTTTCCCATGATGCTCTCAGTCACGCATCTGCTCCCAACACATGTCAGCAGTTTGTCCTGTTGTGACCTGCAAGGCAGCTTCCCTTGCTAATCGTTAACCTTAGGTGCCCTAAAAAACATCCTGCAGCTCTCCTACTGTTCATTGGCAAGAGACAGATGGGTGAGGGGAAGGGGATGGAAGGGTGAGTTATTTTAGAGAAGTGATAAAGTGGGAGCAGTGGGGTGAAAAGAACAGTGGAAGGAAAAATTGAGATAGGGATGCCAAAGAGGATTTGGACAGCCAGCTCCAGCACAGCGGAGCAACTGGAGGAGAGAAAAAGACAGAAAGGTGGGAGGGAGGTGGATGAAATGATGCACAGGAAGTGTGTGTAGACAGGTGGATTCAAAGGGAAAGCTGGGGAGGAGGCAGAAAAAGGAGGGCATGAGAGACGTTAATGCATCCAAGAGAGAAAAAGGGAGAAAGGAGGTAAAGAAGACAGATGGAAGAAAAATGGATGGTGGGTGGTGGGGGTGCAGAGAGATGCCTGTCCTGTTGGAGGGAGAGCAAGAATGAGGCAGCAAGTAGGAGTGTGTGTGCACCTCCTCTGTCTATGAATAGACGTTACGTGCCAAAAAGCATGATGCCAGTTACATCATGGCTGCTTAATAATGGAACAGCGCTGGGATCCACTTAGAATATGTGTGTGTGTGTCTGTGGGAATGTGCATTGTTTTTCAGTGTTTGTGTGTGAGTGTGTGTGTGTATATGCATGCCATAATGTTCCATTTAGAGAGAACAGATCTGGATTTTCTGTTAGGATATCATTTTCGGTCTTGTTTCCTTTTTTTTTTTTTGCATGCTCACATCAGTGTACCTCTGCCTGAGGTTTAGAGATGACGTCAGTGGGACACTAGTGGGCACCCAGACCACAATCCTGAGCAGGAAAATCTCAAACAACCAAGACAGAATCTTACAGTTGGGTATCAAAAATCTGTCGAAATAAATTGAACGGCATGTAAAACCATAACCTAACCCCAAACCCTCATGCTTTACATTATTAGCATATGCTTGGACAGTGGGAGAGTGAATTTATGAAGAAGCTTCCCCTGGCTGCCTGTATGAAAAGTTTTGTTGTTTTTTTTTTAGGTGCCTCCTCTCCGGGTGGCTCAGTGGAGCATACAGAAAGTCAGGACATGCCAGACAACAGGACAAGGCATTTCCTGCAGCAGCGGAAGCAATGAAACTACAGCACAGCACTTTGATCTTGATGATGTAGAAGAGCTAGGGGAGATTCATGAGCTTGAGTCATTGTCATCATTGTCACAAATGCAAAGTGGCGACACTTTTACAGTCAGCAGATTTGGATGAAACCAGAGAAAACATTGAGGAGAGGGATGAGGTTTTTCCCTCTGCAAGGCGTAAAATGACTCATCGCTGGTGTTGTAGAAGTTTCATAATTCCCTACAGCTTGGATCCTCATTATCAGTGTATTATGGAATTCCTGTGCCGTCAGTGATTGTGTGTTCAGTGTATGATTGTGCGTATTGTGGAGGCTTTTATTGGAATCTTTCAGGGAAGGTGAAATTTTCATTAATCACATTTGGCTTTGATCTTTCCTCTGCTTACATAGTACTTCCATTTGTTCTCTAAACCAGTTTAATCTCATCTTATCACACACACACACACACACACAGGCAGACAGAGTTCGACACACATCACTGCTCCTCCTAGTTATTTTCTTGGAAGTGCTCTTGTTAAGAGGTCCGGAAACGTCCACTGATAGGAATCATGGTCCTCTGGTGGGCTTTATTTTCTTTAGCTTTTACTGATAGAAAGGACACACTTTGCTTCCTCTCTGTCTTTCCCTCCCCCTCCCCGCTTTTCTGCCCCTCTTGGTGAGTTACTGTCTGTGCTTATGCCAAAGCAAAGAGCTATGTCCTTTTGACTCTATTTGTAAGGAAAACAAAGCTGAAGAGAAACACAAGCTAGCATACTTATATTGCATTAAAATGCACATAGAGGTTCAGCCGCTCGTGGGTCCGATTAGCTTAAAAACCACAAGGGGCACAAATTTGAACTTAATTTAAACTTAAATGTTGTTTTCTGTGGAGACCATTTCCTCCAAAGATCATCTTACCATAAACCACATCGAAAGATGACTCCTATTTAATACAACTTAGGTCTTAAGTTCCTCATTATAGAGGAGAAGTATTTGAATGGAACACTGGCAATTATTGTAGGTGAAAATTCAACTAAAAAGGTGAAATCTGAGATTGATGTTAAAAATAAACAGCACTTTCCTGTTTTTGCTTCCACAACTTTGACAAATTCTTGGTTTTGTTTAAAAAAACATATATTTTTCTTCCATATCATTAATACCAAGAAGAGCAAGGGCAAAACTTGGCCAAAGTGGTTATAAACTGAAATTACCCTCAAACCTGTGGGGGAGATGTATTTAAATGAAGAATAACGTAATGGAAAAAATGAGGCTGCTAAATGGCTGTAGGTGGATAATTAAAGGAAAGAGGAAGGAAATGACAGGTGTGAACATTTACAAGCCACTCACCTGGGATGAAGTACTGCTCTTTGGCTGTGATCGGAGAAAAGAAAGAGGGACGGATGTCAGTGAGACCAGTCTGGTCCGCATAGCTGTGGTGTTGCTATGCTTCAGAAAAGTCATATATAAAATTTATATATGACGACAAATGACTATGTATAACACAAATGACAGTTAAACAGAGAAGCACGGGGCTATCTCTGACAAGAAACTTGAAATGATGTTAAAAGTTGGTAAATATTTGGCTGTTGCCAAGGAGGAGTGAAATGAGGCAAATAAGGAGACTGAGAAAGAAAGAAAAAAGACAAAAAGTGAGGAAAAAAAAGAGAAAAACACATGTACTGCCTTCCTTAGAGGTCTGGTGAAACAAATGAGGCTATAAAGAAGTGTTAAACCTCAGCATTGCAGAGAGCCCAACAGTATAGTGAAGTGCATAAACACTACACTGGGCACAAGGTTGAGAGGCGTGGACATGGTGAGGCCTGGACAGCAAGGCAGAGGAGTGAAGGAATGAGGGGTCATGAAAGAAACCTGAGCCTTGTGGATGGATGAGTGAGCAAGGGCAGATGGGCGCTGTGATAGACAGGAGCCCGAGACTGGTAGAGGGCAGAGGAATGGTGGGCACATACAGAAACTTTAGCTCTTACACAAGCCTAGGCTGGTGATCTCAGCTCACAGTGGTTTGAACGTGAAACCAGACACACAAATGTGGTAATACGGGGGAGAAATGGAGAAGCAGTGAACGATCCCTCCCTGTTTGGCCCCAAGTTTGTCTGGGGAGATATTGATTGAGGAGCACCGGCACAGCAAATGATAGGCCGAATAAAACCCTATGCAAGGAATGATTGCTCATTAAATGTGGTATGAGGTAGAGGGAACAATAAAAGCCACTCCCAGTGGGGAGAACGAGAGAAGAACGGTGAGAGACAAGTGGAATAAAAACAACAAAGCCTGTCTAAGATAGATAGAGAGACTGAGAGGAGAAATAAGGAGGAAACATTTGCAGACAGTGTAGACAGAGCTGCCGGCCTACCAGAGCAGCGGAACTTCTTGCTCTTGATCTGTCCAATACGTTTGTTTGCGAGTCTGCGAGGGCTGGCGCAGCGGGCGCCGCTGGTCTCAATGGGGTTGGAACGCAGGTAATCTGCCAGCCACTTCAGATTACAGTCACAAATAAAAGGGTTCTGGGCCAGGTGACTGGAAAAGAGAGAGGGAGGGAGAGAGGTGGATAAGAGGGAAAATGTAAGAGAGGAGGACAGAGGACACAGAGTGAGGAGAGAGGAGCACACATGAATGGAAAATTGTTTATATTATATTATATATTATGTGGACATCTCCCACCTAGAACTATAAGAAAATGTTATAGCAGTGGTTGGTGTGAAAGTCTATGCAGGACTGGTTGATCATAAAATATCATTATTTACTGACTTTAAATTCAACCTTATAATAATATGGTCTTGTTAAAGGAAGAGCTTAACAATGATCTTTATTATCTTACTTGTTGCCACAAAAGTTATTATTTCATATGGTAATTTTCAAACATTTTTTATAGTTTGATACACTCAGACAAGAAAACACAAGCCAGTTGTGCTGCTAGTGTATTATTTCTTTTTATATGTGGACAAGATCTTTTTTTTTTAAATTTGGTCCAAAATGCTGTGGAAAATATATTAAAACCATTTCTCACACAAAGTTGATATAATAAAGTATCCAGAAGGACCATAACATTGATTCAACATCTCTACAACATCAACAGAATGGAAATGGAGGAATATATGAAACATAATCTTAATGAAGCTGACATTTTGACTTCAGTCTGAGTGTGTGTTTCCTTCCAAATGATGCAGTTTGGATGACTGAAGGGTCAGCATGTATTTTAGACTGAGAGCCTTAAGCCCATTGCCCTATATATGTGAGTGTATGTGTGGTGTGAGCCAAGGGGCAGCACCATCCATCAGCTTCAACAGGTGTCCTGTATGTCTCGTGTTGGCAGATATAGATGGCAGCGCTGAAAAGTGTGTTTCAGACATGGGGGACATCACAGTGTGGGGTCTGTATTAATAACAGCATGTGGTTCGTCTTTTTATTGCAAAAAAAAAAAGTAAAAAAAAAATTTAAAAAAAGGAGGCATTCATTGAGACAGAATCGGTGCTGTTTTTGATCTACAGCTGGAAGTTGTGTGTGTCTGTGTGTTTGTGAAGATGATAGATTTACTTCCTTATCTTCCTCATGATTCAATTCCTGTGTTATTACACAGACCCGTGAGTAAACAATTCCTGTGTTGGCCCATGTTTTATGGCGACAGCTCAGTATGTGTCAGAGCGTTTACAGCAGCTTGTCTATGAGTGCGGGTGTGCATGTGCATGTGTGTGTGTGTGTGTGTGTGTGTGTGTGTTTGTTTGACTCACAGGGTCTGTATGGCTCGTAGTGAAGTGAAAGTGCCCTTGGCGAGGGTTTGGATCTTGTTGTCATAGAGCGATAGCAGTGAGAGATTCTGCAGGTCCTGGAAGGCATTGGCACGAACGCAGTGAATCTTATTGGCATTCAGCAACCTGAGAGAAGAAGAAGAGAGAGGGGAGAGGGGGGCGGGGGAGCGCAGCTTGTCAGAGTTTCTTTATGAATTCATTCATTATGCATTCCATCTTGAAAACTATGGACTGGTACAAAATATATTTGAAGGTTATGACTCCTTTACTGAGTGGGAGGAAAGGATGTCTGGTATGTATGTTTGTGGTGCTTCAGCAGAGTGTGTTTGTTCCACTTACAGCAGTTGCAGGGCATAGAGGCCATCAAACACCCCTTTGGGCAGGTCAGTGATCTTATTTCCATACAGGACGCTGTGAAATCACAGCATAGACTTGCTTTAGACACAAGTGAAATGACAACTGAGTGCGTATTCACCCTCATACACATGCACAAACTTGGCCCAGGGTAACTTACAGGGAGTTGAGGGAGCGCAGGCCCAGGAAGGCATCAGGGGCTATCTCTGAGATCTGGTTGTTGCTCAGGTCTCTGTTAGGAAGAAGTTCAGAGAACTAGTTAAGGGAATAAAGATTTTGGGAAAAGGATCAAAGTTCTTTTCTTGTGGGAGGTCTGACCCCACTTTCAGCTGGGTGTCAAGGGTGACCAGGGAAGGTGGAGCAGATCCAAGGCCCTTGCTTGTGACTGGTGTGCGAGTGGGAAGGAAATGTAGTGAGAGCTGGTTGAAGATGAGTTCCAGCCCTCTCCCATATCTAATGGTGCGTCCCTTCAAGGGATTTCATGAAATGGAGCAGACTAGAGTCTTGCTGCCAATCAAAACATTTACTTGTATTATTTGTGGCCTCTCAACCAACCCTGGATTTTATACCGGTGTGTGAGAGTAAAAATGGGACGCAGGGCTGAAATTCAAAGTGAAATACAGTAGCCTGCCTGTGAACATGGCCGTTGTTAATAGGATCCGCAGGCCTCTGCCCACAGGATAACCGCTAAGCCTATCTGTCTGTGTGTTTATGTGTGTGTGTCTGTGTGCGTAGATGCAATTGTAAATGAGGAACAGTGAGGCAGAAAGAGAGAAAGACAGATGGAGAGAGAGAGTTAATGGAGTATGTGGACTGAACTCCAGTCGACTGGAGACCTTTGAAGGAAAATCATCATGCGGTGAAGTGAAGGGATATTTTCTCATTTGGGGGTAACAGTTAAATAAGTAGCAATTTATCTTCTTGCAGAGGATTGAAGATTCTTGGAAACAAAAACCTTGTCAAAGAGCCAACATCCGCACTGGTTTGTGTCTGTAAACTCAGACACTGCGTGCTTTTGTACATGTTGGTGTGTGAAGGCTTTGGGATGGTTCATGTGTAGATCATTCAAACCAGGACGATGTGAAAGAGAATGTGTGTGGCTGGCATTTCCAGGGAGATGAGGACACGCAAGGTCAGGAGAGACATTGCATGCATGTCTGAGCATGCCACAAATAAACAAATAAATACACAGACACGTGCAAATACCTATATATAACTTTCATGTACCTAATGTTGCTGTATGATCAAATAAACTATTTCCTGCACACATAGTACCAGAAACCTACCACTTAAAATTTACATACAAACACCTGAAGAGCCTCAGTGTGCACTGAGGGTGCTAGACATACAAGACACGCCAGTGAGGGAACACAGCCAGCTGAATCAACAGAGGCCCAGCAGGTCAACACAGATCTGCAGGCATGCACTGCTAAATGCTGCATCAGCAACAGTAGCAGATCTTCTGTTTGGAGACCAGATGGAGAGCAACACATTTTCTCCCCCATTCAATATGGTTTGAGATGTTTAATGAAAACAACAAAATTATGTATCAAACTCAATAAAAAGAAACGCCTAGCCTTAGTTTTTTTTTTTCTTGCAAGAAATTCAAAGTTCGAAAGCTTCAATTCTTTATATGAGATTCATTTTTTAATACTTTAACATAAGCAATTTTTGCACTTAATTTTTTATAAATCAATATTTCATTGTTTTTTTTTTCATTTTTTTATTTTGTCCAAGCTCAGGGAAGTTATAAGTAATAGTCCCATTCTTGTTAACCAGACACTTAAATAATTGTATATATTTAATTACTGATAATATTTAAAGGTTTGTCTTTGCTCATATGGTTGGCCATTCTTTTTTCTTTTTTTTTTTATCTGTTAAAAAATAAATTGTAACCACGCCAACTCAAATAGGTCAGATTTACACAGTACAACTTTTTAAAACACATAGCAAGAAAAAAATTATTTTAATTTCATGAGAATAAATATTAATTCCCCTCAAGATTTAACTGGAGCAGCAACAAGATAGCAGCTGCTTCGGTCTGTCGACTGTGGTCACCTCATTTGAACCTCCGATTGTCCCTGGAGCTGGATGATGAACAGTGAGGAATCCTTCAGGAAGGGCAGAAAAACTCCCTGGCCTTCCGTTTCCTCCGTCTTCTTGTTGCTATGTCGGTCAGGCCTGGTGGTGTTGGACTTATGGGTTTGGCTGACTGGTGTGTGCTGGCTAAGCGACCAGACAGCTGGCTAAATGGGCAAAGAAAACCCGCTCAGTCTCAGCTACCAGCCCTTTGCTGTTTGCTCCCAGAGAGAGTGAAGCCTTAGCCCTCATTCCAGCGCACTCTCTGTCCCCTCATCATCAACCCAACCGCAGTTTACCATTTGCCAATGCAGGCACAACACACATACGCACAAAGTGGACACAACACTAGCCAGGGGAATACCAGGGCACAGCAATGAAAGATGAGAGCTGTTATTATGCTCATGTAGCATCTGAGTTCTGACTTTCCATGCCACCACCAGTCTGAGAACAAGAATATGTTCTTTAGGCACAGACAAAATAAATATTTCATGCTCCTCAAGAGGAGAATTACAAGGCTGCCAATTGTCCCATCTTTTTCCAGCCCTCAGTGGCTTGTCCTCCTCTGTATTTTTTATCCCTGAGGTGAGTGTACTTGCGTACTTACATCCTGCGTAGTTTCTTGTAGGGAGAGAAAGCTCCAGGAGGAACAGACTTAATCCCATTCTGCTCCAGACGTCTGGAGGAAAGAGGAGAAGACAGGAGAGGAGAGAGGAGAGAGGAGAGGAGAGGAGATACTATCAGTTAACCAAACAATAAACTTCTCCATGGCAACAGAACTGAGTAATCTCCCTCTCACCTCTGACCCTTAGTGATTGGCCTGATTATATTAGCAGAGAACTATTCCCCAGCTGTAATAGGTCCGGCCATGTTGAAGTCATAACATCCTCAGAACCAATAAACAATCTGAATACTAAAGTGCTGTGGTAAAAGGCCGGAGGGAAAATAAAGCTCTATCTTGGTTTGTAGGAGGGTGTTAAAACCTTTAACTAAAAGTCATATTTCTTCCTGGTTTAACATTTACAGTTTCCAGCACTAATGTTCTCATATGAGATCCTGAAATCAATAATGATCTCACTTGTTTGTTCTCACTGGTGAAATTGGTCATTATCCTCTGTGCCTGCAAAGTGTCCAGTGAAACCTTTGCAGCCTGGTGAAATATTACTTCTTTTAGTTTACTTTTTCCTGTGAGCCCAAGAGCTGCTGATGCAAAGTTAACAAGAAAAAAGAGCTGACACAGTCTCACCATAAAAAACTGTCAAAGAACAAAATGAATATATAGGCAAACATACGGTTGGTCATTTAGTACAGAACAGCCACAAAGTCTAATCAGTATCAGATGGTCCCAGGGAAACAGGCATCAGTAAACCCCATTAGTGTGGGCATGCATGTCTGTGTGTTTCAGGCTAGCTGCTACTTAGGAGCCAGCTCAGCCCCAGACCAATTCCCTGGTGTAGCTGACAGAGGGCTGTTTATCTGCAGGTCAGTTCACAGCTTTTAAAACTGTCCTTAACAAGGCTTAGCGGGACCCAGCAGGAGCCAGCTGTGAGCCTGTCTGGTTGTCCTACCAAGTTGCCTCCCAGAAGAGGAGCTGGCTGCAGCACAGGAGGCATGGACCTGTGTGAGGTGTGCTTGGCCAGCAGCTTTAACTTAATCTCAATCACTGGATGCTTTTAGCCACCACATGAAAATGTGAAATATTTAAAAACCTCCAGAACACCTTGGCAAATATACTGCTGTTGATAGATTTAGCCATAACACAGTTAAGTCCATGATATCTTGGCACAGGACCATTCCCACATGATTTAATTATTGTATTACAGACATTTCAGATTTACTATAAGCCTCTGAAGCTGTGGATCGGGCCTTTGCTGTATTTATGTGTTTTCATGGGGGGTAAATGTTTTGTTAGACATTAGCCACAGTCATTTAACAGTTTCTAG
This sequence comes from Remorina albescens, assembly GCA_034769265.1. Lineage (NCBI taxonomy): Eukaryota > Metazoa > Chordata > Actinopteri > Carangiformes > Echeneidae > Remorina > Remorina albescens. The sequence goes on along the minus strand of CM068491.1, from coordinate 8,711,093 downwards.
TTTCCAAATTTTTCAATTTTAATCAAAGGAGTGGCCCACATTTATGGAGCGATATGGGAGTGCAATCGACATTCTTAGGATAGCAATGAATAGAGACCACAGATTCCTGTGGTGGACGCGCTCGCTCTGTCTTTTTCTGTCTGTCTGTCACAGTGCATCCATGGATTTACAGCAATGCGACAGCGCTGTGGTTCTTCTGCCTTCACAATGACGCAGAGTGCTGGGCCAAGTGGCTTTAGTGCCTTTGCTCATCAACCAGTCTGTCCAAACCAGTCTGACACTCTATGTGCTGCTTGCATATGTGTCAGTGCCAGTCATGCACTTGGTGGAACTCCGGTGTGTTTGAGCATATATATAAAAAAAAACCCCCTCTGAGACAGATGAGGGCTTGCACACTCACAATGCCATCTGACTCATTTTTATCTTTTCCATTATTGCTTTTCGCTGATCGATCCATGCAAGGGACTTGATCCCTCCCATCAATAAAGGGGCTGCTCTGTCCGATCGCCAGAAAAAAAAGACAAAACCTTTCAGAGTTGTTTCAGATGGACAATCAATGATTCCCATCTAATTTATCAGACTGAACACTTGTACGTGTGTGTATGTCCGTGTGTTTCTCTGAGCTGGTGTTTGTGTCAGCCCAATCAATACTATTCATCCTTTTCATTAGGGTCTAAGCATGGCTTTCATTAAGGGGAACACATTATGCCTTTTGGTACATGTGTCAAAAATGGACGGCAGGACCGCAGCAGTGGATGAAAGGCATGGATCTGAGATTTTTGTGGCAGTTTAGTCATTGCAGACAGGGACTAGGGTGCATAATAATCTGCTGTGGTACTGTTTAGGCTAACTGGGCCTGGTCTCACAAGAGAAGAGTACAGAAACCAGCTCACATCCTCATAGCCATAAACACCACACTGGCATTCATTAGAACAGAGCAGGGCAGGGAGGTTGCAAGTCTCCGATTTGTACATAATGAGAGCAGCATGTGTGTGTTTGCGTCTCTGTGTGTGCGTGAGTGTGAGTTTCCGAGTGCCTCATTAACAAGGCATTAGGCTGGCCTTGATACCCAGCAGTCTGCCTTGCTGTAATTGAAACTGATTTTATAATGAACTTCAAGCACAGATGAAACTTGCTGCACCAAATTACTGAGTGAATCCACACCCCTCATGCCCCCCTTCTCTATTTCTTACTCCACTGTAGAGCTGCCTCCTAAAATTCGCCTGTGGTGATTTGGCAAGCCAGGAAGGAGGGAGAGAAAAAAGGAGGAGAAAGAGTGAAGGAAAGAGCCTTGTGGGAATATAACCTGCAATGTAAGGCTCTGATGGGCAGGACAGGAGGAATGTGGATGATATAAGCCGACGTTTCACCCTAGTCTTGTAAAAGATGAATCAGGACATTGTAGAGTTTATTAGCAGGACACGGTTAAGCACCAATTAGATGGAAAGGGCAGGGAGACTTTTAAAATGTCTCTACTCATCTGCTATGCAGAGGGAATCTACTGTCTATAAAACCAGTCCATGGTATAGCTATCTTTCAGCCTGTTCTCCCATCCGTGCTGCTGGTTATTGGGCTCATAGATCATGTCAGTCTCTGTGAGATACTCTGCTTGTGGACATTATGATTGCAGGGCATGCTGAAGAGGTAAAGCGGGGCAAAAATTTAAAAGCAATGGTCAGGCTGAATTATTCAAATATTAAAAGTCATCAGTGCTCACACAGGATGTGTGTGAGGACTGATTTAAAATATCTCAGTATTTCTTAAGTGGTCATTCAATTAGATAAGAACAGACAGGAGTGTGAACTGCATGTCCAAATTAGGAAATTGAGCACACCACTACACTAGAAATGGGTCAGGGTTGTTGGGGAACATGGGATCTGTGACTTCCATGCTAGCTGGGTATTTATAAACAGACCCCATGGGGAGGAGGAGACCTAGAAACTTGTGTCCTCCTAACTACACATAAGCTTCTTGGAAGAACAGGCAATGCGACCACTGGATTTCTCCCTCCATCCTCCCCTTTTCTCATTGTGCATAAATCATTGTGTTACTTTACCATTTCATGAAGACTTCTGCCGGGGGCATAAAAACCCCAAGATAAATAGTATAGTATAGTGCTACCTTCAACAGTCCAGACATGCATCCCCATGAATTGCAGCAGGCTGATAGCATGTTCGCTGTAAACGGTTAATGCCCAGACAGCTGTTACAGGACTGATAAACTGAGAGAGGGTTGTTAGCAAAGAGCTCACATGCGGTTCACAGCCATCTGAGCCGATAAGAGCAGGCAGTCTCACTTTAAAGTCTGCTCTAAGTCTGCATGTCTCTCAGTGTGCAGCAAACGGCTGGATGTCTCCCTGTCAGCTGATGCATGGTGAGAAAAGCAAGCTAGAACAGCATATGTACATAAAACATGCATGCTTAAACTCTCTCAGACTTGCTAAACCCCAGCATGAACATACACAGACAGGTTCATATGGAAAACACAGACACATCTTAAACATACAAACTCCAACAAATGTCCTGCAGTGCCATTATTCAAAGGACAGTGAGGCTTTGGAGCTCCCTGCATTTCTCTGAAATCCACATCTTTGCTGTTAGTCTGCTGTTCAAATTGCACCATCAGATGTACACGAATAGTATTAATTAAAAGTTTATAGGAAAAAAGTATTAGTTCTGCATCTAAATGTATCTGTAAATTCAATCTGACATTATTCTCTTGGGAGATTAAATTAGATGTGTCATGATGGTTTTAGATTAACCAAAAACATATAATGTAGGGTTCAGCTGCTTATGTTTTCTAACATCCCAAATAGATATCACCTGTTTGAATATCCCCTCCTCCTGCTCTCTTTCTCTCCCTACTCTACCCAACTTTGCCCCCCCCCCTCCCCCGTGCCTCTCTCTCTCTCTCTCTCTCCCTCTCTCAACCCAACCGGTCGAGGCAGATGGCCGCCCCCCCTGAGCCTGGTTCTGCCCGAGGTTTCTGCCTCTTAAAGGAAGTTTTTCCTTGCCACTGTCGCCAAGTGCTTGCTCATCGGGGGATCTGTTGGGTCTCTTTAAATAATTTTATAAAGAGTTTGGTCTAGACCTGCTCTATATGTAAAGCGCCTTGATGTAACTTTGTTATGATTTGGCGCTATACAAATAAATCTGATTTGATTTGATTTGATTTGAAAAAACATTGATTAAGCAATGATCCTTTAGACATTGAAATAAAATTAGATTTAGTTATGTTAAGAATGAATTTAGTCTACTTATCAGTGGGACAAAAGGACTGTGCGTCTTTTATCGGCTTTAAATAGCTTCATAAATCAGGTATTAGTCTTACATCTCGGCCATAGTGTCAGGGAGGTTGGCTGGGATGGCGGTGAGACCTTTTCCTCGACAGTCCACAATGTTGTTACTGCAGGTACACATGGCAGGGCAAGAGCCTCCACCAGTGCTGCATGGCTGCAGGCTGGTAGACTCCTGGTGACCTGAAGAGGAGAGTGAAAGGAGAAGGAAAACTTCATGTGAGATGAAACAAGTATGATGAGAAGGACTCTGCAGCTCCTACAGGTGTGTGAGCAAAGGTGGATATGGTTAGTTTCAGTGAGGGAAGCAGGATCTAATCAGGTGTACCGAGGGAGATTTCTAATTGGAGGATTTGTGCATCGACACAGAAAAGCTCTTGCACTCAAATGGATCTCTAACTCTTCCAGGATCATATCATGAAACCCTTTCTGCTTTATAAAGTGAATTGCAAATGAACACACATTCCCAGAGATGTTCTGACATTGAGAAAAATAGACAAAAAACATCTTACTCTTGAGTTCACTGTAAAGCCGTACATCCTTGAGAATCAATGAGCATGAAACTAGGTTATCTATTAAAGGAATGCCACAGTATATTGAGAAGAAAAGAAAGACATGAATAATAGAGTTGGAGCAGCGATTGAAGGCCTCCCAATAACATTCATTGATCTCCCTGCAAATTTTCCTCCTGAGTCTGCGCTCCCTGTGTGGAATTGATGCCATTCTGCACATTCAGCTTTACAGCCCCCACCTCTTCTCTTCCATTTGTTCTAAAACACTTCAACTTTTCAATTTGCATACAAAGCACACAACTCATCACACTGTCTCTAGATACCTGTTCAAATAGCTCCGGTACTGTCAACGATGTGGTGAAGAGCAGGCGCTTGTGCTGCCAGCTTGGCGTGTTTGGTATGTGGGGATTGTGTGTGTGTGTGTGTGTGTGTGTGTGTGTGTTTCTAACCCAGATAGAATGAATAAAACAGACTTTTAAATGGCCTCATTTACACAGCATTGCTAATCCAAGTTTCAAACCATGAATATTTGATTACCTTCCTATCTATGTATCGCTGGTTTTCCACACAGGAAAATGTTGGAGAGTGAGCGTAAGGGAGGGGGGGCGGGGGCAGATATTCAGAGGGGAGGAAGACAGAGTAAGTGATGGTGAAAGTCAGTGACAGAGAAAGTACAGTGCTCACAACTCCACTCCCTAAAACAGAACAAAGTTTGCTGCCAAAAATTCTGCTTTGCCATGAAATTACTGGCTTTAGCTCTGGGACCGTTTAGCTAATAACCAATGTTTAAGGTCAGATTTCAGCTATCTAGCCAGTCACAATCAATAACCCAGAGGAATGGGATGCTTTGACAGATCTGGGAAGCAGGTAAAAAAAACCAAAAAAAAACCTAATAGCATCAAGACTACACAGTCGCTCAACCTGCGTGATCTGAGGCCCTGTGATCTAGGATGGCAGAGGATTGACAGATCTGGGATCAGGTGTAGGGCAGAGAAGAAGTCCCCTATGATCTAACATGGCATATTTGACAGGTCTGGGATCAGGGAGAGTGCAGAGCACAGCTGGAGCAGCCTTAACAATGACAGCTCTCTGACAGGTATACTTGAGGTGAAGCTGTTTGATGTACACTCGTCCCATGTTCTTTCTAGTGCTGTTTTCCCCATTATCTCTGCCGTCTCTGCCACCTTACTCCTGTCATGGCTTCCCTCATTTCATTTGCTCTTTCCTTCCTATCACTCTTCTGTCCTACAGCTGCTCTTTCGCCTCACTCTTCCTCCTTTGAGTGTCCTCATTTTCAGCCTGTCCACATCCATATTTCTGCCAGTGGCTGCCACTGCGATCCATTTCCTCTCTTGTCTTTACAATTAATTAACTCTACCTAATTCCTCTCATCGTTTCAAAATGTTATCAGTGGCTTCCTCCCATTTACCTCTTTCTTCAAATTCCCTGTTAGCACTGCGGTTTGGTTCAACTTCTCTCCTGACATTTCCCTCTTTATTCAGTCATTTCATACCTGTTTCTCACTACACATGTTGTATTTTATTCCACTCCTCAAGCAATTTATTATTTTATATCTCATTCATCAATTCAAAAATTTTTACTTGATTTATTATTCCTTGGGAGCAAGTCAGTCATTTTCTGCCATATAAATTGGCCAAAACAGCTTCTTTAGTTTAAGTTTTAGTCATGGACTATTTGTGCACTATTTAAATAATAGGTTTACGCTGCAAATGTTATTTTAAAAATCCAATTTCAACTGGTATTATTCTTTTGCGATCTTTTTTGTCCTTTTTTGTAAATAAGTGAATAAAAATTCTTATCTTTTTTATAAGAGAAATTGAGGTTTTTTAGGTTTTGCATGTAGAGTTGATTGAGGACAAACTACTGCCTCGGAAAAATGTGAAAAGAGTGAGAGTCAATGACTCATGCTGACCGCTGCAGAATTTCATCATATGTTGCAACAATTAATAACACACTGTACCCAGTGGCTCTCTTCTCCCTCCTCCCCTCTTCCAACAAAACGCCACCCTGCCCCAAATCCCCCGCAGGTGGCCTGGCCTGGTCACAACACAAACTACATACACACACAAACACCCAGCACTGAGCATCGAAAACACACAAAAAAGTAGATGTGTGTGTGTAACAAGTATGTATGTGTGTAAAGTATGTGTGTGCCAGTGAGCCAGTCCCTAATGAGTCCTTCAGTGAGAGTTCAATTTTTGGTCACTCATCCACTTCAGCAGAAACTGGGAGCATGTGTTTGTGTGTGTGCACGTGTTCGCTTGAATGGATGGTTGTGTATAGAAAAACAGAACAACAGATTTTTAGGTTTATCCTGTTGTCTTGGCCAAAAATTCTGAACCACTATTGAAACTTAAAAGGAGCCCATGAGTGTGCAATGGCTTTCTTAAATACAAAACAATGCCCAATTAATTCTTAGATAATGGTAGCTAATGTCAGCAAACTGTGCAATCTGCAACCCCCATCATTCAAAAATTCAACTATCTGTATCTGTATCTGTATCCTGCCAGACCCCAAAGTTTCTCTGACACCCCCTGCCCCCCTTTCATACCGTTACACTCCCACACTTTGAGTCTCCCTCCCTGGGTGATGAATAGTTAATGATCTGTGCTGTCACGCCGTATGGCTGCATAAAAATCACAACCCATGGAGAGAGAAGGACACACACCCACAAACACACACAGACACAAACACTCTGTGCAGCTGGTGTTGAGAACGAGATGGCCTTGCGGAGAGTGAAGGTTCTCATGCTGTTTTTCCATTGTCCTGATATGATAACCCTGATGCGAGTCATGCCACGCCCGCCTCACATGTACACATTCTCTCTCTCTCACACACACAGCAAGCCCATAGCTGCAATAATCCATGTACCAAAAGGTGAAAGGTCGTGGATTGTGATGAGGGGCACTACCACTGCATTTTCACCAGCTGTGTGCTTTATGTATGTCAGGCATTGTCCTGGCACCACTGCCAGCTCCTGAAAGCTGGAAACACATGAATGGACCACAGGAGAGCTGGGAACAGACCTGGCAGTAGAAGATCTGGTGGCTGCCAGGTGAAGACAATAACTAACAAAAAAATAAATAAATTATATACATATATATATATATATATATATATACCCACAAGCGAGGACAAGGAGCTTTGGGTATGAATGACCAGATCAAACAATCCATGTGCAACAAAAAGGTTGTCTTTCCAGCACTTGTTGAGCTGCTGTACCAATCCACTGACTATCTGAACAACTAAATACATAACATGAAATGTTATAGTTATTGTGGTATCTTGTTTGTGAAATGTAATATAAGTAGCTCCACAAGTCTTACCTGAGCAGCTGAATTCATGTTTCTGCACCTCTGCCACATTGAGTCCTCTGAGCTCAGGAGGGGAAATGCACTGAGTGAATAAACCAATTGTTGGCCTCTGTCTGAGCCACTGGGCCAGCCAGGCCAGATGACAGTCACAGTTCAGATTGTTGGAGTGGAGACGGCTGTTGAGAGAAAGAAAACATTTAACCATGGATGGAATCAAAGATCCCTTCTGCATATTTTTTTTGCAATCTAAACTACCACCTGCTAAAGATGTAGAAAGAGCATTAAAAGTGTCTATTCTTTCCAAGAACCCATTACACCCCATCCCTGTGGCGAAACACACTAAATAATATGCTTCATGGATGATTGTAAATGGCACATTCAAAAAAGGAGGAATACTAGAAAGGACTTTTTTAAACCCCAGTACTCCAAATACAACATTCCTGGAATACTGTGCCCGTCCAGAATAACTCTTTCTGTGGTGCGGTGGACCTCCGGAGCACGTACGCTAACTTGCAAACCCATGAGCACAGACACAGGCTTTATAATGTCACCCCACTGGGAGTGAGGAAGCCCAAAAAGTCACCACAAGAGCAGCAAAGTCACGACTGAGAGTTTCAGCAGGTATAATTCCTCTAGTTTGCACACAATGTCAGATTTAGTAATCACATATAATACACAAAAGGCCTCTGGGGCTATCTGGGCCAGTTGTGTGCCTTTTAGAAGGGAAGGGAATAACGGCCTCAGCATTGCTACAGACCCTTGTGTGGTTTTGTTATGGCCTTTTCCCAACAATGACAGGAATAACTGCTTCATTGACTGCAGCATCTTCTCTACTTCGTCTGTATGGCTGTAGAATATATAGCTTTATTTAGAAGAAGACCTCAAAAGAGGTAGAAAAGATTTTGATTGCTTGAATTTGACTTACAACGTTCGCAGTTTGGGCATGTGGTTGAAGCTGGAGACTGGGATGCTGCTGATGTTGTTGTTGTTCAGTGTTCTGCAAAAGGAAAGGAGTGAACACACTTTGGTTGTCAGTGCAGGGGCAGAAAGGGCATTTTTAAATTTATACTTCAAAAAGGGTTTTGTTGTGCCCATCCTCTACCAGAACCCCCCGCCCCATTCACTTTGCTCTCCATCTCTCTTTATGGTATCCCACTGGGAATAACACCTCATTCCACCCACAGATGGGAAGCCCTTGCACCTCCCAAGCACATGTACAGTCATGCATGCAAATATACACCCAAGCACATTCACAAGCATCCCAACTTGTAGTCGACTTGCACACGCACATGCATGCACACACACACACTTCCATCAAACCCTGGGCATCAGCTGCAGCAAGAGAATCAGGTCATTTCAATTTAGCCTAATAACCCTTTACCATATTTCAACCTGCTCCCCCCTCTTAACACAACCTATCCTCCTCCCCCATAAAATCTATGCATACAGACCTCATCAAAGCAACACCCCCATCCTCTCCTACACCATTATGACAACCCTATCACTACATCTGCAATCCATCCATGCCATGAAAGCTGCCTTTAATGACTCTTTTTTTTTTTCTTTTTAAATCTCCCTACCCCCTAAAAAACAACCACAAACCCACATGCACAATGCAATCTTTGACCATAAAAATAAGAAGGCTGTCAAAGTGCCTTTGTCCCCCGGCCAGCGCTGTTAGTCTACATGTATCAGGTGGAGAGCTCTAACAGAGGCCTGTGATTATGATTTTTGACAGGGGATGATTAATTGAATAAAAACTGTGGAACATGGTCACCAATGAGCTCGGAGTGGAATGCTAAATTGAATTGGACTTCTGCTCAAGATTGTTGGGGGTTCCCTTGTCAGATGGCCTGCCCCGGGCTGGATTGGGTGTAGAAGGAGGTGGAGGAGTTGGTGGGTTGGTTGTTAATGTGATGGAGGGGAACCCTTCTGTCAACTGTGTGGAACAATGAGTTAATGGAGCTTGGTCTCCATGATGCAAGCCCCGCTCGTGAGGCCCACTGGGGGTATTTTGGCATAATGACCAAGGCCATTCTAACTAATTAACGGACTATGCTATGTATATGTATATTAGTTGTGGTTATTAGTGGAGCAAAATAATGTCTTAATTTAACTAAGAGCTTTAATGGGATGATATCAGGGGTGGGGGAAGCTGAATAAATAGCATGACTTCAGATACTTACAGCACTTCCAAGCCTCTGAGAGCTCTGAAAGCGCCATCTTCGATGCAGTTGATGTGGTTTTTATCCAGCTGACTGCAGAACAAACATGAGAGAGGGGCTTTGTTACACAAGACACATACACAATCTTTTGGTCTCCCCATGGGGTAGTTGTGATCATTAATACAGTCAGTAGTACAGTGACAGAGTATGGTAAATCGATAAAGGTTTAGTCACCCCAGCTCACGTAACCCCAAGAGCAGTAAAAGGGGGCTTTACTGATTGTTTATCGGCATCGACACACTTCATATATCTGCATGAGTGTGTGAAAGCAAGTACTGTATACTGCGGTGAGGATGTAAATCACAGTTGCTACAAGGGACCGTTGGGGAGCTGTGTGTGTGAGGGCAAGGTAAGTAGTCCACTCCATCAGAGTGATATATGAGCCACTGAACATGCACACACGAACACTCTTACAGAGCATCATTACCTCAGGAAAAAAGGTTAACAGGCTGAAATTTCTTACATCGGAGTTCAGTTACTTCTTCTACATTCTCTATCATCACCGATTTCACTGAGCTATGAACTACCAGTACTTATACAGCTAGAGAAAGTTTGTAATCAATTAGTAATTAGCTTACCAAATATGATTTCTTAATGTTTTTTTTCTGGGATGGGATCTCTGACAAAACAATTTGAAGAAGTCCTCATGGAGTCTAGAAACTTCTGAAGGGCATTTTCTTTTTACCATTTGCTGAGATTTTATAGACCAAACATTGATCCATAATGAAAATGACTGAGTTGCTGCTCTAAGTAAACACATGCTGCCTGAAGAGGATGAAGCACTTACAGGTTTTTGATGTCTGTTGCTCCTCTGAATGCTTTCCTGGGGATGGACTGGATAAAATTCTCACTCAGATCTCTGTGGAGACAATAAACAGATATTAGTTGCCCATCACATATCCTTGAGGAAGAGTTGGTAGTGTTTGTTTGCTTCAGAGGGGTGTGTGTGATATTTAAAAAGCTACTTTTTCAGCATTAACATGTTTTTTCCTTGGAAATGTTTGATTTCCAGAGTTTAAAACCTGCTTTTCAATGAGAAGAATTCATTTTCTATTCAGTGTCACTCCCCTTTTCAAACACACTCATTGGTGCAGAACAGAGAGCTAAGGGCAGTGTTTTTTCTCTCCATTTGTGCCAAAACCCCGAGGTGTGGTACTGCACGGCGAGCGCCACTCACAACGGAGTGGTTATTTTATAGTGGCTGTGTTATTAAGTGCTCACTCATGCTATAATTTGTTCTCTGGGCCTTAACCATACTTTGTTCTGAGGTGCCCAACTCACTGCCTGAACACAGAGCTGGACAAACAAGCGACAGCATAACGACCAGTGAGGAGTCCTTCAGGATCCTGCAGGGCAGATTAATTCGGATGCAGTTGCCCAAAGAGCATTATCTTTTAGAATTGGGCTGTGTGTGTATCCAGCACAAATTAGCCATTTGAAAAGTGCATGTGTGTGGAAAGTAAGAGAGTGACCGAACAGTGGGGAGGGTCAGAGAAGAGAAGAGGGAGGGAAAATGAGTGAAACACAAGTCGCCATACTTTTAATTAGCAGAGTCTTTTGTTTGCCATTTAAATGGCAAGCGAACCTTATTCTGAAAGGCTCTGCCCCTTTTCCATACACACACACACACACACACACACATTATACACTACACAGAGAAATTGTAGGGCACCGCTTGAGAGGCCCCTGCCTTGAAACAGACACACATGGAGGGCTCCCACAGCTCGGACAGACGTAAACAGAGTACTTATGGTTGCCCATAGAGGGACCAGCACACCACCAGAACCTATAAAACGACACAACTATTTTCATAAGATTTTGATGACTATTACTTATTTAATGTTTATGTATGCCGCAGCACGCAATCCCACACTGCACACAACAAGTATCCACACTTATAAAACCCCATGGGGTCATGTGAAAATGAGTTCCCAAGACTCCTGCAACACATCAGTCTCACATAATGTCCCCATTGGGTCATCCTTTCCAATACTTCTCCCTTGGAATGAATATTGCACATTGTTTCAGTGGGATACAAAAGAGGGGAACAAAACACACCACAGCGGTTATGTTGAGCAATCTAGCTAATGAATGTGTGGTTGTGCCTTTATGGTTCAGCAGAAATTGAAAGCGCTCTGCAGGCCACTGCATAATGCACCACAATTAAAAATGGAATTTGTGTGTTTTGTTGTCAGTGTTTATGTATATTAAACCCAAGACAACTGTTGAGCCCTCACCAAAAATCAGATAATGACATTTAATTGCAATTTGGAAAATCATAATTAAAATTTTGCTTGCCCACAATCACATGAATGTTCAAAGGACGTGGGTACATGCACAGCCTACTGCAGTCTGTTGGAGTTGCTCCATCTGACACTGACCCCATTTTAAGAGAGCTGTGTATTAAACATGACATAAAGAAATATAAAGTGAATGAATACGTGGTCCAGTGATCTTAAATGCACCACATTCCAACTTTGGAGACGGCAGCCTAATTTGGCCACAACAAAAGTGTAACATATATGTACAGATGTGCAAATGAAGCAGACACATCGCTGGCTAGTGCTCAAAGAGAACATAAATATTCCATCTGATGGCGCGGTCTAATTTTATCATCTGAGGTTTTTGAGTTTTATTCCCTCAGTAGATCTGCAAAACATGTGCTTTCACCGAGATACACAGGCAACACGGTTAGCAGGCAATTGAGGCAATTACACAACAATAATCTGTCTGTTCTGTCAGTTTGCACATTTTGCAGAATCATATCGCAAACATCAAGACATCAAGACATCAAACCAGCTTCATGCCTCCTTACAAGTAAGTATGGGAGCAAGGAGATGTTGTGCTCCTTCCAGCTCCTTTGTTCTCTTGGCAAAACCTTCTGAGCGTAGACTTGGAAGCTGAGTAAGTGTGGCACCAGGGCTATATTGGTACCTCTTATCAAGGTGGCTGCTCCGTGTGAGAGGATTTTTTTTCTGGTCTACATGGCCCTGCACTCTACCTGATGACTAATTAGTCCTCTCACCTTATTCTCGCCTTCCCACAGCAAACACACACAGTGCCAGGATAGCACTGTTAGGGATCAGGAATCAACAGTCAACTTTAAAGTAGGAATAAAGTCAGAATGAGAGAGAGTTGGAGTCAGGCAGGAGAGGCTGTAATGCAAGATGAGGCATGAGAGTTCTGACAATATAAATACAATGCAATGTGTGTAAGTAGTAAAATCAAAGCTCCAGGCTGGAATCCCCAAACTAAAACCCCCATAATCCTGTTAGCACGCTATAACACGATTGGCTGGAGTTATCTACATGCTCCCACTGACGGTGCTGTTTGATTGGATTAGACGCTGAGGTTGTGGGAGGTTGCATCATAACTGTAGGCCTGTTCTGGGACAATGTGAGCCCAAAGGAATAAAGAAAAGAACCCCACAATATCCTTAAGTGATGCTATCTGTCGTGCCAGAAAGTCTGCCTTCCTTTAAGTTGCTTCTATTGCCTTTCTCAACCTGCCTGATACTTTTCTCCCCTGTAACAACTAACAGAATAATCACAGTGGTCTTGATAAATTCTCAAAGGACACACAAGACAGCAGACTCCAAACCAATGGGTTCAACTCCTATGGGAGCCAGAGCAATATTAAATTTAGCAACGTTACATTTCTGCATTTACACATTCTCAAAATGGCAAACAGAACATTTCTGTGGGAGACCATGCTGTATTTTGCATAGTCTGTGGTTGCCCCTCACTGGTATTTTCTAAGCTCAGCCCCGACTGTGTTGGCTCTGAGATATTTGACATTTCTGATTAGTTTGGAAACAGATTTTCAGGGAAGCACTGATCCTTTCAAAAACAGACATGATTATGTGAGAACAGAAACCACATAGAGGGATATTGGCCACCATGGTCTCCATCACTAAGTAATGACAGTAAATCTAATGTTACAGCCACTCAGCAAATACCACCGCAGTGCATCAGAGGCCCAAACATAGTTAAATCAACTAACTGGCATGGCAAGAAATGACAGAACGATTAAAAAAGATTGTTTTGTTTGGATTCTCTGACAACGTTTCCAAAATGTAAGTCAACTTTAAGAATCTGGCTTATCAGATTGTGAAGCACTGCAGGGGCAGAGAGGAGATAAGGTTAGGTATCAGAAGCTGGAGAGTCACTCTCATATATCTGTTCAAGGTAAAAAGACCATTGCTACACTGCACTCTCCACTGCGCCGATTCCATGCACTCATTACAACTATATGAAAACCATCCTGAGGCATGGCCCAGCCTTCAGCCCCACTCCAGGGCCCCGGGCATCTCACAGTGTTGAAATGATGTCAGACCTGCAGCTATTTGTTTCCTTAATTCCTGCACACAGTATGCTTACCAGTTCTTTTTTTTTTTTTCATTACAGGTGTGTGAAACATTGTCGGAATGAGTGAGAGCGAGTGTGGTTATGTTACTGTTCAAAGCCTAGACCTGGTATAGATTTACCCTAATGCACTACATACCTCCAAGCGGGCAGTTAGTTCATTAATGTAGCCTGGCTCTCTTTAGGTGACGTTGCTCACAGTTCATTCCCATTGTAGCCCTAATGATGAAGTTACACACATGTTTTCAGGTGTGTCCTTGCTGTATGAACTACAGCCCCTAACACTCTGCTGGCAGGATTTTTAAGGTTTTACTTATAAAAGACCGCAAACAATGGTATCGTTTAGTCAGTGTAAAATACTCTGACAATAAACTTAGCTACTGATAGGCTTGTTTACAAGAATCCCTGCAGAGGCAATATCTGGAATAATTAGCAATGTTATCAGACATAGCTCAAGGCGCCTGGTCTCCAGATTAGCTGCACATTGAAGGTAATGTCTGGTTCCTGTCTGATTCACATCATTAACCTCTGATCTCTATCTTAGTACACTGCAGGAATACTGTATGATACAAACACTTATTTCAGCTGTGTAACCAACGGTATGTTAATTCCACCAGTCCAAAAAAAACCAAAACGTTTTTTATGCCTTTTATAATCTCACTGTCAGTTCTTTAATGGTTATTTCTAACAGCTGAAGGAGTCTCTGGGCATGTTGCAAAGGCGCAGCCACCTCAAACCCTCTTGGCTGCAGGCTCCACAGTATTGAGTCTGTGGGTAAGTAATGGACAATTTCTTATGCACAAATGAAAACATGCACATAGCCACATGCACACATGCCTCAGTGTGAACGTAAACATCTGCCTCTTTAGTGTCTTTAAGATTCCATAACCTCTGCAGACACACTTGGTTGACATGAGTGGTCAACGCAAGGGATCTCAAATCGAATGGGATGATCTGATGTTTTGGCTTGAAAGGTTTAAAAGTGCAAAAGTAAACACTGTGGTAGTGGATTTATGTGGGAGGAGGCACTCTCAACTCCATAATACCTTTTACTACTCTTGTTGTTATTATATTCAAAGAAAATACTCCCTAAAGTGTAAAAATGCTGATTATTTTGGACTGAAGTATGGCTTGGGAGTCTTCCCAAAATATCTGACATAAAACTACTGGTAAAGAAGATGATTAGCTGATTTTAGAGCTCTTTTTTGATTTGGGAAGCAGAAGAACTGAGTTGGCAGTGCTGGATAGAAGTATTTCAACATGTAAGTGACACTTCATCTACAGTGGTGCAGACTTGACCTGAGTTCTCCTAATGCTGCTTTCAGAGCTTCTCTTATTTTATTGCTGTGTCCGTTCAGTCCATCTCTCTCTGTATCCTGTGTACGCATGCTTGTATATGTGCTAGTAATTGCATTTACTGGAGTGTGTGGATATCTATAATACAGTGTTTGTTTTCTTGATTCCTTGACTAGACTGCATGATAAGAAATGTTTATCCTTAATTTTATTCTACCATTTAAGAAGGGAGAAAAAGACAGAGAGGGAATGTGTCTGATTACTTACTTATTAAGCGAGTTAATGAGGTGTGTGAGGGCTGTTAAAAGAATGGCAGTGTGCTGCCACTAACTACTAACTACTTTCTTCCTCCCTGCATGGTAAAAACCCACAATTGGACACACACATATAAACAACCACTCGCACAAACTCTGGGCGTCCAGAAAGAAGTGGCTGAACATGGAAATGTACCAAAGAATGACTAAAAAGACAACTGCAAATAAAGGTGCAATACATTCAAATAAACAAAACAAACCAAGCAGGAATGAATTATCCAATTTATCCAACATAAATGTGTCCACACCAGCCTTTTTTTGTGATGATTACTAAACTACTAATTCATTACCTCCAATGCAATGTGCAGTTTTTTTGTTAAGCGATCTGAAACAAAATGTTGAAATGTCCTCAAACACCCACACATATCTACAATCAGCAAATGAGACTTGACTAAAGGACTTTTGTATATGCTGAGTTTGAATACTTAGAAAGAGGCCTTTTTGTCTTTTGCTTTATGGTGATGAAAGAAATAAGAAGTTACAGATGACTTGATATGACCTACTGTAATAATGTTGCCATTTTTTCTGTCATGTGAGAGGCAGAGTGAGAGATGATAGATAATATCCTTTGATTAAAACTATTTCTGAGCTTTAAAGAGTGAATTAAGTCATGCTCCATAAGTGAAAAAAACATGACTATGTTAACATAGTGTATTTATGTGAAGACATATCTTTGGCTGAGGTGCAGAGAGCTGTAGAAGACCAAAAACCCACAGTGTCAGACGGATGAAAAAGGAGGGAAGGTGTTAAGAGTGGGGGATAACAGAAAGAGGTGAGAAGGAGTATGCATTGAGGCTGCAGGGTCTTTGGATGCTTGCCAAAACACAGATGTGCATGTGTCTTTGTGTGTGTGTGTGTATTTGCGTGGCCCAGAGAGAGTGTTTCTGTGTGCGGTCAAGAGTATCTGTGCCTTCTTTCTCACCTTCCTGCTTTCACATTTTGCTTTCTTTCTCCCTAGAATTAATGATAAACAAGCCTCCAAGCCGTGTCTCCCTCCACTTTCTCTCTCCTCAGTGTGTAACACCTTCACACAGCAGTCTGTGCAATCCGGACAAGGGAGCCAGACACCACTACCACTACCATTACCATCATCATTATCATCATCACTATCATCTGGAGACAAAAACACAAATAAAATCCTTCATTTATGTTCACACAAATTATCATGTGCAGACACCTGGTACATGCAAGTACGCAGAGTGTGCAAAGTGTTTCTCTAGTCCCTTTGTGGTGGAGATGAGAGGAGGAGGAGAGAGCTGGATGGAGCTCGGTGGGAGGAGGACTTGATAAGTGGAGAAGGAGAAGCTGCTGATTTTGTAAAGAGAGGAATAAACAAGCTGCTTTAGGAAAACTCTCACACAAAAACCCAGAAGAGACTCACTCGTTCCGGTTATTTCTCTCGTCTGCGGCTAAATATAGGCTCCACAAAATATCCTCATGAAAAACAAACACTGTGTTAATAAGAAATGCGGCACAATTCAAAAGCATCTGCTTTTCTTTGTAGATCTTTCTTCTTCTTTTGAAAAGCTAATGTCAACACCAGTCCACCAAAACTAGTACAAATAACCAGGGAAAATGTTTCAGCAGAGCTGCATGTCACATCACCATAGTTTCTCTTTCCTCTCTAGTGGCGCTTTCTCTATTTATTTATTTATTCAGACTTCAGGAAATAAGTCATCAAGCAGTATTATCTCATTTCCAACATACTCCCGGACGATTACAGGAGAGCACTCATTTATATATTTAACCCTCTAACGTCTTATACCTCCATACATGCTGACAGAGGGAGAGGAGGCCATCTGGAGAGGGTTTGTGATTTATTCTGATGTTGAAAGATACAGCCAGCGTAACACTCTCTGTCTCACCCCATTCTCTTGCTCTCATAATACACACACATCCACAAACTGTCTTTTTGCGATGGGACCTAAAGGGGATTTCATGGATGGACTACACTCTAATCATCTACAGCTCACCAACCAATGAGAAACACACAGTGCTCCCAGACTGGAACACTCAACAACCACCAAGAGCAAACACACTGTCAGGGGAACTTATCAAGTCCACATGAGGGCTGACAGACACACACACACACATACACACGTACAAAGAATCAAGACAGAGCAAGTTTAAATGTTGCCCACATCTCTTCTTTCACTGTAAATGATTCATGATGTCTGTGTGTATTTGTAAGCTTAAAAATCCCATGTGAGCGTGTACATTTGGCTGTGCTCTCTGCTGCCACCCGTGAAGCAAATGAAAGAGTTAAAATGGCAAAGAAAAAAGGGAGAAAATCTATCCCCTCTCCCAGTTCTTGATTCACCCTAATTTCCCCCTACCATTATGTCTACTTGTGTTTCTGAGTATGTCCAAGCCTTTCATTGGCAGTCAAGCTGAGCGATGGAGCAGGGCTGAACAGCATCGATCATGACAAACGCTTACAGGCGCTATCAACTGATGCCGCGGTGTGTGATAGCGTTGCTTTGCACAGGGACGTAGCTAAGCCCAGTCCATCCATCATGCTGTCTACCAGCTGGACATTAGAAGAAAAGTGTCAGGAGGACACTGTGAGAGCAAAGGCAGGAGGGTGAGGGAAAACACACCTCTTTACATCGCTGCCATTACCTATCCCTGCAGCCAGCCAGTAGGTTCACACCAAGCCAGAAATAATGAGCTCCATCTCTGAGAATAGCCTGGAAATCATTTTGTAGATTGGACTTATGTTGGGACAGGAGTAAAAAGGGAAGGAGACAGCCATTTAGAAAGACAACAAAGCCAAACTGGGTGGCTGTTCTTACTCACCCTCTCTCTCACACACACACTGTGTGGTCTCCCTAAACTAGTTATATATGCCTCTTTGTGAATAGCTGGCTACCTAGAAAGTGGAAAACTGATCCTCTAGATTGGATGACAGCTTTTCCTGGAAGCGTGGATCTGAGGTCAGTGTTATTGAGTCACAGTGATGACAGATCCACCACACCTAACCACAGGCGGCAGATATCAGATCAGAGGACTGTCACTAAGACACACACAGTCAGGTGCTATTTCAATCACCACGTAAACCAAACACACTTCAAGTCACTTAATGGACTCACCTGAACTACGTAATGGTGCAAAGTTGCATCAACATGCAGAAAAACATCTATTGGGAAAAAAAGGAAGTAAGAGATTTGATGAATGACCCCCTACATGGAACATCTCCTTGTTTCCTTTGCCCTGGTCTCTCTGAGGAGACTGGTACATAACCTCCTCTATTCCCAGGACTAACTGTAATCGAGAGTGAAACCTCCCCTTCATATCTTTAAACTCTCAGTCACTGCCACACATGGAAAATATCAAGTAAGAGGGGAAGAGAGTAGAGGAAAGGAGAAAGAAAGGGAAAGGAAAGGAGAGGAGAGGACTGAGCCAGAGGGAAGGTGAGCAGAGCAGCTACCTCTATATCATCCCTGTTCTCGGTACAAATCCCTCTGAAAGCTGCACTTAAAAACAGCCCAAAGCTACTTCATACACAGTCAAGGACACCCATCTTAACAGAGGACCTCATTAGAAGGTGAAATGTATAATTTTCCCTTAACCTATCTTGCTATTGTTGGACACTCTAATACTTTTTAACCAGTTACTCTTTTGTCCTATAATGACATATTAAGATTTGTGTATTACATGTGCATTGGCTTAAATATGTAGAACACATCATGCTGCTGTGGGGAAGCTAAGGCCACATGACACCGAGTGGGAGATTGAGTTGTCCCTTGGCGCAGACCTGAGAGGTGATGGAACAACAAAGACTACAAAGACCCTTCCATCTACCTATAGCGCCTCCTGCTCACCATGATGTATGAGACAGGTGCATTGAAGCTGATGTCAAGTCAACAATTCACCCTGAGCATGTATCACCTTATCTTTAACAGGACACACTCACACTCAAACAACTGCACCCCCCATGGCATGCATGCACATACATACATTGCTTTCACTCCTACACACAAACACAAGCCCCTACACATCCACACACACACACACACACACACAGACTTATGTTATCTTAATGCAGCAAGGCAGCAGTGTAATCAGCAGTAAGTCAGGCCTGTCGCCCCTGTATCTCTACACTCAGCGCTTCACAGCATACACAGGATAGGTGACTCGTTAGCTGGAAACAAAAGCAGCTGCTGTGCACACCGATTTGTCACAAACAGAAGATGGAATTAGACTTGTGTGTCCAGGAAACAGCAGTCTTGCCTTAGAATTCTTCAATTTTCACTTGTTCATAGCACCACCGCATCACTGTATGAATACATCATACATGGTTTTACCTTGATTGCTCATTAACTTTTCACATTTACTCACTGTGTGATATAGAAGGTCTATCCTTAGACTTTTGCCTTGATATCATCAACAGCAACAAGCTCGTCTCTCCCTTTTTTTAATTTAGGACCACAATAAACAACTTTTGCCATTATTGAGCAATATGTTGAACAGTTTCTCAATTAACTGAAAAATTATTTGGTCTCCTTAATGTAACAAAGTAAGCCAAATTGATGCCAAATTGATATACCTAAAAAGCTTGTTTTGTTTGAACAATAGTCCAAGGCTCAAAACTATTCAGTCTACTCTTGGACAAAAATAAATCAACAGTGATTTGAGGGATTACTGTGTAAAAATTACTTGAAGAAATTGTTGGAGTTAATAATTTTGTTAATGAATTTATTGTTTCAGCTCTAATTCACATTGTGACAGTGAACAAAGCATGGGAAATGTTTGCTATGACCAATTACAGCAGCATGATAAACTTGCACACTCGTATGAGAACACAAAAGCAAAAACTAGTCAAACTCTGTATACTTGCAGCATTTCTGCAGTTGCTGTAGACTTGTGTAGTTACGTTGTTGAGAAGTCAAACAAGAGCTATGAAATATTGTGCTACTGTGACTACATGTGTAATTGTAGTTATTCAGAAAGAAAAAAGAGCATTTAAAACAGCTGGAGGTGTGAGCATATACTGATTCTCCAGAGAACAAAGCCAACCATGGAAAGCACCACCAATGCCCAGAACATGGATGTACACAAAGCAATAGTTACCTCAGTGAGGAGAGGAGGTGAGCTTAGATTTCAATTTAATTTCCTTACTCATAGGAGTATTCAGTGATTTGCATCTCCATCTGCACAACCAGACTGCACAGTTCGTCCCAGACAGCCTATTACATAAGTAAAGAGATAAAAGTTAACCACTGGTCAGCTGGCAAAGGGTGCATCGGTGTGTGTGAACAGGTTTGAGGAAGCAGAATTTCCTTCCTTTGAAAGGTGTGTACATGTCAGAGGTCAGTAAAGGTATTCGTGAAGTCATGAATAAATAACCAGGGTCTCTGAGACCATGGAAATTTTTAATGAATATTGCATGAAGCTGTCAGTAAGGCAAACCGCTCTCTTCGGCATCAGTGCTCATGAACCAAGAAAAAAAAAATCATACAGAAACTTTAGAATTATGTTTTTACTTTCTCTATTTGATTATTGGCCTCGGAGCAATGAACCCAAAGGAGATAATACTTCAATTTACATTGTTCTTTTAATGTCTTCTTTTATTCAATACTGTCTTTCTTTTATTTATATAGAACATTTGTTTTCTCTGTGAATATTGAATTCCATCTTTGGGATTAAAATATTTTTATTCTATTTGCCATGATTAATGAAGCCCTCTTATCTGAACACCTTTATGTAAATATGACAGTTTTCTTTTAGGTCCTTTTTTTTAAAAAAAAAAAAAAAAAAAAAGCCCATTCATGTTGATACTGACTGTGTTGGGGGTACATCTGACTTTGCCAGCCACAATTTCAAACAAAAAACTGCAATTCAAAGTACACACACACACACACACACAGACACACAATGAAAGTGAATCAAACCCTCTGGGCTTTCATTTTCTGCCTCTCTTTCTATCAGTGCTCTTCATTAACTTCACTGCATAAAGGAAGTCATTCCACAAGCGCTAACGGCCCAATACTTTCTGGATTCAATTTCACCCAGACAGCAAGTCAAAGCCCAACTCTTGACTGTGTCTGTGTGTCTTTTTGTGTGTTTGTCTGTATGCACAATCCTAATGTTGGGATGGGTTGGCAGTCCAAACTAGAGGTACAAGGCCAGAAATTGCAGAGGTGCTGGTTGCTAGGAGACAAAAGGTACTCAGCTGGAATTATGACTAAGCCTTGAGGGTGTGTGTGTGTGTGTGTGTGTGCGTGCAAGCATGCGCCTTTATACGTGTGTTGTGTTTATCAGAGCAAGTATTGGCTGACAGAGGAAAGAGAAAACAATGGTTTTGGTCCCAGCTGTGCTGCAGTGGATGGGAGTGTAACAATGGACATCAGTGACCGCTCTGGATTTTTAGTCTTCCACAACTTGCTGGAATACCCTCAACCCTCCACACTGAGAGTCCACATACAATAAAGGCCTGAGAGTTAGTGAAGCAAACCTTTTAAGCACCACATACTGACAGACAAAGAGGACTTATTCAGCTCATAGATATAGATGATCTGGTTCTAAGTAGACATTTACAATTATTCCTTGTGGTATTATGGCAGACCTCAGTGTGAAGAGCTTTTGTTGGAACTATTACTTTGGTAAAAGTTGTTCCAAAGAAAACTGTTCACAGCGTGGTCTGTGGATTATCAGACATGTCTTGGAAAGACGCATTACTCTTATGTCAGTTTAGAAAGCTTTGATTTGCAATGTAAAATTCCCTTCATCTCTTTTGAATTTGCTTTGCACCATAAGTTTAAGAGCAGATCTAATAAATTAAGCAAGGGGGAAAAAAATCATCAAAAGCCGTGAGAAAATACTTTTTGTGATTTCATTCAAGACAAAAACTTTCACCAGATGGCTGTCAGATGGTCTACCTGCCTGGTTTATTTTTACTCATTTGGTCTGTGATATTAACCGATTGCAGTCCTTAAAAAAGTGTCACAAATGGCCTTGAGGTGTATTCATTAATGAGTGATCTGCCTGGAGCAGCAGATGTGATAGGTAATGCTCAGGAGGTAGACGAGGTCTGCGAAGTCTGAGCGCACAGGGTTAATGAACCCTTACAGAGGTGCAGCCGTAGGCATGGATTATCACCTCAAGGGCCAAACACACGTAAAAACAGACACACACACACCCAGACTTATGTTAAAGCGTCTCTTTGTCTACCTTCAGATGCACAACAAGCTGAATCAATAAAATATCCAAAGCACTTTGAGGGTGTTTTTCAACATTATGATCATAACTCATCTTGACAAGAGTGTCTAAAGATAAACATACCTCTGAACGAAGGAAACAGTTTTCCATTTTGTAACAGATAGAGTCCAACACAATGGAGGCTGATGCCCATCCATCATCATCCACAAGCATTAGCATAAAGACCGATTACTCCCTAAGGCTGCAAGCCGTCTGTGTGGAGTAATAAATGCATGCCAGTACAGTTAGCATGCTGTCGCTAGCCAGATGAGGCCAATACCTTCAGATAAATTACTGAAACAATGACAGCTATGAGGGGTAAGTAGGGATACAATGACTTTTTCTTCCATATGTGTGAAAACTGTATCAGGTCCGTTTGAGTTAAACTAATATGCCAATGTGCATGCCTGTGTTTCTGAGAGCAACTTCTGGATGATTTTATTGCCAGTTCTGCATGGATGCTGATGCATAGCCGAGGGCTCTGAACATACATATTGGTGTGTGTGTGTGTGTGTGTGTGTGTGTGTGTCAGTCACAGAGATTGGTAGCCCCTAAGGAAGCTGTGTGTCACAAAGCCAGCCTGGCACTAACTGGAGGAGCAACTGCCAGAGCAGGGGGCATGAAATTAAAACTCACCATCCAGGAAAGTGGGAGAGGAAAGAAAGGAAAAAGTAGGAGAGAGATGATGGAGGAGGAGAAGGAGGAGGAGGAGAAAAGGGGTGTTGGAGGAGAAACAAAGGATAATAAAGAGACAGGGAAGGACAGGACACAATAGTCTTGCAATATGAGATAATCCAAGTTCAATAGGAAGCAAAAGACTTGCACATTTTCACAGTGGAGCAGAAATGTGCTTTACATTAATGATGCCTGTCAGGATCCTTCTGTATTATATCTGCATCAAGGGAAAAGGCAAAAAAACCCATAAAAGAAAGACCTGTTTGGAGAAAGTACTGCTGACCTTCAGAACTTCATGCCATATATTATCATATGTATTGACTTGCCCTGGTACCAGACATACATTTGGTTTGTGTTTCTTGAGATGGCAATAGATCACCCCACTGGTCTAGACCTAATCGACACTGAGGCAGTGCACAGATCTGGCATACACACACACACACACACACTTCACGATGTATGTCTGCGTAGGCGTCCTCGCTACAATTTTCAACTCTGACCTCCAGAAAGAACATGAGGCCCCGAGAGGATGTGATGGATATGCCAGACACCAAGAGTGTGTGGTGTGTGTTGGCGTGTTTAAGTGCACACTGTGCTTACCTGACAATGCTACATCCTGTAGTTGAACTTTTCTATTTATTTTCTTTGGTGGATTTTACTGCTCAGTGCAAAGCGTCCCCTCAGCCAGAACACTGGCACAGAGTAGGTGTTTACTAAGAAAACAGTACGCACACACACATATGCACCAGACACACATGGCTGGGAACAGTCAAGCGGATGTCCTCTCCCGGAGGTTCCTATCTCACCCTAGCCGTGACCTTTCACCCCAGCTCTGTGAGCCAGGCAGGGAGGGCCCTGAGTGTGACCAATCCATTAGACTCCTCTGACAAGGATGAAGATGACATCTGAACCCCCCTGAAGCAGGGGAGGGAGGAAGACGACGGACAGGAGGGGGATATTTAAAAAAAAAAAAAAAAAAAAGGGGGGGGGAGTACCCTTGCTGTGCCCCCCCAAAAAATCTGAACAATACATTTTAAGAAAAGGCCTTATTTCCCAAGTTAACTTAAATCTATGAAGGAATTACATCAGGTTGCAGTGATTTTATTTACAAAAAAACCCCCAAAAAAACAAAACGTACAAAACACATGTAAAGCTGTACAAGATATTCAGAGTCAAGACAAGAGGAACTTGAAGAACTTGAATTAAAGAATTAAACCATCACTAACAAGAAAACATAAAATGAGAGCTGAATAATTTAACTTATGCAAAAAAAAAAAAATCCCCACACTAATGGAGATATGTGCCACCATGGTAAGTCAGTGATACTGAAGATGGCTCACTCTGAGCTGAAAGGAGAGACCTTGAGAGGAAATAAAGGAAGGAACAGGAGTGTTGTGGGAAGGGAGGAGGCAAGGGGAAAAGAAGGCTGGAGAGACGGAGGGAAGGAGGAGCATGGGACTTTAAGGATGAGTGGGTGAGAGTGACATCCCTGTCTGGAATGCCTTTGTCTGCATAGGCTAATATTTGCATTTGGATTTTGCTTTTTCCCCTTCTCTTATTTGCTGTTGACAGAAAGGAATGAAAAGGCACATTACCAGCGGGTTACCTAGTAGCAGGACTTTTGTGCATATGCATGCATGTATATACATGTGTATGTGTGTGGGTAGCCAGGAGGTTCCCAAGCAGCAGGTGGTGAGCACAAGCAGAAGTATTTGGAGTTTAGCATCTTGTTTGCCGCTCAAAAGTTGTTGCTAGTCTGCAATTAACCCTGCTCAAAACCACAAACACATGCCAAACATGCGCCCAAATATGTGTGCGAGAGACAGAAAAAAGAGGGAGAATAGGATGGAGATGCACAGACTCATTACGCATGTTGCCAAGATCCCCCCGCCTCCACCCTCCCTCCTTTCCACTCTGCTCTCCTCCAGGGGAGTCAGGGGTTGTGGCAGCCTGCGGTGTCTGTCTTAAAGGCCAGTCTCACAGTGGGCCAGTCATAGCGGCGGCACTTTGATGTCTTTGTGGCGAGACTCTGTGCCTCATGTCCACGCTCATTAACTTTGTCAATGACAGATCAATGTGAGCCTGCAAAAGGCTTCACTGCCTCAAAATTACAGCCTGTTTACCGTAGTGGGTCTGAGTCTTGACTGGTCTTGGCATAGTTTAGATAAAAACACACAATACAGCAGACGACGGGGAGAGAGCTTGCTCGTCATAGCACCCATTTGACAAGAGCAGCCCCCTCGCCCATGCAAAGAGGATATTGCTCCACTTAAGTCTGGCACCCCGACTTCCCGTGGCTTAGTGCACACAGACAGCAGTCCCATCTCACATCCTGTAGCTCCTTGTGTGATGATTAGGAGATTACTGCCCCTCTATCTTTTTGCACCTAAATGTCAGTCAGACAGATGCAGCAGACCAACCATGGAGCAATTCAGTCTGGTTCCCCACATTGTCAAGATCCAGCACTTAGCACCTATATACCACCTCTTGAATCTTAACTCTCCCACTCCATCTCGTTAACGTTGATTTTTACTACATTTCTTGAATTTTACAGCCTGTGTGTTTGAGTCAGGTGGGTTAAAGTAGAATCTCTCCTACAGTCTGTTCGCTAGATGAGGATAGTGTTGTTGGGTTAGAACAGTCAGGCTTATATCCGTCTAACTTCCTGTTGTATCCCTCGGTGCCAACACTGGCTAACAGAGAAAACATTTTTTTGTCCTAATTAAGTATAATTGGCATGAAAATTAAGTTTTTCTGCAAGATTGCTTTTGTCATATAACAAAAACTAAAAAACCTTTCTCTCTCTCTCACACACTGCATAATTTTTCTTAAAAGCAGCCTTACAAAAACTTTATGATTAGCATCGGGAAAGAACACATTAAAAGTAATAAAAAACTGCTAACAACTTAAAAGCTGGGATTTGTTTGGTTTTTTTTTTTGCCTCACAATAAGAAGGCCCCGGGTTCAATTTTTATGCGAAGCTTGCATGTTTTCCCCGTGCTTGCGTGGGTTTCCTCCAACCATCCAAAGACATGCATGTTTGGGTTAATTGGTGACTCTAAATTGTCCGTAAGTCTGGCTATGAGTGGTTGTTTGTCTCTGTCTGTCTCTGTATGTTGGCCCTGCGATGGACTGGCGACCTTTCCAGGGTGTACCTTGCCCCCTCTACCCGGAAACGGATAAGCGGCAGAAGATGAATGAATGAATAAAATTATATGAATGGCTTAAACACAAAAATGACAGTGCAGGTCCTTAGGAGACTGGCTAAGACAATAGCCAGTTCATCTCATGCAAAACACATGCAATACCCCCCACAAACGCAACCACAGAGACATAGCCTCACTTACTCACGGGACTAAACACACACACACGCACACAAGTGCAATGCACGCACAAACAGAAGTACACACACCCAGAGAGATCATCTGTACTCTAAATATTTAAAAAAGACTATTGCTCTGTCTGTAATTAAAACCACTGTAGCATTCCAAGGCTGTATCCCCTACCATCAACGCATTTCTCCCACTCACTCCATCTCTCTCTATATCTCTCCAGTCTGTTGTTCTCTTCTTCCTTCCTCCATTTTGACCTTTGCTTCAGTTGCCTAGAAATGGGATGTTTGAAAATCTTCCAAAAACAATGAAACTGTGGGAATCCTCTGTGCAACAACTGCCCTCTCCTTGACACCCATGAATCCTTCACTTTCTTTTTTCTCTCATTCGTGAACACCCTACCACCGCCCATTGCCACCACCACCACCACCACCACCACCAACAGCAACCCTCATTTTCACTCACAGCTTGTCTAGAATGGCATTGGTTCATTTTACCTATGAGAAAAAAAGTAAACAAGGTCAGGTTTTGTCTGGAAAGTAGGAAGCAGCCTCTCCTGAGAAAAAGGTTGCCTTTCCTGTGGAAAGTAATGATATGTTAGGACAGCCTGCAGAGCAAATACAGGAATTGTGAGTCAGTGCCACACACTGTTTTGTTACAAAAATCAGGGCATCTATCATGCCCAGACCTGCGGGGATACCGGGGGTAGATCCTCTTGCTGCCCCACCACTTCCTCCTACTAGAATCTGCCCAAATCCTGCCTTTATCACAGTGTTTGCTCTGCTGAGCTCACTAATTCTCTCCAGCCTCTCTCACAAGGAAGGTGTTTATATGCATGTGTGTGTGTTTGCTTTGGCCTGCACTGTAATGCTTCCCATCCCTTCATCATCAACACGAATGGAATGCAGAGTGTAATGCGACAAAGGCCTGAGAGCGGGAACACACACTTAGAGGAAGCTCACAGGACAGACATGCTCCTGGAAAGGAGAACAACAGTATGGTCGTCAGCTCTAGTAGCCGCAGATGTGGAGTGTGCGCGTGATTGTGCATTTTGTGTGTGTGCAGAGATGTAAACAAGCACTTCTCATGTGGAGATGGTCTATGGAGAGCTGCTCTCATTTCAAACATAATTTATTTATTAGCCCCCTGTGTGGCGCACACACACTTGCAGTCACACAAAGTGACAGAAATTCTGCAGTTTATTCCATCACGCACCAGCGATCAACCTCATTCCCTCACCCCTCTCCTTCCGTCCCCTCCCTCTTTCCTCCCTTGAAATCAATGGAGTGTTTTGTCACCCAATGCTGCATTTCGTGCAATATTCATCTGAAGAAAAAAGCCTATCTCACACTCAATGAATTTTCATAAACTCTATTCAGCACTGATTAGTAAACGAAAGGCTACAGGCTTGACACACATGCATATACGGGCGCACACACACCAACAACCCCATTATCCAAGCATCAGGCAAGGGCTTTGTTTAGTACTATTGGAATCTGACAGTGATTTATGGAGAAGGGGAGTCACACTACACCCTGAAACACACAGACGCACAAAGCAAGGTTACTGGCCCAAACATGGGCACAAAGAAAGGTTACTGTTTCACCAACAAAGCCACACTGACAGTGATGCAAACTGTGGACTGGGGTCAACACCACATCAATGCAGCGCAAAAGATGTATTTAGCCGATCCTCTAAATGAATGCATTGGAGGCTTTCAGTAACTTGTTTTGATGAATTCCATGAATATGAATCTGACTCCATGATTCCTTAATTACTGTTCCGAAAACTGCATGAGGAACAGGCAACACTGAGTCTTCTGATGTCATGCTAAGCGAGTTTGTATGCCAGTTTCTGGAATTGTTCTCTGCTGCATTACCACTGTGGTTTTGTCAGAACGGTGAACCCTGACGGGCCAGACACACCCTCTGTCAGCGCAGGTATGCCCTCCACAATGCCAGGCCTTTTTCTTTTCCTTCTGTGTGGGCATGTCGGAACCACCAAGTGCTATCAGTAACAGCTCAGGTGAGGACACCACATTCCTTTGGATTCATTATGAGTGTTGAAAACACAAGGCAGTGATTTAGCTGGTAATCTGCAGCAATTTTAGCTCCATGCTTGGTTTTGGAACCCACACATGCAGACACTGCAGGGGGAAAAGTGATTCCCAAGGGAATTCTTTTTCTACACAACAACCACACAGCTTTTATGCGAAACATAGCAAAATCCATTCTTGGTGCTAGTTTGTTGCTGCTCATATTGTTGCTGGGATAAAGGTTACAGCTGTGATACACCGTCAATACACTGCATTGTAGGGTTGGCAGCCTCAGAAAAAAACAGCAGGAAAACATAAGGGGAACAGGACACGTAGCTGAGAAGCAAAATAAAGAGGACATGTTGGCCTGTCTCATGTAAAAAAATTGTGATAAGGAAACAGAATACACATTCTGGTGACTCATTGGTGAGTCATATTCAGTGAGTATTAAATTTCTGTAAAACATTTGGTGCCGGCGTTACTCTAAGGACTCAGGGATGAACTGCAACGTCAAAATGATAGCAGGGAACAGGCTGCACAATCACACAGACCATATAAAATGAACTGCAAGGGGAGAGGAGAGAGGCAGAGGGAGAGAGGAAAAGAGGCGAAAGAGGGCCTCATTTGAATAACAGTTCTTTTTTTTTTTTAAATGTCCCTCTCCGTTTTGCTCATTTCACTACTCTTACTCTCTTGATGAGTACTTCGGCTTTGGCAACAATAGTGTAAGTTTGTCCGTTTGTCTGTGTGTGTGTGTGTGTGTGTGATTGTTGGAGGTTTTATGAAAGCCACTCCAGGGCCCTCCAAGGCCAGCCAGCCATGGCCAGCTTGACGATTGAGGATCGGAATTCAGGACAAAGAGGCTCTCCCCTGGTGTGTGTTTTACAGAATGAACGAAACACACAGTGTAGATTGAAGAAAGAGTGAGAGACTGTGTGTGAGAAAGAGAGAGAGAGAGAGAGAGAGAGAGAGAGAGAGAGTGGATGAGAGATGAAAGCCAGAGCAGGTGTGAGTGCCTGAAACAGTACTGACAACGCAAAGACAGTGGTCTATTCAGCGCTGTGTAATTGCTGTTACAGTGACTGCTTGTTTCTTTAATTTCCTCTTTCAAGCTGTAGAGCGGCTCTTGTGTTACACATTAATTATGTTTTCTGGAATCCCCTCCGTGCCCCTCCCCCTCCCTGTTGACTGACAGCTAGGCTGCCTCCTGGCCCTGGCTGGCTCGGAGCAAGGGAGTGGGTGACTGAATAGGCTAATAAATGGTGAAGGAGGGGTTGGTCACACCCCACCCTATTGTATTGGTGCTGTCATGGCTGACCCTTAACCAAACACACACACACACACACACACACACACACACACACAAAATTTCACGCACACACACTTTGATGGCTAACACTGCATACACACAACCTTGTACATTGTCTCCATCACACACACACACACACACACACACACACACACCTTCACATCACCTCTGTCAGCCCTGACCCTATACCAAATACCCAGGCTCCCCCCTGTATCCAAGGTGACCAAATGAGGCCCCAGCAATCGCCTAGCAACTGGGGAACAATGAGCTCCAAGGAGACGGAATGGCTTGAGCAAAGGGCAGGCTTTTCTCTGGAGATGGAGGGAGGGATGGAGGGATGGGAGCCGGGCTGGGGGAGTGGAGGGGATGAGGGGTGATGAGAATGGTGTTAGGACACATCTTTAACCGTGTCACAAAGAGGGTGCCTGCCTGGGAAACAAGGCTGTGCTTCTCTAACCCCGCTGGACGTCTCTGTTCAACTCTGCTCCGCTCAGCTCACTCTCAAAACTAAAAAAAAACAACAATGTGACTGCTACCTTTTTTCTGCCCCAACCTCCTCTCTGTTTTGACACAATATGAGAGGATGTCAGAAGTGAAGTCAGAAAAGTGAAAAGCAGGGGAAAAAAGCATTACGTAATTTGCCGTTCCTTAGAGACGTCTGTCAAACACTGAAATCTCTTTGTTATGCTACATACACTAACTCAGGGCTGACAGCATTGTGACAACTTCAACTCAGGAAACTTTACACAAATTTGACTGCTAACACCAATATCCCAAAGCTTTACACGTGCGGTGAGGAATCTTATCAGGTCTCCATCTCTTTTCCCTTGGAGGAGTGAGGGTGTTAACACAGATGTATCACCGTCTATCAGCTTTCTATATCCAGAGATACAGGTAGGATGGTGAGCGAGGGTGAGATTGCCGAGGGGCTTAACATAGAATAACAACGCTGTCAATTCAGTATCCATAGAAACTATTAGGAGCTGAACTATAAAAAGACAGACATAAATCCACCCAGATAACTGGCTCATGCTGTAATGACTTCACTAAGGTATCTATCACATTCCCATCTTTGATTAGGCCTCTGTCAATATCCCCTGATAAAGTTTCAAAGTTTCAAACTCAAAGCTAAGAGAGTTTACTGATTAACTTCTGATAAGAAATAAAAAAAAGGGTGAGAATAGGGAATAGACAGTGAATAAAATGGGTCAAGTGAGCAGTTAAGAAGTGTGGATGGCTGTCAGGCTGCGGACTGTTAGCATGTTCATGTGAAAACTCTTTGTTAGTCATGAATGGTTTCCTCTCTTTTACAAAAGATTTATGAAGTGGAACCTGGGGATAACTCCTATGTTACCAGTGTATACAAGACACACACACACACACACACACACACACACACACGCAAAGAGACACACACAGAGAGAGAGAGATTTCAGTTTTCTTTTGTGCATATTTACACTAATACATTGTGAGAACTTTCTTCTTTTTGTTTTTATGCCCTTTTAAATTTGGATTTGGAAGCAATTTACAGCATTGATCACATTTTCTGATATGTAACAGACTAAACATGAAAGCCCTCACTAATAAAAGATAATCATTAGTTGCAACCATAACGTACATAAACATTACCACTACAGGAAAGTGGCCTAATCCACCTGTCAGAAATAATCTCTGTCTGTGGGGCTAATGAAGGTGTCAGGGGGAGGGAGCAATAATGGTGTGTGGCTAGGCATTACGGATTAATGGAGACACACACACATATGCATGTGAAAAGGCATGCATAGATTGGTTTTGGAAGATTTAACAGGAGTGGCTGGGAGGATTTAAGGGATTGTATCACTAAAGTCAAGTCAAAGAGCATCAGACTTTGTTCAAACATTGCTCTGTTGGTCTTTCGTTGTCTCTGGAGTTATCCAGATGTCAAATTTGCATTGTGTGTTGGCAGACTCAGAGTGCTAATAGAAAATGTGTTATAAATTTGTGTGTTTGCCATTGATTTTTGACCTATGCTGTTGTCCTGCTTAAACTATCTGACCTTCTGTTGTCTGTAAATATCAGTAAAGGTCACCATTATAACATGTTAGACATAGGAATGCTATAATTTATAGACTGCACTGATTTCTTTGACAGTATTGTGTCTCTCTGTGTCTGGCTTTTGACTCCTGGGAACTGTATGCATCTCTGGGTCTGGGGTAAGGTGACCCAATACTCTACTATTCTACAAGCCAGTGGTTATATCCACTCCACTAACACCAAAAACACCCCCCACCAGCCATTGGCTTGATCTCCACATGAAAGCGGCTGCAAACTCATTACCACAGCCTGGGGCTCATCAGGGCCTCCAGTCCCAGGGCCATTTATAGTATGGAGAAATGCAGCCAGGAGGGAAGAGGAATAGAAAGAGATCTCATATGCGTCTTGCCATCCAGGCAGCCAGGTGCTTAAGATACTGATAAGGCACAGGGAGGAAGTAATAGCGGGGGAGGAAAGGGAAGTGATAAAGAAGGTAGGACAAGGTAGATGACAGAGAAGAATTGAGGTACAGTAAAAAGGTCAGGGGGATGATAAAGGGAAAATGGGGAAAGCTGACAAAGGGAGGAGGCTTTCTGCTCCTATCTCTGTGCCATGTTTCATCCTCCGTAGGGCCCCACTGTCACACAGGCATCCTCCAGCAGAGTCCAGCTTTGAAGTGATAATGGGGCTTTTGGCTAATGCTCCACTGCAGGTGCCCCTGGCTCTCTCTCCCTCTCGGTCTCCCAGCACGGTCACATAGATGAGAAGAGATGAGGATCTTTTCACAGTTTACAGATGAGGCCAATCTTTCTTCCCTCTGCCTCCTTTTCTTTCTTTTGCTTTATCTGCCAAACCCACTTACTCTATCCCCACACTATTTATTGCTTCTCAGAGAGAGTCTGTCACTTTTAGGTAATTCTGTTGCTCTCTAATTCATTTTACTCTGTTTCTACTCCTCTTATTCTCCATCAATTTACTTGATTGAAATGCAGTGCTACACTGGATATGGGAGAAAGGGATTTTAAAACTACTGGAAAAACAATTTAAAGTTCAGGAGTGGAGGAATCAACTTTCTGAGATGTATAAATAATACATCAAGTATAATTTGTAGGAGGAACTGATTAGAAACTGTGTTTTGTATTCCTCCCCTGCCTAACCTTCATTTCCCTTTCCATACTCTCCCGTCTTTCATCCTATCTGCTTTCCAGCTGTGCCTTCTATCTTCTTGTGACTCCCTCCTTCACAATCGATACTTAATACCTCTCTCTTGCTCTTCACTCCCTCTGAGGTGTCAGATTGGTGTTACTGCAGGCCCTACTCAATTTGCAACACACAACAGGTAAAACACACACACATGCTAGAATCTGGCCACATCTCAGATGTAACACTCATTTCTAGAAGCTTTGGTTGGGTGGGGCAAGTATGTGTGTGTGTGTGTGTGTGTGTGTGTGTATGTATACACTCTTGGTTGAAACAGCAGGGAAGGGGAATCGATTCCATCCTCCAGCAATTTCCTGTTATACTGTATACAAGCTAAGAAGGAAAGACACCCCCTGCACGGAGCAGCATACTGTTTCTCTCCAAAAAATATCTCCACAGTAGGCATACACATACATACTAGGGCTAATGAGATTACTGCGTCATGCAGCGATAACAGCGGGAGAGTACTGTGAAAGGGAGCCAATATTGGAAACAGATAGGAATTTGTACTGGAATTCAGTTTTTCCTCTTTGCTGTGTTCACTGGCCCCGTGCAGCTCCATATGTCTTTTTAATGGAATGTGGGCAGTCCACGTCCCTAAGCAGACAAGTGTCTTTTGTTTACTGTGAAGGTAGCATGGCCGGGGAGAGAGAGAGCAGAGCACAGAGGATAGATGGGACGTTCTGGTTACATTCAACATTTAAAACAGTTGGAATGGATGAGTGTTTAAACTTTATTTTCCAGGTACTGAACCCATTTGTTTTTTTCACTCACTAGTCAAACTGATTGTGTTTACATGCATACATACCTGATTAATGTGACTGACCAGAAATGGCTAAACAGGTTGATTTAAGTGTTTACCAGACTCAGACATGATACTGACTTTCAATTTAAAAGCTGTTACTCTGGTCTGGTGGTCAATAGAAAACTGCCACTGCTGAGTAAAAAAGAAAAAAGAAAAGAAAAAAGTGACTTTATTGGTGTTTATTTAGTGCATGTTTTACATTGACTATTTTGCACTGTGAACCACTGATTAAGAAGCAATGAGTTACTACCAAAAACTATGAAATAATGTTTGATTTGAAGCAGAATATTGCCAAGAAATTGATTTTCCTAATTATATGCCATACGGAAATAATAGACACTTGAAGTGCTAATACAGGATATTAAAGGAGGAAAAAAGGCTTCTAATGTATTTGAGGCAGAACGCAGCTAACATAATTCCCTTTCTGCAAGAGACCCATTTAGAGAAGACCGACTCATTAAAGACACGAACAGACTGAGTAGGAAACATTGTCTGAGCGCTTCGCTCTACACTGACTGGAGCTGCCTTCATGATTTCTGTATTCTATATATAGATGAAGTGACAATTTTGGACAGACTTTTACAGCGCCTGATGTAGGTTTATGCATTTTCTACTTGTTTTTGTGGGTGCATTAAATCTATTTCTCTTTAAAAATTCAGATTGCCTTTTTTGCATTCAGTACTTAGGACAAAAAATTAAATGCAAAACATATTCAAAGTAATCTGTATCATTGTGAAGTTTGATTTCTAATAAAAATTTTGCTGAAAATGACAACTCTACAGTATGTCCAGGTTAAATGCCAAAAGGATTATCTGGTTAATGCCTATGCATACGAAAAATATAGTGCGCATCTGAACTGCAGTTGTAGAGAGAGAAAAGTTGCCAGTTTCACTTAGCAAATCAAGAATATCTCTGTGTCAAATCAGTTGAAAGTTTACTTCTTTCTCCATTAACCTGCACCATCTTAACCTCATTAATTCTGTTATACACAAGGCGCTGTCCATATACAACACAACAATCAGCCACCAAGCTCTCAAATTCAGCTGTGACGTGTCAAGAACAAAGCCTGGAGGTGTGCTAAGTATGAAGTCCTAGGGATGGACCTACTCGCCACAGACAAAGAGGAGACAGAGTCTAGAGTTCACATACATACACACATACACACACACACACACACACACACACACACACACAAACAGAAATATAGCTTCGGGGGAAGAGGAAAGAGTTCAACCAAAAACTCTCCTTCCAGAGGATAAAGGGATGCATCTAAAGCCTGTAATTACACACAAACGCACAACTAAAAATCCAAAAATCTCTTTCCATCCATTATATTACACTTTTCCCAAGCAAATGGATCAGATCTTGTTCAGAAAATATGAGGCAGTTGTTTTTAAGCATTTCATCTCCTAAGTCTTTCTTTTTCTGTGCCTCTTCCACTTGCTCAGAAAAGGTAAACACCCTGAGTTTGAGCCCCACAGAGCATTGGTTGCTACAGCACCAAGTCAGCAGGAGGTGGATAAAGTGTGCGTGTAGTGGCATCCGTGTGAATGTGTGTGTGAGCGTGTGTGTCTGTGTTAAGGCATAATTTGCCCTGCAGTTTGTTTGTTTGTTCTTTTTAAATCTCTGAATCAGAGACAGAGCCCGAGGCCACAGGATAGGGCTGGAACAATCATTTACTGTACGCGTGTGGGTTTGCTGGGTATGTGTGCTTGGGCAGGCGCATGTGTGGGATGTTTTCCTACTATTTCCTGGTCAGGAGGATGTTAGGAAGGGTTTTCAATCCCCCTCTCCCCTGCCTCACCAATGGGATGAGAGGCTGTGTTTGGGTGTACTTGGGCTACTTCCAACAGTGAACTCCAGAGTCACTCAGAGTCTTGAGTCCAGACCCTAACAGCTCATAACTAGAGATTACATACAGATACTGCAGTATTTTCGTTAAGCTCCGCACACACGACACTTCCAGATGATGATCCTGAGCTGATAGCGCTGATCGAAATGCCAGATCTCGAAGCGAAGCATAACGAGGTTGACAGATGTGGTGAGTGAAGGAAACACCTAATGCAGGGAGGATGCCCTTTATTATGGCCTTGATGGATGAGCTGACTTTCTCATTCTGATAGCTTCATTCATACTCCATGCTGCTTGAGTGTACAGAGATATTATACACACACACGTCGACTAACCATGTGTTCATACACACTCAGGAAGGACAACCCAGGCACAACTGTATTGGTTGTTACTGGCTGGGACTGCAGCATTCCTTAAGCCCCTGCTTTCAGATTCCAAGGAGTAAGTGTATGAAGGTATGTGTGTGTGTCAGGACATGAGGGCAGCCTTTTCTCCTGTGTCTGTCAGGTCCAATCTGGACCAGGCGAGGCCAGCCGTCACAGAGGCAAACTGTCGGCAGCGGAACAGAAAGGAGGAGGAGGAAGGGGGGCC
This sequence comes from Remorina albescens, assembly GCA_034769265.1. NCBI lineage: Eukaryota > Metazoa > Chordata > Actinopteri > Carangiformes > Echeneidae > Remorina > Remorina albescens. The sequence continues at coordinate 8,674,742 of CM068491.1, read as the reverse complement.
TTCGTCCTCGGCAGCTCCACCAGTGAAATCCCTGTGTGTGTATACTCATGACGGATCTAGACCATACTGTGATGTCTTATTCATACTGTATCAATTCATAATGACCAGGCCAGTCCCCAGTGTAAAAATGCACACACACATCACACGCGCACATGCACGCCAGCGCACACACAAGAATGTGGACACGTGTATGATTCGAACCGTCATGAAGAATTGTGTGTGAGTTTGTGTGCGCATGTTTGCTTGTACAATTATTTAGAGCATCAGAGTTGGTATGTAGAGCAGTGTGTACCAGACGCTGGTAACAAACACACACAAAGCACTGATGTCCCAGCGCTTTACTGTGAATATTTAACAAGGCTCAATCCATCTGTTTCATTATTCATGAGGAAGGACACAGAATCGTTAGTAAATATAAACACTGCTATTTCTCTCTTGCTTTTGCTGCATCTCGGCTCCTCTGTTCGCACCTCTGACTGTCTCATTCTTTCTTCCACTTTTCCCTCATTCATTCTGTTTTCTCTTTTTTTTGGTCCCTTCTCTACTCTCTCTCTCTGGCTCCCATTGTGCTGCAGTTGTGAATATTTCAGATGGCGGAGTGGTTTTTAAATTACCCCCTTTTGGCTTCCGCTCTCCTCACTTGGTTTGGTCTGCATTTCTCTCTCACACACAGTCCGACTCGTAAAGAAAACAGCGACAAGCCATAAAAGCCACTTTTACCAGCTGACAAGGACAGGGGCAGGAAGAGGGGCAGGGGCAAGGAGTTAAGCTTTGATTGGTATTTTTTAGTTGGCAGCCACGTTGGACATTTCTTACTCCTACAGAAACATAAACCCTCATCCTGCGTCTTGAAAAAAACAAAACAAAAACAAACAAACAAAAAAAACACCTTCCACTTATTTCTAGCGGTATCCAGCCATGCAGAGAGTTTTGGTTCCATTTATCCAAGTTCAAGATTTATCTTTTGTGAGAAGAAGAAGAAAGAGAAGAATTAAGGCTTGTTGGTAGAGGTCAAAATTAAAAAAATATATAATTTCAGAAAATCAGCAGCTGTATCTGTTTCCAGAAGAAGTCTCCACTAAACCGTAGATGTCGCTGTACAGTTCACAGAATTTTTAACAGCCATATATATAAAAACATAAATAAACCATAATTATCTGTAAGGGTAGATCAGACTTGTGGGAAGTAAAACAGTTTATCTGACGCAGGCAGGTATTTAGCTTTCACTGCACCAAAAGTTAACTTGTTTGACTTAACTTTTTGCTGTCAGTGTTTACTTAGTGTCAGACAAACCAAGGTCAAGAAATCAGCATGTCTGCCATCAATGGCACAGAAACCTCCTGATGAAGACACGTTGCCATGGGAATTGCTGCCAAGCAGGGGCCAAAACAGTCCTCAGAGAGAGAGAGAGAGAGAGAGAGAGAGAGAAAGAGAGAAAGAGAGAGAGAGAGAAAGAGAGAAAGATAGAGATAGAGAGAGAGAGAGAGACCTTGCATGTCAGCCAGGTCATTCATCAGCAGAGACAAAGCGAAGGAAACGACAAGATTGGCTTAAGACCATTAACAGACTGCCAGCCACACACGCATGCGCGTACACACAGATACACACACGCACACACACAGACACAGTACATTATTATACAAACACTTAAAAACAGTCACTTCCCCTAAGTGGGGAAAAAACATTCACAGCATTCACAGTCATACAGTCAAAAACAAAGTTAATTTGCTTTGTGGCATAAAATGTTTTGGAGCACCAGACTGAGCTCAGTCAATCTGCAGCAAATGAAAAGGAGAAAATTCTGCATATTGAATGATAATGAGGTCCAAAAAGAAAAAAAAAGTGGGAAGACTGTGACGCAGAGATGATTTATAGGTTTAATGATAGTGCACATTATCTATTCTGGTTTTCCTTTCCCCAAACAATTATTTTTTTTCTCACACTCAGCTACCGTTCCCCAAGCATCAAGTGATCAACAAACAGAAAACAGCATCTCTCCAACACAAACAGAGCAGGCAGCCCGGGATCATCACATAGCCGAAGCTGCTCTTTTATCCACAGTCATAGCCATATAAAGAACGTAATCCCGTGTGTATGGCTACAATCCACACATTAGCACACAGAGATATAATTATAGTGTTATTCTCTGTGTGTGTGTTTGGATCTAATTGGTGTTATTTATATTTTGCTTTTTATTTTCTCTTCTTTTGTGGGTGTGTGTGCATGTGCTTGTATGTAACCCAGCCAGTGTTACACTATGTGTTTAAGGTTTGTGTATATCAGGATACCCGTTGCCAAGCATTAAAATGAAAATGAAAGGTGGAAGAAGGGATCTTGAAGGATGAGACACACCCCCTCTACAATCCTTTGCCAGGATTCCCTCAGCTCCCCTGTAGTGCAGGTACAACCACACCCTTCCCACCTCCTTGATGGGAGGCATCAAGGGGACACACAAGGGAAAACCTCCCCTAACCATCCCCTCACCCCACCATGCAACACTGCACATTAGCTGTTAATGAAAGCAACACCCCTTCAAACAACCTTGTGTTGTTGCCGGCATTTGTTTGTGGCAGCAACAAGCAAGATGGTAATCAAAAACCACAAAATACCCCTTCGCCTCCTCTATCCCCTCAACCCACCATCCTGAGACCAAACCAGATGCTACTCCCCGGGGCCAGCTATCAGCACCGCACTCCTCTGACGCTACTCACCTATACTCTTTTTTTTTTTCCTACCATCCTTCCTTCCTCTCGCTCTCCCACTGTGAAAAGACACTAATTACAGACATGGATGAGTAGATTACAGATCTGAAGTGCAGTGGAAGTGGGATGAGGAGAAGTCAGGGGTGGTGGGCTGGGGGCAACAGGTCGTTAACAGTGATGAATGCAACTCTATTTTCACTGTTATTGTTCACCGATGTTCTGCACTGCGCCCTCACCTCTGCGCCGCTGTTCCCATAACTTCTCATCAGTGCCATCCATCACAGGCAGCTTTAACTAACTCTGTCTCTAATCATGTCTAATCAATTCCAATTATCTCTCCTCTGCCTCTCATGCATCAGTGTCTCTGGTATCTCTCAGGCATGGAAAAAAAAACCCAGAGGAGCAGGGGTGACGATAACAAGGCGGGCTCTCTAAAAGGAAAGGAGTTATATATACTTCCCATAGCTAAATTCTCTGGTTGTACCGCAAAACAAAGCACAGTATACATTTCCAACAAATTTAGATTCAAGCAAAATGTGATTATTTCTACATGTGAATTCGTAAGTTCTTTGTTTCAATAGAGCCGAGAGCAACCCGTGCCAATTTTCAAAATCTGCATTCCAGTAAAAACACTTGCATTAATTCTCTGTCCTCCTTTAGGAGTGAAATTTCATTAGCCAACTGGTTTAATGGCTGTATGCAAGTCAAGTGTTTGAAAACTCCCCACAGAACAACTGCTGCTCATTTAACCGACAGTCTTTTTATAAACCCGGCTAGCCTTTCCTCTAAAGTTTAATGAGAGCAACGATCTCATCTACTACGCCTCCCTCCTCTATCCCCTACGTTCTTCTTTCCGTTTGTCCTCTCAGAAGGATGTCTGAGACAAATAGCCACTTTGTTATACAAGCTTTTCCTTAGGCCCTCTCTTCAGAATGAAAAAAAAGAGAGAGAGAAAGAGGAGTGGAAAAGGTACAAGAAAAAGAGAAGGGGGTCAATTAATCCTGCATCCATGAGAAGAGAAACCATCTGGGTTAGTGCTCCACCTGAGGGCAGTGGGCTTTCGCATTTAACCTCCCTTATTAGGATTATAAAGGCAGACCCCAGTCGTGGTGAGAACTTTGAGCAAGTGCAAAGAAACCGACACAAGTGAATATGCAACCACAGATTCTCTCCCTCTCTCTTTCTGTCATCCTCAGACACACACACAGACACACAAAGGCGAGATGAAATAGCTGCAAAAGTCTTCCTCTGGGAGCCGAGAACCTTTTAAGTCCATTAAAAGCTGCTGGCGGGAGCGAGACAAGGTTGTAACCTAACTGCATCAGACTGGAACCAGAACTTATGGTGTGGCCCAGACACACTGTTCAGGAGTTCAGAAACACATTAGGAAAAACCTTTGTCTTCTCCTCTGTTTCTAATCCCATGCTAGTAGACCTTATTTTTCAACAAGCATGAGAAGTCCTTCATAAAATGCTAAGTATCAGTCAAACACAGGCACCATAAAAATTGCATTATTTTCCAATTCCATGGGCCTGGATTGTAGATTTGTTTTAACTGTTCAAGAATCTATGGTGCTTACACACCTGTAAAGCTTCAAGATCCACAACAATTTTCTTTTATCCAACCAAGGATAAAAAGCAAATGAGTGTATACACAGACACATAGCAATTCGATTAAGAAATGTTAAACAAAGTTTCATTCTCCAGGACATGGCAGGAAAGCCAGCGCAAGCTTTAGAATAATGAGCATGAAGTTAGATTGGATGAAACGGGGGAGCTGTGCTAGCACAATCCTCTGGCTGTTGGCAGCGCCCGCTGTTCCAGATGGACTAATCATGCTTGTTCAAGGCCATCCATTGGTCTGGAAGGCCTTGCTCTGCTCTGTGTCTGCTCCAGCAAGACAGACAATTCAATACTGCTCAGTGTTAGCGAGGCACAAGTCGGTCAGCCTTGCCCCTCAAAAAAACGAGACTTCGCCTTAAAGACCCGCAGGTTGGTTTTGACATATTGATAGGTGATGTGGGGAGATACTTGTAAAGAAGTGAAAGATAGATTCAAAATTATGTTAAAACATCAAACACAAGATAAACAGATGGAGTCCTGAGGCCGGGATCATGGGTTAGTAGTATCACTATGTGGATAGAAGGCAGGGAAATTATTTTTCCATGTCCCGCTATTTCATTATTCCCAGATGCTTCAGGTAATCTGAACTGAAATAATGGGAGCTGGAATGATCAGTCAGCAACAAGGACACTGATTATCCTGAAGCAAGAAGAAAAAAAAAAAAAAAAAACGAAGAAAAAAAAAAACACTGAGCCTTGTTACAGATGGGATAAAAGTTTAGCAATACTGTTGGATTGTCTCGATCTATGGAGTGCATGAGCAGAAGCGTTTGTGGGTGTGTGACATTATGGGATAGATCTTAACAAGTGGAAACCAAATCAAGACTTTAAGACATCTCATTCATAGGATGGAGGTTCCTCGGCGGAGTGAATTTTTTGGGACCTCTCCAGTGACATAAAACAACCTTACTAAGTGAAAAAGACATCCTTTCACCTGGAACAGAGTTCAAAATCTAATCTGTCCCTTATTTCAAATCCCAGTGTCATACCAACTCCCTGTCACCAGTGGACTCAGGCAACCAAGCACACAGAAACTGTAGATAACTTGGCATGAAGGCCCAATGACATGCACTCAAGAAAAACTCAACATTTCCATTCAGCCGATTCATTTTGTCATACACACTCACTGCACAGTGGAAATCACTGAATATAAATTCACATTCTTCACCTAATAAGTCTGGATGTTAATGAGCCTCAATGACCTTCCAGCAAGGGCAAATGTAGCTAAATTGTTCAGTTACGTTTAAACCACGCCAAAGCCAACATTCATCAGACTTATTGAAACCAGGCCGTACAGCATATAGCTGCAGTACACGAGATTTCTGAGCAACCTTGGTGGCTTGCATAATAAAGAAAAGACAAAGAGAGGTGGTGTGTAATCTGAGTGACAATAAAAACTATGTGTGTGCTTTATGGAAATAAAAAAAGTGAACTTACAGTCGAGACAGGGCAGGGTTCTTCTGAAACAGCAACTCAGGAAGCTGCTGCAGTTGATTACGGTTCAGCCGCCTGCGGCAGGGAAAACATATGATCAACCAGTGAGCTTGCGAGTGTGTCTATGCATGTGTGCCCTTGAGTGTGTAGGCTGTGAATAATTTCAGCTAGCTGCCATAGAATCAGCTTAGCCACAGGCTATTGTGTTTCAGTGTGCTCTGAACGTCACATAAATATCCAACTCAAAGTTCAGGGGAATTAAACTGCTAGTGAGAGAGACAGCATCGTAAATTATCTCCACACAGTTAAATCACAATGCTACACTTTGTAGAATTCACTGCTTTCCTGCCTTTCCCAGAATAACTAAATAGCAACATTCCCACTTAAACATGTGAATTACATCCACCAACTATCTGAATGGGAACAGATTTTATCGGGAGCAAACAATCAAAACATCATGTTCCAAAATAAAATTAAGAGAGAGGGATGAGCCTATTCAAGCCCAAAGAAGCACTGACAAGGATGGCGGTTGGCAATAGACTTCATGTCGAACAACTAACGTCCAAGACTGGCAGGCTTTATTCAAATACAACAATTAAGTCAATGAGAAACAGACTGTTGCTAATTTGTTGGAAACCACAACTCTTTTCCCTCTGAATGGCCCATTGGAGGCACATGGGAGTGAATGCTGTGGCTGTGGCACAGAGAGGCTACAAATCTGTAAGGCAGGCTGCTGCCATGCCTTCAGACACATTCAGACAGATGTTGGGACTTGTGCCACTCACCGTATACACTAAAAAGAGCGCTTGGCCAGCTGAGGTGGAGATTTAGTGTGTAATGGGCATTAATGGTCTGCTGCCGCTCTGTTCACACTGAACTGTACCTGCTGGTGGGTAAGTGGCTTTTAAACATTATAGAAACGAGCCGCTTGATTTCCACATTGGTCTGGCACACGGATATATCCACCCAATGTTCGGGATCAGTAGAATATGGCGGATAGGAGAAGGCGAGTTGTTACATGGCCTCCAGTATGGTAATGTAAATTGTTAATGTGGTTTTCAGAACTGGGGAAAGTTAACCACTATGTGTGCATAACGGCATGTGTCCAAAAAATCATCTGCTGTGCAGGTTTCCATGTGGGTAACACTATTGATTTGAGCTGGTTGAGGTGTGGTTGACTGTGTTTGTCTGTGTGTTTTCCCAGCTGGTTTACAAACTGCAGAGAAGTCCTGGTGCTGTCCAGATGAGCCAGGGTCTGTGGTAGGGGAGGCCTCTTAAGCCCACACATCCCACTGAGGGCATTCCTGTCAGGCTGGGCTAATAAAAAAAAAAATACTCCCAGCCCACGCTGTACCCACTCAGCCCCATCGGACCACAATGAAATGACAGGGAAGTGCCTCACACTTGATATCCTCTTTACAGTCAGTTGCTCCTGTTAAGCTCATTACACTCAGCTAATCCAAGAACCGAATAGACATCAGCTGAAGCTGAAGTTTAGAAAAGAAGCAAAAATGTGGTATTGCTGGTCACTCTTGGTGGTACTCACAATCTCTCCAGCTCCTTCATGTCATCAAAAGCCCCACGCTCTATCACTGTAATCTGATTCTCCATCAGCTGCCTGCAGAGAGAGAAAAGATAGAAACTACATGATACAGTGTGCCTTTGACTTTAAGACTCTACAAGTCTGTAGATGGTCACTCAAAGCATTGGGGGCTTTGGGGTTTGAATTGTGAGACTTCTTGCAGTATGTATGTTCAAGCTGCATGCAATATATTCAGCACTTCTCTCTTGCATGTGTGTGCACACTCTCTCACACACACACACACACACACACACACACACACAAGGGCAAAGGTGCAGACTGAGGGCATAGTGTGCAGTCTTGAAAAAAAAAAAAGTAGGGATAGCAGCCAGGAAAGTTTCCAAGGTGGCTCAAAAAGTGTGGGTCCATGCTCTAGTGTGGTCTGTTGGGTGTAGTGGCTGGGTAAAAAAGAGACGAAAGGTAGGCAGGGGGTCAGAAAGTGTTAGAGAGGAAACTCATTTGGGCTCCAAGATTTTTAACACTTGGCACAATCAAAGGAAAGTAGGTTGTATGTGTGTATGTATACCTGTTAGACAGTACCAGACTTGTAGGCTCTACATCCAGGCAATTAGTCAAAGATAAACGAACATGGATGCACATAAACATACAATACACACACACACACACACACACACAAATGCGCACACACAGACAGACGTGCGTGCACACGTGCACACACAGACAGACGTGCATGCACACGCGCACACACACACACACAGACACAAGCAGGAAAACCTCCTTTCCCCACTTACACTGCCAAAGCTAACGCACAAAAAAGAGGCTTGGATAGTTTTGGAAGTGTTGCAATAACACAAGGTCAGGAAGGAGAGAAAAGTGTCCAGCAGCTTTAGAAGCAACAAGAGCTTTCCTTCATTACGTATACAACTGTTCTGTGTTGAAGGCAACCTCTCATGTCTCCTGTGAGGCCACGTCGCACTGAAACTCAGCAGTCTGGGCCTCCTCCCCATCAAATATAAATGCTAATCACTGTTCGCACTCCATAAACATAGAGAGAAAAGTGCAATTCACCTCCGATCTCTTTCTCATGAATTTAGATGGAAGTGAAAAAAAATTGTGATGAGTACTTTTGAATAGAGAAAAGTTTTATTTTCCCTGCAGACAGTCTGAGGGGATGTAGCCTTCAAATTCTCTGATCTATTTTTCTCCAGATTATTTCTCTATTGTCCCGTTTTTCCTCATACAAGCACACACACACACACACACACACACACACACACAATACTGATCCAGAACAGCCCCCCAGACTCCTTTGTCAGATGAATGATGGTAAATTAGCTGTGTTGATTTTAGACTGACAGGATGAATGGCAGCTGACTGTAAAGATAAACCTCTGTTCCTGCTTGGTTCCTTCTGCGGGTGGCTCAGGGGTCAGCAGGATCACAGGTCAACCTGCTGTTAGTCTTGTGGCTGCTGCCCCAGAAAGATCACAGGAGGCAGACTGCACATGCAGACATGCCATGCAACTCCATTGCACTACTCATGCATCATGTCTGAAATCTCAGACAGAGTGAGTGTTATGCGCAGCTGAATGTTGGTGTGAGAGAATCCAGTTTTTATTGCAAAGGAAGTTCTGCCTCTAATCCCCCTGCAAGGAGTTGTTTCCTTCTTACTTGCTAGAGGCAAGTTGGTGACATGAAGGTATTTCACCTCCACATGGGGGTAGAAGATGGTGCAGAAAAGGAGGTATGCGTTGGAGGACAAGAGGGGACAAGGAGCAGTGGGAGCAAACGAGAAAAAAAACAAAACAGGGGGCAGCAGGGGGATGGGCGAATAACGAGAAGGCTTGAAAATCGTCAGGCTTTGCTGGGTATTAGGAATTATGTGCAGCTCGTGTTACATTTCAAATGTGTTCAGGTCTACACAGCTTCCCCTTTGGCAGTGATTTTATCACCAATGGCACCTCACACAAATGTGTGCACACACATAGACACTTGTACAACTACTTAAAGCTACAAGTGCTTTTAAATTTTAACATGGGGGGAGTCAATGACTTCACCTGAATGTGTTAACTGTGTTGAGAGCCTATTTAGGACTTGTGCTTGTGTACACATTACATGTTGATGTGTGGGAACAGAGGGCAAGTGAGCATGTGTGTGTCTAAGGGACAATAAGTGCTATTACAACAGCCTGTATGTAGTGAGAGAGAAGTCCATTACATCGCTACTTGCACTTAGTCACTCAGCAGCTTAATGTACTCCTGAGTAGGACTCGAGACAGAAACATCTATGCTTCACTGAGTTTATGCAAATTTGAGCTGCAAACCAGCACAATTTGTGAACTGCAAGCTCTGGTAGACACAAACAGATAAACTCTGACATGGATGGGCACCACAGATACACATACAGCGAACTCATCATTCACATCAACAGGATGGAAAAGTACTTACAGAACCCGGAGATACTTGAGTCCAGCAAAGTCACTCTTGGTGATGCGTGTGAGGTTATTCCCATTCAGCTCCCTGTCAAGACAGACACAAAAATTAGTAAAAATAATTCATCTTTATTCTCTCTTGGGACCTTTTCAGTCTAATGGCTAAAGGAGAAGACAGCGGCATGGAAGCATCTTTGTCTACTGGTACATGAGTCAAATTCACATCTGCATCACTTCACACATACATGGTGCACACACAGTTCCTCAAGCTGTTTGTTAAAGCGTACTACTGGTGTAATATATGCCAGGAATGTCTTTAATTGCTGGTGTTTAAATTAAATGCAAATTGTGTTAAATGCAGTGTCACATAATGTTATATACAATGTTGGACAGCATAAGAAAGGTTGTGTTAGAGGTAAATTCATGTTTAGTTCTAATACCAGTGGGAGATATGAAGAAATCCCATTAAAATGGAAGCCACATTTGAGCTCCCTGTTTGTCTTTCTATTCCAGCCCTCTCCCAACAACACCAACGACCCCCCTCTCTGTGTCTGCCATGTCCTTCTACTATTGGTGGGGATTAGGAGGAGCCAGCGGAGGGGATTTGGGTAGGGCCACAAGGCCAGAAAGCTAAGTGCTGTGGATATAATGAGAGCACCCTCCTGCTGAGAGCTGGCCGTCACTGAAAAAGAAGGGAAGGAAAAAATGGCTGAAAAAACAGAGGTTTTAGATTTACTTTTGGGCTCTTAAAAGTTATCCATCATCTATTGGCTGACAATAAATATTTCCAATAGGTTGTGTATGTGATAACTCCAGTGTAGCATGCTGAACTTGTCTGCAGCACCCGCAGTGGTTTGGTGGATTCAGTTACCACTGCTGATATAAGACAGTACTGCTTTATTTCTTTGCAGAACACTGTGGAAGATTCATATTTGACCTCAGTAACACATTGTATTTTCATGACAGCAGGAAAAGCACGGCAACCATACAAACCACCCAGGTGCTGAGCAAAATCAAAATATTCAGAGTTTCTCTGTGCTACTGCACTTTCTAAGCATTATGGGTCCACCCCACACTGACCTCCCTAACTCCCCCCAACCCTCAAAGCACAACCAAAAAAACTGGTTCCAAATCTACGCCCAAAGCACCGGTCTCTCTCCCTCAGTCACTCTCTCCTTCTTTCGTCTAATGACCACTCCGGGGACTGTAGCGCTATGCAGCACAAAAATGAACGGTCATTATAGACAGATGGTGTGTGTATGTGTGTGCGCATGTGTACACAGGTGCATCGACAGGCCAAGTGACAGGGCCACGGGAAATAAATAATGGACTGTGCTTCATTAGCCTGGGCTTCGATACACACACATGTGGTGCTCATTACAGGTGCTTACGCAGATAGACACACACACACATCCACACACACGCCTCAGGATTTCTAGTGTCTTATCTTCAGGGTGGTCACTCTTGATGACACCCAGAGGACATGAAATAGGTTGGAAGATGGATGGAGAGAAAGAGATGATAAAGTGAGAGATGGGGGGGACGTGGAAAAATGACTCACACATAAACAAGTGAAACCACACTTTTCTCCTGCAGCAATGAAGTCTTGCTTTATCCTGTAAAAGAAACATGCCATAGTTTCAGCGTGTACTCCAGAGCTGAGTAATCAAAGCTGTCCTGCAACACAGTCTCAAAGTATTTTGTGAGTTGAGATTTTGTATCTGAACTGAATGTGCTGTTCCTGGAAACTCCGTCAGAGGATGGGGGTTTATCCTGCTGCAAGAGCTCATCATGAGAAGGCAGCTGTTCAGCAATGCTTTGACATTTAAGCAATGCTCAAAGGCCACCAGCATCCAACGAAGTCTAAAGTAGTCAGGATCCACACTGTATTTGACATACTCTAACCTTTTCCACTGGCATTTTGCAAAAGAATCCTGCAATGTTTTCAAGTCCTTTAAATGGCCAGGATATAAATGGATCCTGAAAATTGCCCAGGTAATAATGTTCTGCTGAGGTTCACATGCTTCAAGGACTGATGGCTCATGTATGTTTACATGGCCTTCTGCAGTGGAGGAGTAAATAGCACATGTATGAAATAAACTATTCTACGCATGCATTTTGCATAGAACCTTCAAACTCCATTTAAAGTGGCCCCTTTTACATGTCTTTCTGATTTAGAGTGCATGGCCCATATACACACACAATGTGGTAAAGATTGCGGCGTTTGACCTGACCTGCTGACTTGAGGGAGTACTCTGGCTACCAAGTTACTCACCGGTCTGAGGGGATGCTCTATTGCTGATTGATGGAAAGTAGCTGGGATTCACATAATTTCATGAACAGAAAGTAACTTTTGTGTGTGCATGCACACTCAAGGATCAGTGGTATGCAAATTAAATAGTCATTGAACATTGCTGCTAAGTCCTGCACAGATGAACAAATTAAGGTCAGATCACAACTAAAATACGGAAAGGTAAGAAAATATGGACTCTGGATATGCATATATATGCCTGGAGAGTAAGGGTGGTCGTCTCCGTGCTGATTTCATATTAAGTAAATACACTGTAATATATTGCAACTGACTCAGAGAAAATCTGCTGTTTATTAGTTAGAATATCAGTTGATACTATTTTCTTTGTTTTAAATCAAAGGGACCTAAGAAATGGCTTTTGGCACAGCCGCAAAGGCACGCTCACTGCTTTCATATACAGATGTTTTGTAGTACCGACTTTGTGCAGGTTTTCACATTACAGTCCTTCAGCATTACTTTGGAGGCTGAAAATTATTAGGTATCATTCCCAGTTCCTACAGCGAAGGATTTCCACCTCTAACCGCTTCAGTCAAATCTCTTCCATCCTCTGGAAACTCTGTAAGGATCCCCAGTGCTGACACACTTCCTGGAGAGCAAGTGGATTTATGACATCACTATCTAATCCTTTTTTATCCACCATCCCGATCTGATTGATGCCTGAGAATACTTCCTGGTGCACCTTCCCTTGGGTGGACACGAGGCAGCTACACTCCACCACTCTACATCTCTATAATTCAAAGGGACTCAGACCGCTGCTACAATGCTGAAAAACTCATTATGTTTATTTCTGCCAGCTGCTGGGGTCCCTTAGCTGAAGGGAACCTGGTTCAAATTGAGCAATATTACATAAAATGAAATCGGCAGACTGAAGGGAGGATAAGCAAACATACTTGCTCACAAAAGTCTCCACACAGATACACTCATGCAGCTAGAAATGTCCACATGTGCTCTGTTCCTTACATACATACACAAAGAGCAGAAAAATATACTGAACCAAGGAAGGCACACAAGCCCACCCACTAGGATGTACACAAACAGCGCCTCCGGGAAAGGCAATTGTGTTCTGTTGGGAGCTCAGTGGGGCAAAATACATGCTGGTAACATAACAGTAATGAGAGAAACTACTGCTGGCAGTGCCGCTTTTCACCAATATTATCGATTTATGCAGAGATACTGCAAAACTGAAATGAATACAGATACAGAAGGACAGCGAGGGCCGCAGACAAGTCAAAATGATGATTCAGTTACTTACATAACACAATAAGGCAGACCACTCCAAACAGGCTCATCACATGAAGAGTTTTGTGAACGCTGCCTGTTTTTAAGTGATAAACTATTCTGCCTCCTCATATTGGATTGAAAGAGTGCAAAGAATGTTGTGGTCATGCTCTTTTTCTGCCTACTACGGGAAAATCTGCCCTATGCTGAGGCTAGACATGGTTCACAAAGGTCAGTCACTGACTGTGCCAATATTCCACAAAACAACTGGCAATGCAATTCGTACTGATGGTATGTCTGTCAAGACATAAAACTCACCCTCTAGTCTTATGATAACCCTCATGGCTGCACATTACCCCTGATACTGCTGTTCTTTCAGCATGCATTCAAGGAAAAACTGGAAAGGCAAAATGGTAATCCTTCATCTAGAGGTCGAACTTCTAGATTTACTTTAAGTAAATGCATTTTGTCACCTTTCTCCTGTTCTGACTCTAGAATTAAATGACTTATTAATGTCCCTTTTTTGCAATGGAGCCATTCTGTATCGCTGCTGTCAGCACCACAGGACCATTTGTCCTGAACAGCTTTAGCCTGGCAGGGAAGACAGAAGCCGGCTGATTGAGGATCGGTGGCCCAGCATTGCCCAAACTCCTCACTGTGGAAACAATCTGACTACCAGAAGCCTGAGGTCCTGTGCAGCCTTAGCATTGATGCTGATTAATCATAATAACACAGTGATAACACTATTTGACCAGATCAGCACGGGCTCTCCCTAATGAATGGACTGAACAGGTTGCGAAGCTGCCAGACTCTACGGCATATGGACATGACAGCCGTGAAACATGCAGGAGGAGGAGAGAGAGAAGGCGAAAAAAGAAAAAAGACAGACACAGAAAAAGACAGCTACTTTGACAGTGTTGTTAGCTGCCTAAAAGTGACAGAGTGGAGAAGTGTGGTGGAGTGTTGCGAGTAGCTGGGGAGCTGTGAAGAGTTGACGAGCCGTTTGGGAAACGTCAGTGAAGACATGAGGCCTTGATGGCTGATAGAGCGAGAGGAGAAAGTGACCTACATACTAGTTGGTCCACCAGGCTACAGGAACTGCCAGTACCATCCAGGCTCACAGCAACTTCACACTCCAAGATAAGGGAGAGGAAGAGGGAAAGGGAGAGAAAGAGAGAAAGAGAGAGACCAAGACAGACCAGACCACCATAACCAAAACAACACACTCTTAAACCCAACTGGAACACTTCTATCCATACCAAGAGGTTAGATTTCTTCTCAGCTTGAAAAAAACATTCCCTTTCCACTGAAATGCGGCTTTCAGACGTGCAGTTAAGGCCCTCCACTGTACATTTTTAGTATGTGTGTGTTTGTGCCGGCAAGTGTCTACGTGTGTGTTTGGTGTGACTGTCTGAGAGTGTTTTCCCGACTCCTGGGCTCCTCAAGGGCTATTTACAGTTTTCGTTCTGCTCAGTCAGGCCTCAGGAGCAGGATTACTGATAGGGAAGGTAAACATCAAGCAAATCCCACACATGCATTTGAATCTCACACTCACACCCACAGACATACACACACACACATTAAGCCTTGAACCCTGCATCTTGCAGACCTTCTCTAATTTTATAAACAGCTATAGGTTAAAGTCAGGGACCCCCCAAACCCATGAATCTGTTTTTGCTCTTTTTACTCAGCCTTCACACCACAACAACAACCTTGACGAGGAGTCACCATGTTTTTTTTTCCAAGGTAGTTGATGCTGATGTAAGCAAAATCTAGACAGATAGAAAGAAAGACTGGGAGCAAGCGAATAGACACAGGAGGAAAGTAGCTCACAGACACTGTCTTACCAAACATAGATAACTTATGACTCTCTCTCAGGCCAAAGTGAATCAATTAAACATCTGCTCCACTGTGTGTTACCGCCACAGGCTACCAGAAGAACACACACAGAACACTGGTAGAAACAGGGACTTGAGGGGTCTTTCATGGTTTCCACTGGATCTTTAGTTTGCTCAGTGACAATGCTGTTGTCACTTAGAGTCCTGCATGAAAACCCTCAATACTTTGACTGCAACATGTATGACGTGTACAGAACATCTGCTCTGCCACATCTATTAAGTTTCAGTTATTTCTCACAGAATACTGGGAAGACCTGACAGATGTGCAATGACGACTAGTAATTTGATGGATGCTGCATGTGTGTTAGAATCGGTCTGTTGATCCCAAAGAATGAAGAGTCTCTATCCATTTCCGTCTCCCACTGAGCACACTGATAAATACAACTCTATTTCTTGAATGTGATCAGCCCAGCTGTTCAAAGATTACTCCAAATGCAAAAAATAAGAAGTCAGTTTAGATTCAAAAGAAATCAATTAAGTGATACATATGAAATAAAATTTATCAGCAACTATTCTGCAATTTTTATAGTTTTCAGAGAAAATAACAAAAGGGAGTAAAAGATACATTGAGAAAATAAATGAAAGAGGCAAGATAGTTTTGACTTATTTCATATTTCTGCTCAAACTTGTATCACATCAAAAGCATCTTGACTAGTGTGAAATGTAGATTATGAAGTCACATCGACAATCTCAGGAGAGTGTTCATCGATTTAACACACACTCACACGCGTATCACCCTCCCCTTTCACTCTCCATTGCCAGCTTCTTATTGGTTAGCCAGGAGGGTTAAAAGGAAAGATGAACTTCCACGAGATGAAAGGCGATCTAGGTGGATTCACCAAATTCAATTTTCATGGTCTGCTGAGATACAGCCACTCTTGGTCAGGCGTGCAAAGCAATCATGCACATGCACTCACATATGCACATTCACACACACATCAATTATAAGTATGCCAGATATGCACAAGTGGAGAAAGTGCAGGCAATGGTCTTTGAACACAAAAACACATTCACGTAATGTACACAGTCTCACACACACACACACACACACACACACACACATATATATATACACACTCAGTCACTACAGTGCTCGGGTCATTTCTTAGCTCTCATGAGTGCAATCAAACACTTCCATAAAGTAGCTGTGCTCATCACGAGAACGAGCCAGCACGTCTGAGTTGTGTTTGGACACACAGCAGCTGGCTTCGATGCTAAGCAGCCTGCCTTCACTCCGCTAAGACAAGCAACACTGACTTTACATGTATGTATAAGGTAAAAAGTGATGCATAGGAACTTAAGGCTATGGATAATAAATATTTTTAGTGTTGTTTAATCTGCTGACTTGTTTTCTTGATGAATGGATTACTTGTTCAGAAAACAGTGATTCATGCCTTTTACATAATCATTACGTACTATTGTAAACCTCAAAGCAATATCATAAAATGTCTTGTTTTGTCAGGTCAGCAGTCTAAAACTGAAATATAGTCTATTTATGTCAATGTAATCAGCTAGTTCATGTAAGAGAAATAAATGAGTATCAAAATTTATTAAATACTTATGTTTTCTCCATCAGCGGATGGAGCGAATGGATCAACCTCTTACTTCAGTTCCACACAGGCCAGTCAAAGCATACTGTATGCACAGTAGGAACTACAATATTAACTGGGTTTATTTGCACACATTGTAATGGGCAGAAAAATCACAAAACAGCTCTAAAATACCAAAACTCAACACACAGCAGGACGGAGAGAAGTCCTCAAGGGAAAACATCACAGCTGTGTTGTGCAGGCAGTAAATTGAACTGACTGAGTCCCAGGTCTGTAATTTCACAATCCTACACTAAGCATAAACATTCTGTGAATGAGCTTCATTCCAGGCACTATCACCCCTCATGGGACTGCCAGCTTTGAGGATGGATATATTAGACTGTAAAAAAGGTCCTCAATGAAATTCGCTCTGCCTCGGAGCTAGACCTATTTAGCCCTTTATAATAAATAACATAACCTCGTTTATTTATTCATTAGCTTTGTGGTTATGTTACAAGTCTCTTCACTCTTCTGGACAGTAATCCCTTCATTAGTGATTACCACCTCACATAGTGCCAGCCTTGCCTTGTAGGCTCTTCTTATCCTGCTCTCAACCCAACTCCACCCCTCACCCCAATTCTTTGTCTAGTCACAGAGCCAGAGTTGGCAGGTAGTGGGCAGGCTGTGTTCAGTCTTGTCAGGGTAAATTATGGATCAGGTGGCCGTTGAGCTGTCAGTTGTACTAGCTATGTGCTGGTGCCAAAAACACTGCAGGTATTCCCTGGCACATGCAAACATGCACACATGCACACAGACACACAGACACACATGCACACAGAGACACAGACACACACAGATCTTCAACCCCCCCAAACACATATACATGGCTATTGAAGCGAGGGAGAGAGCCCCTCGTCTTCAAACACCACTAACCTTCATGTGTTTTCATCTAACATTACTTATTCGCTGCACGCATGTACAAGCACACACTGAGACACATTTGCAAGTTTATGAACAAACTCAAAGTCAAATATATACTGGCATGTACACAAGCATACACATATGGTATACAGCCTCCATTCTGGAGGAGCTCCAACATACCCCAAATCTCAAGTCAGGGTATTTTCTGGTACAGACAGCCTATCATCAATATGTGGACTTTTTGCAAGGTGAGGGCACACACACATTCAATACCCCACCCCCTACCAACACACTCACCACTGCCACCACCACCACCACCCACCCCCCAACCCACACAAAGCTTTTGCAAATCAATTAATTTGAAAATGAGACGGTTAATCTGAGTAGGAGCATGGCTGTTAAGGAGACAAACCAGTGGGAGAGAAAAGCTGCAAATTTGGTCAATACCTGTCTAAAGCTCTTAACTAACAACTTTTATTGTCTGCCTAAAGCCACTTTAATCAGCCTTACTGATGCTGATGGTCTCTTGTTGTAGCCTGATGTCAAAGTGAATACAATGTTAATGTGACATTATGTCACAGGAGATGAATAAAGAAATGGCCTGGACACAGGGGAAAAGAGAGGCAGGGACTGCGCTCCAGAGAGAGGATGGATGCAAAGGGGGAGGGAGCGGCCGATGGCCTCTACAAGGGAGGGTGTGATTTTAACACGTGGACCTTGCAGACTCATTATAGGCTTCAGTCTGAGCAGTGTAGGGGTCAGACCTGATCCAAACCTAAACTGACAAGTGCAAATGGGATTCTGCTGTCTGTCTCAACACCCTCCATACACACACCACGCCCAACAAAACACATACACATGCTCTCTCCAAAAACCCCCTCCCCACTCCCTACCACCCAAAAGCATAAAGACCACAAATCCACAATCGTGCATAAACACTGATGTCCTCAAACATACAGCAAACCAGCCTAACAAAGTGAACCTTTTCTACTCAACAGCCTCTTGTCTAGGTCTGCTTTTCATGCCAACACTAATCCGACCCTCTTCTTTTATTAAACTGAGAGAAGTTCAATTTGCAACATGAGTCTTTGCAAATTCTTTTTTTTTAATTTCTACCGAGAAAAGCTTATAAAAGGATGGAAAGACAAGGGCCACCAACTTCTGGGACATTTCTATATGAATTTGACTAACTCATTACTCATGTTTGACCCTGATATTCCTTCCACAATTTAACATAATTTCCAAACACATACACATTAATCTAGCTATGCACATGGGACCGTCACTGGGGACAGCATGGACTGTGTTGACTTGCACAATCACCTTGATGAATCACCCTGCATAAAGAGGAAAGCCTCTATTCTTACGTAGTAGCTCTCTATGGAGGATGGCTATCTTTTATATGACCTACACACACAGCTAATATGCGCACCAGAAAAAAGCCAGGAATAAATTGCCCATGACCTTTATACAAATCATGTTTAACATGCAGCACTGTGAGCGTGCTTGACGTGCTTGAAAACATCCAGAGATGCTACAACAATCAAATGTTCTGCTGTACATGACTGATAAATGCACAAACAAGTTTCAACAGAGAAATGCTCTTAAGTGAAGGGGCAGGGTATATTTCTTGTGTGAATGGTCATTCATGTAAAAGGAAACCACCAAATGATCATGTTTCCTCTCCGCCTCACTGTTGAACCAGCATGTTCACATAAGCAACCCGGAAACATGGAGGCCACCAGGCAAAAAAAAAAAAAAAGGTGTTCTTAGAAATTAAATATGAAAAGCATAAAATATGCAACCAACTCCCACTATGCCAACGCTGCCTCTGACATAGGCTTTCTCTCCTCCGTTCCCATCGCATGTTTTATTCAAGACTGATATTCTAAAAGCCGAAATAGAACAATCTATTTCCTCTTGCACTCCTCACTTTTGATTTACTGATAAATATTTCAGAGGAATGTCAGAAAAGACAGAGAAACTTAAATCCGCAAGCTTCTGCCTCACCTCTCCCTCCCATCTCCACATTTTACAAGACAGCTACGTGATCCTCGTGCAAAACTCACTTGAGTAGCAGATTGCTTAATTTTCTACATGATTTACCAATTTGTGGAGTGAGCATTAAGAGAAGTGAGAAGGGTAGAGAAGGGAGTCTTTGGCCCTAGAGTGGAAGAAAGTGAAAAGGGGGGTGTAAGAGGGGAGATGAGATGAAGAGAGGCAGGGTGCACAGGATAGCACCAGATATGAATGGGAAACAAACATTCCCAAAAAAACAAACAAAAAAAAAAACACATTCTAAGATGATCACAGGTCAGGTAGCAAATTTGGCTGTCTCACAATAGTTCTAAAATAGAAACTTTGTGTAAAACTTAACTTTTATAACTCAAAATTTCACATTAAAAAGTAGAACATTTGATTCACAAATTACAGGAGCGAGCATGAGCAAGCAGGTAAGTAAATTATGGACATGTGAAAGGCAAAACATCTGCTCCTGCTCTTTTCAGTCACTCATGCCTATTTATACCTGACTGGAATGCCACTGAGTGACCGACTCATTCATACACACACACACACACACACACACACACACACACAGCTGTACAGGCAGGGCTATTGTTCTCTTTTGGTCAAAGTATAAGTCATGTGCACTTCTGCCAGATAGCAAGGAAACAGTGCAAAAAGAAAACAGGGGGACAAAGTCAGGGAGTTTCTCTGTCCCATACACAAACACTCAGACACACACACACAGACACACAGATATACACACACACACACAAGGAGGTAGAGTACAGAGGATACTCACAGTCTTTCAGTGTTGCGGGGGATACTCCTTGGCATGGTTTTGAGACCCAGTCCATGGCAGTCCACTGTGGTGCCGCTGCATGCACACAGGGCTGGGCAGGCACTGGCATTGCCCATGAGCAGGGCAGAGAGCATCATCACCACCCACATCCAGAGGGGCTGCCTGGCCAGCCTGCACATGCCTGCCCCAAAACGGCTACCTCTAACGGGCATATTCACCACCCTCTGCAGCCTGCTGCTCTTTTTGCACAAAACCCTACTACACTCTGTCTACCTTTCTCTTTTTGCTTTTTTGTATAAAATAATAATAATAAGACCCGCTACACTTCACAAGTCCTCTACAATAATTTCATATATGTGGTGAATACAAATAGAAGAAAAAAAAAATGTAACAAATGCTAAAATTTTCCTCTCAGTAAAGCAAAAATAAAAAATGTAAAAATCCTTTTTGTTCTTCTAGATTTCTTTTGATGTAGGCTTGATATCCACCACAGTTTGCTGATGTTAAAAAAAAAAAAACAGCTTTCGTTCTCTGAAATTTCTCCTTGCAAACTCTTCTCCTCTTGTGTTTGTGGAGTTGCTGTGTTCTGGTCTGCACACGTCTGCGTCTCTGTCCTCCTCTCACTCAGTCCCGCTCTGCTCTGCTTGCCTGAAGAGAGAGGGAATAAGGAAAGAGCAGAAAGAAAAAAAAAAAACCTGTCTTTTTCTCTCTCTCACTTCCACACACACACACACACACACACATACACACACAGAAACACAGACACACATACACACACCAGTCATCCATCACAAGGATCTACAAATAGCAGAGCCCCCGACTCCACCCCTACCCCTACTCTCCTCCCCCCTCCTCACATAACCCCCCCACCAAAACCCTGCCTGAACTCACTCTCATTCTCGAGATCTTTCTTTCATTCCCTTGATTCTATTCACAATACAAATCTACTCCTGAGCATCTCTCTTCTTCTGTTTTATTTTACTCACTCCACTCCTTCTTTTCTCTCCAGTGTGCCTCCGGGCAAAACCCTAGGGAGAGACCTAACCTGCATGACACTGCATAACCCCTGCCTGAAGGCAGAAGCTGTGGGGAGACTGGGCTCTGTGAGTGTGTGTGTGTGTGTGTGTGTGTGTGTGCATGTAATGATGGTGAATCCACTGGGAAAGAGAGGAATCAACACCTCAGTCCTTGGAGGCAAAAGACGGAATAAACAATCAGTAAGTGTGGGTCTTAGGATGTAGATCAAGTTTGGCCACACACACACACACACACACACACAGAGAAGCAGAGAACTGGGGTGAAAACATGCACACATACATATTGACACACAAATATTCATGATCTGTTGGGAAGGCGGACCACAACCATAAAAAGGGAGTCAACACTATATTTTAAGCACAGCATGGGCACAGGAGCGGAGATTATATCCTAATGTATACAACTGAAAAGACAAGCACACTTGTAGCCATACCTGTTCTGTTATTTGGATTTATAGAAGGAACTGGCACACAACTCATTCCTTAAAGCCAGGACCATGCATTCTCTGAAGTGGACTCAAAGAATACAGACATAAACTAGACTGTGTTATGAAGGGAAAATTTTATGATAAGCACCATCTGTGGGCCATTATTTACTTAAAAGGAATTCTTAATAAATATTACTTTCAAACAGTGGACATTTAGTTGAAACATTGGATAAAGTTGTAGGATACATTTTGTTGCCATTGTTGACAGTGTAATTGTAGCTTTTGTAAAATGGTTTTAAATGCATATTGATTTGTAGTTTGTGGAGCTGCACATCAGTATCCTGGATGTGGGTAAGAAACTGTGTTTTTATGAGTTTAGTCCAAAGTTCATTGCTCAGTTATCCCCACAATTAAGCAAATGGTGGTACTTTAAAATAAAGACCAGAAAACTGAGATAGGTCACCAGAAAAACCAGAAAAAGAGAAATAAGCCTAAATTTCATCCCCAGAACAGATTTTTCTATTGACACAGTATGAAATGATTCCATCCTAGATATTTGTGAGTCTGGATGCTGATCACTTTCTCAGTGAAGCAGCTCTTGCATAATGCTGAATGACCAGCTGTAAACCACCAAACCAGTAACTGACACTTTGGTCTCTTTCCTATCATGCATATGAATTACTAGTTTTACATGCTCACATTGAAGGTTGTGAGCCCTGCTGAGTTGAAACTTGTTAGCATGATGCCTTGTTTTAAAAACCTTTAACATAAATGACAGCAAAGGAAGTAATAATATATTAGTGGTTTAGTGCCATTTAGTGCCTGATTCATCAAGAATGATTCATTAGGTATTCATTGAGAGATTACAGATAGGTACAATCTATTTATATTAAGCTGGTTAAACAAACAGATTTTCAGTTTAGTGTGTGTATGCATTTGTGCTGTTTGTTCTCTGTTTTCCCACAATTTAATAAATAATCCTTAATCCAGGCTCAGTCAGGGCCTTGTTTTTCCACTTCCTACATACAATAAATCATATTGGAGTGTAACCAAAAAGTTCAGCTTCACTTGGCAACATCTCGGTTAGAGCCACTTGTGAGCATACTGACATAGACCTACAGACAGGGAGAGGAAAAGAAAAGAAAAAGACTAGGACAATTCAACTGGAAAACTTGACTTTGTGTGACATCTATCTGAATGCTTTGTTGATTGACGAACTTGAATGTGCATATGTCTGTATGTGCTCCTGCAGGTGTACATGTACAAATGCACACCTCAAACGAAAAAGCTCCATCTGTGCCAGTAAAAGTGTCAGTGTGGGGTAGCTCTTTCCTCTATGAATGGCTAATTAAAGAGGAGACAGTGGTGTTTAGTGGTAATGGGGGGTGGGGGTAACGTCCCTCCTCTCTCACAGAGCCGTGATAGGAATGCGCACAAATAGACAACAGGAATTATTCTGCTGCTCTCAAAGCCGTGGGAGGACATGGCAGCAATTTACAATTAGCCTGGGAGAGGAGAGTTTGCAAGACACAAGACCTCAACAACAACTGACTCCAAGTATAGAAAGAACTGCAATTAATGTGAAATACCACCTATTAAGAAGATTCACAGCATTGCCAAAGCCAGTGGAGTCTAAACAAATATTTTTCTATGGCTGGTACACAACGTTCGATATAAATTAAGCAGAAGTTCAACAAGCCCAAGCTGGCAGCTGCTAATGGTTGAATAAGAGAATGAAGTTCGCGTCTGCATGCTTGCCACACAATTGAAGTGTTGATGATAAGGAAAGAATGAGAAAATAGAAAGAGGCCAGACCTGGCTTCCAGAAACTTCCACAGCATTATTCAAACAAAGTTATTTATACTTCAACCTCAAAAGAAGTGTCCATTAGAGCAGAAAAGAGAAAAAAGGTCATTTGCTAGCCATTGATTGTTTAGAAAAAAAAACCAAAAAAAACCAAAACAAAACAGTACAAATCCACAGAATGTAAAATGAAGCACTTTTATCATTCAAAATAAATAAGTAGTATTCTACTACGGTTTTAGACAGAATTAGCTGCATCTGAAAGGAATTTTAGTGCACACACTTAAAGCAAAATCAGATCCACTCATCACATATGCATGTGGCTTTGTGTGCACAGCAGTTAATGTAAAGTTGATTACAGTATGTCTGACTCATGTTACAGTCATCATTCTCATTCTGGAGCAGGAATGCTAAATAAAACCCCTCTGGAGTTTTGGCTGTAAAACAATACTATTCCGATCATAGAAGCTGTCTGTTGTATATTTACAGAACATGAGAAAAAGCAGACCCATTCTCAGAGATGTTTACAACATATACTTACAATACCAAACATGCATTGACATGGACAACATAATGACACAGTAAGACATTCCTCCTATTGTGGAGAACTTCCTTGACTCTGACCATTCGTCCACTCACCCAACTCCATAAAACAAGTTCAGATAGGAAAATTATTTATTGTAAATAGCAGCAAACTATATTTCATTTAACAGTAATTTAATTTCATTTTTTTTTTTTTATTTCAGCTGATTAATGCATTTCAGCTTTTCATTTAGTTTTCAAATAGTTTGATGAAGGGATTTAATGGAAACACATATGTATGAATGGCTTTCAGGATGCAATGCCCACTGTGTGGATATACAATTGTGGTGGAAGATGTATTAAATTATTTACATTTACTTATTCTTCATTATTAAGGGCTTACATATTATGGTAATTGAGTCAAAAGAGTACTTAATAAGCAGATTTATGCCCTTTTGATTTGTCTTTAACAAAAAACCTATTTTGAAATTCCAATTCAAAGGAAAGCTGCCTTAGGTGTTTTGACTTGAATTATTTGCAACTAAACAGCACCACCTTGTGGTTAAATTTGAAAAACAATAATATTACAGACAGCTGATTGGAAAGGAAAAAAAACAAACAAACCACACAATACTTTCATTTCAGAGATTTAGTGGTGAGAATAAAAGGATCATATTTCAACACTGTACTCGAAGAACATATTCTGAAATTTTACAGGAAAACACAGCTACAGAGTGTGGCTAAATGTTTTTTTTTGCATAGCTTCACAGTACCATCAACATCATATTAAAATGGGTACTAAAGTTGACCATGAGGCTGTTATCACATTATAGTAAAATTGTAACAGCTTGACAGAGTGAAAAATGAACTGCTGCTGACACAAGTGGCAAAAATTTTTCCCAAAAAGCACCTTGTTTTATAACCCACAATTCAACATACACAGTAGAATGCAGCTGATTAACCTTCATTTGCTTTCAGCCAACCATTTAAAATCATAAAGATGAAAAAAAACCAAACAATAAAATCTAAAATAATAATAATAATAATAATAAAACATTGTGCAGTAAACAACTGAATATCTGAAAAGATCTAATGCATATAAAGCTAAAAAAAAAAACCAACAAAAAAACATTTCACATTGCATAAAAATCCAACTGGCCTGAGAAAAACTAATTTATATGATTCAAAACCACCTATACAAATGAAAGGAGCAGTAGTATAAAGCATCACAGTGAAGTGCAATTATTGACCTGATGGGGGGAGAAAAATGTGGTCTTTTGGCTTTTCTTCATCCTCCATTAGTCCTCAACCCCTGACTTTACTGACACTTGAATGGATTCTATATATAAAAACAAAAGGCTAGTGGGAACATTAAAGGAAATGAAGAGAAATCTTCATATTAAACAGGAACATTAATTCAAGATGTATTCACTTTAAGGCACATATCTGAATTTTCCAATCTGCAAAGATCAATTTAACTAAACTTACAAGCCAATTTTATGTTTGAATAGCTTATACATCATTTTGCACCAATAAATTTGTATTATTGGATTTCAGGCTTTCAAATTAAATAATAATATGTTTCACTCAGTTATAAAGCTTGATACCAACAATTTCATTAGTATAAATATATATCTTGCATGTTAAGAAGACCATAAATGGACAAAAAAAAAAAAAAAGGAGTCCAAAGAGAACGTAAGAGGGCAAGAAGAATGTTAAATTGCATTGACTTAAAGTAGAACATAAAAGATCAATGAATCCTTTTTATGTCACTTCGCTTAA
This sequence comes from Remorina albescens, assembly GCA_034769265.1. NCBI lineage: Eukaryota > Metazoa > Chordata > Actinopteri > Carangiformes > Echeneidae > Remorina > Remorina albescens. The sequence goes on along the minus strand of CM068491.1, from coordinate 8,648,757 downwards.
GTCAAACATCTCAGCAAAACATGCTTTTGTTATCTTATAATCTTAAAGACTTGACCTGCGTTTCTGAGAAAAAGAACTGAGTACAGCTCTAAACATGGTGTCAAAACAAAGCACTACAGTGCAGTGCGCTGTTTAGTTTGAGATAATGTCTCGATAAGTTCCATGCACCTAGGATAACAGCTATACTAACGTTTCCATAGTTGTGAACACCACATTGCTGTAAAGACAGTTAATCCTGGAGGAGGTGGGAAGAGAAAAGGAAAAAAAAGGAATAGGTTATTTTTAATGCTGTCTCTCAGGTAAATCACAGATGAAACTATGGTAAAGTCAGTGGTAAAACAAAAACAGGTTGTAGGGATGCACAGCCACATAGCCGTCAATGTCAGAAAATCACTTCAGCACTAGCATGAAACTTGGGTCAATGGGTGTTGACAGTTTTAACAAGGACTAATGATGTCCCACAATTTAAGTGTCACAATAAAGAGACACTACTTCCACTTCAATATTTCTCCAAATGTATATATACGGAGAGTACCAATCAATTGTAACCCATAACATCACAGTGGGAGGTGGTGATGTTTTCCCAATAGTCAAAACTGGATCGCTTCAGTGTTACTGAAAACACAGGCAGTTGAGCTGGCAATAATTCCATGTCATGTTTTTTGTGTGTGTTTCTGTGTTTGTGTGCTGTTGCTGCACAATACTCACATCCTCACAGCTGCTGTTTTCTGTTCCCTGGCAATCACTGAAACTGCTGCATACAGGACTCTGCAGTCTGCTGTTTTCTTTGTCTGTAAATTCTTGGCTTCCCAGTACCTTCCTCTGTTTTGTAGACAAAATGTCATTACCAGGATGGTTATTTCAAAGCACATTTTTTTTTCAGCCAACAATAACTATATATGCATCAGATGTATTCTTTCAACGTTACAATATAGTGAAATTAGCTCCTTGTTCTTCAGTTGCACCATTAGAAGTAACATTGTATCTGGCTGTGCAAGTCTGAGAATGGAAAAACCTTTTGTCAAAGGTCAGAACAAGTTAAAATCTGAAAACCCGCATAAGTGCACTGTCAACAGACCTTGATGATTCTACCCAAAGAGCGTGAATGCCAGTGTCTCCTGCTGAAAGGTGTCCGAGAGTCAGCCGAAGGAGTCAGCAAAGCCTGCTTTTCAAACTACACATAAAAAATAAAAAATTTGGGTTATAGCATATAAGTTCTTATAACAATGGGCACACTGAACTACTGTACCTGTCGGATGAGCTTCTTCTTTTTGGTAGACTTGGGCATGTTGTTCACCTGCTGGTACAGCTCTCTCAGAGCAGATTCAGTGTAAGTCTCAGTCGAACTGGCAGTGCATGCGTTGCTGACCTCACTTCCGAATGAACTCTTGATGGGAGTAGAAGGGGCCATTTTCACTGCAGCTATCGGTCCATTTTGGGTTCCAGAGCACAAAGTCAAGTCATCCTAGTAAGTTCAGCCATAGCATGTGATCAGATATTTATTTTCTGCTCTCACTGAAACTGCCAATTCTTTGCAAAAGAGTGACCACGTTTTGTAACCAACATAATATAACTCTGAAATATGAACAGTTAGAATGTATTCAGAAGGTTTCAGCACAAGTTCCTTTCAAAGTCATCCTAGCAGATAACACATTGAGACTTGAGACACAAATGATTCAAAAGTTGTGCAGTATTAACACTTTTCGTTAACATGACCATAGTTACAGACAAAACAAGCCTTACCTTTGACTGAAGAGATTTTGATCCAGTAAAGTATAAGCGGGCATACTCTTTGATATACACGGGTGCCTTCAATGATAATGAACATGTATATTAAATTCTCTGATAAAGGAATAAAGAAATCATCCATAAATTAATATGGCTGATATTTAGAAACCCATTACCAACCTAATGCAAAGTGTGTCAAATCTTCTAGATAGTCTACAATATATTTAGTAAATAATCAATTTATATGAATGGGAAAATATAAAATATTGGTAGCTAAAAGTTGGCTGATTGTGAAACCTTAGGGACTGATTTTATTTTATGTATGCATATCTGTATTTTTACCCAACAACACCATTTGTCATGAAGGGTTCGTCAGATGTAGACATAAACACTCTTCTTCAAGTGATATCCACTTTTAGATAGCTGCATGTCTTTTGTTTTTTTTACATGAAAGCAAAATTTTGCAGAGAATACAAATGATAAATGAAAAAAAAAAACAAAAAAAAAAACCACACATACGCACAATGTTGCTATTTATATATGACAGAGAAAAGGGTCAGTGAAACATGCTGTATTCAGCGTTTTCAGTAGGAACACAATAAAAGCACAGTTAAAAACTAAGATAACAGCAGCACAGAATGAGACGAAAGGTGCTTACCTTGAACAGTCTCTGTGAGTGCCTGATAAGGAATGCAACACCATTATTCAACTTCTCAATGTTTCCCTGCAGATCGCTTGCCATCACCTACAACATGAAATTGTTGCATGTAGAATGAGTAGAAAAAAAAACACAACGTCAAACTATTTAGTTTAGTGGACTGCAAAATAATTGCATAATAATTGGAAGGTTGAAAAAAATTAAGCGAAGGTCTTTACGTTTTTAGGCCAGATGATGTGTGGAGAAAACATTGTGGCTAGATTAATTGCAGACATCTTGTTGATGTGCTGATTGCGTGCAGTATGGTACAGCAAGTCCAGCAGCAGCTTCAACAGGCTCCGGTTAGCTGGTGGAAGCAGCATGAAAAGGAGCTGAAATGCTTCAATCTGGCGTTCCTTGTCAGGCACACATGTCTTTTCTCCTTTATCATCAAAGCAGGTGAGCTCTGCACATAGGAGATAGGTGAATTACTACCAAAGACAAACTCTGTCACTACTATTTAACTTCTTAAACATCTCAATATACATTGAATATCAATGTATATTAAGAAGAAAAAATCTGTGCATGAGTAAACCAAAACCTCCAATCTTCAAGTGCACATGATAATGTCGGTGCGTGAGCAGAGGCTCTGGCAGCTCTCCCAGGTAGGCTTTCAGCAATGTGGCTGCATCATTGGGGTGGAAGTTGCCTGTCTCTAAATCTATCTCTGCCCCAGCATTCAGCATCTCCCTCAGGGCTGCCTGCCTTAGGCTATGGCCTGGCACACGGAACAACCCCTCCACCTGAAGGTCTGAGGAGAGAGGAAAAAAGATGGAGAGGGACAGCAAAAAACGAGTAAAGAAAATGCGCAATGTGTCGACAAAAGGCATACAGTGAAGGAGACAAAGGAGAACAAAGGCCCATAAGAGACGAAAGACGGAGTGAATGAAATGGAAAGAGGGAGACAGCAGGAGCAAAGTGCTTTCAGATAAATTATTGACTGAAGCATTTGCTCCCAGTGTCCACTTTCAGAGGATGACATCATTGCTCTCTAGAAATAAACCATGATCTCATACTAATTCACTGCTCTCTAGCTAAGTTAAGAAGTAAGTAGTAGGAATGAGGCCGCAGCCTTAATACTTAAAATAAAATCCAACTTTTCAAAAAGTTAAAGATACAGGCTGATCAAGCAATTTCATCACACACACACACACACACACACACATATACATATATATATATATATATATATATATATATATATAGACATCATTAATTCAGGACATTCTATCACACACTTGCACAAACACACACGCAAAATGCATGCAGTCATGATATCAGAAACTGTCCTCCAAATTTCAGTTGTGCAGATATATGAAGGGATACTTACTTTTACTGAGGTATTCAATGAGCTGATAGATCTGAGCTATTCCCTCTTCAGTTAACGTAGCACCAAAAATCACTCCTTTGTCTGGAAGGCAATGGATTTAGTTTACAAAATGTAATCACTCCAATAATCGATTTCCTGCAACCATAACCCTTAACATTCTCATCTTGTTTGAAAATTATGAGGATTTGCCTCACGTTTGTCTAATGTTATCATAAACTGAATACCTTTTAATCTGGACAGAATCATATTATAGTATTATAATTGAGAATATAATGGGCAAACCAATAATGAGAATATTCATTAGCAGCTGAACTACAGTTCATTACTTTTACAATTCATAAATATGTGATCAATAACTTCTTCATTTTTTTATCCTGATACAAAATCAGAATCAACTTGGCCTGATCAGAAATTTCAAGTGAAAGAATGGATGTTAAGTAGTTGGATTGCATTGTATGAACTTTTCTGTTCTATTTCTTCATTCATTTACTCTAGGTTTTCCCACAATTTGTCTCCATTCCTTTTATTTATATGGATATGTGAGTGAATTTTCACTTTTCACATATATTTATTCCTTTCTTACAGCAATAACACCTCGGAGTGGCTTGAGACAAAGGATATTGGTCTGAAACACGGTGGTGACCCAACCTTTCCGCTTCAGGAAGTTAAAGGATCGCAGAAAGCCGCTGGAGGACGGCACTCTGGGCTCAGACTCTCCGGTGAGCTGGGCAAACTCATCCCCCGGAAGGTCGATGAGCCGAGTGATGTTGCTCAGTATCAAATCCGTGAAGATCTGCGGATGTTCGTGTTTCAGTCTCTCCACGAAGAAATCTGGGTTAAAGATTACAGGTGGGCTCGAGTTCGGCATTTCCTGGCTGATAAATACGCTGCATTTTGTTTCCCTGTCACAAAGAAACAAAGAGGCCGAGCTGAAGTTCAGGAAGCCTCGGAGCTGTGATGAAGATCCGGGCTAACTCTGAGGAAGTTGTTGCTAGGTTAGCTACGTTGTCAAACGCTAACAAGCCTGATAATGACTCAAAATATTAGGCAGTTAAAAATCAACACATCTCTAAGCCTGAAGTTTATAGCACAGTTTTTACTTTTTTTTTCTTAACATAACAAAATAAAAGCTGGTACCTTCCTTCAAGTTTGTGTTTGTTTTGAGAGACATTTTCAGCCGCCATCTTCCTTTTGAATCTTCCGCGGTCTCATCTTTAGTCCCGCCCACCCTGATGTGATTGGTTGAAAAATACATGCGTCACCAGGAAGAGGGGATGCTGTTGGGGGGGAGTCCTTACAACTCGACCTTATACTTTTGTAAATTATTGTAAGACTTTGCTGTAAAACTATGTGACTGAAAGAAAGAATAAATAAAATATAAACCGTTAACGATTTTTCGAAGGTGTGGCATAACACGGACATATCACACTATGATATAACTGATTAGATCCTAACAAGCAGTTCCTGTCTTAATGGAAACATTTTGTTCTTAAATTGATAGATGCTTCTTTGTGGTCAATAACATGCAGAGCTTGCTGTTTATCTAATGTTTTTAAGCTGTGTCTGCTTTTTTTACATTTTTCTTTCCAGCCAAGGTCGATAAGAATGGTCATACCAAGCAGCAGTCATGCAAGTGATTACGTGATCTTTTGTTAGATTAATGAATACTGATGAGTATCTTATCCCCAAACACAATCCTGTGCCTATTTCTCTCTTGGCAACCATTTAGTAATGTAAGTAGGCCATTGCTTCAATATGCGTTCATTAAAAGCTTTGTTCATGATACACAGAAGGCTACTTCACAATTTTTTGAAGAAAATTCAATTACACAGGGTGGTATGAATAATATTTAAGAAACACGCCAAACACGCTCTTCAAACTTTAATAAAAAATGTACATCACTTTGATAAACACTGTAAGTAACACATGATGCATTTATGGTGCTATACCCGATCTTATAAATTGTAATGGTAATCCGTGAAGACCTGCGGATGTTCATGTTTCAGTCTCTCCACGAAGAAATCTGGGTTAAAGATCACAGGTTGGCTCGGGTTCGGCACTTCCTGGCTGATAAACACCTTGCATTTTGTTTCCCTGTCACAAAGAAACCAAGAGTCTGCGTTGAAGTTCAGGAAGCCTCGGAGCTGTGATGAAGATCCGGGCTAACGCTGAGGAAGTACTAGTCTCTAGTCTCTGGAAGGGTCAGGTCTGTGGGGGGGTCCGCAGCAAACAATGTTGCTCTTCAGTGTTTGATTTATTAAACTTTAAATGTATTATTTATTTATTAAACAACATAGCATTAACAGTAAAGCAAAAATGTTTGATCTTGCCCATGAATCCTATTTTCCAGACTTAAGAAAACCTGCTTTTTTACGGAGCCTCTTAGGGGTCAAGTAGAGAAATTTTTTTTGGATCGATCTTTGCGTTACCTCGCAATATGATTTTTCCCGTTATACCTATTGCGCCATTTACGTGTCTGCTCATCTGCCCCGAGTGTAACGCTGGCTGTATTATGGATCGTGTAAATCAGCTAATTGAATTTTACTTTGAGCTTGGAATTTACTATACTGATATAGTAGTAGGCTACTGCTCAACCAGCATGGTTATGTTATCGGTAAAAGCAAACTTAAACGCATCCCCATATCACGACGTCTCTCCGGAAGAAAGCATTACGGTAATCTGCAGGATGCCGTCGATTTCATCCATGACCTGTTACTGTACTCGGGACAGCTGTGCGGGTAGGCTACACGTGGATGTATGCCAAATGTAGAGCATGGTCTGCGTGTAAAAGGATGTCCGCCAGGGGCGTTACTAAGCATGCAGCTTTACAGGCGCACAGACCCCGCCCCACACGCATACACACCCACCACCAGAAGCCACCCCCCCACACACACACACACACACACAGAGCCTCACTATATTAATGCCACTCAAACTTACAAATGCACTATGGTGATGGTGGCCTATGTGAATATTTATTTAAATTCACATGCATGAACTGAGTTTTTTTTAGTTCAAACATAATCAAGTCCTTCATCAAGAAGGAATTTTACAAAAATAAAGAATACAATCTTAATTCAAATCTGTCACAGGAGCTGTCAACTACTCCCAGACGCGTGAGTCATAGCGCAGGGGTACGGATATTATTCTGTGATGAAAAATAAAATCATTCATGAAATTTCATCGGGAATTTTACAGGGGGGCACGTGACCCGGTAAAAAGTGTGTGGCGACGTGCGTGATGTCCGCATGATCCGGCATGGTTACGCAGTATAGAGGGATATAACGGGGAAAATCATGTTGCTTGTAACGCAAAACTATTGCGACGGGAACACAAAAATTATTGCGAGGTAACGCGAAGATCGATCCAAAAACTTTTCTCCACTTGACCCCTAAGGGGCTCCGTACGTTTTTAGCAAGATCTCAGCAAAAATCATTATCGTTCGTATCTATAGGAACGATAAATAAATATATATATATATATTTTAAAATTGAAATTGAAATAAAAAATACATGACATTTACATTCATATTTACAAATATGTAAAGTTCAAACTCAATGACATTCACAGCAAATACTACTTAATACCACATTGTCCAGTAGTTGCTTACATTCCTCGAACAGAAATAGTACTTGACTGTACAACACAGGTAATTTCATATATTCAGTTAACACAATTAATACTTACTTAATATTTATGACAATGACTAATAGCATATGACATAAACTTGGATTTGTAACTCTGATAAACTGTTACAGCAATAAAACAGAAAGAGATGGCAAATTCTATACACAAATATGCATTTACGACAAGAACTAACTGCATGATGTGAACTCTAATAAACTCAGATCAAATCTTACAGCAATAAAAAGGAAAGAGAGAGCAAAATTAAAAGATTGTAGGTTGTCACACCTCATGCTAAAAAGGGCTGTCATGGCTATCAACATCCATCTGACCTGAATTGTTGATAACTGTATTTCTCTCCTTGTAGCATTTACCATCAATCGCCTTTTTGGCCATGGGGCTTGTTTCTTTGCTAGACCCTCTCTGCCACAGCCAGGACATTCTGGCATAATTCCAGTGGCATCGAAGCCTAAGCCTACCCAGAGTTCTCCAGCAAGCTCTACGAAATGTGTTGGAGGCAATACAGAAAAGCAGTGGATCCAAAGCCCCGTTGATATACCATAGTGGAAGCGACAAGTACAATTTCAGGACTGTATAAACAGAGAGGACGGTGTCAGACCACACAACCACATAGACCTGCATCAAAGATGAGGCAATGTCTGGAAAGTTGCAAACAAAAAAGGCCACCACAACAGCACCTGAAAAATAAAGCACATAGATGCAGCTCAAGTTAAATAAGCTTATCAGTGAAATTAATTTGCACTCGGAAGCATCTCTAGTCTGTGGAAAATATCAAAAACAAATGAGACTCATTGTGGGGTTACTTGCTGTATTAAATGGCCCTGTCTCTAATCAGTGAATGCCTCCCAAAGCAAATTTTTTGCTGTCACCTGGTCATTATGTCTTTTTTATGTTTCAAATGCAAGAGCCGTGACTCACCCATGAGTTTTAAAGCTCTCTTTTCATTTAGAAGTAGTTTTGCATTCTGATTGCACTGGACATCTCATCTTCCTTCAGCATCCAGCTGTGTGAGGCCCAATTTTCTCCTTTGATGTCCATTCCTCTTCAGGTAAAGCAGGATAAGCAGATATAGAGTGAAAATGGAGACCAGTGGGACCTATAGTTGGAAAAGCAGATATAGTGCGTGTTTGGTGCAGAAAAGCAAATACAATCTGTTGAAAAGAGTTTCCTTCACCAGAAAGAAGAATCCCGCTCTAAGGAGTAGAGTTCCTTTGTAGATGTTTGCAGGATCAGGCTCCGTCATCTCACACATGGTGGAGACATGGAAGGCATCTTCTTGTGTGGTGGCTGTGTAGTCCAGGATGCAGGCACGTGCTTGGTTGTAGACCAGAGCAAAGGGCACTGCTGACACCAGGGAAATGATCCATACAGAGAGAAGGCATTACATCCTAGACTTCTGTTTACGAGCAAGAAGAGAGGGAAGAAAATTCCATTTGGCTAAGTTTACTCCAAAAATATATGTGCTTCTAAAATTGTATGCAGTACATTATTTGAAAGTTGAAAAAAAAAAAAACAGAATTTGCTTTATCTTATTTTGCGTTTTAAATCGTTGATATTATAATACTAATAAAAAAAAACCTTAATCTTTTTATTGTCCAAGTACTGCACCTTCAAGCTGGAAACAGACCACATCATATGGCAAATGACTGCATAGCGTTCAGTTGTGTCAGCTTGTGGTGGCACAATAGACTTGACGGACCATGAAGTAGACCTTGCATACTGCTTGCCCCAAGCGCCATGGGTAGCTTTCCCAGTAGTATCGATACAGAGTTACTGGGATTGTTAACAGTTGAAGAATGTATAAAATTGAAATGGAGAAGAAGATGGATATCATGAATATGATTCTTTGAAGTACAGAGGATACATTCTAACTATGGTGTTTATAAGGCAGTGCCAAAAGCTATGACTGATCAACAGAGTAAAATCACGTTTTCATTTTGAAATCACATTATAAATGACAATTAAATAAATAATCATTAGATTTGTCATAGTTTAATAGTTATTATTGTATTCAAAAGTACAAAAAATGTATTACCCTACACAGAAAGTATAGTGTAATGATGTATTTTACAATTAAGTGGAATGAGAAGCATCAAAAAACACTTAAAATAATTTGGACCTACTCAAGCAATGTTTTATGGCATGCACTGTATGACTGACATTGGAATGGTCGAAGAATCAAATGTATTTTAATTGTATTATACACATAATACAGTTAAATTAGTCTGTTAAGTCTTACAATAATTAAATGTTTAAATTGCACTATGTACCTGATATGACCAGGCTCAGGAGGTAGAATCGAATGCCACTAACTCTCATACGAGCGTCCATGAGGAGGGTCAGTATGCTCATACCACTGAATGAGACCTGTTGAGCATATGAGGGGTAACATTCAGTGGTTGACAGATTGAAAAAAAAAAAAAAAAAAAAAAAAAAAAAAGATTGGTTACTGTCAGCACATTATTGATACTTGAAAATGTCATGCAGCACTCTGGAGCCATTCATACTCAAGAATCTGCTTGAGGCTCAAGTTTGACTAGTAAATTTAAATTTCATACTCCAAACAAGAAGATGATGGTGTAGAAGATGGTCATGGGGACAGCAACAACCAGAGGCTCTCTTTTGGTGGCACCAATGTTGAGCTGTGGCGTCTCACTTAGGCTGACATTGCAGGTGAAGAGAAATGAAATCTGCTCTGAGAGGTTCATGACCATGCTGCTGGTCAAAAGCTATAAACGTATTATACAGAAATGGTTTTGAAATTCCATGACAGAGTTGGGTTATGTCAAATAAAGACAACCGTTTTACTATCTCTGTTTCTTAAATGTGTTACAAATGAATAAATAGATTACTTGTCAATAATGTTCATGCTTTTCAGAAGTTGCTTTTAAATAATTGGCTCTTAAAAGAATTTCAACATTTTTCATACAATCTGAAACGCTGACTCCAGCCAGTAAGAGTGCCTGGGGAGCAAGGAAGAAAAGCTTATTTATACTCACGATTCACAAAGTGCTTCACAGTAAGAGGAGTAAATTCAAAGGAGATAAAATATTGGTTTTTGCCTGCTCTTTCATACTAAATGGTGATTTTTATATGACTGTGACCTTATATATATATCAGCTCTATAAAAAAAAAAAATTGAAAAATGAAAAAGAGATGAATCTGCAGCTGACATTTAATGGAAGGTGATTCACAGTTTATCATCATTTATTCTCTCTTTTGCTTTTACAACATTTTATATTTGTTATTTTAGTTAATGTTTTGCATTAAACAAGACAATCAAGTAACAATGTCAAAAACTACAAATACAGACAATTTCAGCTTTAGCAGTCAAATAAAAAACTGAATTATCTTATAACTTATCCAAAAACCCACTTTAGATGAGGTCAGTGCCACAAATTAAAGCCTTCATTACAAAACAGACGTTTTCATATTGAATGTAACAAAGATACACACACACACACACAATAAAAAGTAAAGGGAAGATCAGAATTTAACATAGAAGGAAGCTTAAAATTGGAAAACACTGAGCACTCAGAATAAATGAATCATGAATGAACACATTTACTCTGAAACCTCTTGATCAAATTATGACATCTCATGTGAACCAATTTTCAAAAGTCTTTTTTATAGTTTAAAACTATGGGTGACGTAAATATCAGTAAAATACTCACAGCAATCAGAGTGCACTGTAAAGATGACTGGATCCTAAAGCCTGATTAAAGGCTAACTTGCTCTCTGTAAGACCTGTTGTACTGATAGCAGACACAGTAAATGAGTTCTTCTTTTACAGCCCTTAGCGGATCAGTAATGTGTAGACTTACCTTGTAGAGGTAAAAATGCAGGATGAAGCCCAGCACCCGTTCACGGGCAAAAAGCTCTTTGATGTCTCCCTCCCTCCTTGCCTGTCTGTCTGTCACTCTCTCTCTCCCTCTATGACTCTCACTCACTGTCTCACCCTTTGTTCCTCTGTCTCACTCGCTCCCTTCATACACTCAGTCACTCACAGATGGACACAGTCATCAGATGGACACAACATTGGCCAACAGAAAATCCCTTTTTGTTAAGAGAGAACTTATATTTTGCGTTATTGTGGGTGTACTTGTAATAGTCCGCTATTTAATATCGGTACAAATTACAGCATGATACCCACATACATACTGGTTTAGTCTAGACCTGTTGTTATGATTTATATGCTATGTTTTTCATGGATCTTTCTGCCTTCATAGATATCACTGTCATTATAGATGGAGAATTCACATCCCTGAAGTCAGCATCACTTCATAATTGCATCTTGAAATTGTTGAACATTGTCTAGCCACAGTCATACTTTAGAGGCAATGTATGTTACAGACCTGGATTCTGCAAAGACAATCTTCTTTTTGCTCTACATCCACAAATGCACTGTGATATGATGACAATGTACCCTCCTGGATCAGTAATGTGTAGTCTTACTTTGTGAAGTAGAAATACAGGATGAAGCCCAGCCTCTCTTCAGCAAAACCTCTTTGATCGTCTCCCTCCTTCCATCTCAGTCCGTCACTGATTCTTCATCCCTATTGCTCTTACTCACCTATTGTCTCACCCTGTATTATCTGCGTCCCTCTCTCCTCATGTATATTCAAAAGAACGTAGTGGCAGCAGTGGCTGACAGGAAATTCTAAATGTTTTAATCTGCATGCAACAAACAGTATATTTAAAAGCTTAAATGTGAAACGGCAAAAAAATAAAAATAAATAAAAAATCGAAACATGCACATCTGCTCTGCCATGATCATCACTCCAGCCAGCTTCACATCTACTATACAGATGTGAAAGTTTTATTTTTCTCCACTGCAGGAAACTCTTCAGGAGAAACAAAAAAAATTCTCCTCCTTTGATGGCCCAGCCAAGTAAGTATGGAATACAGATTTAAAGTTTAAACAACCAAACCAGTTGTTTAACTCAAAAACAATCGCATATTGTACACATATAAAAATTATTTCCATACTGAATATGATTTCATGATGTGTGTCCTATAAATAGAACTATTACAGCGTTTCACAAATAAAAGCTCAATCCAGTTTTTTAAATCAAACAACAAATTTATAGAATTTTATGTACTAAAATGCAAAAAGAAAAATGGCATACTGCTAGATCAGAGGGTTGTGACATCTTCTTGAGTTATCCCAGCATCCTTTGCCATAGCATAGAAAGGGCCTTTTTTCTCAAGCAGGTTGCTCGGAGAATCAAACTCTACAATTTTACCAGCATCAAGCACCATTACCCTGTCGGGAGGAACACACAAGTAGAACATCTCAATAATAGTAACCTACACAGCAGCAGTCCTTAGTCCATGAGGGAAAGGACAAAGCTTTGAACACATTGCATGCAATCTGTTCTATATGGAAGCTCCTTTAAGTGTATTTCATGGGATAATTTTGAAATATAAAATGTCTACAGAATCTAAAGAACAACTTTAATCATTCACGATCCTACTTCTACACGGTTTCTTGCCCCTGCTCTTGTCTAATGTTCGGTGCAGGTGAAAATATTAGAAGCATCTAAGTCTTACAGATCTTTTAATGTCTTTTTTTCCCCTCACACCTCAATCTTACTGCTATGGCCTCTAAGCTTCTATCACAACACAACATGAACCCAAATTGCTAGAGAACCAGGCCAATAAAATTTTATACTGAAACAGAATAGCCCATTGTTTGGGACCAATATAAAAGGCAAGGACATGAAAAATACTCTATGATGATTGACCAAAAGGTAATTTACTGATGAAGAGTATGTAATACGGTGAAATCCTCAGTAACAAGCATCGAAGTGAGCCATGAATTTTAATATAAATAAAAATCTAAAATATAAATTTCATAGGTTTTTCTGATTTCTCTCAAAAAGCACCTGCTAAAAAAGTAAATGTAATGTAAAGAAATAAAAAGGGGGTGGCGGGAGAACACAGGAGGAATAATAAGGGATTTGTCTGTTAACTTTAAGATGTTGCTATTTCTGTATACAGGTGGGAAAATAAAAAAGAGTCTAAAATTGAGTTTTAAAGGTGGCTTGTGAGTTCCCGGCTGCTAACATTTAATCAACTAACTCACCTGGAGTTGTCCATGATGCTGTGGAGGCGGTGGGCAATGGTGAGGACAGTGCAGTGTGAAAATTCCTTGGAAATGGTGTTTTGGATGAGGTTGTCCGTCTCTAGGTCAATGGCTGCCGTGGCCTCATCCAGGATTAAGATACGAGACTTTCTCAGCAGGGCTCGAGCCAGACACAGTAGCTGCCTCTGCCCAACACTGGGAGGATGTGTTGATTTTTCAAGAGTTTTTTGAAAATAAAGATAACAAGAAGTCAAAAATAGAATTTTTTATATCATTAAATATTTTTTTCTCTGATGAATTGACTGATGAATGGTGCCCCCAAGTTCTGAGCTGTGTGGATGCTGTGTATTGTTTCTTAATTAATTGTTTTGTTTTCATAATTTTTTTTGGATGACTCACAGCAGAATTAGTCAATCAGAAGAGAGGCGTAACACCTTTTTTCTGATCTTATAATTGTTTTTTGTATTTCTATGGCCCACCTGAGGTTCTCTCCCCCCTCTGTGACTTCATGTTGTAATTTTTCCTGCAGCCCTGCTACATAGTCCTTCATATGAGACAGCTCCAGCACTCTCCAGAGATCCTCATCAGTGAATCTGTCAAATGGATCCAGGTTCATCCTCAAGGTCCCAGAGAACAACACTGGATCCTGTAGGGTTTGAGAAGTCAGTGTGGCTTTTAGAAGTGATGGATATGTGGGAGGTTATTGTGTATAACTTTTGTGCATACCTGTGGTATGATCGTGAGGTTGTTCCTCAGGTCATGCAGGCCTATTGTAGAGATGTCTATGTTGTCTAGGAGGATGCGGCCTTCAGCAGCTTCAATAATTCTAAACAGGGAGTTGGTGAGGCTTGATTTCCCAGCTCCTGTGCGGCCTACTATACCAATCTACATCCAATGAGAACGAGGATGCATATATATGATGTAACTTCATGGCTCGCACATTGTCACTTTTCATATAGATGCAAAAAAATGTCCTCCATCAGAAAAAATTTGAAAAATAAACATTTATGTAAAAATGTAAAAAATATAAATTAAAAGAAAAAGAAAACATATGAAATGTGAATGATTTTTGATCTTGTATAACTTGGGGTATCCACCTATTTACTGCACTGCATGGTAAAAGTGGATGGATACTATATAACACACACCCATGCTGTTTTGTGCCGGTGTTCACGTGTATGTTTTTCAATAAATTCCCCAGTAATCAAATAGTATACACACAGCTTTTTGTACAGCACTTACAACAGTTACTATGCAAGTTACATATTGCTTTAATGAGTTTGAGAGTCAGATAAGAAATTTATGAATTCAATGAGGGAGCATTTCTTGCGATGTGACACGTGCAAACATATTGCACATTTGAGAAATGCAAATGTGCATACTTAGTATGTAAAAGCATTTCAAATTTATAACAAAACACTTGGCAATTCATAATTACCAAGGAGTAGCATGCCAGTAATTTGCTGACTTTCCTATAAAGCATATATATTAGTACAAGAGACATCAGTGGGAGAAACAAAAAACAGATAAAAACCCTCTGTGCCATTAGAAGTGTTAAGGGTTTCTAGTAATTTTTTTATAGATGCACATCCTTTCTTGAAGCCTGTGCACTGAATGAAAACACATCAGCCCCGATTGATGAGACATTAGAGCTCCATCAATAGAAAATCCAGTTAAAACAAGCAGATGACCTTAGTCCAGCATGTTGCTAAAAAAGCAGGTGAGACCAGAGTCAAGTAACGAAAACATCAGTATTGCCTTCCAAAGATGAAAGACTCCAAATTAGAAGGAACAAAGTACAAGTTCAGATGTAGGTTTTTTTCTTTTAAGTGGGTGGTTTCACCATCATAAAGGAGTTGTAGTATAAACTGCCCCTTTTAGATTGTAACAGCAGGAATTTGCAGTTAAAAAAAGAGTTTTACATTTAAATCCAGTGATGAGCCTATTAAAATGTGTTATATGGGTTTATCTAAAGCAATTGGTTATATAATACATAACTACAGGTAATAACATACTAGACTATTACACACTACAGTTTATGTGCGCACATACACGCATACACACACACACCTTCTCAGTGCTGCCGATGTCACAGGTGATTCCATGGAGCACCAGGTCTAGTCCAGGTCTGTAACGGACCTTGTAGTCCTCAAACTGTAGCCTTCCTTCCTCTGGCCATTTCTTTGGAGGCCGAGTGTTTGTTATCCACTTAGCCTGTAGAAAGAAAGACACACACTCAACGGATATCTAGTGGAGGAGTACCTATGAAGGTTACTTGTGACTCAACCTGTCTAGTTCTGAACGAATCTCTTAAAGTGTTCGCTTACTGAGAAGATAACAGAAACACAATAAAGGGCAAGAAACACAACTACACACCCAATGATAACACTGTCTGGGGGTAATTTTGAAGGCCCTTTCTCACCTCTCTTCAAAAAAGACAAGCTAAGATGTCATTTCACTTTTTGAAAATGAAAAGAATCAAAGATAAAGCCAAGTGTCACTGCCTAGTTCTCAAAGCTCAGCAACCAAATGTCTGCATATAAAATCTATTAACTATTTTTGTTATGTGCTGGGGTTGTGTTTCCAGAGTGATTTGTGATGTGTACAGAAATGCTCTCGATTCAGCAGACCTCATTCTCTAGCTTGGTATATTCACTGACTCGCTCCACAGCAACAATGTTGGTCTCCAGCTCAGAGGTCATTCTCACCAGCCAGTTAAGGGTCTGTGTAACCTGCAAAGCCCCAATACAAGAGACAGCATTGTTGGCATTGTAAGCATTGTGTGCAAATGTTGTAAGGATCATTCTTATTATCAACGTAATCAGTATTATCCGCTGTGTATATGTTGTTTCTGTAGTAGTGACTGACATTAAGGGCGTAGGATATCAACAGGCCCACCAGGCCGCTGTTCAGTGAATTTCTGGAAACAACAGCAAACAGAGCGGGGAAAAATACCACCAGGTTTCCCAGGAACTCAAGTCGAACGGCCAGCCATCTTCAAAGTGAATTATGCACACAGAAATACACAAACACAAAAAGATTTAAGGATGTAATTTCTTTCTAAGGCACTAAAAAACTCAGAAACTAAGAAAATGAATGTGTATGGATATGGTGATGTTGACTAAGTACTCCTTATCTGACCTGTTTGACACAATCCATGGATAGACGCTCTTCAGATTTTCATCGATAGTAATTTCATTGTGTTTAAGAAACCTTTCTTGATGGTTGTAAGCTCTTATCACTGACAGACCAGACACTGTCTCACCAAAGTGAGAGTATATCGGGGAGCGAGACACTGAGTCCAGCCGGCGCAGCTGTCTTGAAGTGGCTATGTAGAACCGCTGGAGAGAGGGCAAGGCAATGGAAACACATGAAAGTTTGAATTGTTTAACTTTAATTGTCTTTTGAATAGGAACAAACTTTTCTCTCTTAAATATTCATTTTGTGTTCCATGAAATTATTTATCAATAAATAAATATCTTTCCTCTTTGTCATTATCATCTCTTTTTCGTTCTGTGTTGTTCAGCTCACCTGTACAAAATAGTAGATCAGGGCCAGAGGAATGATGATGATAGTGAAGAAAGGAGTGGCCAGACAAATGATAAACAGTGTCCCCAATACGCCCAGCAGACACATGATCCAGGAGCGTAAGGACTGAGGAATGGCTTCATCTATGGTGAAAATGTCCTTTAGGACCAGTGTTTGGAAAATTAGTCACTATTAAAGGTTCATGATTACAGTGTTTACAAATAAACCAGAGCAGATTATAACAATCCTATCTCAGTGAATTCCTCTACTTGTTGCATTGCTTTAGTGTACAGAAGGTCTTATCCAGATAATGTTTGATGTAATATTTAACTGACAGCACAAACAATTTAACATTTAGCTTATAGAGCTTCAAAAGTATTTCTTTCGTGTAGTTGTCCTAAAGTTTGTTCTACAGGCATCTGTG
The DNA here is from genome assembly GCA_034769265.1 of Remorina albescens. Taxonomy (NCBI): domain Eukaryota; kingdom Metazoa; phylum Chordata; class Actinopteri; order Carangiformes; family Echeneidae; genus Remorina; species Remorina albescens. The sequence continues at coordinate 8,631,317 of CM068491.1, read as the reverse complement.
GGGTATCCATGTTAATATATGTGCAAGCAGAACTGATGAAATCCTTTCATTTGAAAATTTTCTTTCACTCCACAATTATTCTCTTATGATCTGGCATCCAGCTAAAATGACTTTATTCAGGCTTAGTCAGGCAACATTTTTAAAATGACCATATCAATGTGGGTAGTCTCTATGGATAAGAATTAAACAAAAGAAAAATCACACCTTAGCAAAGCGGTTGACTACTCTTCCAATAGGCGTAGTGTCAAAGAACAGCATGGGAACCCGCAGTATATTGTTGAGTAGCTCTGAGTGCATTATTTGTGACGCATTGATTGATGCATTGGCTAAGAGCAGTGTACCGAAGAACACAAACAGACCTGTAATAAAAGGAGAGAGTTTCCAAAATAAAATCAGTTTTGCTCAAAAACATAAAAAAACGGTGGAAAGAATTAAAATTAAGTGCGTCAAATCCTGACTAAGCACATTTTTGCATATACTAACTACTGTGATAAGAAAAATGCAATGAGTAAACCTGCCCTGATCTGAGTTTCACTCCATGGTTGAGAAGAATTGCCATTCTAATGACTTACAAACATTAGCACGGCCTATCCAATAATCAAAAGACAGGAGAGGCCTAAAATAAATCCAGGCCCTTCCTACCTGGGCGGTAAGTGCTGTTCATTATCAACACAGGGACCCACAAGTAGTGATTGGAAGTTCGGATCTTTTTACTGACTCAGCTCTTTTAATCTTGTTGAGTAAAATGAACAAATCTTTTTTCAAGTAATTCGTTCATTTCCTTCATTGGAACCAGTGTGGCGCTGTAGCTGTCATTTTAGTAATGACTGAAAAAGCACAGCTTTCAAACACTGAAGAGCAACATGGTTCGCTTCACTTGGTATATAATACAGAAGTTTGCTTTTGTTAAACTATTGAGCACCTTTTTGGGCCAAAGCCTGCTGAAGTTGAAATTACTGATTACTTCATTTGCCGGTAGGAGAGCGCTCTGCCCATCATTAAAAAATTCTCATTCTATGATGGCTGTTCACTTCAGCCTACCTGGTCACTGAAGACCCGTAGTGTATGAACTCGTTCCAATGGAAAGGCAAATTACACATCCATCCCATAGCTGCATAGCTAAAGTTAACTTTCGTGCTAACATCAGATAGCTCTCCTCACCAGTAATAACAGCATTGGTCATGTTACTGCTGTAACCAGGTGAACAATGAACGAAAGACCCGAAGACCCGTAGTTATGAGTCGTGAACGAATCACTCATATCTACACTGAGCCTGCGCAGAGGCCATGAGACAAGTGAATGAGAGACTCAGGACCCGAAGACCTGTACTTTTAAGTCTTGAACGAATCAGTCGCGCCTACACCGAGAATGCGCAGCGGTCATGTGACCGAGAGACTCAGACCCTAAGACCCTATTTTATAGTGAAGTTGTGAAAAATACATCTATTCACTCTTTCAATCCAAATAAATTCCTCCAAACTTCCAACAGGAGTCACAGTTTTGCATATTTCTAAAACCCTGATTGACTTAAATCAGATTTCACTGGAATAAAAATTACCACCCATTGCAACAAATGGAAATGCAGATGATCAAATCAGATATATGAAAATGTAATAAAGATTAGATGGATGTAAGATGTGTTATGATGTCATATTGTCAGTATTTTCAATATGAAGTATTATGACCTGGAACAAAGCATACAATGACCTAATAACCTCTTAGCTCTTACTAACCAGCTATAGCAGAAACTTATTTCAGTATGCAATGTTGCACATAAAATAAGAAACTAACACAAATTAATAAACCAGGAGGGACGGAGAGTTTTTACTGACCCTGGAAGAATTAAAATTACTTAAGGTTGAATTTTAGAGGCATGAATCTAAAATTAATTGCTATAAGAAGAAGGCTTGACTGAATTTAACAATTAAAACTGTGACGTTACCCTGAGCTATTCCCAGAGCTCCGAACACTCCCACCCTGGTGTCCCTCTTCCAGGTGGGGTATGTCATGTTATGGTAATCCTCTGCATCATTGGTCCAGTCACTCAGCCACAGATTCTGACCCATGAAAGCAATGTTCTGGATGAAATAAACCACGAATACCGTCACAGAATATCCCCAGCCCATGGCACGCAGGTACTGAAGATAGACTGAGAACTTCACCTGGATATCAAAAAGCAAAAAAGGTGTAATCAGGTAAAATTTTTTTATTTTTCATTTTGAGTCCATAGTGTTTTGGCAACAATTTATATTACCCGTCCTGTTTCCATGGTTTCTTTCTCTATTAGCCTCTGGCCTTTCTTGGATTCACCATCTTCCTTAGCTTTTCTTATAGAACTGTTTTTCCTTAGTCTGACTCTAGGAAAAGGAGAGAGCAGATGAAACAAACAAACAAAACAAAACAAAATGTGATAATTAGTTTTTGTAATAGAGGTGATTTGCTCCCCCTTAATCCTAATTCTGATCAGTCATTCACCATTTCACTATGTACTAACCTGCCATTGCGCTGGCTGCAACGGAGACTGTTTTCTCTCTTCAGAGTAACAGAAACTGTGTCCTCCAAAGGAGAGTCAGGTTGAGTGTCCTCTCTTTCAGGAATGAGCTCTATGTCTGCAGTATCTTGGCAACCATCTGCTAAACATTGTCACACATTTTACATGACGTCTCAAATCCAACTTGATGTAACTGTTTGAGCTGTGTATGGCATACCTAAAAAGTGCCATAACCACATGGTGGCATATATGCAGTTAATACGTAATTGTATCGGCAAATTGTGAACCTTATATTCAAGTACAATGAGAAAACAATTACCTGACTCTGAATAGGTCCGATTATTTTGTTCTCCAGCATACAAATCGAGAAACTCAGAAAAAGCTCCTCTGCTAGCGCGAAGGCTCTTATAGGTTCCAACCTCAGAAACCATCCCATCCTTCAGGATCACAATTTCATCCACGTAAGGCAGGAAGCTCACGGAATGAGTCACCAAAATACGAGTCTGCACAAAGTAAAAAGACACCGGGTATCAGCAGCATTTCAGCACTTCAATGTGAGTTGGCCATCAAGGCCAAGGGCATTATTTAATTTAAATTAATTTCAATATTATTTTGTTTCATTATTTCACCTCTATTTTTTATTAAAAAGAATATTAATATCCTAATTATAGTTCAGTAGATACCTTATCTCTGAGCAGTCCATTGGGTCCAATCACTTTATCGAAGAGATGCTTTCCTACATGGGAATCCACTGCAGACAAAGGGTCATCCAAAAGATAAATATCAGCCTGACTGTAGACTGCCCTGGCCAAGCTAACACGTTGCTTTTGACCCCCTGAAAGGTTGATGCCCTGAGGAGAAAGAGAGACAGGAGAGGAACGACCACAAGAAATTCTTAGTTTTCTTTGAATGTGATGGGGTACAGTAAGCCATTCATGTTGTCTTATAATTCGCTCTGGAGCTTCATTTTTGGACTGGCACATTGTTGATGTAATGTGGTCTGGCAGCTGAAAAATTTTTTTTAAGCTTCTCAATGGCAACATTATTATGTAAGAGTATAACTTTGATAAAAATTAAATCCAATATTATGTGATTTATGAACAATTTTCGGCACATTGATTTTACATAACAAAATAGATTTCAAGCAAAAGGGCTTAAAAATGAGAAACAGAGCTAGTAGCGATAGATGTGACCAATAATAAATATCATGTTGATTACTTATATTTGAATTTATAAAAGTAAATCTTATTAAATTCAACATCTTGAAACTTTGCCCCATTGAATCAATGAGTCTACCTTCTCTCCAATCTCAGTGAGGTCTCCAGCTGCCAGGAGCTCCAGATCGGGGGTGAGGGCACAAGCCTGTATGACCTCCTGTAGCCTCTTTTCCTCGTGGAGAGAGCCAAACAGAATATTGTCCCTCAGAGTGGCATTTTGAATCCAGGCTTGCTGCGGCACAAATGCAAGGGAGCCCTGGGGAGAAAAACATTCATTATCAGACTCTGAGTTTCCTCAGAACACACTAGAGTCACTTTCTATTAGAAAAGGAGGCACACGTATTCAAACAAGTTATTCAATTTCATGCAAAAGTTTTCTGAATGTTTAATTGTCAAATGAATTCAGTGAATTGATCACCTGAAACCATAGCTGATTTTTTCTTGTATGCAAATTACACATCCTTGACTAAATACACATTTGGTGTTATATGGACTCACAAGAAATAAGGCATCACCTGAATGTTGATAAGGCCTTTGGAGCTGTGCATCTCTCCCAGGAGGGCTGAGATGAGAGAGGACTTTCCTGAGCCAACAGCTCCAACTATTGCTACCAGCTGGCCTGGCTTAATGTCTAAAGTCAAGCTGGAAAAGACAGGGAAAAATTTAGTGTAATACACACATTGTGAAAGACATTAATTTTACAATAAATATGCTCAACAAAACAGATGTACTTTTTCAGCAAAGGCTCAGCTTCTCTTTCCCAAGCAAAGGAACCGTCACGTATACTGATGGCAGTGTCTAACAGATGAAAACAGAGACACAGAGATTAAATGCACATGAATCAACAAAGAGGGAAGTAATGTGTCTTTCTAAACAGAGTTGCAGGAATGAATGCTGATAGTGAACATACTGAAACTGGGGTCATGCTGCACGATGGCATTTTCAAGATCATCACCTCCAAGAAACTTCTCCAGGCGTTTCCTAGACACAGTTGTCTGAAGAAACAAAAGAACATGTTAACTGGATTTTGGCATGGGTTTGGTATATGTGCATGGGCTTAAAGTTGTTGTTTCCTTACTTGCACAATGCTACTGATGAGCATGGGCAGCATGGCCAGGGGAAATCGAAGGATATTGAAGAGTGAAATGGAGGTGAAAGCTTTTTCAGCAGTCAACACATTCTCTGAGCTTACCCCTACAAACACTGCAAATGTAGCCAAAGAAACCTGCAAGATAGATTTTCAAAGGCCACGTTTAATCTGCTGATTGTGATTTTTTTTTGGGGGGGGGACACTCTTTCAGGACACTCTTTCACGCGACTCACCAGAACTGGAGCACAGCTGAAAATGAAGGTAGAGACAGATGTGAGGTAGGCAAACGTCTTCATGACCTTCAGTTCTTGCCCCCTAATACTCTCCACCTGTGTATGGAAGGATGGCTCCCATGCATACAACTTCAGAATCTGGTGGGAGGTTAAAGATGAAAAGGAGGACAAAGTGGTAGAGGGAAACGTGGAAAAGGAAGGGTTGGGGAACACAGGGATAACAATCTTATTTTATGAAGTCAGTGCAAACAAACCGCAGGTGGTGGGTGCAGAATAATGGAAGGAACAGCACACTTACATTTCCTCAAAAATAAAAGCTTTTCAGCTGATAAAGGCCTCATGAGGAAAGAGATCAATTGAAAAAAGGCTCACCTTAATCCCATTCAGTATTTCATTTATGAGTTTCAGTCTCTTGTCTTTATACTTCATGTTCTCAATCTGAAAAGAGATTATGGAAATGAGCAGAGCAGAGCAGAGCATGAGCATGAGCTCTGCATGAGCAGAGCTTTTTGTTTATACAAGATCTTACAAAGTAACTATACACCTCACACACACACCACATGTGGCCAGGAGAGAGACTTTAACTCAGCTTAGAAAAGTTTTTTTCAAAACTTTCCAACACTCAAAGTCTTTTATATTCATAGAAAAAAATGAGTGGAATATGCAATACAACTGAAACTTGAGTTGTTTGCCCCCTTGTTTTAAATGACTTAGTAATAGGAAGAATGACATCAAGGACATTTTTTTAGCACTTGTACTGTGTAGACAAGAGTAGGAACATAACTTCTAAAAGTAATATAGATAGCATTTATTGTGTAGAAAGGGAGCATAATTATCAATAGGCATGACTGCACAATTATTCAAACTGTCAGTCTGAAAGCATGTATGTACAAAAGGAAACATCAGGAGCTAAGTTATATGTCTTTTAATTGCTGGCATTTCTTATGTAATATAATTAATGTCCAGTTCCACATGTACAAACTTGTTATCTTAAAGTGGATTGCGATGCGTGTTATAGCTTACATTTTATTTCATAACTGTGTTCATGAGGTTATTTTGCAGAGAATCAGGAGCAGTTGTTTTGTCCAAGCTGTATTTTTAAAGTTGCATTTTGACATTTCAAAACTTAATAAAACAAGCATGATAGTATTTTAGTGGGTGTCTGTTGTTGAAATAAGTTAGCGAACAAAAGAAAAATATCACTCTTCTTGCTGTTTCTGGAGTGCTGTCAAAATATTACAAAATTATAAAACACTTTCTGTATACATCAAACAGAAGGATGGGAATGCATGAACAGTGAAAGTTTTTAGTTCACTGTGTGTCTGATTCGGTGATTTTTTCTTTCAGTATTAGTAATTATATTGAAGATAAAACTGGTATTCCTGGTCTAAAAGTAGCATTTAAAGTAAAACTGTTCCACACTATTGTTCTTACACACAGTATACAGTATTTTCTAAAGGTGTATAAACTATTCTGTATCTTGCTGACCTGGATTTTTCTGGCCTTGTTGGCGAGCAGACCATTGATCGGCACCATTAGCACCATGACTGCCAGTCCCGCCAACACAGAAGGTCCTAACTCCAGCCACAAGAAAGCAATAGCCAAAATGATCTGCAGTGGGCAGGACCAGAGCAAATGGATGAAATTGGTCACATCGTTGAATCGCTGGGCATCTGCCGACATCAGGTTCACAGTTTCCCCAACTGTTGACTCCTTACGAGTGTCATTAGACACCACCAGTGCCTTGGAAGAGGGATAATAAAGAAGGAGAGGCAGGAAGAGAGAGGACAGTTTGGTGGGAAAGAGAAATTTTATATAAATTCCAAATAAATGAATTCATGAATTTTCATACAATGAACACTCTTGAGTGCTCAGAGACTCAGTTACTCAGTGTACAGAATCTATTACATCTACTCAGCACTTGGAGATCACACCACATCCATCCTTAAACTTGGTTTTTATTTTTATCATCATGCATGATTGGAGCCACAAAATCTGTCCACAGGCATAAACTTATCAAAGTACCACTGTGGGGTAGTTACTTGGATATTAGGTGTATTCAGGACCATATTTGGTCACAAACACACAGATGCACAAGGTGAAAACAAAACCAACCACACTGTAATGACGACTGAATTCTCATGAACTGGTATGTCATATCGACTGGTCAACACCAGCACAAGATGTTCTCTTCTTTGTTTTATGTCCGTGGTGAAGTAAGAAAGTGTCATGGATCTTTCACTCCTGTTTTTACCTTTTTGTACACAGCAGCCATGATGGCAGTGCGAACCTTCATCCCCAGCACGAAGCAGCGCTGGAAGTACTGCTGCAGGAACAGAGACTGCAGAACGGCCACTGCTAACAGCAGCACAGCATAGAGATAACCTTCCCACGTATGTCTTGATTTGTCCTGAGTGAAGGACACCATCAATCTAAGAACAGGGAAAAAATAGTTGGCAAAACGTTTCAGCATCTGTTACAGTTTTTTTGTTTTACTTCAGTCTAGACTGTTGAGCTTGCAGTTAATGTCATTGTACAGCATTTATCTTTTTTACAGCCTTAACCTTGTTTATTTATTTTAATTCCGTGTATATTTGTGTAGCTTTGCTGGTTTCTTTGGTTTTGTTGATCTTCGACTTTTACCCTCTAAAGTGCTTTGCAATACAAGTAAAGTCAGATTGATTGTGAGTTCTTATTGTTCTCCTCCTATTCCCCTCTTCCTTAAAATGCATTCCTATTTTCCTGTCTCCTGCTTTCATACCATTTCTAGTTGATGTTTAAACTAACCTTTGAACAGCTAAACTCATGGGTTAGATTATTTACAAGACTACATAGTGTTTGCGTCCTTGAATGGGAGAAATACTGCATTTGTGAGATTTGTTTGAAATGAAACACTTGGCAAAGTCTGATTTCTGGAAGATATATATATCATGTAAATTAGTATGAGAGGCTGAAGATATTTTTAAACTGTTTATTATGTACTTGATTCACTGGTGAAGTGGAAAGGATCAAGGATATTTATTCTGCTATTCTGTCACCATGTAAACATAACTATTGCAGAGAGGCGTTAATTGTTGGCAGTGATTCAGAATGACTTGACATATTCAGCGCTTCTCTTTCACTTATGTGTTTGGACGTTGAGATAATTGAAACTATAAACAAGGCATTGTAAACAGACAGCGGGCAAGGGTGAAACTGGTATCAAGCTTTCTATAATGAGAGGACTCACTTTAGGAGTTGAGGACTGGCAAAAGCCAACAGGTCTTGTAGAAGTTTGAAGACAGCAGATTCAATGAGCACCCCTTTGAAAGTCTTGTAAATGGTGGTAATCAGCCATGAGTTGGGATAGTTCTGCTCTTCCTCCTTTTCATCCTTTTTCTTTTCCTTTCCATTTTCTTTCTTTCCATTTTCCTCCTAAAAAGAGCATTGTTTGAACACAAATATATAGACTCTATTTGAAATCTGGGGCTTTAATAATAATAATAATAAAAATTAATATAGATTTGAGAGTAATCTATATGTGCACTGCACACTCACCATCATCAACACATCCTGACTGACGCCTTTTCCCAGACCGCTGGAGAGGCCATTTTGAAAAGCCACATCTTGGGCTTTGTCTCTGTTTTTGTCTGGTTTCTTCCTCATCTGGTTTTGTAAACGTCTGTGAGCTGCAGCCAACTCCGGCTGCATAAAATGCTGGAAGCGCTGGTTGATGTAAGCAGTGCTGTCTGCCTCATTCAGCTCCCACATGTCCTCCTGAACCAGGGGCAGCTTGTAGCCTTTCACCACCATGCTGGAGAAACAAGGAGAAGCTATAAATCATGGCATAGGGTTACAGGCATTTTCTTGGATTTTTGGCAGCTTTTAATTAACCTGTTAAACCAGTTGAAAGTGATTCTGCTCAAAAATGGTGCACCTGCCTCTGGATTCTGTGGATAGAAACTGAAATGGATTATGTTTACAGCAGGCTGAGGCATTCACTGTTCTGTGTACTTGTTTGTTACATTTTTTACATTAATATGAGTTTCACAGTATTATAAAAAGCCTCCATCTTGGTGCTTGAGTACCTTCTTTACAAGTTCTACAGCCTCTGGAGGGATATCAGGCACAGCAGAGAGAACAAGTGCAATCACCTCCAGGCCAAAGGATATATAGAAAAGGCTGAAACGTGCGACATCACTGATAGTTCCCTGATGGGTGAAATAAAGGTGTTGAGGAGTGAGGATGATCCAACAGTGAATAGTGTTACACTGGTGAAGATGGGCAGGTGAATTGCATAAAATCAAGTGCCTGGCTAAAGGTAGCTGTTGATATATGATGATTACATGTTCTTTCACATACCTTCCCAAGTGCCTCTCGTAAAAGTGTCTGGAAAGGGAAGATGTCACACAGAATAAGGAGAAACCAGAACAGGAAAAGAGTAGCAGAGTCAACTGCTCCTTCCCTTCGCCTCACTCCTTCTTGACACAGCAGCAGAAGGATCTAACAAATACGACATGTCAGGAATTTTAAAAATGCAATCTTTTCACCCTGTGCATTAAAGCAGGTACAAAATATAAAGCCTGTTATATTTACCCATGTGACAGCATACAAGACAGGGTTTACATAGTTCACAGCAGGATGTTTCATTGTTGATGGTGCATTGTTGCCTGGACCATAATCCTCTCCTAATGTGGCTGCAAGGGCGGCTATGGCTGTCAGCAACAACAGGGACACCACAAACTGAAGGGAGGAAACAGGGGTGTAATTATTTTAGGTTCTGTTTCTCAACTTGGATGTTTGACCTTAACAGAGCACAATGAGTGCACAATTTGAGGCGAAAATTTCTGAGTACTGACTTTGAAACTTTTGTCTATGGAGTACAAGAAGGTTTGTGTCATCACAACTAGATTAACAGACAACTATGGTGGAATATTTTTTATTAGTATTATTTTCATGAACAGAAGTGGGATGGAAACGTTTTCATGTCCAAAGATCATGCATGTTTTAAAGAGAGCCAAAAGGTGAGGTTAAGAATATTTAATTATGTAAATACATGTGCCTGGAACGCTGTGCCAACTTGTTTCTTTTTCTTGTTGTGTACATTACCTGTTTGCAGATGTATAACTTGGACAGATGTTTTGTGTCCACTTGAGTTCTTCTGCAAAGAGACATCAGGTGCCATGGTGCACAGAGCCACAGAAACCCCAGTGGGATCCAGACCAGCACCGTCTGTTCCACACATACTGGGAGGTCTGGGTCTTCTCTATTTAGATAGGAAGCATTCTGAAGTGCACACAAAAACACACAAGATTCATCACCCAAGGATAAGAGCGCTTACAGCATCATGCTGTCCACTTAATCTCAGAGAAATGTCATACAAACACACTCTCCTCCATGTACCTCTAGAGCTGGAGTGATATTATACCACAGGGGCAGACAAAAACTTTTTAATTAGAAATGTAATCAACAGTGAATCATATGTGATTAAATCTTTAGTCCCTGCTATTATTTACAGCAGCATGTGCAAGGTGCACTAGTGGAGAGGTTCACAGTGCAAAGGCAGCTACTGTACTAATGGACTGCTGGTGTGAAAGGAACTGGACTCTGAGGTATTGACTGCCTTGTAAAAACAAGAGACCCCAGCATGGTGCTGAAAGTAGCATTTATCAACATTTTGGGGGTGTGAAATTATTGAGTTTGCTATAGTCTTCCATTTTACACACATGAAACAGCATGAGGCAATATTCAGTGTGGTTGTTTTAAGTGCACACATTTCCGAACAACTACAGCCGAATTTGTACAGCTGCAGCAAATTATATTTTTCTATTAAAAAATAAATAATAATAAGTATATATATATAGATATATGATAAGTTGATTGCAGAGGAGTTGCCAAATTCCATATAATTACATCCTAGAGTCCAGAGCGATGCATTAACATGCCCTGAAAAGAAACTAATCGTCTAATTTAAGCTGTGTATGAAATGTGTAATGACGTTTTCACTATTTTTGGTTTCAAAAAGACTGAAATTAACACTTGAGATGTATAATTAAAATAAAAAGACTGTTCACAAAATCAACAGTTTTGGTTTTAGTGATTGGGAGCCAGATTTATAGCTCATGAACATGAACTGCTGTAGTTGGACATGCTGAGTCATGTCTTACTTAAGAAGTCACGTGCTGACATGGACTGTGCTCACTGTGTACAGGGGTTGAAAACATAAGGTGCTTTCATGTCAAAAGCATCTTCACCATTTTAACACAATGGTCTTCCTCACCAATTCATTCCGACATATTCATCAGTAACAGACCACAAATCTTTTGTGATTAAGCGGCACAATTACAGCAAGTCAGGATCAAAACAGCAACATAAAAATACACAATAACAGAATCTGATATGTAAGATTCTTGAAGCTCAGGCAATTAGGTAAATATTTCTGTCATCGTGGGAGAAAAAAAATAGATATATTTTATTGTAATGTATTAGTGTTATTGTGTCCATCCTCTTTACTTCTCTGGTGTCATTTGAGTAAAAGGACAGATCAGGTTATTGATTATATAGTGTGTTTGAAGTAGTTTCATTTAGAAAAACACAAACATTTCCAACAACTCCTGTTCTCTCCCTTGTTCTTAAACTCACCCAGAAAACCGACCCACAGTATTCGTCCAGGGCAGCAGCACACATGGTGACGGCTGAATTCTTCAATCCCTCTTTGATGAACAGACGGCTGGATGCCTCTTGTCCTCTGCTCAGCTGCTGCTGAGGTTCAATAGAAAGCTCCTACTGTCTGCCCACCCACACTCTAAGGACAATTACCAGACATAACAGAAAGGGACTTTGAGCCATGGGGCTATTAAGATGAAAGAAAAACTTGCCATATCCACTTGGATAGAAAAAGCAGTGACTTATTTACAGTCTTGAGTCTTTTTTCCTATGTTTAAGCAGAAGGTTTCTCTTCCAGCAGTCCACAGTGGTTTGTTGACACATGCACATAAGCACACTTGCAGTCTTCGTGTTGTAAAAGAATAGAAAAGTTAACAGCTGTAGTCAAAGTAATTGAGAAAAGACAGCTCTGCAGCAGCCCCGAATGTTCAGAATTGTCTAAAGTTTCTTTTCCATCACCAAAGATGTGTACAAAGCGAGGCAGATGTTCTTGTGTAAGTACTCCTTTGGTGTTTTCCTGTGTTTTGGGGACAGCCCACCAAAAGAGGGAATGTGTTTGGGGGAGGGGCGGGGGGTGGTCATTAGACCCCTTTTCCTGTTATGTTTCCTGTTCTCCTCCTCATGCTTTCACTAATTATGGTCTATTGTTGGAACTCAACTCACATCAGATTAATATCAGAATGTAATACACTCAAATCAGTTAAGGTTAAAGGTATTGAGATGTGATTTATACAAAATAAATTTTCCACTATTTCATTAGGACACTACTCCTCAATCAAAACTCACAATGTATACAAAAGAATTGCGTCACATACAAAGATTGTAAGCAGATGAAGTTCCTTAGTCAGACCTAGCAATTTTCTTCTAGACCGAACAGATTGGTTGATATAGTACATGAAACACAGAAAAGAAAAAATTTACACTTTGTGAAGGTAAAATTGCTCAAAACACTAATTAAAAACAGACTGGAAAAACTACAGAGAGAACTGCTGGTTTTAATATGCAAGTGTCTGCATTGTAAAAAAAAAGAGAGGAACACTAGAGACCAAAATTATCCATGTCTACTCAAGGAAAAGTAAAATCTCTTCAGCTTTAGTCACATATATATAAATAAACACAGCTGGTAAATAGCCTAACATGAAACACAATCTTTGTAGACAAACCTAATGCAGGAACGTGATTTTTTTTACAGTGCTGCAACTGCAATTTTTACTACCAATAAAGAATGTGTGTGAAAACAATCACAATGAATGTGTTGGGCTGAAAACAGATTACCTAAAGTGCCTGATGGTTAATCATTTCAAGGTCATCTGACTCATTGTGTATATAACCCCAAGGGCAGCTCTGCAACATGTGAGGTAACACATTTATAATGGGAGAGCACTGTAATAGCTAACGGGTTTTATAACTTTGGTTGTACACACAGAGGTGAACATCATTTTTTTAATTATTCCGTCAGTACCGATCGGCTAGGATTGTTTTGTTATTGTGAATTACAGATTGAAATTTGTTTCCTATCCAGTCTGAATTGTGCTACTGAGCTCTTAGGCTAATAATATGACATCATGCCATCATACGTATGTGTTGCTATTTTCTGCTTTGACTTTCCATTTAACACGTCCTTTGCTAAATGACAACACACGTACACTGACTCAGGTCAGGTCAGTGATAAACTCGGAAATCACTCCAGTCTGGTTAAATTTCAATGATCATTAAAATAACAACAAGCCCTCTCCCAAACCTTTATTATTACTGATATTATAGCAGATGTAAATAAAGCATGATTAGGTCAGTTTCTTTGTAGGACACTCATTTTAATTGTAGGAGAGATTTGATAACATTAACAATAAAATTATAAAGAGCTGCTAATATTTTCCCAAATTGATGACATTCTGAGCGAAAATCAAGTCATATTTCTGCCCTTGTAAAAAAAATGGAGGTCATATCTTTGCATTACCCTCCACTGTACAAAGGTAATATTGTAAACAAATGCAGGTCAATGATACCATAAACATTAAACATATTTTTCTGACAATAGTAGCTCTGATTAGTGCTATTTTTGATTTAACCATCTGTGAATCTGGGGCCACACTCAGATTTATAATAATATGTATAAATTATGTACAGCTCTCTGCATTGTACAATCAGAAAGTTTGACTGGCTGACTTCTAACTTAACAAGGACTGTTTGATCAACAATCTAAAATAGGAGATAAACTCAAAAAGCAGGCGGTTCTGAAATGTCTTCTTTTTCTGGGATTTAGTAAAAATAAAGGAGGACACATCAGTATATTTACTCCTGATCACATTTGAGGTATCTGTTTTGTTTATCATCAGTCACGATTGTCCAGATTCACAAGGTATATCTGGCAATTGCATTTAGGCTGCGAACTTTGCTCACATCTGCCACCTTTACGCTGTACTCAGGTGCTGAGAAGGCAGCTCCCATAGTCACACAGGGGTTCCTGCAAATCAAAACAGTGCATATAAGACATCAACACCAAAAAAATGTTTTACTCTTTATAGTTACAAGAATCCTACCCTTGATCTCGAAATAAATTGAGGCTTAATTTAAACATACCTGAACTTCATGGCAGAGTCTTTACTGGAGCGGGCTGAGCAGTGAAACTCTTGAGCCCCTGATCCCTCTAGGATTCTCTGCAGGTTCCTCTCTGTGATACCCCCACCTGATTTAAAAATCAATGAATACATAAACAGCTGAAAACAACAAAAAAATTCACATTTAAGTGTCAAACTGAGGAATTAATTAAAACACTGACCTGGCATTATAGTAATTCTCCCTTTAGCCTAACAGGCGGAGATTATGATGCAAGAAAGGGAGAGACAACAGATGCTGAAGAACGACGAAGAGGCACAGTGACACAAATCCATGCCACAGATATATGGGTACATTAATGGAGTTTATACATACCTGATCAATGATCCTTTTGATGAGAGGGAGTCCTTCCAAAGCAGAACTGTCACAACCGCTTGTCAATACACGCTCGAAGCCCAATGATACCAGAGTCTCCAGAGCAACTTCTGGGTCGTGAACCATATCAAAAGCTGCAACAGGATTAATATCACAGTACACACCATCACAAAACTGCTGTACAGTAATTCGAATATTAAATATGAGGAGCAGGGTTTTTGAACTTACTAACAAGAGAAATAAACTCTGTTAAAAATATAAAGTAAGATGTAAATACAATAAAAGTTTTCTCTGTAATCATTGTATGAAATAACTAGCTCCCAAAGGTTTAGCCTGTAGTCTGTCTAATACATGTCTTCGTATTATAGGGAAGAAACCATCCTGTGTGCCTTCACAAAGACAGGAGAGAAAAAGGTGACTCAAGTAAAATTAATTCTTAATACACAATTTTTTTTCAGTGACTGACAGTCAAGATTTACATGCAGTGAAAATAAAGAAAACAAAAATTTCTTTCAAGATTGCAACTTTGCCAAAGATCATAAAAAAATCCAAATTCATTAAGCAATTGAATACGTCTGAAGGCCTGTGTAAGGAGTGCAAGTTTACTGATGTAGAGGTGCATGAGTGCAGGGAGAAGGTTAACAAGTGATTGCATTACAGATTAATCGTTTATAAACTGTTTAAACTATAAAAATAATAAATTAGAAAGATTGATAGGAAAGAGATTTTTCAGGGATTACGATCTTTATACAAAAGTTGTTTGAGTTTGTAAGATTATCAAAATGAAAATTATGAGAAAGTATGCCCTTGAACTAAATACAACACCTTAAAAGTATTTTATAAATTGAGGATAGGGTAGTTGAATTTTTTCTTTTACATAGATTTGTGAAATATTTGCTTCATTTCTGCACATGAATGTCAAAATCTGTCTTTGACTATATAAGCAGGAAACATTTTTTATTTTTTAATTCAAGAACAGTTTTTAAAGTTCTTACTTTTTGGATGGATTGCACTACTTAAATATGGAGCTCTCACTATAGTTGAAAATGTAAAAAAAAAAAGTTGATTCATTCTTCCACGGGCTTACTGAAAACATTTCTATTGTACAGAGAAGGTTATTACATTACCAAAGAGGATATAGGTTGTACTGATCAGACTTTAGCTTTCAATCTATTATGGCTTTGCAATATTTTTTTGGATCTAATTGTTGCTGGTGCCAAAGAATTTGAAAACCTTTCATAAGCGTTGAAAGGTAATAAAAAGAACAAAACATTACCTCGGTGGAAGGTAACAGGCAAAGGACGCGCAGCAGCTGTTGAGAAAAAAAGCAACAGGATCATAATTGAAAGCAAAACTGCTTTGTGTATAAGGCACAAATGTTAAGCGCACACAGTTGAACTAATGTTGAAACCTGTTAAAATCACTAGGTAGGGTAAATCTAAAGACTATTTAAAATTTAAACCTTTCAGATATTTATCGCCAGGTTAATTTCTCACCACAAACTGCACCAAGAATACTGTGAAAGACTTTATGATATTGTGAGTGACATTTTGAACTGCTTTAAAAGCCTTATTTTTGCATAGAATGTGAAACATTCAAACATTTCAATGTACACAAATACTGTGAGTCAGCTGGAAGGACTTTTTTAAAAAAAAATAGAATACATCTCTTGGATACTCCTGAACATGCATCAAATAACCTTGATGTCTGGGTTCAATGCAAGTATGTCATTATGCCAACTTGCTTACTGCAAAGCCTTACGACAAGAAAAATACGGTAATTATCAATGTTTTTAATTATATCTATCTCTTTCGTGTGTGAATTTTTATCATCTTAATAATGTTGAGGACATATATCATGTTGTATTTTATCATCATATTAATGATGACCTAGGGAAGCTAGTAAAGAGTAGGATACCTAATTTGTTTTGGGTGTGTGACAGTAATATCATGAAATGTTTTTGTTGCCTCTTGTCAGGTTCAATGATTTAAGGCAGAATACTCTAATAGATTTCTCGGTATCCTTGATTAAACGACATTTCTGTTAGAGTTTGCAAAGTTGTGTGTTGTTCTTGTGCGGTTTTTTAACGCTTAATTTTGTTTACTGCCTCATACATGCCTATATGATGAAATGCATAGGCAAATAATACCTAGTAAATCCGTGCAGAGCTCTGTGTCCACCCTCCCATCCTCTGTCAGGGCTCCCAGCACCAATCCATCAGCCCCATGGCTCTTCATCAGCTCTACGTCCTTCCTCATCACCTCCACTTCATGATCAGAGTACAGGAAATCCCCTCCACGAGGCCGTATCATCACATAGACAGGAATTTTGACAGACTGCTTCACAACTTGCAGCAGGCCTGTGAAAAAATGAAAAAATGTGGCATACTGTAAATGGGACTGTGCTCGTCTGGATTCAGCTGAGGGTTGGGGACTTTGTGTTGTGTGAAGCCTGCTCACCCAGACTGGGAGTGAGCCCCCCCTCCAGAAGACTGGAGCACAGTTCAAGCCGGCGTGCACCTGTGCGGAGAGACACTCAGACTGTACAAACACAACTAACTAACTAACTAACATTTCTGTACTGTCACTGTAGACAGTAGGTCTTTGAGTTTTAGTACAATACCGACCTCCTCGTTCAGCATTGACAGCAGACTGCACGGAGTCCACACACACCTCCATCAAAAAGCCCTCTGCCATGCTGAGTCTGGACACAGACAGAAACAAGCTGGCTATCAATGTGTAACTCTAACACGTCCACAATCCTTAAAAAAGACATTTTAATTAACTTCAACTACTACAACAAGAGCTACCTGTTGGATTCACTTCCTATGGATTCATGACCCTTTACGAGTTGACAGGAAGCGTGAAGGCTTCAGTGCATTTTGTTTGGGTGACTGGCTCCCAGCTGCTCCAGCCATAGATCGACGTTTTCCGGCTTGTTACATTTAAAGTACGCGGTATAGCGTGTGTGCGGGGCTAATCCCAGCTGAGCCGCCTCATTGAGCTAAAGAGAGGCGTGTCACCGCCCACCGAAAATACGCTGGAAAGAAAAACATGCGCCAACTGCCTGGGCCACCGTCCTTCGGTGACAAACAAAAATATTAATAAATATATTTACATTTTGCTTGTTTAACATACATTGTGTCTGATGAAGTGAAAAAAAAAAAAAAAAAAAAACAAGCAAAGAAGCTTTTTTTCCCACTCTCGTTTTGGTGACGTCAAGAGGTCAAAGTTGAGCTGTCCTTTAGGCAACATGCTTGTGTAAGAGTCGGTAACAGCTTCGCCGAAGCTCCATCCCTTACTGAAGGACAACCAAAGCAGCTCAGCGCCGGCAGAAGTGTCACGTCTCAAAATGTTTCTGTCTGCAATTCGGACATCGATGTTCTGCGGCTGCAGAAGCGCCAGCAAGAGATATCAACCAGGCAGTGTGAGTAGGTAGCCGGCTGTTAGCATTAGCTAACTAACTGGATAAGGCTGAAAAAGGTCAGTCAGTGAACATGTAACTAATATGTCGGACGTTGGAGGAAGGTTTTGCCCATCAGCCAGTTGTTTTATGGTCCATTTTGGTTCAATGTTTGTTAAAGTTACGTAGAGCACGGAAGGTTACCTGACTGCAGTCACGTCCGCGACTTTAAATATCCTCACCATCATCCCAATGTAGCGTGAACAGTAAAACCGATACTGATGCCGCAAAATGAACCAAATGCTCACAGAACTGATGGTGAAATCCTCCAGAAACTCAATGCATTTGTATTGCAATTTGCAACTGCATCACAAAGACAAACGTATGTCGTCCCACAAACACACCGTTCTCCTTCTCATCATTTTTATTATTATCTGCAATGTAGTGTGTCCTCTTCCTTAAAGTTCTTCCCCAATAGTTTAGACACTTGACGAAGGGAGTAGTCCCTAATTTGGCCCGCAAGTGATATCCCAAAGATGTTGGCGTGAAGAATTGTGTGAACATGTCCATATGCTTTTGACCACACTGTGCAGTGATAATTACATCCTCAGTGAGGTAAATGTGGTTGCTTTTTTAACATAATTTTCTCCTTTTTAAACAAATCAGCAGAGTCCACAACTACAACAGTGGGTTGTCAAGAGAGGTCAGAGTACCATCACAGCGGATGCAAAAATACCCCCCACCCTGGCAGCACCCTCTGTCCCCAATGCAGCCACAAATCGCATAGTTGGTCGCTGGTTACTAGGCTGCAGTGGGCTGGTGGTTGGGGCTGTTGTCTTGGGCGGTGTTACAAGGTAAAAGTGATATGCTTGTGTAGCAGTTCTCTTTGTATGTAAGTGTTAAAGAAAGTTACTCAATGCATTTGTTTCAATCAGACTGACAGAATCTGGGCTTTCGATGGTTGACTGGCATCTGGTTAGAGAGATGAAACCACCACAGTCACAAGCAGAGTGGGAGGCTGAATTTTCCAAGTACCAGCAGTTTCCTGAATTCAAAATGTAAGGCCCTATATATTTTTTTATCAACACATTTACAAATATATTTTTTACTTATTAATACACACACTGCTATCACTTTGAAATGAATTGACAACCTTTTCCATCAGACTAGTGTTTGATATCAGCAAAATTTAAGTTGCATATACCAGCAAGTTTCGATTTTGATTTAACAAGGAACACTATTTCACAATTATGTAACTGCATATAGCTCAGTGATATGCGGATTGTTTATCTGTTATTTGTGGGTGATTTGTTGGTTGTCTATCTGTTTTTCTATGTTTGATATGTGGCTTGTGTGCCTGTTATATGTGGGTGCTATGTATGTTTCTGTGCAAGCTACTGGATGCCTTAAATTTCCTTTGGGATTGATAAAGTATGTATCTATCTATCTATCTGTCTGTCTGTCTGTCTTTAATGTAACCTTAATTATTGGTTGTCATTATTTTCCCAGAATGAACCATGACATGACTCTCTCAGAGTTTAAGTTTATCTTCTACATGGAGTGGGGTCATCGTATGTGGGGTAGACTGGTAGGGCTTGCATACATCCTTCCTACTGTTTACTTCTGGAGGAAAGGATACTTCAGTCGCTCCATGAAGGGAAAAGTGCTGGGACTTTGTGGCTTTGTGTTCTTCCAGGTAGGACTCAGTGCAGTATTGGTTATGGGGATTAGACAAAGTCAATCATAAACATATTATCAGTGTTAATGTTTTCTACAGCAGCTCAGGTGCACTGATTTTGTGTAACTGTTTACATCTTAAGTTTCTAATCAAGTTGTATAGATGTAGGGAAAAAAACAAAACATATTGACTATCATTGTGTATGTTCTCTCAGGGCCTTCTGGGATGGTACATGGTAAAAAGTGGTCTAGAGGAAAAGCCAGAGTCTCATGATATCCCTCGTGTCAGCCAGTATCGGCTGAGTGCTCACCTTGGTTCTGCCCTGCTACTCTACTGTGCCAGTCTCTGGACGGGGCTTACAATGTTGCTGCCCGAACACAAGGTACAGCAACAATTTCTGCCTGCACAAACAGCAGCTCTAAACTTGGCACGTGTGAGCAAGTGTGTATTTTTTTTTCTTCTTTTTTGTAAATTCATGCCTGTTCTTGGCCCCTTCTCTTACTCAGATTGCGGAAACCAGACATCTCACGCAGCTCAGGAGATTTGCCAAGGGAACTGGTGGACTGGTCTTCCTCACTGCTCTTTCAGGTAGTGTTTGATGCATTCTTATACAAGTATCAAGGACATAATCATGTAAAGGTATTTCTTTAGCTAGAGATTTGTGAAAGGAAATATTTGTGTTAGTAACTATGATATCATGTAATGATTTAAATATGAATGTATTCAATACACAAATGTATCCAATTTGTTTATTAAAACGCTTTGTGTAGGTGCTTTTGTTGCTGGTTTGGACGCTGGGCTGGTGTATAACTCCTTCCCTAAAATGGGAGATCGATGGATCCCAGATGATCTTTGGGCCTTCTCTCCCACACTCAAAAACTTGTTTGAAAATCCTACTACTGTGCAGTTTGACCACAGGATTTTGGTGCGTCCTGATTTTACTCAAAGTTTTGATTTACACAAAACATAATTTGTACCCTTCTCCTTTCCCATTTATTGACATTGTTCATGGTCTATTCTATTGTTTTTTCTTCTAGGCAATCTCTTCTTTGACTGCAATTACAGGCCTCTATCTATTTTCAAGAAGGATGGTGCTGCCCAGGAGGGCTAAGGTCGCCATCAGCCTCCTGGCAGCAATGGCTTACGGACAGGTAGGTTTCAGTCAAGCCGGAAACATTTAACTCTATTACTCTTCAGTGTAACTACAACTGGGTGTCTTTACTCTTCAGGTTGCTCTCGGTATCAGCACCCTTTTACTGTATGTCCCCACTCCTCTGGCAGCCACTCATCAGTCTGGCTCAGTGGCTCTTCTGTCCCTGGCCATTTGGGTTTTAGCAGAACTTCGCAAGATGCCCAAGTAAATGCCTGGTCTTTGAAAATCCAATCCCTACTAGCCACAGATCTAAGGGTCAGCAGCATTGTAAAGAATACACTCAGAAATGCAAAAAAAAAAAAAAAAAAATCAATCATTTAAAAACTGGGATGTGTTAAACATAATGAGTTTTATGCATCTGTCGTGTGGTGCTGCAAAGTAAACCTCATGCAATGGTTTTGAATTATTTCATCACATCATTACAGCAGGGGTGTGATTTTGATAGTTGTGAGTGCAATTTGTCATGAAAAGCTGCCACCTGTGGTATTTTGGTTCACACAAAGGCATAAACAAAAACAAAAATACTGACATTTTCATTTTCATTTTCATCGGCTTTAATGACATAGCAGCAGGATTTGCAGTGAAGAGTACATATTTGGTTTGCAGGAGTATGTTCAGCAGGCTGAATGATGTTTTTGTCAAGGACGCAATTTTAACAGGATGTTTGTGTGAAAGTTCTTCACAATGTTACTCACCCGTTGCCTTTTGTCGGCTCAGACAAGACCTGTTGGTTGAATTAGATGCAACTGTTGGGATTATGTATAATTATGTACATATAAATTATGAACCATTTTTTTGCTGACATTGTGATGGATTATAAACTAGAAAAACTATATGTGAAGAAGTAATTGTTGCTTTGTACTGTATCTTTTAAACATGTAAAACTGAAAGCACTGTCTTACTCTAATAAAGACAATGGCCTATATTCTTTGAAATTCAAACTCTGGTCCATTTTGCATAGTAACTGTGATTTTTATTGTCTCTGTACAAAATATACACATCTTAAATACATAATGCAACCAGTTGAGGCTAGATACCTAGACAGTAAGTACAACAGGTTAGTAGGTTTTCATTGTTCTAGACACAGTACATGCGAGTATAGACAGGTTTAACTTGTGGTCAGGAATGGAAGTTAAAAACTATCAGCAAGGAACAATCAGAGTCAAACCACTTTTTCCTTAGACAATAAAAAATGTAACATGAAGAACAAAAAAAAAAGAAAAGCAGAAGTGCATATTTTCATCAGGGCCTTTGTGCACCCTTACACTGTGCTCTTAGTGGAATGAGAGATTGGATGTGGAGCTGAAAACATGAGAGAAAATTATTGCTATCCCATGATGGTCTCTGGATTTGAAAGACCACAAACTGCAGACTATTTCTGTACAACTTGAGTGCCTATGGTACTTGCACCATCTTAGTTTTAGGAGTATTTCTAGTGTGAAAAGGCCCAAATTAATAATTGGTTGGAAATTATCTAAAAATTATTAATTCAGAAGAGCCTGTGGGTTCACAATCTAAAATTACCCTTTAGTGTGGACTTGGTGCAGGGACACCTACGCAGAGCTACACCCTCATATCTCTGATTGCCCCTTGTCCTACATTATACACATCTCCCTCTCTCTTCACCCACAGGTGGGCAATGTGTCTTAACTTAGAGTGGCTTTATATGCTTCTTAAATCTTCTCTTTGGTGTTACAGAGAGAGGGAGAATAAGGAATGGTATGGTGTGCATGAAAAAAAAAATGTATTAAACCAAATCTCTCTCACTGACAGGTCGCACCCAAATACTATGCTTCTTTTAAATTGGATGAGCCTAATTTAATAAACCAAAGATTTTGAGCTTTTTTTTTTCTCCAAGTGGTAGAACCTGCTACAACCATATAACATTTCTGGTTACAAGAAGTTCACAAATACAATCTGCAATCTAATAAATTCCCCTTGAATGTACATTGAAAGACTAGTACGACTGTGGTATGCCAGTCCCGTGTTGAGAGAAGCTGGGATGGTCGAAACATCTCGACTTTTGTGCAATCTCCACACTGTACTGCTTATTATCACACCACTGGGAATGCTAGAAAATGTACAACAGTCAATAGACGCCTACAGCTAGACCTGTAATAGTTTTCAAGGCCAGGAATTGTTCTTCCAGAACCCCATGAATGGAGGTGGGTGTTCTCCTATTAGAGTCTTACATAGGTAAGATGGATGACATCTCTTTCTGTTACACATGCACACACACATACACAAAGGGTGAGGCACCTGTGAATGACTAGGAACAGCAGACAGACAAGCAGACTTTGGAGTATCTCTGTAAATACATAGCTGGATATTAGTGACATCATCATGCGATACTGAAATCAGTTCCTCGTGGAAAACAACATGTTTGATCCCCCACCTGTCAAAGAGGATTGCTTGGATGTCCAATTCATCAGTTATTCCCTCAGGAAGGCTCTTGTCCACTAGATGGTGATAGATTCATTTCTATTTTCATGGCTGAGTCATCAGCTTTCAAGCGGCTCCAGGGAGGTGTCACCCTCGTGCACAGAGGCCAGATGGCATGATCAGATTCACAAATCCAAATCTCAGCCATTATTGGAAAGGGCGGGTGATCTTACATCACAGTTGGCATAAACTGCTTCCCTCTAAGTTCAGCCATCAAAGGCTGTGATAGTTCCTCCATTAACAACAATAACAATAATAATAATAAATAAAAGTTCAGATAAAACAGGTGAGTGCCCATGATGATCCCACTGCTTGTCTTCTTTCTCTGTGTCTCTGGGATGAAACTAAGTTTCTGCATGATGAGGAAGGAAGTTGGGGAAACTCCACTGTGGGTTGGAGAAATGCCACTGGGGGTCCGGAAAGAGGGACATGGCCTCTCAGGGCTCTTAGGAGTCAGCGCTCAACAGAGACTCAAGCACAAGCTTGCAAGCCAGAACACACAAAGACACGTTCATTAAATCCTGATTCCCCCATCTTTCTCACACACACTCTCACTCACTCACACACACACACACACACACACACACACACACACACACACACACACACACACACACACACACACACACACACACACACACAGACAAACAAACTGCCCTCCCTGGTGCCAGTGTCGTAACTGGTCCAGATTCTTAGATGACATTATCAAACAGCTGCATGGACTGCATGATGTTCTCATCCTAGACAGATGTTAGAGAAGATGTTAGAATATGGTGTTTTTGGCCAAAAAATGTCAGCTTTCAGTCTATACAGGCCTACCTTTTTGCAAGACTCAATGAACTCCTCTATGGTGACCACCCCATCTTTATTCCGGTCCATTTTCTGAAAGAAAAATACAGAGATTTACTGAAAAACTATTGGAAGTGTTATAGAGCAATATGTACAGAAATACCATTTCTGTCATTTTAAGCGATCACATTGAGAGCAGTGATTTGAACCTGGAAGAAGCTTTCTACGTGTTCTCTGGGGGCATCATCCTGCATAGTGGGGTATGTGTACTTCCCCATCATGTCATAGATGGACTTCATGATGTCTAACATCTCCTGCAAAGTAAAGGACAAAAGAAAAACCATAATGGTGAGGAAGTTTACAACAGACAATAAGTCCCACATGCTAAAATCTTTTTCGTTTTCTAAATAGGTTCTCAAATCCCATACTTGAGTAGGAATGTCTGACTAATACAATGCCTATAGAAAATCATCATACCCTGTGAAAAACTTGACCTTTTGTCACCTTACACCCTGGAAATTATAATAAATTAAATCAAACTTTTTTTAACTGTATGTACACATAATAATCCTCATCATCAAAGTGAAAATAACATTTTAAAACATTCTGGACAACTGTTAAAAATTAGTTAATGAAATACCTGATTTGGTTAAGTGATCAGCCCCCTAGAGTATACCATTATAAACTTACTCAGGTGCAACCAATCAACTTCCAAATCAAACACCAGGCTAATTGCCTCCCACCTGATACTAATTGCAGTGGTTTTGATTACTCTAGAATAAAACCAGCGGTTTTCTTGCAAATTCCACTACTCGTAGTGGATGATAGTGAAAGGATTCAACATGGTTGGAAAAGTACATTCAAAAGAACGCCGGGATAAAGTTGTAAAAAGGCACAAGTTAGGTGAAGGCTACAAAAAGATTTCGAAGGCTTTATCTATCCCTCTGAGTACCATTCAGAGCATCATTAAGAAGTGGAAAGCATATGGCACCACCAACACCTTGCCTAGATCAGGCCGTCTGTCCAAAGTGGATGACCGAGCCAGAAGGACATTGATCAGAGAAGCTACCAAGAGGCCAAAGGCAACTTTGAAGGACTTACAAGACTTCATGGCTGTGACTAGTCGGTCTGTGCATGTGACAACAATCTCACAAGCTTTACACAAAGCTGGTCTGTATGCCAGGGTGGCAAGAAAGAAGCCTTTTCTGAAAAAGTACCACACTCAGTCTCGTCTGCGCTATGCAAAAACGCATCTGGAATAACCTGTTACCACGTAGAAAAAGGTTTTATGGTCAGATGAGACTAAGATTGAACTTTTTGGACTGAACTCCAAGTGCTATGTTTGGCGAAAAGCAAACACAGCACACCACGCAAAACACACCATACCTACTGTGAAGCATGGTGGGGGCAACATTATGTTGTAGGGATGTTTCTCTTCAGCGGGGACTGGGCAATTGGTCAGGATAGAAGGGAAAATGGATGCTGCCAAGTATACCCAAATTCTTGAGGAAAACCTGCGTCCCTCTGCTAGACAGCTGAAGATGGGCAGGTCATTCACCTTCCAACATGACAATGATCCTAAACATACTGCCAAAAGAACAAAGCAGTGGCTTAAGGATGGGAAGGTGAATGTCTCTGAGTGGCCAAGTCCGAGCTCTGACTTAAATCCTATAGAAAATCTGTGGATTGACTTGAAGAGAGCAGTCCATCGCCGTTCCCCACAGAATTTGACTGAACTTGAACAATTCTGCAAGGAAGAATGGGCAAATATTCCCCAATCTAGGTGTGCAAAGCTAATAAAGACATATCCAAACAAATTGATGGCTGTAATTTAAGCAAAAGGAAGCTCTACAAAGTATTAAATCAGGGGGCTGATGACTTTTCCAACCCTGTTATTCTAGTTTTTCATTTTTTTATTAATTTTCAAAACTGTTGCCTTTTTTTTTCTCATTATTTTCATTTTGTATGGCTAAATTTGTAAATAAAAGTGTAAACAGATTTTTTTAAATGAGTTTTGATTTCAGGCTGTATGACAAATAAAGTAACAATTTCAAAAGGGGATGATGATTTTCTATAGGCACTGTATGATAGTGTACACAATTTGTTTAATTCTATTAGATAAATATGACATCTGTGACTATTTTGTTCTGTTCCACCCCAAAAGAGCTTGGTTCACCTTCATATGAATCCATGTATACTGCAGGATGTGTTTGAGATGTAGCAGGGTTATAACTTCGATGTATTTAGTGATCAGATTCAATGATCTGTACTTATTACAACAATGACATTACAGTTACTTTATCTAAGCCCACTGCAACGTGTGTTCATGTGTGTTACCTCTTTGGTGATGCAGCCGTCCTTGTTTAAGTCATAAAGGTTGAACGCCCAATTTAGCCGATCATTAATGGTCCCTCTCAGGATGATAGACAGACCAAATACAAAGTCCTGAGACAGAAGGGACGAATGCACTGTATTGTGATTTAAAAGTCTTAAATCTTGACACAGTGCATGAAGTCAAATAATTATCACAGCACACTTTAGAGGGAAAACATATTTCCGTGGCTCCAGCTACTGAGGCCGGTTTCACTGGAGCACATTTTACTTTTATCACACGACAAGAATAGCTCTTACCTCAAAACTAACAGAGCCATTCTTGTTAGTGTCGAAGGCTTCAAACAGGAAATGTGCATACATACTAGAATCTGCAAAAGGTAAAGACATATAGTAATGGGTCTGCCATCAAAACATGACGCAAAGTCTTTGAAGAAATAGAATTAGAAAGAAATAAATATAGCCTGGATATAAAAATAATTTCAAATACATCTGGAGGCAAGTGGTTAACATTTCATCAACCTAAATATCATAGGATGAAAAATTACCCTGCCTTGCAGTGCAATGTACTATAGTTCTGCAGAGCACATTTATAATAAGTTAATTATGTTCATTCCATTGTAATGATGGAAAGTTACCATTGCAAAATCAAATTAATGATGCTGTTTACACTTGTACCCGAAATTTCTGAAACGAATGCTGCCATCAAGAGTGGTGTAAATTGGGGTAAATTATGGACACAGCTAGAGCTTCTTGGCTTCAGTGGTAGGAGCTGACAACTCACCTCCCTGAGGAAAGAACTGGGAATAAATGTTCTTAAAGTTCTCCTCATTCACGACACCACTCGGACACTCCTGGGATACAAATGTGAATTGAAAAAATTCATTAATTCCCATCTAACACATATAAAAAAAAAATAAAAAAAAATTTTAATAAAGCATCTGAACTTTATTTCTCACCAGACGGATTCTGCTCTTAACTCCCATAATTATGTAACTAGAACCAGACATGCAGTCTCGTTAGTTTAGTCAGACCTACATTTTTGAACCCTCTGTAGAGGACTTGCAGCTCCTTCTTGGTGAACTTAGTCTGCTCCTGGAGCTTGTCCATGCTTTCAGGGCGATGACACACAGTGGATAACTCAAAATCATCTTCCACGCTGTCTGTGTGAGGGAGAGACCAGTGTTAGTTTGCATTAATCACAGCCCACACGCCTCCAGGTACTGCCATGACCTGGCCAACCTTTTTTAAACGAAGGCATCAAACTGATACTGAGCCCATCATCCAGAACAAGTCATGCATTAAGCAAAATATTTTTTTTTTCATATTTCACTCACAGGAAATACAAATGAGTGCAATTTCCTATACATAATCATGAGGGGACAAGGTCAAGCCAATTTTGCACACCCTTGTTCCAGCACAAGCTATATTACTTCCTATCAAGAAGCAAAACATGATGAGTAAAAGATCTCAACAATATCTCTCAAATTCAAGTACACTAAATTATATTCTAAAAGTTGAGCAAAGTCCTGCACTGTGGAAGTGATAGAAAAAGTTAACCAGTAATAAAAATGGTAGAAACCAGGAAAAGAACTGTCATGTATGATAAGTTTTCAGGTCTGTAAAACCTGGTAGTTCTGACCTCACCTCACACACATACATACACTCATAAATACACGCAGATACATATTCCATTGCCCACGGGAACAGCACAGTCATCTAATCACAAAATACAAAAGCAGGTGAGACCCATTAGCCCCAGAGTGTCTTTGACTTTGTTGAGTTAAATGTGTTTCTTTAAGTGGGTTTGTGTGTACACTGAATGCTTCTGGGAGATATGCGTACATGACGACAACCACACAAGAGGCTGGACACGTGTAAGAATTATAGATGTATAGAGAGTGAAGAAGCACTTGCTTTGACTGATTGAGGGGGCAGCCGAGGGCTTGCAGCACGGCAGCAGCTTGAGGAATCGCTGCTTTATGGTTTTTTTGCTTTGGCTGTTGGAGGGATTACCTGTAATCACCAACCATAGCACATAGGTTAGACACACACAAACGTACACGCATGCATGCAAGTCTGTAATTGAATTCTGTTTTCTCACGCACACACATGTACACGTGCCTGTAAAAACCACAAGCACACTCCATGCAGTGGACAGATGCAACAACTGGGCAAATTGATAAATGCCCGCTGACCTGGTTTTAGCGATGGGAGACCACAGGTGGCACGTCAAATGTTAGATATTATCGCACAACAGCAGCACAGCATGCCCCCAAGAAACACATCGCCTCCCGCATCAGACTGGCTCTCATATCGGGTTGCCACATTCAGTCGACAGTATGAGTTAT
Organism: Remorina albescens; assembly: GCA_034769265.1. NCBI lineage: Eukaryota > Metazoa > Chordata > Actinopteri > Carangiformes > Echeneidae > Remorina > Remorina albescens. The sequence goes on along the minus strand of CM068491.1, from coordinate 8,602,565 downwards.
TACAAAACCCAGTAGGCATTATCCACTTACGACACAAGCCAAACATCAACAGTTTTTATTCTCAATCGGCTTAAACAAAGACATCCTTTCATTGGTTGTATGAGATATGTTTTCCACAACTGACTAACCGCCTCAACCAGAGCCCATCATGCCTCCCACCAAAGCACCAGTCCATCTCAATGCAAACCTCATGATGCTTATAAATAGAATAGTAATGAAAATCAGTTAGATTCTTGCCCCTTAGTTTCAATGTTAACAGTCCCCTAACTGTTTTCACCAGAGCCCCTGCAGATTGAGGGATGAAGGCCATGATGGGTTGAAACTAGTATAACCACAGTACCTCCACAGATAATTTAACCTATGTAGTGAGCCACCCTGCTTCCTCCCTGCAGCATGCAGCCTCAGGGACTCTTCCTGACCTCACATGCTCCATCGTCATTTGGTGCCAGAACAGGCTGAGTGTATCCAATGGATAGCAGATTAACAGATCCAGCCACCTAGCACAGGCTCTGCCCTCTGCCCAAGGGTCTGTACAACTGTGTACATTAGGTTTTTGCTGACAACATTACAGAGATGAATCCCAAATATTGGGTATAAACGTAGATCCGAGTACTTTACAAGAAAGACCAATCATGTAATGAGCAATGCTGTCACTCCAAATCAGGGAAAGATGATCATGATATGATCAAAAGCTCCAGAAAAACTATGAGGTGAGATTGTTGAGGCTGTTTTATTGTTTACGCTTGTTCTTCTGCTCTACTACATTCACCATATTTTGTAAGTTCATCGTGAATTCAATAAATCTTCAATATTCAAATGAATTCACAACTGCAGTTGTCAGATAAACGTAAGAGTAAAATTTTAATTCCAAAGATGTAGTTGAGAAAAGTAGAAAGTTATAAAGCTGCAAGGTCAGAGACATTCTTAGGTACCAGTCTCTGCATAAGTGTGTCTAATGGGTTTATTTAAGTATCTAGCTTCGCATTACAGATTACAGTTTTGATGGAGTATCTATTATTAACTGGCATGATCTATTTTATTCGAGGTAGAGATTAGTGCAAAAACAATCAAACAAACAAAAAAAAACTACTCATGCTGCCTCAGACTGCGGGGAACAGTGAGCTTGAAATATTTGCTTTCAGTGTATGTTTTAGGATGGCACTACCTTTGCCTCTCTATTTCACAAGCTTTTCCATCCTCTCCGTTTCCTTTTGTGTTTTCATCCTTTGCTGGTGATGAGATTTCTTGCTTGTTGTGATGTCTTTGAGTAAATGTGCTCCAGCTGTCTTGGCAAAGTTTCTTTTGGAATGGAGATTTTAGATCTCAGAGGAATGAACTTCATTTTAATAAGCACATGCACAAGCGTATTTATTCAAAGGTCCCAGAATTTGCTGTATTGTGCCACCAAAATCTAACTGCCTATCTATATTGTTGGTGCTATGCTACTGCTGATGTTTCTTTTACACAGCCGTTTTAAAGCTTAAAGTCTACTGCGGTCCTTACACTATTAAAGCAACTTGATCGATTTGTTGTCCAACTTTTGAAGTTAAAATTGTTTTCTCGAGTGGCACTCGCAATGACTCCAGAGATTCTTTGATTTTAGCCTGAATAGAAGGAAAAGCAAAAAACTACCTGTTCAGACCAACAGCTGGTCTGATGAGGAATGCTGTGGTGCAGCACTAACCCCGGGCATCATGTAGCTATTGTGCAAATAGTGTTTAATAGTTTCTACTGGGTATAAAAAAAACACTTCCATTTTTAGCTCATATTTGACAGAATTTCTTAACTTTTGAAGCAGCTTCACGTTTCATCTACCCAGGAGATCTGAGGATTTTCTCAAGCCGCAGAGAAACCATCCCATTCTTCAGCTGAAATGAAAGCAGCAGACATTTTACTGTTCAGAGCCAAAGTGATTCAGTTCACTGATGATGCAGATGCAGAGCAGTTGTGCAGATTCAACACTAACCCCTTCCAGGTATGATCCCGAGGCCTTCTGGGACAAAGTGATGAGGGAAGTAGAACTGTAGTTTTTAAAATCATCAAACTTAAACTCACAGATTGTTGTTCACTGTGCTCCAGGTATTTAGTGGTACATTTCTATAAAGCTAAGGGACAAGTCAAAAACAAAAATTCAGCAAGAGCAGAGATATCCAGACTTTTAGCCCCTAATGTAGCTTTAGGTCAAAAAACATCAGACCCGTCATGTCCCATAATGCATCTTTTTTGAAGATATGGTAGAATTTCACATTTATCAACCACCAGTTAGTCATGCGATCCTTTCTGTTAAATGTGTCATTGAGGTGAGTACCTCGCCCCACCCTCTCTCAGAAACAGAGATATACTGTGCAACGACTTCATGAGAAGCAAACTGATCCCAATTTTTTAAATTGCTATAGTGAAAATCATCACAGTAAAATTAAAAAGTAAGTCCATGGTTGATAAAAATCTTCTACTGGCAGAATCCTTTCAATGTAAGAAATACTGAATAATGAATATTCAGAAATGGCTCTTTCCTACATGGATTTAAGCTTTTTTCAAGATAAATTCTTCATTGAAATATATTTATTGGAAGTAATTAATCTCATTTGTGTCACACATGCAGTAGTTTTAGAATTCAAAAACTATATGGGAGTTGGAAATGTGCAGATATACTGTATCCACTTTAGCATTTCCCCGTCAGACAAAGTCTTATACACCCACAAGCATACACACACACACACACACAACAGGGGACTGACAACAGCTATTATTGTTGACAGCTATTTAACCCTAAAAACTGTTAAGAAAAACACACATCTCCTTTTCATTGAGAGTTTTCATCTACTACATTTATCATTTTTACTACTCCCGGAGTGCCTCTCCTTTGCTTTCTCAGTGTTTCTCTTACCTGCCACCGAAATGTCGATAAGCCCCAGAAAGTGCATCAGCTTGAGGGAACTACAGACCACCAAGAGGATGCCCACAGTCTGCAGCCCCTCCACCTCCCACTTGTCCTGGAAGAACAGATGCATCCTTTCCCCTCTTTCTGTTTTGGTAAAACAAAATCTTTCTCTTGCCCCCAGGCAACCACACCCCCACCTCTCTTAGCTCCAACAAGGAATGCTCCGTCTTTGTCTCCCCAGCACACCTCTCAGTCTCCCTCTATATGCCGGCATTCAGCCATCCTAACTCTGCACGGCACCCCAATCGCTTTCTCTGTTGAGGGTAGATTGTTATTCTCCCTGTTTCCTCATTGAGAGTGCAAAGTGTGTAGCTGCAGGACCGCCAAGTTGCTGCACCACCCCTGTCCACCTCTGAGGCTGTCAAAGGTAGTTCAAGTTCCAGGTAAGGTTCAGGCAATTCACTGTCTGTGCTGGCTGCTTGATGGATTTTGTTTTTCTGCTCTCTGGTTTTCCAGCAAATGACTCTCAAGCTTTATCTTCTCCCTGCCTCTCATTGCTCTCTTTCTAGCCGTACCTTCGTCACTCTCTGCTGCTGAGTCCCTCCCCATGCTTAATTGGGTCAGTGATAGGAATGAGTGAAGCTGTAGAAAGGAGGGGAGAAATGAGAAATTAAAGGAGCGGGGAAAGAGGGAGGGATACTACATGTAGGGTAAGTGGATAAATGTCATGGCAAACATACAAAAGACAGAGGAGAAGGATGAACCAAGAGTGGAGTTTGGAGGTGAGGTGGAGAAAGGTGGGGCAAGATGGAGTGGATAAGAAAAGAAATAACAGCAGCCAGGGGTAAAGCAAGCACTGAATTAAAAAACAAAAAAACAAAATAAAAACAAAAACAAATGATGGAGGAGGAAAATGAAGGACAAAATTGGGATGAGAAAAAATAGGAAAGACTGAGAGAAGGGAGGAGTGAGGCTGTTACGGCAGATATCTGACCCAGTGGCTACTGTGGACAAACTCACAGATGTGGCAATCTCTCCTGATACCCAAATCAACATCATGCACACAGCCTGAAGGTGAAATCTGGTTTTAACATGTATTATGTATGCAATCTGGAGCATCGCGGGAATGTTTCTGTTGGGATGGGGTAGTTGGTTTCACATCTGGCACACTGACATCCTGCCACTGATAGACAGAATCTCTAAATAGGCTTTGAAATAATCATGTTGATCCATTTAACTTTACATACAATATGTTTTCGAGAGTATCTATGTGGAACTAATTTGGCACATGGGATTTGGGGCAAAGCCATCAGTCTTCAAATCAATGTGTAATAAGAAAGAAAGGTGAAATTTCAGTATGTACAGGAAAAGGATACAGCCTCAGTGGCCCTCAGAAACATAACGTCAGAGGAATTTAATGCAAAAAGTGATCTTTCCTAGTGCAGGGACACACTGATGGATTGGCATCAAATCTGATCCCAGCCCCATTACTGTAAGCGGATTGGCTGTCAGGCCATCACACTCGTTTTTTTGGGGGGATGTTATTAAGAAATTCAATGTTTCTTTTCTCAGTATCACTCTACAGGTCAAGTGGGACTCATTGCCAGTAGACCCTGTATTACCTCACATAAAACTGATTCTACGTTTATGACAATAAAAACCCTGGTATCAGATTTGTATCAAGGTCTGGCAGATATATTGTGTTGAGGTACCGGAAATTAAACCGCATTTGCAACTCCACTCCAGAGGCACTGACAGTCACATAATTTCTCCATGTTTTCCACGTCAGTGAAAAATTGCTTGCAAAAATAAAACAATTGGTGACCTGCTGCTAGATGTTTGTGCAGGGTTAGCTACAAATATGATGTGGTGATGGAAAAAGCATGGTTTGGGTAGAGTACAATAACTGCATGGTTAAGGTTCGGGCCCGTTTATGGTCGTGATTTATCAAAAAAGAAAAACCAAGTTGCAGTGGCAGGTGGGGAGAGAACAATGGTCTGGAGAATTTTAAGTTTTGTTGAGATATATACAACCACCACAACCTCTTCTTACTACACACTTTATGACTCTATAAAGCCGCTGTGCTTCTTCTAACAGATAAAAGTCACTTCAACAGTAATATATGGTGTTGTGGGGCTTTTACTATAACATAATATGGTGTGTTGGTAACAATTACTGCATCGCTGCATATGAAATGATGAAACTAAAATAAAAGAGTGAATCAACATCACTCATCTTCCATCAAGTTCAACCTCCACACCATTTTTAAGCCCTCAGTCATCAAAAGTGTAAGTGAATGCTGTACAGAATGCAGAGAGGTGGTGGTGGTGGGGGGGTGACAGAGGAGTATTTCTTTCCCATCACTTCAAAAGCTTTATTTGGTCTGTATGATTGTACACTGCATATAGACATGAGTAGGTTGACTCATTGCCAGACAGAAAGAGACCAGGATGTGGAAGAGGGAGTTAAAAGCAAAGCTGGGAGAGACAGGGAGGTCTACGGAGGGTTTGAGGTGTTTGTTTTGTGATTAATGATTCTCAGAGTTTTAATGAGACCTAAAGCGACTGTATAGCTGCACAGCCTCAAGAAACACATTGCAGAGCAGCCTTGTGAGACTAAACAGCCCACACTCAATCAGAAACTGACTTATTCTTTTTGGTGCATAAAATGACAACAGCAATGAGTCTAAAGGCAGAAACTGCCCCATGTAGAGCCAAGGTGTGCAACAGTCACTCACTGTCACCAAGTTTCAGAGGGTCAGCTGTGGCTGTCAAGTGCTCAATATACCCTGACCTGATAATAAAGGAGACTGGTCACAGCTTCTGAAGGCATTGAATGACTGGACATTATTCTAAAATGTTTTTTTTCTCATGTAAATTGAGATAACTGAAGAGACAATAATTCAGAAGAGTGTTATTAAATATGAATTACTTCACAGCTGCTTACCTGCAGAGATTTCTATTCTTCGTAGAAGAGTACCCTACATATATCTTGAATGCATTTATGAGTGTGATAAATTGAGAAGCTGCACGACTTCATAAATACGGTGACATATTCAGGCCAGTAAATTCTCACACAGTCTACAGTGGTGGAGTCAGATCAAGGATGAAAGTGAAAAAAATCAAAGTTGCTCATCTGTCTTTAACTCTTACATAAAGCATCAGGATATCAACCATAAACCAAGACAGAAGCTTAATATGATCCAAGCAAACCATGAAACATTCCTATGTAACTTTTTTTTTTGGGGGGGGGGGGGGATTCTGCTCAGAAATAATAGAAGCATTAATCTTCTTCTTCTCTGTTACACTGATTTGGTGAGTTTCAAGTCGAAAGAAATTATTAATGTGAAACTGCCAAAGTTTATATTTGATTTGGAGGGAATTTTTTTCCGACTATTAAATGACATATGTGTGATGGTTTGCGTTAAGTGCTAGTATTTGCATGCTCATGTCGTCACAGAGGCTGTACTGATATGTTAATGGTAATTAGGTGTAGTGATTAACGTGATCCTTATCGCCCTGCACAAATTAAAAATTTGACCCACCGATGGCAAAACATACAAATTAAGGGATTTCCAAAGGGTGTGCAATTCTTCCCGACAGAAAAATTTAACTTAATGGTGATCCCTCCAAGAATGGCAACGTTTCACTCAGGACAACATATGCTAATGTCATGGTGGCAGCAATGGAAATGTAGGTAATGATCATTTGGAGACATTCTCTCAGGGGTATAAATATCTCCAATAATTCACAGCCATTAGCCGATGATTGCTATTCACAGGCAAACTGACCATCAAATCTGTAACACTGGGAAGAAAATCTGGATGCAGGTAAATTCCCTGAACACTATATGTAAATCTATAATGGCTGTCATACAGGCAGGCACATAAAGCTCTTCACATGACAGTTGTTTATACACTGCTGATCACCTATAGGCTCTGTTAAGTCTGGGCCCAACAAAGTGAGAGTGTTGCTCCATGTGTGTGTTAGAATGGGCAGGACAGTGGCGAGCATACCAAACAGCTCTGAGAGAAGTTTCTCAGATGCTTCCTTTCCTCCCCCCTTTGACCTCTCTACTTGTCACCTCAAAACATCTCTTAAGGGCGCCGTGTGAGGAATCACAGATGAAATAAAGGCTCTTATTTTAGCCTCAGCTGTTGGGTGGTGGCGCATATAAAGGAGCGATGTCTGTAATCTGTCCCAAGTGATGTCCTGATGCTAATCCAACAATGGATTTCACTTGCCTGAATGCTAATATTCATGCATGGTGGACACACAGACACACACACACAGACTATAATAAAATGTTAGGTTAATCATTCTTACTTGATTAGACTCTGAGGCATACTTAGCCTGAAGCCAGACACACCATGTAATTGAAATACCACCATATTTAGATGTCTACCTGGGCAATTATTCCTCTCAAAACTGATTAAAATGTCTAACAGAGGGAAAGGGTGTGTGTCTGTGTGCATGCGTGCGTGTGTGTACGTGTGTGCGAATGCATGCAGTGAAGGAGACAAAGAGAAGGTCAATGACAAATGGTGCTCAAAATTGGCTGGTGTGTTTCCAATTAGATAAGTGAAAGAAGAGATCCATTTGCATAGATCATTAGCTTTTGAGGATATTTTTAATACTATGATGTGGGACAAAAACAGATCCATTCTACTGCGTACTTTCAGCGTAAACTACAGTGAGCTACTAATGAACAGTTTTCCGTGGAGGGTACATGATCAAAGATGGAGGGGTCAGAGGCTTTTCTCTTTTGAGGAAATACAGTAAGACACAATGAATGGTTTCTATATACATGAACTTAATATCTATACTGAATTTTATGGCAACATCTCTTTTTTATGAGACAATCTATGGGAAATTAGGGAGGATGTAAGAAGCATTCCTTCTTAATAAAGAGTTTTACAGCAGATTGACAAAACAGATTTCCTCTGAATGTCTTTTATTATAACCAAACAACAGCTGGAAAGACTAGTCAGTCAATTAGTGGAAGACTAAAAAAAATTTGCACGATTTTGGTAACTGGAGAATGGCAAATGATCATTTGGTGCTTCCAGATTCTCAAATGAAATACTTAAAAATTTCTCCAATAACTAACCAAAATATATTTATGTTTTGGGCTGGTGGTATTACGAAGCCAGATACTTTATTTATTTAATTCACTATTTTTGTGTGTGCGTCTTTTTCCACACACTTATTTCCTTTATTTTCCAAAGTAGAAACATCTCATGAGGAAATGACTCAGCAGATTAACTTATAATTAAAAAAAAAAAAAGAATTGCAATTGACAAAACTCACTAGATTCTTAAAGGCACATGGCTGGAAACTTCTGATCTTCTCGGTCATATAATGCAGTGATGAACTCTTGCACCTGAAGAGGGCAGTGTGCAGTAAAGCTAACAACACTGTATTCAACAGAGCTGTTCACCTCTAGCTATTTTCTGTGTTGTTGCCCTTCATTTAAATTCAGCTCCAGAGATAAAAACTAACAGTGGGAGTCTAATGAAAGATAACAAGCTATTAAAAAACACCCACCACTCACACACACACACACACACACACACACACACACACCTTAACCCAACAGTGAAAGGGACAGTGACACACATGTTTGACCAGTCTGTACTTTGACCCTTGTTTTGGTACTCAGCTACTTTAAGGGTTTTTGAAATGCATCAATTTTAAGGTAGTCAATCTAAATTAGGTTGTGATCACTCACAACAATCCCATAAACCTATTTCCATCCAATCATAAGCACTTTGCTCTGCTGTTTCCTGCCAGGAGCCAAATCAGGTAAGCAGGTCGATAATCATACATTATAAAAAAAAAAAAAAAAAATTTCCAACAGCAAAGAGGGTTTCAATTGCAGCTCGATAAAGGTTTGGATTCGGCTGCTAAAAGACTGCAAATCAACAAAAAAAGGAAAATTAAAGCCGCACCAACTGCATTACAGAGCAAACACCTCTGAATGAATCAGCATCCTGCAAAACTTTACTTGACTGGAACAAAAGATAGCCATACACTGAATTTGGGGGAAAACTCCACCAACCAGGGGCTGCCTACAGGAAAGTTGATATGGATCAAGCCATGAGTAAAGATCGAATTGACAGATACATCAGTAGCAGAAGGTCAGTAGCCTGTAGCCTCTCACTTTTGTTGTACAACAGAGTGAATAAGAGCCACTGTCTGTCCAACATAAATGTTTTATCCCAGTGAATCCTGCTGCAAGGCTTGTGTGCCCTTGTTAATAGTTTATATCAGAGAGCGAGCGAGAGAAGAAAATTAGAAGAAAGAGAGAAGATTAAATAGTGTAAGAAGGAGAGAGCAGGCAAATGGTTCAATCAGAGAGCAGATAACACTGCACGACACACAAACTTTCATCCAGTATCTTTAGGTTTCCTTGGCGGAAGGGTTCATAGATACTCAAACATTTCTGTCTTTTATTTGTATATAAATGTATGTATTTTTACTTTTATTTGATTGTTTATTGCCTAAAATGTTGGTTGGGTTTTAATGTCTGACAGTTATGTTTTGTGTAATGTGTCCAAATGCAGTGCATTGTTGGTAATCCCGAATTATTGAATAAACAGCTGATGAAGCTGTGCTACACTTTAAAAAAAAGTGATGCCATTCTGTTGCACTTTGTTTCCGTATAATTGGCATAGCCTCTTTAATGCCAGAAATAATTCAGATATTTTCATGGGGGCTGGGCTTGTGGATCTGAATTAGCATAGTGCATCATGCAGTCAGCTGCTGGGTAATAGCTGACTCTGAGGTCTGAGATTCCAGCGCTCTGAAAGGCACATGATCCATTTGAGGTTGTAATTGGCTTTAATTGTGCTTGCAAGCTGCTGCAGCAGCTTAGATAGAAAACCAAATGCTGGAACATTTGTGAGGTACACAGCATACGGAAAAAGGTCTCCAGACCCGAGGCTTAAGGCAAAAATCTTACAAACTTTAAAAAGTTAGAATATTATATATATGGATATTTTCATGGAAATGTCAGCTTGTGTGTGTCTGTGAGAATCCATTGTTTTATTCCCCATTGTTATCATTTTTCTGCAGACACGTGTCAGAGGAAGAGTAGAGGAGCGTCAACAACTTCTGTCCTTTTATCCATACAGCACCTGCCATGCAAACACACAGACACACACACCCGCTATAATCAAATTGAGAGAAGGGGAGCTGGAGGAAAGACAGAGAGCGACAGAAAGAAACAAATAGAGAAAGAGAGATTTATATATAGAGAGAGGCCAACGGCCAGGGATAGACAGAGTTGTGTATTAAATATCCCTCGTCTGATCCCCCTGTGTCCCTGGATCTCATCCTCTGGCTGTTTAGCCATCACAGAGAAGGAGCCTCCGACAAGGACAACAAGGACACACTCCTCCACACTCACTGCAGTTTCATTACTGTTAATAAAGTTTCCCACAACCAGGATAGTTGTTGTCCAGACCGTTGATAGAAGCTACAGTGTCCATGTGTCTGCACTTGTTTCAACTTTCCACACTATCAGATAAGAATCCTGACTTCTTGCATGATAATTGAAAAGTTTAAGTGATTCATACTTATGAAAAATGAAAGCTTCAGATGAGATTTGTCTTAAGGTCGAGCCACAAGTTCAGGTGAATGACATAGAACACTATTGGATCTGACAGCTGTGTGTCCTTATACCAATACAGAGTGTTTGAAGTGATGGGGCTTGCTCTAAATGGACTGAACACACACACACACTCACACTCACACTCCATATTCCATTAACTTGCCTATCCATTGGAGGGCAATTACAATGATGGTAGATGGAGGTGCCCTTATAGTATGTGTGTGTGTGTGTGTGTGGATACAAATGGGTCCTCAGCTGACCGCCAAGCAATTTACCTGCACTTATCCCTCTTTGTCATTCTGTCTCATTCCCTCACACACACACCCACACTCAACTGATCATAGCCAAATATTATCTTAAGCATGATAAATGATTTTCTGAACCTTCTTGTGTATAGCCAAAGGATGTTGTTCCATCATGGAAATCTAAGAAATACATATAGATCAAATACAAGGACCAAAGTAAAATATCACTGTGGAGAGTGAAGGATTAGATTCTGCTGGCCAGTTTGAAATATGGCTCACATCCTGCTGCTGAATCAGGTATGAGTCGATATGAAGGCAAGGAGACACATTACATTATCAAAGGCCTCTCAGAAGTGACTGAGTAATGCTGGAACATCTCCCTGACATCAGGACTTCATCAAACTCAGTGCTAGTTCAATTGACTCTGATATCAGAAGCTGAAAGTGAGACGGTGGTGTTTATGGCAAGATGCCACACCTTTCATACGACAAGGTAGTGAATAGAAAATAGACAGCTAACTGCAGCTCATACAGTAGGTGCTGACTTTCTAACTATTAATCAACCACATATATCTACTAAGAGAGAGACCTAGAAGTCAATCTCAGTCAGAGGAACAGGTGGGAGAAAATAAAGTGATGAATCTGTTATTGGCAAACTCTCAAACGGAGATGTCTTTGGTATCTTGAGTAAGTTAAAGTCAACAAATTGGATTGAGGGGAGGGTGGTGGAAACCGCTGTGTTGTTAGAAACTTTTTTTTTTTTTTAGGCATGCAGCCAGCCGGCTAAAGCCAGAACTTGCCATCAGAACATCCAACTCTTCAATTTCCACCTCATAAACCTCTAAAGAACACACTCCAGCCATTAGCCATTAGCTTTAAATCTATCAGAGCCTTGTAAACTCTCAGACCAGAGCGTACTTTACCCAAACTGTATGCATCCTCCATTGCACTCAGCCAATTCTCTCCCACTTTTTGTCTTTTCAGCTGTCTATTGTGTGTGTGTGTTTAATCTGCTTTGGGTCAGTACCACAGCTCATTAAAGTAATGGGAGTCTCAGTGTCTTTATTTTACCAGCCTCACATGAATGTATGACTTGCACAAGAGGAAAAAAGCTGACCTTCATCCACCAAATAATACTTTATTTTATTATATTAACTGTTTAACCTCTTTATTTTGTATTATTTTTGTCATCTTTGTAAAACTTAAGTGCTCTGTGAAAGTACACATAACCAGGAACTACTAACTACTGTCAAGTAAATGTAAGACACACACAGCCAACAAAAGACCCCCCACCCCACCCCCATAGCAGAGGTTTAGCAAAATAAAAGCACTTATGTCTATTAGAAGAATGGAGCTGGCTTAGCAAGGGAGAAATAGAAGATGTGTCCACTTTAGATGGGAGCACATGGGAGAAATCGAACAATTGACCAATTATGTAATACTAGCATGTTGTAAATATAGCTGTTCATATAAACATAGCACACATACTGAAGGAATGATGTGTACAACAACTGTATGTCACATGCCCTCACATGGAGTGTGCACTCATTCTCCAGTGTGCACAAGAAAATAGTCTCACTAATACAATTGTTCTCCCATCTGGACTATGTTTCTCCATTAAAGTGAAAATTCATTAGTTTGAGTACTCAGAGAGGAGTTGGCATACACATACGCTTATTAAGTTTGCCATTTTCCATAAAGCATGGTCAAAATATTCCAAAGACTGATGCTCAGAGCATAGAGGGCAAATAAAACAAGGCCCACTATGTGTGCGCTTGTTGATTTGTGTGTGCACATGTGTGTATGCAGAGCAGTGTAGCATCCTCCATAGGTTTCCAAGGGGAACTTTTTGAGATGACAGAGCTGTTGGCAAACACTGACTACTGGGTGCAGTCCAGCAGTTGCATCAGGAATAGAGAGTGTCTTTTTTGTGTATTATCCGGAAGAATCTACCAGAACAAACCATCCCTACAAATCTATGCATTATTTTTGTTATTTTTATTATTTACATATTTAATGTCTGTCCTTTGTACTGGTGATTTAAAGTGAAAGTAGGAGCATCACCACAGTGTCTTGTCAAGAGAAGATAACTTCAGACTCTGTCAGGGGGGCCACTGCTAACAGATGCCTCAGTGTACATGAGAGACTGGGCAACAAGAAGAGAAAACAGAAACAAAGAATAAAGATTAGAATCTACTCTTTCCACTTGTCACTAAGAGCGAAGCGATAAGCGACCGTGAACAAGATAAAGTGGACTGGACTTAAGGTGGAGGACGAAACTAAGGTTATCCATATAGGACAGGCCAAACAAGGCCTTGGCCTGTGGTGATAGTTCCTGGGGGTGAGCCAGACCAGTGCAAGGACCTTCTCAGTCCTTGACCCGGTCATAAAATCTTTAATTTTTGTGAAAGTACACCTGTGGATTGTGAATGAACTGATGTGGTTGACCAATCCACCACAAATCTGTTAGGACCTCTATGAAGTTTGGTTTCTTTCACAAAATCCTTCCAATTTTCCAATACAAAAACAAAATATGTTGATGCTTGGGCTGCAAAGAATTTAAGAAAATAGGCTATATTTTCACTCCTGCTACACCTCCATACACCTCCTGAGGTTATAGGCTAATGAGAGTAAGGCTGACATTCCCTCAGTGAGACAAGGGCCTCCACACAGCACTCAGGCCCACTCTATCCATAGTGTTATTGATTAAAGGGTAAAAGCACACACCCCAGGGGGAGAGGGAGGCATCAAACAGCTAAAGTTACTGTCTGTCTGTGGGTAAGTGAGCGAGATAGAGAGAGAGAGAGGGAGAGAGTGTTGCTGGGTCCACAGTTGCACTGGTAACCCAAACCCTCAGGCAGGACTGCAGCCCACTCAGGTCCAGGGAAAATGGGCATTGCAGATGAAAGTATGAGCTCACTAAGACAACATTGGTAGGCTCACACCGCCTTTAAAGTCTTGGTTTTTTTTTACGGTACCATAATTGTCCTGTTATTATACCAACAAATCTTAGTAAAAAATCCATTACCTTCCCCGCCGACAGGCTCGAACATCCCAAACTGCTCCAGGACTTTGATGAAAAGACCCATGACCACCAGCACAGCAATCATCTCCAAGCCATCCAGACTCAACATCTTGGGAGAGTGCCGTCTGTCATCGCCCAGCACTGCACCACTAAGCCAGGCCGGGGTTGGGCCAGGCTGAGTTTGGCCCGCAACACACCACTTGTCCAACTTTACCCAACCTGAGCAGTCTGTCCAACTTTGGCTGAGTCGACTTCTGCCTTTTCCCTGTCCACTTGAATCCAATCTACTGTTTCAACTTGAGACTGACGATCAAAAAATCCTGTCAGCTATTATGGAGAGAAAATAAATAGTCTTGATGTGCGGTTCTACTCGATCACTCAAAACTTGGCCTTCGTCAACTCCTCTCTTATCCTCTGATGGAGGCCATGCTGCTTGAGCTACAGGCTGCAACACAGAGCTCCAGACTGTCACAACACCTGGGGTAAAGTTAAGTTTCTTTTTATTTTACCCTCCCTCCTCTGTCTTTCTTCTTTCAGATCCCTGTTGAAAGATGGGATCTGTGGATGCGCTGCGCCTGGTAGTCCTTTGGCAGCGGTTGTCAGGAAGCGAGTGTTGTGAGGGGAAAAGAGGGAGTGAGTGAGTTGGAGGCAGCAGATAAAGAGAGGGGGGGTAGCATAGAAAATGAGCAAGAGAGAGAAAGACTAATACACAGAGAGAGAGAGAGACAGAAGGAGAGAGAAAGAGAGAGAGAGGGAGACAGAAGGCTATACACACATACACGTAGTGAGACAGAGATAGGTTTGGGGGGGGGTTGAGGTATGCCTTCCCTCTCCAGTGACATTATTTTGATTGATTTGCCTAATGTGGTTACCTTGGTAACTGAGAGAGAGTGTTTAAAGCCAGCTTTAACTAATGGAAAGAAAATATATATTTATCCTCATCTGAATTCAAATCCCATCTCAAACATGTGTTTTCTCTCTATGCAGATTGCTGGATCTGCTGCGTAGCCTCAATGTCTGCCAGTCGATGCAATCTCTCATTAACTTTTTAAACACGAGACTATCAGAGCTCAGAGGATTTTTGGCTCAGTGCAGAAAACACTAAATTTGGGAGACAACCATAAGAGATGAGAACGAATATTGTAGATGAACAAAATTGTTTAATTGTTTAAATATTTACAGTAGGTGTTTATAATCTGTTACCTACTGTAAAGAAAAAGAGGGAAGAGCCAGATGAGCAAAGACTTCAGGGATGTACTTGAGCAATGCTGTGGCATGATTTCATAATTAGTTGGGTAAATAAGTTATATTTAAGACCAAGTACAAACAAAGCAGCTTGACGTTTACTGTTGTGACTTGATAAGAACCAACCACTCTTCAAATCACTGATGCTGTGGGAAGTGTTAGCTGCCTTTGTATTGATAGAAAACTGTCTAAAATTACTTAATGCTTTACAATATGGCATGTTTGATCTTCAGCAGCATTATTTGTGTATCTAGTTTGAAATTCTCTACCACATATTAGATACAAACTGTGCAATGTTAAAATCGTTGTACAATTTATGCAGTAATAGGAAAATGGCAGATTATTTAGTCATGTTTTTCTTTTCCAAATAGTTGAGATCAGTCCTTAATCTCCCTCAGCATTTTATCCAACTATTTTTATACAGTCTCTGAGTAGAAGTGCAAATATGGAAAAAATTCAAACCAAATATTACAGAAAAGAGTTTATAGAGACTTTTTGCAAAACTTCCTCTTTACATTTTTCACCATTTATAACTCAATGAAACTGAGAAGCTAAAGCTTATTTCTGGTCTAAATAAAGTTTCACATATTTCTAATTTCTCATAAGTATGTGCAAATAGAAGCAGAGTCACAATTACATTCACATCAAATGAACCACTAAGTGATTTGGTCATTATCTGTTTCGTATGATCCTAATTCCTAATGTCAGCCGCAGCTGAAGTTGGGATCCTTAAAGCATCAACAGGAATGAGTGGAGCTTGCTTGTATTAGCCATTATCCAATACTCTGCTCCTCCCAGGATGACTCCCAGTGAGGGTATCAGCTCACCTTATGCTACAAAAATAACAGAATCGGAAAAAGGTATGCTCCCTCTTTGTCTTGCTCTTCCACTGTCTAGCCCTTTCTGTCTCCATCTTTGGAGGGAGGAGAGGTAAAAAGAGGCGAGACAGCAAGGGTTTCACAAATGTGCTGTGTCTGCATCCACTTCTGCTGTTTCTTTTTGCTTATGTTCCCATTCCTACATTTTTAACTGGGCTACACAGCAGCAGGCTTTATCAAGGGGACACCTGTCAAATAAACAGTATCACTAAGGACCACTACTAATGGTGTGGGTCACCCTTATGTTTGCAAACATACCAACACACTACAACACAAAAATGCACTCAAATGCACACCCAAGAGTCAGACAAGGTGACAGGAAACCAAATCTTTCTCATATGTGGCATGAAGGCAAACAAACTCTACACCACAGAAGATTTTCCTCCTCAGTCTGTGGCAGTAATGCATACTGGCTGCATTGAAGCTGCGCTCTGATTGCAGACCAAATGTAAACAGAGGAATATTGAACCAGAGTCTCAAAAGAAACAGAGTGACCGGGAGAGAAAGCGAAAACTGAGACCGACCTGGTGGCTAAAAAATTTTTGTTTTTTTTTCTCACCTATTTATTAAAGAGTTGTCATTTAAGGAGAGAAATGAAGAGGTGAATGGAAGAAGGACAGAGGCCAGGAAAGAAGCAAGGAAGCCTGTTGAATGAGGTGTGGTGACAAGGGAGAGTAATGAGAAGTAAGAAAAGACTGACAGAAACAGAACATGGAGGACCAAGGAAGGACAAACTGGAGAGCCTGAATGACTGAGGTCAGACCCCTCTGTGTAGCGGTCTGCAAAGCACACAAGGAGGCATCTATTCTTTATTACCTTCCAGCATCTTTCCCCTGCCGAAGGATTTTTCACCCCATTCTAGCTGTCACAACACAAAATTGGAGATGTGTCCTCTACTCCTTTGCAATTCTCCTCGCCTACTTCCCCCTCTGTGTTTCATCAGATTTACACAATCAACAACATATATTAACACTTTCAGAGCCAAGCTGACAACACTACAAACTAAAGATTTATCTGTCTCTCCGTTTGCCGTTCGATTTCCTTGACAACCGCTCATCTAATTGCTGTCAAACTTAATGAGTGTGTCGGAGGATCTGGGAAGTGCAGTGTTAGCAGCCAAGTTTTTTAGATGACACTTATTCTTCTCAGGTAGCACTCCCAGGTGGGAGCAGCCAAAGCTTGCCTTTACGCAACCATGTTTCACACTGCCCTCTACTGCCCAAACTTTGCTTCTCAAGAAGGACAGTTTGCTCAATCTGAAAGTTAAACAACCCTCAGAAAATTAGTCCAAGAGGTCTGTTTACTGTCTGACTCGGAGCTCTTCAACAAGTGAGAGCAAATAACTTTTAGAAAAATTCTTTATAGGTGCAACTAATAAGCAGACTGTTCTCACCTCAGTCTTTTCAGTCTGCAGAGCCAGACGTTATAACCTAGAAATGACTTTCAGACAATATGTGTACATAAATAGCACACCTGATCAGTTTTCTCATTCCATTGTATTTGCATGGTGTTTGAAAAATCAAATACCTCCCTTGGAAAAACAAATATCTGTGTGTGTGTGTGTGTGAGGGGGGGGGGGGGGGGTATCCAATTAGTATGATAAGAACAAAATCAATATCACGCGTGTTCAGACTCCAGTATTAGAATCAAAATGAGGTTGTCCTTTTTGAAATACTAACCCTGTTACAAAGCAAAATGCGCATCTTCTGTCATGGAGGCTGATAGATGCAGAAATATGCTCTTTTTTTTTTATTATATTTTTAAAATTGGGTAATAATTATATTTTTAATTAGCGTAATGTGGAGGTGAAGATCAATCTGCTTTCATAAGACTCTGATTAGGATGAATTGAGGTCAAGAGGTGAAGGGGGGGGGCAAAGTAGTGACATATAGCAAGAGCAGAACAACCTCCAATGTCATTCACCAACCGCTGCCATCACACTTGTAAGATTAATAGTAATAACAGGAGGAGTAGATGTTGATGGAGTTTTGGACGATGCTGTTTCAGGACATGTGGTATTAGCCAAACTGCTGAGACATATGGCACCAGCGTTTATCTCCACAGGCTTTCCCCTTTCTTTTGTGCTCCCTCTTCCTGTTCATCTGATTCTGCTTCTTATCAAAGCATCCAAATAGTCTGTCCTGCTGCCTCTGAAGGGGCTTAAATGATTCTGGTGATGGTGTTTCTTCAGAAAGTGAAGTGGGGATGGTGAAGTGAGGCTCCTTTTGGAGAGCTTCACAGTCTTCAATTACTCTTGTTTTTGTTTCTCCAGGGCTTTCTGCTCCCAAGGCCTCCTCCCCATTTGGCCTCCTGCTTCCTCCTTTTTCTACAACTCTGTCTGCTTATTCAGTCTTTCAGTATCTTTATTTCTTTCCTCCCTAGACCTTTGAAACATTTCCAGCAGCTCTTGCTTTCTGCTCTTTCTCCAACCACCCCCAATTCCTTATAACAATTCTTTTCAGAGCTCCATCCCTCTCTCCTCAGGAGTCAGTTTTCTTGTGCTCCTAACAATGTCAATATCAGCTTGAGGTGGGCTTTGGTGTCTTTGCTTGGTCTACATTAACCCATCTTGTAGCTTTCAGTGTAGTTGGTAATAGGTTCTATTACAAATGCAAAGTTCTCAAAAACCGCTCATCAGAAAGACTTCAGTCGACACTACAGGCTGCTCTGCATTATGGCCACGGGCATAAACTTACAGTGGGATTAGAAGAATGGAGTTTTTGAATAACATGCAATATTATTGACCGTCTTTCCACCCAAATAATTTTTATAGTCCCTTAAATACACGGGGCTGGAGGTATCTGTCTGGATACAGATGCCTGTGTGTCCTCCTGAGGACATTCACTCATTTATAAAACAAGACACAAATTATCCCACTTCCTCATTCTTTCCCCTCAGGCTCCTATTGATTTTTCCAAATTTCCTCTGCTGCTAAATATACTGTGAGAGATGCGGTGAGATGTGAGCTGTAAAGCCTGTCAACTGATAGGTGGAGTCAACTGTGGAGTGTGCTGCTCACAGATGTGCCGATTGGTTCATAGAATTTATGACAGACTGACATGGACTGCTGTCTCATTGTTTATGTACTGTTGGTGCAGGTCAAACTTAAGGCCCTGAGGGAATACTATGAATGGAATCTGTCATTTGAGCTCTCTTACTTTGGGTGGAAACATAGTGAGTTGAAGGAATTAAAAACCTGGTGCGGAGGGTTGAAACAACACAATATATAAGCTGCTGTCCAGCTGTGTCTTACATTATCGATCCTTTCATGCTACATTCTCTAATCCACAGAATGTGCTAATTGGAGAACATGTCTATTGATCTTTTCTTCAATAAGGCTCAAGAATTCTTAAGAGAGCTAACAAATACGCACAGAGACACACATATACAAAAGCACAGGTACATGTGGCAAATGCCCTCTTAAAATAGAGAGCGGCTCAGGGAAATGGTTATGATTACTGAGATCATGTTCATTTTCCAACTGTCACACACTACTTTCTCAACACACTGGCATCATGTGAGGGCTTTTACAAGCATGCAGAACAAGTTTGAATCAATAACAACAATGATACCTGGCCAAACATGTCTTTAGTTTCACTGTCACAGTGTGAGCCGAACCACAAAGACAATCACTGCAGACATAATAGATAGAAGGGACTGTTAAACTTTAAAACTAGAGGAGAGCAGGTTTTGGGTCAGCTAGACTAGGACATCTAGTGGGCACAAAAGACAAGAATCAGATGCTGTGGGACCAAAGAAGAAAATAAATTCACTCTGTTTATATATCTCAAGAGGGCATCTGTTAATACAACAAGACTGTTTTTTTTCTCCCTTAACTTACTTTTCACTTCAATGCAGTCTTATTATTCACTTCCCTACTCTGAAAAAGTCTGCTGCATAAAAGGTATCGCATTGGTTTTAAATAAATGACAAAATTAAAACATATTAACTTTTGATTCACTGACAAATCATCAGTGCAGTACGGTATCAAAAATGACTCGAACCTTGCTTCAAGAGAGGACCACTCACCTTTCCTCATAAAGAGGAAGTAAGACAGAGGGAATACTGCCAAGAGGATGAATGCGTACAGCCCTCCGATGCTCTCCTCCACGGTGTCCACGGACTGAAAACTCTTCATGACCAACACAGGTGAGTGATCAAGATCACTGGGCACCTGTGTCACAGCAGTGTTTCCATTCCCTTTGTGGGCGTAAACACATCGACGATGGTTTCCACACATGTGCTACGTGGACCCATACAAATGAGCGTGCCTTTTTTTCACTTCATGATTTGTCTGCTATTGTAAAGGTTTACAAAAAAGACGCTCACTAGCATTTAATGATTCAGCAGGTCTGAAAGAGGTCCTTTATGTCATTTATGTATGTATAGTCTGCACTGACAGTGTGTCTCATAAATTACCAGTGTTGTTTTAGCTGCTGTTATGCCCCATGATAACACACAATACTGGTGCAGGAGCAACATGGGTGGGAAAGCACAGCATACAAACAAGTGCAGCTACGGTAAAGCAGCTGTTAAGAGATAGAGGGATAAGAATGGAGGAAATTTCCAATTCCCATCACTCCAAGCAAATACAAAACTTAAAAAAAAAAAAAGTCCTGCATGCAGGGTTTGAAGTAAACAATGCATTATTTATACCATGAATTGAATGCAGAGTGAGTGAACTTTGGATTTCACAGTACAAGCGAGGAGGTGCTGGCCAGAAACCTACTGGGAGAAAAGAAAGGGAATAGGAAAGAAGGCTGTGAAGAAAGCAAGAAAGACCAACAAGACAGTAAAAGAAGTAAAGAGAATTACAAAATAAAACCCGAGTGTGTTTGACTGGCAGAGGAAATAGAGCAGGTGCAGCTACAAGACAGAAGTAGACAGAAAAGTCAACTCAAACTCAGCAGAGTCACTGGAAATTGAATAAAACAAGTGCAACTTCAATCAACCTCCACTAGAGGCCAGTGCAGATTATAGTATTTAAATAAGTTTCAAAGTATCTCACACACAGATCACACAGGTTTCTGACTTGCTCTCTCTTTCAGAAACACAGTTGCTTGAAACGAAGACACTTGAATGTTTAGAGAATGTTCTGGCCCTCCAAAGCTTTTTTTTTTTTTTTTGACTTTCAAATGTTCACCAAACTGACAAAGCATGTTGCAACGTGCTGCGGGTGCCAAGTCTGTCGCACCATCTCCTCAGCCAATCCTTTAAGTGAGTGTTGCTCAGTTGTGTGCTCTGGCTTTCAGGTTAGATGACGCATTAACTGAAGAGTCACAGGTTCAATTCATATCACATGTTAAGGACGTGGAGACCCACCAATGCTGTTTTAACAGTCCAGCAGACTGAGTACTGTATTAGAATTGTACTGAATTAGCAGGTAAAGAATTCAAAGCTAATTTCTAATTACAGCACGTGCAACATCTTCACAATGTTTCCCCTCCTCTTATGGATAAACCAACTGCCAGCTGAATTCACCATTCATTATTTTTACTGATTCATACTGGCCAAGTTGAGGACAAATACAGTTGCTCAGCTCGTAATCCATCTGTTGGCATCTGAGCGAATGTCTCAGTGGACAACAGGACGAAAAAGGACAATGAAAACAAGCACATGGGGCTGACGCTATACTGATTCAGCAATTTATTAAAATAGCACATAACCACCTATAACAACCTATAGTAAAGGGCAAATCTGCATCGAATCCACAAGGAAAAGCCTTAGTCGGGCCGCACTATTGATGGACGAGCTCAAAACACAATAACACACAAACAAGCTGAAGGTCAGAAACCTAAAGCTACACACAGGATCAATTGATTTATCAGTCGATATGTGCTACCAATTGTTGACACTGTATTGTAGATAACTGTGAAGTTAAAGAAAGATTGGAGAGAGGGAGAATTACTGTCATGCAAAAAAGGAGAGGGGAGTTGTGATTGTCTCTGACAGCCAGGCCCAGTCAAAGACTATTGTCTTAAACCTATCAACTGTCACCGAAGAGAGTGAGCGAGAGAGGGAAAAGACTGACAGAGGGGCACAGAGAGAGCGAGAAATAAGGGCTGTCGTCATGGACACAACACTTAACATCAATTCCCCAGGTTAGGGTGCACACAAAGCCACACACATGTACACACAGCATCTATTTTCACTCAGCTCCATCCTGGTAAAAACGCAGCACGGACAGACAATTCCATCTTATTTATTTCATTGTGGCCAAAGTATTGATCCTTCCTACACGTAACACCCAGACACACATGCAGCCCAGCTTGTGTTCCACACAGTTAAGTTTCTGCAGTGCTCTGATATTACCAGACCTTGTAGACATGACAAATCTCATTATCATGGTGCCCATTAGTATTCTGCACAGCAGAAGGCACACACACACACACACACACACACACACACACACACATATATACATACACACATGCAGAAACGTGGAGTAGGGTTATTTCATAGAACAGTTGCATATGCCTCCCAGAGGATAATTGTTTCTAATCCTCTTCCTGGTTGCCTTCCATATTTGAAATCAACACACTGTACTACATTTGTCTGAGGAGATCTCTATTTCTAGACAGGATAGATTCTTGCCTGCAGAAATACAGTCAGTTATAATTATTATCAGCTGTTTTCTAGGTCTTTCATGTACATTGCTCACTTTTGACCACAGTCATTGTTTATCCTCTATTGTCAGGACTTAAATAGGACAGATAGGACAGTCAATGGATGACAGCAAAGTGTCACGATTTAGGGTTGATTTGGAGAAATGAACAAAACATATTTTCCATGCCACGCCTAAATGTTTCGGACATCACCCTGATCCAATGAGAGTGTTTATGATGCTGAAAACCCTGAAAACGACATTTTATATTAGTAGGCGGTATGCCTGTCTATGAACAATCTCTCTGTTACTCTGGAGGATCCAGAGACCCGACTGTAAACCGTTTTCATTGGAGCCACTTCTGCAGAAGAAACTCAAAAGCTCTAATAGAATGGGTTTGACAGTCAGCTTTGTGGATTATCCAGACTATCGTGGATACAGATTCTGCAAGATGTTATTGAATTGCTGGAGCATTTTTCAAAGCCATGAGCACTACAACTAAAATTTGTTTTACATCTAATGTAAGTCAATGTGTGGGACACATACCTCAAAACTGAGGGCAAGTGAAGCCAAATTCAACCACCACTAACCGTAATAGACACTGAATATTTTACTTTAAATTTTTCTGTGCAGAGTCACGTCTAACTAAACTGATGTTAGTGGCACTATTTCTGCCTGAAGCAAAGGCCAGTGGCAACACTTAGTCTGTACTTGTCTGAATTGACTCCATTCATTCATTCATTTATTCAATCATTCATTCAATCATCAGTCCATTTGCTCAAATAATGTTTAATCCTAAACAGAAACTGGAGCATGGGAAAAGGTATTGTTTTTGTAATTGTAATTATTAAAGTTTGGTCTATTCAGACATCTTGCATGTCAGTTGAGTCTCTCAGCTATAAACAGCTGGCTGTACAGTACTTGTCAGGTGTGTATGATAACAGGAGTGACATATGCCACACATGCTTTTGCATGGAAACATTCAGATCGTAAATCTACTTTTGCATGTATGATATTACCACAGAACTCAGAATCTGGGTAAAAATTAACTGAAAACCTCAAAACCAAGCAAAATATTTGATTCAAGGAAAAATGCTGCAGGGGAAACACACACACACACACACACAACTTACACATTCTACAGCTCTTTTCCACAATGACAGCAGGAACACAGATCATGACATGTTACACAGCATGGAGTGCACTTCCATAACTATCAATAGCTTAGAGAGGGGTCAGGTTTGGAGAACAGAAGGTGGTAACTGATGAGATACTGTATACTCATGTGTATGTGTATGTATGTGTTTGAGCCTACACGGACACCTACAAATGCCTTGTAAAACAGAGGTGGAGTCAGACTGACATCATGCAGACCCTCTGACAGGTGAGGAGACAGAACAGCATGATGGAAACAGAGAGCTGGAACAGGCTGAACGCACCACTACAACTGAGAGAAGTGACACTGAGATGACTACCTGGTGAAAAAGCCAGGGAAAGGTCTGACGAACATGGGTGGGGGTGATGACGAACATGAAGTAGTTGATGTGTCCAATATTCATGCGTCTTCTGAGCATGTAGCCTTTCAAGGACATCACAGTATTAATAAAAAATGAAACTGGGTATGATAGATCATCCATGTACTGCATATTCTGTCTTCCATATGAATATGATTTTAATATGTTTGACTTTCACAAAGGACCTGGGGACTCTCACTGTGGAAGACAGTCAAATGACCGAACTGTTCACTCACTGCTGAGCAATGAAACAGCCATCATCTAGAAAAAAATGATCAGCTGCTCATACAGATGGTTGAAATAAAAATCATGGTTCATTACCTTCATACAGGAAATATGTCGGAGTCAACAATTGTAGATGTATTCTTTAATAGAAAAGCAACTGTAAAATCAAAGCAAGGAAAGTTTCTGGATACCAAACACGCCAAGTGAGGTTTTAATGTTGATTTTCTTCAGCAACTTTTACTGAGCGTTTATGTATTGTAGTAAAAAATAAAAAAAAAAAGCTCTTTGAACGGCTTCTCGTTTTCTCAATTTTTGTATGTTGCCCTCAACTCTGCTTCCCCAAATTACAAGACATATCACTCTCAGACTGCCAACCAGAGTCTCACACAACAAAAATACGTTTCTAGAGCACAAGTGACTGACAGATATCAAACTGGTGCCAAAGAAAAAGATGACAGACAAGCGCCACTCGAGAAAATGACAAGCAAGGGACACATTTACAGTGATAGAGAGCGGAGAGATGTCAGGCACTGTTGTCAGTCAAGAATGATAGTGATGAAGTCTCTCGGTGAGGCGAGATATATTTATCATCTATGAGATTATTTATTTGAAATTTTCTGGGATTTTCATTTTATCTTGTAACTCTGTATATCAAAGAAAAGTCAAGGGTTCTTAGAGCATTGTTACTGACATAATTGACTAATAAAGCCTCTGTTTGTTAAGTCTGCCCTTTAAAATTCACTTTTATCTGAATTATTTGATTTATTTGTTAACCAAGAAAACTTCTGTTTCACCAAAAGTGTTTTAAGCTTCATGTAAACCGGGCAGCTCCGGGTAATAGAGAAGTTAAACAAATAGATGAATAAGCTGATGTTTAGTTTTAGATGTTTTAGTAAAATTACATATTTTACTCTCCAGACACATTCAACTTATCTCTGTATTGTCTTTCTTTCTTTTTGAGGCTTGTCACTTGATCTTTTCCACAGGTTTAGTCTCCTTACTTCGTTTCCTTTTGGCACCTCATTGGAAGCCACTCTTATCACAACAACCTTTTCTTCCCTCCACCTTCATCCACCTCCACTTCTGTATCCCTGGTTCCCCTTCACCTCCTCCTCTTATTCTCACCCAATTCTCAGACACTCTTGCTTGCTCTCTGCCGCAAGACTAGAAGTCAGCAGCACAGTCTCTCAAGGTCGTCCTTGTCCAAGCTCCGGCCTCTTCCTGCCTGGGTGGCTGAGTGAAACAGACAGCTCGGTCCCAGTTGGGGAGCATCAGACCTTTACTGCCTCTGACCATTGGCCTCCCTGGTGGATAGGCCTGATGTGCATCCTTTCATTGTTCCCATCCCATGCTGTCCGTTACAAAAGTATGACTCAAAAAGACAGGCAGAAGAAACTGAATGAATGGCTGGAAGAAAGATGGAAAAAACTTAATTTAAATGGCCATCTGAATTAGTCCAATAGGATTTGTCTAAAGGTCTCATATTTTTACATTAGCCAACAAGTAGGTATGTAACAAACCCATTCAGTTTTATTGGAACTTTGCTTCTATTTTTTTATCTGAGTAGCTTAATAAGATTAAAAAAAACAGAGAGAGATTGGATGATCTTGTAGTGTGATGTTCCAGGAAGCAAAGTAGCTGGTTATTATTCGGGTCACAGAAACCATTTTCTAATCTTGCTGAGGTGTCAAATGCTTTACCTGCTTTGTATTTTTCTAGTGGCAGCTCTTTGATGGATGAGGTGATGCTCTGATGTTTAGTTTTATCCATTTCTTTATGAGGTTGGAATCACAGTAAAACACTGTCACAACAAAATATCCACTGTATAGTCACAAGATCGCCATTCTGCTGATTTATTTTAACAATACCTAAATACATCAAATGAAACTATTGTCATATCTGAGTGATTATTAATTAGAAATACTTAAATGTAATACTACATTTCTGGCACCATTGCTGGTGCCAGAAATGTTCTCCTCCATTTCTGGAACCTATGTTTGTTTTTGTCTTATTAGAAATTACATTGAATCTCAAGTGGTTTAAACAATCAACTTTATATTATTTCATTCAAAGGAATACACAGATGTGTTAAGAAATATCAAACAAGGTCGGGAAACAAATATATCCATTTCAGACAATAACACTTCTTTGGATCTATTGTAAGGCACAGACATGCAATCTATCAATCAAGAATGAACTTTGTGTTGAGAGTAAGGAGCTGTACACACAGTGCTCACATCCACACGGCAGTGGGAGTTTAACTGAAAGATCCCTGAGGCATTTAATAGCTATAGTTAGCTTAGATTTATTCACTGCTCTGATAGCTATAGTTAGCAGTAAATTTATCCCCCCGCCAAGGGAACTTGTCAACCAAGGAGGGAAAATACAATTCAGTTGAGTTAGTTAGCCTTTAATGACGCAGGGGCTGGCTGGAGAGAGATGATTAGAAAATTAATTATTTATCAAAATACTACTAAAAATTTCCCCAGAAAACTGAAAAATTGAGAACAAGTCATTAAGGTGTAAATTAAATGTTCCGAATTTCAAATCAGGGCTGGAAGTTTGCAGCATAGATGCACGTGTATGCGTGAATGTGTGTGTGTATGTTAGAGCCTTCTTGCTGTGTGCATTTACTGTATATTTGTGTGTGTGAATATGCTTGTGTGATGTGGTCTCTAGTCCATATGTCCTTTGTGGTGCATTTTCGTCAATCTCAAGGAAAGATGGATAACTTGTGGAGATGTTTTCACTTTGTTTGTGCTTAATGACTCATTGGCTGGACGTGCCAAGTGCCCACAACACTCATGACTCTGTCCTTGTGCTATGCATGTATGCTATACATGCGTAAACAGCAAACATGCTTCACCCTTATTTTATCTGTAGTCTTCTATCTATTTCCCATCCTCACCACCATGTATATATTTACCTTACTCACTGAATTTCACTGTATTTGGTCCAGCTGAACTAAAGAACATGAAAATACTGATATATTGGCCTCAACAAATATACTTTACACCTCGTATCTAATTATTTCATCAGCTTTATGAACACAAACCTTTAGAAAAATGTCAATCTGGTTCTGACATTTAAGCTTCAATTTTAGTTTTCTAAATTGTTGCTCAGCTTTCACTGCTGCTGATCCTATAGCTGTTCCCTATATTGAGTACATACTGTTAAAAACTCAAATCAGTGTCTTAAAAGATCAGATTATTGTGCAAGATCTAAAAAATAATGTGTATTTGACAGTACAAGTATATTATCTCTCTTAATCTTAACATTCACTAATGATTAAGGATGAATATATTTTGTTGCATTTCTTTTGGAAAGCACTTTGTGTCTCTGACAAGTGCTATATAAATAAACTTTACTTATTTATGCTTTTCTCACCAGAAAGTAGTTTAAACTGATGTAATTGGTCTGAGAAAAGAGAAAGGAGGAAAAGATATGGTAATGAAGAACTAATGTGAGCTGCTCCAGAGGGACAAAAAGAAAGGAGAGGAGGAGGTAGAAAAAACACAAGAGAAAAAAACAGAAAAGATGGGGGGAAGGGATGGATGGGAAAGATAAATGGAAGCATACAAAGAAACATTGGGCATGTAGTGAGGTAACCTAATACTGTAGAACAGCTGTTATCCTGAGAGGCCTTTCTAACATATGATCCAGACATATAGACCTGGTCACTCCGGGACTCCCTGGATTTGTTGAAAGACACCTGGAGGACACTGGACACACAATAATGTTCCTCCCAGTGTGTGAGAACAGAGAGAAGTAAGTTGTGTGGTTACAGCGGTTTAATTCATGGATGGTTTTCATTAGGATAGAAACTCCTTGATAAATTTCAAAGAAACAGATGAAGGACTCGAGTTAACCTTTTTTCACCATTTTAACCATTTCAGCACCATGGACAGAGACAAACTGATTTAACACTTTGCCTTGTCAACACAGAAAAATTCATAAATCTGGCCCAGCTTGGAGAAAAAACATTAAAATGTTTTATATCCAGCAATGGACATTTTCCATTTCTCTGTAATAAACACAAGAACCATTTGTTCTCCCAAAACTCAAAGTACTGCACTTTTAGTCTCCTGCTCAAATACATTGTCCACTTTCAGACACCCTATGAAAATTTTATCAAATAAGACTTTTTGGTTTCTTCCAAACAGAGAAAGGTCTTACTTTATATCACAGGGCACACTCTGTTAAAACCTGGATTCAGCACAGAGATGAAAGCAGTCTGAGCCTGACATGACCATGTAAGATAGACTATTTCACTGCAGCCCTGCAGCGACCAGGTTTACAAAGACTCCCTCTCGCCACCTGTCACACCTAGTTGTGCCCCCCCATCACCCCCCCGCTCAGACTGCTACTAATAGCGGTTTATTTTTAGCACATGTGAGATGGTGTGTGTGTATACACATGATGGATGAAGGTGATGTTTCACACCTTTCTCATAGGAGGAGGGGCTTGGAGGGGGCGGGTGAGTGGATGGAGGCAATGACAGAGGCAAGTTTGAGGGGAGGGCAAGAGGCAGGCTCCTGCATGGACTAATGGGTGGGAGCAGCTGTCAGTTGAGCAGAATGATGTTCAGCTGAAGAGAAGGAGGGAAAACCTGAAATCACTGATAGCACAGCAGACTGACCCAAAAGTGGCTGAAGAGCATCAGGCCACTCAGCGACAGATGACACTGCTCTTCCTCAGAGAGATGAGGGATGACATAAATAACCTGGTGTACTAAGATATCCAATTAAAATGCAGCTCACACAGGCCTTTGCTTTGGGCAATAACTTAATTTCATCAAATATCTAGCTTCTTATGTTTCTCTGCATCTCTCCAGAGCATGTTGTACAGCTGCCCGGTGATGACACAACTGCAACCTGCTTTAAATGAACCAAGTCAGAAGTTGACAGAAGAAGCAGAAATTGCAAATAAACTGCTGACAGAGACGAAACACAACCTGACAGACAGAGCACACTAGAACCCCGACTCAATCAACTACGGGACGAAGCGAAATGTGAACAGCATGGAGCAGATTAGGGCTGAAACCATTGGATACATGCCAGAGAGAACAAAGGATAAGAAAGCAAGCAACAGATACACAGACAGATTAATCACCATACACCGAGTGCACAAATAACTGCAAACCAACTGTCGGTCTGTCTTTAAATAACTTGATCTAAGATGCCACGGCGTGTGCAGAAAATGGTGGCCCATGCAATATTTAAAAAAAATATATAGATCCTCAAAGTGATTATTTTTCTGAACAGGCTTTGACCCTGAACATCTACGAGGAGTCTATTTTTGGCCCATCTTTTCATCTTAACTGAGAACGTGCAAGTCAGGAGGTGTCAACAATATGGAGAAACAGAAGCACTTAATCAGCAAAAGCGAGAAAACTTAAGTGAGAATCTTCACATAGCTGGCGACAAAATGAAGGCATTCTTAAAATGGATTTGTGTGTGCAGACATGGTTGGATGCAACATTTTCTGTCCTCTTAATTTGTGGCTTTCTCTCATCTCTTTCCGTCACTTTAAGATAACTTTTAATCACGTCACATGGACAGATTATCAAATGACAAAAGAGATCTCACAACTTGGCACAGCAGCAAGTAAAATAATAATCTTAAATGAAGTGTAACAAAATCTTGTAAATGAATCCAAATATATCTGCCCTTCATGTTACATCTAGCCAAACCAGTGGCTTCAGCGCTGCTTCCCGCTGAGTTTTCATATTGCCTATTAGACACTGATGAGACAACATCCAGCTCAGTCTTCACCCCATGGTAAAGCACACAAGCAGGAGACTTTAGCTTGGAGTAAGTTATCCTTATGCTAATGAACTATTCCCTCCCCACAGCGGCAGCCATTACCACACACTGAGATATAACTTGGTGCTCCCCTCGTAGGCAAATACAGCAACACATGCACACATGCTGACACCCATAAGCGAAATTCTACATCATAGGAAGCCAATGTTTTATTCATTGAGCCTTTAATTGACATTTAATGTCATTTTTTTGTCAAAAAGCAAAATTGATGGACGGGTGTGTAATGACATTTGTCAAGGACGAGAGGGAGGGCACAGAGGCAAGACTGTGGAACTTCATAAACTCTACAGTTGCTCAAAGGAGATTAGCTTAGAGGAAAGATACATATACATATTTCTCAATTCATCAAAATCATTTTATCCACGCTAAATGAGAAGGAGACTAAGGGTGTATGTATTAAGTTTGACCAGCAATTACTGTACAGACATTTAACACGTACCAGTATCAGATTGTTTTGATGGTGAAAAACACAATATAACAGCAGCAACACCACACACACACACACAAAAACACATACAAAGCTCAGTATCCCTGAACTGGGGCCAAGGGTAAGACAGATCATTTTTTATTCATAAATGATAGGCTGATAACAAAATCTCTTTGGTCATAGCCACAAGTGAGCTGCATGGGCCTCAAGGCTGTAAAAACAATGTGTATATGTGCGAGTGTGTATTTCTTTCAGTCTGAGCCATGTGTATTGAATATGAATATACCTCACTGGTGTGGAAGAACACATGCCCCAACCCAAAGGTGAAGCATCACATGAGGGATGTAATCAGAGCTTATTAATTCGAAAGTACAGCGTTCTAATGGTGTCTGGAGGAAGATTAACACCTACTTTCATTTAGAAAAATGTCAAAGTACCTAACAAATGACTCCTGCTCTGGAGACGGAAATGAATGTGACTATTTCTTGGTGCTCATAGTGTATGTGTACTGTGAAGTGCAGGTGAAAGCTTTTTTCACCTGCAATTCGAGAGAGAGAGTGTGTTATACAAAAAGGAATAAGTGACATTAGGCAAATCTCTGCAGGAGCAAACACATGATCTATGTCTCCTGAAGGTAATTACTTTGCAGTAGGAACCAACATGTGTTGGTGCTTATTACAGATTAATCTTCAGACATAAAATATGGATTTGAGGCTAATGATTACAAGCTAAAGTCATTTACAACAAAGTGTTTGTGTATAAGTGCTGTGGAGCAGCAAGAATGACCTGAAAAACATCAACTGCACTTCGTCACCGTGAAATTACTGTCAAACAGTCAATTGTTATTTAGCAAAGACACTTGTAAACATGTTCAAAATACAATAATACAATAAGGCCAACTGGGATGATTAATCAGTAATCTGTAGTGGAAAAGGAACAACAGACTTTACATTGTCAACATTGACTTGGTGAAATGAGCAAAAGCTAAAATATAGTTCTGGGTGAATATTCTGTTTGTCCACCATGAGCAGAAACTTGATGATGAATTATGAACATGTGACAACATATAAATTGGACAAAAATATAACCAACATAGCTGCACGCAAATTCAACCTGAGCATTTTCCCAAATAGAAATCATGAAACCAGCTTCTTCATTTGTATATGCAACTATGGTTATTTCCTCACTCAATAACACAGATTAGTCTTTTTTGTTTAATGCAAAGAACATGCACCTATGTTTTATGCACATTCAAAATATTTGGAAGACAAACTTGTAAAATAGCTGCTGCCTTCCAGTCTCTTAACGGAACAACACACAGCAGAGGTATGTGGCCAAGGTGGGGACAGGGGGCATCATAGGAAGAACAGAAAGAAGAGGACCTGTGCTTTCAGCTTCATGTTAGATAAGAGCACAGCTAGAGGACAGATCAATAGGGCTCACAGAGCTTCTTTTCAGCGAAAGCCACAATATTTACAGACCGAGATAATGTCATGAAACAGGCTGAAGTGGGAAGGTAACAGTGTGTGTAAAGAAGATGTATATTAGCAGATATATTTAATGTATGTTTGAATGGGTGGGCAAATGAGTTGAACAGTATTTAATGCATCTTAATTGCACTAAACAGAGCCTGTCCTACTATTAGGCGAACCAACATAAACAAAGCTCTAGGGCAGGGGGGGAGGAAAGGACACACACACACACACACACACACACACAGAGACAGCAGCATGGTATTGTTTCCCCTACAGAGGCTCATGAAACAAACTAATTAGTGGGAAAAGTAGGGGCAAGAGGAAGGGTGACTACAAATGACTGTCATCAGTGATGCTCAAACACACACATAAACATCAACGAGCCATAACCAGATAGAATTAAGCTCCTAACTACTGTGTATGTCCATGGTGGTGCAGTTGTAATTGACAGAACTAAATATAGACAAAGGAACATGTCCAGAAACACGCTGTGTCATATCAAGGCTTAGTAAGGTCATAAAGTCAAGAGAGATTCCACCGATATAACCCAGTGATGCTGAATAAAAACACCGATTTACCAGGAGCTTTTCTTCAGGAGTTAAACTGATGTAAAGAAAAAAAAAGTTCAATCACTCCCTCAGACACAGTTACAGTACATTAAATTCTGTCTCTTCATGTCTGACTTGCATGACAAACCCCTTAGCAGCTCGGCAAAGTGAAAAAAATGCCACAACATTCAAATACCAAACTGTGAATGGCCTTGATGAAACCCCTATGCAGCTCAGCCGTTATACAGTTCAGCCCTCACTGGTTCCCATCGCACCGAAGCACACATTGCTCTTTCTCTTGATCTCCCATTGGAACAGACAAGCAGGAGCCAGTAGCCATGGTAACTCCATTCTGGGTAAACTTAAGAATGTGCACGTGTAGACACACAAACACACACACACACACACACACTCACTGAGTCTTACTGGTATGGTAGTTAGCTATCTGAACAGTGAGTAGTCTGTTTAGCAAGAATGATGTGAAAGTGTTTTTATTCCCTTTCCAGATTGTATAGGTAGGTATGTGTGTGTGTCTGTGAGCGTATACAGTATGTATGCGGCACCCAACAAATGTTAGAGAACATCAGTTCTATCGTGCATTTTAATGGGCATTTCATTAACAAATATTTGCTATATTTCATTTAAAATGAATTTCTAAAATCTATATATAAACTTCATTGCTCAATTAAACAAGGGACACCAAACTATGATTTTTTAACTCTTTGATGATTTACTGAAGTTTTTTGCTTAATTTATATGTTATTCAGAAACCTTCAAATCAGGGAATGTCTCATCAATCCATTTACTGATGACAAATAAAAAGCCATCAATACCTGAAAATGGCTTCACATTAAACAACAACATTTTTCAGAAACAATTTACAGTGTCGGATTAATGTGAATTTCATGAAGCATTAAAAACAGCAAATCAATGCATGGAGAAAAGTTTCAGAACATATCACATTATATATTGCTGGCATGGCCTGTTCTGGGCTTTGTGTCATTTTTTATTAATTTTTTTAGCTATTTTTTATTATTCAAGTCAAATATTTAACAATCTTTCCATTATATTTACATACATACTCAGTTTTCAGAGTATGTAGCCAATGTAGTTTGATGAGCAGTGAAGCTTCAGGCTGCGGCACCGTAGACTGTCTTTAAGGGTTTCACTGAGCAGAAAGAAGGGGGGGGCATCAGAAGGGCAGTATAGTAGCTGAGGTGATAGATAACCATGACTTTGACCAGAGTCCAGGGTTATGTAGCAACACGGGTAATGTCTGAATTTTGCCTAAAATTATTTGATTAAGTTTGATTGTTTTAACTTTTATGATTATTTTGCTGTTTTTAAAGTGGTATTTGGAGTAAAATGTTGATAATTAAAAGCATCACTAACACCCCAAGAAAATCTGTCTTATCATCAACTTGGGTTATTACACTTTGGTAGGTGACTGAAATAGGTTTCACACCCAGTGTTATTGTGTTTGGATGTGTGTGTGCGCCTCTCCACACATGCATCCACATCCAGCTCCTGCTTTTAGAGCATCAACGCAAATCTCTGCAGAAGTCAAAGTCTGAAGAGATAACAGGGAGAAAAGAAGAGGTGGAGAAGAGGTGCATGGACGTCGGATTAGCATTCAGATGCTGTTTTATTGACAAGGTCATCTAAACACCACTTTATCTCCATCTTCTGGGATCAACTATGAGGATTCAATAGAACCACCCTACTTTGTTGTGACTTCCCTAAGGCAATGTGAGCCGCTGCTCAATATCACTCACAAGAAAAAAAAAAAAAAAGGAAATGGGGTGTAAAGCTAAGCAGCAGGCTGTCAATAGGCATCTTACAGAGGGTGTTTCTGGCAAAGGACTTTTGGTGCAGCCAACACTAAGTCTGCTAGGACAAAGATTGTAAGGACATAAAAGAAAAAGAAAAGACCTAAGTATCAGAAAAAGATCCTGCTGAAGTTGATGGAACTTTTTTCTAATCTCGGTGCACAGATTAGCATATAAAGTCTGTGTATCTGTTTAGAGAGATAGAGAGGAGAGATGTCATACTGAGAGCTTGCTGAAGGGCTGGATAAAAGGCTGTGCGAGTCTTTCTCCCACTGAGAGTTTCTCAATGGAGGTGGAATGCCACACGCGTCCAGAGAACAATCAGTTTGACTGGTAGAGAGGCAGAAAGAGGACAGAGAAAGACAGACCTGTGAAGGGAGGAGGAAGGAGTCAAAAGGCAGATGGAAAGAGGAAGAGAGTGAATTCAACCTCAACCTCTCTGGTTCTCATTGTGCATACTGATCATTGATACTAATACTACGCAGAAAATGGAGTAAGGTGGGAATCACATAAACCCACAAGCACACATGGATACATATATACTACACATCATCTATACAGAGAATAATGGCTACAATCCTAACACTGTTTGATGCCTGAGCTTTGTAGTCTCTTTCTGGAGATTAAACACAGCACTCAAACCTACTGTACATACACACACATACAAACCTTACATGTCCTCTCACACTCTTGGGACTAATATGCATGTTTTGGAACCAAAAAGATGAGGCATCTACTCTGCCATAATCGAGGTAGGAGGCAAACTGAGCTACAGAAGCAAGATGTAACTGAAGTGATGGACCGATAACAAAACCAGAACCAGAACCCAGAAACGCAGCAAACTCCAGTTAAGACCATCTGCAGTTGGCGTGTGCACTCATGAAAGATGTGGACCCACCAGGAAACCTCTGGGTGGGGAAGTGGAAGTTTTGGGTGCCTACCTTGGGTGAGTGTTCCCATGAGGAAGCGATAAAAATACCGAGCCACCTTGGTGAGCTGCCTCTTGCACCTTTTCCTGCACTGGCTCATCTTGGTGCAGCTGTGGTGGAGGTGGAGATGATGGCAGGGATGGTAGTGTTAGTCAGCTAGTCTGCCAGCGGAAGCAAGCTTTCAAGGTGGGAGGGGAGCAACAGAGCACTGTGAGTGTGTGAGAGTGTATCTGTGTGTGTGTGTGTGTGTGTGTGTGTGTGTGTGTGTGTGTGTGTGTGTGTGTGTGTGTGTGTATGTATGTATGTATGTATATGAATAGTCTGATTGCCGCTGCCTCTCTTCTCCTCCTCACTCACCCCTTTCTCTTCCCTCTCTGTGGTGTCCTCCCCCCTTTCCCTTTCTCTCTGTTCTTCTCTCCACCTGTAGGGCGCTGGCTGTCAATCAGCCAGCCGTGCTCTGTCTCCTCCCCCTCACGTTCTGAGAAACCCTGCTCTCGATTCTCATTGGCTGGGAGTGTGGCGGAAAATTATGGACCAGCGCTCATGTGTGAGAGAGTGTATGTGTGTGTGAGAGAGAGCTGTATACTACAAGGAGGCAGGCTTGAGTGGCAGGTGGTGGTTTTTCTCTAGCTGCGCTTATTATTGATGGGGGTTTTTTTTTTTCTTTTTTCATCCACTCATGGCTCAAAAAGAAGACAGCCTCTCTGAGTGTGTGTGTGTGTGTGTGTGTGTGTGTGTTTGAGCCAGCAGGAGGTTGAGTAAAGTGACAGAGGAAACAAAGCAAACCTATTAATTAGCATCGCACACCATCCTTCTCTGTCTGCATCTCCTGCTTGCTCATTAAAAGGTATTCATAACATAGCAAAAAGCAAAAGTGAAGGTACACAAAGAGACAGAAAGGAAGTGGAGATGTGGCAAAAAGGGGGAATGCATAATTTATATAGTTCCCTCCTTTCTCCAGTGTGGGGAAATTTGAAGAGAAAAAGCTTGACAGGAGAAAGAGGTTGCTGGACAAATACCAGCCTTCGCTAAAAGTCGATGGATAGATTATTATCTGCCAGCAGGGAAGGAGGAGAAGAGAGGGGGAGCTTTTAAATCCTGTGGGATTGAGAAATAGGTATTTATGTAAAGCCTTTCTGCCTTCATCCTTATCCTTCTGCCTCTAATCTCTGTCTCACTCAGTGTCAATACTTGCAGAGTCACTAAACAAGGAAATAGACACACCTAATTTTCCCTGTAGATGTATTTTTTATTGTTTTTCCCTTCTCCATTTCCACATTACCCTACTAAACTGCTGCCACTCCACCTTAATCCTCCCTCTTTCTCCCTGATGCTGAATTAAAAGTGATTACCGTTACCACAGCAACCTCCAGACTCCAAGGATTTTTCTGGCGGTCTAAGTGGCAGAAGCATACAAACCCACAGTCACAGATTCGCTCACACACACGTTTACATACACATACAGTACACACCTGTCTGTTCTTCGGGTCAGAGAGAAAAAAATGTGTTACACGTCAGGCAGAAGCTCTCTCTAAACACTCCAGCTCTCTTTCCGCAGACTCTGTGCTCTCCTTCTCATTTACGAGTCACACGGAGGGGTTAAAGAACAGCTGTTCCGGACAGTGAAGAGGACCGTGGCATAACTATGAGACACATAAGGATGTCTGAATCCCTCACATCTGAGAAAAAGCACTAAGAACAAATAAGAAGATGAGAAAGTACCAGTCGACTTTGACTTTGAAGTAACTCCACTGTTTTTGAATCTGAATGCAGTCAGCAGCAATGTTTTATTCAACTTTGGAAAAATAAGCTTAAAACTCCATGTCATTATTTTTGTTTTTGCAGATTTGGATCATGCACACAGATAGCAGTTAGCTTTCTCTCAGTTATCTTTCTTTCTTCAGTAGACACTCAGCAGGTATATGACTGACCAGCACCAAACAGACAGGACAAGAAAATAATAAGACTGTAACAGTGGTCAAATCAACACATTGTGAGGATTAGCTGATATTCCAACAGATCCAATATATGCAGAGGCTGTAAGAAGAACCAAAATAAGAGATCTGCATGTTGTTGTTTTAAATACGTCCAGGATTTACACAAGACTAAGCTGCACGTTCTCAGAGCACACAAGCATGTTTGGGCGTATTGCCCGGCAACAAGAAGGTCACGTGTTTGATTCCCGGGCCTTTCTGTGCGGAGTTTGCATGTTCTCCCCGTGCCTGCGTGGGTTTCTTCCCACTGTCCAAAGACATCATGTTCAGGTTAATTGGTGACTCTAAATTGTCCGTAGGTCTGAGTGTGAGTGTGACTGTGAGTGTTTCTTTGTCTCTGTCTTGGCTCCAGTACCACCCATAACCCAGAAACAGATAAGCGGCAGAAGATGAATGAATGAATGAATGTTTCCATCCAGGAGTCTGAGTCATTGCCACGAAGATGGCAAGGGTGTGAACTGAGCAGGGCCAAATCCAGTCTGTAGTCCATTAGCAATTATTACCAATAAACAACAAAAACACAGAATACAAGTCCTCATTTTGGCCGATGACAAAAGCTTTTGTATTTAGCATGAGCATGTTAATTTAGAATTCAATCAATCTTGAGTTTTAATGCAAGGAGAAAAAATGATGTCAGCACCAGCGCAGTGATATATATTTTTAAAAAGCACATCCAGGGCTGTAGCCATGGAGGAAGTGGCTGGCAGAGGCAGAGAGGTCATAACGACAAGCAGAATGATGACTTCAGGAGCAGGTAGACATGTCAGAGAAGCTCTAGATATGTAAGCTGTCTGGGCGATTGTATCCATCACTAGGATGGAGGCCTAAAACCTGACCTGACCATTGAAAGACTGGTCTCTGGCTTTTTAGGCAGGTCAACAGGAGGATAAATCCAGCCGACTATTGATTGACCTCATCTGTTTTCCTCTGTTTCTGCCTGCCTTTTTCCAACAGTTCCTGTGATCAGCTTATCATGGTTGCACTGAATAAAAAAAACACGCACCATTTCTCATTGTGTGTCTCTGAGGGACAACATAATGATTTTGCACAGAGCCGGGGTGCACCAGTCTATGTAGGCTGCCATATGAGCACAAAGGCACACAGGAATGTTAGAGGGCAGATGTGACACTGACAATCTGCTCATGTATTTGGCAAAGACAGACAGACATACACACACTTTCACACATTTGTTTTTAGCACTATTTATGTGACGGGCAAAGACACCAGCTGGTGAAACCCACTCAACAGTATTTGCTGAGGCCATGTGACTATGGAGGGAAGAGAAGGGAGGAGAGAGGAGAGAGTTGAAAAAGAGACGGAGGAATGAGAAAGAGGCACAGGTGGAAACACTTTGTTGGAACGTAGTAAATCATAAGATTCATATACTATTCCTTGGGACTAAAATGTTTCCTTTGTCACTGAGAAGGAAGGTGATTAAAACATTCTGAATGCGTACCAAAATTTTATAGGTTGTTGCCTGGCCTGTGCTCCATCCATCCAGATATTCTTTTCCAAATAGGTTCAGTGGTCTTTGTGTAACTCTTCTGACTAACGTCCAATAAAAAGACCTGGGTAAAAAGCTCCACGGCTAATGAAGCTCAGTTTTTACAGAACAAACACATTCTGGCTTCTGCACCTTTCTTTATCCTTTGCTGCTCTGTTTGAACATTCGTATGGTCAATGTTGAAACTGTGGAGTGGAAATGCCAAGTGAACTGCAACTGTGCTGACTTAAGCCGTACTCAGGCCATTTTTAATGCCTTGTCCATATTTTTATTTGTGTCGCTACGCTCTAACACAGATAATTAACTCATGAACTCAGTTGTAACTCTGAAGAAATCAGGATACATTATAAAACTGTCAAGTATTTTTAATCTGCTATTTGCAAGGGCATTAGCTGCTCAAACTCCAACTCATGCAAAGAGCGCTTGAAAAGGTTGTCCTCTCACTCACGACTTCTCTTCTTTTCTTTAAAAAAAAAATTCTTTTAACAGCCATGACATAATTTAAACTTGGCTCCTACCTTTCATATAGCTGAGTATGCCATATTCTTGGAACTTCCCAAACACTGTATTTGCAACATTTCAACAATTGTAATAAACATTGTCTCTTCCTCCCCTGCTAATGTCTCCTGTGGTGCACCACATGGCTGTATTCTAGGCCCAGTAATAGTCTCATTGTGTACAACCCCACAACATTCCTACCCAATGTTAAAGTGACAAATCACCACTATATTTCCCTTTGAAACCAAATAAAATCCATAATAAGATCTATAGAAATGTTCAGATCATCAGATCATCCCCATTGCAGCCACTTTTAAATCCCACCTGACCGCCATATAAACACTAACTTAATGATATAATAGTTCAAATCGTTTGTCATAGTTATCAGCCTTTTTTGTTTTTTTTCAATTCATTTTTAATTATTTAGTATTTCATTTAAATTGTATTTTTTTTTTTTGTATGCTCTACAAATAATTTAGATTTGACAGAGCAAAGCTGCATGAGCCTTTTTTGTGAAGCTTTTGTAAGGACACCTCAGATATGTCAGAACTCTTACTCATCCAAGGAGGGCACTTGTAATAGCTACCAACGTTAAAAGACAAATTCTCAATAAAAAATATGTGTAAAATTCTGTCCAACTTAGATTCTAGAGAAAAATATACGCATACAAATCCATGCCTGTGCTTTGCTGGTATCTAGCAGAAAAACTGTGGACACCATTATATTTTAAATGAGATGGACTGTACTCTTTATCAAATATACTTCAGCCATTGGCTGCGTTATGGCACAGATAAAAGATGTTCTGTGATGCTGCTGCCATCTGCAGGGGATAAACTGCACAGCTTTTCACCTGCTCCATGAACAGTTGTCTGTCTTGAGGGCAAACAGATGGACAGAGTAGACAGTGGAAAACAAACAAAAATCAACAAGCACTCACCACACACGCATGCTTACACACACACACACATACACACACACAAACAGATGTTAATGTGAATGGATGTTTGTAAGCATCTAAGGGCGGGCTTCCACAGGCCTTTTGGTTCTATCACCAAGTTTTTAGGGATCTGGGAGCGACCTGCAGAGGTAGAATAGATGGCTTCATGAGAGGCACTGCATTATTTTTACTGCTCGTGTGTCTGTAAAAGTCACTATGAACCTGATATCAGTCAGTGTGGTCTTTCCAGAACTACCACTGGACAGAGCTGGAAGTAGACGTTTTTCATCTCCAATATTTATATGGACTCTTTGAATGATTGACACAAAGAAGAAACTCCAGGACTCCACATTAAAATACAATGGGTGCTATTCACAGCTTTGTCCAGCGGCTTTAATACAGTCGGCTGTACCAAATGATTTAAACCAGTAGAGGGCAGATGCAGACAAGTCAAACCACAGCTGATGCAAACCTAAAATCAATGCTGCATACGTTCTCTCTTATTTATCCCTAAAAGAAAGAAATAATGTGAATTACATCTGTTCTACATTTCATTTTTGGGAATGCCTTAAAATATCTCACAGGCAAATTAGATTCTTCAAAATAAGCAGCAAAGTGGACACGAAATTAAGTATTACAATATACCTCACTAATGCATAACCTCACCTTTGGTTGGCTTACATTGTAAATAAGCTGGTAGCCCCCCCAAATTCATCTCTAAGTATATAGGTAAAGCCATTTCAAGTGTTAGAAATGACTTCAAACTAATCTTGGCAAAGCTTTTGTTTGTACCAACGCTTCTTGGATTAAGTCTCACACCAGTTTACAACTGTTTGATTTTAGACAGTTAATTATCCCTCGTGTAGAAAACATAGAAGAGTGTAATTGCACAAGCAGAAGACAGTTGGAGGATGAATGCAGCCGAGATATTTACAGGATTTTATCAGTTCACAGCTTAAGGATCCGACTGCTGCTTTGGTACTTGCTCTGGATGTCAGAGTGATGATGGTAAGAATAAGCTGAAAGGTCATGAGAGGATGTGGAGTGGTGAGGGATTGGTTCAGAGAAGAGGGAAAATGAATTAGTAAGAATAAATACTTCATCCTT
Organism: Remorina albescens; assembly: GCA_034769265.1. NCBI lineage: Eukaryota > Metazoa > Chordata > Actinopteri > Carangiformes > Echeneidae > Remorina > Remorina albescens. The sequence goes on along the minus strand of CM068491.1, from coordinate 8,561,262 downwards.
AGTGACAGTGAACAGGCAGAAACAAAACAATAAATATTGAATTTATGTTATGAAATTTTTCCACTATAGATTAAAATCAGGCAAACACACACTCTCTTCGACCATTCTTAGCTTTTATACTCCGGTGAGCTTTTTCCATACTGCTTCAGATAAAGTGAGGCATGAGGCTGCTATATTTGGATAGATGAGGACAGAAAGGGAACAGACTCAAGGGAGGGAAGGCTGACAAGTAAACAAAAAGAGACGAGGAGAGGAATGGACCACTATGTCATGAGGTCTACACATAACTCATAGGGGATAATCCGCGGCTTTCACATTGTTTTTATAGCTAGGCACACACTAGTCACAAAGTCAGCCGCGCCAATTGCTGGAAGAGACAGGCACCAAATCACATTTTGCTACCTGCATCTCCTGGAATCCATCAAACACATCGAGTGACGATCAGTCTCTGATACTCCTCAAGCACCACTGTTGATGTGAACTCATGCTGTAATGACTTGTCTTTGCTACACCTTGCGTTGCTGCTGTTTTACATGCCATCATCTAAAGTAACCCAGGCACTCCAGATTTCCCCTGAAGCATCCTCCTCTCACCAACACACCCAACCTCTTGGCTGCTTGACTGCTGCCCTCCCCCCCTCACCCCTCCCTCTCCATGCCTGTCTGAAGGCAGGCAGCAGGTGTTTTGCGACTTGAAGATCAGAGAGCCGTGCAAAGACGGAGCCCCTCTGAGCTCGGCTGCCTGTGTAGGAGGACAACAGAAAATCTACGCTTCCATTTTCAGAGTCTGGTGTCTCTCTGCAACAGAAGACAGCTCTTATACCACCCCCGGCCCACAGTCACACCGGTTCAACAGCAGTGCCTGTACCTTATCCATGTTCTATACTCATGTACAGTATGTCTCCAACAGGCAGAGTGAGGAGGGTTTTTATGGAGATGCATGTGAGCTACTTGCTGGTGAGTTGAGGTATCACTACGGAAAAGGGCCGTGTGGGTGCACACACGCTTGGACTAATACGGCTAATGAGGTGGAGAAGAAGAAAGGAGGGTTTGATAAAGTGACAGAAAAAGAAACTGCTTTCATCGAGTCCTTGCTCTGCACAAAATATGCAGATGTAACACTGAAATGCAGTTGGACTCATTAAATCACACCTTTTTGAGGTAACCCAATTTCACCGCGCCTCACTCTCTGGCCTAAAACTAGTTTCTGTGATGCTGACTCAAACACTACATCAACACTCTCTCGCCTCTCTCTTTTAATCTCTTTTCAAGAGTAATTTAGTGAATTACTGCAGCACTTCATAATTTAATGTAACTGTACTGATGATTTCTGTGTTAATGGACAGTTTTTCTACCAGAATCACATCATGCATTGACCACTTCTCATTCAAAGACCATCTTTGTCTCTCACCGGATCACGTTTTCTCTTGGGTGCAGCCTGCAAGAGTGCTGTAAATGACCAATTTAAAGAACATGCTCCATCTTACCTGCCTTATGTCGTCTGAATTTTAAACAGACATGAAAACAGCATGGCTTCCAACTTGTGGGTGGATGACTGTGTGGAACATTTGTTTCTGTTTGACAAATTTCTCCCTCTGGAAACTTCTTGCCTGTCCTCCTCTGACTTCCCAACAGTTTCGCTGTCTGTTGTATCAGGAATTTATTTGACAGACAGCTCAGTGTCATTACATACCATATCCAAAATACTGCATCTACAGAGAACTTTTGGTCATTGTGATGTAAATATTAAATATATGTAAATATATTATAATAATAACACTTGCATGTGTTGTGTTGTAATCTTTGGTTTACATTTTTACGATTGTACGGATTTCCAGTGAACTACCTTTGCATACATCTCACCATCAGCTTATTCAAAATAACCATTTTAAAGTCTAACTTTCTGACACTTTCAACATCAGCCCAAGTTGTGCGAAACTGGGCAGACTGAGCTGTTAATTGGTTGAAATCCTACTAGATATTTCAATCTGCAGTTTCTGCACATCCAAAATGTGCAGTGTGTCTGCTCGAACCCTACAGATCAGTCAAACTGGAAACATGAATTGAAACACAAAACTTTTTTCCCTTTGACAGCATCTTCAAAATTGCTGACAGGAAAAAGAAGAAGTGTAACTTTGTGCAATCCAAATATGAAGAGAAATTTTGAAAAAATATGGCGCAGCAGATGGCTGGAAGACGCTGAAGATCTAACAAGCCATATTGTCTACAAAGTTTGGTTTTAGCACAGCACAATCTGGAGCAGTTAAAACATATTGAATACCTCCCCTACAATATTAAAATAAACTCATTGCAGGTTAATAATAATCTCTGACAATAATCATTTGATAAATAAAACAATACTGAAAAACAGCTGACAGGTCTCCTAATCAGTCTCCTAATTAATGAACGTTGTGACCTTTGCTCCAAACTTAAAATCAAATATGAATCTGGTGGAAATCTGGCTTCTCCTCTAAATTAGTAGGAGGAGATTCATTCATGTTTCCCAGTTGTTGCAATGCCCCCTGCTAAGGACAGATTAAACTTTGAGTTATTGATTTTGTGTGTGTGAACAGAAAATGATTTAGGACGCCATCTCACTTAACACGGACCACACATCTGTGGTTTTTGGCAACTCGAGCCATTTTGGTAACAGGTTGACTATTCCATCCACTCTGCCACCTTGGTGCCCATGTATTTCATTTGTGTGTTTCGTCTTCATTGCCAGCCTCTGCTCCCCTTATGACTTTGTGTAAGCCATTAACTGGGGAGCTCAGTCTGGTGTGTCTGATGAGGACAGCTGCCGGGTTAAACGACCCATCTGTATCCAAATGATACAATCAGTTCTAATAGAACAGGGACGGATCAGTCCCGTAGCTGTCAACCATAAGAGTACAAGAGGTCACCTTCACCGTGATTTAGACAAAGTCTGCTTGATTGGGAATCCACCGAGAGCCCCAACTGAGCCGATGCAGCTGTCCATATATGCATTTACAGTGTATGTAGTTATCTCAACCAGGAACATCATCAAGAGTTCAGCAGTGTTTGTCTTTCAACAAGCTCACAGTAACTTTCTTTTCATACTCCACGCCAGCGTGCAGATATTTGGAGGCTGTCACTGACTGCGCAGAAAATGAAAGTGTTGATAGGAATTATTGATGGAAAGGTATTTGCACCTTGCAGCCTGTGGGGATAGTTCATTGAAAAAGTGCCAGCACGAGGGATACACGGACATGAGAGCATGGTGAAGCTGGACCTAAGCAGGGTGGTTAGAGTGGCTCCCCCAAGACAAACTCAGTCCACGTTAATCTCCAATGAACCATTTCCTTCTGCCAGTGTCTCCTTAAACAAGACCTGAACCTACATCTAACCACCGACACTCAGGAAAAAAAAAACAAAAAAACAACAACAACCAAACACTTAAAACAACTGAACAAAACATGTCAAATATATCATTTCTCTCCAGCTTCTTTTTCTCTTTAATTTGACAGCTCCTCCATTTGTGCTCATCTTGCATGTGTCATGAGCCCAATTTGATCCTCACTAAGAGCACTAATAGCAGCTTTGATTGTGACAAGTGCAGCACTTACACTAAACTAGCACAATCACTTAGTCTCCTAATGTAATCCCTTACTTCTCTTGACATCATCTACAGCTTCCTCGAGCTGTTTCCTGCATCTGTCTATCCAGCAGAGCTGATCCTGAACTCTCCACCTCACTCTCACTCTTTTCAGAGCTCACAGTCTTGCTCTTACTGGGGTCCTTAAGTGCCTCCACTCTTGACTATACCTGCAGAGTGGGTACGTGTGTGCACAGGAGACACTTCTGTCTAATGACAGTGGTATGATGGTGTCGGGGAGGGGCAGCAGCTTTAATGATAGATCCTGCAGACTGAAGCAATGGAAAATTGTTTTTCTTTCTTCCTATGCTTGTCTTTGTCTCATCATGTGGGCAGGAAGCCAGACGTGAACCAGGGCACACTCCATCCCACTATAACAACACAATACTAGTAGACCTTCAGCAGGCGTTCTAGTATGGCTAGTGTTAGTGTATTATTATGTATATAGTGTATTTATGTTATGTCTTATATTTTATGTATTTCCTTTGCACTCTTTTTCATATCTGTCGTACTGTGGAGCTGCTGTGACAGTAAATTTCCCCGATGCGGGATTAATAAAGTTTATCTTATCTTATCTTATTTACACAAAGTTTACCATGTAAACACAAATGCACACAAAACAAAAGGCAAAAAAAAAGTGTCTTTCACAACAAAAAAGGGTGGATGATTCCTAAAGGACATTAAAGTTTTTGCCTGCAACTTCTCTTCAGACATGCAGCTCATCTATCCTCCGTCATTGTAAACAGTGTTATGTAAGACGCAGAGGACAGTGAGTGCGTGCGTGAAGTGGGAGTGAATGCTAATGTGAGCATTTGTGTTCAGCATGTACTCGCTCTAAAGTGTGTACTTGCTTGTGTGTTTGTCTCAATGAACGCTAAGTCTGAAGAAAGGAGCCCAATTTGGTTGAACTGACAAAATCACCCAAAGGCTCATGGGAAATCAGTAGGTGGACAAGTATGGATTGGTGAAAGGAGGAGGTGGGCAGGTAGGCTGGATTAGGTTTGCTCAGTAACACTTTTGTTAACACTCTCACTCTGTTTTCTCTCTGTCTCTCTCTCTCCCCCTCCCTCTCTCTCTCCTTCTCTCTTTGGGACTTTCTCTTCTTTACTTCAAAATATCTGGACCTGTAGCGTAGTTAATCTTTCCCAAGGAGTTTCCACAGTTTCATGTCTCTTGGAAGACCAGACCTGATCATTGACTGTCCTTGCTTTCTATGAAAAAGTGTTCTACTTCAGAATAACAACACCACCAAGGTGATTACAAAGTTTTCACAGGAGGTCACCTTTGATTCTCACAGGGCACATTAGTAAGACATTTTGGAAGTGAACCTGATGCTGTGTACAAATTTTTTTCAGTTAAATTATAGTAGTAAATGCATGGAGCAGACTTTAAGAGCACCGAGGTGTCGTTTATAAGAATGCCCCTGGCTGTTCAAGGTGTGAGTGCAGTATAAATGAGCACTGGGTGTCTCATACAGTAGAAATACTTTACAATACATTTTATCATTGCACACTGGCCTGCTCAAAAACAGAGGTATAGAGAAGAGAGAAAATGTATATAACACCCTCTTGGTGTTATATAAATACCAAACTATAAAGACAGAAATAAAAATAAATTCATTGTTAGCTATGCCTCGTTACTCTAAAAATAAATATAACCAGGGATTATTCTCTGACAAATATCAGGGACACAGAACAAGTCACGAATTAAAGTCTCAGATGCTGCAAAATAATGTATACGTACACATACACGGGCCAAAGAGAAATGTTTCAGAATTCAAAAAACTACTGCCTTTGACCGTGCCAGCTAAATTCAGTCATTTAGAGTTTCGCACATTGACTGTATGGTTTTTTCAGTGTTTCCTTCTTCTTCAGCCTCTCCATGCTACTCTCCCTCCTCTTTTAATTTTTGAACAAGTGACAGCAGAAAGGAAGCAGCATGAGGTAAAGCAAGGAGGCTTTCACAACTTCCATTTATCTAATATATAGTGCAGTTAATATTAAAGACAGCAGTGTTGCCTCTTGATCCCAATTCACCAAGTCTCCTGAATTCACCTCTCTGCAGAACCATTGTCATTCCCAAACTCTCTAAAAGTACTTTTCCCAGGGAAAAGGCTGGGCTTCAGCCTTGCACCTCACAAAGAATGCTTTGGAGTGCCCCCCAGTCCCCCCTCCCCCAGCCCCCTCTTATCGACCCCTCAGCCAACCAATTTTGTGTGTTACACCCACTATTGCTGACTTAATCTTCTCTCTCCTACCCTTTTTTTTCTACTGCTTATGTCTCAACACATAGTTTGGAAGGATGGGCAAGGGCAAGGGAAGGGGCAGTGATGGAAAAGAATGCAACGATTGAGAGAAAGCAAGAGATAGAGAGAGAGACAGGGAGGAAGAGAGGTATCTAACTGGGAGTAGGCACAGAACAAAACAGCATTCAGAAATAGATGCAGAGATGAAAGATGCAGTCAAATTAAATGCACAATTTGAGCAGCCTGTTGCTCTCCTTCCTTTCATTATTAAATCCTTTCCAACAAACAAACAGAAAAAGGCAGACAAAATTACACAGCTAATACCCAGATTCATCCAGATCTGGAGAAAGTGTTCATCTGATTTATGCACAGGGGATCCTGGAGGTGGTTAAAGAAAAGCTCATACATTCACACACTCACACACACGTACGTGCGTGCACACACACACACACACACACACACACACACACACACATACACACATTTATACTAGCCTCCATATTGGCATAGGTGGAGGAGTTTTCTTGTTTAGAAGTTGGCTGACTGCCTCAGGCAGAAACAAACTATTCTGACAATCTCCAAACAGGGATGGATAAGATGAGCTGTTGCTGCAAGAATAACTTCCATTTCTATAGTGCTGAGGTGACATATTCATTGTTAGAGATGGCCAAGGACAGATGACCCCTGCACCGAGTCATTCTAATACTGGACCAATTCCTGGGGAAACCAGTTTTTTCACTGAGAGACTTATGGAAATGGTGGCACCACTTAAGTCCAGACAAATCACAACAGTTTGCCGCTTACATTCCTGTCCGTTTAAGGATTAAATGTCTATCAACTATTACCATGTCAACATTTCGATAATGTGCTTTACAAACAATTACCAGAGAAAAACTGAAAGCCCGATGAGGCTCACAGAGTAGCCAACCTTGTATCCTGGAAATTCAATAGAGGTATGTGAATTTAGTAGGATATGTAAGTCACCACAAGATGGCTGCAAGTCTATTGTGGAAGTACAAAGAGACTTAATGTCAGACCTAAGGCTGAGTTTTAGGCAACAAAAGCATGTTGTCTAAGGTAAGGGAATGATCGATGGTTAGTGTAAACATGAAGCTAGGCCATTGGAATTGGTGCTTATTAAAAAAGTTTCCTTTTCCTTTTCTGTCAGTCAGCTAAGAAAGTCAATATTTTTAAGAATCTGAAATAGTCCTGGTACTGAGTACATCTATATATTAACTACACCAATTACTAAATATATAATGTGGATTTACATGAATAAAAAATATTTATTTAGATATTTTATAATATATCATTCAGGTCTAATAAGCAAATCAAATACAGATGTCATCCAGTAACATACTAACGTCAAGTGAAAGTCTCCTCCTCTCAGGCGGACATCTGGTTGGTGCGTGTGTTTGCCATATAATGCCAAGTACAACATCTACTTCTTAAGACAGAAATAGACAGCTTTTACAACCCTGAATAATGGGAAGCGACAGGGAAGGACAGTGCCCTGCTCTAAGAGCATGAGACGAGTGTGAGTGTGCGTAAATATGAACGTATGTTCTTGCATTACTCTAATACTGAATGAGCTATCTATTAAATGCAAGATCTCTTCTATCCAAACAGGCATGTATCCAAGCCAGTACACACAAAAATGCATGCACGCATAAGTCACTGTGCAAAAACACACACACTACATGTAAAAAGGAGTGGGCGAACATGGAGAAATGACAGCGAACATGCTCAGGGAGTGAGGAGAGGATGTAGTATAGAGGGAATAAGTGTCATATCCTTGACAAGCAAGCATTATTGATGGTAGAAGTTATGTTTTGTTGTATCACACACAAGCAGAAACACAGAGCGAAAGTTGTGGAAGGAAACTTCTGATTTTCCTGTGCCCATCACTGCCACAGCCCGAGGCCATGAAGTAGAAGAGTTTACAGAGTTTGTATTACCAAGCTGAAGTTGTAATACCAATGCTTAACCTATGTCAGGCTGAAATAAAAGCAAGGCTATCATACAAAACAAGTACAGGGCACAGGTATCCTGAAAGCTCTTTGTGTGCAGCGTGTAGGTGTATGCTTCTCTATTTGAGTGACAAAGATTATAATTTAAAGGGAGGGAAGAAAGAGCAGGTGTGACATTTGAGCACAAAGGCCATTCTGCCACCTACCATACAGTCTGTGCGTGTGTGTGTGGGACAGGGGCCCTCAGATTTTGTTACTTTAGAAATCAACTCCCTATGGAGCCTTCCTGCACACTAATTATATAGCAGGACATACTGTATGGTAGTGTAGGAGGCAATGGAAGATGAAAGAGGAACAGACCTTCTCCATGTGAATAAACAACAGCTGTCGTACCCCTTAACCTTTTTCACATTTTGTTAGGTTGGAGCCTCATTGTCCACAACATCTTTGTATTCATTATACCTTTTTTATTTTTTATCCATACTATATTTTGTATTTATAGTTTAAATTTTATTTAGATTTCATAGTTTGTTTGTTTGGTTTTTTTTTACGTATTCACTTGTTTTTAATATGTTTTTTTTTTTTCCTCTGGCTTCACTGAGACATCTTGCACAAGAATTTCTATGTAACCACACAGTGTGCAGGTGTACAAAGGGTAAGCAAAGTTCTTCTTCTTGTTGGCGCTAAAACCAATTAAATAAATTTTCCCTCAGAGATAAGCTAACAGTGCTATAGTAACTTCCAAAATGAAGCATAGTCATCATTTAATTTTTTTTTTTGTTTGTTTGTTTTGTTTTGATAAGCAGAAATAAAAGTTTGGGCCATTTTTGTAACAATTTTAGCTTTTGTCTTTGTAAATCAAACTTTGTATTGATTAATTAATAAAATTCTCAGTGTTCTCAATTTCGCATCCCATTTTCCCTTTCACTAACCCTTGATTTAAGCTCTCCAGTAACCCACAGAATTGGAAGGCAAAGCGCAGTAACTGCTCAGCAGGTGTTCACTAACAAAACCAACCTACCCCCAAGCTGTTGGCTGCAGCTGTATCATCCTTCCTCCGGGGCTTTGGGGGTGCTGTACCTCTGTTCTGTTGCGTTTCTGTCAGATCGAATCTGCTGTTCAGACAGGCACACAGGATATGATGACTTGAGACACACACCTCAACCCCTCAGCACAATCAGACAGCTGAAGTCAAAGCTCGGGTGAAGGTGTGCCGAGCAAATCTGGGATATACACAGTGTTTGCTTCAGAGCAGACTGTCCTAATCTTGCTGAGGGGTGCTGTCCTGTTGTTTGTATTCTGCCTTTCTCTTCATACAGGGTTAATTGTTGGGATGACCTTTTTCTAAGCAAACACCTCAGAGACTTTACAAGTCTGGCAACTTGTAATATGAAGTGAACAAAAATACACACGGAGAGTATGTATGTGCGTTTGCTTAGAGAACTAACACCATGCTAATCCCTGACTTTGTTAGGGAGCCATGAAACAGTCCTGGAGATAAAATTAGATTGTGTGATGTGTTGGCAAGTTAAAGTATTAGACAGGGCTGGCGTTTTGCTAGCTGTTGGGCTTCTTTGTGTTGTTGTTTATGTATATCTGTTGCTGCATGCTGCATGAAGCAATCACTGAAGACAGCATCGACACAATCTGAACATATTTTCTTCTCAAATAAATTCATTCATTCATCTTCTACCGCCTATCCGTTTCTGGGTTGCGGGCGGTACTGGAGCCAATCCCAGTTCACATTGGGCGACACCCTGGACAGGTCGCCAGTCCATCGCAGGGCCAACACACAGAGACAAACAACCACTCACACTCACACTCAGACCTATGGACAATTTAGAGTCACCAGTTAACCTAAACATTTCTTTGGACTCTGGGAGGAAACCGGAGTACCCAGAGGAAACCCACGCAAGCATGGGGAGAACATGCAAACTCCAAACAGAAAGGTGCCGGCCCGAGAACGGAACCCACAAACTTCCTGTTGTGAGGCAATAGCACTAACCACTGTGCCACCGTGCTGCCCATCTCAAAGAAATAACATGAATAATAGAAGGCAGCCACTTTCTATCCAAACATTTAGGGAAGAGGCTACCAAAATAGCACAGTCCTGCTGGCATTACAAGCTGAGACACGTGAACCGTTTGATCATGCCTTCAGCAAAACAGCACTCACAACACCCGCGGCAATGTCAAGAGGCAAAGGGAATTCATTCTGTTTATTAGACAGCCGTCCAGTGGAATGAAAATGCAGGTAAAACATGAACAAAGGCATTATTGTTACCTAGACCATGACCACCACCTTTTCAGACCTCAGTGCTGTTCATAAAAGTTCATAGTACAGAAAAAATAGTTTGAAACTGTCAGAGGTATATGTGGGTGTAATGAAGTCGGTCTAGGGGAAGCGAGTCTTAAAAAAATCTTGGAAGACAGGCCAATTACTAACTTCAGTTGTGATAAAAAGTTGTTTTTTATTTCGGCAACACACTGAAACTGAAAACTAAAGTTGCAATAAGAAATGTTTGTTCCTCAGAGAACATAAAAGTAGGAGGCATCCACCAGCTCCTGAACATAGTGGAGCATTTACAGACAGATTTAAAAAAAACAAAAAAAACTATCATCCCAAGAGTCAGTGGAGACCAGAACAAAACTTGAAGGGGACTGCATTATGGACTCCACCCATATCAAAAAGAGTAAATATATGAGAAGGCAACATCAATGTGAACCCTCCTTTCTGAGATTCCAGTGTGGAAATTGAGTAAAATAGTATAAAGCATGATTTAAATAATGAAACCATGAATCAATAAGAAGACAAAAAACCTTGTGCTGCTGCGGGTGCTAATCCAAATAATTAAACTAGCTAAATTCAGGCTCATTTCTTTACCAGAGACATCTCACTGATTAGCTCCAACCTCTGGCCTCTCACACAAACGCACCAACACATGTGCTCCTTGTGCCTGCCAGAGTTTTCTCTGTTCCACCTTATCTGAGCTCATTTCAAAGAAGTCATTAGGAGAGAAGTAAGTAAAGATTATTGGCTCATATACAAAGAGAACAGCTCTCTAGTATTTTTGATGCCCCACATACACAAGCAAACATGAAGATTTGCCCAGACAGAAACACACATCCATGCATGCTGTACAGGTGGCTCATTAAGGTGCTGGATTGAGTGAGGAGAATGGGGGAATACGGAGAGGCTGTAGTCATTAACAGCCGTAGGCAGGTGGCGTCTAGCAAGGCATCTAATGACAGTGAAAAGGGGAAAGAGCTGTCTAAGGAGTCTGGCAGTATTTCCACTTCAATTATATTATATTATTTGGTCTTGAATGTCCACACAACTTGCAGCCATGAAATCTGGATGAGCTCCATGGGTGTGTGCGAAAGTGTGCACCCGTGTGATATCAGTCAGTTTCTGTGTGTCTTTGTGTGTTGGCATGTGTGCCAGAGTTGTATATGGATGTGTGTGTGTGTTTATGGGTGAAGCATGCCAAATCATTGTCCCCCTGTCTTTTTAGAGTGGAGAGAGCTGAGGGAAGGAGAGACCCCTAGATCCCAAATCCGAACCGCAGCTGGCAGAGGGCGATAAGACAAACAGGCTCCCCCATCAGGATGCAACTGAATAGGAACAGGAGGAGAAGATGAGTGGAGAGGAGAAGAGGGAGGTGTGTGGCAGAGAAATGTCACAGTTTTATAAGATTTACACGGCAGTGTGTGTTGGCTCATGTGTGCATGTAGGCGTATGTTTGAAATCATACTTTCATTACTGGGCCATCAGCCAGTTTGATTCCTGTCGGTCTAGAACTTTTGGAACAGGCAATACTCATGTACAGAACTTCAACAGGATTAAAAAAAAAAAAAAAGATCACCCATTTTTAAGTGTAAGAATTCAAATATGACTCACAGCATGAAGGAGTCGATAGCAAGAGCTGACCTGTAACTCCACTCCACTTCATTCATGCCCCACTGCCTCCTAATGCAGGTGGTTATTACAGCGCTGATGGATGTGCAATTCAAGTGTGTATTGCAGTTTTGTCACATTTCCTTCATAATGACAGGGGAACAGCAGGGGGTAGATGTATCTGAAGCTCTACGGTATTAGGACACCTTTCTACAGTGAGAGTAAAAAATAACATGCAAGAGTGAGCTGTGTTCAAGTGTTTGGTACATACTTCCTGTATTTCTGACCGCATTGGATTGTCTTACCTCCATCCAGAACACAATGTGAAAAGCACTCCTACTTGAGTGAGCTGAGTGGAAACCTATACTTTGACACTGTGACACAGCGGCTGTCTTCTGGTGGCAGAAAGCAGCCCGTGTAGAGCCAGCTGAGGCCAAGGGGCTGATAAGAAGGAGGTGAGGAGAACAGAGGCGAGGGGATTATTGTCGAAGCTTTACTGTCATCGCTGCCACAACGTAGGCCGCAAATTCCGCAGAGAAAGAGAGGGATGTTAGAGGGGAAGGCGGGGAGACAGGAGGAGGATTTGCCACCGAGCCAAGATGGCCTACAGTCTGATCCACAAATGAGAGATGGACAGCATCATCAGCGTTATAGAGGCCTTAAGACACACGACATATTTATTGTGCCAATAGAAAGTCACTATTCCTTTGTCCTTCTGTCCATAAACATTCATTATTCTTCTTCTCATTCACACACATACACACACTATCAGGACAGTTAGAGCAGCTGCCAAATGCTCTCATCACTTTCCTTCTCTATGCACACGCACCCACACACTTAAGGTGGCAAATTATGAGAGCTTTGCTTTTTTTTTGCCAAAGCGTTTCATCACTTCTTATTCTTCATTATTTTTCTTTATTTAATTTTAATATCCAATTTATTTATTTATTTGTTGTTTGTTTGTTTAGCCAGCCACAGGCACTATTGCCGATCAAGCTAATTTACCCACTTTTTTTTTGTATTTACTAAAGAATAAACATACGATGTCCCCCTAAAGGTATCGTTTCCTGTGTGCTAACTGGGAAATGCATGGTTATTCACATTATAGTCGATTCTCCACTTATTGCCTATCAGCAGGTTTGTTTTAGCTGTTCTTATTCCAAAGTTTGAGTTATTTAAAAAAAAAAAAAATGCAAAGCACCAATCACTACTCATTAGAGCAGTCCTCATCGTTCCTTTCTATCTTTAGACCGCCTGTCTAACTCAAAGCAAAGGGAAGAGCAGCACACAGCATTGTTTAAGGAGCTGCTATGAAACAGACACATAACAGCACCAATTGGTCTCTGCTGCTGTAAAGGCACAGCTGAGGTGGAGAAGACAACTTGGGAGAGAGGAACACACACAGGTCTGTCTGTTTTTATCACTCTGCCTCTGTTGAAGGCTCGCCACACACACACACAAGCCCACCCACTCACACACTCACAATCTGTCGCAGGCTTCCCTTCGTGTGTTTCCCTGTCACAGGCTGTCTCCCTTAAAACATAAAAGAAAGCCAGTTTCTCCTGTTATGGGGGGAGCACAGTCTTTGTCACTGAATCAAGGACACAAACAACGCTAAAGCAAATAAAACAGACTGAAAGGGGCCACACGTGGTGATGCGATTCATATCTAATGTAAGCGCCCCATAAAGATTTTATATGAAACATTCCTCCCAGGGCCAGAGTAGTGGGACTAAGATCAGCAGTGAGATGCATCCAGCGCTGAAAGTACTCCCTTCACTGTCCTCAGCATACCCATATCCCAGGGACACTTACATTCAATTTACTACTTACCACACTTGAGCAACTGAACTTGTAGCTGTAGTAGCATCAGCCAAAGTACTTTTTAACCCATTTTAATAATGGCAGAGCTTCATAAACATATACTGATTTTCTAAATCTATAAATCTGCAGCACTGATGTCATCAATATGCAAGTTCACAACAAACACCTGTAGTTTTATTCAATAACCAAGCCCGTCCCTTCTTTTCAGCCTTGGTAATACCACACTCCATCCAAAGACAAAATGAGGCAGGTGCTAAAAATACGTCCCATAAACATTATGCTGACATAAAGCCAGGCTAAGAGGCATGCAAGTGTTGACAGAAGTTCTTTTCTAGATGATTGGACGTGCTGACACAGAGCAGCTGTGTTATTGTAGTTCTGAATGAACAGATCAATGGGCATCATTGTGTGTGTGTTTGCCCAGTGTCTGCAGTGTCTCAAGTGAATAACAGTTGAAACCGCTGCTACTAGATGGATGCAGTATTAATACATTAAAATTTAAGTTTTAAGTCAGTGCCCTCCGAGCCCCTCAGGTTAAAAACAGAACAATAAAAAAAGGACAGAGAACCAGGATTATATGATATTGGTGCCTTCCAAGTCAGAAGTTGTTTTGTTTTTTTGAAAAAAAATTGACCTACAGTCTTCTACCTGGGTTTATTTAAATACAGTTGCCCATTAACTATGTCTATTAGCTTTGTCTTCCTTGCACACTCTGAGCCATTGCAACTCATTTCATTGCCAGTGTATTTCATTTGCATGTGACAAATATTTTGAATTGAATTGAAATGAGTGCTTCAAAGAAAAACAGATCTGAAGCCCGTTGAATAGGCGCTGTTTTCAGTATTTACACCATGATCACCATCAGAGAGAGGGAACAACTGAGCAGGCCGGTGGAAATGACTTCTGTCCTGTCTTTTACAACATGCATATACTAGTGATAGATCATTAATCTTTGATCCATTTCACAGTAGGCTCAGAGATTTGTTAGCATATGCCCAGGAAATACACAATTAAAACATTCAGAAGCAGAAATAAGCTTCCAAGAACTGACATGATTATCCGACACACACAACCATCATTATCAGAGGTTTCTATTATTAGATGAGGACCATAAGTGATAAGATAAGAGGAGACTTTATTGATCTCACTTGTGGAAATTTGCTCGTCACTACAGACGACATCCCAGCACAGAGGAAGACATAAGTTATGAATTTCTGACAAATAAAAAACAAAAAAGAAGTTGTAGCCTAAATATATTTGCAAGCTTTTAAAAAGCTACTTGCTTTAAATATAAAAGGTCCCTAGGGCCATTCCATTCAAAGAAATCCTTATATGACATAGAAACAGTAAACGTTTAACTGGGAAATTCTGACAAAGAAAAAAGGACTCCTCCTTTTGTCTTTATGCACAGTTCACTCACATTGTTTGTTTCTCCAACAAATGTTTGGCAGAGTACGGACACCAACTACACGTGCAACTGATGTAAATGAGTGATAGGTGAAATAATTTGCTGCCACCTCATTTTGAATTACAAAATAAATAGTCAGTGAAAGCTAAAAATAAAAACCTTTCCAAATAAATAATTAAGTGAGTGCGTAGGGTCACTGTGTTACATGCAGTGTTGAACAAGCTGTGTGAGCTTTTTATTTGCTTTATTTTGAAAGATAAAGATATACATTTTTCAAAGAAATGGTAAACAACAAAAAGAGAATCACTGCTATTTTTTTTTTTTTTTTGTGAGTTATATGTGTTGCTGCTCATGGTAATCAACATGTGCATGTTAATGATGCAGCTTCCTCTGTGGGTGAGGCCAAAGAACACCTGCTGTTCCTTTTGTCATCTGTAATTTAGCAGTTTTAAAAAAAATTTACAGCAACAAAACATGATATTTGCAACTTTTTCCCCAAAAAAACATATCCACGTCACTACATATTAACACATCATCTCAGTGATGTTAGTGTGCGATTTTTTATTTGTTTTTGATTTTTCATATTGGCACTCTCTACAATTATCAGATTGAAATGTTAAAAATTCATAATGTTGGAAAGATAATAAAGGGCAGCTTGTTGCATTTGAAATGATCCACCCTGGAAGTACACCAGATGGCCTGTCTGTACAGTGTTTGTCACTTCTCAGCACAACACACAAGGGCAAAGAGTTTTACTTATATTCTTTAAGATGCATTCTTCTCCTGCTGATAATGTCTGACAACTAAAAAGACACCTATATTTTTTTGTTGTAACTGTGCAACTTTAATCCACGTTCACTCTACCCTCCTGACAGCACTGAATGGCTAATATGAATAAATCTCCTTTAGTGGCATACAACCCTCATGCAATTTTCCATCACTGTGTCCAGTGCACTCACGATTTGTGCCCACCCAGGCATGAACTCTGAATGCTGAAACTATTAACTTTACATCCACTTTAATCACCTTTTCCACCTCAGAGGAAGGGAATGGAGAGGGTTAAGCAGAAAAACATCACCACTGATACTACCTCCCATTAATAAAAGTCTAGCATGTAAAGCGGGAGAAAGTTAAAAAGGAGGGATAAAGGTGGGCCAACAGTGGAGGTGAGATAAGAGGCGAGAAATATCTGCAATAGTCCTCTGCCTTTCTCTTGTTAGACTCTAATGAGTCTTGTACACGCAAACAGCCCACAAACACTACAACACAGCAAACAAATATTAGCTGATCGTCAAATGTAACACACACTAAAATAAACATGAACAAAATAAGCCCATCTTAGTCAAGTGCAATTAATTAATTGCTGGATGCTGCCGTGTTGGTCTTCAATAGCATTTCATCACATAATAATCCAGTATCAGATGAATCAAAGCATTATCTATAAAATCATAATACTTTCAAATTACTTATCTCCACTTAAGATCACTTTCATAAGAGAGAGATCTGTAATGATGGGTTTTTTGGCAAAGAAGGCAGAAATGCTACAGTTCTGAGCCATAGCCTCACTAGATTCAGAACCAAAACGGGCATTGGCACATTCAATTAAATTATTTTTCAGAACTATGGATAAAAAGAAATCCTTTTGGCCATTTTTGTGTTTTTGACTTGAGATAGAAAAAGAGGATAGACGGATGGGGAACAATCTGCAAGTCCGGTGAACCAGGAATTTAATTGGATTAAAATTCAGCTATTGGAATGTAATTTGTGTCATATTATAGGACTGACAGCTTTGACATTAATAAGAGTCTACATAAATATTCTCCCATCAAGCTGATATCAGCCTCAGATAAACAGATTCCCAGCAGATATAAACATGTGCATACAGCCAAACAAGACAGTAAATAACAACAATGACACGTCAAGGTAATATTAGACCTCTGCAGGCTAATCAACGCACATAAAAATGAAACTTTAATTAACTGGCTCAATTTCTAAATTGCGTTTCCCCTGCTCAGAGAGATTCAGGAGTGCCATCATACGCCGTCAGTAATGTCTCCTTTGATGCCAAAATCCTGCAGGGCCTCTCAGTCATGAACACACAGAAAGGAAACAACAAGCTCATATTTCAACACATGAATTTTATACTGGCTTCATTAATAATCGTTAGCCTCTTTAATGACTCTCTCTGAGTGCGCATCAGAACGTGAGCACAGCATCTCCTTAATTCACCCTAAGTGGAAGCAGACATCGTGTGGCTGTAAAAAGAGATTGCAACTGAAAAACACAGCCTTCATACAGATGCTCGATGGCTTTCGTCAAGTATACGTTTTGTTAACACTTTTGTAATTACAGGTAATATAAGCTGAAAATTGGATAATACGGCTGCTGAGTAAGCTGTGAATTTTAAGAGTCACAGTTTAATATCATGCTTGGTCATGCATGGCAAAGTGAATTATTATCAAATAAAGAGAAACCATTTTCATCTAGCTTTTCTATTTTATGTGTTTCCTGAAGACAAAATCATCTTATTCACTTCAACTTTATGCTATTGTGTTTTCATCTCCGCCTGTCCAAGTAGAGCTCCTCAAGATGTTGTGAAATGCAAGGAACAATAAAAAATAAAATAAAATAAAAAATTATGGATACCTGACACTGGTAGAGAGTGCAGCTGATTTTTTTGCTTTTCTCCTGGGGAGAGATAACGACCAAGCCGTTACGAAGTCAGACAGGCAGTCCAGCAGGTTTGGTGTACAAAGTTTGAATTGCACGCAAGGTAAGTTGAGCCCTTGGGACGCAGAAAGACTTGTTGCTATGTTGCAAAAGAAACAATAAAATTTCCTTGGCGCCAAACAGATGTTTGAACACTAAAATATAATATTTGTAAAATGAATCCCATTAAGGTCACAGTTGTCTGACAGCAAACTGATCAACCTGTTGTTAAATACTATTTTCCTTTAGCTGATGGGGGTCCTTTCCCTGGAGGGTTTATTTGTTTACCGACTATTGTGTTACTGATAATATAAGTAAAATACAAACAACTAGTATGTAATCCAACAATTAACTGGCGGTTTTGGCTTTTATACTGTAGCTTCTGCCTTGAAAGATGGAGGTAAAGAACTGCCTCTTTGTTAAGTAACCTGGTTGTAATTAAATTTAAACAAACACTTGACTTGAAGAGTCATTCAGTAGCACAAAAGGCAGCCATTTCCATTGTACGCTTGAAGGCCAAGTTAAGCTGATGGGTCACACTGCAGCAGGAGATGGGCAGCAGGTGATTGTGAGCATATGAGCTATGTCATGTGATGTGTATGAAATGTATACTGTATCAGAGAGGAGTTGAAAACTACTTAAATTCTTCAGAACTGAAAATTGCATTTTGTTTGTCTCTCCGTCTCTACTATTCGGCATCGTCATCTCTGTCTCCATTCTATGCAAGATATCAGGCTTTGGTCCACTTTTTCAGGGTAATGTCAGTGACTGTTGCTGATCCAGGTCAGTAATGATCTCATTGTCATCAGAGCTGTCACTCCACCGGTCAATCAAACACGCCTTTATGACTGTCTTTGTGTGTTGACGTGTGTGTGCGCCTGTTCATTAGCAGACTCTATTAATTCATAAGAAATTCTGGTGTCAAGCTGCGGTGCCTGGAGAGAAGCACTTATAGAACATCAGGTTGCTGTGTGAATAATCGGTTTACCATTGCCAGAGGGAGATAGCAGGGGGAAAATAGGATTTTTAAGCCCCACAGTGAGCGAGCAAACACCCAAAGTGAGCAGTGTGCAATGGAGATGATTAAAGCAAATGGATTTTCAAGAGCATAAACATGTTGTTGGACCTCTCAAGTTTGCATCTTCACAAGTGTGGTGTGGCTGCCCCAGAGGAAGTAGCTACAGGCTGGTTCAACAGTCGTGTCAGGACACAGTGACACACAGCTCTGTGAAGCCAAACACCAAATTCCCAGCTCAGCATTTCAACGTTTCTCAGTAACCTTCTCTCACACACAATTCTAACATCCCGAACCATATCGTTGCTTCCAAAATGCAGTTGGTCCTTGTTCCCTCTACCTCGGCACACTATGCATATTTAGTTGGCCGAGGATTTCGCTGACTTCAGCAGTCTGCTGGAAGCAATAAAGGCCAAGTTGCCAGGAAGTGTCGCTTCTGACACCCTGGCCTCAGGCCGATAGAAGAGCGATTCTCTAGTCATTGTGGGGAAAGAGCAAGGGCAGCTCAGACAATATCATGTTGAGCGGTTTTGTCATGATGATATATGATATAACAAGAAGGTTAAAATTTTCAGTCCTGGCTCTGATACCTACAGTTGGGGTTAAACTGTGCAGCATCCTTCTTTGGCCTCAGTTTGATTGAGCTGTATGTTAGACAGTGTGTGCACCAGGAGACATTGAGTTTATCTTGACTGGTGGGCTAACTGACAGATATTGACTCGTTTTACCCACTGAGCTCTCTTCTGACTGTTTCACAGCTGTGCATGCGCACATGTGTGAATGTATGTGTGCTAGTGTGCACAGCTTTGTGTTATTGACCAGACCTTGTCCAAAGTTTTGTCAGTACTAAGTGATTGATTGTAAGACCAGCTGCAGTGTTCTCCTGCACTGCCCTCCCTCAGGCCAAAACCTGAGTGTGTGGGTGTGTGTTTATATGCGGGCGGGTATGTGTGCTTATATGCTGGTTTTGTCTCGAACCAACCCCAGGCTTCCTCTAATAACCCCCACCTCTCTCTTTATTATGCTCTGCTGTCGGTCACACTGAAGTACTTATTCAAGAACCTTCAGTGAGTAGTGTTTCTAAACATCAGTAGACATGATCACATCTAAATTACTGTCACTTATTGTTTCCTGTTTTTTGTGCTGTGTCTTCTTTTCTTATGCCGAGACAAGAGGGGAGGGAAGACATTTTAAAACTCAAATGTACGTTCATACAAATTCATATTGAGAATGGGGCAAGATGGCAGCATCCTTTCTCCTGAAAGAGTTAATGCCAGTCATGCACGCCCTTCAGACATCCTCTACACAAATGTGTAGCACGTACGCACACACACATGTGGTGATACCTTATCGTCAATCTGAGACATTCAAGCTGATAATAACCCCTGACAACAAAGGACTCTGTCTCTTATATACACGCCCTTACACAACCCACACTAACATACAGCAACTTTGTTTGGCTACCTGCTCGCATCTCCTCTTTCCAACACTGATGAGTTAGTAATCAGTCTAATGAAGAGTGGCTGAATTAACGTAGAGAATATCATATTCTAATGCAGATCAGATGTCAAGAGTGGCAGCAGAGCAAAGCGAGAGGAAGAGACAGACTCACAGTGAGAAACATGGTGCTCTGTCACACTTGGAGACACTTTCCATCAATCAATCAATCAGTCACTTGTTGATAAACAACACTGACAAGGCAATACATTACACTGATGTTGAGAAAGCTCAGCTTCTTGAAGGTTCATCATGCCCAGAATCAAATATTTCTTTAAATTTACATTCCCTGCTGCCTCTTAATTCCTGTGTCTTTAATCAAAGATGCTAATTGACCTTTCCCTGACCAT
The DNA here is from genome assembly GCA_034769265.1 of Remorina albescens. Lineage (NCBI taxonomy): Eukaryota > Metazoa > Chordata > Actinopteri > Carangiformes > Echeneidae > Remorina > Remorina albescens. Next base: position 8,540,733 of record CM068491.1, on the reverse strand, counting down.
TTCTGCTTCTCCCATCTGACTTCTCATCTCCCGTTGCGTTCTTCTCCATCCACTCACCTACCTCATCTCTACTTGTGCTCTGGCAGGCATTTATAAATGGATGTGTTTACAGGATTGGGTGAGGAGAGTGGGGACCATGCAGAGTAGAGGTGAACAGGCCTTATTTTAATTATCGATTGGCTGCAGATTCAGTCAAAGATTTAAACTTGTTAGGATTGATTATGGCTTCCAGTCTCATTAAGCCAGGGTGCCAGCATCACAACCTCGATCCTCTCACATTCTTGTGAGAGGCGGTTAGGACAAGAGGTTGTTGGGGGGGAGGGGCACGATGGACAATTGGAAAGCTAATGAGTGAAGCCAATGGCAGACAAAAGAGGGGGCACTGAGAGAAAGGCAGTGTCGAGACATCAAAAATAAGATACTGCTCGAGATAGAAATATATAAATGATGCTATTACATAATCTGATCTGTCAGAGTGGAGACAGAGGGAGGAGGAGGAGTTTTATAGAGTTAGAGAAAAAGAGAGAACGAGGGTGCAGCTTAAGTGGGGACTGTCAGAGACATTACGAAAAACATGGAGGAGGGCGGATGGGCAATTATGAAAATGCTTTTATTTTGACATGCAAATGCACCTTAAAAGGCACAAATCTGAATGCCAAGAGGAGCACAGATATCCGGTGGGCAGCTCTCACATCACTACAGGACTACTGATGCATGAGATTTTGGCAGGATAAGATTGACAGGGAGAGTTTTGGTAACAAGGCAAATAGCACCTAAAGCCAATCAAAGAGCATCAGTACCATCTTGAGTTTCGCTCTTGTATTCTTTTACCCATTTCCTCCTTTCCTGTCTTTCATTGTGTTTCCTTCTTTTCTGACATCATTGATGTAGCCGATGCGACAGATAAGCCAAAGTGAACCACTCCCAGCGTTCCCTCATGCAGGAATCTAGTCATTTCACATCAGTCACTGTGACACTTTCACGAGGATCCCGGGCCATGGAACTCAGAGAATATTCATGATGAGGCAACATGTGTCACATGTGTGCTGGCACATCAGATGACACATTGCATCAAGGATTTTAATTAGTGCCAGTGACCATTACCACTCCTGCTGCAGCAAAAAAAAATTGCCATGCTGCGGAGTTGGCTGTGGGCTAAATTCCCTCTGACGGGTTCACTTATGAATTCAATCTTTGCCCAGGAATCAGTTCAGCATAGCAATTGTGAATTATTATATTACCACCACGGGGTGCTCTGCATCAATCAGGGGGACAGGGGTGTAAGTTATGTAGGTTCCTGACCAGCAAATACCCTTCACCTCAACATCTACCCCCTGATATAGGCTTTCCTCCTTGTGTAAGCTGACTTTAAGCCTGGCATGCTTTTGAATATTAATACCCTTAACATTTCTCATTAAAAGCTGTGTGTGTGAGACATAAACTGTCAAGATGAATCAAAGGCTAAACATATCTCCGTAAGCCGAGAGCTGCGTGATACAAGTTCTACATATTTGTTAAGTTAGGTCAAGTAAAAAACACTTCACCTCAAGCAACCTACTGAGTTTAAATCTGCTCAGCATCACGCCATAATAGCTGGGGTGTATACTTTGTCTTTGGGTGGGTGCGTGTGTGTGTGTGTAAATTCACACTTTTGAGCCTTATTGTGTGCACCAGGAGGATTGTGCTGCATGCTGGAAAGTTAGCAATTAGCTCAATTTGCCAATGACACATCTCCAGTTAATCTGATAGATGGACATCAGTGCCTAAACAATCTACAATTTGAATTGTGTTCTGTGTAAAACATGCACACACAAATAGAACATTGTTTGGACACAATATGTATATCTGACATAAAAACTTAAAATCCCCATTTTCTTGAAACCTTCAGACAGATTTTTCAGCTAAATTCAGATGCCCTTTATCCAAAAGATTTTGACTTTACCTCTTGTGCATCTGCACATTTTGTCCATTTAATGGTAGAGAATGTAAAAGTCTCCCAAGGTGACCTTATTTAACTATATTTGCCTGGACTCATGCCAGAACTCTTGTTTCTGCAATTTTTGGTATCTTATTGATTATTTGATTTATTAATTAGAAAAATTATTCTATTAACCTATATCATCCCTTTATATTCAGACATTATTACATGCATGTTTAAGCTTTTCATGGTTTAACAGGTAATTTGACGAATCAAGGAAGCAAACAATATGAATATCATCTTAATTTGACATGATACAGCCAAAATGCATCTAAAATATTGAGTTGAAATGTTTTGGAAAATTATAGATTTGACGCTGAAAGTGTGCGTCATCTCATGTGCTGGTGAAGATGATGAGGTTGTTAGACAAAATGAAAAAAAAAAAAGACACAAAGGGATGATTGGCAGGCTGGATGCCAATTACTACTGATTTAGCCTCTGGACACGACGAGGTTGCGATAATGGCTGCATGTGCATGTGTGGAGAGAAGCCATTGTGTGTGCGCTCATTCATGTGTGTAGGTGATATGATTCCTCTTGAGTTTGGCCTGTGAGGTGGAAGAGGAGATTATTGCACCACACTTCTATAATTACCTCTCATCTCTCAGCCAGTGCTCCTAAACACAACAGGGAATGCCAGGCTATCGCACACACTCCAACAGAGGCACACGTACATACACACAGTGGGGTCCACCTCTGCACAATACAGCAAGCAGAGAGGGAGTTATTTCTAGAGGGTTACATTTCACTCAAAGGCTGATTTGAGACCACCCACACTATCTTTAGGCAACACTGGTCAGCTTTGCTGGAAGCACGCACAGAGCCACTCTCTCGCACACACAAGTTGCTCGTAAGTAAGAACAATGACTCACCTGATCTTCCCACGCCAAAAGCCCACTTAAGAATCCATTCTCAAGTCATGCACTCACATCATACTCTATACTTTTCATTTCAGTGGGGATTATGCAGACACACACAGCAGTTAGATGCCCCATCTTTCCTTCTCTCTCTCTGTTACACTCTCACACACACACACACACACACACACACACACAGTATGTAATGGTTCGCTTGACATTCAACTGTTTCGATAACATTTTAAAAAATGCCATAAACAGAAGACCTGCAGTGTTTCTCCACGGTTTTAACTGCACTGACTCTTATTGGCAACAACCAGCCTAATAACCACACAACTATCAGGGTTAAGTATGTTTTAAAGTTGACAGCATTTCACAGAGATGAATTAACCATCCAACTCACAGAGCTTTGAAGAAGTCATTAAAAACTCTGGCTGGAGCAAATTGCCCCGCCACACTGGATGACTCTGCACTCGCTCTCCCCTTTTTACACTCCAAAAAAAAAAAAATATATATATAAACAAATAAAAATAATATAGCATTATTTCTTGTGGACAGACACAGAGGAGCATTTCAACAAGACTGACAGGAAGGGGCAAAATGTCAAAGAGGACAAAAAGAGTCAAGATTTAAATCACAAAGTTTCATATGTGTGACATTATCTTATTGGCAAGTGTGTGTGCTGGCTGCTGATCTGAAAGTGATTACAGAGCCAAAAGGTGAAGTTGGAAAAGAAAAAGATAGGCAAGCTGCTGAGGTGTGTTTTGGAGTCCCTGGGCATCTCTGCCATGCTCACTGTTTGTCCAGGCATGACAGTCAGCACACTGTGTGGGTTGGTTACCGTGACTTAAAATATACCGTGTTAAGTTGTGAATGCTGATGAATTTATATATATATATATATATATATATATATATATATACATATATACATCCAGAAACATAATCTTCTTTGTCTGCTTTATTTTAACTTGAACTGTTGAAAAAGTGAAGCAGCGGATTCTTCACTCACCCACACATAATACATACCCACACACTTTTGTTCACAGATAAATTGAGCATAAGATGCCCACACTATTGCATGTCTGTTACACATCAGCACGCGCTGGTGTCTCTGACAACACCTTCCAGTCATTTCGTAATTAAGTTGCATTTGTGACAGAGCACTGCTCAGCTGCTTATGCGTGGACGAGTCCAAATGGGATCCGAGTGTCCCCGTCAGGCCCGAGGCGCACAGCTGTCTGTCCGGGCACAACGTCCCTCTGCAGGCCTGAGATGTGTTCATGCATAAAAGCAAACATTTTATTTAGGCAGCTGGCATTTGATGGCCAGTCGGTGCTCACATATGCAAGGAAAGCCTGTGAGCTATAGTGTGACAATGGGGAGGATGTGGCGGCAGTAACACACCTCTGGGGAGTGCCCGGCTCACAGAGGAGCACTGACACACCACAGGTATGCGCAGATAGATGCACGGGTTCACCACCTCCGTTTAACACTGATGTGTGTGAGGTCTGATAAAGTGGAAGATCCTGCATACTGAAGGTGAGAAAGCACAAAAAAGGAACAAGTTGATTTTTCTTTGAAAGCACTGTGCTGAAGCTCGCAAAGAAAATTACGCACCAATTAGCCCCGTTTGAAAATCCACATGGCACAAAGTGCAGCTCAGATTTCTGCTGTGCTTAAAGAGGATATCGAAGCCCTTTTTGGTCAAACTACAGACACACGCTTCGGCAGATAAAGACATCAATGGGAGCAATTTGAGTCTAGACTGACAATAAACGCGCCAAAGCGGAGGAATGGGCCGGAGCTACATCAGATCGGTCAGACAGGTGTTCTTCACCCAAACAGGCAAGACGGCGGTCTGGTGGTCTGGTGGTCTAGTGGTCTCCCATGGCTGAGCCAGGCCAGCAGAATCATATACCGGTTTCTTTCAAAGGTTCAAAGAGACTCGGCATCATTCACCAACATTACGCACCACATTAACATGCAACACTGACATTAAAAGATTCAATATGAGTATTTTTTCCATTCAAATATTGTTTTATAACCAGTCGCCCCCCTCAGTTTTATACCTGTACATATTCCACTACTTTAGTGAGGGGACACAGCGGCTATATGGAGACATGGAGTTACCATGGAAGCTGAAAATGACAGCAAGTAAAAATATTATATAAACTTCCAGTGGTGCACTGCATGTAAACAGCCAATAGTTCTTTTTGGTCAGAGAACCAGATGGATGGCGAACAGGTTGTGACATTTAAAAGCCACCAGAAGTTAGATGGATCCAGCCCCTTTCCAAATGATCAGCTTTACATATTAAATCTTTTTTTTTTTTTTTCTTTTAGTGCAGGCAGACGAGACAAACATTCACCGGAGCCTCAGACTCACCCGTCAGCTGGTCGTAGGATCCGTCCAGCTCTCTGGAGTCCGACAGGCTTTGGTCGCGGTTTTTTGTCTTCATTTTCAGCCCCGTGTGCGCCGGAATGTGGAGAAAACTGTGGAAACAGCCGCGATCGTGCTGGTGAAAATGTCGACCTGTTTTGTGTCTGTTTTGTGTCGCTCGCCTTCGCGGAGGATGGCTACGTGTGTGTCGGCGTTAACAGGTCATATTTGTTGTGCAGCGAATCAGAAAGGAGAGCCATCGTCCGTTTCTCGCCCCTGGCTGCGTCTGTGTGCGCCCTTGGCTTCCAGGAGCGGACTGAGCCGAGCGCGCGGCTGTTCGGAGCTCAGAGTTGGACTGGCACGCGCACATGCATGCACACGCGTCAGCATAAACACACACACTCACGAACGAGATTGAAAAACTCCGTTTATATACTTCTCTTTTCTTTTTTTTTTGGAGATCATTATAAATGTGAATATGGAAATATTCTGTTTCGCTTTGACTTGGACAGATAAAGGGGGCTCTCCCTGGGTGTCGGTGGTCAGCCGGCCTTGGTGCCATCACATCCTCTCCTGAATCTCTCCACTGAGTCAGAGCTGTCAGATGATTACAGAGACATCAACAGGAGCAACAAGGAGCACGCTGCTACTGCCAGCAGAGGTTCTGACTATATGAGATCTATAAATACTCCCTGGCTTTGGGAAGCTTTATCCACCTTTTGCCTTCTACACCCCCCCACCCCATTATCTTTGTCTATGTTCGCCTCACTCCTGGTTGCTTACTATACTATGACACTTGGTCACAATCTGTCAAGCAATCTGTCTTTCATGTCATATTTTTCTACGTTTTATCAGTGTTTGCATCAATAACCCTCCTCCATCCATCTGTGTCTCTGTTCATTCAGTCATTCCAGGCATGAAATCTGCACAAATCGTTTACTGTGAAGTTATTTTTATTTCTGTTTGGATGTCCGTGCCCTTTCCCCTGCTGCTGAAGGAAATGCGTAACGTGAGGTGTATTGGGTGGTAGAGTCCCTCCTCATTCTCTACTCAGCTAAGTCATCCATGCTGCTGATCAACTGATGTCTGAATCAAACACGTCGCTAAAAGAGTGCTTGTCGTTAGATGGGGCTTCCTTAGGCATCTTATCTGTCATTGAAATTACCTTTCAAGCGTGCATGTGTCTCATGCAGGGGTCCCATAATTCCTTCATGCAAATGCTCATGGCACGCAGCCCTTGACTTGTCAGTTTCGACATGGTTCTACATCATAAACAGGGGCATCGATTGTTGAAGCCAATGTTATCAATGAATGTTTGGGTTTTTTTGTGAAAGAACATGCTGCAATCTAGTCAGTTGCTTTTGGTTTACATGGTCTCAAAATTACACCCCACCAGAATCATTTCTGTCAAGAAATATGCCTTGAAAGGCTATTGGTCCATCACGGAGAACAGATATCAGCTGTGGAAGTCGTGCTGGTTATCACAGACTCTAAGGGCATGCATGTGTTTTCAGTTAAGTAATTGTGGGCTCAGCTGGAGGCCAAAACACTCTCAATGCCCAAATGTGTGTGCACTTGCCACTTTGGAATATTTTGGGGTGGCACATTGTATAAAATAGTTTGTCGAGTTTATTTTCAATGATGAGTAAAAGATCAAATTCTGAGTATCCATCAAGTTTCTCAAAGAAATTCTGCAGCATAATCCATTCCGTGTATTATGCTTAGTTTGTTTCAAACAATCGTGTCGCCAAAACTTTCAGTTTCACAGCAGCTGCGTTTTTTTTTTTGTTTTTTTTTGTTTTTTAAATCGCCCGTAACTGCTATAAATTGAAACTGGTCACAGCTGCTGTTCTCAGCAAAAGGATAAAACTCGAGTCGCTCCCTGACAGAACCTGGCTCTTGTGCAATTATGCTCCACATTTTGAATATATCTGTCCACCTTTTATGCTGGTTTACCAAAAGATATGTGGGTTCATTCACTAAGTTTCCTCCTGTAATCTTGTATTTCGACGTGAAAATGTGTGTTTCACTTTGGCCTCAGTTCAGACTAACTCTCATTATTGCCGCTTGTTTTTATGCAATCTGTCACGCAACAATGAGAAGTGTCAGTGTGGCCTGTCTTAGCTTTGCCTATTTAAAGAAAACTTCAGGAACTATAAATGGGCAAACTTACTGATTCACATCACCCTGGCTACCATTCTCATTTCCATATAGATGCCAACACCGTTGCTTAATATGTGATCATTTAGAGTCTGAGGTGAGTTAAGGTCATGAGGAGTTGGATGTTCCTCCTGCTAAGCCTTATTTGAACTCCACATGCTGCCAATACACAAGAGGAGCCCCACAACAATCACAAGACCTTTTTCTGTCATCTAATACCAACAAAATATTTCACAGCTACGGACGATTAGATATGGATTGGATTTTTATGTGTGGTAAATGAAAAGAGACAAGGGGAGGTGGATTCTAAATGAAGATGAGGGTGAGTGTGCTACAATGAAAACAAGTGGAAGCGCTGAGATCGATTCATTATGAGTTAGAGGGGATTTAGGGATTCAGGAGCAAAATAAAGAGTCTGCAACTCATTGATGGGGGGGCAGTCTGGGACTGCAAGGGTAAGTGGTGAGGTCATTACACCTGGACTAACATAGATGCGGATATACAGACGTCACAGCTGTGCCTTGACCCAGAGAGAGCATTGTTGTATCTTAGAACAGACAGATACTGGGCTTGATGCCAGCTGGGTAGCGAGGTCTGCTGTTGTTCTGTTTATGAGGTGCTTGTCTCCATATTTCCAACATTAAAGAACACGGAAGACAAGGAAGAGTCTTTTAAAGACACAATATTGACTTACTGAGAATACAAATGTGTATGAGTTGAGAAACCTGTTTCAAAAATCCCACTCATATAATTGTGTTGTGATATCCTCACAAATCTTCACTGTGGAACAACAACTCACACTGATTCTCAGTATGCTGATCCAAAAGCAGGAGAAGACAGAAACAGAGAGGAACACTCACAAAACTACTGAGATGCTCCCTTTAGCTCCCACTGCAACCCCAAGGTCAATACTCTGTCCTTGGCAAAAGAGCACTGTGAATATTAATAGCACGAAACCCTGGGATATCAAAACCAAGGTGCGTGAATCAGATCAGTGTGTCACGTTCTACACCAGAACAGCAAAACAATGCAGAATTTTTCTGTGTGAATCTTCTTCTTTTTTTTCCCTCAAACACAATGTTCAGTATTTGCAGGATAGCATCATGAAGAAGAGAGACTTTCTTTGCCTGAACAATTATGCACCTCAGCATAAAAGAGGGAATAAGAACGATTAAGTTAGAAATAGCTGTCACTTATGGTTTTTCCAAGACTAGTTTCCCAAAGTTGAAAGATGAGATTTCGTAAAAACAAGACAACACATCATGGAGTTATAATAAAAATTGAACCTTGATAGACGGTCAAACCCCCCCAAAAAACAAAATAAGTTTCAATTCTTAAAATGTACTGTACTATCATCAACTAATCATCAGCAGATTCTTTTAACTATAGTCATGGGACTTACATGACTCTAACGAGGGATCTCTCATGACATATTTATCTCAAAACTACCCCTTCTGCACAGATGAACTTACAGGCTTTCACTAATATATGTAAAGCCTATTTAAGGGGTAGGTTTCTTCTCCAGTTAATGTGATTGTGCCATGCTCTCCCACTGTGCCTCCTAAACGTTCACATGTTTGAATAGACGCGTTCAAGATACCACCTTCACTTTGGAAATCTCTGCGTACAGTTACAAAAGCTTAGTGGATTAACAGATTCATGCTTGGTAAGGAGCGATCAGCAGACTGTACAACAATGGAGTGTTGCTAAATTTTTGCCTCCCTGTGCGCATAAAATGTTTTATAGAGATCTCTTGGTGGATGTGTTATATTGTTGATGTTGTGTTTTTGTGTGTTTTGCATGTATCTGGACAAAAAGAACAAAAACCAAGCTTCACTTTTTATATACACTCCTAATTACCACAGCTGCAGTCTGGCTACAAACAACATCCCATCAGCTGAGCTTCAAACTAATTATATTTTGGTTTCATTGTAGCACACCTTACCTAATCTATCTGCTTATTTCCATCTGAACTTATTATTATAAGTTTATTCCGTTTCATCAAGTCTGTTGTAGCACTAATCCAGACTGACTCAATCACTGTCCCTACCAGTCGCTGACTCTCTTTTATCTTTGTATCTCCATCTCTCTGAAACCCCCCATATACTGTACCCTCCCCTCTAAGCTAGAGAAACATGACGACACCATTCAGAGGACAAGTGTGTGTGACCTTCAGAAAATATGGACAAAATCCCTCTTTACCCAGGTCAAATGTTTATCCCCGTAATCACATTTGACTGTAATTGTTTTTGTTTTGCTCCACCGATGTGGTCCCAGGAAAATAAGGATAAAGTGACCCCTGACCCCCAGACACATCTGCAATGAGCGTTTAAAACCTGTGGTAGTTTTTGACAGATGTCAGCATCTGCTGTCAACGTCACCTTTCTGCCTGAGGGAAAACACCCCCTGAGACAGACAGACACACACACACACACACACACACACACACGTCATGCCACAACTTGTCTGTCATTTGGGCAGTAAATCTGTGATACAGTAGTTGTCTGAGAATTATGGCCCCCCTTTTCATTTTCTGCCTCACCACTGTGCATACAGCCTGTGTTTTAGGTCTAGAACGTTACTGAGAGCAGCTGAATAATGTTGGATGTCTTTATGTTTACTGGCCTCGAGGAAAGAAAACCAGGCAGAGTAGAAACCCGTATGAATTACTCATGAGCGTAGAGTGCATGCTTTCTCTCTTTGCCACACCTGTGTCATTCTTCATTTCCCTTACTTATTCTTTGCTGCTTATTTGCCATTTTCCTGATTCCTGCCATGTGTGACCTTGTGGAAGTTTGTTACACAAATGTCCTGCTTCCAGGCAGTACAACAGTAAACAAACAGACTTGCACACCCACAAATGTTCAAACTGGAGTACTCACTCAGAGGTGCCCTCTATGATGGTTAATCAGCAGACAATTGCTGTATAAACAAATCATCTTTCAGCTTCTACAGCCCTCGTTCATATTCACATGCAGTTGAAAGGCTCAAGACGAGTTAGTGGGCTGTCATTTAAAATCTCTTTATGTCCTGCCAGTCTGTTTTGTATGAGTCTTTCACAGCAACATATAACTGGCTGTTGGTGATCTCCTACCTCTTCATCATATGTTCCCATCCCGCCTTCCGAAATTGTCATTTATAAACTGTTGAATGTTTTCTGTCAAATATATTTGAGTATTTTTTTTTTTCAAAATCTGGTTCTTCATGAAAGAGACATAGCATTTCTTCCAAAGCAACTTCCTGAGAGATTTTTTGTTGACCATGAACTTCAGCATCCCCAGACCTTTATCTCTCTGTGGACTTTGTCTAATAAAGCCCAAAAAAAAGAATAATTTGTGAAGAAAGCTTGCTTTTATGTATCTACAGTTTGAAAATATGAGTCACATTGTCTAAAAACTCATACATACACATGTGCATTCACACATTTATACATGCACCTCTTTTGCTACTCCAGAGTAATGAAAACTTTTTTTAATATTGGACCAAGAGGCTGATGTTTACACTACAAACCACAAATCGATTTGCCTATTGGGTACTTGATTGCATTGTTCTCAATGCAGTCCCAACAATGAACATCAAACTTAAGCTTAAACTTAGCTAATTGAAAATGTTTAAACCTCACTTTATAATCATCTACCAATGTTTCCCAGTGGGCTTTAACGGTCACTTTTCAGAGGGATTTTCATTTTCATGAGTGAGAGGTTACACAGCCGCTGTGGTCTTCATGCAGTGTTGGTCTCTTTCTGCGCCCTTCAATGATGGCAATGCAACCCGAGTTTTTGCATTGAAGCGTTAACGCTGACCACAAACACAGAATCCATTTAAAGTCATGCACATGCCCATAAAAGACAGCATGGTCAACAATATCAAAGAAAGAAGGGAAGAGTCAGCAATGAAGTAAAGTCCAAAGACCTTTGTAAATTATGTTTTTGGTTCAAAGGTAGAGCCCATTTATCTCAACATCCTTCACAACACTCCATTTATCTTGAATAGTCTGTCAAAGCAATCTCATCATCACTTCCCATTTCCCTGATGTGTCATTGATCTTTCGACACAATAAATCGTCATAACTTTCCATAAACACTCCTCATATTGCATTGGTGCTCCATCAGTGCAGACACTCTAAACGAGTCGGACAAACATTTACAATAACAAATTGTCCTGGGATGGGTGAGGACGGCTAAATAGCCATCAATAGGGGGAAAGGCCCATAAAAATCACCCTAATAGATCACTGGGGTGTGCTTGTCCAAAGCAGACACGAGTTTTATAGGCAGGGGATGAAAAAAAAAAAAAAAAAGCTGTTAACGGAGATGGACAGCAGCTATACTGGCTGGGTAGATGCAGTGTATGATGGAGAGTGCAAACAGGGAAAGCATAGATGTAGCAAGCAGACAGATGGATGGACTTCAGAAAGTGTACCAGCCTCTATTCTGAAATGTGTGTGTTCCATTAATATTGCCAGAGGGTTGTTTTCATTCGACGAACATACAGCATACAACAAAAGTTGTATCACTAATACTGTTGTGGATGGACTTGCTTCTGTTGCTGGCCTGTTAGCTCAGTCCCACTCCACTTGTCTCCCATATGAGAGGCAACTGCAGCAGCAGTCACCTGAATTACCACTACACAATGATTTCCTCACTCATGATGCTCAGAAGTGTAACCCTCCTTTTATCGGGATGCTCTTTACAATGACGCCAGCTCTTTTCGCTCACAAAACCCATTGTCAATCTAATCACCCTGGCCATCTGTAAAGTGGCTGTATGATCAGCATGCCATGATACCAGTGGGGAATGAGTGAGATGAATGGGTGACACAGAAATTTGATTTTAGTCTCCATTAGATAAGGCTAACCACAGCGGGCTGCACAGTCGTTATCAATGGTCAGATTATTTTTTCAGTCAAATCCACCAACATCATTTCGCGAGCATTGTATTAAATTAGTCCATTGTTTTGCCATGTGTGTGTGGAGGGGTGATCTGTCTATCCCTCCATTTGTAAATGTGCATGTGTGCCCTATGGGTGTTGAATAAGTAATGCAGAGGCGCCTAATGAAAGATAATGTCTAGCTAATGATCTGTCAAAATGAAGTGTTTTCTTATTGAGGAAGGGATCATCCCAAGGTTTAATTTCCACCCTGTGACTCATCTTGGAGGCTATTACTTCTTTGTACACAAAGTATGCACACACACACACACACACACACACACACACATTCATGTGTATATATATTACTCACATATAAAAATACATACGCACACTGACAAAAAAAGTACAAGCTTTTCAATGGAGAGTATGTTATGCTCAGGCTGAGCTTAGGTGCCAGTAAATTTGCTGGTTTGTTTATGTATAAACTGAGAAGTGCTGAAGCGTCTCATCAACCACTTCAGTTGCCTGCGGCTTAACAGAGGAGATGGAAACAGAACACAACTGCCAAACCACCCATTTATGGCCATTGAGCCAACAGCTACGGAGGCAGGATTAGCCTCCGCTTTATTCACCATACCTCGTTGTCAGGAAGAGCTTTCTAATCGCTAATCTTGGCAACAGCTTTCCTTCTCAGTCGGACCGAGCCCCTACAGAATAATTTTGAATACTCGATCTAACAAGTGTTGATGTGGCTCACACATGAACCAAAACAATGTACAATCAGCCAGGAGAAGTGAATGATTTGAGGTTTTGAATAAAACATGAGTTAAGGCAGCGCTCTCACACACACACACACGCACGCACGCACGCACGCACGCGCGTGCACACACACACACACAAACACACACACACACACACACACACACACATATATACACACAGAGATGTCTCTGCTCAGGCTGAAATGTGGCCAGGTTGTCAGCTGTAAGCACCGATGAGACGTGTGTGTGTGAGAGATGCTACTTCAAATGAATTGTAGATAAAGAGGTCAGATGTAGGTCAGGGCGCCATTTAAAGCAGAACTTGAATCTTTTTAAATAGATCTGCTCACAGGAAATAAGACAGATACAAGTTTTAAATAGATCACATGGCTTTGTCTACTGTGTTGTGTGCAGTGTGTGATCCTGTGATTCAATTAGAATATCGCTGGGCTGAAGAAAATATTAAATGATCAGCAATGGAAATTACTTTTATGTCTAATTCAAGGACACTAACCTTTAACAAACATGCATTAAGCGAAGGGACCTTTTTTAAGTTGGATTTAAAAAAAACAAGACAAAGTGTAAAGATCCAGTAAGAACAAATTAAGCCACTGCAGGGAAACCATCATTCCACTTATATGCAACTGGAGTTACTGACACACAGATAATCTCAGAAACATGGGTGAGGAGCACTAACAAACAGGACATTGAGACTGACGGAGCTCAAGCTAACTGGTGGCAACACGCAGGTTTGGTGCCTGACGGAAACCTCAATAAACTCTTAGTAAACACAAGAAAATGTTTGTTTCACAGATAAGACCACAAGCTAGGAAACAATCACAGTGCATTTCCTATTTAGCGAGCTATTGGATGAGGTTATCTTAGCTTTACTTTTGCCCACAGGAGCATCCGTGCATGAAGCGGGAACTGGGACACATAAACTATCAACCATTCTAAGTCATTATGTCAGCCGCTGAAGCACACCGCCTGTCCTTATGCAGTACAACAAACATCCCAGCAAAATGAAATTCTATCTTTCCCAACGGCAGCAGTACAGTTGTCCTTTTTTTTTTTTTTTTTTTAAACAGTAATTTACATTTAATTTATGTATCTGCTTTGAAATTATTGAGTGGATCTCATTTATCCATTAAACTTCCTAAAACACAGCTCCAAACTTCTTGGTGGTCTATTGATTCCTACACTGTAACTAATGTGCTTCTTTGCCCATGAAGACTCCATCTGTGTGTCGTCCCACTTAGGACTGGCATTTGCGCTGTGCGGTCAATACCATTGTAAACTAGTGAAGTGCCATCACTTTAATTTATGCGAGCCATGCCCCAGATCAACACAAGGGAATGAAAACAGTTTGCCAATATATTTTTGAATGCAAGCAAACTTCTGCCCCAAGGCTTCCATCTGCCCCTTAAATGTTTGCTGGCAGTGTGTCTGTGTTTGTACAGTATCTGTGTGTTTGTGTGTGTGTGTCTGTGCATGTCCTGGCTGTTGTAATGACCAAGCAGTGAAGGATGCACAGGGGATTTGTGGGACACAATTGGCAATGGAGAGGAAACATTTTTCACATCCCACTGGCACTCACAAGTCCTTCCACAGTCAAGAGCCTCCATTGTATTGCAAAGGGTGAACGTCTAACAACTTAAAACGATATTACTCAAGATCAATATTTTGATAATGGGACGTTTGTTCGATTGAAAAATTCCCTGAGGATTTCATTTAGTTTAGGGATTTGCTTTTGTCAATTTAAACCTCACAATGAATTCGATAATCAGCATTCGACTTTAGACTCCACCTGCACTGACACAGTAACAGTAGTGACACAGTCAAGTTTTCTCAGGCTTCCTGCTGTCCTCCCACAGGGCAGAGCTTTCATCAGACAGAAATGCTTCACTGGAGCTGACCCCATCTCTGTCATTCAACCGCCAGCACAGCGCCACATGGACCCACACAAATTGGTTCAGATGGATACTGTACAGTGACCTTCCCTGTGTAGTGCATCAAAATGAAAGAAGATGAGATATCAAACATTCTACTGTAGAGCACCAAATGTAAAAATGTATCAAGAAATATAGAGTGTGCTTTAGTAAAATATGAGTATCTCTGTTAATAATGCAGGAAATAAACCACAGACAGCTCGGCAGTTGCTGATTCTGGGCTGTGAACATCCAAACAGGAAAAGGGAAAGGACTGCAGGTGACTACATTTAAAAAATAATATATGTCAAGGCCTGCTGTCGATTGTGAAATGCTCAACAGCAACATCTGTTTTTTTGTAATTAAACGAATAAAGTCATTACACAATCTAAATAATCAAACTGTTAACAGCACATTTATCAACCATTAAAGTGCAATAAGAATAACAAACAATTAGGAAGCACACAGTGACCATCAATCAACTTAAAGTGTGAGGCCAAGTCTTTTGGCTGACAAACTCATTAACTGCCACGGTTTCCAGATTCTTCTCTTGTAAGTGAAAGAAACTAAAAACTGTCAAGTTTCAATACTTTGCATGGACAGCCACAAATTTAAATTGCTGCTGCTTTTCATACACAGGCAGGCATTTTAACACGTTGTAGGAGAGCAGGGGTGTTACTGATAACATAAGCATTGATTTTGTCCTTCACCAGCTTCCCTTTAAGCCATGACACTCAGCGTGCACAAAACTGGACCCTAACACTGATGCTGAATGGAATCCGGCCACCATTCCCTTCATTGTTTACAGCTCCACCTTACCTGCTGCTACTGGTCGCTCTTTTGTCAGTGGAAAAAAAGAC
The DNA here is from genome assembly GCA_034769265.1 of Remorina albescens. Taxonomy (NCBI): domain Eukaryota; kingdom Metazoa; phylum Chordata; class Actinopteri; order Carangiformes; family Echeneidae; genus Remorina; species Remorina albescens. The sequence continues at coordinate 8,524,938 of CM068491.1, read as the reverse complement.
CATATTCCTGCTGATAGGTTAAAAATTCAAGTGTTTTCTAGTATGCATGAAAGAGAACATATTAGACTCTTAATGAGGCACTCCCATCACTGACAGGTCAGTTTTTCTCACACACACACACACAGAATTTTTTTACTATTATTCTCTTGGCAAAGGTAAATTAACTCTCCTATTCAGATTAATGATATTGTGTTTTAGAAAGAACACACACACACACACAGACAAATAAGATCTAAACTTATTAGTCAAGGCAGCCATTAGAAAAGGATTTGTGGTAACAGTATTATGGCGAGAAGCCGTCTTTACAATCGATACACCGATGCCGCTGCACTGCCTCCCATTAGCTGCAGATATTTATGTCTGATTGGAAAATAAGAGTTGCTTTTTCACATAATGCAAATAACATAAACTGCAGACCTGCTTGGCCATATACAAGACAAATATATATGACCAAAGAAAAGAAGATCAAACTAAAAAAACCCCTCAGTAAAAAATATTAAACAGATTCAGGCATGTATTATGTACACCTACCTCAGATTATCAGCCTGTCAGTAGATTGTACAGGAAATGGAAAATAAGATCAACATAAAACTGACCAGTTCAGAAAGCATGGGGACATTGCTGACTGCCTGTCCCCAATACCTCAAGCAAACATAAAAATACCAGGCAGATTTCGGGGCAGTAATCTGTACAACCTGCACATAGGAAAGCTGCTAGCAGACCTGTCATCATGAGTAACAAATTCTGGACCTTCTTGTTTCATCTGTTAAATTGTTTCAAAAGGAAGCTGAGGCCAGGGCTGGCAGAAATTTCACTAAGACCTTTACTGGTTGTTTTGTGGCTGAACGTCCTTGTGAAAAATAAAGTGGGGAAAAAAAAGAATAAAACAAACAGATTAAAGAAAGGACAAACTTCAAGACTGCTATCCCCTTTCTGGCAGGACACAGACTCTCAAAGCAACAGAGACAATGAAAATCAGAGAAGAAAGACAAGAGAAAGAGAGAGGGAGGTCTGGCAGAGGTTAGAAGACTGGGAAAGCAAAGGAAAAGCACCAACAGTGGTGTGATTTGGGAGCAAGCAGAGCTCAGGGCTTGCGATGACAGGTAATCACTCACACACAATATGCTTTGACAGCACGGGAGACACATCAGAAAAGATCCCCCACGCAAATAAGTAACAGCACCCAAAGTGACACATACACACAGGCATTCCCACACACTCACAAGACAATCATCACCAGTTGTAAATCGGAGACGTGTCTGTTGTGGGGTTAGGAAACAGGGACTTTCCTTCCAGAAATGATTTGCTATTACTGAGGGTTGAAAGCCTGGGTTTATGCATAGTATTCTCTGGATTATGGCTTGCTGGTTCTATATTTAGTATCATATTGATGTGTCAGGTTCAATCTCACCCACACTGGAGGGTTTGAGGCAAGCTGTAATATGTTGCCATGTATCAATAAACATGCAATTACAGTCAGGCAGGGCTTTTTTTTTTTTTTTTTTTTTTTAAACAAATGCATACTCACTGTATTTGCATAGCATAGGAGCAAAAAATCCAGAGCTGGCACAGAGGCAGATGTGCCATCCAGAAAATTAATCTACTCCACAAATAAATCTGACCATCAGAGTTTTCTCTGGAGGACTTGATTTCCTAGGACACACCCGCGGGCTTCCACATTATTACATATACTGTATGTACAGTACAATACACACACACTTAATGAACACAGAACTGTGTAAGACAGACACACAAAATTACAAATGTTCCCACACAGTCACTTCCAGGCAAATACGCAGGTGCAGCCATTACCTAATAGAAACTGCCCTTCTAATCCCAGGGTGGCTGAAGTTCCTCATTCTCCACCTCACTAACTGGGGAGGGGTAAATGGAAGGATGGATGCAGTGGATGAAATTCTCTAATCTAGTATGAAATCAGTCACAAAGGTGTGGTGAGATTAATCCTCCCTCTGTGACTGAGGGTAGAGCACAGCTAGTTCCTTGCCTGCAGTTAAACTGAAGGTCAAACTCCAACAGTGTGCAGCAATGGAACTGAGCCATGACTGTGACCGGAGGATGTGCGTCTAACAGTATGTGCTGGTTTGACAAGATTAAGTCAAGGATTAATGTTAACCTGCAAAGCATTAAGAATGACTTTAATTTGTTTTAATTGCAATACTTCCAGGATATGTTGTTTAGAACGCTCAATTTCAACATGTAACCACAGCTACTATTCATCAAAACAGAGAGAGGTGGTTCAGAGTGAGGAAAAAAGAACATGGCCTGATCCATTATTGTGTGCTGAAGGTATGCTTGGTGGATTTATGGTTTTGGAAACTCATGCTGTCTCTCCCATATCCATATATAATTAAAACTAAATTTCATTATCTTGAAAGTGTGGGGCAACGGAGCTATTCGATGATTCCTCAAGCAATCCGAAGCTTTCAAGGCATGTAGTCAAGCAAGTACTTCTCTCCAGTTCCACTTATTATTACGTTTCTAATAAGAAATGTGGGTTTTTGTAAGTTTCACCCATCATTAGTTGAATTTAATGTTTTCATTCTAATGAGAGGTATTAATCTATTAGTGTATAAACAGTGAAAGGTAGGAGCGATGTTTAATCATTGCTCAGCTAATGATGCAGCAGTAGCGCTTTGCTGCAATTTATATTTAGTCCCCTGGCTGCAGTGAATCTGCTGGCTCAGAAGTATTCTGGCTGCCATTTAAAAATTCTTCTCTTTCACAGTTTTGACAGGAAAAATAATAGAAAACAGAGCCACTTAGGGGGATGTTAAGTTGACCAGCCACTACAGAGACTAGTGGCCTTCAAAGGGACTTTAGGGGCTGTTCACTACACCAGCCATTTCTCCTTCTGCACAAGAACAACAAGTCTGGAAAAAAAATAAATCAAAAGGAGCTTCATTTATTCTCTGGAATTCCTGCAGGGCAACTGCACCTTCATTTGCACAACCAACTTTTAAAAAGGAGACCTTTTCTGTGCAACACAATGTATTAAGAGAAAGACTAAACAAATTAAACTAGATGGACACAAAATAAGAGGGCATTAAGGAATTATACAGGGTAGGGCCTGATTACAAATACAGAAAAGCAAGACCTCCTAATTGAGTTAGTCTCATCTGAAACAGGACAGCACTCCCTTTAGTGCCGACCCTGGGTCTTGCGCTGATATAAGAACAGGCTGGGGAGAAAAGGAATGAGCAGAATGAAAGAGAATATTTATACAAAGCAGTAACCTGTAGGATGGAGAGGGAAATTGGAAAGCAGGAGCTAAGGGGGAAGAAGCACGTCAGAAGGCATGAGAAGGCAGTACGGGTTAATAATGAATGACAGACAAAAGAAAAGGAGAGCACCCCTTAGAGGCAGGCGTGACTTTTTGATATATTTCACACAAGGCAAAATGGAGCCGAGGGGGATGAAAAATCTGCCTGGTTACTATTTCAGACGCAGATTTGGCAGCAGTTTGCACTGAATATTATTCCTCCTCATATCTCAGCTCAAATTTGCGATAAATGCTCCAATTGGAAAAACATGAGAGGAATGTGTTTCAGGCCATAAATGGACAAAGAAAATACAGAGTAGTGAGGATGGCAGGTTGCATATTGGCTGTCAGTATGTCTCTGCTTAGAAGGAAGTCATAGAAACAACTGAAAATCTTTAGAATTTACTCCAACACTACTATCCAGAGTACAGCGGCAGGCAGGTAACATGAGTCTGAGTCCATACTTTGGATAAATTCTCTGTTCTCATTGTCTCCTGTCCATTGTGTTCACTGTTTTGTTTTGTTTTGTGTGTGTGTGTATTTACTTCTCATGTCATTCCAGTTTCTGTTCCTGTGTGTTCCTGCAGCTTCAGCTGAGCTCTGACCTGCCCCTCCCCCACGTTCAACATGTCTCCCTGATGTTCTCTGCCACACTGTCTATGTTACCATCATGTCCATAGCTCTCTGCTCTCTACTGCTTGATCCCTAGTTACAGACTTCAGCTTTGCCTTGTGTTTCTGGACTACTTGCTTCCTGTCAGATATCTTTGTGTGGTTGGACTGATCACCTGTGACTTCTGCTTTCCCCAGTAAAGTGTATGTTCACACTGCTGTGTAGTTTCCTTTGATAGCTCAGTATTTGGGTTTGGTGATTACCCCAGAACTGTCACAGTTAGCATCTGCAGTGTTTTATGGGTCTTAACAATTTATTGAATTAATGCCCAGCAGGTACTCACTACCAACTCCACAGCAAGACAGAGTTGGCATTTCTTAGCTCTTTATTTTGGATTTATGGCCAGCAAATGTGCATCTTTCGGTCCCATTTCTCACAGAATAAAGATCTAGTAAACCTTCCATGCACTACCTGCTCAGAACTAAACTGTTGGCAGAAACTTAACAGTAAGACATTTCATATTTAGCTCCAAGCTAAACAGACAGAGGTATATGAGGTATCAGAGGTATATGAAAACAATGAAAACTGGATATTGGGAATAGATTTGTTCTTTGTTAACAAGTTTTTAAGAAGCCTGGTCAAAAAAGCCACACAAACATGAAATATCTACACAAGTACAGAGTGCAGAGAGCGCCAAACAATCAACAACAATCTAAGCACAACCGTTCACCCATCCTAGAAAAACTGTGGTAATATTTGCTCAATGCATTGATGACAGCTCCTGAGCTAATGTTGCCACCATGAATAAAAAAAGACATTTAGCATCATGTAGCATGAAGTTACTTACATATTGTCTGGGAAAAAATCTGAATGTTGTCTCCACATTGGACTGGGAAAAATATCCTGGCTCGGAGTCACCTGCTGTAACCAGTACAGAAATAGATGTTAGTAGAGAAGGTAAAGACTTTAAAACTTTGTGGATGTTTTAATGGTCTACCTGCCGAGTAGAATCTGGCATTTCTTTGACAGAAAACACGTTCCTCCAGTGCAGAGGAGCCTTGCAGGAAGCTTTCACCTGAATACTGAATTCTACACTGTGGCTGGTCTCTGTGTTTTTATCATTGTTGAAAACTTTGTTAACAGACACATGAACGTTGCTGCATGTTTACATTGTCAGCTACTAAGCTGTAATGGTCATAACTACTTAAAGCAACTTTAAATTGTTGCTGCTTCCTCTTTATTGCTGCCTGCAAATTGTTTGCCACATGAGGGGCTCCAGGTCTTCTTCTTATTCTTCTTCTTGGTTTTTAATGGCAGTTGGCAAACGTTATGGTGCATTACCGCCACCGACTGGTATGGAGTGTGGCTCAAGAGTCTGACTTAATTGTACTAACTAAGGGAAACTTAGACAAATAAGGGGCTCCAGGTCCGCCTCTCAAGTTCTCCTATAAGCTTGTTGCCACTGTGGGCCATGCAGAGATTGGTGCTTGCACAATGCCAGTCATATCAGTGAAACAGAGCACAAGTACAAATAATTATCAATCAAGTTGTGAACACAGTGTGGAATAACAAAAACACAAAACAAGACAATGAAGCAACACAAAGCAAAAGTTACTGCAAAGCAGAATTAACATAAAATACGGAATCAGTCAAGCAAAATAAAGAAATATCATTCATCCATCCATCCATCAGTCCATCTTCTACCGCTTTTCCGTTTCCGGGTCGCGGAGGGTGCTGGAGCAAATCCCAGCCAACGTTCCAGGCGAGGGGCGGGGTCACCCTGGACAGGTCACCAGTCCATCACAGGGCAAATATCATTCAGTTGGATGCAAAAGTACACATTAGTTAAATCAAACCCAAACAAATAAATAAAAATAAGTCTAACTGATATTTCCTATGACAACTGTAAGCCTCCACCTCTTACAGATTCATATCACATACATTTGATAGAGTGATGTTTCTATGCAGAATCATGATTTCACTATTGCTGTGTTTCTCTCCTTGTATTATTTTCATACATTTCTATGGGTCACTCCAGCTTTACTTTAAGATACACAAATTCTCTGCCTTTCCTTCTTCTGCTAATCCACAGGCACCTCCAAATGAAAGTCCACCATCAACAGATCTCTTCTTGCCCCCCCATTCTTGCAAAGCCTTCAAGGTGGAGGCACCCCCATCCTGGTGATAAAGGAGCTGTGAGCGAAGCTCCCTGTTGTGGCATAGAGAGGAGATGGGACTATTTTAAACACAGAGAATGGGGTCACAGAAGGGTGGAATGAGGGACAGATGAAAGTAGTGGCAGGTCACTGGTCTGTGAAATACAGAGAGGAATGGCTGTGGTTTATCGTTACAGCAGCTCTGCCAGTCCAGATCTGTACGAACAAAGAGAATCCTCTTGTGTCAAACTAACTTTAGTTTTAAGGGAATGTCTATTTTGATGACTTTGCCTTTCTTGAATGAGCTGAATATTGGCCTTGAGGCAAATGTCATCGTTTCCTAATGAATGACTATGCTAAATGCAGCATCTTCCACATTCCTGTGAATTGTTTTGGCAGAATCTGTTTTGTGTCTTTGAGGAATATCAATGCTGGCAAGCAACGCCACATGTCTCACCAAAACACTGCATGCTGTACAAATGTCAAATCTCAGGATTGCATGAATTAAATAAGAATTCCAATTTGCATCCACTGGAAACACAGTGTGTATCTGCAGCATGTGTCTGAAAATGATGATGTTTTGCAACTGCTTTCTTAAATTGCTGTACACTGAGCTCTCGGGGCTGCTGTAGTATTCTCCCTCATCCGTCATATCAGAACAAACAGAGGAAATGACGCAAGGAGGAAAAAGGAAAGAAAAATACTGACTGACACAGGAAGAGAAGAAGGAGACAAAATCAAATAGAGACTTTTAAAAAACTATATATTTGTTCTTCATATTATCAGAAAATCTACACTGATCAGTATTTCTTCCTTTCCCATTGCTGGTGTAGTTTTCTCTCCCGTATTTTTAAAAGAGAAAAGGACTGAAGGAAACAGTGTGAACTACGAGCCTTCTTGTTGGGTTTTTGTTTCTAATGATCACAAATGACATTGTGATCAAATGTTCGTGAACTGTATCTGGAGCAGTATGATGTCTGACTTCTACAGAGGGAAGAAAGGATGAGAGAGGAGGGGCGACCGTGCATTGTGAGTTCGTACATTACAAAAGATAACGGAACATTTACTCTGTGATATTATCAGCTCCAATATTAATCTTCTTCTCTCTGTTTATGTTATTGCTGAAGTTGTCCACTGTTATTTCCCCTTAATCTGTCCTTTTAGCTTAAAGAGAGAGAGGAAATGAGGCATTGGAATAAGAATTATTTTTCCCATATGCGTGGTAAATGTACATTTATCTTCTGTACCAGAATTAATATTATTATTTCTGGCTACATATGTCACTTTTACTTTTGTAAATTAGGCCCTGTGGGTAAGTTAAGTCGTTTTGTTTTTTTTAGTTTAACCCAACAATAACAATGTTTGCATGGATATATTATAATCACCATTTCCCACATAGTCTGTGTAACCTCCCAATGAACCTGACTTAATCAGTGAAGAATTGTGCTCCACCTGCTCGTTGTCTTTTAGGAGCAAATTTTAAAGGATGTTAAAGTGTTTAATTTTACTGATTGTTCCAGTTGTATATGATTTACCTCCCATGGGGATTATAAATGTTTAAATAAACATTACTTTCTATTTACATCATTGTAATGTGTCTGAGTGCTGAAAAGCTTTGCATGAAAATAATCTGCTTAACAGGCAACATCTTATTTTTATTCTTCAGTTCAATTATATAATGAAGAGTCACTTGAGGAGTGTTGAAACCACAGCTTCAAATCAAATGATTTTGGATGATGATAGCACCATGACAGGATATCAAATGTCAGAAAAAGGGGACCACAACAGACCCTGCTAACCCTGAAATCACTGTCATCATTATCACCGAAACAGATTTCATCATTTTCTGAAGGAATAAAAAAAGAAAGAAATCCCTTCCTGAAATTATCCTAACCTAACTGACATTTCATTCACAACATTGCTGCTCATGCTGTTCTGCATTTGTTGGAGCTGCTTCATTGATGGCGGCGGAGGTGTTTGTATTATTTTTCCAACCAAGTTTACATTCAAAATAAGTTAGTAAAGGTGATTCCATCATTCTGTTGAGGCTGCTTCACACTTTTTTTCCTTAGCCTTGACCCAAACCTCTGTCAGTTGAGGCAGCTCCCAGGAGAGCCACCAAAGGCTTTTCACATTTTTTTTTCTACAGACTGATTTGTGAAATAATTCAACTGATTTTGATGATTTGGTTTTGTCAGTATATATGTAAGAGGACTATGTTTCTTTTTGTTAGCTAAAAGATGTCCTGAACTTTTAACCTCTGTGAACCACCAAGTCAAAAAAATTTGGACCACACAAAAACTGTTTCCTTTTGTTTAGCTTGAAAATAACTGGATAGTATTCCAGATACAAGTAAATGTCAGCAGCAAATGTTGAATCAACGATCGGGCTATTAGGACCAACACCTCTCATTCCTCTGGACTGCATGCCGGTCTGATGGGTAGGACCACTATATTGTTATTCATGCAGTCACATGATCAATCTGCCAATTCCTGATAGCCTGAAGGGAAATAAGGCCTCATTTCCTCCTCTCTCCTCCCAGATCTAAAATGGCATGGCAGAGGTACAGTGACGTTCGGCAGTCATTTACACATGGCATTTACTCACTAAATGTGCTCACTGGCCTGTGGATAATGCACACTCACTGACTTTCTCTGGCCTTTTTTCCACAACAAAGAGGGAGTAATTTATCAGAACTCCAGCAGCAGGATAATTTGTTTTTACCCTGTATGTAGAGGAGTTGTGAAAAGGCCGTTCGGATTATTTAATTTTCACCCTGATTCCCGCTCTTCACCTCAGCAGTTCTTTGTCCGACTTGTGCCCTGAGCAAGAGTGTCAACCACAGCAACTACAGGTTTGTATTGATCGTTCACACAGGAGTCTCTCACAGGTTTAAACATGAAGGATTTTCTCTCTATGCACATGGTTCACGTCCATCTCCATCCAGTTCTTTATTTACTTCATTGCTTCCGTGCAGATTCTTTACTGGCTTTGCAATGTATGATAGGATTAGCATGAGTGTATGTGAACACAGTGAAGAGTAAAACCTGGAAATGATAACACAGAAATATAATGTAATGGAAAAAACATCCTATAGTCACAGCACCCAGATATAGAGTCCAATAAATAAGCACAGGATCTTAGCCAATAATAATCAATTTCAATCTTCTTCTCTTAAATCATGTATATACCGCCCAATATACAGGTCATAGGACCTCTAAGTTACTGATTTATGACCTGCATTGTTTGTTGCCTTTGCCTTCAGCAAAAGGAAAGAAATAGTTGAAGCCAGGAGATGTCCGAGGTATGTTCCTTTAAAAATTGATAAACTAGAAGAAAAAGAAAAAAGGGCACCGTCAGTTCCCCAGACCTCAAAGTGAAGGCTCCAGAAAATGAGCAAAAGAACAGCAAATGGGAGTGGAATGAAGTTAGGGAAAGAAAATGAGGAGGAAAGAGAGAGAGAAAGAATTGAACAGGGGCTAAGAAAAAAGGGCATATGATTAGGAAGGGAATAATGTTTTGTCGAATCTTGTCTCAGTACAAATACAGCCCAAAAACAAAGAGAACAACAGTTAACACAGTTTCAGCCAATGATATTCAGGGAAGGAAAATTGGACATGAAAGTAATCTCAGTGAAGCTTTATCTCATTGTGTTAGAGCGACGATTCAACAACGGAAGCAGGACATGGACTCCTGACTGTGAGTAAAGGATGAGAGGCTGTCGTTTGTGTGACTATACAGTAATCATCCCTAATTATTGTTGCCAAAGCTCAAATCCCTGCAATCACAATGGGAATTAGCTACAGTTATCACTCTCTGCACTAATGGGATCTGCTTGACTGATAATGCAGGGTTATCACTGGGATTTATCACATAAGTGTGAACATCCATATATATGTAGATGACAGACACATACGTACAGTATATATGTCGACATCAGATATACATGTAGGGGAATTTACAAACTTTCATCAATCCTTTATTGCAGAAAACATGATTAAATCATAAAAAAAAAGAATGCCAGACATTGTCAACAGACAATTTCTGACACTTGCATGGCATTGATGATTTAAAAAAAATTTTATTTAGTTACATGAATGGACTTACTAACAAATCCTTCAATGTGCACAAATTCTCTTCAGCTAATATACATGGTGTACAGCAATGTTCCTCATACCAGTAGATAAAATACACACACTCATTGCTTGCACCACAGGAGCAATCAGTAGATTACACAACTGATGAAGTGACTCCACACATTGTCTTCCCAGGAAAGCTGCTGTGCTCTGAATCATCTGTGATTCACTGAAACTGAAGCCGAGCAGCTGTTGTTAAAAGGTAAATCGATGAATCTCTGTTATGTGCATCACTTTATGTGTGTGTCAACAAAAAGCACTGTTTGTTGGGCTTGGTTGTCACACATTCATGTCAGTGATGGTAGCATTTTACTGCTTTCATGTGAAGACATTTTAATCTGGCTTGATAATAAATCCCCAAAAAGTCTAATTCAAGAGCCAATACAGGAGGATACATAAAACAATCTATTTCAGAACATCTGAAGTAAATCCGTATCAGCATCAGTAAATATATGGCAGAAGATTTGGGTAGTATTTTACTGCAGAGGTTCACCTCCATGTCCTTAAACTGCAAGTTCTACATTATAAAAAGGCAAAGTGGTGTACCTGCTGACTCTGATGTGTGAAAATAGAAACCTTGCTTCCATACCAAATGCGCAGGAACATCAATATTTCAGCCTTCTTCATGCAGCTCATGCAATACAGATGTATGCAGTTTTTTGACTGCTAAGTGTCATCCATACAAGGAGAGGGCGCAAACAGAATAACTCCTGTAGTAATACGCTTAATGATCATTTTAAAGTTGGCAATGACTTGGAAATTTGTGGGAACTGCTGCTGCTTGAGAACAAGTTCTGCAGGGTGTTTTTATATTCCATTTATTTGTTGTTTCTATGTACAGAGAACATGTTCTGGTGATGTCTGAGCAGCTGTTGATCTCTGAGGAATTGGTGCCGGATTTATCCTGTAAGAGTAAACTGCCCTAAAATTGTCTCGAAGTGATGTTAACCAAATATAACACAAAATGTGCAGCTGATCAGCTGAGCTGACAGACTGTATCGCTCGCCTCTCTTGCCACAGCTCTTATTTCACGTACCCTGACAAGACCTCCTCCCACAGCGTTTACGCTGCTTTGGAGTCACTCTGGAAGCACATGAAAGTTTAAAATGGAGTGCAGTTAGTTATGCAGGAAGAGCAGGGAACTGCTGCAGCTTCGTTTTTTCTAAGAGCAAACAATTATGTAAAGTTTTATTTTTGCATAGTAAGTGCTTTCAACATTAGAGCCTGACATTGGCATTGCAGTTGAAAACAAAAAAATAATTACCTTGCTCGTGTGACAAAAATGTTGACACAAACCTTTTTTTCATTTTTCTTTTTTTTTTTTTGATGTGCCTAATAGCGTAGCAAAGCTTTCTGATCATTCCTGGTCTTGTCCTCTAGCCGAGTGATTGATCCTTTTATCAACAGAAGTTTAAGCTTCCGTCTCTGGGGACCTCTTTGCTCTTCATCCTTTGTACATGCAGCATGTTAACCTTGAAGACAAGCTCACGGTTTGAATACAGATAAACTGTTCAATAACCCAGCCAGCCTCAAGTGCATCAAGTCGACAGCCATTGGATTTATTTTCTTCTCTAAATGCAAAGGTAGGACCAATTACATCTGGCTGAAATGAGGAACTAGGGACTGTCATCATGAGAGTAAAAGAAATGAGACTGGAGGGATGAAAATAAGACAAAATATAAAAAAAGGAAAGTGGAAATGGAAAATGGGTGTGTGTGTGTGTGTGTGTGTGTGTGAAAAAGTGAGAGATGACAGGGCAAACTGAAGCCTGCCACAAGGCACCTACACCAATCTCAGAGGTAAAGGGCTTATTAATCTCCCAGCAGGAGAGAAACGTCAAAATACTGAAGCACAGACCCAAGGCGGCATCAGACAGGAAGTGGAGGAGGTGGGTGAAGCAGCAGCAGGAAAAGAGAAAATCTGCAGACAATAATGAGCGGAATAAAACTAGGTGAAATGCCAAGTTCACGACAAACAAAAACAGAGATCGCAGCATTTAGGATGTAGGATTCCTGGTGCTGGTGCTGACATGATTCTTGTGGGTTAGCATTAGGCTCTGAAGTGACACGCGTCTGACCTGACTTTTTATTTTAGAAGCATCAGTGAATTGTTGAGAGACTGTACCAGTTGTGAGATGTTGTGCTAAGGTCTCATTAACTGGAGCAGGGATGCAGAAACGTTTGTACATGAACTGAACATGAAATTCAGTGGCATATCCTTCATAACCTTTGCTTTGTACAGATCCCTAAAAGGAGATTTTTTTGTGTGCAAGTCATTATAAATATATACATTTCACCTTTCAGAACTTTAAGCGCACAATAGTTGTATTAATTTATGTCATGTTCAAAATAAAAGATTATGTCTTGTAATATTTCTGTCATGTCTGGTGTTGAACGGCAGTCAACATTTCTTTGTTTTGATGTTACTATTATCAGCTCTGTATTAGAACTTAAAGTAACCAATATTTACCAATTGAACCATCATTTTTATGGCAGAACTAGAAAAGGTTTATAAGAGAAGGGATACTGCCGTTTCCTCCTTAAGCAGAGTTTCTGGCGGTCTGCAGAAACCAGGTTATTTATATTGCACTTTGACTTTTGGGAAAGTTAGATAACAGACTTCCCGTTACCTCCAATTGATGGGAACAGCTGGCAGTATATTTTTTGTGATCCCAGCCTTCAAAATAGTTCAGTGCTAACTAAAAGGGAGACTCCAGAAACCCCGCAGGTTACCTGTTCACGCAATTAAAATAAGGAATGATAAATTAAAGACATGTGTTCAGTTCACCATACTCACCTGCTTCACCTGCTTCGCATGCCTCACCTGACTCTGCTCCAGCTTCCTTCAGTTCTTCCCTTGTCTCCGGACAACTCTCCCACCTCTGCCTTCTCCTTTCATCCTGTTTTCCACCACACACAGAATCAAACCCACTGCGCTGGAAAAATCTCAATAAATACCTTTGTGTTTTGCCTAATCTCCAGCCTGCTCGGTGTTCCTGGTGTCTGCATTTGGGGTCTAACCTGTCATTGATTACAACAACTGGAGCCAAATTAAAACAATTAAAAGGCTTTTGATTTTAGAGTTTTTCATGCTGCTATTCTGAACCTGAAGAAGATGGAGACTAAATATAGAACCAGAGTGAAAGAGAAAGGACAGGAAGAGACAGACAGTTGGAAAATGTATCAATCTTACATTCACTCGGCATTTTACGTAACGGACTTCAGCCATTTCCACCCCCTGTGTTGTTTTCTCTCATTGTCGTACTTGTGCTTCGCCCTCCAACCTCACACACATATGAATGCATTGAGACATAAGCACACTCTCATATAAGAACACACACAACAATGAGAGCATGAAGAATCTTCTACTTCAAGGGAGCAGGTGCAAAGGCAGGTAAGCAACAGATAATCTAAAATCTATTTGAGGTCGAGACACACACACACACACACACACACACCCAGTGACGTACACAGTGGGCTATATCAGACAAATACATCAAGCGCTCATGCTGTGAATCGGGAAAAAAAACACCCAGGTGCATCTTTTATTGGGTTGCTGACTGGTCCCCAGATAGTCTTTGTTGACACTGTAGTCTGAGGAAATTGTTGGTATACTACACATGTTCGCACAAATGCACACACAGATTAGCCCCACTGAGAGAAGGAAACCGAACATTAAAGCAGGGGGTAGGAGATAGAGTTTAATGGGACAAGAGAGTGTTGTATATTGGTACAGGATTAGACATCGAACATTCAGGCCTAATGATGTGCATTTATATGCAAAGAGATTTGCACTTTGATCACAGCGCAGCATTGACAAATTGCAATTTGTAGGCAAATAGTGCGATAGCCTTTTTCTAATTACCCTGTGCTATCACTGTAGATTGGGATCCATGCATATAATGCACACGCGCAAACTCATCAGCCGTTAAAGCTCACACCAGCGCTCCGGTCCATCAGCTGTGTGGATAGGTTTTCACAAACACCATTTCCACACAAGCACACACACAAATACAGACAGCCATACCTGAGGGGATTCATTCTGTTGTTGCTATTTTTGGCTGTGAATGAATTCCATCTTTCATAACTTACATTATTCAAACAAAATCCAAAAACCTCCTGATTGAGAGAGTGCAGGAGACTGCCGGCGGGTGCCGGAATATGCAAACTGCCTCTCTTTAGAGTTGTACTTACGCACGCACACACACACACACACACACACACACACACACACACACGTAGTATCAAAGCCATAGGCAGAGCTGTCCACATGACAAACGAGGCTTCGAACTTTGGGCTGTTCTAAAAGGTCTGCAGCTAGAATACAGAGAGGGAAACCCCATCGCTCCCTGTCCTTTCTACACCTGCTGCACTGCACAGACACACACATACACACAGTTTCTCAACCTCTATTTTTTTCTTCTTTCTTTCAGTGTGAATTATCGACACAACAGTTCTCAGTGTAGCAAAATCATCAGGATAAATGAGCCTGACGGTATATTGCCTTGCTGTCTCATATATACTTGATCACTGTAAGTGTGCCCGTGTCCGTGTCTGTGTGTGTGTGTGTGTGTGTGCGTGGCAAGTTACAAGTCAGGTACTGAATATAAAAAGTCCACAAGACCAGGGGCGGAAGAGTCACAACATCAGCCGTTGTGTCTGATCTCAACATCTAAATTTCCATTATCAACTCACAGCCATCACTGTGTGCTTTTGTTTACAGATGAATGAGAGATGAATGAAAGATAAATTAAGTATTCTGTTGGAGAAATGTCTGGATAAATACCAGCCGCTACGATACAGACAGGACAGTGATAAAAACAATTACATGTTTACAACTTAGTACATTATGTTTCATGGATATATAGATGTTTTCAAGGATGTTGGTGTTTATGTGTTGGAGTCACAGTGTTTGGGCAGCACATGGACAGCATAGGTAGATAATCTTGCAAAAGAATAATTGGAGGCAATTTTCTTGCATTTTACATGCACGATTATTAAAACCATAAAATACGACATTAATTATGTCCTGGGAGCAGTGAAGCACCAGTTCTTACTCACAGACATGTTAAGTTTTGTCACTTGTTTAATTAGCTGTGCATCAGAAATGATACAAAGGTTATACCTTGAAAATGACAGACTAATAATAAGAACAAATGTATTGAATTGAGGGAGAGCAAAAGTGGAATTGTTAAACACCATTTCTTCCTTGGTAAATTAAGTTTTTGTCACAGACCCCTTCAGTCTGACTTTCTTCTGTCTGGCAGAAGAAATGTGCATCCTCAAAAGAGGGTGTTCAATGAAATTTACCTCTCATACTGCAAATCAGATGTGACATATCTAATTGAGCTTCATGCTGACATGGTCTTATATAACACATGTAGCTCTTCTCATTAAAGTAATGAGGTGATGGCTTTTGGCTGCAACACTGAAAGAGAAAGGAAAGAAAAAAAAGTGTGGAACTCTAGACCCAAAAACACTAGGAGCACTTCTCCCTCTTCATTGCTTAACAAAACATTAACATTTCCAGCCTCTGCTTTGTAGCATGTAGCAATGTTTCTCACAAGCCCATTTCACTTGAGGATGGAGCTGTGAGAGCTTGAATTAAACAGAAGGCTGAAATGTCATGTTACTAAATTGACTTCTCTAAAATTCATCATTGCATTTCTTGAATGGGAAAGGCAGTCGGTGTCAATGGCCAAGAAATGTCACTCATAAGCAGTTGACCCACGAGCAGTGGAATTTCAGAGGGCCAAGGAAGTATGACTGCAGATGACGGCTGCTGTTTTGAATGTAACCTATGAACACAAAGATCACATCTCAGCTGCCGCTGCTCTTATCTGCCTCAAGTGTGACTGGGGCATGTTTTATCCTGTATGTGGCATCGGGGCAACTGTAAGCTCCTGGCAGTAAATGAGACAACGCCACCCTTAGACCTTTACCCAGAGAAGGGCCACTTGATACACAGGTTCCATTATACAGAAAAAAGATCAGAGGTTGAAGTTCCAGTGTCAAACAAATTATTCTTTTCATTAACAGCAGAGATTAGTCTTTTTCAACCGAATGATGCAAATGGGCTGCATTTAAATTTGGTTATTTTATCCCAACTATATTAAAAATTCACAAAGATGGTTGCCAGTGCCGGAGGTAGGATGTTTCTGCTACTTCCCCATGTACGGTAGCATTTGGCCTGCAGATATAGATTGTGGTAATTATCAGTTCATCAGCAGATTATTTTGTGAAGAATGTGCATCACAGAGCATATGGTGGCATCTTCAAACAGTTTGGTTTGTCTGACAAAGTAAAATCAAAATACAGCCAAATAATAAATCTCGAGCTGCCATGAGGTCATTTTGGGATATTTTTAATCACGACAATCAAAAAGGTTTGGAATTATTTTTCCGCTAATTGGATAACAAATTAAACCACTAACGGCTTCAGCTTTATAACCTACATCCAATGCGGTTTAACAGGAAAATCAAAAGAGTGGCAGCTGTGTGGTTGACAGATTGCACTGCTGTTTGCTCTCAAAATATTTTTTCATTGTTGTTGCTAAAATTCTTAAGCTTCTAACTTAATAATATACGTTACTACGTTAATAATAACGTACTTTATACATTACAATCTAGCATTTATGAGCATCTGTATTTTTCTGAAGAGTGGCCAGGTATGCCCTAATGGTACAGCAGATCCAAAAGAAGCCATCTTTGTATTTCTCTGCAACAAACTCCCAAATCAGCACATTTCATCATCATTCAATATGCAACTCTAAAAATGTTCAAAAGGCACAAACCAAAAAACAGTTTCTATGTTGATATTTTTGACAATTTGTACTTGTGAGATATTTCAACAAAAGCGAAACCCTGCAGTATTTCAGTATCCTCCTTGATGGTTGATAACTATTGCATGCAATTCAATCTTGATCCCACACACGCCACCTTTTCCTGTGCTTTATGAAATATCCATTAAGGTTTGCAAAAAATGCCTTAAAAGCAAGACTTGAAACTGGTCATGTTTTCTTTCCTCATCTTTTTTGACTGCGTATGACAGCAATTTCACAAAAAAGAAGGACTGCTTTCTTGGTTTAGCTTGTATGTAACACAGTGGGGAAGAGACTGTCAGAGAGATAAAATAGAATAGAAAAGATGATTCCACAATGCACAACATATTTCACATTTCTTTGGTCTTAATTAATTTTGCAGCATTTATCAAGTATCATAATTTCTTCCCTCAAACAATTAACAATTAGTCACGTCACATATTATGCCCATCATGTCATATTATTTACAGAGCACAGTGTATAAAATGACATGAGGCAGCAGTGATGGAGAGCAGAAGTTTAACTACCTCCATATGAACATAAAGATTCAAAAAGTTAAATTACTACAAACGACTGAAACTACAATGAGATCATTTCCTGTCCCTTTGATCCATTTTTTCATCCATTTCTTTAACAAGTAGTTTAAACAACTTTTAGCTTTAGTTGGCCATACTAGATTTCTTCTTTGTGTGGCTTTGATGGAGTTGAATGTCTTCCAGTGTGAAATAATTGGTAGCTATGCCTTCAAAATATCTGCCCCAATGCTAAAGAATTGTGTGCTGAGTGCATGCTTGAGTTGTTGTTTTTTCTATTTCTTTGGTTACGCGAATGTGCAATGTGCGTGATCCTGTGAGATCCTATGAGAATCAATCAAAGGCAGTTTTACATCAGGAATAAAAGACACACTGGCACATGTCAGTGCCACAGTGCTGTGAAAGGCAAAAACAAAAGATGAATTAACAAAAAGAGAGAATGTGAAATCAGCAGATAAAGAAAAGGAAGGGCAAAAAGTTTCAGTGACAGTAGAACCTCAGAGCAGGAGACCAGCTGTGAGTCAAAGGCATTTTTTGCAGGAAAAAAATGGAATAGAAGAAGAGGAGAGAGGGAGAGCGTGAAGGAGAGCCATGGTCTTGTTTGCAAAAAACAGGAGGTCAGGTGTTAAGGGCAAGAATGATGGACAATACAGCGTCACAGCGTGACAAGATTTGTCACAAAAACATTGTTGAGATGTTGTGGAGGTGATGTATCATCTGACCCCACATAGCCATCAATCTTTCAGTGAGGACAGACTAAGTGTGTTATGGGTAGAAAAAATATCATGTTCAGACAATTGTCCAGTTTATATTCTGTAAATTGTGTAGTAGCACTCACTTTTCTCAGTTCTCTCCTGGCTAGTTGTGTTGTTGCCATCATTTCTTTGTTCTCTTTTCAGGGACACGTCTTTCTAAACTACTCCACAGAGTCCCATGTTATTATTTTGACTAAATATATAATCAGATGTGGTATATATTCCAGTTAGTTCTTCTCAAGTATTTGCAGTGTCTGGACTTTCCACGCCAGGGTATAAAATTCACAAAAATCTCAGTCTGAAAAATCTGCCTTTGTAACAAAACACTCAATAAACACAATATTAATTGATATTTTCATCAATCTTCATTCAATTATCCAGCCAACTCTGAATTGAAATTCTGTCTTCATTTCATATGGGATTTTGAGTCAGTATAATAACACTGCGCACACACAGACACACTCCTGCACAGTTGTTCAGGTCACCTTTGGGACATTATAATGACTTTGTGAATTAATTTCTGCTGGCTATTGTCTGCAACGCCTGTCCCAAAACAGACAGCTGCTCTGCTTTAACTACTCTGCTTTACCACTATTTGGAGTGCTTGTTGAGGCCAGACAGGCTGTAAACAACTTCTTGAAGTGACATTTGCAGACAAAGTTGTGAGCTGGACAGGCAGGACTTGAGTTTAACGCAGACAGGATCACACCCCTCTTGACAAGGTTGGCCGGCATTTCACCCGAGCAGCAACTTCCGAAGCTGAAAAACTGAGCGGAGACATTTTGATCTCATATAATCTCAAATGTCTCAATGTCAATCCCTCAATGTAGACTTTCATATTAAAATGTCGAACTTTACGGACAAAAATAATCCAACGTAAAAATGGTTTTGGTCTCAATAGTTAACCTCCCCCTTCACGACAACTGTATGTGGAGTGAATTTTATTTAACTTATCTTTTACAA
Source organism: Remorina albescens (assembly GCA_034769265.1). Classification (NCBI taxonomy): domain Eukaryota; kingdom Metazoa; phylum Chordata; class Actinopteri; order Carangiformes; family Echeneidae; genus Remorina; species Remorina albescens. The sequence continues at coordinate 8,505,685 of CM068491.1, read as the reverse complement.
TATTGTTAAGGCCTTAAGTTCTGCCTAACTGTTGATGTGCTACATTGAGAGACATTTGAGTGAGCCTTTCTGCGTGCACTGACATCTCAGTTCAACACGCATCCCTCCTCTTCTCCCATTTTTGATGATGATCCAGGAGTTTTTGCAGAAGCACTGGCAGGATGGTGACAGCAGAGCTGCCCACTTCAGCTTCAAAATCATTCTTCAGAATCGGGTTTTAAATATGCAGTCTTGATGAGCTGGTGAAATGATGGCAGGAAGCCGCAATGTCACGCCCACCAGGCAACACACAGACACACACGGGCCTTGAGAGCAACAAACCAGGGACAAATGAGAAGCACAAGGAAAGGGAGCACAGAATAGGAAAGGAAGAGCAGGTAGAAATATCCCTGTCTGCTCATATATTCAAGAGTGAAAGAACAAAGACTGTAAATCCACAGCAGCTGGAAGCGAAGTGAAGTAAAAGTAGGCACTCATTTCTTATTCACTCACTGTCAGCAATATCACGCCAAGCAGCTATCTTTGATCACACTTCTTCCATTAAGACTCATTAATCTGCCATCCTATAAAATACACCTTGTCTTTCTGTGCATAATCCCCCCCCCCCCCTTTCTTCCCCCTGTGCACTCAGCCTCATAGTGTGAGCAAAGAAACACTTGTCTAACTTTGCCTCCTGAGTTGGCAGCAGGTCTTTGTGTGTTTGCGTGCGGTATTATGGACACCTAAGGACCTCTTCCTGCCCATTAAGCCAGATTTACACCTCCTTCTATGCCCTCTGTCCTCAGGACATCCTGCTGTCCATTTTGCCCCTCTCGTCTCATTGATGCTCTACTCCGCCCATCTGGCCTCCTAATCTGTTCTCCCTTGTCTCCTCTCCCCTAAAAACTCTTTATGATCCATTCCTCTCATTAATGCTGCTTTTTTTGGATGTTGAAACCCTAGAAACATAGAAATCCACCAATTTACAGCCTCCAAACAAAATCACAGAAGAGTGAAGACAGAATAAACAATCATCTTCATCCAAATGGAGCCATGCTGGATTAAGTATGCTAATGGCCCACCTGCTTTCACCTTTATTTTTTTTTCACACTCACATGCCTTTTCTGTCACACTCTTACTGAATTTTCACGCATTAAACACAGAATTTAACCTCCACCTACACACGGCAATCTGTTTGTGTACCTGACAAGGTCTCACCCACATGCAGGTCCACCCATGCACTCTCATGACATGATTTTGGCTGCAGCAACTGTACAAAGCCTCCATGAGACAGAAGGTGGAGACCCTACACTTCACTTTGAACTTTAAAAATATCCATGCCATGAACCATAGGCACAGAAGAGGCTGTTGTCTGCCCTCTCAAGATTAGCTTCGGTGATGTAGGTTTCATTTGCAAATGAAATTACTTTCATAAATAAGAGCTGGAGGTGTGTAGTCATAGCAACGTAACACTTTTCTGAGAGAGGATACTTTTTGTTTATCTGGCACTGAAATTTCTCTCACTATTTTGTCCCGAATTTGTTATTGCATATGAGTGATTTTTTTTTTTTTTTTTTTGGTATATTTAGATTCAAGCTGTCACTTTTGGTTTGAATTTCAAGTGTAACTCAGTATGTCCAGCAATTAGAGCATGCTGGAACCAATACACATCAAATAACCTCAATCACACTCTTGATTGCAATTGTTCTCGACACGCAGATTACTTAGCCTCGATGTTTTTTAAACAATGCAGCTTATAGACGATTTTTACAAGTGAAACAGCTTTTGTAAGTGAGAAGGTGTGTGTAGATGTATTCATTATTAAATGCCAAATTCAGGACAATAAAAAGGAGTGTCTGTAATTGAGAGCCCCTTTAATGCCAGTTTTTAACGGGGGTCTAAGTTGAGTCTAAGTTGACAGAGAAACTGATGAAGGCTTTAACTGAACCAAACCCTCCATCTGCCTGCAACAGTGGAAGCTTAATTTGCCTTTTAACTGCAATCATTAAAGCATCATGCAAGCACATTTTCAAACCAGACTATGATCACTGCAGCTGTACAGTTAATGGAAGTCATCACCGTTAGAGAGATATAGTCATAAAGTCAATACATGATGTACGTGCATAGTTATGGTGAGACTGATTGTGTTTCTATTCCTTATCGGATGACGTAAAGAAATATCTCTTGTTCGAGCATTTACTGTTTTAGACATTTATAATTCATGAACAATATATTAAAAACCATGTGTTGTTCAAAAGGAGGAGCATATCTCACCAACAGCATATGGCCTCTAAATCATTTACAAAAAATTACAACACTTTGTGCACTTATTATACTAAGTCCCTCAACCAATGAACATGTGATCCGTGTTTGTTGCCACCTTCTGAACAGGCCAAAGGAAACAGCTGGCTAACATCTGGCAACTTTGTCCATCTGCTGTTTAGTATTGATCAGGTAGAGCAGAGTGGGCCGCCAAAAACAACCTCCTGCTGCAACTGCAAACAAAATAAGTGACAGTGACACCAAAACAGAAAGTAATGCAGCAACCAAAACAGTGACCTAAAGGATGCCAAAATGCTCATCTGAGCTAGCATAAGGGCTACATAGCCTTCAGAGAGGGATGCTCTTTGAATGTCTTGTTTGGTTTTGTTGGAAACAGCAGATAAGTGAAAGTACAAGCCAAATTTCCAAGACATTTTGTTTTTAACCAAGTGGGACAAAATGGGAAACTGCTGACTCAAACGTCATTAATGCATTGGATGGCCAAATATAAAATGTTTGTTTTCCAGATCATAAAGTACTTCAGCAGTCAGACTATGAGATAAACAGATGATGTAGCTCTTGATCACTTCCTTCTTTGGCGCTTATGAAGTGGAAGTCAGTTGTTTGGGAATCACATTGTGTGACTCAGTGCTTTTCCAAACGGAGGCACACAAGGCATTTTGTTCTGTTAGCCATCTGCGCCGCCATCAAGCTGGCTAAACCCCCACTGATACCCTCTGGCAGAGAGGAGACAGGCAGCAGGTGCAATGTGACATCCAGCTCCGATGATCACTCCATATAGGCCATCAGGCTGGCCTATAGGGGTAAAAGATGCTCATGATGAAGCCCCACGTCAGTAAAACATCTGCCCTGTTGAAACACCCTTGAGCAAGGCATTTTATCCCTACCAGCTCCACAGATGCGTTAAGAGTAAAACACAAACTGTCTCTAGATATATTGATGACTGGCCTAATTACTTGTTAATGTAATGAAACTAATCTTGTTTCTGGCTTCCATAATATACATCACTCTATCTGTGTTCAGAGTAAGAGGGGTTTGAACATATTTAAGTGTATCATGCACAACAATGAAAAAAATCAAAGCTGTAAACTATTTGGAGGAAAATAAAGATATGGAAATGTTACCCAACATCAAAGCACAGAGAAAAAACTTAGCATTGAACCATGCTAACCAGACACATATGCCTCACTGGGCAAGAGGGCTAACTGTGGCCGACAACCATACGGGACAGATGCCACTGTCGCTCACATGTACAGATCAAAGCGTGTGTGTGTGTGTGTGTGTGTGTGTGGGAGGGAGCACCTGTGAAGACATGCTGGATAGTTAATGAGGCAGGACACGGACACACACACACACACACACACAGCATGCAGTTTTAGAGTGTTTCTGACAAAGCATACAGTTTCATGTCAAATGATATCTCTCAGTGTCAAAAATAACTTTAAAAAGTGTGTACATAAAAACATATTGATTTTCCGTACTGTACAATGCATTGTGTTGTTTGTAGTGGTCTGTAAATGTCAGCTTTAGCTAGTTAACATCACAATGATCAAACTGATTCGTTGTCACAATTTGTCTAACGTCCTCTTTTTCCCAAATGTCTTTGTTTTGTACACTGTTGATAAAGAGTTATGAGTCTATGGCAGGTACACCAAAACCTTTTTGTTTCAAATATTTGATTTGGTTTGGTTTTGATGTCTTGCATTTCATCTATTAAGCATTCATATAATTATTTATTTATTTATTGTATTTTATCGTAATTTTCTTCATGTTCTTGTTTAGTGACTGTAATTTTGATTACTTCACTGGACGCACATCGTTTCAGTATCTGTATCTATTTGCACTTTTCAGAGTCTTCATTAATGTTTGCTACTAAGAGTTTTTAAATTGATCGTGAACTAATACAACAACAAAAAAAAACAAAATGAATGAAACAGAAAGTGCCTTTTTGTTTGTCATTCAAAAACATGGGTGATCTTTTCTAATTATCTTTTGACAAGATGGTTTCATGACTGCAGCTGGTTATTATTGTTACCATAACAATGAAGGCTCCCAACTATAAACTGCATTCATTATCATTACCATAACCCTGAATGTCCGGTACGTCAGCCACTGGCATCTCCTGCAGGTTGTATCAGCAGTTAGTGACAAACTATATGATGATACAATTATCTTAATTTCATACTGAGTAAGTTACTGTGACTCTTTCAAATGTCTTGCTTTCTGGGCCACTTTTCATCACATTACATCGTTGTTACATTAGCCTTTTAACTTTGGTCACATGTATTATGATTTCCGAGTTTAGGAACTGCAGGTTCCTTCCGCTTTTCACACTACATATTAGTATTTTCATAGGATTACTGATCAATCTAAGAACAGAAAAAAACAAGGAAGGTCGGAGTAGTTTTTGTTCCCATCCCCCTGTTCAACCTTAGTATCAACTCTTACATATAAAGGTTTACACTTCGTCATCCTCATACTCCTCTATATCTGTCTGTGAACACAGCTGTAGATACAGCATGTGCTGTGTGCTCATCAAGCCATTAAGAAGAAAAAACACATAACTCAAGTTTCAATATCCTTGTTGTTAATTATCATTAACACTGCTGCCAAAATAATTGTTTGGACACATTAGCCATGGCTGCAGCTCACTAGATCTTCCTCTATCCTTTTGTTTTGCTCTTGAGTGATCAATTTCACAAAATCTGCAAGAATTTCATCTAGTTCCCGTACTCGTATAAAGATACATCTTCTAAAATTAAACTGCTGCTGTTTTATTTTGCCAAAGATATGCATGTGTGAATTGGCAGTCACACAACAACAGGAGAAGATACGGGGGTCAGCAGCAAAGGCACGCCAGGTTTTCAGAGGTCATTTGTGGAAGATTTGTGGTTTCTACACCTGGCCGGGCCAACCTCTCACACCCCCTGCTACCTTGTTTTCACCTTCAACACAGATTGAAGGAGATTAAGTGCCTCTGTGGAACACCATGCCAAATTAAACATCTTCTCTCTATCTGTATCACTTCCCTCTGCCTTTCTCCCAGACTCCTGAGGTCATTTTTTTACCCCTTCCTTTCGTCCTGCAGCCTCCCGCCCTCTCTGTGTCTAAACACTGATTGCTTTTTCTCACCTCCACAAATCCCCTCCTGCAGTCCGAAACTGTGCTTGTTTTGGTGGGCTGCTACAGGTAAAGTATTGCTGTTCCAGGGTTTAATAGCCTAGGGACAAAACAGTGGGATTTTGCCTCTCAGATATAAAAGTTAACACAGAATTCTGCAAGAGTGATGAAAATTGTGTTTTGGTTTGCCTTGGTTTTATTTTTTTGCCCCCTGATGAAACACAGATGTAAAGGGATACAAACACGTGATAAAATACCAAGACTGTGAAGAACAAATCTGATTAAACAACCCAGGCAATGAGAGAACCTATTGTCTCAGCTTTCCGTCAGTGTTTCCTTGCACACAGCTGGTACAATATAATGACCAAGCATCTCTGGGAGTAAAGCTCTGCTTTGGAAGGAATAATTGACTTTCTCCTGTGAGATATCATCACATTTAACTGCAGACAAATCAATGCAAATCCATTAATCAATCAGATTATGTGTGTGTGTGTGAGAGAAAGAAAGAGAGAGGGAGAGAGAGAAAGCTAGTGCATTTAATTGAACATGCCCAATAACATAAACTCTAAATCCCCATCTGTCCACCCACCGCAGCCCTGCACTCTTGTGTAATGTAATCGATAACCAGAGAAGATCCTCGTTGCATTTTAATTTCAAGGGAGATCCCAGCAATCGATGAGCACCCGGCCAAAAACGGGGATGATCCTCACAAAGTGTCATAAAACCATCAAACCCTACCATGAGGAGAATCACTGTAGTGCATTCACTGACATATAATTGAGTAGAGGAGCTGCCAGGATCATTCGTATCTATGTGATATGGTGCACAAAACACCCACCTCTTCTTCCTGCCCACTGCAGCAAGCATTCATTAAAAGTAGTTATTTCTAAATCCTTGGGACAAAATCTAAACGAAAAAGCAATGACTGCAATTATTGATATTAACATTAACACAAAAAAATAGACGAGCGGAAGAGGTTTATGAAAAAAAAAAAACAGATAATTGGTACCAATACAAGAATTCTGGCAGGAGTTTTTTTTTCTGTCACTCGGCAGATTAATTTTCCTACAGTCGCGTTTAATTACTGAGGTGGATCCCAAACCACCAAACACCAGCCCTCCTTTCCTCCATTCTCCTCCTCACTTCCACATCTTGGTTTTCATTAATCAGTCCATGATGTCACTTACTGCACAACTAAGAAAGGCTCCTCCTGGAATTTGTTTTTTCCCCCATCAGAGGATGGATATCTTTGAGAAATGTAATTCCAATCAGGCCTATTCTAACTTGTGTAGCCTCAGGAAGGATGGTAATTCTTGTAAGAGAAATAACACAAGGAAGCACCGGCCACAACAGAAAAGGGTAAAATATCAAAACATATTATTCTGCTCCAAATCCTTGTCAGCGGAACTGCATCTGACTTGCTCTATTATTTAGCCATCATTAAATCTTGAATAGGTTTCAGCTTTAGGGGAAAAAAATGACACATTGGTGACACAGAAGTTTTGCTGTGATGGAATGAAGGTTAAATGGGTTTTGAGGTTCTTGAAAGTTCCTGATTCCACAAAGAAGTGATTAAAGCTTCAATTCAAGTGAAATTATGAAATGACAGAAATAGAGTTATTCGAAATGCATACAGCAGCAACGATAAACAAGACGGATGGCTCTGATTTCTGTTGTTCTGTGTTGTAATAATGCGAACCCGACTGTGCTCGTGTGGACGGCAGAGAAATGAACATAGCCAGTAGCGCTGTAGCCTTGGGTCTGCCAAGAAGACTGAATGCAAGACATTACAAGCAAATAAACAGCCCTGGCAGGACCCCTAATGTATGTGCATGTCATAGTAACCCCCGGGGCACACGAGTATTCACCAAAATGCCACATAGGATTCAACTCTGCCTCCCAAGCACATGGACACGCACATGTACACACATACACATGCAGGAAAATACAGATAATCTTTGAAGAGAGATGCATCAGTGCAATATTTAATCTTCTTCTTAATAAACAGTTAGTTCTATCAGTCACCTTCAGTGCAGGGGGGGGTCAAAATGAAAAGCAACATCTGGGCTCTGACAGCAGTTCTCTTGATATACTTCAGTATCACTGTTAATTTAATAGGTACATTAGTTTTAACAAACACTGTTTGCCATAAAGTTTACCAGCTCAAAATAGGGTCTGTCTTAAGAATGAGACAATCTGTCTCAATGACATTACCTGTATAAATAAAGGTTAAAGAAAAAAAAAAAAAAAGGTCTGAATTATACACTATTTGCAATCACTCCCTGATATAAGCTACCATCCAGGACTCTTTACACAATCCCAGAATGTGGTTCCTTGATGGGAGTGATTGGTGGTAAATGCTGTTTGACAAGAGCTTTGGCCATGGGTGTCTTTGTTTACGAGACAAGCAGTCTTAATACGCCTCTGTGCAGCGCTACATATTCAGAGCAGATTGGAGGCAACAGTGAGACACTATCAGAGGCGGAGCTAGTTGATTAGCATGCTAATGTTGTGATAGAGACATGACACTGGTCTGGCAAGTAATCAGCTCTTACTGGTGATGTTAGCTTTGTAGCATTAGAACCAAACAAACAAACAGCTTTTTTGGGGGGAACGAAATGGGATCAATCTTTCCATCTAACCCTCATCAACAAGTCAAATGTGTGTTTCCAGAATCGTAAAGTATTCCTGTGAAAAAAATAAATAGAGACATTTTTAAAAGCACCAGGGGAAAAAATATACAAACCAGTCGTACACAGTAATCAGTAATCGGCCAAATTGTCCAAATGCATAAATATTTCCCCAATTTTCAAGTGTGTGTGTCCCCTTGTGCATGTGTATCACAGAACACAGTTTGAGAGTCTGCTCTCTGGAAGTTTGCCCAATCTTTGAAACACAAAGGAGGAAAGAGGGGCAAGCTGTTACATTATTAAATACACACACGGCTATTGCCTGTGCAGACTCGTGAAAGGCCTTTTGTGCACTTGTTTGTGTTTATAAACTTACCCACAAGACTTCCAGCTCTGAAGTTTTAAATACTGGCTTCCCCCCTTTCTGCCTATATAAGAATATTCTCTTCACTGTGGACTCCAAATCTGCCTGCACTCACTCACACTCTTCATTCTCCTTCTTCTTTCAGCAGGGGGGACCTAACAATATACTCATCACACAAACTCACATGAACCCACACACTCCCTCTCAAAACATACAAAGGTCGCTCACAGCGCCAGACTCTCAGGCTTACAACATCTCTTGCATAATTCAGGAGTCCAAATAAGAGTACATGAAATAATCATGAACAGGAACCATACCCACAAAGCTATCTGAAGCTAAAAGATGGTCCTAATTGGCCAACTTAGGAACAACTTCTACAAGTAATGGGCTTCTCAATCATTATTTTAAAAGCCTTTCTAAAAGCAATTTTCCGAGCATTAAAGCACAAAGATTTCCCAAAGAGGCAGAGGAGAGGCTGAGTGGAAAAAATTATTTTTACTGTGACATTTAAAATGATTGCTGAATGTTAACTCTCCTAATCCATTATGGATTCTGTACCTCATCTGCAATTATGAGATCAATTTTAAAATCATCACATAATTCTGGTAAAAGCTGACGATAAAAGTAACCATTCTTCCCAGAGTGCTGCCTATATATTGCATCTCATTAGAAGATTGACAGCGGCAGCAGTAATTATGGCAATAACAGCTTCTTCACCAGCCATTTACAACACCTATTACTAACAGATATTTCTAAAGAGGTTTGAGCTGCCTCAGTATTACCACTAACACCTGCCATGTGATTAATTTGTTGGAGGAAACTCCCCCTGACTCTGAAGAACTTTTCTGCTGTTGTTTTGAGAAAGCAGGGGAGAAATACTTCATTATAAAATGTTGTGTGAATATGCACTTAAACCACTTTAGCACGCTGCTATTCAGCTACGGATCCTGCAAACTGGTTTAATGTCACAAGAAGGTGCTTTTGGAGCTTCGATCTAGGTCGTAATCAATGTTTCAGAAATCTAGTTTAAATACAATAGAGTAGTTAAATATGGACATCAGGAGTGAGCTCGGAATAAAATCTAATGAGGATGAGCCTGGAATTCCCTGCTGGGATGCAGGCTGGATGGATGAACGGATGGATAGATAGTTGAAACACTTGAAATATGTTGTTTTGTGATGTTTGCGGTTGGTTCTGATTTGTTTTGTTTGTACAGATGAATGCTTTCACAAAATAGTGAGTTTGCGTGTGTTTATATATAGAACATCATGTATGTATACTGTATGTGTATTTTTATAGAGGTTTCCTCCAATATGAGGGTGGGGCTAATTATGATTCATTGTGTCATCATTTACTTGCTTGCAATTAGTAAGTATGTGTGGTCCAGGTGGAGATTGAACAAAATTGTAGCATAATGAATATTATCTCATTAAAAAAATTATGATTAAATTATTAATATCTACATAATCCAATTGTTCTTTGTCAGTGAAATCCACACTTGGGGATCTCTCCACTGGGTTAACTGCACACAAATGATTTCATATAGCAGTTCTTTTTCTATGGTCCATGATCTCCTCCCATGAAAACAATGCGCTGCCTGCACTGATTTATAACATGTTTATAACTTTCTAGAAACTGATTTTAATTGCTTCATCAAATTCATTAACACACTGCCACATGCTGCCTGTCTGTGCTGAGGTTCTCCAACTGTTCTATTATTCTTTATACATCAAACTCCTCTTGGCTGCATATATATGTATCTTTGGGTGTATTCTTCCAATCTTTTAACCTGAACCTCTCAGAATCTCGGATTTTATTCTCTGTGAATAATGAGTAAGCTAAAGAACTGTTATATCAGCATCTCCTCCCAATAGTGTTTATCATGGAACATGAAACATCCACAGGGATTTAATTACAGAAAATTACATTCGTAATTACCCCAGACATTATAATAATAGAGCTGATTAACGAATATTAGAGAGGACCGGGGAATATTGTCGATCACACGCTGAGACGAGGATGATATGAAGCAGGGTGCAGAAAATGAATTCGACAGCCAGTCTTGCAGATGACTACTAACATAGTTTCAAAGGTGCCTGCACCTACTAATGTACAACTTTTATTAGGAGTTATTTGTTTTTAAAAGAAGTCTTGGGGGGGTGGGGGTCGATCATAAAAGGAAAAAAATTACTGATAATGTTGAAATAGTGAGACAGTAGTAAAATATCTTTCATTTTGAACCCAAATCTTGTAAACACAAGTCTTTGATGGACCACTCACAAGCTTCTGAAAGATACAAATTCTTTGCCATTTCAAATCTAGTCTGTGTGCATTTATTATTCCCCACCAAAACCTACTCCCACATTCCCAAACGGCCTAACTCTGCCACATTCTGCAGCACTTCAACCTGCGGCAGCGAAGCCCTTCATACATTATTCTGTGTTCATTCTCTATGTCTGTTCACTGGAACACTGAACTCTAATACCAGCCAGGAGCTCAACTGGAGCTCTACAGTGGCAGATTCAACCTGTCCAACTGAGGGGCACAGGGTGCACTTCAAAACAAACACAACATAGTTTACAGAGCATTAAGCAAGCTGGGGACAGCATGCTAAACAACCCCCAGGACATGTCCGAAGCCAGTTTCATTTCGTCAGCTTACTAAAGCTGAACAGATGCATTCATTTGACAAATACTCTGCCTTTGTGAGGATATAAATCCTTTCAGTCCACAGGATAGTCTGCAAAAGGTTATTATTTCTCCCTTTACTAATATTGCACCTGAAATATGTATTCCTTTGCTCTGCGTGTGAATGCATGTCAGTATGTGTATATAGGTGTCCATGCATTTTTTGTATTTTGACTCATTTGTGAGTGAGCGAAAATAATGGAGCAAAATTGTGAGCCGAAGTAGAAATGATTACAATTCACTTTCTTTGGCACACTGAAAAATAGCCCAATTAATTTCCAAGGTTTGTACGGGCATTCTCTCGCTCGTTTTACAGCACAGCCCCAGAATGAAGGAAGCCAACTCCTGAGCAGCAATCCAAACCAAAAGAAACATAGAGATGAGCTATCACGGGGAGTGAATCAAAGGCAAATCATGATTTACAGTTGCCTAGAATATTTATAGTTTTCATAAACTTCCTAAGCATATAGTTTCATTTAATAAGCATCTTGTCTTCTGCTACTCCATGCAGACATTTTAAAAGCCTAACCAACCATCATTCAGATTTTAGATTTAGTAAAAAACTTGAATTACTGTCTACATAGTAAAAATCTGAACATTGACCTGCAAATCCCAATGGGTGGTGACCTTTACAAATCCCCTTCCATCTTTTATCGAACCGCCAATCCCGCCAGAATCTAGTAAGGAAATAAAATCGGCCACAAAGTCAATTTATTCCAGTGGAGTTGAAGGTTGGGTTGTGGAAATCCTGGCTATGGCTCCACTCAAACAGAAGAATCAAAACTGTTGGGACAAGCCCAAGTGAAAACTTAAAGTAATAGCTTTCTACACTTTTACATCAAAATAATATTTCCATAAACATCTTGCATGTGGGAGAGTTTTCTTTGAACATACGAAGCACTTTGTCCAAACAGACATCACCTGAGGCCGGACAGAAATGTTCAAACTAAGTGGAATAAAATTATATGTGACCGAGGTTTGTTAATGTTCCTTGTTTGTTTGTTGTTAAGTTTGGTTGCCAAAGAGTTCCAGAGCAGCCTCCTTTCTTACTGATGAAATGTTATGTTTCTTGGCAGGAGATGTGTCCAAGAAGGGAGAGAAGTGAGGCAAACTTATGGCATGAATGTGTTGGGGCACAAATAAAACAAATGTTGGACTATAAGGCAACAATTTGATTTGCTTCTGATTTCATTAAGTATTCCAGAAATAAAACACTTAAAAAATCTATTAAGCTGGCGCAGTCATGTGCTTAACACAACTGTTTCAATTATGTGTGTGTGTGTAGGTTTTGGGAGACAGGCCAAGGACTGCCTGAGTACCTCCTATGCTAACTCAGAGTGACACTTATTAATGGCTCCTCTAATAGCTCCTCCAAAAACACTTGGACAGTAAACAAGCTTTCAAGGTGAAATTATGGCACTAATCTAAATTTTTATGCTGGTTACATGAAGACTCATGATGTCCGAACATTAACAAACACTGGACCTGCCATTTCAAATACTGTCCCCATCCGGTTAACTATGTTCTCCATTTGCATCAAATACCCTTTGCCCCTCAAGCATAATAAAATGTGTCTGAAACAGAGTGCAGCTAATGTCACGGGGGAACAGCTGTGACGATAAGTCAGGCCCTGATTCCTCATTATACTGAGACAGGTTCTCTGCTCTATTGGATTTGACCCAACTCACTGGTGTCAAGTAAAGAAGAAAAAATACCTTAATAATTCTTAACTGAACCTTGGAGAGCTTGTCTGCATGTGCATGAGAGAAAGGATGTAACATAATGAGAAATGGAAAGAACGCATTCATTTGCAGTCACAAGTTTACCCTTGTGTATCACCGCACCTAGGAGAGCATGGGGAAATTATCAATGTACAGCAGGGCACAGGCAAACGCTATCATTGAAACAATAGTGGTCATTATTTTATCTCCCACACTGTGGCTCAAAAAGCCCCTCTGAGCCTTGTGAGAGAGAGGCTAAATGCAAAGCAAACAAGGATTCACAGAGGCTCAGAGAGAGATCTGCAGTAGATGCAGCCAGCGCTACTTCTACTTCATGCCTCTCAATAGTGGAGATGCGTGATGTTCCTAGAACAAGACATAACAGGACGTACAAATCCATCAGTCCACTTATTTTCAGCTTTTAGAGAGTCATTTGCCACCCACACATGCACGTAGATGTAGGTTTTACATAAGCCCACATTGGAGCGTTAAAAGAAAAGCACACTGGAACTGTCATGCTCACAGGCATACACACATAGATGCAGACACTTCAAATCAGACAGACGACATAACAATCGTTAAACTTTCAACCGCAAAACAATTAATGAAATCCACTTCCAGAAAGCAGAGTGTACCTGAAAGTTAGTTCAATTAGAAATCATATTAATTTTTGGGAATGCTGGATCAAAACAATGGGGAGAACCAGCAGAACCACACAATTTGGGAAATGTACATCACTAGACCAGAAAGACATGCAGAGAAAGTGAGAGCAGCATTATCATTGGAGGTGAGCCTTCTTCCCTCCCTCAGGAGATCGCTGAGCACTGTATCCACAAGGCCAAATCGGATCACGCCCACCCAAATGACAGGCTGTTTCGGCTGCTACCATCATGACGGCACTGCTGTAGCCTGAAGTGTCAGCCACATGTAGAAAACATTTTAGAAACATTTCCAAATTTTTTTTCTACATTCAGTTTCTCTTTAAGAACAGACTCAAAATGTGTATAAAAAACATGGGGGATGGAAATGCGTTTTATGTAGCTGAGGCCATTTTCGCAGCATGTACCAGAGCATCATTAATATCATTAGTGACGCCTTAGCTGTGCTTAGTGCTGCCATGTGATGCACAACGTTGCAGCATTATCACAAATTTCAGTCATGTGTAGTTTGTGTTGCACAGCAGATACGTGAGATAAAAATGGAATTATTCTTTAAGTAAACCGAGAATCTTTTTTTGTGTGTGCATGTTGGTACTGTCTGGCCTATTGTGCGTCTCTGTGTGAACAGCTTGGTCACTGGCAGGATTTAGCTTACTATACAGCAGATGGAAGACATCATATATAATCCATTTTCTTTTGCCAGCATCTGCCTCCACCTCATCCAGACACACAACAGTGAAGCCCTCCTTCACTGCACTGCTAATCAGAAGCAGTATTAATGTAGCATCTCCCCAGGCTTTTCCCCCAATCAGCCTCTTATCACAGTAATGTGACAGGCAGACACACACAGATTACTCTTAAACTGTGGTGGGGACACAGACTGAGAGATAGCAAAGAATGCCTGAGTTTTTTTTTCCCCCCTGATAAAGCTGGAAGGTCTATAGAGGATGATAGAGGAGAGCTGTTGATCTCCCAACTAGATAGTGAGCAGGCTGGAGCCCAACTAGGTTTCTCTTCTTTTTCTTTTTTTTTTTTTACAATAAACAGAAGATAAAGCTAATTTCTCTCTTTAAAATTTCTCTTTGGGGAGCACGGTGGAATAGCAGTTAGCGCTTTTGCCCCACAAAAAGAAAGTTGTGGGTTCGGTTCCAGGTACTCCAGTTTCCCGTGACCCGGAAACGGATAAGCGGTAGAAGAAGAATACATGAATGAATGAATAAAAATCTCTCTTTGTAGGGATCCGTTCTAACTAAGTGGTTCTCCAAGGATCTCAGAGTGAGAGGCAGAAAGTCAGCTATAAGCATATAAATGGTCACAGTCGCACATAGAGTCTCACACACGTGCAAACTTATTCTGGTATCCTCTGGGATAATTGGATAACAGTTCACATAGCTCACTGAATCCCAACATCCTGCCACTATTAACTCATGGAGCTATGTCTGTGCAGCTACATGTAGTGAACTGGTACGCTGGGCCTGTGTGTGTGTGTGTCTGTGTTTGAGTGAATGGGGAAGGTAGACCTGACAGGCATTTTTAGGGATGAAGTGCAGCAGACAACATGTCAGCTGGATGGAAAGTCAGTATTTTGTGTGTGTGTGTATGTGCATGCATGTGTGTCTTTGGGTGCGCGTAGATGGGTGGGCGTATGTGTGACATCTAAAGTGAAGTGTTCCTGCTTGGCTGAGCATGTCGAAAGTCTGTACATGAAATTTCTCTCAGCCTCGAAAAAGAGAAAGAGGAGAAATTACAGGAAGGAGGAGAGCAAGAATACCCCGGTCCAATCAGAAGAAAGCACTGTCATCAGTTTACAGCTACCTGAAAAAGAAACTGCACTAGGGACAGACTGAACTGTCTTTAGAGGCTGTAATATTTTTTAGATATGGCTCAACAGCAAGAGTAATGAGGACAAACCATTCATAAAGCCAAGTTTGTTAATTGGCGAAAAGAAGCACAACGTTTCCTGAAGCTTTCCTAATTGGTTCATACCCTCAACCCTTAGAAATAACAACCTCGCTTTACTGTACAATTTCAAATAATGTGTAAGATGGTGACTCAGTGTAATATATACAATAGGACACACAAAATGGCCACATACAGGAGCCAATGCTGCTGATACTCAGAAATGAAATGGTAATTCAATATAATCTAAATGCTGTAATAGTTGCTATGCTATTAATGTTTATCTAGCTCTTAAATTCAGTCAGTGAAATATATCTTACATATTATTCATTAATTGCTTAAGTCACTATTTACTGCAGCTGTGTATTTTGCTGCCTCGCTTGGTTTTTCTGATCCACTTGCCTCATATCTTATACTGCGACGTGTATGATCCCAATAAAGCACTTGTGACCTTGAAAAAGTGAAAGTGCTTCAAAAATAAATACGAATTTTCTTCAGAATCTCAAAACACCTACACATGCATAAGCCTTTTTTTCTGGCATTTAAATTTTTCAGACAGTTAAGAATAGCTGATCACGATATAAATATAAGCCTAGTAGACCACTTCTTATCAACATATTATGCACAATATGAATTTGTGTAGCTGTAATAAAGGAAACAATTGAGTATGGAGCAGTTATTATCAAAACCAGCCAATCAATGTTTTTTACTTCTTACTATTCATAGTACAGTATTTTGAAGGACGGTCACTAATTTCACTGATCTCAAAGAAATTAAAATAAATATCTATAACGAAGGTATTGTTACTGTTTGTACTCTTTTAATTGCATCATTGTGTGGATGTTCTCAAGTTTCATAGGCCTGGTGGAAAGGAAGCCATTAGGGCTCAGGCGGCAAGGGCGTGTTTGTACAAATATTCACTTCAATTTGCATCAGGTCTTCCACTGAAAAAATACAATAAAAACAGAAATAACTGCCGTTGTTATGAAGCCATAATTAGTGTAGTGGCTGGCATTTGGCTGGAAATGACAGTGGACCAAACAAAGGCTGACTGAGTTTTGGAAAACCCCTCTTCAAATTAGTCATGCAGCATTTTATGTCAGTCTGGCTGATAACTTGTTGTCTCCCCAGATATTAGCTTAGTGGGCTAGCAAATCCTTCAGTCCCAAATTCAACAGCTAAAGCCAAAGTATTAGACTGCAACCCATGTTTTCCTCCCACTCTGCCAATACCATCATTGGCACAGCTGGAAGTAAAACACCTCCCAGCTCACAACATTGGAAACCCTGCCATAGTGTCAGGGGAAGCAGCAACACCTACTTGTATGTAAATCCCATCAAAGCCACCACATTATCTCCGTAGCACAGCTATAGATTGCTGAATCATGAAATGCTTGAGAAGAAACACAGGCAGAACACCACAACAGAGTGTCTGCATCCTCGTCATATCAGTATAAAAACACTGAAACATAAGCCCCACACTCAACTTAGGGAATGTGTCTATCACTGTGAAATCCCCAAGCTTAATAAACTTAGCATTTGATAATTCATTGAGTAAGCATGTACAAAATAATCACATTACTGGCTGCACTGTGGCTGTGAAAGCAATTTAAATTTACTATTAAGTTAAAAAGCCTGTCAGAGAGTTTGGTTTGCATGCTACTTTTCCATACTAATAGAAAAACTAATGTACGCTTAAGTGTTTCTATGGGCTGCAATGTCATCACATTAATCATTTAGATTAAGAAAAAGTATTGTTGCCACTCCAGAGCAATTTTAAATTCTTAGCAGTGGGTACTAACACAGATGCCTGGATGATATAACAATTTGCATTATTTGTATACGAGCATTGATCCATTTGTGTCTATGTAGAACCCTCCAAAGCCCAACTTTCAAATTAACAGCTCATTGTAAACAGGGAAAAAGCAAATACAGGCAATTATTTAAACATTAAACAAAGTACATGTACAGCCTGTGATTTCATTAAACAGTTGTGATATTATACATGCATACAAGGTTAATTGGGGACACTAAATTGCCCGTGGGAGCGACTGTGAGCGTATATGACTGTTTCTTTTCCATATGTGCGCCCTGCAATAGACTGGCAACCCCCAACCCTAACCCTAACCCAGCTGGGATTGGCCCGAGACCCCCACCCACAGTCCCGTGTGACCCTGCATGGATAAGTATTATAGATAATGGATAGATGGAGGCCTCACACAGTAAAAGTTTCACAACTGACACATCAGTTAAGACTTTATCTTGGATAGCATGTTACAGACTGAGCATCTGTCAAATAAGTAAAGCACTTCATTTTTAAAGTTTTGAATCTTTCTGTACAAGCTTATCTGTGAGTCTAAGATCTGTGTTTGGCTGTCTGTGCGTGTATGTTTGTGTGTGTGACAATGTCCTCCTAATCCCAGCATCTGTTGTTGTCATCACTCTTGGATATAAACATCATCAATCACCAGAGGAAGTGACATTATTTATTACAGCCGTATTTGTTGGATTATTAAAAAGACTTTATCATCACACAACCAAATCAAATACAGCATTCCATGAAAGGTGGCTCTCTGGATAATGATTGTATTAAAAATAAATAATAATCCAACTAATTTCAATTAGGTTAAGACGTTTCTTTGGGGGGGTGGGTAATTATGGCAGTATGATGAATGTGCCCATTAGATTAAAAATTAAAGTCTTGGATTGATGTGACACCGGAACTGCTTTTAGAAACAACTGACTGCTTTGTGTTGTGTTTCTACACATTTTTAGTTATTGAAAGTGCCAGCTGAGTCATCACTGCAGCACAATGGGGATTTATAAAGTATATGGATATTAAGTGTGAGGGAAGTAAAAAAAAGTCAGCTCAGATCTGTCCAGCACCTCCTTTCATCTACTGTCTCACACCCACTTTCGTTTGATACACTTTATTAGTGGAAGGGCAGTTCTTCCCGCTTTGTTTTCCTTCAGGAGTATAGACAGTACAATAAGGTGTGAGACTTTACATTTTTCTGTGGAGAGAAAATATTGGCAAATATATTAACAGCAATCAATGCTGACTCATTTTAATCACTGTCATTTTAGTTATCTGTCAATAGTAGTGCTGCGTTAAATAGTCTGTGCAGTGGTTCCAAGGTCGACAAAGATCTTTTCTAATGGTCCAACATGACCCTTCCTATAAATGTCGAATCAATCAACCAACGTTGATCAGCCAACTACCAGATCTCATAATCAAACAAGTAAAGACAATTGTCCTTGGTACGCCATGTTATAGCTGGAGTCCATCTTGAAATCAGAAACAAGAGTTTCTAAGGCCACAGCAAGCTGCATTTACTCAGTTTCCAGAAGGAGCAGATGGATTTTTGCTGTTACTTTTTAATTATGGTTTGTTTTACACTTTTTATGTGTGAAAAGTGGAAAGGATATATAAAAAAATAAATGGCATTGATTGATCATTGTTGTTTCATAGCAAGAAGTTTGTGGGTCCAAAATGGTGCATGTGAGCAAAAGAAATGGCTACAAAGGACAATTTAAAAAATGTTTCTCTAACAACTAACAATAATGTAAGAAATCAGATGGTATAGATGGCGCAAAATGGTGCTGAATGGTATTCCTACCAAAGACTATCTTCATAGAGGGACACATTAAACTGGAAAACATGTATAAATGTTTTCACTTTAACAAACATTAATTTGTTTACAGCCTGTTTGCACCTGTCAAGTGAACATTATAAACATTATAAACATGAGTGTTAAGACTAACATAGCAAATTAGTCTGTCTGATTCAACCTTGGTTGCCTGTTAGCCCTGCAGATAATGTCACATATTTTTCTGTGATTGGGACACTAGGATAAGATCATTGTTTATTATACATATTAAATTGAATGAAACATGAGTAAAAAGTTTAAAATGGTACTTTATTTCGCTGAACCTATTGCTCCTCATGTTTTGTATTCACTTTGAGTAGCTCCTGTCTGCAGCTTCTTGGCACTGAAGGAAATTTTTGTGCACATCTGTCTGTATTTTCGTGCATGTGCATGCACCTGTCTGTCTGTCGGCTTCTGCACGTGTGTATACTGATTTATTTGCCGTATGCCGAGGGCTCTTTGGAACAGCGGTACGATTATCCATTCATCAGACTTGCAGCATCGGTGTCTGCCAGCTTCCCTGATCTACAGTCTAATTTACACCTCTGACACCCCACTCTCCTCCCTCTCAAAACCTTTGCAGACATAAAACAGGAGCAACAAGGATAAATCTACAAAGCTTCAGTGTTGCTGAGTCTCACTGGTCAATATGTTTCTGCTTTTAAAGCAACAGTTTGAGTGTGATGCACCAAGCCACTGAAAGACAAATTAGCAAGAGAGATGTGGATGTGAACCAGAGAAGTTGAGCATTAAGCACACTCTTAACCTAAAAAAAAATGTATATGATCAAGAGCAATGATGACAGTGATAGACAGTTAAGAGAATATGAGAGCTCAAACAACTGCTGTAAGAGATAACACCCAAGGTCCTCCTGGTTTTATACTTTCATTTTCTCACCACCACCTCCTTATTCCCGTCAGTGCTCTTATGGTGGCAGAGCAGTAAGCCCCTTGGGTATCGATTGTATGTCGAGGACTAATGGGCACAACAAAAGCAGTATGGGGAGTTGGGGAAGAGAAGGAGGAGAAAAAATAAGAGGTAGAGAGCATAAAGAAGGGATAAATAGCAAAGACAGATAAAGAAGAGATGAAATTCTGCCACAGTAGGTTGAAAACAATTGCCTCAGAGATCGATCAATAGAGCTACTTTTTGATACGGGTGGAGTGTGGTTGTTTTTGTTTGCTTTGCAGGAAATAATGGGAAAGAGAAATGACAACTTGAATCAGATAATTAAAATCGATGGAAAAGTGAAAATCCCATATATGGATCCACTATTAATTAGACATGTTTAGTTACAGGGCAGCACGGCGACATATTGGTTAGCACTGTTGCTCCACAACAAGAAGGTCGCGGATTCGTTTCTGTGCGGAGTTTGCATGTTCTCCCCGTGCTTGCATGGGTGTCCTCCAGGTACTCCGGTTTCTTCCCACCTTCCAAAGACATGCATGTTTAGGTGAACTGGTGACCTTAAATTGCCCCTCTAAGTGTGAGTGTGAGTGGTTGTTGGTCTCTGTCTGTCTCTGTATGTTGGCCCTGCGACGGACTGGTGACCTGTCCAGGGTGTACCCAGCCCTCACCCTATAAGCTGGGACTGGCTACAGCACCCCCTGCAACCCAAAAATGGATCAGCAGTAGAAGGTGAATGAATGAATAGTTAGTTACCCCTGAGCTTGGCAAGCCAACTATCTACTGTGGAAAAAAAGCCTATTAAAGTCAATTTGGTATTGGAACATCTTTAATTAAGAAATCCTATTTCAGTTAGTAGCCACACGTTTTGAGGTTCAGTGCCCAGTCCCACCAGGGAGGCAGGTCTGAATTACACACCATGGAAATGAGGAAGCATAAAATCACAAAGAAAAACATCAAGAAGGCAAAAAAGCCTCCAGGGGAGACAGAGAGTCAGACATTCTTTTCTCACCCAAAGCTCCATAGGCTAAAAGTTCACAAGAATAATTAAACAAGCATACAAACATACTCTCATAGGGAGGCAGTAGGGGGAATAAAGTCAGACATTGATCCAGATCCAAGTCTCTACGGTTCCTTTGCTCAGAGCAGACCTGCTACACAAATGAGTCTCAAGATACTTCCTTTCCTCATCCTCTGATCCCTTCATCCTCCTCCCTCCCCCTGCCAGATAACACCGACTCCTTGCTCATCTGCTACCCACAGGAAATCCTTAGACCAAGTGTGTAACGCTCAGCATCTCCTCTCTCCTCTGAGATCCATCTTCTTCTGAATTAGGTGCTGAACCCACTGGCCTTTATTCCCAAGATGTAGATTCTGCAGGTGTGCATGACAAAAGCCAATTCAGACTACCCCGCCTAGACTGCACATCAGAACTGCAACAAGACATTTTTTGGCGACAGATGAAAAGCATTTTTTCTTTTCAGAAGCTAAAGAAGAGAATTTTGTGACTAACAATGCTTCTAATACAGTAATGCCCAGTTAGTGTGCGGTGATATAGCACTTCGGTTGCCATCTGGCCTGTTGTTAGCTAATAATGAATGTGCAATGTAATGTTGGATGCCTACCCAGGGACCTAATTTATCAAGCAAAGGCCAACAGTGTCAAAGCCGTTTCCTTGGGAGATGCAACCACACAGTGAATGACTCAATGGAGCTGCAATGTGCAAGGTGTAGACATACATATTCATATTCTCCCCGCCATCCACACATGGGAGAGCTAAGGTCAAATAATGGGAGAAGGCATGCATAGGCCTGCAGGGAGGATAATGCGAGATGACAGGTCTCCGATCACTGGAGAAAACTGATTTAGTCTCATTTAATATTGTGTGAATATTTTATGGGTTGGTATTGGCGTAATCTCAATCTTTTTTGTCATCTTTTTTGTCAGTCATGGGAATCAGAACTGTGAAATGACTGGAGTTGCGCTTTAAACTTTGTTTAATTTTAGAAAACTCAAACGACAGCAATGTGAAGGATTAAAAGGTGCTTTTAACAAAGTCAGCTTTGCAAGCATGCTTTGCAAACTTTGATAGAGTAAGGTAACATTCATCACTCCGCCTTTGTTGTCTATTTAGAAAATTTTCTCGGGCAAAAGACCTCCAGCTCTCCTACAGGAAACACAAACCAAGAGAATGACTAATTTTCACAGATTCACATAGTAATTTTCAAGTCAATATAAAACATTAATGTAAAATTGCACCAAAAAAAGAATAAAAGTTGTGGACAAATTTAAATTTTTCACATCTCTCATCCTGGGAGATGAAAGGGATCAAAATGTGTTTAGCAAAAATACACAGCACCTGCTCCACTGCAGCTATTCCCTGAGCCAACGTTGGCGAGGCGAATGCCCCTCTCTGAGCCAAGATCTAAAACAAAGTAGATGCCAGATGTTTTTAGCGGTCAGAGGAAAGTGGTCTGAATGACGACAACAATCCTTGTGACAAGATGATAAGCAAAGGCCTGGAAACGCCCCCTGCCTCTCATGGCTTGGGTTGAATGAATTGCCTTACCTTTTTAAATGTGATTTTATGAATGAGGACTGTTGTCATAAAGTGGTAATACTTATGGACACTTGGGCAGAGTAGAGCTTACACACATCTGAGTAGTTTTACTAATACAGGATGACTGAAGTTTACCGGGGTTATACTAGTTAACTGCTAATCTGGATGTTATCAGTTCTATAATTTGTATTAACATTGCACTCACTAAAACAGCAGGTTGTATAAAAACTTGATGGTTTACCATGTAACCACTTGCAATATTGTCTGTTTCAATTACATATTCAATCTGCTCTGATGGCAGCTGGCTGTTGATATTCACAAAAACATCTCCATCATAATGTTTGCTAGATCTTTGTATGAGGAAATAAACTGTGCCATATGCAGGCATCCTAGAGGAAAATATACAATTCAATTAAAAGAGCAGGAGCAAGAAAGAGGTAGAGGAAAAGACCAAACCTGTCTCCAAAAACAAGAGAAACGGATGCTATTAATGCATCCGTTTCATCACCACCTATGGAAAATTATAGGCACATTAGGGCAATAATTTCTGAAAGCACACACAGTTGATTTCAAATGCCGCAGGGCTGTAATGAAGCAGCAAGACATTATCATTTCACAGCTCATCGTGTGAAGACCTCATCAGACACAGCACAAGCACACCATCAATGCAGGTTCACCTGCTTTACTCATCATGACCGTGGGGCAAATTTAAGAGGAAACCATGCTCGACACTTGCATATAGACACACGTGTAAGGCAACACAAGCAAACACACACACATACACATACTAGTGATGGGAAGTTCAGATCTTTTTACTGACTCAGGTCTTTTAATCTTGTTCAGTAAAATGAACAAATCTTTTTTCAAGTCATTCGTTCATTTCGTTCATTGGAACCAGCACTGAACAGCAACATGGTTTGCTTCACTTGGCATATAATACACAAGTTTGCTTTTGTTAAACTATTGAGCACCCTCTCTGGCCAAAGCCTACTGAAGTTGAAATTACTGATTACTTCATTTGCTGGTAGGAAGGGCCCCGCCTATCATTAAAAAAATTCTCATTCTATGATGCCTGTTCACTTCAGCCTACCTGGTCACTGAAGAGCCGTAGTGTATGAACTCGTTCCAATGGAAAGGCAAATTACACATCCATCCCATAGCTGCATAGCTAACGTTAACTTTCGTGCTAACATCAGATAGCTCTCCTCACCAGTAATAACAGCATTGGTCATGTTACTGCTGTAACCACGTGAATAATGAACGAAAGACCCGAAGACCCGTAGTTATGAGTCGTGAACGAATCACTCGTTTCTACACTGAGCCTGCACAGCAGCCATGAGACAAGTGAATGAGAGACTCAGGACCCGAAGACCCATACAGTCGCGCCTACACTGAGAATGCGTAGCAGTCATGTGACAAGTGAACGATGACCCTATTTTTTTGAGTCGTGAACGAATCAGCCATTCCTAAACAGAGAATATGCAGCAGAAAGACTGAACGAATTTGAGCCTGTGGTGCGCATGTGTGGATCAGGGAAAAAAGAACGGCTTTTCAGCAGGTGTGTTGCTGAGTGGGGAGAACCTGTTGGAGACATGAACTGGTTGGTGGTGAACCAGGCTGCTGCCTACCACTATACCTCTGGTCTCGGACGGTCCCCCAGCCGCCCTGACTAGATCCCGGCTGCTCGGGAGCTGCTGGGGGGAGGAAACTCTCTCGGCTGCCGGAGGAGCTGTTCTAGATCGGCCCGCACCAGCCACAGAGGGGTGGCTAGCTACACTAGCATAAGCTGGGCTAGCTAAGGTGCGGAGCCGCGACTCTAACTCACTAATTCTCGCCTCCATTTCTGCATCATCCTGCATCTATGACAAGAAGTACTATCATAAAAGGAGGCAGAGGAGGAACTAGACATGTAGCACACAGGACAGGAGAAGGAGAAGGAGGAAGAGAGAGTAGAAACAGAGAGCTGGAGGACATTGCTAATCATTTAATTAGATTAGCGGAGCTACAGAATAATCTGAACAGTTTAGGGAAAGAGAAAAGAGATTGAATTCTTAGCTAAGTATAAATTTGATAACAGTTTACTGTCTATTAATCAACGCGAGGTAACACACAGCACAACCAGCAGCGACCAGACCCCCCACAGACCTCCACGGACTGGACCCCCAGACCCCCCCGGAGTTTGAGACTGTGTCTATTGTGTCCATATATGTTTTGTGACTGACTCCTGCTGGATAGGAAGCGCCAGTTTTCTGCCTTTTTCCTGATCCCCTAAAGTGGAGCTGTGTGGATATTAACCAGGTGTTTTAGGACAATATCTCATAGTATCAACATACATTTCAATATAGCTCCCCATTGCTGAGCCTGTTTTGTGTTTGTAAACCTTTCATCATCTAATCTCTACACAAACGAGCTGTTTGTCTGTCATGTTGGGAAGTAAAGCACATTGCAGTGTAAAGGTGAGGCAGCATGTCTCTGTATGTCTTATTGTGTGAATGATACATGTAAGTGAATTTCCCTCAGGATAAATAAAGTAAATATCTATTAAATCTATCATATTTATAATATCAAAGTAATATAATATAATATTGCACCTATATATGAACTGGGATGTAAAGGAAGAATACATGTAAATACATCTACCAGTTTTCTGCCGTGTGCCTTGACCTTGAGCAGCACGGTGGTGTAGTGGTTAGCGCTGTCACCCCCCAATAGGAAGGTCGAGGGTTCGATTCACGCTCTGGGCAGCCGGACATGTCTAGGTTAATTGGTGACTTTATGTAAATGTATGTGGTAACTCAAGCTGCACAGTGGCGTAGTGGGTAGCGCTGTCTCCCCACAATAAGAAGATCGAGGGTTCGATTCCCAGTGGGCAACCAGACATGTCTAGGTTAATTGATGTAAATGTATATGGTGACTCGAGCAGCACAGTGGCGTAGTGGGTAGCACTGTTGCCCCACAATAAGAAGGTCACGGGTTTGATTTCCGGAAGTTAATTGGTAGCTCTAAATTGTCCGTAGAGCGAGTGATGGACTGGGCCATGGAAAAGCAGACCCCCAGAGACCAGACCCCTCCACAGACTAGAGAGTAGACCAGACCCCCAGAGACTGGAGACTAGACCGGACCGCCCCCCCAGAGACCGGACCCCTCCACAGACTAGAGGCTAGACCGGACCCCTCCAGAGACCAGACCCCCCCAGAGACTATAGACTAGACTGAACCCCTCCACAGAGACCGGACCCTTCCAGAGAATCACCCACTGAAATGACTTGTTACTCAAGAGTAATACAAAAGATTAGTTCAAAATGAACAACAAACCACTAACACACACACACACACACACACACACACACACCATCTGTGTTTCGAGATGCTGTCAAATTCACCTCAGAATGCAGCCAAGGTGGAGGCCTTTCAAGTGACAGCATCAAGGTTTGGGTGGATACAGAATCAGTTCAATTAGGCCAAGGCTGGGAAGAGGATGCAGAGTGTAATCAAAGGCAACACTGATTCAGGTTTGACTGTCCCATGTTTCCAAGGTGAGGTGGATGTTTTCAGACACAAAAAAGAGAAATTGCATCGGAGGGTTTTTATCTCAACGGTAATTATAGCTGATCCTGGGACAGAGAGATGGAAGTAGATGGAGAGACTGACAGAAAAAAAGCATAAATACCAGAGGTGGAGGGAGACCTTGATACAATTCCAGACTGATTAATGAAGAGGCAGTGAGGTGAAATGAACAGGAAATCTCAGACACTGAGGGTGAATCCTGTTCTTTGATCATTTGCTTCAATGAGATTTTGTACACTTGAAGCTGCAGCAAGCTCAGTGAGTCACACCTGTTTCCATAGCTATAAAACACAGAGGAAAGGTAACTGTGTTATTGGCTGGTTACACTCTCTTGTTTGCATCAGGAAAGGAAGGAGACTAATTTAATAGCATGATTCATTGTAAATCCTCTCTATACAGTTTAACAGTTCATTCACCAAGCTTTGTAAGACATGACCCTCTGTTATCCTCACATGACCGACCTCAGCATTATCGTCAAGGCCAGTGCACATACTGCCAATCTGTGGTTGCACACTGTACTACACTTTCTGGATGTCAGATAATGAAGATATGGGAGAGGAACATATGGAAAGATGGGAGACAAGCAAGAGAAGCAAACTGCTCCCAAAACATCAGTGAATCCGATTAATAGTGTGATGTGACAGCTAATGCTATTTATGCTCGGAGTCTGGGCATGGATCATTGAGATAAGAGCATCGTGCTAAATGCAGAGGGACAGAAAATTGTAAATGGACTGTTATCTAACCAGCCAATGAGGCGGGGTATCTGTTATGAGCGACAGTGTTTCGGAAAATTTCATCACGGTCATGATGTGTCATTTGGTCTCATCCGAGAAACATCAGAAGTTTAATTTCAAGGTTTTCACAAATTCCGGATTCTTGTCATTACAACTTTTTTTCCTGCCAAATATCAACTTTCTGGATCATTATGCCAAAATTATGGCTGATAACATTTCCGAAATGACTGTCATCTCAGCCAGCTTGTTGTTGTCTAGTCATCTCGGCTGAAGATAGAC
Source organism: Remorina albescens (assembly GCA_034769265.1). NCBI lineage: Eukaryota > Metazoa > Chordata > Actinopteri > Carangiformes > Echeneidae > Remorina > Remorina albescens. The sequence goes on along the minus strand of CM068491.1, from coordinate 8,478,647 downwards.
TTCAGTCACAGCTCATTTATCTACAAGTCTGTTTGTCTTTCTAATGAACTACTTGGCTTCTCTCTCTGTGCATCATTTCTCCTCTCCGCTGTCTGGGACGGAGAGTCAATCAGGAATTGCCACTCAATGTGATCGTACAAATTCATTATGCAGGCAATATTGTGGAGATGCTGCTGAGAAGTACATCTGGATAACAGAATATAATCTGTCTGAAAATTACTTACCACTTACAGGACTCTATCAGTGTTGGAAATCAAATCAGGGAGAGAGAGAAAGATCAACCAACGGGATTACACTGAACAATTAAAAAGTTTTGATAGTTAATGTTTCTCATATAAATTCCAAAAGATAAACACAGTTATCAAATTTCCCAGATCCAAAATTCTTTTGTTCACTTTTTGGCTGTTGTCTGTCTGGCACAAATATGAAAAATTTAACTTACGCAAGTTTTTAAACTATGCTACTCAGAAAGATGAAAATAATAAAAAAGCTGGAACAATATCATTTGAATGAAATAAAGATATAATAATAGGAGATGTTTCCTCCATTACTCCATTTCAGGTCTAACCACTTCATTCTTGTTTTTCTTTGATATAAGTATAAAAACAAATGATGGATGATTTGACCACAATGTCACCACAGTGAGGAGTCGATGAAAGACCCTTGACGCCTCAGACAAAATGCTCCACTGAACTGACTTCGAGAGGCAAAAAGAGAGATATGGCAAGAGAGACAGACTGCACACATGTCAACTTTATAATAAGGAGAGCCAACTGACAGTAATATCTGGCTGCTCTCACAAGACACGGGAGTCTGACAGGCAGCTGCAACTTTCATTTGACACACAGATAACAGAAGTAGCATCTCACTCAAACTCCACACAGACTGAAAAATCTCGCCTTTCTCACACACAGGCAGCCTGTTAACACACAAACATTTCCTTGCTCTAAACTGTGCTCAAATTAAAATGATCCTATCCTGAGGGTGATGCCGAGATGACAGTTTACCCATCTTCTTTAGCCCCAAGCAACAAAAATTTCACTGCCATTGATTTTCTTCTGTACACTATACAACTCAAAAAGGAAAATTCCCGACCCCTCCCCTGCAACCCTCCTCCAGTCTCCAGACAAGCACTTTATCTTCCTGTCTACAGGCACAGCAGACTAAACACACTCTGTAATAGGAGGTTTTTTCTGTCCAAGGCAAGACCATCTGGAGGTGCTGGGGCTCAAATCTGCAGTTTGAATAGCATATTGCATCCATATACTTTATCAGTAATGACAAAAGGACATAATAGGATAATAATACAAAGACAAACGTACAGTTTCCTCCATTAAAGTGATTTTTTTAGGCTCAATATATGAAAGCAAGAAAATAAGCAGGCTTAAAAGAACAACCTGAAGGAAACTCATCTCATTGTTCAGCTGGTTCCGAGAAGGTTAAAAAGAAAACATTAAACTGAACAAGTTACCGCCAACTTTCCATCCAATAATAGAGAGGTATAAACAAGGCACGGATCTAAAGGAGAAGGCTTAAAATATGATCCTGATTACTAGAAGTCTTTACTTTAAATCCTAAAACCTACAAGGTGGAAAAACTACTCAAGGCACCAAATTTTTCAGTGGAGACACACGACCACCAGCACAAGATGAGTGGACATTTTGATCAATCCAGAGGCAGTGAGATTAAAAAGCTGGTGAAATAGTTAAAAGTCATGAGTTTTAATAGACAAGTGAAGACAACTGAAAGAGAGAGGAGACAGCAGCCTTGTGATGCTGTATCTGCATGTGATATTCATTGGAAAACACAGCGAGTGTTGTCCGTCGGGGTTCAGATCCAGCGCATTGGCAAAACAAAAGGGTAATTAAGAAATTCTGGGAAAAAAAACCATTATCTATATTTACCTCTACATAGTGAGCAGTTTCAGATATATTCATTCATATCCATTTGAATATTGAGCTTTCGAAATCGCCCACATGCAGTGATTAAAGCTCAATACTGCCACCTCCTGTGTATGACATACAGCCAGTAGAAAAATAATAATCCAATCCAGTGTATTAGCATGCCACATTTATGAAAGCATAAATCCAAATGTGTAAAGGAAAATGTGCACCCAAGACATCAGCAGCAAATACTTGTATGCAGTAACATCATGGATCTGTCATCATAATTTGATCAGGTTATTGGTATCACAAGGTTGTCTGATAATTCATTTAATAATAAGCACTTCTTCAATAGTGGTTTTTGCAATTGCACCATTAAGCTAAACATTTTCCATTCACGGCTATGTATAACTGACCGAGAAAAGAGCTGGGTGGAGAACATTAGTGGTCAGTGGAGTGACAAAAAATTCAAACAGAGCTTTTAGTCCTGACCCTTTCTCTATAAAGCAAAGTAAATGTAACTGGCATCATCTCAGATTTGTATTTTTTCTATTTAGCCTCAACCTGCTAAATATCAGATAAAACTTCTTTCAATATCTTTTATAAGGATATTTTTAACTGGTTGCCAACCAAATTATATGTTCCTTTGTCTGAATCTGAGGATCTAAATGTCAATGCAGTGACACAGTGTGGGCTGAATTGAAAGTTTCCATGAGAGTTTGTTAAAGTAATAAATACAGCCTCACTGCAGGCAGACATTTCCATATACTCTGAGTCACCATAGCTCTGCTATAACAAATGCTCTTTTCCTTCAGCACAAAAACAGCTTTTTGGGTGTTTTTTGCTCTTCGTGATATGTGAAAAGACCATTGAAACGCCCACTAGGTTCTCCTTTCCAGATTCATTTAAACTGGACCAACATTACTCCTCCTGCAACCATATCTGTGGTGTGAAGCAGGACGCCTCTTCCATCCAAAGCTGATTAAAATGAGTCAGTTTCTCAGGTTGGTATTAACCAGTTGAGGTTATTATCAAGCAGCCACTCTTCACAGCCTCCTGCCAAAATGTGTAAGGGCATACTGGACTGTTCCAGTATTTCAGGTTCCAGTATTTCCAGTATTTCTTGCCAGTAAAGATGGGTTTGTTGCTGTGGGTCTGCGTTAGTAAAACTTGGAGCAGTTACGCTGTATAAACTCACTTTCAAAACAGCATTTCAAGTAAATGCTGCCAATGCAGACATTTGAGTTGGTCTTCTTTTATGGTTATGTTGATATTGTCGTCAAATCGTCTGCTTCAACTTCCCAGCTGAGGAACAAGGGACAATCTCTTTTTCTCTGCAAGATCTGCTAGGTCAGAGGTCGAGGTTGGCTGCTGAAGTTGGATCTGATAGCAGCTTTAGCTCGCTCAAGATAATGTTTTTACATTGTTTTTTGACAACACATTGGGGGAATATGTCAAAGCAAGGCACGTTAAATTATATATGATCAAAAAACAAAAGCACACAATAAACTAACTAAAATACAATTCAATACCACGTGGGATAGGCTTGTCCTGGACGTCATCTTGAGATAAACATATTTTTAAAGTAGACACAGTCACCTGTGCAATGAAGTCGTGCAAAATTTTGATTACAGAAAAGTTTCCAAAAACCAAACCAGCGAGACAATAACTGAGATTTGACCGCCAAAGGTCACCACAGCGTCGTTTTGTGAAACATCAACAATCATTCATTATCTTTTAAAATTCTTATTTTAAGACAAGGGCCATATATATTTCATTAAATCGAACCTGCAAATTACACTTTAAAGCGCATAAAGGGGACCAATCACATGTGAAATGAATAGCTTATCGTGTTCCTGCTGGAGGTGTTTAACTTCAGCGGACTGTGGCCTACCGGCTGCAGGCTGAAGACCCGTCGGCGGCGGCAGTTACTCATCTCTCCGCCGAGGCAACCATCTTTGTTGGGCCTCCGTGACGTCACTCCGCCCCGCCCTTTATGCTAAACACGCTTGGTATCCGGAAATTTACAATCCCGTGATGCAAGGGGAGTGCTCGCATAGCATCGGGTTGACAACAGTGCTCCTCTCGGCTCAGGGCTTTTTAAAGACTTATTCAGCTTTTTAATTTCAGCCAACAGTTTGGAACAGTTCCGCCGAGATGGGCCTGCTGCGGTCGAAGGCTGCCGGCCGATGTATCCTTCCATTCGGACTTTAACGGCGGGATGACACAGCCGTCGGGACCTAACGGGATGCTGCTTGGTTAGCTTCTCCGGAGGTCAGATTTATTAGCTAGCAGGCTAATTGACACCGTGTTGGAGAGGTAATAATAACTATGGCGCGGCTGGAGAAACTGTCCGATTTCGAGGACTACATTGGCAGCAAGGAGCTGAGTGACTTTCTTGAGCGGACTGATGGCAGCCTGTCGGAGGTCCGCGTGAGCCCGGACGGTCGTCACGTCCATGTCATCCTCTGCCAGCCTGAGCCGGGTCTTGTGACTTTTGACAAGTGCGAGAGAGCCCGGCTAGTCCCGAACCAGAAGAAGCTGGATTCGCCGTTGACAAGAACTGTGGCGATTGTGGATATTTTATATTTGGGCCATAACAGTAGTAACAGCAGCAGGGACGCAGAGGCCGTGGCGGTGGTTTATGAGAATGGAAAAGCCGAGTTTTGGAAATTTCAGGAGCGCAAAGCTGGCTGGCATCTCCTGCAAACATCAGATTTGTGCAACAGCCCGAGGGCCAAAGTGGTGTCCGTCTGCTGCTGCTCCAATCGTATCATCTGGTGTGAGGAGAGGCCGCCCTCAGAGAGCTCCCCTGCCCTCAGCCCTGCCAGGAACAAGCTCAGATACTGCGTCTGCAGACGTGACTTCGAGGTGGAGGAGGGGGCTGTCAGCCTGGGAGGAGTGAAGATTGCCCTCCACAACAATCCTAAATACACTGTGGTCAGCTCAGGTGAATATGTGCATCTTCTTCCTGACTCGAGAGTCAAGCCGTTGTTGAGCATTTCCAAATTCTTCCTCTCCTGGTCCCCTCACCATGACTCCTTCAGGATCAGCACCACATGTAAAAACACTCCTCTGAAGAAGCTTTCTGCTAAAGAGTCTGACTTCAAGAGGTTGGTGACGGACTCTTTAGGATATCTATCAACTCTTCAACCGCCAGAGATCTTCAACTTTTCTCCTACAGGTTGTGGAGGCCTGCTTCTGCTGCTTAGCACAGGCTGGCTGTGTCTCCTGCAGAAAGATGGGATGCTGCGGCGGGTACACAAACTGGCAGACATCTGCTCTGTCAAGTATGGTGATCACACTAGTCTCTGCATGTACCAGGATACCCTGGCACTGCTGGTAGGGCAGAACCTGCATGTTATAGACGGGAACTGTGGCAGGGAGCTGGGAAAGATTGTGTTCAATAGACGGGGGTTATTATATGCAAATCCGACTCAAAGATGGATGCCTCATATCCTCTCAGATACTGGACTTTTTGTGGTGGATATCAAAGAGACAGACTCCAGAGATTGCAACTCTAAGATGAAGCCTTCTGGTTTTAGTACAGTGGAGGGTATTCATCCTGGAGTACTACTGGTAGAGGCTGTCTTTGAGGAGGCCTGTAAATACTACCAGCAGAGGAGCCTTAGCAGCACCCAGCTCACAGTGGACACCCTGAAGAAAGGAGGTAGGTTCCAGGCTCCCATCTCTTTAGCCTTCATCCTCAGAAACTACTTCAGTGCAGAGGCAAGGCAGAAGGGAGCTGAGCTGTCCCAGAATGGAGGCAGTGGATGTATGGCAGGTCAAGATAAGTTAATGGGCTCTCTTGAGGCTGAGCTGAAGGCTCTGGTCTCTCTGGAGGATGTAAAGGGGAGTTTAGTGAGGGGAAGTGTTAAAGAAGTTGAGGCTATGTGCGAGAGTCTCATTGAAAAAGAAGTGGCCAGACTGCTATCATCTCCAGAGTTGGATAAAGAGACTCTTGTGTATCTCAACTCCATCTTCAGCATTTTCCCCTGCCAGGCGTGGAGAGCAGCACAGGCCGCCCTCCAGTTAAACTACAATGATGAGGGCTCTTTGTCAAGTAGGGCATCCCCAGATGTGTGGAAAACTGTCCTCAGTCCTGCTACAACGTCTAGCCCCGCGGCCTCCCTCCGTTTCACAAATGGTGAGCCAAAATACAATCACAGCCACAACAGAGATTACTTTGCCAACTGTAAAGCCAAATCTGGAAGTTCCACTGTCCTACCATTGTTTGAACTCCTCTGCCAGTCAGTTTTCCACTTCCAACCCAGCTGGCTTCCCAGGTTCCTCGAGCTCGCCCAGCAGCAGCAGGGCTTGGCTGGTGTGGGCCTGAGTTTGGCCTCTTCCTCCTGGAGCTTCTCCAGTGGGAGAGGAGGGGAAGGTGGGGATAAAAATGTGCCACTCTATAAACGGGCCCTTTGCATCTTGTCCAGCCTGAGTTCAGACAGAGACCAACACCAGGATATGGAGATAGAGCTGCTGCTGGTCAGCAGGCGCCCTAATGCCATCCTGCAGGCAATGAGGGTCCTCATGGCTAAGCAGCAGTGGGAGCGGGTCACCCAGGTGGCCCAGAAGTTCTGCAAACAGAGTCCTCTGCTCAACAAGGAGATTTTCACCGCTTTGCTGTGTGAGGTGGCCCAGCACAGAGATCTGGACCCATACTTGGACCTGCTGTGGACTCTGTGCCCTGAGGACCTCACCGTCACCTCTATACTCAACTTGGTCCTGAAAAGCCTCCCCTCCCCTAACACACACCCTTCTCCACCCTCCTCACCATTCTCCATGTACAGTACAAGCCCATCAGCCCCTGCTCCCTTTGCAGGCCCCAACAGCAGTCAATTGACTATTGGACTATTAAAACCTCTACTGAGAAAAGTCCTTCAGCGGGAGACGAGGCCCAGCCAGCGTTATGCTGACATCCTCCAGTCCCCGGTGTTTCCCCCTCCAGCACCCCCCCGTCAGCCTGCAGAGCAGCCCAGCACAAACTCTGCTCTGGGCAGCGACATCTTCCCAGCACACCTCGCAGAAACACCTGAACAGTCATCCACACTCACGACTGTGCAAAGGCCCAGGGTGCCACTACCTGCTAACCCATTCTGACCTACATAAAATGAACTAATCTCCAATTCAATGGAGAAAAAAAACCTCTGTTGACAATCAAATTAAAATATAACTGGTAAATCTGGTAGATTTATCAGCAGAGTAATTCAATTATATGATAGTGTTTTTAAACACTTGGTTGGTAATTTCAGATGAAGTATGACATCTAGAAACTATGAAATGGCTACTGAAGATTTTACTGGTGTAAATACTGCAGCTAATTTTAAGTCTTAATGTGTATATACTGTATCTGCAAAGTTATTTATCTCTTAAGCCTTAACTGCACAAGGATGCGAACATTATTGCATAATCTTGCATTGAATAAACTTAGCCTTTATCAGAATGTCATTAATGAACAATAATATATTGTTGTAAGCGTGAAACAAAGCCACTAACCTTCATTTTTGTTTCTGTACCCGTGTCTAAGAAATTCACTGTCTAAACCAACCAATGTCTGATAATTGTACAATAATATAATAATATAGCTGCCTTTCACTTGCTGATGACAAAGTTCAACCCCCCCTCACCCCCCATCACCCCCACCCCCCAAAGTGGGTAATCTAATGAGTTTTATCCAGACATGCTGGCCTTTGTGTTTGAATGGTTGTTTTAAGTGAGTTATGTTTAACAGTCTGTCTTTTCAGCTTCTTGTTCTTGCTATCAGTTTTTTTCTGCTCTCACAGTCCAACTCACAAGACATTCCAGGTAGTGAAACTGACTCACAGTTCTACTTTTAATTAAATTTTGGGGGTAATTCTGTTAGGATTCAAGTGTGGGTTGGGCGCACTGAGACTAAGTAAGGCGCCCTGCTGCTTACATAAGGCCATGCACGCCTTCCCTCATGGACCCAGTGAGGGTAATGTTATTAGAGATGCGAGGCCCTCTGTCTTTCTCCTGATATTTTTCCCCATCTTCTGGAAGTGTTTGGACTTTTAGATCACCCCAGTCAGTATTGTTTGTAGCAGTGTTGTATGCTAAAGGATATTTAAGTGCCTGGTATCTTCAATGCCTTTGTCAGTTCTTTCTTCTATAGCTTGGCTTGACTTGTTAGTATTCTCTGGTATAAATGATAACCCTCGGTTTCTACATAGGTGAGGGACTGACGGTGACTTCTCTGACAATCACACACCAAAAACGCCTAAGAACAATTAGAGTGGCTCTCACACTGCCGCTCTTCATTTGCAGGGGAGTGTCACATTTCTGCTGCATCTCCTCAGCTTCAGTCATGCTCTAGAGAAAAAACAGGAGGCCGATGAGATTAGAGTGCAATGTTAGGTTTCTTTCTTTCTTTCTATGTGGGGAACCTTTCCTGGCCCCCAAAATCAAACACTGCTGATTTTCTTTTTACTTGCATCCAAATGATCTACCAATAGTGTAAATCCAAACTCAGTACATTTTAACAAGCATGGCAATATCTGTGTGACTAATTTCAGGTCAGTACCACACAGATGTCAGCCAGTCTGAAAGTAACTGGGAACTCCCTGACATCCCCAGACATGTCTCACAGTTCAGTATTATGATTGTTCAGATGTTAATTATTAACCAGCCTTAAACTTTGTGCCTGGTTTATATTAACAGAAAGGAATTCCTCCTAGATTTGTCTGACAGAGATTCACATCTGCATTGTTATTTTTTGTGATCTTGTATTTCAAAGAAAAAATGTATACAAGTATTTATGAACAGATGCTGTATGCTATTAAACTGAAGATCAAACTTCTGTTTGCTGCTGTGAGGTTTGAATATGATTTAATGAAGTGCATAATTGTCGGTGCTGTTTCGCTCTTGCAGCTTTAAATAGCTTCTCTTGTGTTCTCTACACACCCTAAGCCACATTTGTTACCTAACAAAAATTGTAAATATGAGCCAGCTCCCTTTATTGGCATCTATTGTTACCTATCTGCCTCAGATTGCAGTAGATCTGGTTTGTTCAGCTGTCTATGTCAGCATACTGTATTCACACTGCTGCACGTTAACAACAGCACCATTCAGTCTCAAACAACTAGAATCTCAAGGCCGGTAGGCCCATATTTACAGCAGGTAAAATAAGTATTTAACAGATCACCATTTCTCAGTAAATATATTTCTAAAGAGGTGCTACTACTGAAATGTTCACCAGTTGTTGGTAACAACTCCTGCAACCCACACATGCAAAGAAATCAAACCTTAGATGTCCATACATTAAGTTATGTGTGATAAAATGGAATGACACAGGGAAAAGTATTGAACACACTTAAATTTATTTAATACTTCCTTTAAAAAAAAAAAACCTTTGTTGGTAATAACAGCTTCAAGACGTCTCCTGTTGCATGCATTGCTCAGGTGTGATTTTGGCCCATTCTTCCACACAAAGTCTTCAAATCTTGAAGGTTCCATGAGCCTCTTCTATGAACTCTAATCTTTAGTTCTTTCCATAGATTTTCTATTGTATTCAAGTCAGGTGATTGGCTGGGCCATTGTAGCAGCTTTATTTTCTTTCTCTGAAACCAAGTGAGAGTTTCCTTGGCTGTGTGTTTGGGATCATTGTCTTGCTGAAATGTCCACCCTCGTTTCATCTTCATCATCCTGGTAGAGGGCAGCAGATTTTTAAGTCAAGAATGTCTCGGTACTTTTTCCCCCATTCATCCTTCCTTCAATTATATAAAGTTTGCCAGTGCCGTATGCTGACAAACAGCGCCACACCAAGATGTTCCCACCTCCAAACTTCACTGTTGGTATGGTGTTTTCAGGGTGATGTGCTGTGCTATTTGACCTCCAAACATGGTGTGTATTATGGCATCCAAAAAGTTCAATTTCGGTCTCATCTGACCAGACTATATTCTCCCAGTACTTCACAGGATTGTCTAAATGTTGTGCAGCAAACTTTAAATGAGCTTCAACATGTTTTTTCATCAGCAATGGAATCTTGCGTGGTGAGTGTGCATACAGGCCATGGCTGTTGAGTGCGTTACTTCTTGTTTTCTTTGAAACAATTGTACCTGATAATTCCAGGTCTTTCTGAAGCTCTCCACAAGTGGTCCTTGGCTCTTGGACAATTCTTCTGATAATTCCTCTGACTCCTCTATCAGAAATCTTGCAAGGAGCACCTGCTTGGTGAAATGTTGTTTCCACTTCCAGATTATGGCCCCAACAGTGCTCACTGGAACATTCAGAAGTTTAGAAATCCTTCTGTAACCAACGCCACCAGTATGTTTCGCAACAATAATGCTGCAACGGTCTTGAGAGAGTTCTTTGCTTTTACCCATCATGAGATGTTTCTTGTGTGACATCTTGTTAATGAGACACCTTTTTATAGGCCATCAGTTGGGACTGAACCAGCTGATATTAATTTGCACTGACAAGGGGCAGGGTTGCATTCTGATTACTGACAGATTTCAGCTGGTGTCTTGGCTTTTGGTGCCTTTTTGCACCTCCATTTCTTCATGTGTTCAATACTCTTTCCCTGTGTCATTCCATTTTATCACACATAACTTAATTTATGGACATTTAAGGTTTGATTTCCTTACATGTGTGGGTTGCACGGGTTGTTACCGACATCTGGTGAAAATTTCACGTCAGTAGCCCCTTTAGAAATATATTTACTGAGAAAAATGGTGACGTGTTCAATATTTATTTTACCTGCTGTATGTAGGCTAAACACAATTATTAATTCATATGATGAACTCCCTTGGATTCATTATGTCCCTACTATAAATAAATCCACTTAGCGCAACAGTCAGGTGTGTGTCTGTGTGTGTAAACAAGTGGAAATGTAATTAAATGTGCATGCACTCATATTTCCACGGTCAGAGGAATGTTAGTCATTACACTGAGTGTGTGAATCAGAAGGAGGCTTCTCAGCAAACTGATAACAAGGACACTGTGTCCATGTGTGTAGTTACTGGTTTTCACAGCAATAGGCAATTGTGAAAGTACAATCACAGGAGGAGAAAAAATGTAGAGGTGGAGGGGGGCAGGTCCTTTCTCTTTATTGTTGTTGGAGGGGTAATACGAGGTTCTGCAATTTTCCCAAAAGGCAACAGAACAGTGAGAGCTGCAGAAACAGTCATTACCTGATACCCAACATCCATCAGCCAACCCTGCTATTTCCCTCCCTCTTCTTTGTGTCTCTTCAGTGTGTTTTTTTTCCTTCAGATTAGGTTTTTCAGCCTTTCTAGTATTACAAGGTTTTTGTGGCACGTTGGTTCAGTAACGCCATGAATTCACTTGTTCTAATTATGCACCGTGTATGCACCGTGTAAACAATAATACATCTCAACAGATGGCGTCTGGCCCTGCCTCCCGTTTTGTCCTCTGTTTGTCCCTGAACAGCTAACTGTGTCCAAATGCAACAGAATGCCGCTAATGTCATCAAAAGACATTTATATCTCCCAGACTAATAGAGTTAATTTAGGCAGGAGATTTCACATGAATTGGAATTATCTGCAGGAAAGCCACACTGAGCAACATCTTTGAAGATGGTGATAGACAATCTTTGCAACTGTTCAAACAATGCATATTTTTCATATTTTGATACATCCACACACTTTCACTTTGCCTGACAGTAATCACAATCAGTCATAGTGATTCAAAAGGTTATATCAGACACATAACTGTGTAATCTGTGTAAATATTCACTTTATGTGTACAGAAGTAGGTTTTTGCTGTTTCAAGGAGTCACATAAGACATTAAGATAGCGATCTACCATATTGTGAGAGTGTTGTCATCACAACTACAAAAAATCTATATGTTATTGATACCTGTTAAGTATAACACAATACAGTCTGTATTAATTAAGCTTACACTTTCTTAAGCACTTTTACGGTGTTTGTGGAAAATAGACACAGTTATATCAGAGATTCCTTTCATGTCATGGCTGAAAGGTAGAAAAATGTGCAGCAGATTTGCATTTATCAGTCAGTAACATTTTTTACTCACAGTAGCCTTCAACAGCCGGCACAAATGAATAAACCACATAAAATGCTGTGTAGCAGAGAGATAAAACACAAACTAGTTGAGTACAAGGCACTACATATTTAAAAAAAATAATGAAATCATGTACCACATTAGACAACATAAAACGTTTTACAGACATATTTCCAAACAAAATGGTAAGAATAGTCCTTTAGTGATACTGTGAAGTATTATATTTAATATAATTTGGCAACTGAAAGAAAGTGCACATATTTCATGATTCAAAAGTTGTGCTTTGATTTTCAACATAATGGCACGTATAATGAGAGTTAATTTAAATAGTTTTTTCCATTGGAATTATGCTGTCAAACAAGACTCTGGCACATTACAAATGCCTGTTGGCAATGCAGCATAATGATAAAATCAGCTGTACAGTTTAAGAAATGAAAACATTCTCCTAATCCAGCAATTTGGTGAGTTCATACATTAAACACCTACAACAAATTTATGAGAAATGATGAATTGAATAAAACTGCAAATTTTTATTCAAAATGATGAATTAACAAAAAGTCCCTGAAGGTTCTGTCTCATGTCCCCCCTGAGTTCAATTCAGTTGAATGTGTTATATCAGATGTATTTTCTGGTCACTGCATTCACACAGGAAGTAGCTTTAGTTGCTGACTACAAGTTGAAAGCACAGCTATATAAAAAATCTATTGGTGTGAAATAAATAATCCAACTGTGTTCCTATTGAGACTTTTTGCCAGAGCATCAATCTACCTCAATGTGCATCATGTGCTTTTATTCCGTCAAGGGACATCACGGTCATGTTTCCAGTTTCTTAAAGCTTTTCTGCACATATGCTGCCATCTCAGGGGATTCTCATCTGGGCTCGTGGGATGTGGTTCATAATTATGTGGTCACTGGAAACAGAGAGAGCAACAGTGGTCAAATGCAGGAGAACACAGTCTGTTGAATCAATCTTGTGATTATAAAACATGCGCACATAAAAAGATTTACTGGAAATTTACTTACAAATCACTTTTCTACATGCATGTTTATGGAATTTTCTCATGCTACTCACTGATGCACATCAGAGAGCTTCATTTTCCTGTAGTGCTTAGCGAGTTTGATAGAGAAGATGACGCTGGGGATGAAGAAGATCAAACACCAACCCAGACTGAACCAGAAGGCATTCTGAAGAGAGACAGAGAGAGTAAATGGAATTAAGAACTCCTAAAAAGAAACACAAAACTGCAAGTTCTTGAAATTTGTTCCCTCTCTCACATTCCCCACTGTATTGGCAAGTTAGTGGTGGAGATATGCAGCTATGTGCGGAGCTAACAACACCTGATCCTCACCAGAGACTCCACCACGTGTGAGCAGAGGATGGCCTCCGCTGAATCCAAAGCTCCCACCACGGGCTGACAGCGGCCCACCTGCTTTGTGATCTGAAAGAGAATACACACATTTCAAAAGATGAGACCATGTGTGAAACACAAACACAAACACAAACACATGAGGCCTGTGTTTGGCTTTACCGTGAAGGTCGCCCAGTCAGCAAAAGTATTGAAGTACCTCAGCTGGCATTGCAAAAAATTTTCGCTCTCCTACAAGCCACAGAGAGAGAGACAAGAATAAATTCCAAACATTTCTTCGCTGCTTTACAGTGAGAAGCCATGAGGAATCAGTGGAATGCCTCGCCATCTGAAGCAGTGTGGAATTCTGGGTAAATCCTTTGAAGTGAACCATAAATAACTACAACAGAATTATTATTGGACAAGGTGAGAAAAATTCACTTTGTGTAAGGCATGTCATGCATTCTTTACACAATGCATCAAGAACATTGAAGTTTATATATGAATTTTCCTTACTCAGTAAGTTGTTGTATTGCGTCTGTACAAGAAGTTGGATGGATATTAACCTTCAGTATCATATCTTCCTTCATACATAATCCACCTAAGCAAAACACATCCAATACACTGGGTGTTATGTTTCTCTGTTATAACAGACCTGGACAGTGGTTTATTTTGAGCCCTGTCTGTGCCGAATTACTGCAACACGTATGTATTACTGTGAAGGTGAAAATAGTCCCCAACACATGGATTTTTTTAATATATAAAATATTTGAGAGATTTCTAAAAACTTTTATTCTACAGGAATGTCAAATACACAACAGAGATGTAAATAAAGTATCTACTATCACTTGGTTACTACATGTGTTCACATTCTTTGCTGGACTGTTTGCTGGAGCGACAAAAGAACAAAGCCAACCTCAATCCTCAAGGCAAGTCTGTTTGCTTTTGTTTGTTTGCTCTGTGTTACATGAAAAGTAAACGCTATTTCTCAATGTTTAGTTTGGACTGTGAGGATGGTCAGCACAGCCCTATAAGCTGACCTCAAGGATCACACAAAAGTCAAAGAATCTATATTACTGAATGAAACACAGGACTATAATACAGACCCCTGAGAATTATTATTTCCAATTTTAATGATTTTACTTGATTTGTCAGCATCCAGCCAGTAAAATGGAGATAAGAAACAAATGTTATCCCCTTAGATATGACTCCTCAGTACTTTTACTTCACTTCAAAGCAAGCAGTAATAAGTTAATAGAATGCATGTGCAGTTTGAATGGAAAATAAATGCAATAGGACACTAAATGTTAGTCATGCCCTGTGGATGTGGACCCAACAGCCACATTGTTTGACCTCCAAGCAGCACATACCTGAATTAACTGAGCTATAGCATCTCCTCCCCCTCTCCCTCTGGCTAAATGACTGACCCACCACAGGCATTAACAGACCACATGGAGCACTTTTTCTTCAAACTCATGTGACTACTCACGGCCTCGACAATCTGTGTCATATTTGTAGTGAGGAAGTCTTGTGCTGCTTCCACATTGCTCAGCACCTCCCCCACTGTTCCCTGTGAAAGCCAGCGAGGCACGAATGAGCCACAAAAAGGCAGAGTGATCTCTTAGCAGCTCCAGGTACTGGTCATTGTACTCACACTGACTCTTTCAATGTTCGATTGAAGGCTCATGATGCTGTAGTTCAAGTTTCCCTGAAGGAAAAAATGTGTTACACTTCAGATGAATGGCCAACATGGAAACAGGGAGAAGCAGAATGAGGATAACAGAGATGGCAGCACAGATAAGGAGAGCTACTCACCACTTGGAGGTCGATGGTTGTTTCTTTACTGCTCTGGATCTGCCTCAGGTTAGAGGCATCCTTTTGGAGAGCTTCTGAAATATCTCTGTTCGTCTAGGAAGGTTGGTTAGATAGAAGAGAGTGGGGATGAAAAATAAGTATAAGTCAGGTCTAATGTGACATGTTTGTTTAAGCAGAGCAACGTGTAAAACATTAGCAGGAGATGACAACTTAAATATAATTATGTTTAGTAACTCACCTGAACTAAAGCTAACTGATCAAGTTTGTCTGCCGTTGCATTAAGATTGATGTTGGTAATGTTGTCCATCTGTGAAAGACACACGTGGCACAATCACAGGTCACATGTGAAAGCAAGTAATTACAGTAAAGTAACACTAAGATATACATAATATATGAATAGTGTCAACCTGTTGTGAGATAGCAGTGGAGTTAAAAGTTTGCATCTCAGCGGAGAAGCTGCTGAGTTGGTGTTTATCTTCAGGGCTTAGGAGAGTGATGTTGGACAGCCTGATGTCTGCACTGTCAAACTGCTGCTCTGTGTACTGTGTGTGACGACAGAAAGGAGAGGGAGAGCGAAAACAAACATAAATGACATTCGCTGAATTCGGATCATTTTTGAACTCTATTCATTTATAACAACTCAAAAAGGTCACTTGAGATACATTGAGGATTTTTTCAAGGTTTATGATTTCACGCAAATGGAGTGTCGTCCACAGAGGCTGGTTTTCTTCACAGTCTCTGTAAACATAAACATCAAGTTTAAGTTCTTATTACAACTTACAACAGAAAAAAATATGTCCAATTGTGAATGCATGCACATTTAAATATAAGAATTGGCATTAGGGCCTACATACTTATAGATATCAGAGAAACTGATGTTCCTAAATCCTGAAATCTCATCCAACTGTGGAATTAAACCTGGAGTATCAATGAACTGTGGATAGAAGAGGTGGTAATATCAACACACAGCAGGTGTAGCCTATTTGTCATTATGTGTGCATGTGAAAGTGTATATGCTGCTGTATATCACTACCTTGAGCAGCTGTCCGTTGTTCCAGGGCCGACAAAGCAGAGTGTAAACGTTCCCACCCAGCAGGAACAGCAGCAGCACCACTATCATGAAGAGCCAGGAGAAGAGGAAGCTGAAACCTGCACCCCTGCAGACACATCCACAGATCAGAGGTCAAATAAGCACTCAGGGGGTGAAACAGATCGAACTGTTAGGGCTTTAAGTGGGTAAAAGATTAAACCAATTTTACAACTCAGCACGCACATCATGAGGAAGGTGCCGCCGCAGTCTGCCATACAAGACCGCTTTGTGGGGTCTTCCATGGGTTTCAGACCGAAAGGGCCCAGGACCAGACCTAGAAGGTTACACACCACTACCAGGAGCACTCCACAGCACAGGGCAACACACACTGCCCACCTAGAGAAGAATACACACATGATAAGTTGCTGATTGGATGGATTTTCCTTCAAATGATGAAGTGTGTTTTCACATCCCGGTGCCTTACCTAATATACTCGGCTCTCTTGACCTCTGGGGTGACCCTGCTGATTTCTACCTGCACCTGGTTCAGAGCCTCGGACACACCGGTCAGAGCGGGGATGTTACTGGTAACCTGTGAGATCTGTGTTTTTATGTCACCCAAATGCTGCTCGCTTTCTAAAAAACACACATACAGCACACACACATATCTTTATAAAATTCACTATATTCAACTCAATACACAAATGAGGAAACTAACGGTTAAAAGGGAAGTACAGGCCTGCCATGTATAACTGTAAATGAGCTCACTCACTTTGTACTACATCTTTGGTGCCATCGATCACTGTCTGGGGAATGCTGTTGAAATAGTCCTCCGCCTGAAATGAAAACAAACTGTACGTCCATTTCATAATAGCACATTACAGTTCATATATAATCTGTCTACATTAAAAGAGAAATTAAAAGTTGATAGTGATGATTCATTTCTTTGATGCACATTAAAAGTAAACACATTCATTTTTGTTGATAATCAATTTGTCAAATTTTATTCCATGATCTTTGGTTAAATATTTTTCTTATCTCACAAAAATTCCCGATATGTTAACATAAAAAGCATTTTATTGATACCATGTTCTCAGTGGGGGAAAAGTCACTGACCTCTGCAATTTTTGAAGTGAGGTTCATTTTGGTGATTCTATCCACAGCATACAGGAGACGATTCAAACCAGGAATCTGTGAATAATCCCACGTTATACCGTCAACCAACAGAAGGAGGCAGATAAATTTCAAGCCAAAGAAGCCCTTGCAAGTTTTCCTTGATGCTGCCCCGGAGCCACAAAGGCACAGTTAGACACAAATTCTCAACAACAACGAATGGCATCTCAACTTTGTGTCGATGTCTTAGTTTTGTTGTCATGGTGATGAATTTTTATACATGTAATGTGCATTTCCTCAAATACTGATGAGGAGGAGAGTCTGTATGTGTCACAGTGAGGACAGAGTAGGAGGAATAGAGACAGATGGGAGGAGAACAAATCAGCTGTTCAGACTAAACCAAAAATGAGGCAGTATTATGATGTGTCACCCTGCCTGGACTGCGTCAGAGGCAGATTAGCTCTATAAATTATTCTTCCTGTTCATTCATGGTATTCATTTGTTGAGCCCAGTGACAAGGACCATTTCTGGTCTCTAGGTAACGTCAGTGACTTAATATAACACATAAGCTGACAGCAGTGAATGTTCAGACTAACCGTGTCTAATTTCCCTGTTTTGTTCACTTCCATCATTCAAGAAGAAAACACACTGGAATATTCCAGACCACATATTAGGTGACACAGAAAACAGTGCTTACAGTGATGGTGGTGTCCAGTCTAAGCTCCTCTAATTGTAGGTCATTACAGCCTTGACAGTCTAGGCTGGACAAAGTCTCATTGATGCGATTTCTTACAGCGCTGATATTGGCCAAGAGCTGGTCCAGGCTGGACTGCAGCTTGGCCAGAGACGAGTTCAATTTGTCAAGTTGAAAACTGGTGTTCCTGTTCTCTGCTCGAACAAATGAAAAACACAAATATTAGTCAGTGTATGCAAATTATTTGAACTTTGAATCAAAATGATATGAAGACTCAGCTCTTTCTTTTCATGCCGCATGGCTTTGAATTGGAAAGCAGCTTAAGAAGCAGGAAGGGGTTCTAAAAGAAGTTTGCACATTATGAGAGGAAGACCCTCCAAGGAAATCATTCATCCTGCTAAAAATTATTACATATATTACATATCATATTTTCCTAATTGCTCTGTTTATTCTGGAAAAAGTATTTAGCTCACACGGTTTGAACCCTCCCCAAAGCTTTCTAATACAGAGGGTGTACTTTCATATTGTATTATGTTAATATGGGTAAATAAAAGTCAGTCCAAACAGAGGATCTAGTTTTTTTGCCCCTGGTCCATTTTCCAGTAACCCCCCCCCATCTACTTTTTATGTTGCGCAACAACCAATAAACACAGTTGGTCACCAAACAGATGCTCTTCGTCAAACTTTTCAATATCTGGGTAAAAAGCCAAATGCTGTGGAAAATGTACAGCATACGCATGAGTAACACCCCACATCTGTCAGATATTCATGCAGGCCTTTACATGCTCAGACAGGAACAGGACAGAGCATGAAAGCACATCACACCTTGGTTAAGAAGTCTGACTGGTTGTAATGCTGAGGCCAGAGGTGCGTTGAATCGTTGCTGGATCTCTGTCCCCAACTGATGTCCAATGTCTAATTTACACAAGCAAAAAGAGAACAAAGGCTGTAGTGCCATGGTTAGAGGGAAAAAAAAAGTGGTTCCTCTTATTTGTGGCTCTCAAGTTCCCTGTTCTTACCATCAAAGTTTCTGGTAACCTCTTGTATGGTTTTGTAACTCTCATTCACGACATAGTCAAATTGCTGGAGATAGGCAGAAGGTGAAAAAGGGCACACATTTGTTTACAAAACATAATATATGGGTCTTCAAGGACTGATTACATGAGCTAATCAGAGAGAAGCTTTCGCAAATGATCAAACAGAACACAGCCCTATCTTTTCCTCCTTCTCCTTATTCCCGCTTTGTTGTACCTTGATGGTACAACTGGTATATCGGTGTAAGGTGTGTTGACACTGCAGAAAACAAACTTGCCCCTTCGTCATTAACTGTGCATCTGTTTGTATTACACACACAAAAGCCACCCAGTCGTGAGAGATTGATGACAGGGCTGCAAGAACTAATGTGACAAATTCTAAACCACCTATCACATGATTATTTATTTTTCAACCTTGTAAATGTTTAAGAACAAAGATCAAAAGTAGGTTAATAAGTCAGTCAGTCTTGGTAAATACTGTCACATTGACATCCAAGACCTTTGACCTCTGTGTATTTCCATACTCAGACCAATTTATGGGAGGTTTTCTCTTACCTGTGGCACAGATGTGAGGAAGATGTGGATGTTGCCTACAGTTGTGTTGAGCTGCATTGGACTCTGATCCACACACACTTTGAGGGCTTCATTGCTTTTGAACATGCAGATGTTCCCAGCACTATAAACATGCCCACACAGACACAATTAAAATGCGTGTCATGAACATAAAGAGACAGGCAGTGAGGCGCACAAATTCAAGCCGCTAATTTCAAATACCACACCATTACGTTGTTCAGAGACACACACACTCACAGGATAATGATTGTGGTAATGAATGCACCCCAGTATAGAGTTCTTCTGCGACAGTGGATGGAGGACGTCTGCTTCTGGTACATCTTCCCACCACAGTTGCCACAGCAGCGACAGCACGCCAAGAAGAAGCCAATAATGGGCATCAAAATGATGTACAGGACGCCAATTGCTGCACATACCAGGAAACCCACTTCATACACCAGGACCTATAAACAAAAGACAAACACACACACAGAAAATGACTTGTGTTACAACTAAAATGGCACAAATATCAATTTCAATGAACTGCGTGTCTGCGTGTCTCCGTGGTCCATCACATCATCAAACCAGTGAGACATCACCAAACAGTGGTATCATTTAACTCTGCCTACTGTCTACAATCAGAGTGAATGAAAGAGTCTCAGTAACTTCAGTTGGACGGTACATATATGCAAAAACAAGCTTTTCCTCAGATTACCACCTCAAGGGGCTCTAAGATAGGTATGTCTGTTTTTCCCATGAATGTAAAACTCATGTCCGTTCACTTACTTCTTTGATGGCTTCTTGATTGGAAGGAATTCCTCCTAAATCATTTGCAATTTTTAAGATTAGCTCTAGAAAGAGGTGGGAGAGGGAAAAAAAAGGTTATAGCAGCTGTTTTGACATTTTTATAGTCCAAGAATGTAAAACAGCCCACCAACTGGACAATGTATCCTGAGCTCCATACAAACGTTAAGACCTCGCTCTTTGTTAAAGCTGAAATGTAACACCTCTATATCTTGTGGTTACTGGGAAACCAGAACAGCTTTCTGGAAAGATTAGATTTTGAAACACAAAAAAGGCATAGAAAGCCTGCTTTTTATGGTCCCAAGAAACCTGTTATTATGGATTTTAGTCACAAAACACACATGCGGGTGAAGCAGAAGATCTGTTGTTCAGGTGCTGTTCATGTGAGCTATTTGTACAGTTCTCATTACCTGTGTCTCATCAGATGGCCGCATAACATTTACCTTTTACTTTTTACTGGAGCGCCTGGGTCACAGTGCATTTTACATCAACCCGTTTGTTTGTCCAGTTTGTGAATATTGGAGTGAAGGATCTGTTTGGTGTATATCTCATTTCAATGCCCTTATTTTCTTTCTTTCTTTCTTTCTAGCTATTAATTTACTGAGTAATACCCAGAACTATTTATAATTTGGGCACCATTTTAACCTCATGGTTCCAGCTTAATGTGAAACATAAACTCTGAGTTTACAGTAAGCAAACAATCCATTAGCCTTATCACAAAGCAGCATAGCAACCGTTGATACCAGTAACAGTGAAGTAAAATGCATCATTTAAAAGGGCATGTTTCATTTATTGTTGGTTGAAATCCCCTCACAATGTCAACATTCAATCCACTGTATCCAAAACAATGACTTTGACCCGGGCAATGGTTAACAGAGTGTTTGTTTTTTTGGTTTTTTCTGGGTCTTTTTTTAAACCAATAGCCGGCAATATGTCACATATGAAAATGAAACAGAGAAGAATGAAGGTATCATTTGAGCTCATCGCAGCTTCGGTCGATAGGCTACAGCTGTTAGGTATGACTTCAGTCTGAGTCCTAAGAAACAGTCTAAGATATCACTACAGGAAGTAAAGGTAAAGATTGACTACGTAAATTGATTTACCAACACTCATCGTTTTGTATGAGCTTTACTCATGCAGAGTGGGTGTAAAGGCCACAGCTGAAGGCTTACCTTTACCACAATAAGGAAACAATGACCAGCTCATAACATCAAAAGTGAAATATTTCAATATGATTTGAATTGCACCTGGCTTCTGAACTGACTAAGTTGGGTTCCATGCATCCAAACATGACAGGAGAGATTTTCTGTAGGTGTGATTATGACACTGACCTCCAGGAAATGGCTTAGGCTGAACTGTGTGGAGAAAAGACTGGACCGGAGCTGCCATAAAGCTGTTGCTGTGGTCTCTCCCTGAGTCCTGGTAGTGGGGCTGGGTGAGGTTCTGTGAGGCCGCAGCTGCTGCACAGGCAGTGTGTGGAGGGGCAGACTGGGCCAGGCTGATCTCCAGCAGCATCAATCCCATGAGGGTCCCCAGTCCCCCGGTCCTGCCTGACCAACTCCAGCCCCTCATAATCTCACATAACCGCATGTTCATAGGTGAGACAGGTGGGGAAATGGTCACCCCGGAGAAAACAAGTTCATAGAGTGATCACTTCATGGCACAGTCTGTTATGATGCATCTGGAATGAAGACAAAAAGACTTGATACAATGACACACTCCTTCAAGGCAGGACAATTAAAGTCTGTGGAACAAACCCACAGACTGAGTAACAAAGAGAGAGGATACAGCGCTGTTCTGTACAAAATGGCAACCGAATGAAATTGTTGAAAAGTAGGATTATGGAAAAGGCAATTCTGAATGTTAACCCAATACCTGTTTGGTTTGTTGAGGATAAGTGATTCCCTTTAAGCTGTCTTTATCCAGAGATTCTGTTCATGGAATTCAGCTGACATTTAAAAGTTAGAGGGAACGTCCTGGAAACCATAGCATGAAACATGAAAGATGACGGTAAGCCTGTGGAGCTGACTTCTGGCTGTTTACGCAACAGTAGAAACGCCCAGAAGTCAACCTGAAACATTTCTCCTTTTCTGTGGGTGTGACGGTTTCAGGTAAATAACTTTTCAAGGGTTAAACCTCAGATGAATTGAACATCATACTACTCATTCAGTTAAAAGAAGCTGTTGACAAAATGGAATCCATTCAATTTTGTTTTGTTTTGGGGTTTTTTCTAAAGCCACCATGAGAAGGAAAAAAAGTCAAATTAAAGTGAAAAGAAGGCAGCTAAAGAATAAATGGACATGTTGAAAGAAACGGAAGACAGACACGGCAGCACACATCACATCATTTGGCTGTTCTCTCAGGGAACTCACCTTCCTTGGCCAGACAGTGAAGGACAGTTGGGCTGCTCTGATGTCCGGTATTCAGAAAGGGGGAGTGCAACTCTTCCAGTCCTAGAAAGACGATATGAGTTGACTGTGTGCTGCCTACATTACAACAGATACTAAGAAGAGAGGAGGGGAGCGAAGGAGGGAGAGAGGGAGGGTCTTAAAGAGAGAAACAAGTAACAGAGGGAGGGGTAAGTGGTAGGGAGCAAGCAAATAACTGGCAGGCTTACCTTAAAAAGAAAGTGTGTTTGCTTTTTTGTTTTTCCCACCCTACTTTCCTACCTGTGGTGTGTGTTAGGAGGGAAACGAGCGGATGCCAAGTCAACACAACAGCTAACAAAAATTAAATTTTCCCATAGGTGTTCTTCATGTTGGGGGGAACAAGGGTGAAGAAATGAAGATTTCAAATCAGGAAATGACCATTACTTATCATTTATTCTAGATTGCATGAAAGATATCCGATCAACAAATCATCTTAGTAGATCATTTTCCAATGGCTGTGGTGTCCAAACAAGATATGACACAACCTGAATTTGCAAAACAAAATAGCTGGGGAGGATACACTCATGGTAGGGAGTTTGGAGAACACACATTAAAATGTTGCCAAAAAAATTCGACAGCACAGGCAACAGCTGGGAGATTTTTTTTTCATTGTAGTTTCCTCATGTTCTCACTGTAACTGATATCACTGCAGCTGAACAAGCCAAAACGAAAATGAAGTGATAGTGCTCTTCGGACTGAACTGCACCTCCATCCTTAGGAGAAGATCCATCTTGCAAGAACAAGATGGAGATTGTTGTTTTTATTATTCTAATGAGATCTCTTCATCACTTTTTCTGAAGTCTAGTTTAGTTTGAGAAGCTTCAGAGCTTTTTTTGCGACGAGCCACCAATCTGATTTCTATAAACATTAAAGTGGAAGGACTATACATTTCATTCTGTCCGCTGCACTTTCCAGGGGCAGTGTCACATGCAAATCACCCCTGGTTCAATAGTCATCATTTAAGTACTGGCTGTATGAGTGCTCTTTGTGAATATCAAGCTATTTGAATATTTTAACACATCTGAAACTACAAATAGAAAGTGTGTTATTCAATCCTCTCTTTCTCAGTGTATGTGGGAAACCCCCCGTCGTTTTTGCTGCCAAATCCCAACTCTGCTCACCCATGGGAAGACCGTGAGGGATCCTGTCCTTCTGTCCTGTTATATAACTTGGTTTGTTTGTGTGGGTTCAAGTAAATTATCCCTCACCAACTTCTCTCCTTACTATAAATCATAAAACCCCCATTTCCCTGGACTGAGCCAGACTTTGGTACAAAATTGTAATTTACATCCTACAACAACCATCATGCAACAAAAATGTCCCCACCACCCACTCAGTCTTCATGTTGGTTCACCTTATGGTGGTATGACTTAGTGAAGGATAAGACAGGAATTTGTTTTCATGTTTTCAAAAAAAGTTCTTTGTATCTCAAAAATGTATGAGCCACTATCAGTATCCTCAGTGTTTTCTCATTCTGTTTGGTGAACGGTATGTCTGAAATGCTCATTCATCAGCTTTAAAGAAAACAGACTTTAAGCTTTTCTCGGTCTGCTATTGATAACTAAGGTGTGCTGTTACATACACCACTCCTAGTTATCAGTCTTCTTTTCTTGCTAACCAACAGCCATCTTTTAAATCAGCTCTGCCCTGCCAAGGAAGAACTGGAAACTTAAAAGTCAAAGCAACCATAAAATTATTCATAGGAATGGTTAACGCTGAGGAATTCACCCTTAATTTCTTATTAAGTATTTTCTTTTAAGTTGCAAGGGCTGCACAGTCTTGTTCATGTTCCACCTCAAAACTTGGTTTTAGTTTTTAATGTGTTCATTGTACTGCACTGGAGTCTTCTGCCTATTTCGCATGCCAAAAAAAAATTATTTTTTTTTGTTTTTTTGTGATTCTTTTGTTCAAGTTCTGTGAACAAAACAGAAAATACACACACAAAAAAACATCTTTCTATACAGAATCAGCACAGGTGAGTCCAATAAAGACAACAGAGCTTTTCAGTGAAAATTCATCTTTATACATGAATTATCAATGACAGAAATCTGGAAAAAATATAGATATAAAATCAGCCTCTGTGCTGAAATGCTACAAGAACCAGCTATGGGCTCATTGCCATTTCATCTGCCTCATGTTTCCTAAATTATGTCAACTTAAGAAACAGCTGTTAAGTTTCACCTTGATTAAATTCATATCAACTTGCTGAAACAGTGAACCACTAAAGTAAACCAGCGGTGCTAGTGACAATGAATACAGACCTAAACACAACAGGCTGCAGCTCAGACAATATTTCTGCCAAATGATGGAGGAATTTTTGACAGCTGCTCAGTCTGTAATGGCGTTCTGAGAGACCCCTGCTGGGAGAAGCTGCAAATTACTCTCCATAAGCTGTCAGCAGGGTTTGGGAGTTTGGAAATGTTTTTCACTTTGTTCTATGTATGTAAAGAGGTAATCCTGAAACAGCAGTTATTCTTTACACAAGATAAAATGTAAAATTAAAACAATTTATCAAATATCATCTGCCACTTAGTCTTCACTTAAAATGTATGCGTGACATCAAAATACAAACCAAAAACAATAAATCATATGCTTAATGGGTACATTTTATCAAATTTTACTGAAAGTCACTCTTGTGGCACATTTCCAACATCTTAAGAGCCCAACAAAGCTCTTTAGAGGATGACTCACCATGAAACTGAGCAACAAGAGGAAAAAATAAATAAATAAAATGAAGGACAACTTAGAGGTTAATGTTTTCTCTAAATGTGGTTATTTATTGGCTTTCAGTGCATCTGACACATTCTCAGATAGACCAGAAACCTAAAACAGCAGAGAATGGCTATTAGATATCTCTTTACTGTGAACATACTGAATCATTGTAATAAACAGGCCAGAAAGACCTGGGAGCCGCATGTCAAAGAACAAAAGTAATGGAATGACCTCTATTAGTATTAACTGACTCAGCAGCCCCACAAACTCCTCCATATATTATCATGAGTATTGTACAGGTGGGTGGGACCTAAACAGAACGTCAGTACATAGAAAAATAAATACAGTCTGCTAAAATGAGGGCAAAATTCTTTTATCAGTGATTGTACCATTAAAAATCACGTTTAAAAAAACTTTTAAGAGGCTTTTCATCTCTTTACATTAGATTGAGTTTCTCATAATTCTAAGGAGGAATACATAGAATAACTTTTACAGAAATTACTAGCTAAAAATATACAAGCACAGACACAAACATGAGGTGTAAAGCCAACAAAATGATTCTTCATAAAACAAAACAGCGCAGTGTAATCAATATCTAAAGAATCTTTACATGTAGCTCCTTGGTCTGCAGCTTTCTTAATTGTGATTAAAAACATTTCTGGGAAACTTAAGTTAATACAAAAGTCTTTTTTTTTTCTTATTTTACAATCCTGTCAAAACTTGTCTTTTTAAAATATTTTGAGTAGCAAATTTGAGTAGTTTTCCGCCCTCTGAAGAGAGACACCCCCAGATAGAGATTTCAAGACAATGCAAACAGTTCTGCAGTGACAAGACAACATATCCAAACCTGGCGCTTAATGGAAATTTAGTGGGTGAACTGGTTTCCAGTGTGCTGCTTTTGACTTGCATCAAACAAGATGTAGTACGGTATTAATAACACTAGCCTTGTTCTCCGTAGCCTGTTTTCTAGCACTGAAGCCGATGAACCGGGTGACAGTGTGATGTCTGACACAGATGGATGACATTATATCGAGCATAGACTTACATGAAAGTTATTACCATCACAATAAGAATGATCTAACAGCAATACCTATACATTAATATACTGCAGGTTTCAGATGTTTTACAGTTCATACATTAGCAATAATAGAAAAGAAAAAATACAACGTCAATTTATAAGAAAAATAGATTGGAGTTAAGAGTGGAAAACAGTGCAAAGAATATTCTGGGGTGTTTTTGTTTGCTTGCTTGTCTGATTATTTTTTAGAAATTGTTTACAAAAAGAAAAAGAAAGAAGAAAAAGAACAACTCAAAACAACTCTAAAACATAGAAAATGAAAACACACTTCTGTAGCATCTGGTGCTCTGGTCCAGACATGCTGCGTACCACCTCTCTCCAGTATCTCAATGTTTTATGTTGCAAGTGTAGTTGTATGTGTGTGTGGGTTTGTGTACTTGTGTGTGTGCTGTGGTGTGTGCTTATCAGTGTTTGTGTACATGTATGCATTAGTGTGACAGTGAGTGAGTGAGTGTGAGAGTGAGTGAGTGAGAGAGAGAGTGTGTGTGTGTGTGTGTGTGTGTGTGTGTGTGTGTGTTTTTAAGATTTAGCGTAGTGGTTCTCAACTCCGGTCCTCAAGCTCCGGCACTGTACAGGTTTTTGTTCCAACCAGGTCCTACAAAAACAAATAATTGAGTTTTTAAAAACCGAACGTTGAATTTTGATACTAAGAGTGCACACAGTTTTCTGCAGCCTGCAAAAAAATAAGTTAAGCATTTCTTCCCTGTGACATGAGCACAACAGAAACAGCGAGGTGCGTTGTTAAGGAAAACGCACGCCTGAGAGACCCGAGGTTGGAACAAGAACCCACTGACATGGTCGCCATGGCGAGCACTCGGACATCAGGACATGCAAACTTTGGCCCAAACACTGTGGTGAGCAATGATGGGGGGGGGGTTTAAACACACAGGCACACACACCGCCACCCCGGTAGTATCACCACACATCTAAGAGGACTGACTGGAGCTGAGCAGACAAGGGCCAAGGCTGAGCACCACTGGTCATGTGCAACAATGAGAGGGAGCGAGAGTGGGACTCTAGTGGCCATATCCTTCATGTGACAGTAAAGAGCTCTAACAGTCCATCAGCTATCATCCCTTTGCCTAATCACTGTCTTTTTGTTTTAAAAATAACATAACGGAACAAAACAAAACAAAAAATTCATTGAACACAAGTGCTCGAGGCCACCCTCCCTGACTCCACTAGTGTGTCGGCTCAGGTGGGTCCCAGTACGTTTTAAGCATTGAAAAGGGGACTGACTGGGACCTCAGCGCTCTACTGGGACGACTGGGAGTTGTCGTTCTTGCTCTCCTGACTGGAAGGGGCTTTGTTGTTCCAGGGCGAGTGTGCCCCCAGTGCAGGCGAGCTGTTGAAACTGTCCTCATCCTCCAGGCCATTTGCCCCATCGTACTGCGTGTTCTCCAGCCGTGTGATCAGACGCTCGTCCTCGTCACCAAACTCCCCTCCCATCAGAGTGGGCTCTCCCACCATCATCACGTCCTAAAGGGGACAGCAAGGGCCGGTACATATTATCCCCATAATACAGGGGGGTGCGCGGAATGACTGGCTGCACGGACGGGTTGTAACTGTAACGTTTTTCTGTTCCTATGGCCTAGTTGTGGTCAAACTGGGCTCAATTCCAGCTTAGCAGTTTCATTTTGACTAATGAAATGCATTAAAATTGATACTTTCAGTTTTAGGGACCAGAGGACACCAACTGTTAAATTCTGAGGCTCTAGTGTTGTCAGGGCATTAACACTGACTGTTCAGTTGTACGTGTGGACTCGACACCCTGCCCCTGTTCCAAGAACCAGGGTCAAGGGCCCTTCCTACTGGCCAGAAGTGGGCATCCCTGATCCTTGAGTGCTGCATCACGGGAGTGGGGGGGGGGGGGGGGGGTTTCATTCCACCTCGGGTCTCGTTCACTCAATCAAGCAACCAAGTAAGCAAAGACAGCAGGGCTGTGAAAATCGTGTGGTCTGATAGAATTAGTGGTAACTCTACAACCAATACAGCAGATTCAGAGAGAAAACCCAACTGTCCCACAGGAAATCAGAGCAAGGTAACCCTACCCCATGGCCCCAAAATATAGTAACCATTACTTAGAGATGGAAATCCCCTGTACCCCCTCTAGATAAACCCATAGACCTTTGGTCCCAGAGGACCAGGGACTGCCCATCACTGGTTCACATGAGGGGACCAACTAACTAAATCTAATCATCCTCAGTAGAATTACACAAATCAAGCCCTACCCCCTACCACCACACCTGAATCCCTGCTGCTATACCTACTCCTAGCACACTACCAACCTGAACTGCCTCCTCCCTTTACCCAAGATAGCTTTCTAACCTCCTTGTGTTTCTTTCCCTCCCCCCATCCCTCTCATCCTCCCATGCCTTGCTCAGCTAATTTGGGAGTGCAGTTAGAGGTCAAGTAGATGTAATGCTTACAGGTACCTGGCTGGAGAGTGAAAAGCTGTTGGCTGGACTCTTCTTTTTGCTGTTGCTGTTGTTGTTGCTTCCTCCACCGGAGCTCACAGTGCTTCCTCCAGACACCTTCCTTTTCCGCCGCTTGTTTGGAGCCTGTCTTGCTGGTTCAGCTACAAGAACAGAAGAGGAGAAGAGATTTTGCCATCTAGTCATTTGTACAAATCTTTTTTCCCCCTTTAACTGTTGAGAATGTCATGCACCTGCAGCTGGACTTGTTTGTTTGTAGTCTTTGGCTTAAGGAATGTAAAGACCACAATAAAAGATGCTTTTTACCTGGAGGGGCAACCATTCTTTGCCACTTTTGGAAGAGGCAGGTTTTCAGGCAGTCTCTGGGACTCAAGCTGTACGTCTTATGCCTGGACATCAACTCCTGCATGGGCTCCAATATCACACATAACTTCAAGTAAAATAAAGAGAGGAACCAAATAGACATAAAGTAGTGTTAGCAGTTTGGCATGTATAGCTGGAATACACTGGGAAAGAAAAAAAAAACTGAACTGATTACAGACAAATCTGCTTACACGGAGGTAGTTGAGTGTGGAGTTGGACAGCCCGCATCTGGTGATATTTTTAGCCAGCTGATCGAGCATCTGGGGATCCTATGTGATTGAATTTAAAAATGAGATGAATAATCAGATTTACGTGATATGCATTTGAGAGGGTGCACCTTTTTTTAACTCTCAAACTTACGTGCATTGCCAAAATGCTCCTTGGAAGGACCTCTCTGTGTTGTCTGATGCTGAAGTGCCATGTCTTGATCCTCATCATGTCATCAAACATGAACTCTAAGTACAGCCGGCCCTCCACACAAACCTATATCACGAGAGAGAGATCACAGGTCAGAGGCCATGATACCCATGACAGGAGGAAAGCTTTATCCAGTGTGACATTTACTATACCTGCGTGAACATAGGTTTGCCGTTCTGGGTCACCATGGTACACTGGTCACAGTCCAGAGACACAAAGTTACTGTGGAAAGACTCCTTTGGGTGCTTCAAAACATAGAAGAGCTCAGTAGCGCCCCCTTCAAAAATACTCCGAAAGTAACGTGGAATCAACGTCCTGCCAATGGCTGTAGACAAAAATGATCAAAATTAATACACAAAAATTAAACTGAATCCTCTACATGGGGAACATGGGAGGCTAAAGCGACAAAACATTTTTCGAAAAAAACATCTCACTGTATCGTTTCGGTCCATCTTCCAGACAGAAAGTGATGGTGAGCATGGCATCATCTTCAAAAAACTCTGTGGTGAAGGCATCCCACCAGAGATTATCACAGTCCTGAAGCAAAGGAAGAGCCATTAGTTTTAGTTTTTTTATTGTTTTAGATCTGAAAATGAAACATTGTGAAAATGCCACATGAGCCGATTTACTTGATAATCTGAATTTACAATACAGCACACAAATCAAATTTAATACAGGAAGATGACAAACTGATTTTACACATTCATTTTAATATTAAATAGTTCTGCTTTAGATAGTTCAGTTTAACTCAAGCCAAACAATCTAAATGGGTCAGAAGAAAAAATATTTTTTTACATTTATTGCTATCATGGCTGAATATAAACGACAAACAATATGTATTGTGTTTGGTGAGGAAGTTAAATTAACAATGACAAACACATTTAAGGTACATAACAGTAATGAACTGATTAAACAGAAGTAGAAGAAATTCATATTTCCTAAAATGTTATTTATTAAACTAACCACTGACAGTTAGTAAAGCAGATGAGAACCAATTTGCATGCTAAATGATGGTCATCCATGCAACATGAGGCAACCAGCTCTGTCTCCTAAAAGATGCATTCATGTTTGGTTAGAAGTCAATGTTTCTTTGGAGTGGTAAATGCATACAAACCGAGCATGAGAGTGTGAACTTTTTAAATGAGGTGTGCTGTTCATTTAAACACAACTGCAGTTAACACCCCACCAATGTACACAGGTTGTGATGCATGTGTTTGATGTGGTGTTCAGACTGACAATCACAGAAAAGAAAGGCTCACAACGGCTAGTTGGTTGGTACTGAAATTACTTTTTAGCCTGGGTGATCAGATAATCGTATTAGACTCTGAATGTAAATTAAAATCAACAAGAACTTAATCTTAATTTCCCACGAAATCCCGAGATACACAAAAACAGCATCTGCAAGTTTGTCAACAGTGAGAAGTTCACAGAAGCTGCAGAAGTGTAGCATGTATTGCAGACTGTAATCACAACCAACTTAAAAATTAAAACCACCATTGTTGACTTTATACATACAAGTTCTCATCATTCTCTGTATAAATGGTGGCATGACTCTCACCTCTGTCCAATTCTGTAGCCTTTTGTTCAGCTCGTATATCCTGTAGTCTGTCTGGTTCCCATACGGTGTGGGTCTCCTGAAACAGAAGACAGCATTCAATACTCTGGAGTTTGAGTCATTCCGATTATTTTCCACATCCACGGTGCAAACAAATGGTATAAGGCAGGAGCAGGATAAAACTAGACTTAAAAGTAGTTGATGTTATGCCAATATTTTTAAGATGAATAGAGATATTGTCCCCAGTGGAAATGTTTTTCTAAATTCAGTTGGAGCGAGGGCAGGCCATTAAACAAACAAACTGCACCAGTGTACTCACCCCATTCCAGGCTCCATGTATGAAGGGGGGTACATGGGTGTAGGCCTAGGAGGGAAAAAAACTAAAATAAACATCTTTTTCATATTAAAAAACTAAAACCAAGCCTGTGTACTTATAATTCTATGTAGCAAATGTGTAATATTTCATCTTTTACATGGAGTTGCGGGTAAAATGGCACACAGAGGTACATGATAAAATACTCAGTATTGACAACAAACAAAACTGCGACTTAATAAGTACTTTAGCAACTAATCGTATTGTTTGTCACTTTTAATTAAACTGAATTTATGTCCGTTAATTTTTTTGTTATTTTAGGTCACATAATTAAAATATGCTTGATATTGTGTAGTCAACTTTCATCATTTTCAAAAGGTGGGTGATCCAAAAACTGAATTTCGAAACACACAAATATATAAGACAGATTACTATTAATGAAAACATTCAAACTAAGATGGGTTGGATTCTGCTGAAAGAATATTAAAGCCAAGTTAATAAATAATTATATTATGCCCCAAGAAGTATAAAGGAAACAACAAATGTAATATATTACAAAATTTAATGACTGAATTAATGCACAATGTCCTAGTTAAAGACACTCTTCTTTTGATAGAGCCTCTCATGTCTTCACAGTGTAAACCAAACCTACCCCACATCTCTGTCCAGCATAGCGCCTGGGTGGAAGGGGGGAAAGCTGCCGCCGTTGGGGGGCTCCTTAGGAGAGTACAGCTTGAATGACTTTGACGAACAGCCTGCACACAACCACGGGGCAGAGGAGGGGGGAGAAGAGAGATTTAGCTCATTCAAATCACAGCATCATCTACGTAATCTAATGTGGGACAATTTTGTTGAGATTTACTCAAATAAAACGATGCTGCCAAATCAATTTCCTGCTGATTTCATTATCTAATGTATCTTCAATCTGGTAAATGGACAAGAAAACAAATCATCATGAGTGGGGGGACCAGCAATAATGATTTGCCTGCAGAAAAACTAAGAAAACAATCAGAGAGATGGGAGGGTACTCTCAAAAGAGATGTTCTTTGTGTTCTCATACCATCCGTGCCACGACAGGGAATCCTCTTCTCTCCACACACTCAAATATGATCCTAGCCATGCTCCTCTACTCTGTGTGTTTCTCCCCCGCTAGTTGCCTCCTCTACCCATCCCCCCACTGGCTACCCTTGCCGTTGTTAACCCTTGTCTACCAAGATAAGGGATTCATGCTCCAACAAATCAGGGCACAGGACAGAGACTGTGTGTAATTAGGTCTCACCAAAGATATTTTATACACAGGCAGACAGTGGCGGACTGGAATTTCTGAGAAAAACAACCCTTAGACTGGCCCATCATAATCCCAATGCCATTTCCTTACTTTTAAGCAAAGATACATAAAAAATAAGTTATTCTAGAGAAATTTAAAATGCATCAAATAGTGTTCAAAGATTTTTGCGACATTGAGATTGTAGAAAGTCTGCTTCTGTGCATACTTTCATAATAATGTAAGTGCATGCTTTGCCTGTCTGGAGGAAATTCAGGCACTAGAAGGCAGGGTAATGTTAATTTGTTACCTTAACTCGGCATATGAAACAGTGACAGTAGCAGATAAAAACAGACAGAGGAAGACACATGCACACCCAACACGGATCATGTCACTTTTGTGGAACTGATGGATAACGTCACAGTGGGAAAAGTCTGCAAATGCTGGAGGTTAAAGTCGAGATAGACACGAACATAGAGAGAGGGTATGTGTTGGGGTTAAGTATGCCTGTGTGAACTCTCTCAGCTCCTTCAGCAACTACAACTCCTCCTTAATTCACTTTCATCCCTTTCTTCCTTGCGTCAGTGTACCCTAGAGAGCCATGACAGGTCATGTTCTCCTCCTCATTACCAGAGGGGCAAACCTACTCAATGGTTCTCTATGCATTACCTCTGACCTATAGCCTCCCCCTCAAAACAACACCAGCCATTAGCCCCAGACAGCATTCAAACCCCTACAAGTCTTTGTTCAGTCTGATGCTAATGGTCATTGTGCATGGCACAAAATCCACTGCAAAAAAAGTATTTCTCCATTATAGACCGTGTTCATAATTAAATCATTTTATGCATTTTATTGTCTCTAAAATTGAATTTTAGAGCATACTTACTTACATTTTAGAGCAACTTGCATATTCTAAAACAAACTACAAAATTGCTGACCTGCATTTTCTTGATTTTCTCTTCCAATAAACACAATTTCACACCAGAGAAAAAAGACAAGGCATCAGAACCAAACGCATCTAGACAAAATCTGCAGGTTGCATGTGGCGGTGAAGCAAACACACGCGTGTATCAATAATTTCACGGGCCAAACATAACGTCTTCATGAAAGACAGGCAGGCATCCCCGAGTTTAAGTGCACATGTCAAATACAGATGAATAAGTCTGACTTCAGCAGCAGAGCACAGCTTTGGTGTAGGAACCTGTCAGAAATCAGTTTGTGATGCACGATCAGTGGGCTAACTTTAAATAAAATGAAACTGCAGCAGTTCAGTCCGCCCAACTGTTCATTAGGAACAATAGAGCTGCATCCACAGACTGGCCCTCAGCCAGCAAAACATCAGAGCCGATGTGCAAACACCCAACACGCTTCTGCTTCTAAGCGTCGACTTACGACTCGATGTGTGGACATTATAAAGTAAGCCGGTGTTTTCTGTGGGCAGCAGACGGGCGGACACTGAAGCCCAGGGCCGCGGCCGCTCACGGTAGCCGGAGGACGGATGCCATTGCTAAGCTATTAACTTACTCGCTAAACTACCACTACCCGCCGCCGTCCACTTGTAACTTACCAACAGCTTCAGCTCTTGGATTTTGTCGTGAAACGGCGTCGGCGGTGAAAAAGAGCGGCAGTAAGTCGGAGTTACCTGCAGAGAAAGGTCCACCGAAACGCGGTGTTGCTCAACACCTCCGCTCGGTGTTTCTAGCCAGCTAGCCTCGGTGCTAGCCGGAGCGGCTGGATGGGGGAAGCTCCAGCGCTGGCCGCTGATGATACGATCCTGCGATCCCAAACACGGCGGCGGGCAACGGTGAGGGAAATGCTCCCGATGTTGCCCACGGTTTGTGGTCAATTTTACACCCCCCGGGTCTATGTTTTAAATGTCATTTGTAATGGAGGGGGGGGGGACGTTGCTACCTATCTACTACTACTACGGGACCCTTTGTTCCTGCCAGCCGAGACACGAACAAACAAAGGCCCCGCCTCCTCACAGCTCCTCCGCCCATCCCGACGCACAGACCGGGACCAGCTCTGGCCTTCCTCCTCCTCCTCCTCCTCCGGGGCCCCCGGTTTGTCCTCTCCTGGATCTAGTGGCCCCACTAGAGTGATACAAGGTGGGCCCCTAACGGTGAGGAATATATAATATTTATAATATATAATATATCATCCCGTTTTCATCCTAAACATCCATAATGTTAGTGGACAAATGTCTGAATTTACAGTCTGACAGCTTCATAGTCTG
This sequence comes from Remorina albescens, assembly GCA_034769265.1. NCBI lineage: Eukaryota > Metazoa > Chordata > Actinopteri > Carangiformes > Echeneidae > Remorina > Remorina albescens. The sequence continues at coordinate 8,443,569 of CM068491.1, read as the reverse complement.
TCGTGTTTCATGTTGCTCCAACTCTTCTTGAGGCTATATGATGTTTAAACTGTGTCACTGGGTCAAAACCAGCTCACTTGTCGCTGCGTCATTCTGTGAAATAGATGAGCACTGGACATACAACCGTGATGTGCCATGAAGAAGGTTCTGGGTTTGATTCCTGGGCCTGGGCCTCTCTGTGAGGAGTTTGCATGTTCTCTCTGTGGCTCTGTGGGTTCTTTCCCGGCACTCTGACTTCCTCCCAGTTCAAACACAAGTAGGTTTATGGGATTCGTGACTCTTAATTGCCCATAGACATGAGTGGGTGCATGGAAAGTTGCTGCCCTAACCCTAACTCTATTTTAAACCCACCGTCGTCCAACACCAGCTAGGATTGGGATATTGACTCTGATTCATATGTTTGGTGTGTTTGAACAGACCAAGGGTTTATATCGAGTCACCCTCTGGCAGGTCAATTGAGTTTATTAATGCAAACCTTTGTTTTTCATAATAACAAATTTTAGACATGCAGACATGGTGCTTGCATTAAAGCTTTCATTCTACTGTAAGACTTATGATCTTCTTTGAAAATGGTCTTTAAAATGTCAGGTTTCATTTTATAGAGTACCCGCATGTCTCTTATGAGGGAATGCTGGCATTAATCCAAACTGTTTTGAAGCCCTTTCAAGACTTTTACCAGATGACATTATATATCTACTCAAGAGAAAGAACTACGACCTTCAAGACTGGCTTGTTTTCTAGGTTGACTAAATTGGCTTGGATTAATGTTATTATTTATTTAATTATGCATTAGATGTGCAGCCCCATAGGCATGAAATAATCTAGATTCATTGCCCAGGCTGGAATTCATTGTATGTATAGAGAGTGGTTTAAATCTGTGCATAAATGCAAAACTTTCTCTACGATAAATTACATTTGGTCTCACATTGTTTTGGGCCAAAAAGTATTATATCAAGTGAAATATTTTTTCCAACTTGGTGCATATATATATATATATATATATATATATATATATAATTCCATAGCAGGAGCATTGAAACGCCAGTGATGTGGAACAAGGGGATAGAGAAATCATTTCGTTAGAACTGCTGGATCTATGTGTACCAGCGCTGGTCATCTATTATGGCTCAGTTTGTCCTGACATTACCACTAAGAAAATATCAGTCAAATAGCTTGACTGACTTTTCTTTAAAATCTATATAGTCCAACTCAGACATTTTGTTCATAATGTTCAGTAAGTCTGTCACAGATTTACTGAACATTGTTATCTAAATAGGCTGTTTTAATTCAAGCCAAATTTGAGAAGCTTTATGATTTCAATCCTTTAGACCACAGTCTTGAGCCTGTTGTAGCTGAAGATTATGTAAGAGTATAATCTGCAGCCTCACTTATAATCAATAGCCACTCTAATGTTTACAAGCAAATATATTTGAAGTGGTCTCAAAGTGCTTTTAAAACTCAATTTGTTGTGGCTTTCACTCGAGCCACCAGTCAGCTTGTAGAATTATATCAGCCAGCAGAGCAGACGAGAGAGGTGAAGAATTGCATTTCACTGAGTGAGTAAACACATGTGACCCACACGCGTTGCTCTTACAGCATAACCTCACATCAGGCACGGAGCAGAGTATCAGCCCCAGCTTGTGGCGACAGCTCACATTGGAGGACATACAGCCATGAAGCTATCTAGTGTGAGTTGTGAGTGTGTTGTAGAAAAATCGAACAATCCACGTATCAGCTTTGACCTGGAATTTGATGTTCTATCAACGGAGTATTTTTCTTCCAATGTCTAATTTTGTCAGACTGCTCCCGCCAAAGCTACAGCAGTTACCACAATGTTGACTCTAGTTGGAATGTTCTCCATGACTCTGTTGACTCAAAATCTGTTTCTAGGTGAAGCAACTGGTCTGAATAAAATAGTTGCATCTGTGGTTACGACACAAGATCAATTGCTAAAGGATGGAAATAAAAGAAAGACTAACACGTTTTGTGAAAATGCCTTATTGAAAATAACGATTCCCCAGTCCACTGTCTGTTCGGTGCTGATAGACTGACACAAGGAGACATGATAGAACAGTATCCCCCTCTGCTGGCAAATGCTGCAAATATCTGCCCCATTCTTCAGAAAAAAACAGAGAAGGATCCAAACGAATGAGCTTCATCCAGTAGTTTGTACTGCCTTCTTCTCCCAATTAATAAATAAAAAAATATGTATATTACATCTTTTTATAGTGAGATCCTTAACTTTATTTGCTCCTTACGGGACTATAGCAATCAAAAATTTTTACATGCTTTATAGTGCTTATGTTGTAAAACTAAAATACATCTTTAAGGAAATCTGCATTATTATATTATTTAAAAAAAAAACTATAAAGATGGATCAAAAATAAAGTGTAGATTATATTACACAAGATATATATATATGAAATATATATTTCATGGTTTGCTGTGGGGATGTTCCCCTGCTGAGAACTGATTCCTATTTTATTTGTATTCACTAAGTGGCATATTTAGTACACACATGCACACTCTATCTGGCAAGCAGGGCTGGCAGGCAGCGATAACACTAAAGGAACCAGCAGAATACAGCAGTCACATACATTGGAGCTAAGTCCTATTTTAGTCCCCAGAAAGCTGGTCTTGTACTACACAAGATCACATCTACCCGCTTGTATTAATAGATGTCAAGCTCGTACAAGCGCTATTTAATGCAGAGTTGCATAGCGTTCCAACTGAAATGCCTTTCATGCATTGTCATTTAAATGATTAATGTGGTTTCTATTAGAAAGGATTTGTACTGATTTTTAATTATTTGGATCATTACTCAAATGCCAGTAGAGTTAGAGAACTTTTCCACTTGAAGAAACTGACCTTGATTTAAATCAACAGCAGCAAATTTTCAGACGCATTGTGTGTTTTCTTATGACAGAGAGAGTGAAGAAAATCTGAAGAGAGTGCTGCTGAACAGCATGTTCAGAGCCCTGTAGCTTCATTTCTAGACTCCAAGTGGAAGCACAAATCTGTCAGGAAAACTGTTGTGACACCTGACTGGTAGTGATAGCAACACAGTGGCAGACAGAACTAACACAGGCTGCAACCAGAGGGTGCTTCTGTGGCTTGACAGGAGGAAGTTAAACAGCATGTGTTCAAGATAAATTGGGGGATAACACAAAAGAAATGTGCTTGTGAGTGTGACAGTTGACGCTGTGGACATTTACAACTACAGATGCCACTGATCTGAGTCCTGACAGAGTTAACCGGCCCCCAAAGTATGCAAGGGTTGTTGTTTCAGATAACTGATAGGATCTAGTGCAGTTTAAACTGTGGGTTTGAGCAGTGAACCCCATTTATAAAACAATTGTTTCTAATGCTTTTCATGTTGTAGTAACATCCAGGGAAATGTTGTTTCCTGCAAAGCATATATCTCCGTAAAATAAATGTGTGCCTGTATTCTTATCATGCTGAATAACTACCACGTTTTAAGACTTACGTTTTAAGAGGGACGACAGAGAGACAGACTGTCATCATGATGTTATTTAGAGCCCAATCTTGGTGCTACTCAACAGACAATGAATAATGAAACAGCTATGACACAGCACTTGATTTTACCAGAATATGGACATTATCTAACTCACAACACAATGACCTACATTGAAATGATGCTCATTTTAATGCCACATCTTAACTATTCAATGAGCACAATGAGTCACCTCCAAACCACTGCACCAACTCTGTTGACTGCACCTCCACCTGATAAGTGGTACTGATACCCTGATTTCCAAGTTTGCCCAGATTTTAATGTTCAGCTTTACTGGCAACAATACATGTTTTATGGTGGAAATCCCTGTAACAGAAGGAAAATGCCAATCTAATTCATGGTGTGTTTGCACATTTCATCTTTGACAACCAGAAGCTCAAACAGGCTGGTTCACTCAAGAGGCATCGATAGTCTAATGAGGGTTTGTATTTACACAACAATATCGAGCCTTCAATAGCATTGAAGCCCCACACAAAGGTGGCGTAGAGACAAACCACACAACTTTTTACTACTCTGATCCTTTTTTCAGTGCAGCTCTTTCTCAATCTGAGCCTTGTAGCTGTCCTATTCCATCTCAGTATCAGACCTGCTTTCATGTTCAAAGATTCTGCAACTTGCAAATCTCTCACAAACAAAGCTGCACTTTGATAGAATTTACTGTTTTTCCTTCCCACACATTTATTTTTGTCCCTATCCTCTGTGTGTGGCACATGCCAGCTTTTCTCTGCCATCCTGTCGGCCTGCAGCAGATGTGACATCACTACAGCTCATCTAAACCCCCCCCATCCCTCTGACTCCCCAGCATCTCTGTCTCCCACGCATTCCTTCTTTCTCTCTGCCTCTGCACACACAGCCATTTTGATCTACCAAACAGGATCTGAAAGACTCACTAGAGTAGACAGAGGAAGGAAGAGAAGAAGTGACGAATTTAAAAGGAAAAGAAAGCAAGGCACAGTTGTTCAGTACAGTGAGATAAGCTGAGGCAGTCATGTTGTTGTGTAACGGTAATCAAAAAAGAAAAAAAAAAAAAGCCCTGGCTGTTTGGCTGCCATTTTGGCTCTGCTTTAAGCCACTTTTCTCCAATCAGGAGCCATGTGACTTTCTGCATGAGGTAACAGTACTGTTACTGCAAAAGGCAGAGAACGACAGTTGAGGGAGTGAGAGCAAAAGAGGAAGAAAGGGAGAGAGTGAGATGATAAAAGCAAAGACAGGAGGGAGGGGTTAGAATGAGATGGGTGAGAGACAGAGAGTGGTGAGCAGAGGGGAATGCATGGTTGAGTGGGTACATGTGAAAATTCTGGGGGGGGGGGGGGGGGGTATCTTCAGCTCACAGGCAATCTATTTTTACCATTTAGTCTGAACAAAGGATGTGATTGGAGCCACTGTGTTAGGACGGATCTCCTTCATGCATAGAACAAAGCCTTAAAAAGACTGATTCATAGCAAAGTCACAACAACAGCAGGATGTCACAGGGTTGTCAATGAACCAGATGGGCAGGAGAAGTCTGTTCCTTATTATGGCTCACATTCTCCCACATGCAGGCAGACATGCAAATATGTCCTGTATCCAATAATATTCTGGCTTGATAAACACCAAAGAAGACTGGGACCAGGTGAAAAGAGAAAGTGATGTCACAGTAAGAGGGGATTTGTTTTCCCCAAGCAGAAACAAACACAAAGCATGGGGAGGATCTTCCATCCACCATTGTGCAAGAATGTAAACAAACCAGCTTTCAAATATAATGATTTACAGCACATACAGTCAGGGAGAGAGAGAAACTTCCAACCACTCTGGGTCAATGTTACTCTATCTAAGAGACCCACCAGCCTGAACATGTCTGAGCAGGATCTTATGAATGTTTGCATACTAGTGTATGTGCATAGTGTATTAGTTCCACACATGCCTTCATGTGGAAACCTTTGTATGGTGGTGCATGCACATGGCGGACCTCACTGGTGGACCTCATTCTTGGTGCATCTTTCAAAAACATATGGAGGCCATTAAAAGTTTCTGCTCCACAGTAAATTCTGTCCACAGTGGATTTGAAGGAGGTAGAAATACTGCAAAACTACAGGAGAGAATAAGGAATTATCTGAGAGGAGAACATCAAGCAGAATCCGCATATTATTCCATCTGATAGCTGACTACCAATGAATCAGAGCAGCCCCATTAAAATGATACTGACACCCTAATTCAATCTGCTCTCTCTGAGATCCCCCCGAGCAGATGCTACGATTCAATTTCTGTCTTTTACTCGCTCCCTTGTGCTTCAGAGAGCCCGTCCCCTGGCAGTGTGAGGCTTTTCACTGTCTGCGACTGTCTCTGTAGCTCGCCTTTTCTGACTGGGGTTAAAAAGAAATTGCTCAAAGTCACAAAGGACCAAACACTGTATGGGAGAGAACAGATTATAAGATCTCCCATGATAAAAATTTCCAAAACATTTTAGCGATGCCAAAGACCGGCACACAGACAGATGCAGACAACACTATATTTTCTTCCTCTTGGTCTTATGCAGCCGGGGAGTGTGGATACTGAGTACCAATAAGAAACCATTAACATGGCAGTAAATCAGTCTTTATGTAGCCATTCTTTAAACATCGTGAGATTGAGAATCTTGATTCCAGGAAAACCTGATACAAGCATGACAACTATATGAAAAGCAAATGCAAAATGCAAAGTCACAGTGACAAAGAGCTGTCTATTATCCAAACAGCAGCTTAACTCCCAGCAATTCAGCTATGAGTTAAATGCTCTTAAGTACCCTCATCAGAGGTTGGAACTCATCAAGACAGACTAAACCATTTTGCTGTGACTAAATTAAACAACTTTTGCCTCATTCAGCTCTAGGTCTAAAAGAGTTCAAATGACAACCAAGCAGTGATTTCTCCCAAATCTTATATATAATTATGAGCACAAATGATCAAGAAGCAGACACGTAGCTGCCAGATAATGCTGAGAAAAAGTTGAAAAGGGTCAAGTCCTTATTGATATCTCAGTGTCTCTGTACATGGCAAAACTCAAACACTCATTGATTTGCAGCACAGCCAGCTAGCATGACTGAGAGGGTCTGCTGAACAACTTAATCCTAAAGTGTGGAAGCCTCAGTCTATAACCTTGTTTTAGGACATGTGTTGAAAATGTAGCATGGCTCCTCCATCACACACATGCATGCACACACAGACTCACTCAGCTTGACGCTGGCCCTAGGCAGCTTTGCAGCACTTTTACATAAGTCATCTTTCTGACAGCACCACTAAGCACGGAGACGGAGAAGGGAAGAGGAAAGAGGGGGAAGAGAGCAAGAGAGAGAGTGAGGAGAGAGTGTAGCCACTCACCGGGACAAGCACAACCTCCAACAGACATCTTCTCACATGTTGGGCTCTGCTCTGAACGAAACAGCTGCACTCAGTCCGCACGCTGCTGGCATGGGCCAACTATGAGGAAAACAACACAGACAGGGGGGTGGAGAGATAAGAGGGAGTGGTACAAAGCAGGACATGTACACCACAACTACACTTCTCTCTCTCTGTCAGAGGCAGGAAGTTGGCAGTGGTGCTCTAGCTGCATCATTAATAGGCATATTGCAACACAAGTGGGAGGGAAAATGAGAGAGGAGTCAAATAGAAAGAAAGAGTCTTATCGGTATGTGAGACTGGAGTAAGTAATATGGATTGGAGGCAAAGGTGCATGCACGTGTGTGTGTGTGCGCGAAGGGAAGAATACAACTGGGAGGCAATTAGAGCATAGTGGAGGAAAAAGTGAAAATGTACAAGGTGTTTGTGTGGCAGTGATGCATCGTTTTTTTGCCCGTTGCTGCTGTGGGAGATAAACATACTCAGTAGGTGCCCAGAGGCAGAGGGTCATTACTGCCAAACAAGCGGACATACACACACACACACACACACACACACACACACACACTCTCTGCCTCGTGTATGACAGATTTCATCTTTCTTTCTCTCACTGCTTCCTTCTGTTTTTCTGCTGCAGAGAGAAGACTGGTGTTAATCACTACAGACAGTATCGATTAAAAATGCAAAGCCCACCTGGAGCGCAGGGACACCGGAGACCCATGGGAGGAAGGAACAGCATGCATGCACCAACATGCAGACGCTCATAACCAACAGGAGCTGCACGTAAACAGTCCAGCTTAACTACAGTGTTTGCCCAGCAGCCTCCTATGTTGCCTCTTCTCTCTCTTTTCCACTTGTTTCTTGCGTTTTAATCTTACCTCGCTCTGTCAATTTAATCTCCTTGCCCTGTGGATATTACTGTGACCTTTCTGCAGCTTGATGCGGCTTGATGTGATTTTGTTTCATTTCCTTTCCCTCGTCCACGTCTATGGTCTTCCGTTCCGGTTATCCCATAACATAACCCATAACTTCTCTTGGTGGAGCGTGCCTGTTCTCCAAGCCAATAATCTCATAATCTCACACTTCACTACATCAAGACATGAGCACATAACTGACTCCCATGAGCTGGATGTCTTTGTTGCTCGTGATCCTGTCAGACAGATGACAGACTGAACCATATCACTGAGTTATTGTGACTGAATATAAAAGGAAAAAAAAGAGAAAATGTTTAAACTGACAGCAGAACATACAAAGATACACATACAGTGTAGTCTAGTCTGGTGACACTCAAGATTTTCAAGTACCCCAACAAATGTCACAGAATAAGAAATTTCCTGAAAAAATATATTGCAATTTGAACACTCCATGTTGAAATTGTACTACTGATCATTTGGGCAGAGTAGTCTTGACAGTTGACAGAGTAGTCTTGACAATTCTTAAAGGCATTGTTGACATAAAAAAAAGAATAAATGGTTAAATTGATTACAAAAAATATGGAAAATTTGTTAAACGAGTTAGGCTGTTGGAAGAATAAGCTAAAATAAATAGTAGTGAATGAATGGTTGAAAACTAATGGACTCACTGAATTAAAAAGCTGGTTGAATTACGAAGCTTTGGATAGGTGGGTAAAATGAATAAAACCCAGTTTCTTTCAGTCTTGTGGTGTATGAATGAAATTCTGACATTTGTTATACTCTACTAAAGCAATAAAGCCCCCCAACCCCCCCGTGAGTTGAACCCAGTTTAACAAACCTCAGATCTGTTGTCTGTCAGTCACAGCCAATATACTCACAAAAGACAAACTACTGTCTCCACAGAAATGAAAGCTGACGGGGCACATTCCCCACACATCAGCATACTCGCAGTGGAATCGCATCTAAATGTCATAAATGGTGTCAGACACTGTTCTCAGGACCGAGACACAATGAACAACCCCAAGGGTCTCCTCTTCTTTTCCCCTTGTCTTCTCCCCCTTCTTTTCATTTCCCATCCACGCACACACACAAACACACACACGCTTGTGGTCTCTGTCTGTTTCAAGGGCCATCTCTTTCTGAGTCTTCTAATCTCTCATGCTCTTCTGTCACCATTGGGTCCCTTGTATGGCTTGTTGGTCAGGTCTCTGGTGGGTCTGATATTTACAGAAGATTCTGCTGATGTTAAAATGAACAACTCTAAACAATAGCAGATATGAGAGACAGACAGCAGCATCCCTAACAAGAGAGAGCAAAAGGAAGACAGAGGAGGGGTGCATGACTGTGATTTGGGAAATGGCTTCTGTTTCCAGGAGCGATTATGCTTTGAAGCTGAGCACTTCACCACTTGCTGCACTGTCATTCATGCTCTCTCTCTCTCTCTCTCTCTCTCTCCCCCTCTTGCTCTTGCAAATATTCCCGCTCTGTCAACACATCTGCACATAACTCAAAAAGCTCGCTAAAAATAATGAAGTTCCTCCTCCGTTCACCTCTTCTCCACTGTGGGAACACTCAGCAGCAGGTCCAGGTCTATAACACTGTATGACAGTCTGCAAAGTGCCTGTACACAGCAGCAATGACTGCCTGGCTCACTGAGGCAAACATCTACGAAACACTTGCTCACATGTTCTGCCAACCTTGTTCTTTTCCCCTGAAATTCCTAAAAAGACACCTGGTGTCATACTTGTTATCTCAGGTGAGGTCATGCCATCAATGCTTACCTCTAAGTCTTTTGTCTTTTGTAGCTGTTTTGCGACCACCCTCCCTCCCCTTTCTGTTCTTTTCTTTTCGCCACACTCTCTCCCACAGACAAACACTCTTAAACACCTCCATCTCTCCGCTTACCTTTGTCTTCCTCTTTCCTCTGCGCCCACACTCGCTTGAAAAAGTCAGCCTGGGTTGGCCACACAGACGAAACCAAGCTGGGCCACCAGAGAGAGAGTGAGAAAAAGAGAGAGACAGAGAGGGAGAGAGAGAGTGATGAGCAGATGCAGATAGGAGACACAAATGGAAGGGGGGGGGGTCTAGCAGTTTGCAAATTGGATGATGAGAAGGAAGGAAGGAGGGAAGGAAGGAAGGAAGGAAGGAGGAGGAGGAAGAGGAGGAAGAGGGGAAAAGGGGAGGGAGGGGGGCAGCTCTCAGCTGCACTGGTATGAATATGACGCAGAGGCAGCAGCCAGAGCCACTTCTCCTCTCCTCTCCTCTCTAGCCCCATCCCTCCATGCCCACCGAGAGAAAGGAGAGAGGGGGAGAGAGAGGGCACTGTATCCATGGCAACGGCAGAGCAGCGGTAGGTAGCAGTTAGGGAGTGTGTTGGGGCACAGTCATGCTCCTCTCGTTCTCTGTTTTTCTCAGAAACAGAGGGAGGCTGTGGAGGAAATGTGAGCAGCAGTGGCTTCTTTCGGGCACGACAGGTAATGAGAGGCAGACTGATGGGCCTGTTGTGTCTCAGACGTGTTCATTCTGCTGGAAATGTATATAAGAGCAGCAGAAAACCTCCAACATCAGGTATTTGGAGAAGTAACTTTTAATGTACATGTATCCTACTTCTACCATATCAATCCCAGGCCAGGAATAGTGTGAAATGCTTAAAACACAATGATTTGAGAAAAAATTGTCTGAGCTGAGGAAGTCAGTTTTGTTGTGTGCTGTTGTGACACTGCTGCAGCTATTTATAATATGTTTACATTTCACACAAAATTTTTCCCCGGTCAGGAGCAATTTAGGGATTAAGGTCCTGCTCATGGAAACTTCACCATATCAGCAGGGGAACTTCAAACCCTTCAAGTTCTGGTGAACCAAACAACCAAACTGACATGACACTTTTTATAAATGGCGTATGCTGTGACGCACAACTACAACACGATAATCTTCTACAAAATTCATGTTCTTCAAAGCAAATGCTCCAAAGGGACCCAACTGATCAGTGAGACTTGTAATTGTTGCCTTAGGGATTCCTGGATCAACGTCAGACAAAAACCCAACACGCAGACACTAAACTACACTGCAGCACTGTGTCTGTTGTTTTTGGACTGCTTGTCAATAGGGATGCTCTCTCAAATTTAAATTCATCATAATGCATGCATGAGTTAACTGAGGAGCTCTCCCACAGCCATCAGCCAACATAGAGAGATTTTTCAACTTTACAAATGACACTAGGAAAATTTTGCATTTAGTTTTGTTCTTCACACTGCAGAAAATAAATGACAAACGTAAAAATGGAGACATACTAAATGGTACACTATAATAGAAGACATCAGCTTGTGTGTCTGCACGTGGCCTCACCTCTAATCCATTTCTGCCTGTGGGACAGTGGGAATTGCTTATGGCTTTTCTGTACCATTCAGAACCCATCTTAATGAGGAACACATCACCCCCACGTTTGTATTTGACCCAATTTAATCCCCACCTTTATGTTTCAGAGTATATCCTCCTGTTTAGTCCTCATACCTTTACTCCATGTGGTAAACTCAGAAGTCCTTTATTTCATTTAATGTTACAGCTGTGAGGAAGAACAATTTTTCTTCTCAGTGTAATATTTGGTTAGTCCTCAAAGAGCAGTAAATGTTTTATAGTGGTATTCCCTTGTGCTGATTTTGTTTAGACTAACTGTGAAGGGTTAGGGCTATACAATCACATAGGTCTCAATCTTTTGTGTGACCCAAAAAAGTATCCACACTTAACAGCTTTAACTGCATCTCAGTAGTTGTAATTAAGCCACAGTATGGTCACTTAATAACAGGAAACTGTAACCACTGTTGTAGTTCAACATTTTTTGCGATGCATATGAATAGTCTCCTCAATCTGTGTCCAGCCTTACTAATTTACAGAAAATGGAAACCAAGAATAGTGAAGTCAGCATCTTTCAAAATAAAAATATGTTTACACAGACAGATTATTACAGTGAGTCTATATTTTGCTGTACAGGGGCCAAAGAAAACACTTGCCAAATAATAATAGTTACATAATAAGAGTCGTGCAGTCAGAACTGACATTGTCATTGTTACTGAATATTAACAAATCTCTTGTCAGAGGAGATGTGTCCTTTAGGCTTATCACACAATATACACTTCAGTCTAAAAGGGAAACCGCCTCCACCCAAATGTTAACATAAGAGTCCTCCAGTCCTGGGGAGCCCTCCGTGCTACCTTGTTTTCACATCATCATTGTAAAGTACAAGCAATTAGACTGAACCTTTAGGAACAGAAATGCCAGACAGACCACACAGTGTAACAGCAAAGGAGCTGCCAGTTAACCTTAAGTAACCAGTTTTGGAAAGAAACTCCTTCCAGGATGATAATGATCCTTAGCAGTAAATTTATCCTTGGAGATTAATAACATTCTGTAACATTAAATGTGTTTTTGTAGAAAATTTATTGCATATTTTTCCCACTGTGCATTCTTTCTAATTTTGCCAGATTCCTGAAGTGTTTGTGAGCTGTGTGTTGTGTCGCTGTTTTCGGTTGCATTACCTTGTAAGGTGATTCTGATATGTTGGCTGCAATGTATAAATACTAAAAATGCTGGAAACATTAACTAAAGTATAATGAAGTCTGTGGCAAAAAAAGAAGAAAAAAAAAAGCCCACAATCTACTGCCATAATGCTTACAAACAAACATACAAAAACATGAACCTGAAGTAGTTTGAAGAAAAATTAGCATTTCAAGCATGTTACCTCTTGTTCCTTATTTATTTTTTTCTGACCTAATGTATCATGACAAAATAAACCATTGGGCAAAACAATCCTGTGAATAATTTTACAATAATAATTCATTCAAAAAAAATAATTAAATGAAGCATACAATCAACAATTTAACCACTAGGAAGAGGTATCATGAAACCATTCTTTTACTCAATTTTATAAAACAGATTAAAAGAAGGAACTGCACAGATTTGCAGTATGATCTATCCACCAACACCTTCATTATTATATGTTGTAGGTTGCATGACAGCATTTCACATTAGGTTTGCAAGATCCACTTATTTTCATAATCATTTAATCTATTGAGTATTTTTAATCAGCTGTACATATCAAAAATTGAATAAAAATGCCAACCCATGCCAATGGGTGGGTATAGTCTGTTTGTTTTTTTGTTTTTTGTTTTTTTACTCACTGTGTGTATTTGATGAATAAAATATTCTGCGTCATTGCAGAACTAACGCATGAAGTAACATTTCTTTTGTTGTGCTCCTCTTTTTTCGGCACTTTATAAACACATCCGACCATTACTGGGCACTGTGGGCCCTACTGGCCTCTTTCAATAGAACTACAAAGAAGCGTGGTCACGTAACCCTTGACCCCGCAGTGTCATTTTGCGTCATTTTGCCGGGAATGTGGGACCACGTGTCCCTCACCGCCGGCGTGCTGGTTCTCCGGCTCGAGCGGTTTCACCACTTTTCACTCAGACTGCAGCCGGGACGGGGAGTACTCTCGCAAGATGGCGGCCCGGTGGGGAGCAGGCGAGGAGACCCTAACTGCGTGCAATATGGAGTTTTTCCCCATGGACTCATTAGACGAGGTGAATATTATGTTCTGGGTTTTATTTTCTAACATGTGATCGCACTTTTACCAGCTGTGTGTGTGTGTTTTTAGGAGCTGGGCAGGGTGAGGTGTGTATGTATGTATATATATATATATATATATGCGTGTGTGTGTACGGGATCTACACTGCGCATGGAAAAGTGACACGTGGATGCAGCCGTAGTATCACTAATAAAACTTAGTCATTCAGTACTCTGTGATTTTGGTCAATAACAGCCAAGTATTTGTGTTTGTGTGTTTGTGTACATAGATATTCATTCATTTTGTTTCATTATAACGAGCCGGTCGCTTTGTAGCTCGGTGGTAATGCTAGCTGGTGAGTCAGTGTCTTGGCCGGCCGGGTGCGGATCGACACATCTTTTCCTCCTCATAACATAAACAAGCTTTGCAGCAAATGAAGTGACAGTTGTGTATTTTTATTGATAGGCCATCTTGTGTGTTTGTCAGTTGTACAATTGATATCAGAAAGACGAATTAATGGAAAATGTGCACAAGTATTCTGTCCCATCAACAACTGATTCATACACACGTGGTAACACACTGCAAGTTGTTAATCCTCGCCTCGCTGCCTCGTTACAGAGGATGTGTGTTAGTATTTCATTATTTTTCTCAAAATCGGATAAAGTGATATATATTTATTTATTTATTTATTTTTTTGACATGCTGTTGTTTATATGCTTCAGCCCAGTATGTTGCAGTAATGTGTCATCAGCTCGGTGATGATTGACATTAAATGGCACGTCTTATATTTAGACAAGGATTGCAGTCACTACATTTCCGCACACATCCGTCTGACTATTTTCCCCCATGCTGCTGCTAAGTTTTCATTCAAAACCTGTTTGTATATGATCCACGTGTGGTTCAGTCGTGGTGAATCACGTTGGATCCTTCACACATGCGCAGGAGAGAAAGTTAAATTGCCTCACACGTCCTTACACTAATTTTACAAATAACGACCTATAGTTTTTAAAATGTTAATTTGTATTGAATTGCGGTCGTTCGGTGGTGAGTTGTTGAAATGTGAGCCCGGAGTGGAGATGAGGGCCCTGTCGGGGTTTGTTGTAGTACCACACGTGTGCTGGAGAGCTTCCTTTTGGACGGGGTGAGGCCAGGATCAAAAATGTCTGCGGAGACGGGGACACGTGGGTCACTGTGAAAGAAGCGTTTTCAAATCGGTGCAAAATGTTATCAGTTTTCATGTTTTCTCTTATCGGGACACCTGTATGCTGGACCGTTAAGTATATGACTGTAATCTGGAGTTGTTTTATTTCACATGATCTTTACACTGCTTATACTGCTTATTAAATTTTCCATTTGACTATTTAAAATACAAGTATTTCAGATTTGTGCTTAATCTTCCTTTTTAGACGGATCAAGTGCTTGCAGCTATTGAAGTTGTAATTTTTACTGAAGTTGTAGATACTATACCTTCCAATAAAAGTTTAAGTATAAAGTGGACTCCTACATGTCTGATAGGGTTGTGTTCAGATGTTTTTGTGAATTTCTGAATATAGAATATGCCTCTGGTGTTTTCTTCTTCAAGCTGGAATTAAAAGCATGTGCCCTCCTCGCCCTCTGGGGTTTCCTCTTATTCTGCTTCTCCTTTTCAAACGCCTGGATCCAGTTTACACTTATTCTCAGCTCCAACCAACAAATACACAAGATGGATTGCAGTGTTTACAGGTTCAGCTTTTGCACAGATTATTCTAATTTCTTTTTATTACATTTTTAAAATAAAGTTCTGTGGGCACTTGTGAAAAAGGAAACCAACTCTGCCTAAGCACAGATTTTGTTTACATGTATGTATGTATGTATCAAACCAAGAGGAGTATTCAAGAGGATTGTCAGTCACATGGGTGCAAGAGCATGTGTTAATAAATCAGAGCAGCTGAAATGGAATTGTGTAGGAAAAAAATAAATCGTATGTGTTTGTGTAATTTTAATGGAGATGCTGTCCAGTTATCCATATATGATGATACATTAATATTAACCCTAATGACCATATCTTTGACTAAGCTTTGGTAATAATCTGGATCCCATAGAAATAATTTTTACATTTACACAAATGCATTGGAAATCTCCTGGGGAAAAAAAGCTCCTATCACAAAATAAAAGCTGTACTCAAATATATTTGTATATGATGGGATTGGGTTGTTCTACAATATTCACACTTAACTGAAGCAGTGAACAGTCAGAGCACTTGTGTTTCCTAAAGTCTGTAGTAATTCAACTTCAGTAGCCATTGTGTTAGCCATCCACTTCTTGGTGGCTTATTGCAGTTACCTTTTTCTTAATCATGTTTTCAATTCATGACATGACAGTTTTTTGTTTCTTGTTTTTTCTCCTCGAGGCTGCTGTGCTGAGGTCAGGAGAAACTCTGGAAGCCCTTCAAAGCTGCTTAGACCCCTCCATTCTTTCAATATTTGAGGACACACCAACAATAGAGGCAAGACTCATTTCATATACTTGAACTCAATATTACAGTAACCTAGGAGAGATCTGCAATGAGCCTTGGGCAGTTGTTTGTTTACTCTCTGCTTTGTGCATGCTTTAACTCAATTTCCATGTGTATATTTAGACTAAAGGACTAGATGAGGAGAGTGAAGCCACGCTGCTCACTGCCCTGACAGATATCCTTGACAATGTGGATGATGAGAACCTCTCTCCGTTTGACACACTGCCTGACTCAGACCTGCTGTCAGGTCAGAAGGGCAGGGAACACTCTCCGGTTAGTACCCAGCTGTCATACATAACTGTGTCTCACAGGTTCCAAATCTCAACATCCCCCTTCCCCCAAACCTAGGGGGCAGGGAGAGTAAAATGAAACGGAGGGGCAACCTGCTGACCTCTGACTGCAAACATACCTTTTGTTTATTGTTTCAGAAAATTTGCCTCTGAAATGAACAAGTGTTAATTTCCTCATGCTTTTGTTTATCTTTCACTCTCCAGCTTCGGAGATTGCTGTGTCTGTCACGTTCCCCTCCCGAGAAGGACCCGCTATGTAACACAAGACCCATATCAACTGGAAAGGTAGGTTTGGACATAATTAACGTCTTTGTAAAAATGTGGCAGAAGGTGGAATTCAATGCCTGACTAGATATTTGTTTCTGTCTGCACCCAGAGCCTTCCCAGGATACAGGCAGATTGTCTCCAACGCAGTGATGGGGAGGAAGAAGATGATGGCTCTCTCACTCTCAGCCCAGTGAGGCAAGAGTCGTCTCTTGAGAGTAACCTGTTAGACTGGGAAGGTCCGACCCTCCCACTTTCTGTCACCTTTGAGCAAGAAGGTGAAGATGGTGTTTCAGTTAGCCTGGGGGACTTGGTCAGGCATATGCACCCGTATTGTATGGCCATTTGTGTCGAGAACGATGATGGGGAACAGATGTTGCCCGAAGGAGGCATCTTACTGGAGGTTGTGGACCAGGGGGAGAATGGAGAACCCATCCTGGCCATTCCAAACATGGATCTCCCAGCATCTCTTTCCCTTGAAGGGCCTTCCTCAGAAAATGAGCAGAGACTTGCAGAAGAGGCAGCCTCTGACAGCTCAGAGCATATAGTCGTTGATGATGATGTCACTGTGAGCGAGGTTCCAGTGAAAGTTAGAGGCCTTGCAACACAAGACCAACATCCAGATGTTAAAGAGGAAACAATTAAGCAACAGAAAGAAGAAATTAAAGAGAAAAGCTCCTCTGGGAGAAAAATTAAAAAGAAATGCAAAGAAAAGTCCCAACCAAAACCTGTGGAAGGAAGAGTCCTTAGGAGTGGCACAGTGAGAAAAATGGTACAGGAAGAACCGATACAGCCTGGAACGAGGTCAATCAAAGACCAGAAGAAATACAAAGTCCCAAAGGCCCCTGTTGCCTTGAGTCCAGCTTCTTCTGTTAAACCTAAGAAACTAGATCAATGCCAAACTGAGACAAAAACAGGAAACACCAAAACAACACTATTGCCTAAAATGAATGAAGTTGCCACGTGTGCATCACCCACACAGGACACCGCTCTGTCAAAAGATGGCCTTGAGATGAGTGAGTCTGTCAATTCCCCCACATCAGTGACCTCCCAGCAGCCCGATACTCCTGAGACGCCCGGCCCAGCCCCCAAGAAGATGGAAGATTCATCAGCAGCTCCCTCTGCTGTTATTGCCCTCATGTCTTCAGAGATCCCTGCAGCTGTTCCTAGTCCCACAACATCCCAGATGATACCACCTGTTTGTGAGGCCCTCCCTACTGCAACTATTGCAGTCCCAGAACTGAAACCCAAATCACTCAGTCTCGAGGAGTATCGGCGGCTCCGGCAGCAGAAAAAGCCAGCCCAGGTGGAAAAGCGAGACAACAACAGTATAAAGTGGCCCAGCCTTCCAGAGCTACCCAAAGAGCTTCCCCCAATTCCCTGCCTGCCTGACCCCAGCCCCAAAGACCCTCGACGGCCTAACTCCCAAGTAGCAAAGAATGAAGTGGAGGAGGTCAAGCCCGCCTGGCGGCCAAGAGGGCCAACTGCACCACCTACCCCTGAGGCACTGCTGGTGCCACCGGCCTACATGGTTACTTCATCCAGCAAAGTTTCAGCTGCTACTGCTGTTCCTAAACCTCAGCAAACCCCTGAACCTTCCAAACGTTCTCCCACCAAGAAGCCCTCAGCTCCTGCTGCTAATCCAGTGAAGGATTTACCTACACATCAACATACCACTGCTCAATCTGCAATACCTTCTGTGCCTCAGAGCTCAGGGTTTCCCACTTCTTTAAAGCATGCTGCTCAGTTCATATTGTCAGCAGATAGAAAATGTTCTCTGCTTTCAGGAGAAAACGGTGTCCTTAAGAAGCCTCAATCTCAGCTTGTAGAGCTCATTAAAACCTGTCTTAAAACTACTACACAATTGATCAAACCCACTGCTGCTACTTTGTCTGCCACCAGTGCCCACCAGAAGACCACTGTTGTTTCACAAATGGTGCCTCAGGCCACTGCTGCTGCCATGTTTAACAGCCCCATAACGACTGATAACAAGTCATCCAAACCCAAAGACAATGGTACCCAGCCGTGTTCCTATTCAGCTGCTCAGCCTCCAGTCTCCCAGGGTCTGAAAACAGAACCTGGTGCACTTGACACTAAAGATAAGACCACTACAGCAGTGAAGCCCCACATGGCAAAGAGTCCCACTCAGGAGCTGATTGAGACCTTCACCAGTGAGATTGGTGAGCTTGCTAAAAAAAAAAGAGTTTATTAAAGGTTCACTGAATTTTTTTTTCATAGTAAACTAATGCACATTTTAACAATTAAGTGACCTACCTGCAACAAGCATTTATCTATAATGGCCTCATTGGAAAGTTGTCTTGTCAGTGTCTAATCTAAGCTACTCTGGAGCTCTAGCCCACAATTACAAAGCTCCAGTATTTGCTGATGTGCAGGATCCCCTGGGTCACAAATTATTTTACTGTTAACACAGTAAAACAATATGTAGCATCACTGTTAAAATCTGAATATTGCACTGCACATTTTGCTTCAAAACTATTTTCTATAATCATCCCACATCTGTCACAACTAACCTGTATTCTATTTGTATGCATTAACAATATAACAGCAAATATTTAGGATAATGTTATGATCCCTTTTCTTAGGTATTGAGGCTGCTGATCTGGCCAGTTTACTGGAGCAGTTTGAGGAAACCCAAGGTAATTATAAATACCCATTTTTAGTTTCTTCTGTAGGGGCTGCTCACTTCATTCCATGCTGCAGATTCCTGAATATATTTGATGGCCTTATTGTCTGACCTAAAGGTTGGTTAAGATTGTGTAGCAGTTCAGTGAGTCACATAGTTTACTACCAAGCTAAAAGCTGACATGGTATCAGTTTTCCTGTTTTCATAATGGTTAGCAGTGATTGTGGGCAGAAGGACTTTGAAAGACTTAAATGAATAAATAAAATTGAGAGTGCTGACAAGGTACCACTGAACACAACAAATACAATGTTGTGCAAATGCTTATGGAGGGGCTCATCAATGGCATTCAACAATAGACACATTCTAGTGCATAGTCTTGCAAAAAGTGACCAACAGGAGAGATATCACCATGCCGTTCATGCGAACTGATTCCCCTGGAAAGTGTGTTTAAACATTCAAAGACTGCTCATAATGACAGGATTTTTCCCCTGCTGAAACAGTCCCCTTTAAGAGATGAGTGCTGTGGGGGGCAGAGACTCTGCTTTGTACTCTTGCCTGCTCAGCTGCTGGAATTTTGCCCTGTTCGCAAATCCATTTAACTCTCGCCTTGCTGTCTTTGTTTGAGCGGATGAACAAGCCCCAACCTTTAACAAGTGCTCGAGCTGTGTATGTATGTGTACCATTACTCATGTCTGCGGGTGTTAATGAACCATTGTACTGTGTGCTATGGCCAAAGTAACTGCTGACCATTTGGAGAAATTTTATGAAGCGCTTACTAAAGAAATATTACAAAGCATAAACGTGTTATTCACTGCATTTTGGAGTTTTTGGTTTTCCTTGGTTCCATCTGTCAGTCCTTGTGCTGACACTCATTTCCCTGTCCCTTCTCTCTTCAGCCAAAGAGGAACAATGTGTGCCGGAGGTCTCTGGTAGAGCAGCAGCTGTAGGAAACTCGAGGTGAGTTACCCTACAGCCTTCACGCTGCTCTGTGTGAGTGATAGAGCAATGGTTTTTCTGGGAAAACTGCTGCTCTGTGTGTGTATCTGTGTGTTTGTGAGGTGACACATCCACCTTTTGCCAAGACCTACCGTAAAACCCTGCTGTTGTCTGACCAGAGGCGATGGCCTTCTCAGGTCTGAATTTGGGCCACACTCATGACTCGGCTGCACACGCTTTCAAAAACAAACTGAGATGAACAAACACCGTTTACCAGTGCTAAAGTAACATTCTCCTGTTCTTACTTTTCAGTTTTGAGTTGGCTCCACAGAAAACAGCTGTGGATCGTTTGAGAACTAATGACCTCTCGAGTACTGCAGGTAATGCAGCATGTTGTCTTTGGCTTTAGAAGTGGCCCAGTGGGTTAGATCATTGCAATGGAGAAATGCATGCAGTACTAGTGATTTTAAAACTTTTTTGAGTCGTTGTAAAGAAGTTAATTGTTTCTTTTTATTCTGCCCTTCTGCTTTCAGCATAAAAACAGCACTGTTATTAGAAACAGTACAATAGTGCATTGTGATCACAGATTTGCTACCTTGGAGCACAGATGGCCTTGTGCTCTTGAATGTTGGGTATAATTGCAGTGCACTTTTTTTTCCCTTTGGTCCAGCTCTGACTCCTCCAGCCACTCCTCCTCACCAGATGTGGAAACCTTTAGCCCCAGTGGCCTTGCTGGGGAAGAGCAAGGCCACAGGGACCTCCAAGTCAACCCCCTCCAAAGTAATCAAGATAGAAGCTCGCCCACTGCCCTCAGTCAAGTCCCGCAGTAAACCCACTCCTGCCACTGCTGCTGTAGACCCAGATGTGGCATGTATGGACCATGACTATTGCCTCCCCAACAAAGGCACCCACATTGCAGAGCCAGGCAAGCGATGGAATGTCAAACAGCAATCATTTATCACTATTAAACCAATCAAACAACCTGCAATAGGCGTTACACAAACACCTTCAGCTGTCCTGGTGTCTTCGATCCCATCCACCACAAACCCTGCATTGACAACCAAAACAAGAGATTTTCTGCACACAGTGCCGCTGGATCATAGGACAGATAGCATGGAGACAGGCTCTGTTCTGGAAACTCCTGATGCGTCCCCTGAGCGACAGGAGACAAATTCCACTGTTAAAGAAAGAAGCCACAGTAGAGGGCCTTTAAGGAGACCCTACCATCATCTTACCCCCCCTCGTGCACCCAGCTCTGGAACAAGCCCCAAAGAAAGGAATGGAGGCCGCTCTAGAAAAAGAAGGTCCCGCCGTTCTCCAAGCCCTTTGTCCAGCAGTTCTGAGTCAGACTCCTCAAGATCTCGGTCTAGATCACGTCCTCCATCTAAGAAAAGGTTTGGCCCTCTGTCAAAACATCTGGACGATGCAGCTTTTAAGAAAGTAGGCTTTTTCCATCATGCATGTCACTAACATTCCTCCCTTCTCAGGTATCGTCCCCGTCATTCCGAGAGCAGTTCCAGCTCCTCATCCCGTTCATCATCTCGGTCTTCTCCCTCTATATCCCGCTCTCCTCCCAGGAGGAGGAGGTACTCTTACTCCTCCTCTCGTTCAGGTTCATGGAGTCGATCCAGGTCACGCTCTCAATCCCCTCAGAGACAATCACAGTGGAGAAGGAGCAGGGGATTGTACAGGTACAGTTTGTGAAGCATGATCATGTGGGTGGTAGTCATACAGTCATACAGATTTTACAGATGATTCACTCCTAGATAGCAAATAAATTGTCATAGTTTAAAAAGTCTAAAGGTTTAATCTTGTCTTCCTTAGCCCCTCATATCAATCTGGCTGTGGTACAAAGGCAAATGTGCAAGAGGTGAAGAGACGGAAGGAAAAGGCCATTGTAAGTTTACTTTATGTACACAATTCTCTGAGCAAATTATAGCATTGTGGCCCTCAATCAATTGATGTGCTCTCTCCCCCCCCAGGAGGAGCGTCGGGTTGTTTACGTTGGCAGGATTCGGGCCACAATGACCCAAAAAGAACTTAAAGAGCGCTTCTGTTTATTTGGTGAGATTGAAGACTGCACCCTGCACTTTAGAGACCACGGGTAAGTACATGAAACTATGCATCAATACATTTGTCATCATTTTCTGCTTTTGTAATAAGGGATAACTTTTGGGATTTTAACAAGGTTATAATGTGAGCAAATTGCACTGTCTTTGAACCTTTTTGGTCTCATCTTTGACCTCTTAGGCCAAGCTACAGTGCTAAAGGAAAGTGAGACTTGTTCATAACTAGGGCCTCCTAGCAACACTCCTAGGTTGCTCTTTTAAAAGCAAGCCACATCTCAAAACTTTACAAGACCTGTACAGGCACTCACTAATCATGACAAACCAAATCAGACTGATATTTTGTTTTTCTTACAGGGACAACTATGGCTTTGTGACCTATTATAACACCAAGGATGCTTTCACAGCCATTGAAAACGGAAGCAAACTGCGCAAGCCAGATGAACTACCTTTTGATCTGTGTTTTGGTGGAAGAAGGCAGTTCTGCCAAACCAGCTATTCTGACTTGGGTAGGCATGGCTTTAAAATTGACAGACACAAGAAAAGTTTCTGAAGATCCTATCCAGAATGCTGTTAATCTATTCAAACTATATTGATGTGGTTTGCTGAAAGTTGAAGATATTGATTGTAGTATTCCTGATGGTGTGTTAACTACAACTAAATGTATCCAAGAGATATTGAACTTAGGGAAGGGCCATCAATAACTCCAAAAATTGGCAGATCACAGAGCTGCTGTTTGAAAGGATGATTGCACAGGAGGAACAGGAACATTTAACTCTTGTTTAGCTTCTACAGTTGCCCTTCAGGCCCTTTTGGAGCATTTAAGTTGGTAACGGGACTATAGCTAACATTGAAGAGACCCAGCTCATAACCTCAACATTGGTTTTTGTTAAGATTTTGATCCTGATGTTCTTGACTGATCATGTTCTCATTTGACTTTTTTCTAAATTAAATATCAGAAGTTAAAATTTACTGAGTAAGTCAATGATAATTGCTCAATTATTTGGTATTTTATCAGTATAAGTTCTCATTAGGCCACACTCGAAGTCAATAGGCCAAAATATGGCCCAGAAGACATAACAATTTCAACTATTTTCACAAAGCTGACTTTTAGTACTGTGTATGTCTGTAGATATATTTGACCATATTACTTGTGTATTGAGTGAAAATGTCAAGTGTGTACTTAGTATGCCATAGTACTGTGATAATGACTCATGGGTGGGCGTGTCAACATTTTGACCCTGGCAGCATTCATGTTTTATTTAGTCTCGTTAACCTTTTGAAATAGCTTGTCCTAAAAGCGTGTACTGCAGTACTTGTCCTTTTGTTGGTCTATAATGCTAACTTTCTGTCCTTTTCTATTTAGATTCTAATAGAGAGTACGATCCATTGCCTGTGAAAGGCAACCTTCATGCACTAGACTTCGACACTTTACTGAAGCAGGCACAACAGAATATGAAGAGGTAACAAGAAGCCTGCAGCAGGAAGCAGCTCACATTTACCTCAGAGCCAACAGATGGCTCTCACCTGCAACACTGTCTTTACAATTTAGTTGTTGCATTTGGTTTTTGTTTTTTTGTTTTTTGTTTTTTTTGTTTGTGTATGTTTTATTTCTGCAAGCTAACACCTTCTATTGAAGTGAAGATTTGTAATGAAAGTAGTAAAAGAAGTTTAAAAAAAAAAGGAATAAATAAAACATTTTTTAAAGTTTATTTAAATGAAAAATCAATTTGGATTGTATGGACAGAGAATTGTTTTTAACGGGGTAAACATAAGTGGAATAACGCTTCCTAATCATTGGGAGAGGATGTAATGCATTTCAATGTACTACAAACCTAAATTAAAAGAAAAAAGAAGCCTGTATGTGTTGTGTTCCATTACTTATCTTTGCATTTAATAACTATCAGTTACATCTCTAAAGTCACATGATGCCACATTATCACTATCATCTGTCATAACAGGAATAAGGGCATCAAACAAATTTTAACCATATAACCATTATTGTAAGCCAACATAACTCGGGAAAGCGTTCATTACTACTGGCAAGTAACTCCCATTTCACTGCTTAAAGTAAAAAATGGTGTCACTTCATAAACCAGTGCTTATTAACAAATGCACCCTTGTGATGCTGCGGGAAAATGAATTTCTTTAATATAAATTCTAGGTAATTGTATAAAAGTACAACTGGACATGTGCTGGTGATTTAGAACAAAGCCTGTGGACTTTGCTGACACAGGACTCAGACTCAGGTCAAAACAGGCAGCACCTCCCACTGTTTGAATATGCTGTTGGAGCTCAGCTGCATACCTGCTCTGGACTGGAATCTGAAGATATCACAAAGCTGTTGAGATCATCAACACAAGCTGAACAGAGCTGGTCACTGAGAGTAAACTCGCACAAATTCAACACCAGCTCAAAACATTTTGCAAGCAATCATTAACCTGGCTCTTGATACGTTGGTGAAGTTATTATTGCGCTCAGTTACTATGAATCATTAAGCACTTTACAGGTTTGGTGGCAATTTATTCCTCATGAGTCTCAACCAAGATATTTTAGGCAAATGCAAATCATGTCATGTTTTTTTTTTTTAACCAATTCCCAGAGTAGCAGAGTGTACAGTTGCAGAAAAAAACAAATTGAGCTTGTTATAAGATCAGCTACGTGCTCGTGTTTGGTGTTTCCGATAGCAGGTGTCATCTATCTCTTTTTCACCGGGACATCTTTGCGGTGTTTTGTCACGCAGATCTAGTTTTGACTGGTTTAATCTAGTCGACGGAGCATGCGCACTCGGTGTAAACAGGAAGAAACGACTCAAACCAGGGCAGACCTGCCATAAAGAGAAGAAAATGATCGGAGAAAAACCAACCATCGTCCGCTTCTTCTTGAAATATTGACCCACATTCACGTTGTTTATTATTACTTGATCGCATTTTCGATTTCATCTTGTTGCACCGGAGGCTCCATTTTGAACAGTGTTGATAGACTCGCTAATACCGTCCGCTAGCTAACGTTAGTGACGCGTTTTATTTCCTCCGGGTTCTGCTTGGTTCAGTTTGCTGTTTCACTGCGGTTAGAAATATTTATCTATATATAGATATATACCGGTGTGCTCCTCTGAGTTTGGTGGCTTTTCACCGTGGAAAATCCAATAATGGTTCAGAAAGAAAAGACATTAGAGGCGCCTCAAGTGGACGGCGAGTCGAGCCCCAGCCCAGTCTCCGGAGAGTCCTGTGCCGAGGCCCCCGGCCCCTTGGAAGAGCCTGGCATTGGAGTCGAGCCGACTGGCCACAGAAAATTCATAAGTGGAGTCGTAGAAGGTAATATTGGATATATAGAGATAAAATAACAGAGACTTATATTTGATCGGCATGTGGTCTTCATGCATTCATAAATAGGACCTCAAACGCTGCAGCAGTGCTGCTTTCCGAGGAATGCGATTATTGGTAGAAACTGGAAATGATCGAGCCTACAATTGGAAAGCGTCAGAGATCAGTTTTCCAAAATGACAGTGGAGGGTTATATGTAAAATAAATAATAAATCCCATGTTACAAGTCCAATTTAATTCGCCGTTTTTGCATGTTGTTCACAGGGGAACCGCTAGAGTTATTTTGAAGTGGACATGTTGTCTGATGATCGTCAATAATTTCTGTGCCGATCATCGCGATCAGGGTTTACGGTCATATGGAAAATACCAAATATTGTCAGGTTACATCTACACCAAGGCGCAGCATTGCCAGTGTCATTGTATAAATTGAATAGTTTATGTAGTCGTCCCTTAAAGTGGGAATTTAGACATAGTCCTTTCTGTTAGTAAATCCACTTTACAGGGATCGTTTGCCATAATGTGAACTAAATGGTACCCCCCCCCCAAAAAACGACACCAAATGAGTGTCCAACAGCCTCCATCCTTTACCCCGGGTCCAAGTGTTTGTTCTCTCAGGAAAGCAGGTCAATATGGACAGGAAATGTAGTTGATTATCAATGTTGCAGACTGGGTGGAAACTGAATGTATGTTTACTGATGCAGGCTTTTATGGGCGACCATGGACAATGGAGCAGAGGAAAGAGTTGTTCAGGAGGTATGAAGACCTATGTGATTCATAACAACTTTCTACAGCATTGTCGATAACACTTAGTGGCGTTATATTTCATTGTTAAGTTATACTGAGTTTGTGCCACACTGCACTCCACAGGCAGCAGAAATGGGGACTGAATACATACCTCTATGCACCCAAAGACGACTACAAACACAGAATGTTCTGGAGAGAGCTGTACTCTGTGGAAGAAGCAGGTGACTATTCTGAACAGGTCTTTGAACCGCTGTCTTGGTGACTTGGGCCAAGAAAAATGAACAATGCCTGATTATCTAACTGCAGTGAGAACCTGCATATTGAAAACTGGGTGAAATGTGAAAAGCTTTTTTCTTATTTAATGGAATAAACAAATAAAACGATAATGCGTGCAATTAGTGATGATTGCCCCTCCCCCCAACTCTCTCCTAGAGCAACTGATGACTTTAATTAGTGCTGCTAAGGAGCATGGGATAGAGTTCATCTATGCCATTTCCCCTGGACTAGACATCACCTTCTCCAATCAGAAAGAGGTTTCTGCACTCAAGAGGAAACTTGATCAGGTATTGCAAGGTTCTGTATGACAGGAGTATGAGTGATGTGTTACAGGCTATATATATTATAAATAGGAATATATATTTCAGTCACCCTTATCTCTCCCACCTCAGGTTTCTCACTTCGGCTGCAAGTCATTTGCCTTACTTTTTGATGATATTGATCACAATATGTGCCCTGCTGACAAAGAGGTGTTCAGCTCATTTGCACATGCTCAGGTTTCTATTACCAACGAAATCTACCAGTATCTAGGAGAGCCCGAAATCTTCCTCTTCTGTCCCACAGGTACCTCTCTTTTGTTTTGAATCCTTTGCACATTTTACACAAATATCTGATTCATGTATTTGATTTTATGCTTTGCAATGTAGAATACTGTGGAACTTTCTGCTACCCAAGTGTCTCTCAGTCCCCCTACCTCCACACAGTAGGAGAGAAGCTCCTACCTGGCATTGATGTGCTATGGACAGGTGAGTCAACCGATTGATTCATTACTGTTGTTCAGTCATACAGATCAGAGAGGTAGACAATAAGTTTATGTTTGCAATGTGCTTTCTGCAGGCCCCAAGGTTGTTTCTAAAGACATAACAGTGGAGTCAATTGAAGAGGTGTCAAAAATCCTTAAAAGAGCCCCAGTGATCTGGGACAACATTCACGCCAACGATTATGACCAGAAAAGGCTTTTCTTGGGACCATACAAAGGCCGCTCCACAGAGCTCATCCCCAGACTGAAAGGTGTCCTCACCAACCCAAACTGCGAGTTTGAGTCCAACTTTGTAGCAATACATACTCTGGCAACCTGGTACAAGTCTAATATGAATGGAGTGCGCAAGGATGTGGTTATGAGTAAGTATTACTCTGATATGGGTACAGCGTGAGCCCTCTGTGTGGGCCAATAGTCTGTCATATGGTATCAGAATTCAAGTCCTTTATCAGTGCTATCATTTGTTTTGCGTGTGTGTGATTCTTACCAGCTGACGGTGAGGACAGCACAGTGTCCATCCAGATCAAGTTAGAGAATGAGGGCAGTGATGAAGAACTGGAGACAGACATGCTCTACAGCCCACAGCTTGCTCTGAAAATGGCTCTAACAGAATGGCTTGGGGAATTTGGTGTGCCTCATCAATACAACAGTACGAGCAGTCCAATTTTTTTTTATCATATTGCTATGCCAAAGGTTAAATTTTTTTTATTGAGACTGAGGAGCAGCAACAACTTAAAGTAGGGTCATAATATTGACATCAATAGCCTAATATTCTACTTTTATGTCACAATATAGTGAAAATGTTCTGTCTGTTAGGCCGACAGGTGCCTCAGAGTGGTGCAAAAGGCGCAGCCATAGATGTGTCATCCATGGCTGCCCCCTCTCTCTGCTCCTCCACAACAGTCACGACTGTGTTCCAGCAGCCCATCATGTCTCCAGCAATGCCCCCTCTCTGTCTGGATCCACTCTCACACCCCATGGCAAAAAGACCTCAGGAGGTAGAGGAGGTAAGGTTTATTGCTATTCACGCAAAATTGTAAAATTGGAATGATTTGAATGCAATCTGCATGCTTCACAAAAAGGCATCCAGCTTTATATGAATATGTTTATGTCATTAAAGTTACTTAATAGTGGTTTTATTAAATAAACAACTGAAAACGTGACTCCTGGTGTTTCTTCATTCTCTTCTTTATCTGTGCAGGTGGAGGTGGAGAAAAAGGATTCAGATGAGGAACCCATGGAGATGGTGGTTGAGAAGCAGGACGAGCCAGAGGCTGAACCTGAGGCTGACCCTGAAGAGAAACATGTGGGTCCTATCTTAGCTGACAAGATGGCTGAGGACCTAAAACCCATGGATACAGACAAGGAGAGTCTGACGGACTCAAAGTCACCCGAGGAGTCTCTCCAGGAGGACTCTGGAAGTGATATTGCCCCTATGCAGACAGATGATCAGCTCAAACAGGTGCCACAAACATTTGTGAGTTTTTTTGTTGTTTTTTTTTTGTTGCTTATGTCTAAAATTAAAGATATGAACAACTTGAGTTCCCTGCAAACATTACATATTACAATAATACTGGTTCATGTCCTCAGGATGTGTTTGTGCCTGGGCCCAATGAGAAGCCCCTGTTCACAGCAGAGCCCCTCACACTGGAGGATCTGAGCTTACTGGCAGAGCTCTTCTACCTCCCGTATGAACACGGACCCAAGGCCATGCAGATGTTGAAGGAGTTCAACTGGCTCCGGGCCAACAGCAGCGTCGTCAGTGTCAACTGCAAGAGAAAGGAAACGGAAAAGGTGCATTCATACACTAAAGTAAACACATGCCCCGAGAATGAGGTGAACCTCAGAAAACTGGTTCATTTACAAACTTACTTCTGATTGTGTAGGTTGCTAAAAATACAAAATGGTGGATGTGTGCTACCAATACTGCCCATCGGGGGGTGTAGTTATGACAGGAGATGGACTGTGCATGCACCACAAAACAATTCTGTGAATCCCTAAGTGAACCATTAATATTTTTATTCTTAATGCAAACATCAATAAAATCATGACAAAACTGTAATGGAAAACTTCATAAAACATAATTATTTTATTATTATCCCCTCTGCTGTTCTTCCCATGATGAGTTCAAATGTCTGCTTTGCAAAAAGGTTCAAATGATTTGCTCTTCTATCACAATGTTGCAGGTAGCAGAATGGCAATCAAGGGCAGAGAAGTTTGAGGAGATGTGCTGCTCTGTCATCCAGATGTTCACACGGCTGTCCAATTCAGCCAATCGCACCATCCTGTATGACCTCTACCCATACATCTGGGACATCAAGAGCATCATTTCTATGGTCAAATCTTTTGTCCAGTGGCTAGGTATGTATGGGGAGAACCATGAGGTGCTTTGTCTTAGAGCGCAGCAGCATAGCAGTAGTCTAATCAAGTTTAGTAATACTGATTGTTTTTAGAGACACAGTTAATGTTTTGAAAAAAAAAATCAGATTATATAAACATAAAGAACTTTTCAATTACTTGTTCTGCTGCATGGATTATGTTGCAGTCTAGTGCAAGTAATTTTAGGCAGCCAAATTTATAAAACACATATCTTGCACAGTCTGCTTAACAGATGGTAGTATTACTGATGAAGGCTTTGGCAAAATATGACTCTCAGAGCTTGGCCATCACCTGTATACAGGGTGAGAATCTAAGTAGTGGCTATTACTTTCGCACAGACAAGGTCAGATGCATCAGCCCATAATAGTTACAATTCAGAGATTTTCTCATGTTTCACACGTTGATTGTTTTTTTTTTTTTTTTTTTTTTTTTATCTGACTGAATGCCGCTTGCACTGCTAGCATTGTCCTTATTTATTCCATAACTATCTGCTCCATCTTGGTGATATTTAAACTGGGTCTCTGTGGCAATCGTCCCAGCAGGGTTACTGCTGCTTGCTGTGTATCCAGTAACATCACTGCTGCATTCCCACACAGACACACTTGCTTCCATCTCTCTGTCTGTGGGGATGGGCACCAGGGGGCCGTCCCCACCCCCCAAACCCCCTCCCCCCTCCTCCATGCCCTAGCGCGCACGCGAGCTTGGAGAGCAAGTTGACTGACTGACTGTGGAAGGCCATTCTGGTGCATAAAATCAATCAGCTGGTTTGAACAAGAACGATACTGATATATTACAGGGGCTTTCGTGTTGCCTCACTGAGTAGTTGCTACATAGAGGCTGCAACGTGACGCAACCAGTCTTCTGATAACATTTCCATAATTTTTTGGAGTGTTGTTTTGAATAGTCTGAAGCACCAGCATGGCCTGTAGGTTACTCCCTGTAACCCAGTTTCATTCACAGGTTTCTGTCCTGTCCGGCTATATGGTAAAGCTGAGGACTCTAGCCCACAGTACACAGCAGGCAGCATGCCCGCACTGGCAAAGCCACATTAAAACTCCACACTACTGGTTTAACGCATCAGTAAATAACTATCACCACTCAAGCAACACTGTGGAGTGTATAGATAAATAAAAATCTTTGAATATTCTTCTTAACTGCAGTGTTGTTAAGTGCCTAACTGTTTGACTTCTGTTGTTGCTATTGGCAGGTTTTGACATCAGTCTGCACATTTTCCCCTTTAAAGAAGCTGTGCAGCCGGCATTTAGTCACAACCTCTCTGGTTATTGTATTGAGAGCACTTACTAATAACAATTTTCTACTGTTTTCTCCCTTCATTATGTACAGATGGAAGAATCCACAGTACAAGTTTCTACTGCTATTGGATCGACAGTGGCCGATGTATGCACAGTGCAGACGTTGTCTCTTTTCTTTTGGTTATGTCTGACATGCGTTTGTGTCGATTTCTTTTTTTTTTTTTTTTTTTTTTTCCTTTTTTTTTTTTTTTTCCTTACACTAGATCTAAAAATATAAGATTGATTTGGAGGAAAAGAAGCAGCCTTTCAGATGAAGTCACATTTTGGGCAGCGATTTAGCTTTGAATCCTAGGTGTTAACTCGCAAATTTCTCTTTGGCAGCTTCTCTCTAACATGTTTTTTTGTTTCTGTCAGTAGGCCTATAGAAAAGGCTCAGACCAGCCTGATGCACCTACTCAAGGGAATTTACACTTGGCTTTGATATTTAACCTTGGCACAGGATTCTCATCCTACTCAGGGATATATTTCTGACTCTGTAGTTGCAATCATTGTGTTCACACGCACATATTTGCGTGTGGACAATTTAAGAGCAAGAGTTGTTTTCTGCAGAAGTGAGATTGTGTTAAAATGATGCAGTCTGCATACATCATTCCAATGGAGATAAATTCCTTTGTGCCAGTTCGTGTTAGCAAATTTTTGGGTAAGCAAGTTCAGAGTTCCTTCCCGTGGGTGCATCTGCGTGCTGTGTGTCAGCTCGTCAGAGGAAATGTTTTAGGCATCAGGGCAAGGTTCATATGTAAGATAGTTTAAGGTGTTCTGCCCGCGCGCTGCATTTGTCTGGTCACATGACGGGGCTCCTTGTCAACCAGGGTTAGACTTCAAGGCTTAAAAACTAATGAGAGCCCTGAGTGCTTTATATATATACCTCTCTTTAATTGCTGTGCCCCTGCTGCCTACTTCATCTGCGGTTTCACTGACCGTAGCTTTGTACAGAGAGCTGAGCAGCCCTTTAACACAGGGAATGCTCATGCTACCTCTCTCACTTATTCTGTCTCCCTGGTTTGATGACTCATGCTCATGCAGTCATGTGACAAGGCAGATAAGATGAGAATGTGACTTCACACAGGGTGCTAAGATCAGTGGGGTGATGGCAGCTGAAGCTTACTTTTGGAGTCCACAGGCAGTACAGGTTTTGTTCTGAAGGTCACTAGAATATTATCAAGTCAAATGAGTATAACCCTCACTGATTCACCATGGGGCTGAACTGCACTTGATTAAGTTCTTTTTGAAAAGTGTGTGGTCCACTAATGAAATAACGTATTTCTAAATACCAGTATACCATGTTAGATGGAGCAGTGTGACATTGTCCTAGCATAATTGTGTTTTTGAATAATTTCACATTGTTCCGATTCCGTCAATCTTGCAAACACGTAAGCTTTAGTTGCTTGAGCCCCATTTTAGCAGAAAATCTTTCCTCTGAATATAATTTATCAATTCCAAATTAGGGCCTTTTTATGTTTTAATGATCAAAACAAAAAAAATTATTTATTTGGATTATGCTATTAGATACGTATGACCCCTTCCTCCCCATCTCCCCACTTCCTTCATCTGTGTCAGAGAGCCCCATCCTGTGGTAACAATGTCCGCTTGGCTCTGCTCCTAACAGGGTGTCGTAGTCAGTCCTCAGCACAGTTCCTTAGAGGAGACCAAGAGCCCTGGGCCTTTAGGGGAGGTCTAGCAGGAGAGTTCCAGGTATCTAATGCACTGAATTTACAGCAATCAAATGGAAAAAAGCGTGTTGTAAGCAAAGAAGACAATGGTAATATGTGCGTAGGTATGAAGGGCTTTGGTCTGTCAAAGGTGAGCTGATTGCAATGGGTCAGGCTTCATAACAACTGGATTCCATCCCCTTCACTTTTTGCCAAAGAAGGTCGTGCCCTTGTTATACTTCAGGATATTGTTAGTCAGTGTGAGGGGAATGAGTGACCTGAAACCCATCCTGACAGAACAGGTTACAGCCAGTGTTTGGCATAACATTTTCTCAATGATTTAATTTCAATTTCTTTCAGCAACTGCCCAAGGAGATGCTGCTTTTCCCTGGCGCACGCAGCGCAAGCGAGCATGGCTAGGTTTTATTTTCATGACATCTCATTTCTTTGCAGGAAAGCACAGTGCACAAATTACCAAGCCAACCCTTGGCAAGCGCACGCACAAAGCATCGCAGCGCCAGCGAATACGCAAGCATGTTTGCAATGGGAAAACTCCATGATTAAACACAATTGTCTAGCTTCAAAGTAGCCTCTCCATCCTTGGAGAGTAACAAGACTGCCAATGGCAACTGAAGTGCTATTCAATAACTCAGTTAGCTCACATTTAATTTGACTCTTTGGTTTTTTTTCCTGGAGTTCTCTCTGTCTTCTTGCGCCAGCATCATTATTTTTCTCAACAGGAGGGTCCTGCGCAGCGAAATATTGCGATGCCTCACAAAAGGGAAAGGAGCATCTCCTTCAGCCAGTAAAACCTTAGTCAGACCAAAATACCACCCTTGTTTTATTATATTTGAGAAGCAAATATGTACGTGCTTGTTGAGCTATGTTCCTTTAACAAAGAATGAAAAAGGTGCGACGTTTACTCTTGTTGCCCATTGTCAGATCAACAAGGAACAGCAGTTTATTTATTTATATATATTTATTTGTCACTCCAAAGCGCTTGGCTTCATTATAAAGTTCCTTTTGGTTTGACAGTGGCACAACTGTAGCAATGCACAGTGAGGAAGTCAGCCAGAGCAGAACACCACCTGTTCTCAGTGAAACTGAACCTGTTTCTTTTGATGCCCACAGAGATTGTTGCCAATAGATGGGGCAAACGATCTTTTCTACCAACCTCCACCTTCAATGCCAACCTCCAAAATCTATTCAATAAGGCCATACTTTCCCAAAGATGAGGTAAGATGCTTGCGTGGGTGTACTCATTTTAAGGCAGCCTTGGCTTGTGTAGTTCTAAAATTTCTTTGTGACATTTCTCTCTGGCCTTTTCTTGGTTACTTTTTTATATCCAGTGTAAAGTTGCCATTTGGTTATTTTTGGGATATCACCGAATCCAGTAAAGTAACAGGTGTGTCCGTCCTTCTTTTTGCAGCCTGCAGTTTATAAAATCTGTAAAGAAATGTACTGTGAAGGAATGGAGGATGCTCCTTTCACTGACGACGACCCAGACCTCATAGGAGACAGGTAAAAGATGGACATGAATGTGTTTACAATGACGGCACTGTTCCGTGCAGTGCAAATCAACAGAGCTGATTAACTCCTTATTGTTGGTTCACAGGTTAGTTGGAGGTCTCCTGACACTGAGTTCAGACTACGGGTTTGTGCTGGAAGACGATGAAGGGATCTGTGGTTATGCTTTAGGAACAGTAGATGTCAAACCTTTCATCAAGAAATGCAAGTTGAGCTGGATACCCTTCATGCAAGAGAAATACCACAAACCTGACTGCCAGAAGGATCTCACAGAGGCTGAGGTAGGATCTTAATCCATATCTCTGACCATCATCAATGTGTCTCCCTTTGTTGGGTTTTACTTTATCTCCGTGTGTCAACCCTGTAGAAGATGATGCTGAGTTTCCATGAAGAGGAGGAGGGTCTACCAGACTCTTTCCTCTCCAACTTCCCCTCTCTCATCAAGGTTGACATTCATGCCAAGGTCACTGACCCGAGTGTGGCCAAGAGCATGATGGGATGTCTTCTGTCTTCTTTAAAGGCCAATGGTAGGTGGCAGCTGTCCTCAGGACTTTTCTGTAGCAGTGTCAGTGAGTGATGTTTTCATAACTATTTATTATCATGTTAGTAAGAGGGTGTTTTATTCAATTTGAGCAAAAATTAAATTTTTTTGTCATTTTGACTGTGTTTCTAAAGCTAAAAAACAAGCAGGCTCGGGAATCTAATCTCAATGTACTGTGAAGATGAAATCAAAGTCCAAAACAATAAACATGTTTCAGAGCTCAGTCTTCATAAGACATAATAGTTTATGGATGTATCGATTTATAAGATGAATCCCCTTTGAGATTCTGACCTGATCTGTAGATGTTCCAACTGTATATTTGCATTTTAATGTCCATTCTGCCAGTAATCAAAACAAATTACCGACTAACAGAGCATGGACCAAAATAATCCCCTCTTCCTGTGCTTCTGCCTTCCTGAGTTCTTGAACTGGTTGATTACTGGTCAAGGACACAGTAGAAGATTTTAATCAGCTGAACACCATATTTGGCCAAACTGGTTGTATTTTTAAGTTGCCATTTTTTACTGATTGAGTTATCTTTCGCTTCCAGGGTCCCATGGTGCATTCTGTAAGGTTCGTCAGTCTGATAAGAGAATGTTGGACTTCTATAGTAAGCTGGGCTGCTTTGAAGTGGCCAAAATGGAGGGCTTTCCCAAAGACATCATCATCATGGGACGCAGCCTATGAAGAAATCTCCTGCTATTATAAGAGACAGAGAGCAACACAACAAGTCAACACGGCTTAAACATGTTTGCTACCTTCATGAGGAAAAAAAAACTTCCATGGTGATTTTTGTACTACATTACCATTTGGGCTAGCCCTGGGAGACCTCTTTTTAGGATTTGTGTACAGAAGCACAGCAGTCGCACACACACATTCCCTGTGCAGCCCTTAGATGCTATGGCTCTGTTGGATTCAGCAGATCTTAAGCCAAAGGCCAAGGAGGGATGTGTAGTCGATTGATTTGAGCAAAACTTGAAGAGTGGCACCCCAGCACTGGTTTCTGGGGTCCCACTAGTCATATACTTCTAGGAGGCAGGAAGTGATATCTCCATAAGCCTTTTACTGATTTAATCCAGGACCCATTACATGGATATTACCCACATGCCCTAACACATAGTGTCTGTATCTGAAATGGAGGCAGAGCTGTGAAATGAGGGCACCCTGTATCCGAAGTAGTGTCTAACGACCCTCACGTCCTGCTCTCCCAGCTTTGACGTAGAGAATAGCACAGCTGTCAACATAAGTAGGACACCTTAAAGGATGTGAGGTGCTACATGAGAGTTTGCCTTTCATCATTGTATGTCCAGTTCCTCCACAATACACTTGGAGAACTAAGCCTTTTAAGTGGCATATTTCTGACAATGTGAAAAGCTGAGTCTGCACACACAAGGTGGAGAAGTTTATCCCTCAGGGTTTGTGAAACCCTCTGTAGAAGATCACAGACCAGCCAAGTACATGTTGAGACTGTTGGAGGCCATCTGAGTTTATGTTCAAGTGGTAGCCGATATTCACAAAACAATGGAAAAGCTTACACAAGTTTACAAACGTGCTGCCCAGCCAGTTTCTGTTCAGTGCTTTGCTTTTGGCCTTTTTTTTTGTGTCATGATTCAGCAGTTCTTTTGGTTATTTCCCCTTTGAGCTATTGCCTTTCAGTTCATTGCCTTTGGATTTTAGGTTAATATTGCTGACCCCCAGTGTCGTCTGTGTAAGGACTGTCCAACATAAGTCAGAAAAAATGAGAGAAGGGGAATTTGGGCAATGGCCTTGTCGTTGATGTAGGCCACAGATGTAGCCTGATGTTGGCAGTCACGTCTTAGTTTTGTCCTGCCAGACCCCAAACTCCAGCACAGACATCCATCAGTAAACCGAAGCTAACTGGCAGGGATATCACAGTCAAAAAAAGCTTAGATGACTACATGTTACTAAATTTTACTGAAGTTTTGTCTTTCATAAGTTTGTGTAAGTGAAATTGTCAACCTTACTTGTATACACAGGCTTTTTATGAGAGAATGAAACCCAAAATTAGCATTTCCTGATAGCTGTACCCAGCGGGACCAAGACCCTCATGTTCTGATCTGCCGTAGAAAACCATTTTTCAACAATAAGCATTGAAATTACATGAGGTGGAATGATCTAGAATCATTTAAACTCATAAGCATTAAACCCCCACTGTTATAAAGCTGCTCAGGTTTTCATAACCACTAATTCAAACCTGACAGTTCAAACTTGTCATCCACCTCACCTCCCTGCTTTCTGTGCAACATTGCTCACTTTCAAACAAATTGCCTCTCTTGAGCCAAGGCGAGCACGCCACAGATCATTGAGGCCGTTCAGTCCTGTCACCAAAGTGGTACTGGCTCCCACACTGTTAGACTGTATTTGTGGGGGTGTGAAGCAGAAATTCCTAGGCCTTTTACTATGTGCCCGTTGAATGTTTGATATTCTGACACATTTCCCATTAGTTTTTTTTTTTTTTTTTTATCTATGTAGTTGATTTTTTTTTTAAAGAAGCACTTTGACTATAGCCAGGAGTGTTCTGTTGGTTACATGAGGATCATCAGTTGCTCTTCAGTAGCTGCCTGCCAATGTGATGTTTTTGATACTGTGTACATTCAAAATGTGCATGAGGTGTATTGGATTTGCTGTGGCAGTCATTAGAGTAACCTCATCTTATGCTACAAAGAGGAGGAAGCATGCCATTCACCTCTATGAGCATAATCCTGTAGTATATAGACAGTCTGTTAACGCTGTCGATCATAAAGTGTTATTATTTTGTATATCTTTACTGAGACTGTCGCCAGCAAATTTTTTTTTCTTCCAAGTACAAACAAAAAGCTGGCCTTGTTACAATGCCCCGCCCCGTGCAGCCATCCTAACTGGGCTGTTTCTCAGCAAAGTGTGAAACTCACCAACAGATCTGCTGCCGGTCTCCTCTAACAACAGCAGGATTTTCTCGCTCATTTTAAAGGGTTAGTTCTGCAGTTTTCCAACGATCAAACTTTCTCCTCTTCCATGGGGGGGCTGTGACTGAGAGGAAGGGCTCCAATTGTACATTTTGACTATCTAAGTTTAAAGGGGAGGGATGTCATAAAAGTGTCTGTTTACCAATGTAAAATTTGTATGTAAAATACATAAGATTAAAAACTAATAAATCATAATAAGTTAACTTCAGTGCTTTGTCTTTTTTGACTCTGCCCTTCTCAGTTTCAGCTTTCACAAAAGTTTATGTCTGTACATAGAAATACGAAACAGTTCTCATCAGTCAACACATGGGATTACCTTTTACACAAATTATTGTTTAATTACTCCTGAAACAAGCCCTTGACGTCTTATTAATCATATTGTCATTTATTTACAGTGTGGAATAGTCTACGTGAATTCATTTATTGTAAAAGTTTGGTGTGTTGTTTTTTTTTATACAAGTGTATAATAATGAAATATCCCATTCATAAAAAACAATAATTTGAGAAAATATATATGTTTTTTGTTGTCATTTTGGCGTTACATGAAGATTTTTTAAAATCCTTTTTGATATATCGCTTCACGTCTTGGGGGGGGGGGGCACCATGAGCCACCGGCGCACAGTGATGACGAGTCAAACATGTTCATAATCTGCGACGCGCTTGTTATTTTTCGTGAGAGCCACATTTAGCTGTAACGTGTCAACAGCAAACCCGGGAAAAAAACTATTTGGTGCTCGGACAACATGTCTTTCCATGAAGATGAATCGGCGGATGTCGGACTCGCTGGACAATCAAAGTTGGAGAGCTTCCTGTTCAGTAAGAACAATTTAAATCCAGTTTCTCTCTGTGGCCGCACACGTGGGTTACTTCTGTGAATCTGCCCTGAGCCCTCCAAAAACAAATCACCAGGCATTTTCTCTGCCATTGGCCAGAGAGCTGAGTTCACATGAATGAAAAGAAACAGTGAGTTATTTAATCCTGGTTGTGCTGTTTCCTCCAGGTTGCGAACTGTCCTCCAAAGTCCCTTTCTACACTTTCCAGGGAGATGAAGAGGAGGACCTGGAGCACTTCCTTGAACTCAGAACAGTATGTACTATTGGAGAGATGGACCAGCTCACTGTGGTAACATCCCTGACAACTGACCGACAATGTGAATAAAGGTTATCTAAATGTAACCTCTCATTCCTGTAGATTTGTCTCGGGGAAGGTGCCAAAGAGGAGAGCAATGTGGTGGAGGTAACAGCCATGAACCACCAAGGAAAGACCATTTCTGTGCCCATCGCCAACCTTCACGTCAGCTGCCTGCCCATGGTATAGTGTTATTGTTTACAAACCCTACCACACGGCTGAGGCTGAAGTGCGGCAGCTTTTAACATGTGCTGTTCTCTCCTTAGGTGAGTCTGGGAGAGTTCGAGCTGAAAGCCCCGGTGACCATGCGGCTCAAGGCTGGTTCAGGGCCAGTTACTGTCAGCGGGCTGCACCTCATTGGTAACAAAACCTTTTTAAC
This sequence comes from Remorina albescens, assembly GCA_034769265.1. NCBI lineage: Eukaryota > Metazoa > Chordata > Actinopteri > Carangiformes > Echeneidae > Remorina > Remorina albescens. The sequence goes on along the minus strand of CM068491.1, from coordinate 8,404,522 downwards.
CTTCTCAGTATTCTGTTTAATAATGAAATGTGATTCACATCAAAATAGATTAACAAGCATGTCAGATAATAAATTCTTTACAAGTATAATGGAATAACTATAAATTCTTAAAAAAAAAAAAGCTCATGTTTAAGCTGAGATGACAAGTTGATCCACAAAAAAATTAATCAGAAGCAGTTTTAATAATAAACCTTTACAGTCAAATTGAAGCAAAGTGACAACGTCCAGAATGTGAATATTTACTGATTTTATGCGATTAACTCAATTCCCTATTTCAATCAATTAAAACGAGAACAACAGTTTGATCAGTGTTTTGCACACGTTGCCAATTAATGCACTAAATAATCAATTGTTATGACGGGTTTCTGGCATTCTTGAGACTCTAAAATTACTTTCCTTCATACAGTTTCTTTGAAATTGATCCAATGGCAAGAAAAAGTATCTGGAGTAATAAATTGTCCTTCAACTGTTTTTCTTTTTTTCTTCTTCTTCTTCTTTTTCAAAATGAAATCTAAGACCTTTGCCATAGTAGATATGCTTTTATAAGTAGGCTGTGACTGTCAAATATATATATGTATCAGTCCAGCTGGAAAAGCTCCGTGCACAGATTTTTACAGCTTCATGTTATTAACTGTGCATGAGGTTGGGCAGATTAAATGAAACAACCTTTCTGACCTTATCATTAAATAATGGTAGGATTCAAATTAAGACAATGATTGAAAATGGTCTTCTGTTCTTTTGCAGCCTCGGAGGTTGAAGACTCAGATTTGTCCGATGAAGATGACGAAGATGATGATGAGGAAGAGGACGAGGAGGAAGAGGAAGAGATCACCCCCATTAAACCAGCAAAGAAAAAGCAGAAGCATTAGGCCGCGAGGTCGCTGATGGGTTATTGGAGTGGCCTCACCCACTCCATGATGCGTTGTAATAAATACCACAGATTTTTGTACCAGATGGACACATTTTACAGAGATACTACTTCTTCCACACAGCCATGTGAATGCCTAGTGTGGTGGCAGCTAAACATGCTGTGAGAGGAAACAACATCACAATGGGGCTCTGATGTTCTCGCCTCTCCTCTCAGACCGAGCAGAGTATTTACTAACTAACTGCGCTTTAGACATTCACTTACAGAAGAACTGTTTTTGCTATTAAATGCTATCCAGTGTTTTATAGTGTAAATGATGCAGTCACCACTGCTGATGTGGTGGAAAACGTGTCTTTTACCTCCGGTGGATTCTGGTGTTGTTTGAAGAGGCTGTTCTTTTAAAAGTAAAAACGGGTGAGTGAGTGAGTGAGTGTACATGTCAGACAGGTAATGAGTCTCCAGATGAATGATGCATTTACGTACATCCAGATTATTAAATGTTTCACAAGAGTATCTCCATTTACAGTTGTTTCTAGCTCCAAAATACAGTTTTTCTATGTAAGATGTCAATCATAAATGTGAAGATTTTGTACTCATTGTGAATGCATCAGTTTGTTTTCATTTCATCTTCTTTTTTGAACTAATATAAATAAAACGGTCATTCTTAGCCTATTATATTAAAACATATATAGTTTTTGTATCCGCATGGTCAGTTAAGAATAGTTTCTTCACATCCTAGTGAGTAGCTTTTCATTTGTACATTAACATTTACTCATCTAGCTGATGATGAAGCAAGTAACACCACTAGAGAATTAGTGCAGTGGGAGACCTTGATACTAAATCTATTCAATAAGGTGAAATGCAAGAAGATCAAGTACAGAAGTGAACCGTCAACATGTAACCATTTTAAATATTTCTATGACTGCAGCACTTAAAGCCCCTGAAGCTTTAGGTTCAGTTTTTTGTTAAAATATTTCACTTTTACTACATATGAATGAAAAAAAAAATGCATTTTTAAGGAAGATTACATATCGGAACCTGGCATCTTATAAATGGATGAAGCCAAACCCAACAGTGAGAGAAAAGTTGTTCTGGTTGTACAGCAGTAGAAAAACTTAGGGAGGTTTTAAGAGAAAACTATTTCTCTTTCAAAACTCCAAAACATGAAATAATGGAAACTGATTCAGTTTGCAGGAAGTGATGTGATGATGTGGGTTTTTCACGGCCTCAAAGGTTGTGAAGTTAAATTCAGTAGAATGAGTCATGACTGCTGGGAAAAAAGTGAATCAGGAATAATATTTAATAGAAAAACTACAGTTAGGCAAATTAATATCTTTAGTTTTTTCAATCTTGCCTAATCCTAACTGGTGCACTGTAATGCTGCGTAAAGTTACTGGCAAAATTTACATTGATTGAAATTGTAAACCACCAACAATGGATAACTCAGGGTGCCAGTAAATGGTGTCATCCAAGTTAAGGCCTCATAAAGGCAGATGTGGTCGTATCATGTTACCGTCCACGTCATCTACATACAAGCTTCAATCCCATCTGCACTGTACAAACAGCAAGTGATACTGCTGCGAAGCTCAAAAGTTTCAGTTACATTGATTACATTGATTCCACATTTGAAGGCGTTTCTTTGCGGTGTTTCACTCCACAATGACAGATTTATCAGGAGGATAACTCATCTGCAAATAATGACAAACATTTCATCTATCTGTCAGCCAATGTGGCATTCTGTAGTAAAAGCAAGCAGTTGGCCAGCGCCCCGAAGATCAGACTGGAGCAGATAAAGAGAAGCCTAAAGAATCAGGAGAAAAGGAGAAGCAGTAAAATCTTTTCCCAGCATTCCCAGCAGACAATTGGTAAAGTACACAGCGCTCTGCTTAACCAGACAGGCCCTGCCCACTTATGAACTCCCACTTTGCTCATTTGCAGAGGTGCATGGGGGGATGTGACCCTCTGAAACAGAAAGTGTGGAAAGAAATAATCTGCTGAAAGATTTGGCTGCATGACTGTGACAGAGAAGCACAGAGTTGGGAAGGGTTTGAGGGTGACAATGCTAAAGAAGCCACATTGCTGAGCATCACACATCCACAATGGCGCAACTCAAACACTACTCTTGTTCTGACAACTTAGTCATGCCAGATGCTGCCATGGTAACATGAGAAATGACCACCTGTGTGACAGCCTTGGTGGCAGCGTTCTGTTCAGGAGACAGGAATGATCAGGGAGGACCAAAGATGCTTGCATCAGAGGAAGCTTTAATGAATAATTTTGAATTATTCTTATGTCTTACACAAAGGTGTCCCAGTTGGTTGCCGTGGTAGTGACTCATCCCTCCCTCTGTGAGAGAAGGTGGATGAAATAACAGGAGTACCCGTCTGTTATTTCCTGCTCCATATTTTGACAGTGCTTTCATTGAGTATCCAAGCTCTTTTGGGGGAGCGGGTGAAAGATTAATTAAATTATACACATTCAGAGTGAGAAAGCTCTGAGAGCATCACATGCAAACCAACACTGTGTAACAAACTTACAACTTGTTAATATCAGTGGGAGCAGGTGCTGCTGCTTCTTATTTTCTGAGTCATAAAACACATCCATCTTGTGTGTGCTTGAGTGGGAATTTGTGAACCTTTACACCACTTTTATTGGGTATAAGGGTTTTATTGTACAGCTTCTGTGCACCACCTTCACCTTCGTGTAGAGGTTACAGCTGTGAGTAAAGCTCAGTCTGTAGCATGATCAGCAGTCGAGGAGTTTTTTAACAGAAATGTTATTAAAAATGAGGCTTTAATCTCATTGAATATCGAGTTCAAAATACAAAGATTTATACTGACTTTCACGTTACACCTAGCTTTAGTCATTTTGACAAATCTTTTTTTGTTTTTTATTTGCTCATAATTTTCACCCTGCAGTTTTTTCTTCTAACGCTTTCTACACCTCTAAAAGCATAAAATCATACAAACAATTGATTTACCAATTTTTTTCTAACTACTTGTGTCTTTTCCTTACTGACAAAAAAAAGGGCGGTGTCATTAATTTCAGCCCATTATGAGACTGTGGGAGATCTGTGGGAGTATTTGAGATGAGAACACACTACATGGATGACTGATTTTTAATTTTTGGTGGGACTTTCATCTGATTGACTGATGGTTGGAATGCACCATGTAGCACTGGGAGTGTAATCAGGTAACTTAAATGGAATCCAACTTCATCTTTGCCAGATGTTGGATCTTCTTAATAAATATGTGTTTGTAATAGAAATGTGACACACAGCTAACAAATGTAGTAAATGTCAGGGTCAAAGCACCTTTGGTTTGATTATTTAGGAGAACTTGATTTATCAATTGGGACGGATGCCTCGTGGCAGCCCCGCTCAGACTAGTTTCAGATGTAAATAAATAAAATCCAAATTATTTGTGTGAAATCAACCATTCAATTCAACCTTGAGTCCAAGTGGACATTTGTGTGAAATTTCAAAAAGTTCCTTCAGTGCATTACTGAGATATTTTGTTCAAAAGGGCAAATCTGTGCTTTCTAAGGTCATCCAGACCTTGACCTTCCATCAGTTCAACCTTTAGCCCAAATGGATATTTGTGCCAAATTTCAAGACATTACATCAAGTACTTAGTGAGATACTGCAACCTTCATCTTTGACCGTAAAAATGCAATCAGTTTATCTCTCCTTGTGAATGTTTGTGCCAAATTGGAAGAATTTCTGTAAATGTCTTACATCCATGAGAGTCATGGAAGTACAGAGAATCACCATGGAGGCATAAAATCAGGCAGATTTCTTTATTGCCCGTCTCTAATGTGGCTTATTTTTACCGTCAACACTTTCAGTTCTGCCTCCCCATCATATCTATAGGACATTACAACACTTTTGTATCAGAACCTCAGCATCCAGCATTTTGAACGTGTCCGTGTTGTTCATACATCTGGTTAATGGAAACTTTAAGTACTGCATCCAGTCGGCATTAGTGATCCAGTAGGGATGATTATGTGATGGAACAGAGGGAGAAACATTGTGTCACTATATTAAAGTTCAAAGCGGAAAAGCTGGGGATTTTCTGGTGCCTGTGCAATAACTCCAGAGACAGTTGACTGAAGCTCTTCACTGTGTCTGTCTAATGCTGCAACATGTTCCCTCTGAGCACATGCAGATCTTGTGTTGTCAGTTTTATCTGGCCCAAAGCAATGAAAAGCTGGTCGATGAGGCAAACAACAGAATCAAAAGTAGAAGAACTAATTGCTTCTGTTCTAGTAGTTTCTATGACACCCTTTAGAGAAAATCAACAGAGTAAACAGTAAATATTTTCCTCTAGAATGTTAAGGAAGAAATGTCTAAATACAAGAAAAATAAAATAATAAAAGATAAATTAATTATAGTTATTTAAAAAATCCTGAGTATATACTTAATGAATTTCTCTCCTGCATGTGTCACTATAGTGTCGCCAAAAGTTACTATGGCAACAGCTGAAGCACGCCACTTTGCACTCTCTCTCCAAAACTGATGCAGCTGTCCTCCATAGAGAGACTCTGAAATGCCCTTTAATTCTCATCTGCCGTGTTAGCATACACACAGCCAACCTGCACACGACCTTCGTGTCTTCGCTTCATTCACTCACATACATTGTGTTCATGTTGCCTGCTTCCCTTCAGCTCAAAGACGACAGAGGACTGGTACGTGTTACAATGATTTACACGAGCAAAAATAGACCTGGAGATCAATAAACATTGGTCATGGATCTTTGTCTTTGATGTCGGTGCATATGTGTGTGCGCGTGTGTGAACACTGTTATCCTGGATTGTAGTTTTGGCACAGATTACAAAGGCCTTATCAGATGAAGGTTAGGACTCTGTAGGCTTGATGAATAGCTGCTCTGTATGCACTATGCTGTATATGTCCACACTCCTGTCGGTGTCACCGGGAGGAAGACTACTAACACAGTGTGTGTGTGCCCAGACTGATAACGCTGATACTCACTCATTTATTACATTATAATACTTCAGCGCTGCCATGTCAGCAACCTCTCACTAAACTGATGGGACAGTTATACAAGCTGTGTGAAAGTAGGCTACTGGGACCACATCAGTAATAACCATGAAAGTTATAGAGGAAAACTCTCCCCTCTAATACTCTTCAGCTGTAGAGTATATACAGTGTGAGTTGGAGACTATTTTTACTCTTTTACATAATCCTGCTGTTGTCTATTTGATTATTTCATCTTGTTGCGGTAAGTATTAACTCTAAACACAGAGTCTTTTGGATTAAACATTGTCATTTAGTTTGTGCAGCAGTGGATCTGTGGCTGTGGTGTAAATGTTACAGAGATATTAGTAACATCTCAGCAAGCAAACATCTGTTACATTACCAACATGTTCATCAAATGTAAATATACTCTGAGGAATCTGCTTGAATAAATGCTGGGCAAGAAAGTGTGTTTGAAAGAAACAGAGAGGGAAATAGTGCCCACTGTAACTCCAATAGTACCTCTAGCCACTGGCTAAAGCACACAAACAACAGCTGCACAAAAGCTGACAGTTCCCCATGCATTTAACACACACACACACACACACACACACACAGAAAACAGGCTCACGTTCTGCTGCAGGCAGGGGCGTGTTGTATCATACATACACAGCTCCAGCACACCTGCCACAACAGAGCACAGCTGTCAAGTGCATCACCCTTCACCCTATACACAACCTCATTGAGAACACACACACACACAGAATGAGCTTACTTCTGCACATATATGAGGAAACATACACTAACTGGCTGATTGTGTGCTGACACCTGAGCATACATTCACTTGCACAACAGGATTCGACCTGTAAGTCTGCACATGAGGCAGTACAAACCAAACACAAACTACACCACCTATACACCTTGAATCAAGCCTAATGTCTGTGCTAATCCAGAGATTGGTAAATAATGTTAGCAAAATATGATTAGACAGTGTGATGATCTGTAGCAGCAATTCAAAACATTGCTTGAGAAATCTAACAGAAAATAATGATTCCAAATATTTGCACTATTTTCAAACTAAAGGAAAAATCAGTTTTTTTGAATATTTGAAACTCTAAATTGGACATTTTTACAGTTTAAAATGGTGTGGTTGATAAATGTGCAGCTATAAATGAAATTATTTATATGGATTCAATTAATAGCATGGCCTCCCTCAAAATATCTACTGTATGTTTTATTAATAACACACACACAGAAGGAACAGTTCACAAGGGGAATGCTAATAGGCTTACACACACACACACACAAGCACACAAACACAAAATAAATGTCAAATTGATGCCACACTGTAACTAAAGCTCAGCTCCTCCTCTGCCTCATCTATTTGCTGCCCAAGTGTTCTGGCTTTTATGGAAATATCAAAAATTTTATTAATTCACATTCAAAAAATAAAAACTGGTCTAAAGAAAACAGAAAACGAAACAGCAGGGCAGAACATTTTATAACCAATAAATAAGCAATGCGCCTGACTTGCTCTGCCCCCCTTCCCAAAACCCTCTAACCATTCTTCCTCTGCTCCACTCCGCCCCTCAACTCGCTCCCTCTCACCATCTTACTAAGGGGGAGGGGAGTGATGAAAGGCATATGAGTGACAGAAGTAGATGACTGTACTGTCCCAGCCCTCATTAAAACTCTGCGCTTATATCATCCGCCACTCTGACCCTCCTCCTCCGCAGCATCAAGTCCTAGTAAATGATACCCCGGGAGGGGGGGGAGACAAGGGAGGGAGGTGCTGCTCATCAGTTATTCCTGTTCTGTGACCTAACTTGACAACCAGCTCTAATAATGAGACAGAGACTTTGCCAGAGACCAGGATGTTGACAAGGAAGTGAACTGTCCTAAATTGGCAGATAATGGGCCTGCTGTTGCACAGTCTAACAAATCATTGTCCAAACCTCCTCCACCATGTTCTGAGATTCCTCCGAATACAGCAGATCACACACATGTTGTCACCCCGTGTCTTTCTTTTCCATCTACTAACCTTAACCTCTGAATAGACTGTGGGTGAGTTACAGAGTGTGAGGCACTGTAATAATGGTTTTCTTTTTTTCTTAACAGGAAACGCTTGACATTTCAACTGTAACCCACAGATTCAGACTGCAAAACCCCTTGAACTAAACAAAATCCCACAAAGTGCTTCTCCATACAAACAATAATAACTAACAATGTCCAAAATAATAAATATTAAGCAATTAAAAGCCAACAAGATTACATTAGGATCTGCAAATAAATGCTTAAAGTACACAAACATGTAATTTAATACGCATGTTTATTCAATATTTTTCCACTGGTTTTGGTTTATTCATAACCCTATATAAAAATTCATGAAAAACCTGACAAGCAGTTGTAGTCCAGTGTGTTTGGAAAGCCACGTGGACTTTGGAGTGCATGGAGAGGCTCCCTGCATGCTTTAAGCTGCAAACAGGAAATAATCGAGAGCTAGGAACTTGCAAGTACATTAAGAGCGCATTAACAGTCTTTTTAGGCACTGAAGTCTCTGGAGTCCTGTGTCAGGACCTGCGGTGAAAGATATGTTGTTTCTTAGTTCACTGCTTGAATGGATTTAAGACTACATCATTCACATTAGCACTTCCAGTTGAACTGAAACAGAAAAATAAATAAAATAAAACAAAAAAAATTGTATTAGAATTACAACATTGCAGCTGTTATTGTATTTCAGAGAGTAAACGGAGCTACCAGAGTTAAAACAGCAAGATTTACCAATATAGGGTAAAGTAAAAGGCAAAATATAATTATCATGAAGGTGTGTTGGAGACACACAGTTATCTCTGAACCAAAACGGGAAGTAAGAAAAAGCAAACATGGAAATTCTGACACCAATTCTGAAAAAAAAAGGAACAAGCCTATTTGTGTTTATTACTTGGTCCCATAATGCTTGGTTGAAGACTGACCATACAGCCCATAGAAGTTGGGGTGCCTGCCTGTCTGTGAGGCCTCCATCAGTCCCCTGATGGGAAAATGCTGTAGCGGCTGGCTCGCAGAGAGGGGCGCATGTGGGGGAAACTCCTGAGAAGTCACTGAGGGGAAGGAGTCCGACGCTGGGTATGGAGGCCGGACACGGGCGGTGGGGCTCCTGGAGCAGCAGCAGTTATTCAGAGTACACATCAGCACTTTCCTCCCTTCGTACATGGTTTGTTGCGAGGCACCTCCATTGGGGAAGTGGGAGGGGGCGAATATGGTCCCTGAGTGGTGACTAGAGCTGGATGCCAGACCCACCATGTGATGGGCTGAAGTGTCAAGAAACCGACTGTGGCCGGGGCCGGCGTGAAGGTTCTGGGAGAGGCCTTCGGAGGAGAACATGGATGAAGCACAATGATTCTGCTCAGGCAGGAAGGGTTTTTTGCTGCTGTAGAGCAATGGTGGTGGATCCTGGGAGGTGGAGTTTTCTGTGCTACTCCCCAGGAAGGCCATGTTGTACTTCCTCTTCTGCATTCCTGAACTTGTCCCCATTTGGGAGCCAGTAGAGCTCATGTGAGCCTGGACAAGCTCAAGAATAGGTGCCTCGTTGAACGGTTCTGAGACAACAAAGTAAATGTGGGGCAGAAACAGATGATGATTAATCCTGAATAAATCTAATTGATGTCATATTACAACTCTTTTGGCAGATATTAAAATACAATGTTCAATTTTAAAGGCCCATTTTTATTTCATTTTTGCTGAAAAAATGTAGAAACTGGAACCGAAAAGCCATCTTCACCAGAATCTGGAGAATGTGATTAATAGGCAGGGGCATCTCTATTCAACCACATGCTTCATACTAGACCTTTGACAAAACAATTGCTGCTCCAGCAATATGTACGTAGCACTTAATTGTGCAGCCCTTCTTTTGAACATGTTATATCTCATTGGATTTCTGTCTTACCCTCCAGCATTTTTCGCAGGCTCTTCTCTCTCGTAGAGAGTTCAGATAGTAAATGATGAGAGTTGAGCTGGCCCACTCTGAGTGGAGGGATGCTACTACTCAGGTGTGAGTTAGATCTGTAAAAAAACATGCGGAAAAGACTCAGTAAGAAATGTTCACACTTGCTCCAGACAAAGAGGAACACTAACAGCTGTTTTTCTGCTTTTTAAAATATATTTGATAAAATACTGAATTGTACAACATATGATAAATACCAGTGAAAGTGAAATAGAGTAGAGATAACAATGTTTACCTGTCTATTAGCAGCTGGTATGGTTTTGTATTCTGAAAAAGACAGAATAAAATAAGACACAACAATCATTCAGACTCACCATCTGCCAAATTGAAGAGCTACAGTGATTAGAAAAGAACAGACGGGTTTGGTGTTGTCTGTCTGTGCAGATTGTGTACATGCAACATTGTTCGTTACACATGGGGTGTGTGTGGCAAATTCTTTGAAGCCCAATATTTAATTTGGTGGATGCCAGTACCTTAATGAAGTTAATGCTCTCCGCTCTCTGGAAGAACGTTTGTACTGAGCTCATGAGTTTTTCCGCTTCCTGTCGCTTCTCATTGAGCTGCAGAACCTGCTGGGAGTTTTTCCTCACGTACATGGTGCAAGTGTTCTCCAGCATCTGCAACGTTTCTGCTTGGTTTGCTTCTAGTAGCGTGTGCATCCTCTGGTACTGGGCCCTCACATGCTCCTTCAGTTCAGACACTGCATCCTGTAGAATGAGGACAGGCTGGAGTCAAGTGGAAAACATATTTGCAAATGCATTCAGACGAACTGTGCAAATTATACTGTTTCCCTTTCCTGACCAACTTTCCTTAATCTGTCTTTTGTGAGTCCCTCAGGAATGATAATTTAACAACTTTCCATCTTTAACCAGTTGGTTCTGCAATTTCCTTTCATAAGCATCAAAGCTGTGTATAAATGAAAACATCATTGAACAGGAAATTAAATTAAATTAAATTAGAAAATGTCTGTTTAAAACAACTGGATATTTCAATGCAGAGCAATGGTTTGACATGTTCGATTACAATATATACATATATATATATATATACTTTAATCCTTTTTTCTTTCTTTCTGACATTTTCTCACACAATGTCTAAACAATGTGTATGTTGTACTGGACCTTCATCAGTGTCTTGTCTGACTCCAGCTTGGTGAGCTGCTCATCGATGTTCTGAACACGACCCTCCAGTCTGTCTTGCTGCCTCATTAGCATGGCCTGTGGGGAGATGACATACAAGAGATGGATGAGTCAGATGAGCAGGATACACTGGAAAAAGAAAAAAATACACACACACAATGAAAGTTTCTTAAAAACTACAACTCTGCTGGGACCCCAGGAAACCTGGCTGCTATTCATGAGTCACTAGGACAACGTCCTCCACAATCCTGATTAGACGGAGACGGAGGAAACGACAGCTGCCAGCGACAACCGCATGCATTTATCCATTAGGAAAGCACCAGCAAAGGCAAACACAATTGCACAAATCCATCTCTGATTGCTTGTAGGTTTATCGGGGACCTTCTACACCAAATGAAGTGCATTGTTGGGAACAGGCTGCTTCCTCTGTGGGCTGAGTCAGAGTGCAAAAAGAGCCAAGGGGCAGTAAAAGAACTGGTAAACATAATCCTTCTCCATTTACAGCAGGAAATGCAAATCAATCTACAGACACAGGCTGACAGCAAACTAAGAACAGGGGAGGGCAGGTACATTTTATAATGAACTATTTCTGAATGGGAAAGGCCCCCTGCCCAAGCAAGAGAAAGCCTGCTGTCATGAAAACAAAGCTGTGTGTATGTATTTATATGTGAAAGCTAATGTGTATGATGGAAAAGGAGTGAGCAAGAAGCGGGGGTGTCACACCACCCCTCTCTTCCTTCTCTTTTTGCCACATGCATTGCTCTCATTGTTTGCGTTGCCCTCTGTGTCAGTGACAGATTGTCATGTCTGTGTGCACAACGCCGGGGTCTGCTCTCTCCCTCCGCATGAGTGTGCATGGGATAAAGGGAGCGGAGAGGAAAGGCAAAAGTGCCGTGCAGCTCACATACCAAGAACAGACAGAGAAAGTGAGAAAGACACACAAAAAGCATGTGAAAACAACAGAGAGAAAGTTTAAAGCGCAGCACAGAGATAGAGAGAATGAGGACATTCCTGGAGTCTCTAGTGACTGAGTTTCAGGGTATCTACATTGTGGTATCGCAGCAACAGGCCTCTTCAGCTGCTTACAGCACTCATGGAGTCTTATGTAGAACAACTGGCTGGTTTCAACACTATACCAGCCAACACTTGCAGTAGTCCATCTAGTTTCTAACATAAAAAACCAAGGGACACTATGACCCGTATTAAATACTAGCCAATCCATAACACTAAAGTCCTTTTTTGTTTGCTTGCATGTTCTTTAAAACTGTCCTTTTTAGAGAGGAAGATGGCTCATCATTTTGTCACTTGGGGAACAGCAGAACTATTTCTGTCTGCACAGTTTCACAATATAAGATGACTTGGATTTTGACATGGACTTTGGTCTATTGACAATAGATGCACCAACAAGAAAAAGAGCATATAATAAAGAAAAGGAATTTGTTAGAGCAATATAATTTGTGTTTTAGAACCCATCTGCTCATTTCAATGTTAGCCGGTCCCTAATGATGACAGAGTGTTATTTGATGATGCGCAGATATCTTTAAAGCTTTTTATCAGACACCAAGCAGCTGTCGCAGTTGATGATGGTGGACCAAGTCAGTTAAGTTACCTTGAAGTCATTAAATCTAAACAATTAGCCTAAATGAAGGATGCTAAAAAGCTCCATAGAGCTGAGGGAAACTGCAGAGTCAGCTGAAATTTCTCTATGTGATCATCTCCTCACAAGTCCCTCACATTAAGCATAATGAAATGATCCATTGTTAATATAAAAATATTGATCAGTGCAGCTTAAGTGCTTAGAGGAAAATCTAACATTTCCATTAATTTGATTACATGCCTTAATTGTTCTCCAGCGGCATTGCCGTGTTGACTTTGAGTGTTAAAGGAAATCCCATCAAGAGTGCATTTTATTGTTTTTTAACTGAGGCCTGTATTATGTGAGCACATAAGACAGGGACTAGAAGCAGGTGAAATGTCATAAAATGGTTTATAGGACAAAATCAGTAAGGTGCGTTATTTTTTTATTTTGGAGGAATGTAACCGACAGCCACATAAACTACTGAAATTCATATGAAAATCTCCTCATAGCATGCTTTCGTTTGTTGACTAAACAGTGTGGTTGTATGCATGAGCTGCACCAGATTAAAACTTGTTGATGTTTTAATTACAGTGGTGCACAGTCGTTTTTATTACATCTGTATCATTGGATCATTGGAGGCTGGATGTTTTCATATAGCCTGCATGTATTCATTATGTTTGGCAAGCTTTAAACATGCAAACAAGTACAGGCTATTTATACAAAATCATCCTGGGAATGGACAGGAACCTGAATACAGGGATCTGATAAAAGCTCTCAGTATCTGGAGTCCCAAAAACTGCCTCCTAGAGCCTCTTCAGCCAGTGAATGTTAGTGAAGTGGACATCAAAGTGGTGCCAACCTACAAATATCTGGGAGTAAACCTGGACAACAAGTTGGACCGGTCTCCTAACACAGATTCACTCTACAAAAAAGGGCAGAGCTGCCACTTTATCTTAAGGAGGCGCAGATCTTTAGACATCTGCTGAAAGATGCTGCAGATGTTTTAGCAGTCTGCGGTGGTAAAAATAATGTTCTATGCTGCAGTCTGCTGGGGAGGCAGCAGAAAACAAAAGGATGCAAGGCAGCTGGACAAACTGGCGGAAAGAGCTGGCTCTGTGACTGGAACCAGATTAGACGCACTGGGGGCTATGGTGGAGTGATGCACACAGAGGAAGGCAGAAACTGTCTTAAAATACTTGGACCATCCACTTCACAACATCCTAGCGGATCAGAGAAACCACAGCAGTGGGCGGTTAATCCATCTACAATGCAGGATGGAAAGATATAGAAAATCATTAATTCCCACTGACATCAGACGTTACAACTCCTATTAGAAGATGAGATACCAAACAGCAGAATTTCCCTCCAGGGACTAATAAGGCATGTCTGGTTGTGTGGTTTTGTTAAGTAGATATTGGCAGTAAGTAACATTATATATACGTACTTCAAAGCAGAGGTGGGGAGGCATTCCGGAGCCATTACATGAAAGGAATCTGTCACATTTTCATATCTTCTCACACAGGACTAGCAGCAATCTCATTGAAAATCAGCAGTGGCCCTTAATGTTGTGTCACATCCCACACCTGTACTCCATCACCACACCACACATTGCTTATAGAAGAGGCACTTTCAGCTAAACATTCCTCTTCAAACAGTCTGATAATACCCACAGCAAGCTCACACGGTACCCAGTTGGTTGGCTGTGGGTCATGTTCCATCCAGAACTGTGTGTGCAATACTTTGAAACCTTTTAAGGTGGTTCACTTACATTAACAATCACTGATTTAACACAGAAAATAAAATCTCAGTAGCACTTGTACCTCTTGTGTGACTGTTGTACAACAGGAGAGAACACTTTGTGGGTTATTGCTATTATAAACATTGTGCGGCTGCCTTGTGGGAGTTGGCTTCACATAATGGCAGCGGCTTTTCTCTGCCTAGATGCTTCTGCTCAACAACCACGTCTTCCTCATTTTGCCATGTTTCCCCCAATTCCCTTTTCTTCTTGTGTGCTTGAAATAGCATACAGGGGCAGAAGCAAACTGTCTGGTTACAGATCTCTCTTGCGGGGTGAAAGCCTACCTTTATCAAGATTCAACCCACCAATGATCACTTTCCCTACTGTCCTATTTAGGCATCCAGACACCCGCGGGTTGCCAGGAAGCTCATGTTTAAATGAGGAGCCTCAGGCTCAATGAACAGAGAACCTCTTTCACAATCAATTGAGAACTATTCCCCACGTCTGATGTCAATGGACTGCCCTCAGCATTCTGGGGAACTGACTCACTCCAGCCCAGATACAAGAAAGTGCAAACAGTAGAGCTTCCATGAGGGATGGTTTCTTGCTGAGATGCCTGAGAAAACTGAGAAGAGGTTGTGTGGGAGGGCTCCACCTCTGCCTGTCCCACAAATGATATTACTATAATTTTTTCTTCCTTTCACATCCCAAATTTAACAGCACACCTGGAAAAGGTTACAGTAAAATCTCTTTTGAGAGCCAAACTAACCAAAGACATGAACATAGCTGCAATAGTTTTCCCTCCTTGTTTACCCGAAAAAGGAACAAAGGTACTGCCAGGGAAATTTTTATAATTTTACCAAAATAGACCATAGCTCTGTCAAGGAGAACAAACTCTAAGAAAGAGATGATGTGAAGTCACACTGGCCTCAAATTACTTGAACAATTGACTCAGCATCCACAAAGAAGTGAAACTTTTCGGCTCTTGCCACACGTATCAATATTAGAGTGCACTCTGTTCAAAGGCACATCCAATGGAGAGTGTTCATCTGAGAAGATCCAGGAACTCCAGGATAACTCCATTTATACAGGAAGCATACAGTTGTGAAAGACCAAAAAATGGGTGGGTATGTGCATGTGTGTGTGTGTGTAGAGCAGCTGTGGAAAGGGCTGAACAGACATCTTTTGTCCCAATAATAGCTCTGAACCAGAGCAACAGTTTGCACCAAAGACTTCTACCAATTTAGAACTTTGTGATCTACACACTGGAAAAAAAATGTGCCTGTAACTTTCCTGACTGGAATAATGTGATCATCAAATGTTTCAACAAGACCACAACACGACAGATGCTAAAAGCAATCTGATTCTCACTATAACCTCTGCAGAGATAGGAATGTAT
Source organism: Remorina albescens (assembly GCA_034769265.1). NCBI lineage: Eukaryota > Metazoa > Chordata > Actinopteri > Carangiformes > Echeneidae > Remorina > Remorina albescens. The sequence goes on along the minus strand of CM068491.1, from coordinate 8,388,824 downwards.
AAAAGGCAGTGTGGGTGGTTGATTTTTCACACCTTGGCACTTGCATTATACTTGTGAAAAGAGAGTGAAATGAAATAAAATATAGAAATAAAGAAAACACAGAGGTGGACACAGCCATGACATGTATGACAAGCAAGTTATAAACCTCCATGCAACCTGATGTCAACGTGGCCGAGGCAGATCGTTATTCACCTCTTGTCAGTGAGGTTAACACAAACAGAATTTATGCTCCTCTTTCCCCCTGGAAATTTCAAGACATTCAACAACACGTGGGAATGTTTCAAAGGCAAAGTGATAAACCTGCTGTCTTGTGGGCATCCTATAAATCACTGAGTTTCTCTCTCAATTCATTTATCAGCTTTGTCAGTGATCCTTTCCTGATGAGCAAATGCTGCAACTGACTGACATAACTAACCTACCAGACGAGTGCATGGATCCGCCCCCACTGCTTAGTGGGGTTATCATTTCCGGTAAATGTGGATTGCATTACAACACTTACCCCGGGGCACGGAGTGGCTAAAGTGAAGGTGTGGCAGTTTGAAGTGGGTGCTATGACGTGACACAAAGAAGTGAAGAAAGGAAGCCTGCCAGACAGGTGAACTGAGGGGAATTTGCTTCCTTCAAATTCAAAGCAAACCTCATGAAAGAAAGTGAATCACATTTTTGACTGTCACCTGCGTTTAAGTTCACAGTTTAAAGTGAATTGCTGAGTGGGAGAGTGTGTGTGTGTGTGATTTATGTACCTGCATTTGTATGCGTTGTGTATCCACATCACAGACTGTATGTCTTTGGTTAGTGCAATGAGAGATGCAGCAGAACGGACACAGAGCCACCTGCTCCTCCTCACAGTGCAGCAGCCTGTACTCCTCATGGCTGGGACAGGTCCAGGCACTCAGCTCCTCTGCGTCCACTAACAGGTGTCCAGGGGCAGCACAGGGCTGCTGCAGGTGAGTCTGGATGTGGGTCTGGCAGCAGGGCTCCTTGCATCGCAGACAGACCTTCCTCACTGGCAGCTGGGGGCCTCGTCTGCAGAGGACACACTGGAGCACGGTGGGGGCTTTCTCAGTGTTCAACGCGTTAAATCGTTTCACAATGTTGGCCAGCTTGAAGTTCTTCTCCAGTGTGGGTTTCTGACTGTAGTCGTGGTTGCACTCGGGACAGCGGACCGCAGCGTTGTCTTTGGCCCACGCCTCTGAGATGCAACCCTTACAGAAGTTGTGCTTGCATGGCAGCTGGATGGGCTCATCAAATACATTCAGGCAAATGGGACACAGCAGTTCCTCCTCCAAGCAGTTTTTCCAACTTGCATCCATGACTTCCTCTGGATCCAAACTGACGTGGTGTGACTGAAAGGAGCAAAAACTGGGGATTCATTTTCAGGAGGTGGGTTACTGCTTTCAGCATTGAGCTCTATTTTAACACATATAAAGAGGCACCCATGTGAAAATGAAGCCTCCCAAAGTCTCATTACTTTACATCCTGTCTAAAACGATACACAGAAATGTAGGCCACCGAAATGAACTCACACAAACCAGCGGCAACAAAAGTGCCAAACTTGCTCAGCACATTGTCATAATAAACAAACAGCTGATGATGTTGATGACTTGTTCTTCTTTTTTTTTTTGTATCGGCGGATTCACAACAAAGATACGAGCGGCGGCGTCTGAAAGCGACAACTTAATCAAAAAAAATAAATAAAAAAAATCACCCTGAGAAGCAGACTGATAAAATATCAGACCTGACATTATGTTTTGTTTTGTTTTTTTTATCCAAAGACAGCAGCGCATATTGTCAGAAAACATCACATTAACCTGCCGAGCTCGATCACATGAATTCTTACGGAAGAAAATGAGCCTCACCAACTATTTTCTGTCCATGCCGTGGGGGACACCGGTGCACCTTTAAAGCCTCGGAGCTGATCGCAGGCAGCCCGCGGTGAGATCCGGCTCCTCCGGGCAGATCACAGCACTGTGCCCGGCACCGCGCTCATCTCTGGGGCTTGGGGGAGATTCCCGGACCGCCGATCAGATGCTTTCGCTTTCCCGTCAACTCTTTGACTAATATTTGCTCGTAAGCGGCGCAGCCAGCCTGACTGTGACTTGTCGGGAGGGAGCTCAGTGCTTTCACACCGACTGCCCCCCCGCTTTCCCTTCCTCCGATAACGTGACCCGTCAGAGTTGATACACGGACCGGGGGGAGGAGCCCGGAGGAGGAAGGCAGACCAGCGGCCACAGCAAACTCCACCGGAGACACTGGACAGGACCGGGGGACGACTGGGGGACCAGGGGGTCCCCCTCCCTCCAGATGACCCATGGGAGACTCTGCATCCCAGTCTGAGTTTAACGGCTGTCTTCTCTTGTCTTTGATTAATGGCGCTATCTGAGGTTAACCTGGTTTGGTTTGTGGTTAAATGATTTACTGCTGCTTATTAATCAGTTACAAGCTCCTATTGAGATAAAGTGTCAGGCTCGGTGTGTGTTTAAACATCTGGTCTGCAAGTCCAGTCAATATTTCTGTGCCATAAATTACTAAATAACAATTTATTTGTTAACCAGGTTCTTGATGTTGTAGTAGATTCTTTAGTGCTTTAAATTCTTTGTCATCTTGAGTAAAGTAATATTTAGTTAACATGTGGGGCCCTGGAGGTGATTTCAAACCTCGGGATAAATAAATAAAGTATCTACTATCTACTTACTTCGGCTTCAGGAAAACCATCCCAATGTCACTATTAGACCCCTCACCGTCTTGGGAAAGCTTTTCAGAACATGCACTCAGATATTAATAACCTCAGTGCGTTGCCTATTATTGAGAAAGTGATCTGACTCCTATTAGTGACTGGGTGTCATTTATGTGCAGATATAATTGGTAATTAGAGACTGACAAACCCATGAATAGTTAAAAACAGATGGCCAACAATATATAGAATAAGTCACCTAAAGCCAAAGCCATTAATAAAGAGTTACCAAAACCTGATCTAATTAATGGCTTCAGGTAGATCTATAGAGCATTTCTACTGGTTTATTAACAATTTATTATATCATTAGCTACTATTTATAGTATAGACGCTTTATTATTCTCATATCTTCTGTAGGAATTCATACACAAATGGACCAACTTTATTGCCTTCATATGAGCCCTTAAAGATTTAAATTCCTATGTAATTCAGCATTAGTGTTCCAGCTTTATTTGTGTAAATATCTACACTCTTTAATGCACTTAATGGGATTACAATCAGCCAGTTCCGTCAATAAGATAGCAATTAAAAAATACCATATGAACAATGTCTAAACTTTACATTTGTCATTCTGGATAAAACAAAACAAAACAAAGATTGTATAAGTGTATATCTCTGTAAGAGGACCTAACATTAACAGCAGCCTTTTCTTTGAATGGCTGTTAACATGGAATGCAAAGACGGTATCAGAAAAAAGCAGTGAATGCAACAGCCTTGAGTAAAACTGATGTTTGTTAACAATCCGAAGAGTAGTGAGAGAATATGTGGACCTTTTAAACACATGGCACTAAGGAACTTCACTCCAACTTGATTTCAAGCAGGCCATAAAATTGATTTTAAAAAAAGAAGAGAAAAACACATTTTTATATCACTGTGGCCACTGAAGACAACACGTGCGGAGGTGGAACACAGATTCCTTTTCTTTGCACATTGACGTCAAACTGATGAATTTCATCTTGTAACTCTAAAACATGTCTGATCAAGTATAAGAAATTCAAAAGAAGGCATATTCAAAGACTATTACCCAATAAGGGAGTTTTTTGGGAGGTGTCAGCAAAAGTGATTATACCTGCAACATCTGCCAGTTCTCAGATGCTTGTTTGGTTATCCCGGACAAACGGGCAGTGAACATTAGTGAATGATACGTCAAGTCCTTATCACAGAATCATGACACAATGGAGTCTCAGAGTAGTGGCAGTGGACTGACAACAGTTATAACTTTGGTATGACCACAAACATAAGAGAAAAATGTCCAGCATTTGTAAATATTATACACTTGAGCTCGATTGAACACGATAATGATAGAAAGGACTTTTTGCACTTTCTAAGGCCACTGGAATAAATAGAGTAAAAATAGTTTGAGACCTGCACTTCAGTTATTGCTTGTGATTGTTCGTGGGTATCACAGGATGCATGCACAACTGCATGTTTGATGTGTATGTTGGACCTGGCAGGCCTTACTGGAGGAATGACAGCATCCTGTTTTGCCTTACAGATGGTGTGTCACCTGTAATGATTGTTCTAACAGGTCAACCATCTGGACAGGCTGCTTCACCATTTTCAAAAAGCATTCAAGTCTCAGAGAAATGTTGTAAACAGGGGGGCAAGTCTGAGAATGCAGTTAAAGCGAGAAGCCTTCTGATCATCCCTCAGATCATCTTCAGGGATAACAAAAAGCCTCTGGCCGTCCACAATGGGAACAACATATCTGTGCGCCCTGACAGCTCAGGGTTGTTGTATGTCCTGGGAGGCTTCCTGCTCGTGATGATCGACTCTGGAAGTGTGTGTTGGCAGGCATTGTTGGTATTTTCGTAGTGATTAAAAGTCTGTCTCACTGGAGTGGATTATCAAACACAGAGTCTGGTAGAACGGAGATCTTCAGCTTCTTCTCTGGCCAACTGTACTCCTTTGGTAACTTTGTCTGTATAAAGTGTGAACAAAGTTAAACAGACAGGTAGATAAAATAAAAATAAAACTGAAAATAAATCTGGGGTTTTCTAACTTACTTCCTCACGAATATTCAGTTCTTGTAAATCCCCAAGCATCTGCTCCACAAACTCCTCAGTCAACAATATCTGTACAGGAAAGGCAGAAAGTCATAAACTTTCAAATATGAAGTCACCACATGGAAACTGAATGTGTGTCAGTATATGTGTACCTGAAGCCAAGGGCCATGGGCTGCATATGGATGCTCTTCAGTAGCAAAAGCTCCTTCAACTCCTGTGGATACAAATGTAATGGCTGTGTCTCCATTAATACTTTTGTAAGTGAAATGTCTCCCATGGAGCAAGCGGCCCCTGTAAAAGATAAAGCGGAGCATGAACTACAGAGGTATATTAGGACGTGTTTCCATTTATCTTAGTGATAACAATGCAAAGCATTTGATGCCGTTTCAGTTTTAGAGAATTACCAGTTTAGAGCAGACAATGCAAAAAAAAAAACCCAGAACAAACGAAAGAACTGAAGCCAGAATGAAACGTAATAATGCTTGTTTGCACATTTGATTTCCATAACTTAGTGCTTGTCTACCTGATTTATAGTAGTCATGGTAAAAGATTTCAAGTAGGTAAATATTTCCGTTAAAAAGTCAGATACTACATGATATATGAGCTACATTTGCAAAAAGCTACACATCAATTGACCTGACAACAAAACACATTTGTTAGAAAATTATCAAGAAAATTGGTTAGTAGTGAAAATGTCACTGTGGTCTTTAATATGACATTTATGACAAAATGTGGGGCTGGATGGGCCTGTTGCATAGTGATTAAGTCTCACCTATTTTCACAACTGAATGACATTAAAAGTAACATAGTTTGTTGTTACATTTGACACAGTTGCACCATATGTCTATAGCACATGATCACATAACCCCTCAGACAGAAAACCCTTCCTTTCCTGAGATAGAGATTTACATTGGGTAGGTTTGCACATTAGCAGTTATTACAAACTGCATTGTGATAGAAATTGTTTAGAGGTGGAAACCAAGCCCAGGTAGCCATCAGTCACAGATGTGTATACCCAGCAACACAGAGTATAGCAGAGGAAGTCAAAATATACATTGTTTTGTCATCATGACCTGTCATGTAAAAACTTGTTATTTTTGTGATGTTGAGAGGTTTTCAATGTAGTGAGTCCCTGGGAAATTTGATGGGTTCCCCATCATTTTTTTTTTATTTCAGATGTATAAAATAAATGGATGTATTCATGTGTGCTCAAAATATATCTGAAATTAAACAAATGAAATTCCAGATCTGAAAGGTTTATTAGAAGATAACTCACAGCAGCATAATGGACAAAATTCAAGAAAATTGCATTTTTGACGCAACATTAGCACCACAATAAATAATCAAACATCAGTAATACCAAAATAAATAAAACAAAACAGCTAAAGGCTACATACTGCATCCTTTCAGACTTTAATGCGTCTGGGATTCAGGATGCGTAACTAGCAACCTATAAGTCTTTTCCACATGTCTGTGAAAGTTAAACAGCTCTGATTTAATGCAGACATCTTGACCTTCGAGTTTTAAAGCTGTGTCCGGCTGTTTGAGTTGTCTCTTGTCAAGTAACAAGCACCCATCATTGCGAATTAATTGAGTTGATTCTTGTGATTTAATTAAGGCATTAAAGTACAGTAATCAAGTTTGCATACTTTCTTTTGAAAAGGGCCAATAAAGAGGGAAAAGGGAAAATCAGTTCACAAAAACATGCCAGACAAATACAAGGAACCTGGGTTCTTATGCCCTCTAAGTTGAAAGTGACCAACAATAAATGTCTAACAGTCACTTTATTCATGTTAAAGGTTGCTTTTATGTTAACCTTGAAGAGTACTTATCATTATAATAGCTTACTAGACCTTTGACAGTTTGAAGTAGCAACAAAGCAAAAATATGACATTCAAAGTGCCTCTGTTTAATTTCTAAGAAAATGGCATCATCTCAGGTTTTGTTGTGGTGTTTGATTAAGGGATCATGCCACAAACAGCCAACCATAAAGTTAAAACTATTTTCTATCCATCTGTCTCTCAGACATTCCCAAAGGGTACATGTAATGTGTGTGTGTGTGTGTGTGTGTGTGTGTGGAAGGTACCTCAGGCAGAGGGGCAGCAGTGTGCCTGACTCCTGGTTGAACTTTAAATGAACACTCTCCAACTGTCGTGTTCGAACCAACTCATGTGGAACAATGGCTGCTGAACTCTCACTCTCCAAACTGTCTTTCCGACTCCTGAGAAACAGACAAAGAAGTGAAAAGAAAGATGGAAGAAAAACATTAGTGAGGAAGCGTGATAAGATGCAATGAGCAATTAAAAGACTTATTTAAAACAGCTAGTGCAGAGCAAACAGCAGCTCCTTGGCCTGTGAATGGGAGTGTACAGACAGAAATTTTACAACTCCTGTCGTGGAACAGATAACTGACTCAAGAGTAGATACAAAACTTTCCAGAGAAAAAAAACTCAAGATAGTGACAAACTACCATTTTATGGTGGTAGCTGAACAGCATTGTTATAAAAGTTCAGATATCAAATACGTGGTGAAAGGAGTCATCCTGCTGCAGCCCTTGTACTGAGCTGAACTCATGTTAATGTGCGTGTGGGAGGAACACTCACTGAGGTCTCTCATGGCTCTGTCTCTGGCTGTTGATGGGTGGTAGAGCTGCCTTGCTGTTAAACTCCAACCCCTTTCTCAGGGTCTCCCTGATCTGCTCTGTGTCTGTCAACGCACAGACAAAGATCAGCATGGAACTACCCCAACAAGCAGTGCAGACAGCATGTGTACAGATTGGATAGGCATTCTTGGCAATTGCTCAGCCTTAATTAGACAGCCTACTCTTTTTGTTCCTTTGGGACTCAGTATACCTTTGTCTGAGAGCCTGCGTGGCTGGGATCCTATGCAGATAGACCGGCTGTCTTCCTCATCCTCTGGTGGTCGACTCAGGTCGTCCCACACACACTTGGCACTGACCCCGCTCAGGTTAGAGCCTTCTGTCTCAATACCCTGGTCAACTCTCTCCTGCTTGGATGAGCAAAAAAATATACGCAATCATTAACACTAGCTCACATAAAACCTGTATTAAGTTTTAACATTTTTGGAAATGAGGACACAGCATGAATAGTGTGAACAAAGAGCAAAATAATGTATAAATATACTGATTATCAAAATAGTTGACTATTTACTTAGGAAGTTTTGAAAAAGAAACAGTCTCTGATCTACATTTGGATATCAATCCCACACTAGTGATTTTAATTTGTTTTTCAAGTGAGGAAGTCACAGGCATGGGATTCAGCACACTGGGCTACAATGAGCTTCAAGAAAAACTGTGCCAGATGATTAATCAGCATGGAAGCAAGAAGTTAATTTAAAATGGTGGACACATCTGATGAGTTCTACTTCTCACATTTGTAAACAATGAGATCAGCCATGGTCCTGAAAGCCAGAGAGAAAAAGAACGAAGGACACGGACATTTCAAGGACAGTCATTAACAATGGAATGTTATTCTGCAAAAATTGAGAAAATGCCGTGAATACGGGTTAAACTGAGGTTGGTAGTTTCACAAGTAACATATAATCTCTCTGATGTCCACAATCGAGGCAAGCATTTTAACTCACTAGAAAATGCAATCAATTCTTTGGAAAAACAGCTTGAATGTTTCATGGATGAGCTGGATTCTCATAACACATATTGGCCTCATAAGCAGCTAGCAGCTGTATAACATGAGGTCACCCCGTATCCTGCACTATTATAAAGAAAATACAGTTCCCTAAGATGATTGTGAAGACTTAATAAAGCCTTACTTGTAGGTGTGGGTCGATGTCAAAAATAGTCTCCCCTCTCCTCATGTCTGTAATTAGCCATGGGCCTCCAGCTCTGTAAACAGGAAAGGAAGATCATCAACCATTAGTCCAGGTCGGCATTAACCTCAAGTTAAAGACACAAAGTTAATAAATTAGCAGGAATCTGCCTATCTTCACTTTGCTGCTCACTATCAATTTGTCAGCTGAGGTTAATGCATTTTACAATTAAGTGATACTGATATAACATTCTTTTGCTTGTTTCAATCAAGTTTGCACACAACTGAACTTAAAAATTACAAATCATGACATGAAGTATGTGTCAAATTAAGTTATATTAAGTGCAAATCTGAATGAATAGTTTCTCGTCACACATGAAGATTTCATAGACTAGACTTTTATATTGAGATGGCAATCCTAAGATATGAGAAAATATTTTACTTAAACTGATCAACACTAATTCAGGCAGAAAGGTTAACCAAAGTAAAGATAAAACCTATGATCAAACTACTGTCCTTTTGATTATACAGCCTGCAGTGCTTTCTGAGCTACATTCATCCCTGCTCTGACGGATTACTGCATCACTAATGAACCGAGCCATGTGCTAAAATACAGATATACTCACACTTTGACCCCACGCATCAACTCCAGGATGCCCTGACCATTCCATTGTTGGGCTGCCTGTAGCTCCTCTGTGCATACACCCACAATCTGTAAGAGACAGCACATAGCATGGGGAGGTGGTCTACATTTCTTTCTGGGTTTTTCTTGCTATTGCTGCTGCATTTATTTTGATTAGTCACACCAAAAACTGAGACCAATGTGTCTCAGGATTTCTAATGTTTGGTATCATCATGAGATGGTGACTAAATGTTAAGATGGGTTTTGTTTGACAAGTCAGCTAATGTGACATGATACGCAGAGAACGCAGACATTGCAATGTGTATGTAAGACTGTGGATCTGTCTTTCTCTTGCTGCTATGGGACTGACTTTCTTCGACTGTAAGAATAACTAAATATCCAAACACTCTGTGCAAGATCTATTATTTTAACAATAAAAATATATATTTTCTTTTACATGGTAACTTTTATTATTTTAGTTTAGAATTTTTGTCAAGGTGACATAAATTTTACAGTATGTAAGTGTCTTGCATGATCATAACTGCAGGGCTACCGTCCAGTCCCATTACAGTTGCCAATTGTAGCCTTTAATTTAGTGGGGAAAATGATGACATGTTTACGCCGTATGAATATCAAATATTTGAACTAACCTGGAGAAAGCTCACTGTGCCGAACGGTGTTTGAATTGGTTGCATCTGTGGGTCCTCTGTGAGCAACATATGCTGGATACGAGACTCACTGTTGTCTAATGGATTGTGCCACGATACATGGTCACCACTACAAAATGTGTTTTCTGTAGAAGAGAGAAGAAAAGGTGACATAAATTTTTGATCTGTATGAAATGTGTTATTTTAAGTCGTTCAGTTGGGCCGTCACCTTCAACCAATTGTGAGAAACACATTCCGTCCTATTTTTCATTTTATGAAGAATGAGTACAAGACAGAGAGAAATCTAAAACCATATGTGTGTGAAAACACATGAAAACTTTTCAATCTGAGGAAACTGCTTGGGAGGTAATATCCACCCAGTCCGCATTTGCTGCAGGCAAAAAGTGAGGGGGACGATGGCCTGGAATCAGAATTCATTTAGCTTAGGGGCCCAGCCCACCCACACGCAAATTGACCCCAGCTGGAGAGCAGTGACGGGGAGGGTAAGGAGAAAGAGTAGCCGGGAATGAAAAGCCTTCTTCTCTCGCTCTATGGCTTTTAAATGTCCCCTCCACTTTTGACCACACTTTGTTGTGTATGTTATATACACACAAGTGAAGGGTTTAAAGAGCTCAGCAGAACAGTAAATATGCATTTCTCTTACACACAGTAAATATTTGCACACCTCAACAATGCCTTTGTTGGACATCTATAAAAAAATTGTCCTATTTAAGTGGTAAAGGAAAAAAAGGGGGAAATTAGACTTCCTGTCAATACCTATAGTCCCAACAAACATAAATGAGGGACCTGAAACTTAAGACCTTTGCTGACAGTAGACTCCTCTTTCCTTGCATGTTTACATGCAATACATCGGTGAAATTACAAGCTACCTTTACAGAGAACACATCCAGCAGACATGAAATGATAGCAGGATAACCACTGTTAAAAGGCAGTTTATACAACAAAACCAGTGCAGATAAATACTTTACTAGTCTATTAACAAACAGTGACTACATGAAAAACACCAATCATTACTCTATGACTCTTTAACTACTCTCTTCATTATTTAATCGAATTAGTTCCTTTGTAAAATATACAAAATAACATGAAATCATAGACGAATAACTTTTTACTAAATTGAACCCAACTACAAATATTTTTTCTTTTATATTTTAAAACCAAAATGTAATGTTTTTAATATGATTGCTCTTAAAACTCTCCATAACTGAATACTGATTAGACTGTGCATTCTCACAAAGTAATTTATAAAGTTCTTCAAAATAATTTTGACTTTTTACCAATATGGTATGAAATTACATGACTTGCCTTGACCTCGTTGTGCTATAACATGCTGCCTACTACATGTAAAGATCCAAAACATAAATACAAATGTGTCTTGTGTTTGGCATAAATGCTGTTCTCTTACCTGACTGGAACACATAGCGTGCCAAGCCTTGCATCAGTTCAGCTGGCCAGGTTGGTGGTGCTGTCTCCCCCAATTCTCTTTTCAGTCTAAAGGTGAGTTCAAAACCAAACCCACTCGGTCCATCTGCCCCTGTGAATCTGAAACACACACACGCACACAAATTAATAAGTTTATTCTCTCTTATATAAATGAGGATTGTGAAAATTCTGTGTGGCCTTTCTGTGTGGAGTTTGCATGTCCAGGTACTCCGGGTTCCTCCTACCATCCAAAGACATCATGTTTGGGTTAATTGGTGAGTCTAAATTGTCTGTACGTCCGAGTGTGAGTGAGAGTGGTTGTTTGTCTCTGTGTCTCTCTGAGTGTTGGCCCTGTGATGGACTGGCGACCTGTCCAGGGTGTGCCCTGTGAGCTGGGATCGGCTCCAGCACCCCCGCGACCCAGAAACGGATAAGCGGTTGAAGATGAATGAATGAATGAATGAAAAGAAACAAAGAAGCTTCTCATATATGTTATGAAAAAGTCCACCTCCCTTGGGGAAGTGCAAGTCAAGCTGTTACATTAGTGTACTTACTCATGAACTCTATTATCTCCATACAGGTCACTCAGTCCAAAGCTGACATAGTGCCAATGTTCCTGGATGTCCTGAGCTGGACAGCCCATATTTCTATACATACTGATGTAGTCTAACGGGTCTGGTCCCCCTAACCTGTGAGAAGCATAAAACGAAAACCAGGTAACAAACCAGCTGCATAAATCACACAAATAAACACCCATGGCTGACTCCAAATATCCAAATAGTGACACTGATGTTTTAATTAAACACATCCTGCCTGTTTCTGAAACCTCAAAGCCCACCAAACATCAGCTGTTAGCCAAAGCCTGGATCCTGGATTTGGTTGAGGTGTTAGCTTTGTAGCTAAGCTAAGTGGTGACTAAACGTCTAACCATCACTGTATAAACTTGTCCCAGCACATCCAGATCATGCAGACATTTCACACTAGCAACAATACAGCAGGGTACCTACCAGTATTTAACAATGGCTGTTACTTGAAGCGGGTTGGCTTGCTCGGGATAGAGTCGCCGGCATTCCCCATAGATAGCCTGCAGTCCGGGGGGAAACAGCGGCACCAGCCCGTGGGCTGGAGCACCACTGCTAGGCCGTACCTCATCCATACCACGGCTCGAGCAAATGTGGCTATTATAAGTATAAAACACCGCGAATGCAGTTAAATTCCTCTGCTGTTAGTCAGTTCAACAAAAAGCCGTATAATATAAATCATATGGGCTTCACTATAGTGAAGCTGTCGAACAGTAAACACTTTCAGTTTGGTTCGTTGTGCTTCACACAACAGGGGCCCAGCCTGTTGCTCGTCTTCCACCAAAAAAAAAACTATTCTACTATTGGTTAGATCAGGGGCCTGACGTCACGGACGGGCAGCAGTGACAACCAATAAGGAAGGCAGTTTGCGTTAGTGTAAATGTGAGGTCGATTATCATTGGCTGACAGACTTGTCAATCAAACAGTAGGAAGACGTATTTGAGGGTCGGGACTGATCTTTTAAAGGATCCAGATGATGGCTGCATGGGCCAGATTGGAGGCAAAGTAATAAAGTAACCGTTGGTTGAAGAAGTTTTAAGATTCTTTACTTAATTTTAAGTAAAATTAGTGAAATGTAAAAATGCTCTGCTTAAGTCCTCCTCAGCAGAAGGTATTTCAGGTTGCCTTATCTGAAGAATTCATTATGCTAATATATAATACCATGGGATTGTAATACTGATGCAACAATGTACATTTTAAGAGTGTAGTTGTTTGAAGTGGGTCTAATATTAACAAAATTGTGTTGTTTCATCTGTAAAAAATGTTTGTGTGTCTATTTAATAACCATGATAATCAGCACAGAAAAAAATCTTTTCCTTTGTGTTGCAGTGACTATAGAGTAACAGCCTGTGAAATGGAGATAAGCAGGTAAGGTAAAAACAGCCCAAAACTATACTTCATTAAAGTATTTGAATCAATACAATCTCTTCAGAAATTGAGTCATATTTTTTTACTCCAGCAAATGTTTAAAAAAACCTACTCCATTTGCAGTTATTGTTTTAGAAATAGTTTTCTTGTAAACAATCATGAAACCAAGTGTGGCAAAGGGGCTCTTAAAGCCTTAAAGTGCCTTTTAATGACTGTTGATGTCAAGTCAAACTCTGCCTGGTAAACATTATTAATTTGTATATGTCATAGACAGGAAGCCAACATGACAAACTCAGCAGTTTGACTAATCTATCTTTCCATTCTATCTTGTCTTCTGTCTTCTGTATGTTATCAATAAAAAATTAGCATTAAATCAATATGTATAAGATATGTTCTGAAGTGTTCTTTTTACTTTTTTTTCTGTTGCCCAGTTAACGTAATCTTGGGCCACATTTCAGAGGCTGCGCATGAGCGATAACCACAAATGAATGCCAGTTTATTCGATGACATTTATTCATCTCAGAAAAACGGAAATATATGTCAGCACACACTTATCATGAAAAAAAAAACAAACCAACCAAACAAAAATGAAACAATGCTGAGTTCACAGAGTTGATGGTGTTTTTATTACTTCCTTTATAAAAGACAAACTGCCATCTTTTCCATAATACTGAATGTAGGAGTACAGCAACAACAATGAAACAATCTTTTTTTCTTATTCAGTTTTTTCAACCAACAGGTTTCATCACAGTGTGAGCCAACATTTCCTTTTTATACCTTGATTTCCTCATTTTACTTTGTCATATGCTACAGCAGAGCAATGCTCACATTATACATGGCACAACACAGACACCATTTTCTGCCTATGACCACCACACATTGTACATCAGTATATCCGGTGGTCAGAAATTTAGGAATCAACTGTGATGGTGAAAAGTGGAACCACTATGAGCTTTCTCCTGTGCTGCTATTCAACCCATGTGGTAGATCTCTGCAAAACCGCCATCTTTTAGCCCCTGTGACTGAATTTCCGACCTGACCGCTGTGGCTCCAGCCCCAGAACAAGGCTTTGAAGGAAAAACTTTCTTAGGTGGAGATTGGAAAATCCTGTCACTGACAGACGTTGTCGGTGTGCAAGAAGTCACTTAAAAGAACTGATTAAACCAAAGAACTGTTCTACCAGACTCTTTGTTTGATTGAGTCTTCATCTCTTTAAAAACAATATAACAACATGCGGTTTTAAACTTGAATAGCTGAAAATGTTTTTGGACTCCTTATACATATTTCTTTTGTAATTGCATTGTCATTGAAGAGGATGTTGGCTGTTATAACAGTTTATATTGATCATAGATTATTGCCATAAGTACTGCAGCAGCTTTTATGAAACTTGATAAGAGCTGAAAAAAAGAGGTCCATTTGTCTGACAATCTTTGTATCCTCGTATGAGATCTGTAAACTAAATGTTGCAACAATTTAAACTCTGACAAAATTTTATGGAAGTTAATAAATTACACAGGGAAATAATTCACTTTCATTTCCTTTATTAAAAATATGGTTACCAATAACTCAGATGAACTCTAGCTTTATGACTGTTTTTAGTAATAATACAATGTCAACTGAAGTCCATTTGAGGACAAGCATACAATCAAAAGTCATAAATTGTAAATCCATTCTTTAAAGTTGTCCAGGGAGGGTGAATAGGCCAGTACCATGCCAAAAGAACTGAGCCCATAGATGACACCTGAAGATGCCACCATCTATGGAATTCAGTTCTCATAGTAGAGCACTTCTTAAAATGTGGTCTTCAGGGCTCTCGTAATCCTTGAATAGCTTAATCCTCTAATATAACTCTTAATTGTTAAAAACCATGATTATGTATTAATAAAAAGAAAACAAAATACAACTATCTCTAACAAATAAGGTGAAATAAAACCTACAGACATTAAATACAAAAGAAGAGGAAATATAAATGAACACGTGGAGCAGCACACTGAGGTTTAGTCATTCAAGACCAAACCTATTTCATAAGAAAAGGAGGGTGATGATGTGATATCATCAGACCTACTTCTTTCATTGGAAGATTGTGCAAGAGGTAATTTCAGTGGTATCTAAAGCGGATCTTAAAGAGTAAATGGTAATAGCTGGCTTTTGCATGATATCATAACGCAACATATGATTTTAGATTTATATTTTTTCATAAATTGGGAACAGATAGAGGGGTATTTTATTGTAAGTGATATATAACCAATGTGGACAGCAACCCTTCAAAATGCAGTTGTGATTCAATGGATCGAAATCTTTGGTTGGACAGCTCCTATGGAGAGTTTGAGGGTCATCTGAGGAATTCAACCATGTCCTTAACGTAAGAATTCCTTGAAATGCCGCACAACCACTGAAATGAAAGTCTGGCTGTTCGGCTGAATCAAATCATAGTGATAGTGCTCTCCGGTCGAGGCATGAAATGACTCATCAGTTACAGCAGTACACTCCCACGAGAAGAACTTTTGGACGGTGTAATTACTGACATAGAATTAGTCAACTGGTGTCCTCAAGTCTAAAACGTTTATATGTGGAATTACACAATATCTTCCGTCATTGGAAAAAAAAAATCCCCAAAAACTCTCAGTTTAAGTCCTGGAGTTATTATTGACCGTGACAGTAGAATCTCAAAATTCTCCGCTGTCATCTCAGCCACTGTGTTATTCAGTTTGGGTGTAAATTCTGGTAGGTTACATGAGGTAAAGCACAATGATCTGAGGAAGGCCACACCTGAACATATTCAGGAAACTCCTATTTTTCTGGCAGTTGGATTGGGAAACAACCAGTTCTACAGCCTGTTACTAGGAAAAAAAAAATCACTAATAAGGACATTAATTCAGTCCTAAAGTCTGTTCTTAGTGGAACAGCTTTCATTCAAACAGTAGACTGGCTAACACAGTGTGTCGGCATCTTAATCTGCCTCTATTCAGACAATGTGGAAGTTGGTGTTTCTCTTTAAGAGCTTTTCTATCTCTTGAAAAAAAAATCGCATTAAGATGTTAGAGTTTGAAGGTTCTCCTTTTTACAAACATATCAAGACAATTTGAAAGAAAATATTCACATGATTTCAGGAGTTTATAGCGTCCTCTTCCTTTATACTTACCACAGTCATTTACTCATTTTCTTTCCCGATCCTGGATATAGTATAAATACATCTCCCAGGACTCTGCTTTTTCAGAGTATGCTTCAGCAGTCCCATCTCAAAAGAACATGTTTTAGCGTTGAATCAGCTGTAAGTCTTTCCGAGCTGAATGAAGAACAGTAAGTCATCCCGTCATCCTCTGTTCACCTGCATGCTCTGCTTGCTCTTCCATGTTCTCCAAGTCCCAAGGAAGGATAAAACATACTGTCTGACATTCAGAGGAAAGAACCTTAAATACCACCACCTTTCACATCACACATCAGCCTCCCCTCCCTCCTCTCTATCTGTTTTTCATACACTCCCTCTGTACGGTAAGGCTGAGTGTCACTTCCCAGTAAGAAGGAAACAGTGGGAGTGAACAGCACGCCTCCTCGCAGTGAATCAACACAGAATAGTTTCTGAGGAAAACCATTTGACTCGCCCTGCCCCCTGTTCCCATAAAGAAAGAAGGGGAAAGGCTGTGTCTACTCATGGAACCAGGAATTCCCCCACAGGCCATGACCAGCTGTCGAGATGAGGGAGGATGACGAAGTGGGCACACTGGAAGTTTGCTCTTCAGGCATATGCAAACAGAAACTGTTAGGTGTTTGGTTATTTGTACAAAAGTGAAACAGCATTTAACACTACAGTATATTTACATAATATATGATTGGAAATTCTGTCCCCACACTGTGGGTGTCGAAATGCACAATCATGCTTAAGCTGGTGACACTGTGTTTCCTAGAAAACAAATTTATCTTTGCTAAGTATTATTTATCAGCAGGGCAGTGTACGTAGCTTGCGTCATGGGCATGTTCATAATGAGGTGGATTCACGTGGATGTTTGTGTAGCTGGAGTCAATATTCAGGTGGGGTCAAACAGGGGTATTTATTAATTACACTGCCTTCCTAAAATAACTATTTGCTTGCTGGTCATAATGAAACATGACCAGGATGTGAAACTGAAAGACTATTCAGAATGACATGATAACAGGTAAGATAGGATAAGATAACAGGGTAAAACCCCTGGTTTTAGTAAAGCCATCAAACCGATATCCAGTAAATCTCCCTGTTCAGTCACCATGTAAAAATCCTGATTTCCTCATTCTCTTCACCTAGTCACTTCAAATACGAGAAGCTTGCCCTGACTTGATGCATACTTCCCCATAAAAAAAGCCCTATCACATTTATTCAGTGGTTTTCCTTGATCTGGATGAAAAGGGGATTCTCGTGGTGTTGGAAAAAGTATATAGTACTTAGTTCCCCTCCTGTATTTGGATCCATATTTGAAAACATTTCCTGGATGTACAAACTCATAATAGGTCATGAGTTTCTGTTTTGCAATACTTGAGATTATGAACTGAATTCAACTGAAGGTAAAAACCAAAAGGAACATCAGGAACCATTACTGGAATATGAGGTACAGAGACACCATAGAGTCCCACCATTGATGTGCAGTGACTCTAGAATCCACTTTCAAACTACATCCTTAGGCTGGTGGGATAAGTTGCAATTGACATTTTGTGCCGGACTTCAGAAACAAGCCTGGCTTTCATGCTGCTGTTTGAACACTGGGGAAATCATTCACAAAGGTCACTGAGCCCATTTCCTTTCTGTCGTCACCATGCATCTAAAGACCTGTAACAACCCCTTTCAACTGCACTTCAGTTACTGGCAGTCATATTCAAATTACTATATAGGAAGTGAGAGAACGTGTAGGTAATCAAAGGGCACCTAGGAGATGAGACAGCATTTTTTTTTTTTTTGCACCATTTTCTTTTTTCTGCTGTTACTTTAAGATACATCACACAAGTTTCATATATCCATCCATCCATTAGCCATCCTGCTTATCCTTTGAAGGACGTGGAGAAGCTGGAGCCAATCCCAGCTTTAAATAAAATACTAATAAACAATCCTGATCATTTTTTATTTCATGGAAGAAAAATCATTTTAACAGAGCACAAAAGTCCTGATATACCTTATGTATGGCATTTTGGCTTTTTAAAACGTAGGACTACTACATGTCTCTTAAGTCCTTCATCCCCATCCCACAGGTGATCCACAGAAAAAGTGCTCATCTGCTCCACGAAAGTCTCAAACATGTGTAGGCCCCCACCTACACCAAAGTAGTGGGATTTGGTGGCGAGGTAGATCAGTCCATCTGGTGCCAGCAGTTTGTGGAAGGCATCATGAAGGGCAGGGTAGTAAGCTGTGTTGTAGATAGTCTCAGAGGTGAGTATGATATCATATTTGGGATGTTGGGCTGTCTTTTGAACCAAAGCAGAAAATGTGCTCCAGTCACCAGAGAAAAAGCGACACTTGGCCAGTAATGGATGTTGGGATAAGTCTACGGCTGTTTTCTTTGGCGATGGGCTGCCATCATTTACCTCTTGTTTCTTTTTTTTACAACCATCTTCCTCCTCTATTTTTCCCTTGCTCCTCCTTTCTTTGTCATCTTCATTTTCTATGTCATCATCCTCTTGGCAGTTTAGTATTACATTTGGCACTGTGAGCTGTTCAATAACTGTAGTGTTATAATCTTGGAAGTGGATGCGTCTGGCTCCTCTCTTGAGCGCCAATATACCCAAGAGCCCAGCACCACAGCCCATATCTAAAACTGCTTTACCCCCAAAGGTCTCTCCCGCTTTCTCAATTTGTTCCAGAAGGTCATAAGTGCACTCCCACACCTTAAGTCCTCCCTCATACACACCAGGGATGAGATCAGACCTCTGCTCCACGGTGCGAGAAAGAATTTTCTCACCATCCTCTCTCTCAGCAGCCGTCTTCTCAAAAACTGTCTCGTTGAGGAAGTGGAGAGGAGGAAGAGATCCAATGGTGACCGTTTCGGAGACAGCATCCATAAGGAGGAACTGTGGGTCAGATGGTGGAAGGTGCTCTTTGGCCTCCTTTACTGGCTCTATTGGTTTTGCATTGTGCTGCATCTAAAAACATACAAAACAGTGAGCTTTCTGAGGCAACAAAATTTTCCCCTGGCTGCAAATCCGATGGCCCAGGGCCAATGAATGGCTGGGTAACAAAGGCGTTTCGCAGGCAACACATTTTTCATGTTTAAAGTATATCAAAGTATTATGGCTTGAGGCACATTTGAAAGCATAGATATAAAATCAACAATAATTTTCTCGATCTATAAGAAGAGGAGCACTGTTTATGTTTTATTAAAACAATGTCAATCAACACTCCTTGGCAAAATGGAACTGTCAAACTACACACTCTAGAGCTTCCTTTATTAGCAAAATTATTTTCAGTTACTTGTGAAAGTGACTCATTCTTTGGTTTTCCTGTATGCTACACTCAAAAGGCAATGCAAAATTATTTGACTTTCGCTACATCTGGTGAACAGAAAACAGACCAGTAACAGACTTATAGGTGTAAAAACCCCTTCTATTCTGTCCTCTGAGTAATTTTAAACTGTAGTGTAAAAATTTACATTATTGATCACTATTTTGGGTAACTACCACATTCAATTGTGATATTTAATGCCAAATACTCCCTAAAATATGAACGAGATTAAGGGATTATTTTTTTAATTTGTGGGTGTTTTCATAACCTAGAATGTAAACAGGGTTATAATGCACTCTAGTGGCATTTTATGCAGTTACTACAATAATGGCATTTGCCTATATACATGATATTGTCTCACATTCAAACGCAAAGAATTTAAGTATTATCTGTTTGTCTGCATTGACGATAATCATTGCTCTCTGATTGTCGCTGGATCTTTCGTATTGTAGTAGATAGTATGTTGTTCTTCCAATAATAAAGCTGTTATTAAAATAAAAAGCATATGTAAGCCTTTAAAGGTGCATCAAAGGGCCTGTTCATCCGTCATAGTCAGTCTCATCTCTCTAAGTCATACATATATTTTCCGATGGATGGCAGAGATGCATATTAGCAATGTCCCAGGTCTGAGGAGACCACAGTTAGGACATCACTCCATGACGACCTTTAGTCCTTTCAGTAATTCAAATAAAGTGAACCATGATAACTAACATTACTCACGGAAGTAGCAACATTGTTTTTCTCCACGTTTTGCAGTCGATTTCCATCCACGTCGTCCCCGCTTGCAGTTTGAGCTGGGACATCGAAGTTAAAACAAAATGACATGGTGACTAACAACACCACCACAGTTAGCTAGATTTTGGGAAGTTTACACTTGCGCCCACATGGCAGGCACACTGGCGTGTTAAGTGTAGCTTAGCAAGGAAGCTGTGTGTGAGAACTACAAGTCCCACATCTCCAAGAAACAAAGCGTCTGATTCCCAAGCTGTTAAATTCGAGTAAGTTTATTAAAGTGACTGACACAAGTTTGTTTAAATGAGAACACGTTTAGAGCCCCAGAGTTGTAGAAACGTGGAAAAATGTGTGTAAATGTCTCCAGAATACGGCCAATATTTGAATTGTTGGAATTAGTTCCTGACTACGAGTACCATGATTCCTTTCGCCACACCGCTAGCGCCTGCGCACTACCGGATCAGGCTTCAGCTCGGTGAACTGTCAGAGGGTCCCAGGTCCTGCTGCTCTTCGTCAATATGTTGCAATAATCTCGTTTTTGCCTTTTTCCGAAAATGTCGACGGGACTGTCGGTGCTAGCAGTGTTCCTGCTTTTATAGAACCGTGAGTATTCCCTAAAATAAATCAGAAATGTTGTCATATCTCAATATGTGAGCACGGAGCGTCAGATATTTGCGTAGGAGATCACTGAATGGCATCCAAACAAAGGGGATTTGGAGGGATTGGGATCCTGTCAGACCATTCACTGCACAATTGAACTATCAGATATTTGATGATGTGACAGCTATGGCTAAATTTCTTCAGTCTTTGAATAACATATCAGTGCCTGGTGAATTGGAGGTGAATGGTGCTGCTCAGTAAAGTCAAGTCAACCCCAGACCACTGCCCTTCCAGTCACGGGTAACTGCCCATTAAAACTTCCACCCAGACTCCACCCTGCCAGGAATGCAGCAGTGCAAGGTTGTCTCTTTCTAGAGATAATCCTTTGAAAATGAGCCAGACCTTTCTCTTGCATTTTTTAGTTTATACAACATCAAATTCTGCAGCTTCTTCATCGGTGCCTGTAACTGTAAAAGTTCATGATGAAGTTTAAATGTCAGTTGATTTAGGAAGTTCAATAATCAACTCTCCATGCAAAGCATCCAAGCTGGCACGCTCTCTCAGATACAGAGTATGGGAATGTTTAAATAGTACACTGGATTACAACTGAAAGGATTAGTTGATTGAAGGTTGTCTTTCAAAGCAAAATGCCCAAAACTGTCAACTACTCAGTTATAAGGATGTGCAGATTCACTATTTATCAAAACTGGGCTACATTTTTGTAAAGATACATGTTTGTGTCTGACTGGTATCTGCCTTTGCAAAATTACTGTTAATTGTACCTTAATTTTCCTTGCAGGTGTGTACATGTCACAGATGCAGAATGCGGTGGTGTCCCAGCTCTATGCTCCATCTGTGCTGTTTGAGGTCACGGTCGTGTACCAGGAGAGGAAGGAATAAACTGCCTCTGTGGATTAGGGAAATATGGGCTTACATGAGAGTGCTAGTGCAGTCACTTTACTTTAATTCCCTCACTGACTCAGATGTGGTTTTTGACTCCGTTTTTGAACCAGTGTTTTGGACTGTGGATTATGTCACTCGGTGGTTTGGCACAGTGAGTGCTTATTTGTCTTTGTTTTAATTTGATTGTTTGCAAGGAGCTATTAAGTTTTTCTCTAAACAAAGCCCTCTATGGGTATCCCCTGTGTTTGTCTGAAGGTGTTTGTTTGTCTGGTGGTGATACTGACCAGTTCCATCGTGGTGATAGCCTATATTGTTCTACTGCCTCTGGTCCTCAACACTTACTCCCCTGCATGGATTGCTTGGCACGTGTGTTATGGACACTGGAACCTCATCATGATCGCTTTCCATTATTACAAAGCCGCTAAGACTTCTCCTGGATGTCCCCCAACGGTAAGATATCAAGTCCACTTTTCTACTGTGTGGAAGTAACAAAACTAATGTTAGTTTGCTTTCAACTTACACTTAGTAATGCAGCAAAATCTCTTCTTTCAAACAGGAGAAAAATGAGACTCCGTTTGTTTCAGTCTGCAAAAAATGCATCATGGCCAAACCAGCAAGAACACACCACTGTGGTATCTGTAACAGGTGAGTCGGTGACATTTTTATCTGCTCTGTCAATTCTTTATGTTTTCGGATTATCAGTTTGTTTTGTTACCAATTGAATCTGGACTGTTTATTTTTGATCACAAAACATATTTGTTTAGAAAATAACTGCTTAGTGGTATAATGGTGGTAACTGTTATGAGGGCTTTACCTCATTAGCAGAACCTTCTGGTGGAGGCCTCCATGCACATTTAGAGTACCAAAGCTTAGTAGTAAGAAAAGAAAAACCCTTGATCCTATATCAGGATCACATAAAATATTCTCTTTTTGCTTTGCAGGTGCATTTTGAAAATGGACCATCATTGTCGTATCCTTTGTTCTAACATAATTTTTGTCATATCAGAAATCAAGTATTGTGGCACTGACAAAATGGTGATTTACCTTAATGTCAGGATCTCAGCATGGTTGAATAACTGTGTGGGACATTTTAATCATCGTTACTTCTTCTCCTTCTGTCTCTTCATGACATTGGGCTGTGTCTACTGCAGCATCAGTGGCAGAAACCTCTTCCTAGATGCATACAATGCTCTTGAGGTGAGATGCTAAAGCAGTTTCCTGTAGGCCTGCTTGGTGTTTTGTTACTTCTCCCCATTGACTGGTGTTTCTCTCTGAGGTGCTTAACTGTTCCACACTGATGCTGGCTTGTTTCTGTCTTTAATACTTGGGTTTGTGTGTGCGGGCCTTTACATTAGCGCTTTAAGCATTTGGATATGGAAAAGCAAGGAGTACCTGTAACAGGGATGGCACTCCTCATAGGGCTTCTCCCCCCTGGCAAGGTACTCTCTAACAATACTCACCCAATGGCAGCATTAAGCATCTCTTGGTACCTTTTTTTTTTGGTAATTATTATCTTTTCATTATTTGTCAAGACCAATTATCAGACATCTGCGCCACTGTACACCTTTAAGGATAAGATGATTCACAAGAGTATCATCTACATGTGGGTGCTTACCAGGTAAGTTTGCAATTTGTTTGATTGGACTTTTATCCCCTCTTGTTAGCACAAAGTGATAAAGTGTATTGATTTCTTTCATACCAGCTCTTGCGCATCACTAACAGTTAGCGATCATGGAGGACTGGGATGTGGGTATTGTCTTTTATTACCTTGGCAGTGGATCAAAAAGTGTTTTCTCTTCTCCCAGCACAGTGGGAGTGGCACTGGGAGCTCTAACAATTTGGCATGCAGTCCTCATATCCAGAGGAGAGACCAGCATAGAAAGACACATTAACAACAAAGAAACAAAGCGAATGGCAAAATGGGGAAAGGTGAGCATGTTTCCATAACTGAATGTTAAAATACTTAAGGGTGTTGTATGTTTAGAGGTAATTTTTTAGATTTCTTCATTGTGGGTAGAGACCTGTAATAAGTATTCAACTGCCTCTTTTTTTTTCTTTAAAAACCTGATGTGCCAGGTTTACAGAAACCCTTTCAATTATGGTAGGCTGAATAACTGGAAAATCTTCCTTGGAGTGGAGAAGAGAAGGTGTGTTTCTCTGATGTTTGTACAGATTTTCTGTAAAGGTTGCCATACATCCTCAAGGAATAGCTCCATACTTGTCACCCTTTTTTTTTGTTTATCGCTTCATGTTTTGTCTGCAGCCACTGGGTGACACGAGTTCTCCTTCCCTCTGGACATGCCCCATATGGTGATGGGTTGACATGGGACATCTTCGCAGTTAAAAGGGACTTGATAGCTGTATGACGAACTGTACTAGGCTCCTTGTAGCCTAATTTAACACTCTTTTCTGTGGCCAACCTCCTCTGGTCATTTGACCTGATCGCTGTAAAGGATCATTCAACATAGGACATTGGATATTGTCAACCTTTTAATACCTCAAAAAAAAAAAAAATCCTGTGACACTGCTCATGGTTAGGCAGCCTACATTTTTCAGCAGTGAACCAGCAGTGTGTCATTGATGCTGTGTTCTCAATTGGGCTATATTCAGATACTGGTTTCACTTTTACAAGCCACAACTACTGACTGACTGACTGACTGACTGACAACATTTAAAAAAAAACAGCATTACCAATATAATGTGTTATTTGTATTTTGTACCTAAGTTAATAAATCTTTATAACTTCTTTATTTAAATACACTTGCGGAGTATATATTTATTACTAAGGAGCAACATTATTAGTATTACACATACACAGATTTGATGTTTGCGCAGCAGACTTGAAAGTAGCTATTTTCATTCTAAAGTAGGTGTTTAGGCCGATATATCTTCATCAGGGTTTTTGCTTATTATTTATTGCATATTTGATTTGCAGGTAGTGCAGTTACAACTGACACAAGCAGACTGAAGAGTGGAGATTCACTAAAATAAAGTAAATCAGAGATTGAAAAAAAAAAAGTTTTTTATTATGAATAACACATTAGTCATTAGATGACATGAAACAATGTGTTGGTAGAGGATGTTTTATTCCAAAATGTTAACAATCTCTTACACACACTCTTGAACAAATTCAAGATTTCTATGTACAAATGGTTTCAGAACCTTTCATCTTTTGTATTTCGAGTACAATTTCTTATATTAACCAGGCAGAACTCTTGGCTTCATGTGGATAAATCAAGTGTTGCCCCAAACACACTCGAGGAGTTCTGATTGGCTCTGATGAGTACTGTTCCAAAAGAGTACTGTTCCCTCATCCTTATCAGGCACATCAACTGAGGTTTTGTGCCAAGAATATGTCAGGCATGATTACCTTGCCACTAGAGAAGGAAATAACTTTTTCCAGTATATATTTCAGGTCACTGCTGTAGCCAGACGTGCCTGGAGGTGCAGGTGTGAGGTTGGTGGCACACCCAGGCAGGGGAAGTGCTTGTCATTTTAAGTTTTAAGAAATGTTGGGTGTGACATGGTCTATTTGAGGTAATTAGTTCAAAAATACAATTTGAATCATTGCTTCGTGTTTGCTTCGTCCGAGTCTTCCAACCAATTACACACAAATATCCTACTCCTCTGAGCCATGTAAACATCCTTTCATTCAAGCAACACCACCGTGATTTGCGGCTAAGACTGAAAATTCAAATGAAACAAACGTCCCTCTTAAACTTTCACTTCAGAAAGTGGCGTTTTCTGAGTGTGAGGACCAGCCGACAACCACAGCTGGTGAGAGCGGTGTTCCTCTGCCACCCTCCGCGTCTTCAGGCGCACTTCAGCCGGCTGCAGTATCGCTGAGCGCCTGCACTGGATCCGGAGCCGGAGGACTCTGTCCTCGATCTTATTTTGATTGATTTTCATTTCACGTAGACTTTTATATTTGAGAAAATTAAAGCAACACTCTCCAATGCCAATGTTTCAGACTGATTATAATAAACCTGAAAACAATTTCATTTCAAATCACCTTATACTATGGAAGACTTGACAGTTTCCTCAGTATTTAGATTTTTGAGAAAGAAGCAACAGCTGATTTCTCATTTTTAAGTTAAAGACATTTGATGTTTGGTTTTTATTTTAACACCAAACAAAATGGTTCAGGTTTCCTCTTGTTCATCTGTTGGAGAAACGTCGTCACCAAAACAAAAACAAAAAACTTCACCCACACATTCAGACTAAAACCGACGAGAATAAACATGAATGCTTGCGAATATAAAATTAGCAAATTGAGAGACACATCGGAAGTTAAAAAGCTGTCGGATTGCAGACTGAATGGTTAATTAATAACAATCCGTGCTATTATTGTGAAGGAATAATTTGCCACTTCCCGCTCTTCTTCTGGCCAGCATGACGAAGGCTGGATAAATGATCGTTGATGCGCATGCGTGCAACCTGACAAGGCTTTAATTCCAGCTCAGTGCAAACGGATTTTGCGGCCGAGCTACATTCATTATGATTTGTTGGGAATACGGACATTGATTGCATTTTTTTTATTTTATTTTGAAGAGGTTGTTGAGATTTGCTGTGCCCGCCGGACGTGCACAGACTAACGGATCTCTACTTGTGTCTGTCAACCTGCCGGACTCGCACCTTCAGCTCATCGCTGCATCAGGATCCATTGATAAGTTCACTTGGAAGCAAGTTCGGATGTGGCAAGCAAACTGCAGACGGATGCATAATTTAGCAGATTGGATTTCCGGTAAGCCAAATGAATCACTTTTTAAAAATAACGATAAAGGAGATCAAAAGGCCTGTGACTGATAAGACAGCAAATCTTAAAGGTTAAACACCTCCGAAATACAAGTGCATTTATCATAAAGTGTAATGCTGCATGCAAACATTTGAAATAAACATGTTAATAGAAAATCAGAGCCAGGGATGCATGAGGTTCAGGCGCGTGTCCCTGTCAGCTGGCAGTACACGTGACATAAACATGGTCTGCTGTGACCTCACAAGAACAAGGACTGCTGAGCTGTCATTATTCCTTAATGTTTTTCATACCAGGCTCTTAATTTGACATCACCATTTACTGTTTGTTCTCACATATGCATGAAGAAGCATTTCTATCTGACTGTGTGACAAATATGATCCAGACAGACTGATGGTTTTTTTCTCCTTGTGGTGGAATGTAGGGACAGTCATGGGAGGCTGTGTGGGGAGGAGTAGGATGGATGGACAGGGGAGTGCCCGGAGCTCGACAAGAAGCAAAAAACGTGGAGGTGAGACTGTGGAGCAGGCTGCGGAGTGCAGCCTCTCACTTGTTACAATAAACATATTTAAGTGATTGCAGTTTCAATGCTGCTGCCAGTTTGAGGGATGATGTCCCCATATCAGAAAGTGAGGATTGGATGGTGCCTGAGATAGAGAAAGAGATGGCCCTGTTCTATTAAGTTATTTGTTTATGATGATGGGGGGGTTCTTCTTACAAGCAACTCACATCAAACACAATAATTTATGAGGATGCATAAAACTAGTACAACTCAAAGGAAATAAACAGCAATTAGAGCATCAGGCAGATAATAAGATGCAGCCTCACAACTTCAAGCATTTATGATGAGATGCAGAGTGATTCCCACCTCCACCGTTGCCACATGGGTGTCTGTCTTGCACGGAAAGCTTACTATCTCGGGTGTTAAATGTTTCAGACACCAAGTCTTAGTCATGAGTCTAATCTGTGCTGAGGACCTGCGCTGATGAGAGCAATTTTTTATCTAAACACTGTCAGTCCAATGCCTGTAAAAGGGCAGCTGGGGGCTCTGCTGGTCTGTCATGAATTATGCATTGAGCAGCCGCAGCAGCAGCAGTAGGGGCCAGTACAGAGAGTTTTCATATCAGAGTTTGGCCTACTTGCATGGTTGACCTTATGTCGACCCACTGCAAAAAGGCAGCAGATGCAGAAAGAGAATGCCTGCAAGACAGACTTGACTTGGGAATATAGCATCTCAATGATGTGTTTCCATTTGCTCACCTAAATAGCAGGGAAACAATCACCTATTGGGGCTGTGTCACAGAAGTACAGCAGCTTCTCCTTCACACAGATTGTCATAGTCTGATATGGGTTTAATGTCTGTTAATAGGTTTAGCACGTTGTCTTTGGGTATTTCTATCCTGTCTCAAAATAGGGCTGATAGGATTAGGCCGCTTGTGCAAGGGAGCTGGCTTCTTGCTAGGACCTTCATCTTACTCTCCCATATATTGCACCTATTTCCATGAACAGATCTTTGGGTATTTTTGGCTTTCGGAGTGTTTGTTATTAGAAGGGGTATAAGTGGAGGGAGGGTGGTCATTTTTAAGCAACTGGGGAAGTGTCACGACAGTAAACAGAGCTCTGAGTCTACACATTGCGACAAACTACATCTGGCGGTTGTCTCCTTGTTTGTGCAGCGTGTGGGAAATCGGTTGGACACACAAGAGTCAGATTTCTTTTTCAGAGTCGGTGTCAGTAGCTCTTTATTGAGGACATTTGATGTTCTAGCTTGATTCACAACAAACCGTAGAGGAAGATCAGCTATGGGAGTGCCAAACTCTAGGGAATATAACTACTATCATGCTCCACATACACCTTTAAGGATTTTGCTGAAAAGTAAGTATAGACTTATGTCTGGGGTTAAAAGAAAGACTTCAATGTTTTAATGTTTTCTGTTATAACTTTGTATAACATCACTAGCCTCAGAAGGTTTTGTATAGAGTGTGAGGTTGTACTTACTGTGGCTGTTATTGTTCTAAGGTTGAAGGTTTATTGTGTATCTATGTATCACTGATAATTAATATATATATACATGAAATACCACAACAAATGAAACAAAGCCACAGCAAAAATTCAAGGAGCTTATGAGTCACAATTTCCACAGTGCTGCATCTTACTAAAATGTTGGGGCGCTGATGTTGATCATTTCCAGTAATAAAGTTCAAACTCAGTGCGCTGCAAAGCTAAACAATTACAACAAGAAGTAGTAGAAACTTTTTTTCTATTCAATTTATTTTTAGGCTGCATTTTATCAATGTATTGATAAGACAGTGTAGAGAAAGAAAACAGTAGGTAATATGAAATATATAAATAGAATGAAAATGGTACACAAATAATAATAGTCTAAAAAAAAATTTATTCCTATGGGATGAATACCTTCAGCTTCTGTTGTGGTAGAGATTTAATGGGTAGACTCTCCATTCACCAAAAGTCTTTAAACTTGGAACAAAAACTCGATCCACTGCCTTCAACTGAGATTGCTAAGCTTATATTCCAGGTACCTCGGCTTAGTGCTGAGGTCAGACCAGTGGATCCGTCTGTACGCTCACTGACTTACAGTAGCAGTACAGTGGATAAAACATTCTTTGTATAATACATTATGTAAGAGTTTGTATGAAGTTGACATCACTGATCAGCAACAACTGGGGAAAAGGTGTTCAATGCTGGTTGGTTCTTTCAAACCTCCTTACTTAAAATGGTTCCACCTGACATTTTCTTGAGAACAGGTTTTGTCCTTTTATGGTCCTCTAGTACACAGCTGTGATTTTTTTTCTGCAGCTATTCTGAGGTTGGTTCCTGAATTAATTTCTCATCATAACAGATCACTGCAAGTTGGAATTATCTCAAGGCACCATCCTGTTTCCTGTGAGTCAAGTTGCTTGTTAGGCTTCCAGACGACCCTCATATTGGCAGGCATATTAATATACTACTTTGCAACCTCACAGATGTTTTTTCATAGTAACAGAAACACAGATATTTACTCTAAAGACCCATGTTTGTGCAGGAGAAACAAGCTCGTAGACTGCTACCAGCAGCATAGTAATAGACTCTAGCTCACGTTAATATTGCCTCAGTTTTTTAAAGCAGTTACTGTTTTTGGTTTTACTACTAATTTGACTGGAGGAAAAGTTTATGGTGTAACATGATGGGTGCACTAGTACAGAAAATAATGTAAATATAATTATACTGTGTGAAATTACGTTACATTGTTATAATGCATTATCCATCCAATTGGGACATATATGCTGTTTGTCAGAAATAAGAGCAATATTAAAAGAAATTTTACTATTTGAAAATGTGATGACGTGACAGTTGTGCAGTGTATTTATGTTTGTATTTTTGTGTACCCACGGTTGCAGAGTGGTGTGTGTTTTTGCTACTTCTCATTGGCCAAAGGGTGCTCATCTCTCCAACCAATGCCTTATGGGGCAGGGACAGATAAATCCTGTTATGTGGAACCTGATTACCGCCCATAATCCACTGCTGTGTGTGTGAGTGCATGTCAGTGCCGATGTATGTTACTAGCCACTGCAGTAATCCACAGCTCTATAAATAATCACTTTGATTTTCCTCCCTCTTGGAATCAAATGAACTTTCTTTCTGTCACTACTGCGGTTATGCAGCAATGCCAATATGGAAACACCTGCAGTAGGTGTATAAAATGACTTTGTTTATGTTTCATTGGAGCAGTTGTGTACACAGTCATAATTAGCTTTAGTTGGTATTAGTGGGTGTACACACAATTTATTTTAAAGGAATATTTTTACCAGACACTTCAGTGCAGGAGTCTTTAGATTTCTGACATCCAGCTTATACATAACACATTATGGTACATAATATTCATTTAAGTTTTCCCATGTATATCCCATAGGTTCTACCTCATATCCTGAAGATTTGTTTGGATCACAGCTCTGCTTGAGGACAAAAGGCATTCAGTATTTACAAATCTACTGAACAATTACAGGAGTAAAAATGCTAATGTGGTAAAGACCTCAGCCATTTTCAGCTGTGACCTTAGCCAAAATATCGACCACATGGATACTAAGCAGGTAGATCAGCGTGAACATTACCCTTTTTTTGTTTTTCTTTTTTCAAGGACGTAATGAGCCCCTAAAGAAGGAGCGTCCAAAATGGAAAAGTGAATACCCGATGACGGAGGGCCAGCTGAGGAGTAAGAGAGATGAGTTTTGGGATACAGCTCCTGCCTTTGATGGACGGAAAGAGATCTGGGATGCACTCAGAGCAGCTGCCCTGGCTGCAGAGTGCAATGACCTGGAGCTAGCCCAGGCGATAGTGGATGGAGCCTGCATCACTCTGCCACATGGTATGAAATGACTCACAGGCTCATGACCACACACTCAACTGCACGCTATCAGATATGAAAATGTGTTTTATCCATCAGTCAATTTTAAGCTGTAACCGTCCTGAAATTTACAGCACAAATGCATTACTCACTGTAATAATTCTTCAAATGTCAAAGGGCAGTTTGCAGAATCCCTTGCATCATTTGTTCAGAGATTACTGCTGTAATAGTTACGTAATACTTGCATTGCTATGTGACTGCTGTGAATGGACTGGTGCACACAAAGCCATGACTAAATTAGGGGGAAATAACACTATCTCTTCTCATGTACATTTATCAGTCCATACATCTTTTTTTGATTTTAACTGCTTTACTAGTTGAAGGATGTGAATGTGATGTACATAAACATAATGTAAATGTGACGGCATCATACTTCTTGTGGTTTATACCCAACAGTAAGAAGTAGAGTTTATGTAAAGGGGTTGAAGTTAGTTGCTGTCAGGGTTTTAGAAAATAATGTAGGTCATTCCTCCTCTGCAGGCTCTCTGACAGAGAGTTATGACGAACTGGGAAACCGCTACCAGCTCCCAGCATACACTTTGACCCCGCCTGTCAACCTCATCACTGAAACATCCAGTGAGAGCAAAGTTTCTGAATCAACACAAAAACAGGCTCAGCCCCCACCATGCAGACAAGATTTCCAGCTACGGGTGCGGTTATCAACAGGTAAGATTCACCTAGTATGACCCATAACATAGGTCATGTATGTATTTATATATATGCCTGTTAACCAGGTTTAACCTTTTATGTGAAATATTGTTGCATCTGGTCTCATCTGCCTGGAGACTAATACATGATTCATAGCTTTTTAAGTGTCTCACAGCTTGCATAAACATTTGCGTCAACCCTATGTGTTGTGGTTTTCATAGGAAAGGATGTGCGTCTAACAGCCAGCATGGCAGACTCCGTTGCTGAGCTAAAGAAACAATTGGAGGAACAGGAAGACATTGACGTGATTTGCCAGAGGTGGTTCTTTTCTGGGAAGCTCCTGACTGACAAAACTCGCCTGCAAGATACCAAAATCCAAAAGGACTTTGTCGTCCAAGTGATTGTCAATGTGAACCCCTCAGTCATAACTAATTAAGGAGTGAGACAGATGGTTAAGTAGTGAGGAAGAGTCAAAGGACGTGCCAGAGAGGGCTGCAGACGCAGGTGTAGGGCTTGAAATCATGTTCCAGTTGGTTACTGCAGCAGAATTTTGTGTAAATTTTTATATAAGAAATTATTGCTTTTATATTGCTCCTTTTTGTATTTTTCCTCTTTCCAAATGAATTAAAAATATTGAAAAGCACTGAAACACTTTAGGTAAAAAAAAAAAAGAGTAGAATCCTAAGATGTACAGCCCAGTGTCTGTTTGTCTGTCAACTCAACTCTGTCATTTACACGGGTTCCCCTCCTTGTCATGTGTGTCCGTACTTGTGCTTAATGATAAACTGAACATGGCTGACATGGGGGTCCAAGGAAATTACGTTCTCTCATTTTTCCTTTTTTTTTTTTGAGAATCCTGCGTTTTTAGAAGTAGGCAGAAAACTCCTAAGAAAAATGTAAATTCCAGTTTCCATAGGTGTTGTTTGGTTATATGAATATGTGCACACTCCATCCACAAATGTTTGTTCATAATGAAGAAACAGAATGTAATAAAGATGTCTAAAAGGTTACTGTATGTTTTTTGACTTTCCCTGGTATTTGCGTTTCATTTAAGCAAAATATATCACTGAGGTTCTCTAGCAATCCTTCTTATGAAATGAAAACTTGTCAGAAAAATGCTCCCACAGCTCAATGTTCCTGATCACATTGTGGTCATAACCTATGTTGAGGGGCCTAAAGAAGGAACTGGTTTGCTTTAACAGGCTGAATGAATATGAGTAAGCAGGATTAGTTTTTATAGGAATACGTTGTGTTTCATAAAAGTATATAACAGAATGACAGTAAAAGCATATTTATGTTTGACCCAAATCAAAGTCTAACTGTTACCTTTAGTGGAGCCTTCACTGGCCTTCGTAGCTGTTCATCCACAGCTCTTTTGCCTTTTACCTTGAATGGTTTCCCCAAAGCAGTCCATTAGTCCATTAGTGGATTTTTCTCGTTGCTTTCAGTCGCATAGCAGTCTTCATCGGCGGATTAAGGGGTTGTGCAGTTGCCATGGAAACAGATATTGTAAATTGATCAACCCGTGGACAGCGCCATCTTCCGGAACAACAACAACACCAGAGGCGCGTCCGTGACGTCACTTGGTGAGCGACAGAGTCGACTGGCAGCTGCGACACTCAAGTCGGGTTCGACGCGATTATTTTTAAACCCCGAAAATGGTCAAATCGGGGAAATTACGATCCGGGACTGGGTCAAAACTCAAACGGTGGAAGAAAGGACATAGCAGTGACTCAAACCCGCAGACGAGCCGTTTCCGACAGGCCGCTAAAAGCCGCTTCTTCAGCCGACCCTCCGGTGAGCCTCACTTCACACGTGGGTCTGGTGCTAATGTTAGCCTGCTTTAGCCATTTCACTTCCAACAGCTTAAGAAAACTTGATACGTTGCCCCATTGAGTGTGTTTCAGCAATCACAGTAACGTTGCAGGTAGAAAACTCCATTTGACTTTGATAAATGTAGTTTTCTACTGTTTAAATACCTTGTCAGTTAGAACAGCTTTGCATTTGAAGTACTTTGTGTGTGTATGAGCCAAAGAGACATTTTATCCAACCTTCTCTGTAAATAATTGCTGATGTCGCATAGATAACTGAACTGCTTTGGCACAAATAATAATAATAAATTAAAATGCAAAAAGTTAAAGTCTCTTCGCATAAAAGGTTTAACCTTTTACGTGATGCTCCTGTCAATACTGTGGTTAAGTCACATTTTCCCTGTGACTGCTTATTGCATTTGGTCTGATCCTCAGCATTTAAAAAACCTTAAGACCAAAGATCAGCATTCAGTGTTCTTATCTGTATTTATTTTAAGATGTGCTGTGGTGGAATACAAAGCCACTTATAAAGACTCCAAACAAATACTGCTTCTGTTTGACCTAAATGAAAGTCCATTATATGTAAATGCTCATCTTTTCCCACCTACAGAAAAGAGTGATCTGACAGTTGATGCTTTAAAGCTACACAATGAGCTGCAGGCAGGTCCGCTGGAGGTCAACACAGATGGCCGTAAAGATGCCTTCATGGAAGAAGAGCCAGATGAGGCATTATCGCAAAGAACCTCAGGCACTTTCCTCAGTGGCCTATCGGACTGCTCCAACCTGACCTTCAGAAAGGTGCAGCGTTTCTGGGAGTCCAATTCAGCTGCTCACAAAGAGGTAAGAGTTGGACTGAAGGTAGTTTATTTACTCACAGCATCCCAAATGGTTTAACATTTATTGTTGGATGTCATGTGCAAATTCTTGCGTTGGTGTAGAAAAGCATTCCAAGGAATTGGTAAAACAATTAACTATACTTGCAAATCAATGCAGTTTTAAGTGCACCTGTACACGTAACATTGTCAACTCATGTTCATCACAGATATGCGCAGTTTTGGCAGCTGTTACTGAGGTGATCCGTAGTCAAGGAGGAAAAGAGACTGAAACAGAGTATTTTGCTGCTTTGGTAAATATCAACTATTATTATTAATTATTTTTTTAAAACATTCACTTAGACTTTAAGAAATGACTTGATGCGTGTTGAAACATGATATTGAGACGAGGTGTTGGACCTGTAAATGAAGCATGTCCTTTCTTTTTTTTTTTTTTTTTTTTTTTAAAAAGATGACCACCCTGGAGGTTGTGGAATCATCAGAATCACAGGCTGCTGTGGCGTATCTCCTCAACCTTGTCATGAAACGGTGGGGCTTGTGCAAGTTTTTTTTCCCCCAAAAAACCCACTCTCCAGTCCTGCAGAAAATAATTGGATCTAACAGCAAATATTTTTCATCATTTCACTGAATGGCATTCTCTAGGGTTCCTGCACCAGTTCTTGTATCCAAGTTCTCAGATACCGCAAAGGCCCTGATGGACATCATGTCTAAAGAGGCCACAAATGACTCTGCTTCGGCCCTTAGATGGGTGAGTACAGTTTGTCTCTGTGTCTGTTGCGTTGTTGCTGTATCATTGCTTAAAACTGCAGTGAAGATGGATGATTCATGCCTTGGCATTAAGTTTCTGGTTTGTCAGCAATAGCTCACAGAGAGAATTTCTTTGGTGGACAAATATCAAGGTCATTGTGACTGCACTAAATGCTTTTTAGTCTTAATCCCATTTTTTTTTTGTATGAAATTTAGATTTTTCATAATGGTCAATGTTTTATATAATGCACCTATAATCTTTTTTGCATTTTAGATCTTGTCATGTCTGGCCACTTTGTTGAGGAAGCAGGATGCATCTGTCTGGACTTATCCTTCCACTCTTCAGGCTTACCATGGCCTTCTCAGCTTTACAGTGCACAGCAAGCCCAAGGTATGTCTTGCCAGCCTCAGAAGTCATACATGTTGAATGTGACATAGAAAGTTGGGTTTCATTTTCAATAAATTTTTTTAATGTGCAAATGTTCCTCCAGGTCCGCAAAGCAGCACAGCAAGGCGTTTGCTCTGTTCTCAGAGGCAGTGATTTCCTGTTTCTAGGCAATGCGCCAACCCATCACCCTGCTGCAGTGACCACAGCCAAGTTCTGTATCAAAGAAATGGAGCAGGCAGGAGGTAAAACTATCCAGTTATCAATTTACTTTACTGTTGAATCTATTCTTACAGTAAACAAGTTGCAAGTTTTAGTTTATAATAGTTTTTTTAACCCCTCAGGCAGTAAAGAGGACACAACTACACTTCATGTGCTGGGTCTTCTTAAGGAGTTGTTGGGGACATTTCCTCTTGGAGCTGTCAAGTCCTGTTGTGAGACCCTGCTGAGAGTGATGACACTTAGCCATGTGGTGAGAACACAAAAGCAATTATAGGTGGTACCAGATACACATTGTTCATTTACATAGACACTTGAATCCACTGTTTTATCAGCCTGCTGTGGTTGTGATTGTAGCTGGTGACAGCAAGTGCCATGCAGGCCTTCCACAAGCTGTTCAGCGGGAAGCCAAACGCTTCAACCCTCTCACCAGAGCTCAACGCACAGATCATCACAGTGAGTGAAATATGAATCAAAATTGTGCCAGAGGCTGTCGTACAAAATGAGGTTTAAGAATTGTCATTGTGCCTCCCAGGCTCTGTATGACTACCTGCCCAGTGAGAATGACCTGCAGCCTCTGCTGGCCTGGCTTGCCGTCATGGAGAAGGCACATACTCATCTAGCGGGGTAACAACCTGCGTTTTTATCACAGCAGTGTCATTCTTTTTCTTTTGATCAGGTTTTCTTGTCGCATCAGTTATCAGTTTGTTGATCAGCGGCCTTTGTCTAGTTTGCAGAGTTCTCTGAGTTTGGGTCACCTCCCTCGCCTCTTCTCTGCTGGCATGTCTTGCCTGTTGTCACCTCATGCACAGGTGGTTTCTGCAGCCACCAACACATTAAAGGTAAAGAAATCCTCTTTAGCACATCCATAGAAGTTGATATTATTGTTATTGTGATTTGTTAAAATTGCGCAACGCAACGGAAAAACACAATCTAAATAGGGAAGTCTAAAGATAAAGTTTTATGCTCATCTTTTTCAGACTTTGTTGACTGAATGTGTTACCCCTTGCTTGGATGAAATGGGCATCATTAGTGCTACTGCCTCTGCAGGAAATCCCTCTTATGTCTGCAAAATGTTTCGGTAAGTTCCCAAGCTGGTCGATTTTTTTTTTTTTTTTTTTTTTTTTTTTCAGTTTTCTTTCAAGAGACAAGGCCATAATATGAGGAACATCTGAAATGTGCCACATTGTTCAATGTTGATGTTGTCTTGAAATGTGAGAAGAAAGAAGTAACAATAACAATGAAAATAGAATTTATCAGTCAGCACTAATGTAAGTTTTCATTCTGTGTCTTTGTTCCAGCATCGTAGAAGAAGGATTGTCTTATCGCTTCCATGCCTCTTGGCCATTCGTGCTGCAGATCCTGGGCTGCTTCTATCGAGCTGCAGGGAAGCAAGCTCACCCTGTCATGACCAAGGTAAAGTCACAAAACGCTGTCAGGTCTCTGTGAGTAAAGAAAGGTGACCGATTGGTTGATTCTTTGTGTCGTTGTGTCCTGGACAGTCCTTGCAGTCTTTGGCAGACCTGCGCTCCACTCCTCAGTTCCCCTTCAGTGGAGAGTTGGACCTGGCTGTAGGAGGAGCGGTGGAGAGCATGGGGCCTGAAGTTGTGCTCAGTGCTGTTCCTCTCAACATAACCGGCTATGAGTAAGTGCATGTAGACAGCAGAAACACTGATAAATCTTCTCCCCATTGTTGTGGTTTAACTGAGGTGGGGGGGGGGTTTCTCGAAAGTGATGATTTGGAGTTCCCAAGGAGCTGGTTGGTCCCTGTCATACGGGATCATGTGAAGAACACTCACCTTGGATTCTTTGCTTCATATTTCCTCCCTCTGGCCTCTACACTCAAGCAGAGAGGTAAACTAAATGAATGGCGCTCCAGTCGACAGTGGAGTAAAGTGAATTTCCTTTCCCTGACTCTTTACTTGTGTTGCAGCTGAGGAGCTGGAGCAAGAAGGACAAAAACTGGAAGCAAAAGTCTACCAGACTTTGCAGCTTCAGGTAGCTTAAATTGATAATGCACTTTATCTTCTGCATAAAGAGTCAATGAATGAGTAAACAGATATGAGGGTTCTTTTTGTTGTTGTTGTTGTTCAGATCTGGACCATGCTCCCTGGCTTCTGTACATGTCCAGTGGACCTGCTGGTATCTTTCAAAAGCATCGCTCGCACACTTGGTATGGCTATCAATGAACGGCCAGACCTGAGGCTGATAGTGTGCCAGGCTCTCCGTACTATCATCAACAAGAGCTGCTCCACAGGTAAGAGAACAAACACTTTCAGAAAGACCATAAACAGCACTTACAAACTGCTGCATTTGCTTTGCCTTTTGGATCAAACCATTGGAAAACTGCTTTATGTCTGCAGAAGAAGAAAAGACAGAAGTAGGACGCTTCTCTAAGAACTTCCTGCCCATCCTTTTCAATGTATACAGTCAGCAGCCTGCAGCTGGAGAGTCTGGCACCTACAGGATGGCTGTCCTGGACACCATCAAAGTGTACCTAACTGTGACTGAGATGCAGGTTAGTGAAGTCTGCTGACATCCTTCTTCACAGTGCTCCCATGTGTTCCAGTGATTAAAGCTATTTATCTCTGTTTACATCGTTTAACTTGCATTATAAACTATTACTGTGCTATTGAACACCTCCAGGCATAATTTATATAGAACTGATCCATTTTGATCTGACTGTCCAATCTAAGTCCATATTTCTCTCTTCAATCATCTTCAGATGACCTGCACTTTCCTGCAAAAAGCCACAGACAGACTGAGCAGCACAGACTCCACCGAGTTCACACGGTAGGATATGAATACATAATTATTGCTTTAGAGCTGTATCTGCCTCATCAGTTCGTTATAGATTTTAGAGTAGGAAAAATGTCACTACACTTCATCCTGTATTTGCTTTTCTTCTTTTGTTTCCTCTATGTCTCAGGTTGTCAATGATGGACCTTGTGGTTGCGATGGCTCCTTTCTTAGATGAGGTCACCATGACTAAAACCTTTGAGCTGATTAGGCCATATTTGGAGGTAAAGATATACACTATGTGCTTAATTCAAGCATATTGAATCTAGGTGACTTTCTCATTAACCTCTTATCTGTCGGTCTGTTTGTTTTCAGATCAAAGAGCCAGGCATGCAGAAGAAGGCATACCGTGTGCTGGAGGAGATGTGTGGAGGAGAGAGAGATGAGTGTAGATCATTTGTTGTGGAGAATCTGGAAACACTCAAAGTGGTCCTGCTCGAGACTCTGAAAAACGCTTCTTCACCAGCAAAGAGGGTGAGAATGCTGTGGAGAGAGAGAGAGAGAGAGATTAAAGCTGACAATAGATAGGAGTGTATCTCTTGATATTCAGTGGTGTCTGACTGACTCCCTCAATTTACATTTCCTCTTTTTTTTCTCAGCCGAGGCTGAAGTGTCTGAGCCACATCGTGAAAAGACTCGGGGAAGAACATAAAACCTTTATCACTACACTGCTGCCAGAAGTATGTATATACCCACAAGTGCTGGCAAATGCCCAAACACAGAATGTACTTGTGTTGTCATTTTCACAAGCTTGTTCTCTCTGTCAGGTGATTATATGTACGAAGGAGGTTTCTGTCGGTGCTCGTAAGAACGCCTACAACCTGCTGGTGGACATCGGAAAGGCTTTTGTTTGCTTCTGTGGGAACATAAAAGGTAGCAGACTTCTCTGCTTCTTCCTGTTTGTGTGGACACAAGTAAGGTGTGAAAGTTAAAAATGTAAATTGAATCTCTTCTCTGATCCAGATGCAATGGAGGAGTATTTGGTGTTGGTGTATGCAGGACTCACAGGCTCTGTCACCATGATCACCTGTACAGTTCTGGCACTAACCCGATTAGTGTTTGAGTACAAAGGTAGGCCTGCAGACTTTCAGCTGTTTCCTGAGTTTTAAATGTTTATGCTTGTGGATTGATCTGGATTCCTTTGCTGCCCCTTCTTTCCCCAGACTCAATACAGGTGAGCACCATGGAACAGCTGCTGCACAACATTTGTCTGCTGCTCTCATCCCGCACCAGGGAGATAGTCAAAGCAGCCTTGGGCTTCATCAAGGTCATCCTTTTCATCATGGACCCCAAGACGCTGGCTTCACATGTCACTGTCATGGTATGGATTGTACTTTCTGGAAACTAAGCCCAGGAAAAAACATATCCATGATGTCATGTAACAGGGATGTTACTCTTGTGTTCAGATGGAGGGCATTGGGAACATCCAGGATGATGTGAGGAGGCACTTCAGGACAAAACTGAAGAACATCTTCACCAAGTTTATCAGGAAATTTGGGTAAGTGTTGCCGGATCCTGGAGAAATAGTGGTATATAATGCACCACAACCAAAACTCTGACGCAAGTGTCACCTCTCATTTTATCTCTTACAAGTGTAACAGTTGTTTCTATTCGTTAAGCCTTTCTGTTTTTGGTACTTTTGGCATCATCATAACTTTAATTTGTTTTTGACTTTGGATGTGGGTTTATAATATGCTGACTGAATAACAGAGGGATTTCAGGGAATTACATTGGTTTCTAATTTCTGTGTTGTTTTTGATTTGGATCTAATATTTCATCGTAAGAGATGCATTTAGTTAATTTTTGGTTTGAACTTCAGTTTGGTTCCATTTAACCAAAACAGACTTGTTGTAAACACAGATGATGAAAGCCCATTTTATTGGGTTTATTAAGAGCTGTTGATAGTAATAATACTGGCATAGCAGTCATATTTTGACATTGACAGAGGAGTGCTTTGTTCAGGAATGGCACCAGCTGTTTTTTAGGATAAACGCAGCTGACTCCTCTTAAAATGTTTTGAAAGAAGGTTTACAGCTGGTTTCGCATATCTGAATATTTTGCCATTCTTTTGCATCTGTATCATTTGCGATTTGACCTGCATTAATCTGAACTTCTATATGAGACTTTTTTCTTCTTCTTCTTTGGTCACACTTTGGACATTACTTGCATCCAGCTCAGCACTGGTTGTCTTGATGGTACCAGAAGTGTCCAAACGTTTGCTACATGTCTGATTACTTGCTTTGTTTTCAGGTTTGAGCTGGTAAAGAGCATGCTGCCTGCAGAACACCATAAGGTGCTTGCCAACATCCGCAAAGCTGAAGCTCGCACCAAGAGACGGAAGCAGGCCACTGAGCAGCAGGATGATTCTGAGAATGAAGAAGAGGCGCCTAAAACAAAGAGTGAAAGGTTAGACTGTGACCCCCACATATAAACCCCTGTCCTCTCATGTATTTATCCATCCCCTCCATAATATCTTTCTATTCTGTCCATTCAAGTATTGAGGACATCCTTGCAGAATCAGACAGTGATTTGTCAGAGGATGACGGAAAGGGTCAGAAGAAAGTTGGGAAACAGCAGAAGGGACGGGCATGGCTCAAAGAAGGAGAGGAAGATGACCCGCTCAACTTCTTGGATCCCAAAGTTTCCCAGAGAGTGTTAGGTAACTGCTGTCTAACTTCCCTTTTGATAGTCACAGTATATTGACTGCCAAAAAAAGATCTTAGTACGTTCTGTGGACCTTAATCTGAGTTTCTTCTGTTTCTTAGCCACAAACCCAGAGCTGAAAAAGGGTGCCAAGGTTAACCACGGCTTTAAAGTAACCTCAGACGGACGACTGATCATTAAAGAAGATGAAGAGGAGGATGTTAAAGACAAAGGTAAGAGGACTATACTGCTACCCTTTGAATTGCTTTAATTCTGGACAGGCTGTGACAGTGACCTATTACTGTTCCCATAGATGAAGGAGAGATGAAAGACATCCTCGAGGAGGCTGGAGTTAAGAGTGTGAGTATCTACATACGTGACAAGGTTTTCTTGTTGCTGTAGAGACATCTTATGGCTAATTTTAAATTCATAATTTTATTTATTTATTTATTTATTTGTTGTTGTTGTTGTTTTTTGTTTTTCCAAACCACCCCAGAAAAAGTCGCAGAAAAGGAGGTTCCAAGATGGAAACTTTGATGAGGACATGGATGTTGAACCCCAGTTACAGTACAAAGGTATGATATGAATTAAAACTCTCTGCCTAATAAGTAGCTACATGGTCAAAATTGACTTTAGTTTTGGATTTAGCTTTTGCTTCTTCAGGTAAAGTTATACCAGATAGCAAAGCACCATGCAGATGACCTGTTGGTCCATGCTTAGTTTTCACTGTGGATTTTATGCACTCTTCTCACTCAGCTGGAGGCTCAGGTATCCACAGACCTCTTGGAGTTACCCAAGACATTGGAGCCGATTACAAGTCAAAGGTGAGTCTGACAGCATCTGACAATAACACTGCAAGATTTTCTGGTTTAAAAACTCAAATTCTGAGTGTCTGTCT
The DNA here is from genome assembly GCA_034769265.1 of Remorina albescens. Taxonomy (NCBI): domain Eukaryota; kingdom Metazoa; phylum Chordata; class Actinopteri; order Carangiformes; family Echeneidae; genus Remorina; species Remorina albescens. Next base: position 8,346,805 of record CM068491.1, on the reverse strand, counting down.
GTTCATCTCTCAGAAAGGTAAAGGAGATGTGAAGAAAGACGGAAAGCTTGATCCTTATGCTTACATCCCCCTGAAGAAGGCCCAGCTCAACCGCAGGTATAAGCCGGGCATCACTGTAGAATACCTGAATGTATCTGACAAGGAATTCATTCATATAAAACTCACGCACTCCCATGTTTTATCATACGTTTACAGGAAGCGTGCCAAACTACAGGGCCAGTTTAAGGGCTTGGTGAGAGGAGCCCAGAAGGGGGCGCTATCTGGAAAGAAAATGCAGAAGAAAAAGAGGAAAGCCTGAGGAGCACACCTTATATAACTCAAAGGACTTTTAATTTGTTGTGTGTAATGGAGTGTTTACAGATGCTTACTAAAATATGGATATGAATTTTGGATGCGTGTGTGCGTGTGTGTGTGTGTGTGTGCGTGCGTGTCTGTTTCTGACAGAATACCATGGAAATTGAAACGGTTTGTTGTTAAACTGTTATTAAAGCTTTAGAAATGCTCCTGCTGGCATCATAGCTTTCACCACAGTCAGGTGTGTGTGTGTGTGTGTGAGAGAGAGAGAGAGAGAGCCAAAAAATGTGTTGGATGTGTCCCTGTCTGTCCCTCTCTTGATGGATATTACAGGACCAAATGTGAAATCATTTGGCTGTCAAATAAACCGATCACAAGTGAAATCCTTTCTTTACCTCTGCTAAAATTAAATAGATGGATGAAACGCTCACATTCTGATAACAAATAATATATTTGTATTGGAGTATGGAGACTTCTTTTGGAAGACTGTTTCTTTGTTATCACATTACTTGGTCTCTTGGGGGCGCTGCATACTTCTCCATTAAGAACATTGAATATGAGCATTCATGGACGTTTGATTTATTACATCATTGTAGATGCTAAAGATTAAAATGTTAAAGTTAAATCAATCTTCCACCTTTTCCTATAAGCAAACTGGCAGTTATCTCAAATGGCAGTGAGAGATTATCTTCCATAAAACAACTCCACACATGGAGAGGGACATTGTAGGTGACTGTGGTGTTGTTTAACATAAACCCGGTGTGACTCATTTCCCTGGATGGTCCTCATTAAAGTGAGTCATGAAGCGTCAGACTGACTTATTGCACTCTTTTGTGTCTAAAGGAAGGTGAGTAAATGTCCAGGGCCTGACATCATCAGCACTGTGGTCACCCTGTACATTTCTACAGTCGCTGCTCTTTGTACACTTGTGCCAGAGACTTTATTCTAAATGGATTAAATTCACTTTTATTTACTCCACACAAGTAACGAAGTGAGAACATGTTTTTAGAAATTAGAAATTACTACAAGTGCACTGCAAGAGCATAGCTGGTTGTTAAAATGGGAACAAAGTGACACAAAGATTTATATTTGAGCAGTAATCTGTTCCAGAAATCGTATAAATTTTGACACCTCTATAAATGTTGAAGATAGATTAGTTGAGTCCTGACAGCAACAGAAGTGTAATTTGTTTAATTAAAGAGGATATCCTTAAAGATGAATGTCAAAAGTCGTTTCCTGTAATATAGCCAAGGAACTAATATATAAGACATCAGGTCTGTAAGCTGATTCATAATGACTGTGCAAAAATAAATAAATAAATAAAAGTCCCACTGAACTCCACTTCTAATAACAAACAAAGTAATTGCCTGGTAGCACGTAAAAAAAACCCCATTTTTTATTGAAGACAGTCACAAAAAGTTGTTAATAAGAAATAATGCAAATGATCATTTCAGTCAGTAAATGCAGAAATACAGGAGAACCCTGAAGATACTACTTTTCAATACAATCTTCCATTCAAAAGCGTCAACAAAACCCCAAATAAGATGCTGTGCCATAATGCTCCCTTATATCCACTTTTGACATTTCCTTTCCTCGAAATTCTAGAAATCCACCTGACACTAAATAGGAAACAGATGCAGACAGGGCCTGTATTAAAATAAATAAAATATGGAGAAACTGCCCTGCAGTTGCAATAAGGTCACTGTAGTTTTACATAAAATTTTAACTAGGATGTAGAAAAAAAGCCTCTTAGGTCAATAAGGTAAAATGATGCACCGGTGTGCTTCGTGGCAACCTACAATAGTGTACATTAAAAAAAAACCAAAGCCGGCGTCACCAACATTGCTCTCATCTTTCATGACATGCTGTATTTATCACCAATTCCACATCCCGCATTATTATTCTCTACAAAACCAAACAGGTGTATTTATCATCACCATTCAAACACAAACTGTCACAAGCTAATGTTCAACAACAAATAAATCCTCTCTGCTGAATTTCCAGTGAAGGATTGCACTTACTCTTACCATTCAAGTCGATGTGACCTCTGATACTGTACATACAGGCTTAATCAAGTAACTACATGCTTATTTTTTTCTATAATGTCTGTGTGTTTATTTGTTATCTTGATGAAATTCAGTAGCTGATTTTGAAATCAGATAAATATGTTTTGCTGTCCAGCAACAAAGCACAGAGCTTTAAGGAAGAGCTCATGGCTTCTAAGAGCGATGCCTCTCTGCCGTGTGTGTCTATGGAGCAAAAGGAGGACATGGTTTTATTATGGAATGGGTTGATCAGTTGTTTATTGGAGGCCCCCTGTTCTGCATTACAGCCTGGGTGGGGGTCTGGAAGGTGGGGGTCCTGGAGGCCCCGGGGGTACACGAGCTGGGGGTGGACCAAGAGGAGAGTGGACCATGGAAGGAGGTGCACGGGAGGGTGGTGTGGTGCGGGGCCCTCTTGACGGCGGCTTTGTGCGGGGGACAGAGTTAGAGACCAGAGGTCGCTGTTCAGCATGCGGAGGAGGAGGAGGCGGCGAGGGAGAGTGATGTGTACGAGGAGGAGCTCGGTTGTTTGGGCTGGACTCCCCGTCTTTGACACGTTGGAAACGAATACAGCGACCCTGTAAGACACACAAGGTCAGACCACAGCAGCACATCATCATTTCAATGCAGAATACAGATTAACATGCAGCACATCTTTGTGCAGAAATCAATGAGCCTCTAAGTTCTACCACCCAGATTGGTTTGTGTGAGTCTTTGCCCAACTCTCCTGACAGAGGCATGTGTGTTCGATACACAGAGCTGCCTCTGTCCACACCTGCACTACAATAGCAGTGATGCTAGCAAAGACAAGCACACACATGCTTTTGCAGTCCAAAGCTTTCCCCACTTCCCCTCCTCTTCTGTAGCCTCTGCTAGATGTGCCCTCTCTTGATGCAGAACAGAAAGTGGTTTATGTCTCTTATGTGCTTGACTTGTTGGAATGTAAAAGGGAGGCTTCAGCATCCCCACAATAGTTAACAGAGGCCCCTTCGCATTTAACATAAATTACAAGTTGGAGAGAATGGAACGCTTCTCTTATTGTTCTCATTGATGGGTTTCCTGTCTTCACCCTCTCTGTTCCCTGCCTAGGATTTTAGGGAGAGGGTGCAGACAACGCACACAGACACACACATACATACACTGCTCAGTCAGCGCGTGAAGGATGGAGAGTAGGTCTCTGTGTCACAGACCCTTGGTGGTCTGATTATAACACCTTATTAAACAGAGAGGCCCTAAAGTCACACAGGGGCCATTAAGAGGGCCCGAGCAGCAGTAGCTTTGTGACTTAAGGGGCATTGTGTGTTTGTATATGAAGGGGTGTATAATTGATTGGGGGAAGCCAAGTTGGGGGATGGAGTGGTGGGATGGTGGTAGGGGGGTGACTGCTTTGGTCTTGTCACCAGGTCGTGGTGAAAAGGCCAGTTTGTGAGCAGAAGAGCAGCAGCACAACACCAGAGCAAGCATATGGAGACAATGAGAACACAAGCTCATGAATATGAGTGTGTTTGTGAATGTGTGCATGTGTGTCTATGTGTGAATGTAAGCATGCTTCCACCAGAGCATATGGCCTGAATGAAACCTCGGCCTCATGAATAACAGGGGGAAAGAAATGTTAGGGGGGCTGCATGCAAGAGAGAACCAAAAAAACTGAAACCTGGTGTTGATAGGAGCAGTCAGAAGTGGAGAAAAAAGGAGCTCTCTGCACTTCCCAGTCAGAGATATGGACTTGGAGGAGTTACCTACTCTAGTTACCTCCCTGTGAGTTTCCTTTTTAGGAGAAAAACAAAACCCTAAAACACGTCCAGCCTCCCTCTTCACACTGTTTCTCTGTCTAACCTCCATTTCTTTATCAGTGCCCTTCCCTCACAAACACAACACACACACAGAGCAGATAGTTTGTGGCCGTTTACAGGGAATTGATGCTCGCACACATTTGTTGTCATTTATAGTAAAGAAAAGGGGAGAAAGACAAGAGAAAGTTGAGACACACATTTGACCTGACAGCTCTGCCTGTGACTTTACATGTCTTTATAGGAATTCACTCCCATAAGGGGAAACTCTGTGTAATTTCTGGACCGCATATATGCTGAGTCACATATTCAATAGTGTCAAGATGACAGATTTGAAATGGAGACAAATTATAAAAAACTAACATATGAATCCAGAAAGAGTGACGTGGCTGCTCAATGTTCCAAATTTGTTTAGTTAATAATGATTAATGATATGAATTAATGGGAATGGTAACAACATGAGTGATAAAAGCAAGAACTCATCTGCAAACTTGCTTTGTGAAAGTTTTAGGTTAAATCTGTTCCGTTCTAGTTGAGCAAACAAAGTATGTGAACTGGGACTGTGGAATACAGTTGAATGGACCAAAACAAATGGGCAAGCGGGCCTAAACTGTATTTCAGTGGTGGAAGGAATTTTAGTGATATCTGACAACTTTTTGGTGATTTGGGTGAAGTGATCCTTTAAGTGAAGTGACTGAGGTTAGAGAGGGGTGAGGGGGGTAAAGGGGAGATGCTGCTCTGCTCATCTGTGCCGTCTGTGTGTGAGGACGGAGGGACGGTGGCCGTCCCCTGGTCTGGTCTGTACTGTGTGTCGGGGCCATCGGTGCCATCAGCTCTGGGGACAAAAGAATGCAATCTCTTCTGTCACAATATTGCTCGTGGCCTTTTAACTCTCCATCTGTTTATGTGACGCTCACTCAGGACAGCTGACACGCACTACAGTGACTCGCATGTGCGTGCACGCACACACAGTAGAATGCAGAGGTGAAATACAAACAGGGAGTGCGGCAGAAACTGGCAGCAACGCTGATGACCGTTTGCAGAGGCAGTGAGGTGGGAGTAATGTGGGGAGAAAGCAGGACGAGCTCCTCCTCAGCTGCTGGTTAATAAGCGGTGTTTAGAAGTCCGAGCTATCATGGAAAACACTGTGCTTTTTGCCACCTTGTTGGGCTTTTTGTAATGTGGCTGTGCTTTTACATCCAGCTGCAGTTTCTTGCGTTAGAATATGAAGAGCTGTGCTAGTGTTTTATCAACAATGGGAAATAATGTGGTCTTTCATGTCTAATATGGGCCTTAGAACCAACTCGCTCTCTTGCAAGAAAAGTGGAGATTTTTCCCCCCTCATTTCTTTCCAAGTGTGAGGCAGCGTTTTATTTTCCTCAGTTAATGGTGCGTAAAGGGAGATGTGAGGGTCATTGTTGGGCGGCTCCGTCTCTGACAATGACTCCAGAAACTTCTGTTCTGACAGGGATGAATTATTCCACTTAGAATTAGAAAAAACAAGTCCAAGATGGAAAGATGTTATAAAACCATTGACGATGAACAATTACAGACCACTTATAGACTCCACATACAGTAGCCACACACACACACACACACACACACACACTAAAACTGAGGATGAATTGTGCCATTCAAAGAACAAATCAATAAATTTTACAGCGATATGGCCTCTGCAATGAAAGGCGACAATGAAAGCATTTACAACAGACCAGATGTTTCACCATGACAACCAGTATAATGATGAAAACATTTCTCTGAGGTTATGGGATACCAAACACAGGGTCAAGGTTACACATCACGTGTGATGTCATGATTTAGGACTCTCTTCGGAAGCAGCAGTGGTGGCCAGTACATTAAACTTTTACACGACACCAAGTATTCAAAACCCTATCAGGTACAGTAGCAATTTATTTTTACTATAATTATCAAGACAAAGAAGAGAGTGAGTGTGCAACTTGCTATTTGGGGACTTGATAGAAACCCGTTCATTTTCCAGGAGGCACAAAGAGGAGAACAGAGGATACAGTACTCCCTGTGTACGAACAATGGCAGCTTTGACGAAGAGTGTGGTATCAGTAGCCCATTGATTCAGTGAGTCTGTGCATGTAGAAATCCAGCTGCTGTGTTGAGGATTAATCTATACATGGTGCACACTGACACGTGTTGTCTTTATGCAGTGTGACAGACATAAAGAAGAATGCATACACTAAATTGTTCACAACAGGGACAAGAAACCTTTAAAAACCGTCTGTACTGTACTACTTTAAGTGGTTGTTATTCTCAGAGCCATCCCCCCAAAATTACATATAATTACCAAATTATAGTTTTGTTTCAATCATTATGCCTGTTGTTGGTCCACTGGATTTTGCAGTCACAATTTATGTCAGTGAAAAGGAAGTGTGACTGCGGTAGAGAGGCAGACTCACCTGATCCCCAGGCTGTGGTCTCATCAGAGATACCTGGTCGTAACCTCTCCGAAACAGAGCCCAAAGAGCATCGAGCTTCCCCTGAAGGAAAAATAAATGAATAAATAAAGGTGCGTTTCAAGTATGAAGAATAAAAGCAAAATATGACAAATGTATTTTATTTCTACAAGCAGAGATATGAAAGACTGACCTGAATGGGCGTGTACCATCTCCTTTGCTGAGGGGTGCGGCGCGGCGGTTTTCGAGGTTTGGGCTCATACGGTTCAAATTCCTGTTCTGGCATCTTTACAACTGCATTTTTAGGTTTGTCCAGCTTAGCACCCTCTTCGGTGGACCCCTTCTCCCCCCATCGCACCTGGAAAAGATGAGGTAAGAAAAACCACAATAAAAACAAGGATTCTTTTAAACAAAATCTCTTGAAAGCGGAGTGTGTGTGTGTGGGGGGGGGGGGCTACCTCCATGCGTTTGATGCCACCCACTCCTCTTCCCCCATAGTAAGATGCATCCACCGTGGGCCACCTCTTCTTTGGCATCCCATCCTCATCGTCAGATTCCTGTGAGAGAGACAACACTTACGATACAACTCATATTCTTGATTGGATGTCTAATTTTGAATTTCCCTTCGGGGATTAATAAAGTATCTATCTATCTATCTATCTATCTATCTATCTAATTAATTAGAACGAATAGTCACAAAAAGGGTTCTGTTCGTGTCGCTGGTGACTTACAGGCTCCGGAGGTGGAGGTGGTGGAGGTTCTTTGATTACCTGATGATTGAAAAACAAAAATAATTGGTAAAAAAATGATGATTTACACAATATTTCAGTATAACCTGGTTCCAGACCTCTGAACCATTTTCCTTCTTTCAAATGTTTTAAAAAGTTTTAATATCAAGGAAGTGAAATGGCAATTGAATCTGAATAACATTAAGACTTACCACAGTGCAGCACAGAGGCCAGAACCACCAGAGCAGCAGCAGAGCCAACAGCAGGAACACCACCAGCAGCGATATTAGCACGATGGTACCGTCAAACTGTACACAAACACAGAGTGTCAGGATTAAGATTTAAGTGACCTAAAAAAAACAACAGATGAGAAAAAGGTGAAAATGATAAGCGAAAGTACTCACAGCCCCCTCTGATGACAGACACAACAGAGGAGACCTCAGAAAGGAAGGAGAGGAGAAAAGGACTAGAAGGCCACGAGAAAATTATCAGGGTGAAAAAAAAGTTTATTCAGAAAAGCAGCATGCCAAAAAGGAAATATCATCACGTGTGTCTTGTGACGGTGCACACTATACACACAGGATGTACTCACACATTCAGTGGTAGTGATGTGAACAGAGCTGGTGATGTAGGAGAGGCCCTCGTTCATGCTCACCTGCAGGTAGATCACCCTGCAACACACAAACCTGTGACTGCTCCGACACCTTTTAACACAACACGTTTTGAGTGCACATCTGCTTGGGTGCACCGTTATCTTGATTTTATTTTGGCTACTACAGAAGTTTGCCTTTGGTGCCAAACACATTCCTCCAACTATTCTGTCCATACTTGTTTCCACATAAGAACACAAACATGCTGACATAGACACAAACTTTAAGTCTTTACTGAACTCAGGGAGTTCCCCACCCAGAGAAGGAATCTGCTCTGTTTGGATCAGACCCCAACCTCTAATAAGGAAACCACAAACAGCTAAATGACTTGTTTATCTCTGGTGTTTGACGCTGATATCTGTAGGATAGGCAAGCACGGGAGATGAGGGAAAATGTTTGTCTTGGAAAGATGACAGGATAGCAGTACAAGTCTGAAGACTGAGACAGCAGAATATTTAATCCACAGCTTATTCATGAAGCTCTTAAGAAAGACGACCAAAACACAAGACATGGGCAAAGGAACAAACAGCAGACAGCTGGATTATAGTTATAGGGTTTGGAAAAGAATGGAGAAAGGCTTCTTGTGCTGTTTTGGGGTAGGAGGGGGGCAGAGACAAGGGTACCATTGAGCTCTAGGTTTAGATTTGAGGAGGGAGGTGACAAAGGGGAGGTCACTGCAGAGTAGGGGTGGGGGGTTGGTGGGGCTGAGGAGAGGAAACAGAGAGTGGGGGATGGTAGGAGGAGGGCATTTCCTGTTCTACATCCCCTCAGTGCTGTCCCTCCCTTCTGTTTTCACCTCCGCACCCCCCCGAATTCTTTCCGTAGGACTGTAGCTTGTCTCATAACTCATGCTGACAGTGACTTCAGAGTAGGAAACTGGTGGTGCAGGTGCTACTCATCTCTTCTACTATATCTCCCCTCTGTTTTTGCCCCCCCAGTTTGCCAACATGGTTCGTCCTCCTTCCAGGCCAACAGGGGACATGGTGCTATCAGCTCCCCTCTGACAGAGAGATCTAAACCCCTATCAATCATCAATCTGCTCACTATATATGTCTTTGCCCTGTGAGAGTGTGTGTATGTCTGCGTGTGTGTGCGTGTGTGTGTGTGTGTGTAGGGGGGAGCTGCATCTGGAAGGTTCCCAGTCAACATAGATTTAGTTGACAGCAACGCCAATGACTTCATTTTAGGCGACAAGGCTCGGGTAGACAGGAGGTGATGGAGGGTCTTTGGGGTTTGGGTGGAGACGTGATACTGGGAGCTGGAGTCCCTCAGACCTGCTAGATAGACTACAGACCCCAAAACAGGAAACATTTCAGCTATAATCTGATCTTAAATGTAAGGGTGATTTTCTCTTGGGTCACGTAAATTTACTCTCATAATTGATAATGGTTCATCAGTAAAATGGCCAAAAATCTAATTTTTTACCTGAAATACAACAGGATTTAGCATAATCTGTCTTCTTTCTAACGTCTGGGTTTGCAAAAACAAACTCAAACAAACACAAAACCTACTTACTCAGTAGTTAATTCGAGCAACTCTCTGCACTGAGGGAGGGTGACTTCTGTTTTATGCGTTAACCTCATTGGATTGTGTGTATCTACTATGCTTTCATTTTTCTTGTCTTCATTCGCTTGGAAAACACAATAATGTCTACCAGAAAACGATGAAAAATATTGATCACAATGTACAAAAAAGAAGACAGACTTTGCCTGTCTAAGGTCATTCAAATCAAAATCACATTAAAAACAGAGAAATGTTGGCATTTTTTCAAATTAAGCATAGGACCACATGAACAGTTATTAATGGGGATTTAAGTGTATGTCACATATAAAATCTGGTGCTCTTAGCTGAGGAGAATGGGGAAAGAAGGGACTAGAAGGAAGGGACTAGAGGAAGGAAAGAAGGAAAAAAGGAACTAAAAATAGCATAACTTTGTTACACAACATAACACAAAGCATAATTTTGTACCACACCTGCCCAACCTGCACAGAGACACTCTCGCTTGACTACATGTGTCCACCTCTATCAGCACGTCATTGCTCCACAGCCAAGAACTCATCAGCCAGCTGCTGGCCTGTTCTCTGGGCCCTTCAGCCATTCACAGCTGACTTCCTCTTTAGTAGCACTCAGGGTGTCGGGCAGCGCTGACTCTGCTCTAATGGGCTTCTGCTTCATGGAAGGATGTCTCCTTCAGGCACCATTTCTGTGTGTAATGATTCTCCCTATTCTGCTCTGCTCTCTGGAGGAGCAGCACAATCATCCACAAAGCCACACTGGCAACAATCAGAAACAAAGACATACTAAGCACAAGATAATTGATTTGTAAATGCATTCAAACCCCAGGCGACTATCTAGCAATTAGGTGCTACTTTTGTCGAGAAATGTGAGTAAAATATAGCGTAATGTGACAGACTCTTAAATCCTGTTGTAGCCACAGTGTAAAAACAAAATTCTTTTCCCCCACCTCTTAGCAGTGCTTTTCACAGGCAAACAAGATAAGCTCAAATCATGCCAGAAATCTGAATGACAGCAACAAGACAGATGATGACTGGGAGGTGTCTGAGGCCGCAGGCTGGAGTGTATAATTATGCACAGGTCTCCAGGCAGTCGGGACGGGAAGGCTGCTGAGCCTCGGTCCTCTCCCATTTGAGCCAGCAGCATTGCCTGGTGTGAAAACTTCTGCTCTGGATATCCAGGGGCAAAGCTGAGAGCCCTATGAGGAAACTTTACATTGCCCGGCTGACTCCGCTCACACTTCCTCTCTTGCAAAGTGTCAGACTGAGATTGGGATATGTCACGTACACAACACAAGATACAAACGCGCACACACACACACACACATGGATGGTTGCAAAAGTCCTCTCCAGCAGGCTCTCATTAAGACATGTTCCTGGGCTCTACTTCTGTTGTCCCCTTGTGATTGGTGTCTGGCTTCGTTAGCTGTGACAAACACTGATTGATCACAGACACTCAATGACTTTGGCCCTAATTTGTTCAAGGACAGCAGTCTTCTGTATCCACACCAAACTTGCATGCAGCTGGAAAGTATCTAGCTCAGAGTGTTACAGCTGTACATGGAGAGTTTGGCAACTGGAGTAACTAAGAAATGGTATCATGGTGGAACGGAGGTGAAGTCAAAAGAGATATCCAACTTACCTTCCAACCTCTTCTATCACAGGAGCAGGACAGAGAAGGAAGGTATCCTCTATTCCTGCTGGTCTCTCATCTGCAGAGCCAGAGAAAAACAAAATTGCACTTTATAAAGTATCAGTTGAAACATCTGTAGCATACACACAGTGCACATGGTCTTGGATTTATAATTAAAACCAAAATCTCATGATCCAGTAAAGCAAACGTATCAATGTATCACAACAAATTCACAGCAATGAGATCCTTATGAAAGAATCCATCTCAGTTCAGTGCTCTTTTCTGATGATAATTTTTGTTTGGATGTGTTTTCCAGCTCAACTAAATGAATGTGGCAGTCACCTTTTAACTTGTGATGAGCATAAATTATTCCTGAACTGATTATTAGAGCACTTTGTACCTACCCACAGTGTGTGTGTCATTCAGTTTGAAGCTGCAGAGAACCTGATCAATGTTTCTGGCATGAAGAAAACCATTGCCTCTCACCACCACCTGAAAACTCTCTGAGACAAAAACAACACAAGTACAGGAAGCATCAGAAATGATAAGCAATATTCTGGACACTCATGAATGAAAATGATAAGACACACATTTTCAACCATCTGTGAGAGATGTAAAGGCTAAAAGGTTGGTTTCCCATTTTGTCTTGAACTAGACAAATGTCTGATAAGCCACAATGGTGGGCGCTGACAACCATTCTCTATGTCCACTTAAGCAGTAGAAACTTGTTCATGCTGCATTACTGCTTGTTTATATTTGTGTGCTTGTGCGTGTACTTGTGGAAAGGCCATACTATGCTCCAGTGGTGCTAATACTTAAAAGTGTTGCTGTTCACAAATATCTTTGACTATGCTGTAGCCAGAAGGTTTGTGCTTATGTTTGTGTGTGTGTGTGTGTGTATGTCTTTGACCTTTAGTTTACCCCAGGCATTGTTAAAGCGCACTGACAGAAGCTTGCCAGCATATGCTGGAGTGTCTATGTGGCTGCTACACAGCATATGTTAGACAGTGGGGAAAAACACTTGCTTAAAAACATGCCTGTAGGGCTGACAACAGCGTAGCACCGTCAAAGTAGGTCCGACCTTACCTATGGCACCATGTCATGTGGTCAGAAGTCTATGTGAGATTCATATGTAACATGCATGCACTGCTGGTGAACTTGAATCTGCATGTCCTCAGTATGTGCATGTATGAATATGTGTAGGCATGTTTTTCAATGTGTGTGTGTGTGTTCTGGCTGAGCACTGAAGTCTCCTCTAGCAATATTTCGGCTAATAGAAGTGAACATTTGTCACACCTTTAACATTTAAAGCTCTAGTGTGAAGATCACTGGATAAAAACAAGGATGTGAGTGTATATGTGTCCTTAAAGGTCGGATGAGCTGCTATGAAATGCCATAAATACAGATACACAAAATAGAGAGAGCCAAAAGGATAAAACAGATGTCACTTTCCAGATCTCATATGTTAACAGACGCTGCAAAAATGTAGAAGAATTCTGCTCTGCATTTGAAGAAGATCCCAGGTGAGAAATGGGGATGGGCAAAACAGATGGAAATTTAAATTGAGCTCTCACAAAATAGGGACAAGTTATGTCATATCCTGAATATGAAACAGACATTAGATACAACATAATGCTGAACATAAAACCTTCTCCAAGTCAACTCTCCTATATCATACAACAGCTGACCCCATGCAACTACATCTATCTGCACGTGTTCATGCTTATTAACACATTTTCAATTACTCGCAACTTGTCAGCAGTACTCATGACATGTTGTCAGCGATTTCAAATCCATATACATATACACACACACATTCCACCTGATTATCTACACATCTTATTACATACACACATATATTACAACAATATTATTAAAGTATTTTTGTTGTAACTTATTTGACAGTATCAATAATCAGACAAATTGACAACTCACAGCTATAAGAACTTAATGAAGTCATAAACACTAATTATTCTTAATGCTCGGTACCTCCTCACCCCCCCCCAATTCTTATGAAAGTAAATGGTTACTAGTGTCACTACATTATCCATTATTTACCTTTTGTATTGCATTAATTATTGTTAGTGGTTAGCACCCCACAACAACTCACTGTGCATGCTGGGGCTTAATCGGCTAAAAGGTCAGTACCGTCAGACACATGGTGGGCAGGACTGCTGCTGCCCTGCTGGCATGTACAGCACATATTCTGCTGCCTTTTCCTCTCTGCCTCTATGGTCCATGTCCATTTAAATCTACACCTGCATCATCGACAACGTTTTAATTTCTACGACTGTTTGTCTATGTGACTATACACATGCATACCAATGTGTGTTGTGTGTGTGGGAAAAGAAAATTGGGTGCAGCTTGTCTGAACAGCGCCTCTTCAATCACATTAGTGTGACGGGACAGTGAAGGGTAGGGAGGGGACAGGGAGGAAGGGACAGCAGGGAGGAAAGGGTCAGACGTTAATGAAAGCAGCAATCTCTGCTGTCATGTTAGATCTAAGGCCCAACTTTCACTCTCCCCTCAGCGTGTGTGTGTGTGTGTGTGTGTGTGTGCGCGCGTGTATGTGTGTGAGGGAAATCAGTGCTGTCATGTCTGATAGTGCGGCCCAACGTTCACTGTCCAGTCTGATGGCCTGTTTGCAGGCAGCTCCGTCCGGTCACTTCACATCAGTATGAGAGACGTGTGTACATGGGCTTGAAGATGTGTGTGTGTGTGTGTGTGTGTGTCTTTGTATGTATGTATGCTCACTGAAGAACATCTTATACTGTCACAATACCTATGCAATATGTCAGCCTGCATATGTGTATGCTTTAGTAGATGGGAGGAGATGGTTGTAGTCCCACGTCTAAGGAATCTTGTTAACAGTCTTGCATTTCAAACTAAAACCATACACTGACTATTGTGTTCATTCATGCTCAACAATCACATTACTTTCCATTAGATAAAATTAAAAATAAGTGTTAAGAAAAGAACAAAAACCCACAACCAAACTGAAAGCCATTCATACAAGAAGAAAGCAATTATTTCTACTGTAAGCTAAGAGCTGAATAATATTCATCCACATCATGAGCTAACAAAGGCAAACAAAGCCCTATGAACATGTGCTCAGCAAATTACAATCTCTGCCCTTCATTAATTAGGCCAGGATAAGGCCTTAGTTAAAGCGGGTCCTAGGTTTCTTAGTTCACTGACCATTACGCTGCTCATCAATCGAATAATAAATGAGGCTGGAGGATATTTGTCCACATGTCGAGTGACACATACTCTGTATCTGGCAAGGTCCCAGAGACTCTAATTATCACACGGGTCCAACTCTGATTCTTTATTATTGCTCGCTGATTGCTACTCCGCTCCTCTCTTCATATCATATCTCATAATGGATGTTAATCCACATGGGATGTCCTGGTAGGGCGCCTCCAGATGCACTCTCTTAAGTGAGCCATAATAAGGTCATGTCACAACTCATCCATCCTGCTGGTGTATACATAAAAGCTTATGCATGTCCTTTACTGCTACTCTGCCTCTTATTTCCTGCTGCACTCCAGATGCAGAGGAGCTGGACATAGGCAGTAGAAGTCAGGATTGAAAGGGGTCCAAATTACTATTTAGCATGCACAATGCAGCAAAATAGGACAGGGAAGATTCATGGATAATTCCTCTGACCAACATATGTCCCCCTTCCTCCTTTCTTTCTTTTTTTTTTTTTTTTGGCACACACGCCGTGCTGAAGCAGCTCTGCTAATTTTCCCCCGGCCGTGAATGACAATACGCTCTCTGCCACTCAATGGTCATAAGTGTCCATGCAATTACTCAACCTCCTGTTTTGCTCCAGAGGCTTTAGATGACTTTCATCTGACACAATCACACACCATGACTGTCCGGTGTCTTAACAAGGAGGGGAAACCCTTTCACCCCACACCTCTTACCTCCCGCACACACACTGGATGGCTCTGCTGCAAGAATCTCAATACAGGACTTCTTGATGATCTGAGAGACCAGAAGAAGTAAAAAAAACACAGTAAGAAGGTAATTTGATAACATAATATGGTTTGTGAGACTGTTTCTGTGTGGATGGATGTTTCTATGACTATACATGTGGTCTATATGTGTCATACCGAGTCAATGATTCCCCTAAGGGCTTGAAAGCCTCCCCACACTGGAAACACATGTTCCACTGTGTCTGCAATAGTTGCAAGCTGGACAAACATGCAGACACAGAAAGAAATGGATGTATTTATTTATTTTATTTTATTTTTTAAGGTATGTATCATCTTCAAAATCCCCCTGTAGATTCTTACCTGGGTTTGGTTGAAATCTTTGACCCCTACACAGTAAACAATGGCTCCCATAGATCTGGCCTTCTCTGCCTGCAAGAGAGAAAAAATAGACCCAAACTATTAACCTTCATGAACCAAATATATCTTCCAAAACAGATTTTCTCAATCCAGACAGGAATATATATATAACTTCCTACCTCTCTCTGAGCTGTGTCAAACTGCCACTCATTCAGTTCTCCATCAGTCAGAGCAATGATAACACTTGCTGTTCCTGAAAACACAACACATTCATTTTCTCTGAAAAAAGTGTACTAAATGTGGGGTAATGTTATGAGTATATTAATCTTAAACTTACCGTGCCTCTCCTGATAAATCTGTGCATTAGCCTGCAATTACAAAGATGGTGATGTAAAGGACCTGAATTGACATGAAATGCTATGAAAGGACATTGCAGGACAGATTGATTGTGATACAAAGCCAGACCACAAATTTCAGTTTGCTCCCTGGGCAATGGTGAAATTTAGTCCTAGTGCATGTTTTAACAGGCAGTTTTAACCAGCAGTGATTTGAGCCACTTGTCATACTTCTATCTAATTCATCTTGGTTCCAGCTGCCAGGTTTAATTAGTCCTCAGTAGATATTTTTTGGAATAAAATCATGATAAGGACCGCACCAGTGCGATTCTGACTGGGACTGCCAATGTGCTGGGTCTTTGTCTTACCATCTGCAGGCCTAAGTTCATAAATGTGTCTCCTCCAGGGATAACCCGTCTCAGAGCCCCTAAGCCATCAGTAATGGCTTCCCTGTGGGGTAAACAAACAGACTGATAAAATACTCTGAAAGAAGACCGCTCTCAGGAAAAGTGATGGAAAATATTCCCAACGCAGGAGTTGCAAGGATATATGTAGAAAGTGGCTAGAGCTGGCAAGTGACTTTGTGGCCCAAGTCTTAGCCAAGTGTTCGTCTCCAGCCAAAACACAGTTGTGTACTCAGTAAACTGAATGCACGGCTTTGTATTGGTTAGCTTCCTAAAGCTGGATGGAATTTGTCTGCAATTAAATTCTGACTTGCAATAAAACATTTTTTCTTTCCACAGATTTGAAACCATAAACAGAGATAACAACACAAACAATCCAAATTGAAATCCAGGCAGACTATCCAGGGACGGGTCAGACTGTTGAGCAGGTGTAGCTGTTACCTGTTCTCAGTCAGCTTCATAACGATGTTTCCTCTTGTGGAGAAGACAATGAAGGACATTCTCAGCATGGGGCTGCAAACACACAGTTGTTTGACATTAATATCAGCAAAAGGACAATAACACCATCTGAAAAGATTAATGATCAAAAAAAAAACAAAACAAATCCTGCTTGTACCTTATGAACTTCTCTACCAACTGCTTCACAAAGGAATAAATCTCTATCCAGTGGTGCTTCACGCTTCCAGATCTGAAAAAGAAAAGAAAAAAACCTCAAGGATTTATGAAGTTATCTTAGATGATTGGCCACAGCTAACACAATTTCATTAAAATGACAACAAGAGACAACAGACTTTTGTGCCCAAATATTTCCAGAACATTGCCATCAGTTTCAGTTTTAAACATCATATTAATATAACAGCTAGAAAGTTAGCATGGTGACATTAGCATTTGGCGTTGCTGTATGTGAGTCACTCTTGGTTTTGAAACAGGATTTTAAGAAATTTGTTTATAATCTAAAACTATATCTGCTCCGATGAGCATTTCCGATCGGTCTTCGAAACAACCTGCGTCCAACACCTGAAGACGTGTATCACATGACCGGATACTCACACTGCGCATGCTCCTGGCGGCCAAAACCGGAAATTGGAGCAGTAAATGAGCGTCAAGCAGCGGCATGTTTAGCGTAAAAGTGACGACAAGGTCAGTAACGCTTGTAATTTATTGTTGTGTTATTGTTGTGTTCTTTTTATTGTCGTATTCGCCGCTGTTATTTTTTGGCAGATAAGACACCAAACAGGATGCAAGGACGCACTTTGTGGTCCAGCAACCAAAATGGCGCCGATAGCGTCTCTGCCAAAGTTATATTTTTGTGTTTTTTGAGATATTAACTAGCTAGCTGCTCACTGTACTGACAAGGTTTCTGCTTTATTTTTTTCCCACCACTTCTTTCTGTATACATGAGACTGTGTGCTGAGGTTGTCATTGGTTCACTGTGGTTTTAAGGTGGAAAATGAATGGCACTGTATAGCTATCACTGTGCTATGACAGTAAAAAAAATAAAATAAAAAATCATATGGACATAAAAATAAAAAAAAGTTGTAATTGAATGGATTATTTAATATTTGCTACATAAACTTTGGCAGAAATATGTAAGAATTTCACCAGCACTTAATAAAAGTAAAAATCCAAATGTGTGCAATAGGGCCATAACTTTTTGTAAGCTGTAATTTAAAGGCATTGTGGGATTGTTGTTTTTTTTTGGTACAAACTTATGAAAGCTGGGTGGATACATGTTTCAGGAGCATCAGTTTTTCTCCTGCACTTTGAGGAAAGTCTTCTGGCCGCTCAGTCACATTCCGTCACTCTGGACTGTAACCTGTCAGTGGTGAGAGCTGCTGGTTAGCCTGCTGCATGCTGCTGTGGTCATGACAGTCTCCTTAATGAAGCCCAGTCCCATGGGGCTGCTAATGGGGGCTAATTGCTGCTGGGCCAGAGGGCTGAGGTTAGACTGGGACAGATGTAGCAGTCTGCCTCTAGCAGGGACCATGGAGCAGGCAGCTGGCCTGTGCATCCATGTCTGCGTGTGTGTATAGTATCTGTGTTTATGTGACTGTGTGTGTGTCTGTGCGTGCGACTGTGAAAGGGAGCAGATGGTCCCAGTGAACGCAGCCAGTGTAACAACAGGTTGGGGGTCCACAGAGTGAAAAGGCTGTGACATGAACAACATAGGGACGCAGGCGTAAAACTTGGCAGGGGGTAAGTGTAAGTGTGTTTGAGTGTCTTTGAAAGATGCAACATCAAACAGCTTATACTCCAAACTTTGAAAAGGGCAGGGCCATGAGTGGCTGCGGAAGTGGGTAATAAGTGTGGTGAAAGTGTGAGCTGGTTTTATTCACGATGGCTCTATTGTGCCTCCCATTTAACCAGTTATCCTTTTCTCTTAAAACCCTGGTGCTAGGAGAAATCTCCAGGGGGACTTGGAGAAAAAAATCTTCATCTCAAGATTCAATGTTTACTGGGGAAAAAAACACTGTGCCAGTCCTTCTCTCTGTGAATCAAAGCACAACCTTTGTAATGTATACTATAAGGGTATAGATGACAAAACAGGAGTTGACCTCATTAGCATGAGTCCTTTATTGTGTGCAGAAATGACTGGTTAATGAATTGATCTAAAATGAATGGATGGACATAATGAATAATTCACGAACAGAATCTTGATTCCTTTATTTAAAAGGAATTGCAAATCTCACTGCCATCATCCAACAAATTATTCTTCCAATCCTTAAGGTTGCATAATATGGCGACAAACTTTTTTTCTGGCTGGCAATCAGATCAAAACTTTCTGCTCCAATCCCAACCATAAAGCACTACACCTATTATTCTATTTGAGGGCAAACCAGATAGAGAGGAAAAATGCAGCCTGGTATTTGGTGCGGATCAAACGTGGAGAGCAGGAATGTCGGGTAGTTTAGTTTTTCTAATGTTGGTTCTGTGTCTAGCGAGATGCTTCCAGTGGAGTGCACACACATTCTCTTCGCAGTGTGCCCCATAACCTTCTGGACACCGAGACCCCAGCCAAACATGTTAGGGAAGACAAATAGTGGAGATGAACCCAATGGAGACACCTCAAAGCATCCCTTATGTATGAGTTTGCTCTTTTCTCTATCAGTGAAACGTTAGATTAGGTCAGTGTTTGGCATTTAAGATCTGCAAAACCAACAAGTTGATGCCATCTCAGGAGAAAGATCAGCAGCTTCCTGAAGGCCTGCTGAAGCACGTAGGTCCCGGCAATCAAGAACAAACAGATGAGTACCAGAGGGTAGGCCATGCGTGACATTCCGTGCTCCCCAGGCTCCTCCTAAACTTTCTGAAGCAAAAGGGTAAAGACTGAAGAGCGGCTGACAGATGTTCCCATGGACATCTGAAAGATCACCAAACATGTCAAAACCAGAGCAAAATGTCACTCAATGTGTCCACCTCACAGCTCATAGGTAGTGAGCCCAGGGCAACCAAGGACATACAGCGCGCCTTTTTAAACCATTACCTCACAGACTTCCCAAATGTCATCCACAGATACCACAGTGTTTAACTGTGTCGCTGCAAAATCACTGTGCTCAGTTCTTCTTTAATAAACATACTCCATTCTCTTGACATCGCAACCCGTTATTTTTCTTCAGAAATAGGACAACAAATTAAACTTTTTTTGGATGGTATACCTGCTCTCTCATTTTCGCTTCTTCTGCTCACTGCACGTTTCCACATGTTTGATTGTTCTCTGTCCATGAACATAAGCTCAACTTGCAGCCCAAGCAAAGATAGGACAAAAATGTCAATTATAATGTCTGGGCGCGCACAAACAGCAGCGCAATCTGAGCCTGCAGAGATCACACGCAGATAATTACTGGTAGAGTTACATTCACAGGCCAGTAAAGGTGGCAAAGACAAGAAGCCTGAAAAATCGTATTGTAATAAGCCAGTGTATTTGTGCGATGTCCTAACATGTATTGGTCTTTGTGCACAAATGGTGCCACATTGTGTTAAAGCGTATTCAGCTTCAGAAGATAAAAAGTGTCATAAAGGAAGGCTTAGTCTGGGAGTTGGTGTTCATGTTACTTCCTGCAAGTCCTGGGGTTTAAATAATCACAGGGTTTCTGATCTAAATCATGCTCAGAATCTTTGTTTGTCATTGTTCCTCTCTGATGTCCAATTTATGGGAAACCCTAAATGGCCTCTTGTCAAATAAATACACACATTCCTTTTAGGATTAGTTGAAGATCAAGGTCAGAGTTAGGTTTTTAAACACACAGGAAGAGCAGAGTTTATAAGATGCACATTAATAAGGGTTGTGAATTGTTACTGTAAAATAAATAAGTCTTATTTCAGGCAAGCCTGTTTGTTTAAGGTCAGTTGTTGTTGGACTCATTAAAGCTTTTCAAACTGAAGAGCTTGTGAATAGGAAAAACAAGCAAGTTCTTCTCCAGGAGGGTGGACAGTGATTACAGACATTATAGATATGTTAACCCAAATGCTCTGTTTACCTTTTTTTTTTTTTTTTTATATATTTTTATTGATATGCAGATTATTAATAAATGTGATCTTAAACAGTAATAATGAGAATTTTTACAACTTTTGAGCACTTGATAAAACATGCCTCAGAAATTAGTATCAATAGGCATGTTGTTTTTGATTTTTTTTTCATTTATTTTTGAGTTTTTGGTTCTTTGCAAACATAAATTTAATCAAATTAAATATTGCTAAATCTTATCCTCTGCAGAAAAACTCCAAACAACGGCGTCTTTTCTTTCTTCTCCTGGCGTGTAGCTACAGTCGGCTCACGGTGGACTGAAAGGAAAGATCACCGGGCCACAGAGCAGCGGTGCGGGGCAGCTGCTGCAGCTGTGTCCGCAGGCGTCATCGGCCTGAAACTCTATATCCAGACCGCTCGCCCAGCCCACATCCCGGGGGTAAAGCATCTGCCTCGGCACTGTGAACCGGACTAAAAGAACAGCATGGCCTAATGCCCCAAACAGCGTTTTTTACTCCAAATACAACGCTGCATGCCTGCGTACTCAAAGGCACAGAGAGGATTAAAGGTTCCCATTAAACAACAAACCGAGGTCTGGTTTCAGACACAGGCTTCTTTTCTGACTATTGCTAAAAAAAATTGAACAGGTGCTTTTGTCTTTAACAAGTTACACCTCTTCTTTTACTTTTCATTCGGATCATTAGAACCACTGAGACTTGCAGACCGACTCCGGCTGATGCGCTCCGCGTTTCCAAACGACTGGGCGGTTGCATGGCGATGCGCAGCGAGGAGAAACTAACAAAGCCATAAATAAGATCGGACACTCACTTGTCCAGGACAAAGTAGAGGTCGAAGGCGCCCTGACAGGACCTCTCCTCCTCCTCCTCCTCCTCCGCCTGTCGCTCTCCTCTCCCCGACACATCGAGAAAGAAAAGTCCCAGCAAAGCTAAGGCGAGGAACATGCGAGTGTGTGTCCTCGCCATCTTTCCCGGTTACTGTTGACTGCTCCAACACCGCGTCAGCTAGATAGCTTCACATTGTCTCTCTTTGTGTGTCTCTGGATCGGCTGTGTATTGTGTGTCGCTTTGTTTGTCGGAGTTCTGTCCTCTCAGGTGAAGCGCATTCAGCCCGCCGGAGTGTTGTTCAGTTTAAGCCGGGATCCCAAAGTCTTTTCTTTCAGATGAGGGAGGGGGGGGAAGAAAAAACCCAGCAGTAGAGCAGGGCAGGATGGAGAGGAGCGACACCAGAGGAGGGATACAAAACTCCACTTTTCCACAGGAAGAAAATCTTGCCCCATAATCCACGAAGAGAGGATATTTGGGCAACTTTACAGGGTGTGAGAAAGGGAGGGAGAATTTGGTGATGACGAAGAAATCATGGTTTGAATAAATGTCTTTTGTTTTTTGTCATCTCCCACAACAATTAAAATGGAGACTTAATGGGAATTATTTCTCCTCAATAGCTATAGGTTTATATTTCCTCTTATTATTTAGAGTAGAAATCAAAGAAAAGATTTAAATATTTAAAGTCATAGACGGAAAATGAGCCATCATTTTGTACCTTTTATGTAATTTTATAATTTTGTGTCTTTTGGAGACATTTGATAAAAGAGTGACATACATTCAGTCCTTTCACCCCAAATGAAAAAAAACGAACTGTAAAGACAAGCTCACTTCAGTTATCTATAGGCCTAATGTTGAAGGCCGTTTACAGTGTCCCTGTGATTGTCAGTTATGGAGATGTGTTTTAACCTGTTATTTTGTAGCCTATTTATGCTTTAACCAGAGTGGTCTCCACCCCTTCTTTGTGCTTCTCATTAGAGAAAGTTGGCTCCGAAACAAGCATTTATCCAAACCTGAGCTTTGATGCGGAATAATCCATTAAATACTCATTAGACAGAAACATTTAGTTTATGAACTATGCATTTACCCGGTGGCAAATCGAGACCACCCTGCATCGTGTCATGGCCCAATTTTACCTTTTTCCCTCAGCCTACACGAACTTTGAGCACCATTTCCACCAAATCTCGTGTATCTGTACTTATTGTTTCCGGAAACGTGACCAAAGAAATTATTTGGATTCCAAATGGCGTGTACAGACTGAAGTGTATCCACGAACACATTCGTGTTTTTGCCCGACCTACTGCAGGCTGGCAGGGGTCTACATGAGGTACTGCCCAAGGATGTGTCCTGGATTCCTGGGCGCAGGAAGTTCCATGAAATTGTAGGATTACGCAGAGACAGGGTACATCATGTTTTATGCTGGGAAATATTGCTCAGTTTGTCCACATGCATTTATTATATATTACACTGATTATGGAATTTGAAAGAGCCCCAAATCTTCATTAGTGGCCACATTGTCACTATTCCCTCCATATCAACGCCCCCCTACCACCACCACGCACAGGGCTGCAAATCAGACAAGAAAGAATTAGCCAAAGGACCATACTCAAGGCTTGTGGGCGCGCGCGTATGTGCGTGACCGCGCACGTGTTTATATCAGTGCGCCACGCTTCAGTGCGCCTCGTGAAGGGGATAAGTGGGAGTGGGAGAGGAGAGGGGAGACAGTACGGAGGAAGGTTCAGGCGGATAAGTAACTCATCACCAATAAACGACGGGGCATCATCACCGAGGTCCGCTGCACCAGCTGCAACTTGCTGCCACAAACATCCTCCTCCTCCATGTCCGGCGGGTGAGTCCGAGTGCATCACTGTTAACACACTTCTGCTGCTTTCTTCATAGGGTTTCTGTTTTTCTTCTCTCCTCCGTCGTTACTCTCACTGGGAAGACTGGAATACACATATTGGCAAGGATTATTCTGCCGCGCTCGACTGTCACTTTTCCAATATGAAACTATAATGATCCGATACTTGTTTTTATCGACCAGGAAGGTCGGGATCTGTAGACATTTAAGCTTTGTGCGGTAATATTGTTCATAAATGGAGGGGGGGGGGGGGGGGGGGAGTGTGGAAGTCATCCTGCGCGCAGAGCAGGCAGTTGGGCTCCCCGGCAGATGGGGAGACAAAAGGAGAAACCGACTGAAAAACTGAGACAATGGACGTTAGAAATCATTTTGCCCCAACGACGGGTGCACCTTCATCACAACTGGAGATTTTCTTAGCTGATAGATTAAATGTGTATCTATAAACCACTCTTTTACTCTTTTTTTCCCATTGTTATTTTGTTTTTCTGTTTGTTTGTTTTCGCCTTTCCATCCATGGCTTTCCAGCGTGTGTTTACAGCATGTGAATCCGCTGGGGCTGTCAGACCAGTACATTTTATTTCAAGTCGCACTTTGGTAGGCTTATTGCTATTTTGCGTAACTGACAGTATTACTATAATAATAATAATAATAATATCAGCAATCCAATTTTTGCGATTTCAGACTAATTCCGTGCATCTTCAAATATTGTGTCTTGAAATAATATTAAATCTGTATCGTTTCAAACGCACATTCACTTGATGTGAAGTAATAATAGTAAGCTTTTTCTTATTTCTTTTTTTAACAGTCTAACGATGGATCACACTTTCCTGCCTCGGTCCATCTGGACCGGTGACAGTAAATTCCTCCAGCATCCAGCGGATCTGTACAGCAGTGTCATAGTAACGCGCAGCATCCCTGCAGGCACGTGCTTCGGCCCATGTGTGCTCCAAAACACTTTCTATGACACCATCGCCTTCATAGCGCAGAAGTCCTGCGACAAGAGAGCGAAGTCATACATGTTCAGGGTGAGTTCTGTGGCCAGTGACAGGAGACGAACTTTAAACATCTCATCATAGACTAAAACTGAACTTACTGATGAATTTATCTCCCTTCTATGCTATTCATACAGCTTCTGTTTTGCTTAACAATGTATTAAAAATGGCCAAGTTTTGATGATTTTGGGAATCCTACGTTTGCAGGAAGGATATAAATTCAAAGTGCCTTATTTTTGGAGCTGGAATAAAATGTCGGTGACTCCTGCCAACAGGTGGATCCAGAGGCCATGCGCAATTCTGCGCTGGTGCTGTCCTGGCTGTGGCTCATACAGGCTGCGCGCAACGCAGAGGAGCAGAACACAGAGGCCTTTCTGAAGGCCGGTCAGCTGTATGTGCGGACCACCCGGGACATCCGGCAGGACGAAGAGCTGTTGGTGTGGTACGACCAGGAGCTGTCTCACCTCCTGGGCTTCACAGACCTGACCGGAACATCCAGTGAAGGTGAGGCCCAGGAAGCACCGTCTTCTGATTGCCCCGTGTTTGACGTGATTGTTTGTTCATTTATTTGTTATCTCTTGCAGAGTTCAAATGCGGAAGGTGCAATCAGGTCTTCAAGAACGAGTATCCTTTCCTGGCCCACTGCCGCTTCCTGTGCACTCAGGTGAGGAGTGACCCCTGGAGCCGCGAGATTTATGGACATAAACTGGAGATGAAGAGGCAGCACCGAGTGACCGATTTCCACAACATCGCCAGAGATTTGGAACACAAAAAACCCAACAGCAACGAGGACACAGAGGTTTCTCCCAAGAGAAGGAAATACGAGGAAACAGTTACTGCCAAGGGCCGGAAAACGGTTCTGTTAGAGAAAACAAACATTTCAAACGATGATAATATTACACAGCTGATTAGAGGATGCGACCAGACTACAGGAGATGCGTCTTCCCCTGCGGGGAAGCTGAAAGCAGAGAAGGTCAAATTGGATCCCTTTACATGTAAGGATGATGCTTTCACGGAAATGGATGAAGCCAAAGAGCCTTTTACGCACGACAGAGAAACAGCAGGAGAGAGCTCGGCGGTGCACTCGGGTAGCAGCAGTGCGTTTTCTCTGGTCCTGTCCAGCAGCCAGAGCGAGCAGAAAAGCGCTTTCTGCAAACCCAGTAAAAGAACTTCCCCTCTTGAACTCCCCCAGGCGCATCTGAGCAGCGCAACAACAGCCCCCTCTAGCCGCCTAGAGGAGATGCCCGATTCCTTTCCTTCCAGGACTGTAGTGGGATACAACAACTTGGTGGCCCCCGGCATCCTCAGCGGTGACTTACAAACTGTGCCATCCCCGGTGGCGTTAAGCGGCGCTTTCCATTACGCGCCGGAGCACTGGAGCAGGAACGTCGGCTCCCAGCTGCAGACCACCTCCTCCCTGACTCTCCTCCCGCCCACGTTCACCTCCTTCGGCGTGTCAGTGCAGAACTGGTGCGCCAAATGCAATCTGTCCTTCCGCATGACCTCTGACCTCGTCTTCCACATGCGCTCCCACCACAAGAAGGAGTTCGCCGCGGAGTCCCAGGTGAGGAGGAGGAGGGAGGAGAAGCTCACCTGCCCGATCTGCCACGAATACTTCCGAGAACGACACCACCTGTCCAGACACATGACATCCCATAACTGAGTCAAGAGACAAAGACAAAGAAAAACCCCTCTAGGTTTATTTATTTCCTTAATGATGCTCATGTTTAATGTGTTTCTGCTCCAGATTAGATGTAAATGGGCGAATGTAGGTAAATATAAGACGGACGGACCGGGACACAGCAGCCTGTCCACTAGATGACGATAGAGGATAGAGGGACGCTGATCTCACTGCAGCTGGCTGTCTGTCCTTTAGCCCTGTTTGGTAGATCGGTGATTGTTTCGTGCCTTATGGAGCTCAGGAGAGGGGAGACATCCGGAGGACAGCTCACGATTGTCATATATATGTCCACGCTACTCCCTTATTTATCAGCTTCTCTCTGTTCTGATTTGTGACTCATTTTTGTTTGCACATTCAATTTGAAATCTAAAATGATGAGAATCGAAACAGACGTGTCAGTATTTTGTTTTTAATCTCACCATCATGTTGGAGTCAGTCTTTGTCTGTTCCAACAGGCGGCGAGTGACAACCGACTCTTCTCTTCTCTTCTCTTAATTTCAGGATTGTGTCACTCATAAATAGATCAAGGGAATACAGCAATAGGTGAAATACACAACTTAACAAAATGTTGCTCAAAATATGTATCAATGCAATATCAGTGAGTGATTTAAGAACAGGAGTGGGAAAGAACTGAAATAGGAAAACAACCTGGGGCTGATTTCCCATCTGACCACTCAAAAAAAAAAAGAAAGAAAGAAAAAACGAGAAAGGAAGAAATCATCAGCAGACCTGGATGGAGTCCACAGTCCCACTGCTTCAAATGTGTGATTATATGTTTCTCCACCATCAGTGAGCAGCTTAGATCCCATTCAGGTCAGACTCCGGACAGATGGACTTAAATAGCGGTCTCTGTTGCAGGTAAATGAGGCGGGAAGTTCATGGGAAAGTCAAGCCTGGACCCCTGTTCAGTCAGTCTGTAACGTAAGCAGGGACCAACCCACACCCACACACACACACACACACACACAGGACTGTTGCTGACTTTTATTTGACTACAAGAGTTGACATGCCTCGGACATATGACACTATCAGCAGGTGCCTTTGATGAGCTCTGAAAAATATCACAAATTTCTTTAATGCATGTTTTGCTTGTGATTATAATCAGAGATAATATTTCATGTTTTATTAAATGAACCTACACAAGACATTAAACTGCACGCAAGCATCCTGCAAAAATATGGCTACAAGAGCAAATACTTATGTTCGTTTATGCTCAGGTATCCAGAATAATACCTGTTCCAATTCTTAAAATAAATTATTGGCTATAAAAAAAATGTTTTCAATCCAAAGCTGGTAAAAGATTTTTTCCACTCTCAAATGGAAAACTTTTTTTTTTTTAAATGAAATACTCAATGGCCAGAAATAATTAAATGAAAGATTCAAAAGTACTGTGTCAATTCATTTAAGCTACATCCTAATGAAGAGCACCAGTAGTTCTCTGAGTCCAGGAGCCCTGTGAGGAAAGAGCCAATTCAGCCCAGACACAGAAAATCCTCTGTTGTCTAATAATGGCTGTGTTGCTCTCCTTTAATTGAACAGTCATCATGTGGAAAAACAAATATTGTTCTTGGTTCCACACTCACCTCCTTTTGGCTTTTAGGCCCATTGGACTCTGAACACGAGTTGAGACTACTGTGGTTTTCTCGGCTGGAGCTGACCATTGTAAGTACTCTCCTGTGACTGAGATTGCGGTTGACATGGGGTTCACTTGGTAATAGCAGACTGTGGGTCCGGACTGTACAAGCCATCAGTCAGGAAATGAGGGAAAAATATGAACCTGGATGTGCACATTACAACTGGGCCAGCTTACTTTGAGGCTTAAAACTCTATTAATGTAAACATGATTTATAATAACCTTAATTACAGTCATCATAATTTAAATTGGGGGTCGAGCTCATAAAGGGTGCGTTTGTACAAAGGTTTCTAACTGCCGAACCTTTCCATTTCTTCAAAATGGAGAAAACTGAATCATGTGTTTGGTATTTGAGACATCTCTCTCCCCCATCGTCTGTCTCTCTCCGTCATCCCCAAACATGGATGAAAGATAATCTTTTTAGGATTGTGATATACAACCACAGCACACTTTAGTGTTGACCTCTGAAAGGTCCGCAGTGTGTATTTCTAAATTGACTACTGTGGCAACACATTTGTATCTTGAAGATTCAAATTTGAAAATTCCAAAAATCATATTTACAGAAATCTGAATTATCATTACATCTTTCTGTTGATCTCTGTCCAATACCTGATGAAATCTCATTGGATTGTCTGACCGTAAAACAGGAACTCATAAACCTTTTTATTTAGTCTCTATATATCTGATCAACAAGGAAATGTTGTAGGGATGCTATGTAAGTTTTTAGAGATGACAACAGCTGACTGACTCCATACACAGCGCCAAGTATATGAGCCAGAGGACTTTAACATTATTCCCGACCGCAATTAACAGCATAAAGGCTCAATCTTTCCTTTATTTCGCCCAAATGGTTTCTAAATTTCTTTGTGTGAGACAAAATCACTGTCCAGTCATGGCAAGCATCAAAGCACACTGTTGTAGCAAACAGATGTGTTGCTTAGGACAAAATAACCACAGTGTAATGGGTTAATAATCAAAAACTTCCCTCTGTCATTTCAATGCCAGCTCGACACACTGTGGAGGCACCATATGGGCCACCTCCTTTGTCCAGAGAATAAAAGTGACAAGCAGTTGAAGTGGCTGACATCATTGATCTGTAACCATCTACTTTATTTCAAGCCTGTTGAGGAAAATATCCTGCATATGGAAATGTTTAGCTTTTGACATGGCAGTGAAAGAGGACATGCACCATGTTTTGAAGTTCAAGTGACAAACGTCATCACAGCGCTGATGCAGAGTGGAGGCGTCAGTCACATTATTTGCTGGACAACAGATGCCTGAGTCTTTGGTGTGGGGTAATAATGGATTTAAGGGGCTGGAGGGAATGTTTGAGTGCCACCTTCCTCCTTTTGCACTAAACTATTCTGGATCAGCGATGTCAAAAAAAAAAAAAAAAGAGTTCCCCTCAAGAATCAAATGTGGTTTGAAAAACACCCACCCTTTATGAAAGAATAATATCCCAGAAAGAGCATTGGATTAAATTACTTTTTATTCTAACTTACAGAGGGCTACTTTTTTTTATAATTTAAACAATACATGTAAAAATCAACATCTCATCTAAAATATGGTAATACATAACCTAATAACCAAGACAAATTATTTTTAATCAAGTTTCACATTCAAAATAGAAAAATATTTCTGGTTTAATTTTAACATTCTTGGAGGGATGGTGAGTGTAAATTGATTCCAGATGCTCTCTATAATTCATCAGATGCCTCCTTTTTAAGACACACAGAGCAAGAACGTACAATAACCTTCTGTCTTGCAAACAAATGAACATTGCGTATATGTACACTGTGGTGTATCATTAGCTTCAAAGTAGGAACAGCATGACACAGTTTGTACAAACTGCAGAAATCTATTTCATAATCTCTTGCATGTATGTTGCTGTAAAGCTGTCCGATGACATAAAAGTCTTACATTTACAGGCTTTGAGTCTCAAGAAAAGATGAGCACAAACTCACTGTGAAGTGCTTGAAAAACCAATATTCTGAGATGATAGGAAAACATAATTTAAATGCTTCCGACCATAAAATCCTCAATATTATCTCAAATATATGACCAA
This sequence comes from Remorina albescens, assembly GCA_034769265.1. Lineage (NCBI taxonomy): Eukaryota > Metazoa > Chordata > Actinopteri > Carangiformes > Echeneidae > Remorina > Remorina albescens. The sequence continues at coordinate 8,317,149 of CM068491.1, read as the reverse complement.
AACAGCTGGGCCTCTTAAGCATGAGCCCTGGCTATACATGTGGGGCTTTCTTACTTTCTGTAGGGCAGACAGCAGACAATGTGTCTCTTCAACTCTGCTGCCACAGAGCAAAGAAGATGGAAGTGATTTCTCTAGAGCCCGTGTTCCCCAAGGAATAAGGACCACTAAAGTGACTTTGTTTCTCAGTACTGAGTAAAGCACTCAACACACAGAGGTATGGTTCTGTCCCCATGAGTCCTATTTTCTGTTTCTCCTCCTTCTGCGATGTTTTGCGCTCCTCCTCTTTCTATCTGCAGGAGCACGACTGGATGGACATATTGGGATAAACCTTGAGAACTGGGTTCCTCGATTCATCCTGGTAGAGCACGGCCAAGGGGCTCATCTTTTCTGGGACACAGCAGGGCTCAGGAACCCCAGGTATGATCCCAACGGCTCGGACTATGCTCTGGATGGTGGCATGGTTAGACGGCCTAGTCACCTGGGGGAGTTTGAGTGGATGAGAGACATGTAAAACAGGAAACCAATAAAAGAGAGAAGCGCAACAAATATAGTTACTCAATATAACTTATTAATAGAATTTTGAAATTTATATGATGTAGAGTGATTTAGTTGGATGTATTCCTACCTTGGACATGGGAAAGCCACATGGACCAGCGCAGTAATAGGCTTCAAAGGCCTTTGGTGCGATCACCCATTCGCTCCAGCCAATATCTGCAAAATCCACTCGGAGGTTTCTCCTGGAGCAGCCTCGGTGCTGGGGGATGCTCCACTGCCTCCTCCTGGCGTTACGCATTGTTTGTTCATCAAAACTTAGGACAGGTGACGGATTATTCAAGCTCCCCTTCTGCTTTCTTCCATCCCTTTCGTCATTTCTCCGCTCATGTTTTCGTGCGTCGGTGACAGTCAGCAGCGTCTGACTGTCTTTGACTTTTTTCACAGTTGAATCTTTAGGTTTGAGCCCCTGTGATGTTTGCTCTCCTTCTTTGAGAACAGGAATACTTTTCTCCGCTCCGTCTTCCTCTTGGCTCTTTCTCTTCTTCTCCTTCCTTCCTGTTTTAGACTTGGGTTTGAGGTACCAAATGCTCTCCCAGAGGTCGTCTTTTCTGTATCCGTCGGGCCTGTAGTTGACCTCAGGCAGCTCATTGTTCTGGATGGGCTCAGAGAGCAGAGCTGCTTCCCTCCTCACTCGTCCTTCGGACTCTGATGAGGATGTGGGTTTGTGCAGCAGCTGAGAGGAATGTGAGGGCTCTCCTCCTTCGCTGAGAGGGTCGTATCTCTGAAGGCTTGCAGCCACGCTGTTGGGCTCTGCCAGGGCTTGGTCATTAGCATACAGTAACAGGTATGGCAGGCTGTCAGTGGACAGCACCTCCTCTGATTTCCTCTGATACTGTTGCTCTAAGTCCAACTCCACCGACACCAGGAGGTGACCCTTGTCCCGTGCCTCCTTTATGACCTGGGTCACATCTTTCATCTGCCACACCCCTCTCCTGTGGGGGTGGAAGGTCACATTGCCTAGAAATGACCCCATTGACCTGGACCCAACCTCTGACCCAGGGGAGACAGAGTGAAGGAGCAGTCTGACAGACGGAGACGAGTGGATGGCTGAAGAACGACAGGATGGGCCCTTAAAGCGTTTACAGAACCAGGGTTTCTGAGGAGGGCGCCAATCAAGCAGGAAGTGGAATGTGGCAGTGAGGATGATCTCTGAATCTTGGAGGGTGGTAAAGTTCAGTTGATACACCAGCCCGTGGTGGAAGGGGTCTGGAAAGACAATCAATCACTCAGTCAGGGCCAGTCAGGTGGACAATACTACAATGAAATTTGTTTTTCATGAATAAAGGGGTGTCTTTGAAAACCAAAACTTGTTTTGAACCATTTCCATAAAAGTTTAGTCCACACAGAAACAATTGGACAATTTGCAGCTCAGAAGTGTTTGTTTGCTATAGCCATGCTCTTGGACAACTACGTACACTCAGAGGCTAAAAGATTTTTGTTGATTAAATCGTGAAATAAAACTATTTGATAATGAACGCCTTCATAAACAGGAAAAGGTTTTGCAAAGAATGTGCAAAATTGCACCAAACACATTCAAGCTAAAATGGGAGAAATTGGGACTATTAAACACCTTTTCTTTGTCGAGTGTTACTCGACAGTTGTGCGGCTGGCAGGAGGCTGCATGCCTCGGCAGGATTTCAGAAGGTGCCCTTAAGAGGAACCAGACTCAGAGGATCCGGCTGGCAGGGGTGGAGCAGTGTGAGCAGAGAACTACATATTCATGATGAACATTAACTTCAACAGCAGAGTTATTGTTCATTGTATAAGAGTTCAACGGAAGTATGGACTGACTCAAGAGATATACATTACCTCGGATTCAGCCTGCATATGGAAATGCTTACCTCAGTTTCTCTTAAAGCTTCCCCTAAGCCTAATACAGCCAGCACTGTCTGCCCAGACACCAAGACATAATCAACTGTTTTAACAGATCTTACATTGTTGTGAAAACTCTCTTACATCTCTCCTTAGATTACCCTCAGCCTCTGCAGTAAAAATACACACGTGTTATGATATGCCATCTGAGAACTATGTGGGATATAAATGTCTGAGTTATGTTTGTAAAAACAGCATCAGACAGAGAGGTAGGACTGTGCTTTAAGCCCCTTGACTCCGGGACGTGGAGTCACAGTTGTCCTGTAGCCATAACAGGAACACAGAAGCCACGACAGTGACCCTCTCTCTTTTAACTGTATTATCTGGTCACGGCTCGCGTGCATTCTTGCGCACAGTGCGCGTCTGTATGCGGTAATTGGACTGACTGCGCTCAGAGGGGGCACAGCTGCTGCAACAAACGCCACTTCCACAACCATCCCAAAATCATTTAAATGCATTCTCAGACTGTTCCAAAACAATCCGACCTATTTAGAGTGTCTGGCCGAGCCGTGCAGCCCCACTGGGCGCTGGCATCTTCCATGGAGCTCTCTGGATGCTCCTGACATCTGCGTATTACTTTGTTCATCTGATTACTGCTTCACAAACTGCGAAGAAGACCTCACGTTGATTTTTTTTTTCATGTTGCTTTCAAAATAAAATCTGCATACATTCGAGCATCCCTGTGTTCACACACCTCGGCTGGCTCTGAAACTCCTGACAGTGTTGCCCTCCGTTAGACGGTTTTCCCTGTTGTATTTCTCGTACAGTTTGTACATGTGCTGGGAGACTACGTCCCGATCCGGGTCATCTGAGAACGGGTCCGGCGATGAGTGCGGAGCGCTGCCGTCCTGCGCTCTCTCGGAGCCTCCCGCCAGGATCCGGACCGACGCAGCACCCAGGAAACAGTTACACATCAGCAGGAACAGGTGCGAGGACATCATAGTCAGAGCTGCTACTAAAGTGGTGAAATGAAAAACAAAATCCAAAAGGCAAAGAATGTAGAGTAAAAGAAAAAACTATCCAAGGTGGACTTGGATCTTGGATGACGCGCCAAATCCAATCCAAATTAAAGAGCGGCTGTGCGTAAATGTTCCACCTCTCCTCTCTCTGTGCGCTCCGTGCTGGCTGAGCCGCCTCGCTGCTCCGTCTCTCTGTCAGACTGGGGGGTTGGGGGTTGGGGAGGGGGAGGGGGGGGACGTGGATGCTGAATGGGTTCGTCCGGCCAAGAGTTGGAGCTGCTACTTTTACACTTGCGCCTGTGAGAGCGCCAGAGGCTGGAGGGGGGGTTATACTGGAGCGGCTAGAGGCGCTGACGTATACTGATGTCAGCCAACGAGGTCCCGGCTGAGCACACTGCCAGAAGTGGAGGTCATGATGCTGACCGCCTCTCTCTGTGATGATGAGGATGAGGATGATGATGGTATGGTGATGACTTCCTTATGCAGGCCTGCATCGGTGGAGTGACGGGGTTGATCCTTTGGATTTGGCGCACTCTCTCAGTCTAAAACCAGTCATTTGTTTTAGCAGACAAAGCCACTGTTCAAACTCAATAAACTCAGCTTTTTTCTTCACAGGCGAAGTAATTCCACCTCACAATTTCCAGTTTGCCACATTATTTCCAGTAACTGCCTCTGACATGCTCTCAGTCACACATAATTAGCATAGAAACACCTACAATAATAGTCTGGCCAACCACCCAAGGGCTATTGTTAGCAACAGTGATCCACACTTTGTACAGCAAGGTTGTGTGTGGGGTGGGGTGGGGTGGGGGGGGATTGTGGTAAAAGGTCAGAGTGTAGCTATGAGATGAGACTTTTGAGGGACTTTCTGTGATTTTATTCATGGCAAACAGAACATGTCCTCTGCTGGCACCTCCAGGGTCAAACTCTGCACAGTTTTGTTTCTGTTGTGTGTAGGCATTTTTTTTTGTACGTGTGTGTGCATACGAGTTACAGCCAGTGTGTGTCTCTGATGTCTGGAGCTCTGTACCAACAATGCTTGTTTTGTGGAAGTGGTGGTCTCCAGCAGGGAGGCTGTAACTAGCTGGGCCTCTCGGGTCACACTCTGCTACTACGTACACACACACACTCACATGCACAGGCGCACATACAGAGCTACTTACTAAATTTCTGGCCCCCAAGGGCCCCACAGGATACTCCTTTTCCCTATATTCCACACCAGCGACAGGTCTTAAATTTGGACTGCTCTGGAGATGTGTTTGAAAGTGTGTGTGCATGTTTGTGTGCGCATGTGTGCTATGAAGGATTTGGTCCTGTTGCAGCACACGAACACAGAAATGCGTTGCCTTTTCCCACACAATGTTGAATTATATTGTAGAAAAACAAAACATGATTAATCGTTGTGGTTATTTATTTGAACACATGCAGGAAGGTTTTTCTTCTGATTAAGTGTCATCTTTCAAAAACTATGAGAAACCCGGTGATGATTTCAAGTGGCATTTGATACTGTCCGTAAATCAAAATCCCTGACTACACAAACAATACTGAATGATATACACTTGTTTCTTTTGAAGTAATAAAAATTGAAAACCAAACAATAACTCCCCAACAGAGAGCCACCACTCTGTTATTAACAAGCCATTTAGAACGCCTTGTCATTATGGCCACATGGGAGTATTTTATTGCTGTTCTCTGAAGGAAGTAAACAAGGGAGCTTTTATTTTATACAGACCAAGAACTGAAAATCAACAACTGAACAAAATGCAGCAGTTCATTCCAGGATGCTTCACTAAGTTTGAACACACCCAGCATGTGTGAGCAGAGAGAGATAGAGGGAGGGAGAGTCAGTATCTGAAACCTGAAAGTGTTCAGGTCATAATAAACTGTCCTGGAGAGGAGACGGCCCAGTCCAAGTTCAAGCGTCAGGACAACAACATGAAATGGCTTTGACCTCTAAACCCTGGATATGTAGGGCAGTAAGAGATTAATGTTGAGCATTATCTACAATAATGCTCATCTCTCCACCACCACTGTGAGGACAGCAGCATCATTGTGACTCGATGTAATAAGATGAAAAACAGTAGGATGGGAAAAAAAACAAGGGCAAATGCTTCTCAAGTGCTCTCAATAGGCACACCATCTAAGGCTGTGGTTACACATGTCATTTTGGTATGACTTTTATGTTTCTGTCTGAAGCACGGGCGTATTCAGTGACAGGTCAAAGTGCACAACAAACAGACTTTCTTATATTGCTATTGGATCTTCAAAGCCACATGTGGAAGCAGTCAGATGCAAGCTGAGATCACAATATCACACATTTTGATTTTAACAAATGCAGCCACATCAGATGCACAACAGCCACTTTCAGATCGAATGTGGACATGCAGCCTTGAGATTTTTGGGATCAGAAATCACATTAAAGGGGACAACTGGAGCTGCAGCCACCATGATGCACAGCACACATCAGTGCACCACAGAGCTTAGAGAGACACAAAACAGAATTTACCAAATGGTTGAAATGTGGATTGTTGAATTACTGGTACAGTAGTGGATCATGCAATTTGCGGTTGAATATAGTTTGTCATTACAGGGTTTGAATGATTGTATTATGATCTAGGTCCTCTGATATGTGAGTTAAACTACCCACTGATCTCCGCAGCAGCACTGAACTGTGAAACTTGTTGTATCTGACCAGTCAGGCTGTATTACGGGGCCACAGTGTGTTATGGTTTGTTCAACGTGGAGGTCCCCTCGTAGGGCCATCCAAACCAAACAGGAGTTGTGTTCTGCTCTCTGTGGGGGTATGAAGGAGCTTGAGAAATTAACATGCCCAAGTGTGTGTGTGTGTGTGTGTGTGTGTGTGTCTGTGTGTGGTGCAAGCGCTGACGGTTGGTTCTGGAAATATTCCTAGTTTAACACTTTTGCATGGTATTAGGTAAGATTTTTTGGTGTTACAGTTCATCACCAGGGGTCTAGTAGATGTTTGTGAGCATGTTTGGGGAATTTGACATGGAACAACTCTTGGCTGGTCAACATTTAGTGCCTGATGTTGTCATAGCTTAACCAAAAAAATAGAGTGTTGAGAACTTATGAGGGATGGACTAACTGGCAATGGCTTGTGGTAGAATGCTAAAAAACAGACAAAGGCATCCAGGTAAAAATGGCATTATTTTAGGAGGTTTCTGTTAGGCTGTCTTTCTTGGAGGTATTTCACTACAAAATCAGGTCACCCAATTTATGAAATAAAACTATTTGTTCTCTTTCTTCGACGAAACATTAAATGAAACATTTCTCTCATATTAATGCACTAAATAGCCATCCAAAGATAGCGGACCAGTCAGCCAAGTTTAGCATAAAGACTAAGCTAAGACATGAAGTACTACAAGCAGAAGTGTACAAATGAAATAGTAAAAACTAAAAAATATCTACCTACCAGCATCTCTAAATGTGTTCAGTCTGTACAAAAACCAAAACATAAAAGCAATAGGTTTTTACCCCTTGATTGATAGATCTCTGTGGTTTATTCAGAGTGACCTTGACGTCTCTGGAAAGACTTTCACTTCTGAATATAATGAATCACCACTAACGAATTTGTGAAGGCAGAAATCTCAGTGATAGCAAATAAAACCAAAACTATTTGCATGGCTAAATGAATAAAATGATAAAATATATTTTTGTGGATTGTGCTGAACTAATCATGTGTCTCGTATTCATAGTAAAGATTGTGCTGCCTCAGCTGTAAGAGTGAAACCTGTGCAGAAGCATTTAGTAAAAGGCTGCCAGGTTGCCTACAGACAGGGATTCAGGGTTTCTGGCCAGATTCAGGCAGTCTGACCTAACAAGGAGACTCAGGTTGGAGGGTAATGAAAGACCAGAAATTGCACCATGTGAATGTTATCCACTTCGCCTCATAAGTAGGTGCGTGAGTGTGAGAAAGAGCAAAAGTGTGTTTTTGTGTGTGTGACTCTAGAGACTATAGTTGTGCTAGGGGGTGTAACTCTGTGACCCATTCACATGGTTAATAAAACATTCATAGAAGCAAAGGAATGTTATGGTTTTTGTGTGCACGCATGTGCAGGCAAACACGTGTGTGTGTGTGTTAGCGAAAGAGAGACAGAGACAGAGGGAGAATATGTGTGTGTCCTTGTGTCTGTGATGTTGGGCCTCCTGGAGTGACCCCACGGAGTGCGCCATTCTGTCCACAAACAAAGGGCTGGCTGTTCCTCCCCACTTCAACTGTGAACCGCTCCAATGTTGTCGACCATTCGCCGCTGAGCTAACCAAATATCTCCCTTCCTGCTCTGAATTTGTTTCAATAAATAGTTTTGTGTTTGGGGGTTTTCTTTGTCCTCTGTTTTTTTCCTTTTGACGGATGATTCTTGAACACAGGTGGTCATGCAATCTCATCTTGTTTTACCTGAGATTGAAAACAGGAGGACAGAACCTGACTTCTCGGGGTTTCACCTCATCTGACATTTTGACTTTTGTTTGGAGAAGCCATATCACAGGACAATGGGCCTCTGTGGGAGCATTACGTCTTATTTAATTGACATCTGACTGGTTCAGATTCACTTTGTTCACTTCTGTCTTCACAGCCCGTGGCGAAGGATAGAAAGATGCATTGTGCTCAAGATCTCACTGACTGACCGAGTATTTTCTCTGAGCATTGCTCAAACTACTTAAGAGGTGGGCTGATCCAGTGATTAAGGGAAATAAATGGTGTGTATGTATCTGTGCATGTTTCAAAGACTTGCAGGACTGATAAACCTCTCCCAGGTCTGACATACAGCCTTTGTATTGTGTCTCTCCATCACTCACTTCACTTACAGAAATACCAAAGTTTTATTATGCACCTTGATTATTATTATTATTATTTCTTTGTAAATGATTTCTTTCATGTTATTAGCACGCAGACACCATTTTCCAAGCCAACCATAACTGCCTCCTTTTTCTAATGAATAAAAATCTTGTTTCTCAGTTGCTGCTTATCCTTCATACAACGCAGTCTCCAGTCAGGCTTATTTGACAGACAGTACTGAGTGAGAAACGTTGTACTCAGACACTGAGGTAAGTCAGTGAGCAGTGTTTGCTGGGAATGTAGAATATTCTAGAGAGCGTGTGATCCGAGCTGTGGCTGGTGGTGTTATGTTTACTCTGACGCCCATGATATTCATTACAGGCTGCGCTGTGTGCTGCTACATCCTGAACACATCCCATTGGCCTGTGACCTTCACCTACACAGGCTTCCCCTAAACCTCATTGGACTGAAGCCAGGATGGAGGAAATTGCAAGGGGGAGATTGATTGGCCAAATCCTTTAATTATTTGGATTTCACAAAATCGGAGTCGCCTTCGGTTGTTGACTGTGTCAAACAAAGATGGGAATTTCTCACTTTCTTGACAGCCCAAATGTGTTCTAAAAGATTTACAAAATATATGTTTTACAAATTAAAGTGAAACTTGAGGTTTTATTTGAGGTCTGGGAATTGCCGGGGGTTTCATAATATTGACACAACAAAGACTAAACGCTTGAGTATTTTAACTTTAAAACAAATCAAAGGGCTCTTATTTGTCACTTCCTCCTCACTTCACATTTCTGATGTTTTCTTAACTTGACTTTTGAGATGGGAAGAATGGATGGAGTGTATTTCTTCAGTGGGATGTGATAATTTTTTGCATGCATGGAGGAGTACTTTACCAAAACGTGATATGCCCACACACATTCAGTACAATATCCTGCTGAGATTTACATGGTGTTTGTTTCTTTTGGGCTTTTACCCAGCAGCCTCAGGGCTCTTTTTTAAAAAGCCTGTTATCCCAGAGCCCTGGCTCGCTAAAGAAAGCAGATATGTAATTTGTGTTGGGAATTAGATGGCAGGGCCTTTTCATAGTTTGATGGATCTGTCAGACTGACCCTTGCTCTAATTTGCTTCTGTCTCCGTCATTTAGCAAGGTGGTGGGTGATATTTCCCAATAAATGTACCCCCCTTGCAGAGTAATAACTATGATATCTATTTCCCATTAGTGGGGGTTCAGGCCTCCTGTCGCTCTCTGGACTCTAATTGGACATGACCGTTGCTTTGGTGATGTCATGTTAGCGGTTTTCAGGAAGTGAAAAGCCCAATAGAGGTGAGTGACTGATTTGCTGAAAGTCAGGAAAGTAGAGACTGAAAAGAAACATGCAAGTCATGTTGAATCGGTTTGATATTTCACGATTCTGGCAGTCGTTGACACAAGAACAAACATTTCATCTAACGGGGTCTATTGTCTCTGTTGATGTTACAGACCAGTCAGCCCACAGAATAAATATACAGCATGGGAGAGTGAGATACATGTACATTGTCAGCCCTGGACAGCCTGCTGTAAGGTCAAGGCCAGAGCAGCGGTAGCTAATCTCGCAGGAACGCGGATTCAATTAATATCAGTGAAGGCCCTTTGTTGATAACTTCCTGGTTTTAAACAAAGTGACCCTTCAGATTTCTCTGCCTTATTACTTTCATTCTGGCAACAGAAAAGAAGACAAAGGGAATCAGGGAACTAGCAGTGCAACATATTAGGGAGAGCAGCAAGAAACTTAATAAAAAAAGGGGTCATATGGAGAGATGTCAACTTGTTTCCGGTGACTACATTGAATTAATATGAAAATATTTTTTAAATATCAATATTACATGTAACAATATGTAATTTTAAAGTGTTTACTCCCTCCATATTGAAATGCCCTCCACATCTCTGACTCATATCCACTTTTCCTCCTTGTGCAGGTGAAAAAAAAACACAATACAACAACGTTTCCCAACATTCAGTGTTTTCTAAGCAAAAGTACAAATCTCAATGATAGATTTCCCAGGAAACACTAAAATGCTTAAGGGGCTGTGATAGTTGATATGTCTGCCTGTTGTGTGTTTGCTTCTTAGTGGTAGAGAGCTACAAGATCGAATACAGCGAATTAAGATATAAGCTGGAAAAGTTTCAGACATTTTACAACTATGTAGTTAAAATGAACAATCAAATTTCACGTTACCTTAGTTTTACTGTTCAATGCAGCGGACAGCACTTCATGATCAACAGTCCCAGTCCGCCTTATCATACCCTGCGCATAAAACATAAATGTTATTTATGAATGGTTTTGGATGCGGTGGACACAGGCTGTTAACATTCAGTCCCCATGTAAACTGAAACCTCAGTCCGAGTTCAGAGTCTTTCTGATTCGCAAGGCATTTTTCCGAAATGAATGGACTTCCCCTTCTGACACAGGGGGAGCAGCAGGGAAGCGGTGTCAGATGTTACAGCACATGTGTGTATATTGAGTGTGTGTATTTGCATGTGTCTGTTATGTGCTTGTCCCAAGGCCATGGCCACAGACCATGAGGTTTTTGTATTATGTGTGATGTTTGATGACCTCTCAAAACATCATAAACATGCTCTATGAAGATGACAAAAAGTCTCATCAAGTATAAATAAATAGTAAATACATTAATACATACATTTTAGTGCAAAAAAAGATGCCATCTCTATATTTTTTGCTGACCCAAGGAAGAATATTTGTTACCGTGGTACCAACTAATGGGGATCCAAACTTACAAATAAACAAAACAAACAAATGCATTTATATATTGATGTGTGTGTATGTTGATTAGGAATGCAGTCTTACCAAAATCTAAAGCTGGGGTGCTGTTTGGATGGATTCATTGCCTTGATTGGGCTGGTCAGGAACATTGCCTTTTTACAGCTGCCATCTTTTCAACTTTCACACCAATGCCAAATCTAACAATTTTTTGGGGACAAAAGAAGCAGAGCAGCAAGGCAGCCGACATAAATGTTACCTCTGAGTGATCATTTTAAAAGTAAATACATCCATAATCATAGCACAGCCGATGTCTTAAGCTTGTGTTCTTGGGGATTTTGTCAGACAGGGGTTTGGAAATGGCTCTGACATGACATATGGGAGCATGTAAATGGGAACAGCTTTATTTACTTTCAGTCTCTACTATGAATGTTTGCCTGCCTGAATGAGCCTCGTCCCCCTGTAATCCCCTCTTACTCCTGCACCTCAGAAATGAGGTAGGGACAGATGATAGATTTGAATAGGAGACATCTGATGTCATGCTTGGCAACTAAATAAGCCTGGAGCAAGAAAAATACTCTGCCTAACAAGTTGTTTGTGCAGTGATTCTAGTAGAATGGGAAATAAGCTAATTTGTTGGAACTGAAACTGTAATTTAGTATCTTTTACTTTCTGGATGCAGTGAGTACATTTAACTCAATGCCCTCACAACCCAAGGAGTTTTGCCCAGAAAAAATAATTAAATATCAATTAAACCGTAGTTAAATGATCATGTGTGTATGACAGCAGTAGCTATGATCTCACCAACACACACCAACACCTCCCGTTTAATAGAGATGTGTGTGGGGTCATATTAGGGGAGATAAAGCTGTTATGAGAGGGCAGATGGGGTCATTACAGTGGCAGGGGTGAGACATGTGGCACACACCAGTATGCCTGCTAACACCCAGGCGTCTGTTGTGCCACACAGAGCTGATTGTTCCACAGCCATGGCCCCTTTGCATTCAGGATCCAGCAATTCTCTGGTCCATCCTGGGCCCACAGAGAACTCCCCTCTCTTGTGGTAACTAATGCTGAATGACAGGCAGACACTGATCAAAGCTGCTCCTAGAAGCCTTGCTGTCGTGGTTAGGAGGGGGCAGAGAGAGGATGATAAGTTGAGAGACAGGAGCAGTATGCCCTGTCTGGACTTGGGCCAAGGATCAAGGATCAGACAGCATGGCTTGACTTTATTAGCTTCATCACAAACAATACACTTTCCACAGTGGACCTCACCAATGCCAGATTATCTCATCTCTCTTTATAGCCCAGTGGCCTGCTGCCATGCCTCACTGGAGTCCTGGACCAGGAAAGGATACACAGTTAGTAAATGCTAAGTCTTGCTGTTACGCTTTTGTTTGCCATCACCTTCTCGAAAGTATAGAAAAACACCCATGCCTCTCCAGAGTATCCATCCACAGTTGTCCTGTTAAATCTCCTCCAACCCAAGATGTTCTATGGTTTCCAAAATGTAAATTTTACATTGTATAAAACTACCAACTAAATGTGAAACACAGTTCTCAGATTCAGGTGGTTGTGTTAGACTGATGTCTCTCGAAAAATAATAAGAATGCAAAGTTTTCATCAAACATTAAGCACAGTTGAGTGAACAGGAAGGAAAAGTATGTTTGTGTGCACATGTCTGTTTTTGCCTCCATATCAGTGTGTATGCAAGTTAACCTCTGATATGAAGTAATACCTGCCTGTTGTTTGATTTTTGTCTTTAAAACATGTTTACATTGGTAATAAAGTTAAGGACAACATGTCATGATGTATCCTGAGAACATACTTTGTCTCGTGTTACTCATTCTGACTGGAGCCAAGGAAAACACTTTGCTTGGCCTGGACTTCTGCTCTGAGCTACCTTCTGTTTCCCTATCAGTACACGAGCTGAAAAATGTTGAAGAAGAAAAATGTGTGAAGTCATCTTTTCCACACGGGAAACATAATGCCAGTGTTTTGCTGATCTGGCTGTAAAATTTTCTGTAGAAAAAAAAAGAAAAGAAAAAAGCACACAACCTGGGATTTGCCATAAATTCAGGAAATCTTTGGCCCAAAACACAACAGCTGTATGAAGAAAAATTAAGCTTTTTGTTCAATCAGTGGCTGAATGGGACAGACAAAGAGGGGAAAATCACTCCAGGTGGGTGTATGAAGTTAATAAGCAGGTTTTATCTTGCTTTGACATGGCTTTGATGCTAGTCTGTTGTTTCCACTACAAGAGTGAGGTTAAGGTATAGGAAGTTCTTTGTGACCTCTAAGGTCTGCACCGCGAGGCAGCAGTTACACTGGAGCTCAGTGGCATTAATTGATTGTAGGAGCTCTGTCTCAAGAAAGTCCTTGATGTGATGGATGAACAAAGAGTACAGAGTAGCACTAAGGGCCCTGATTGTGTTTCTCCTCAGTCACCACATTTCAAATACAAACCTGGACAGGCAAAGACAAACAGGGGAAAGGCCAATAAGTCACTCTCCCTCTCAGAAGACCAGCAGCCTGTGCTTTAAACAAACTGAGAAATATATTTTTCTTATCTGCCAGACATCAATGGTTTTACTCTACCTGGTTCTACTGTAATTGTCTTTGGCAGTTGGAAATAAGGTTGTTTACAATCAGACTTTCTGCAGTTGCATTGATGGGCCAAATCCATTTAGTGCATCAACAGGAAATAAAAGCACCCTTTATCTACTTGCATGTGTAAAGTTGTGGTTACAACCCTCTGCTGCTCCATGTCTTTTGCTTCATGTACCAAAGGTAGAGACTATCCAATACTCTGCTTTGCATCTTTCGCCATTTCTCAATACATCATTATAACTGTTTGTTTGTGTGATTATTTCCTCTTTTACGAAGCTAGAGGAACAGTCCAATGGTCTAATATTGTATTTGATCTGGAGATCTTCAAACGTCTTCCCATAAATCCTGAAATGCAAATCATAGACCCGGAGGATTGCTGTGGTGCCTTGAGGTCTGAGTGCAATTTTGATGGGGTGAAATTCAAAAGAATAATCTTGGTTTTGGGGAATGAAAACTGAAACCGTAGCCAAGCAGGATCCTCTCTGAAGTGCTTCCGTATGCTTTCCTGAGTCAGAGGGACCATGATTTCATGTTTCAGCTGGCACGTCCTCTGAATTCCTATCATTCCTTTTATTATTCATTCAAATCCTCCTCATTAATCCAGCTTCTAATATTTTTACTAAAATTGTTCAAGTGAAGCTTACAATTGGCTCTTTATTTTCAAATTTCATCCCCAACAATAAAACACTGTTTTTGTGCCCCCAGGTCTGCTCCTGAAATAGCACCAGTGTCTGTTTTAATAGCAGCGATCAGCATGAGAGTCTTTGAAAACAGAGCTAGTCTGTAGCTGCAGAGTTCAGCTGACCACAACAACAAGCTTAAACAGACTGTGGGTTCTGATCCATATGAAGCCAAAATGCGTTCAAGACATTTATCCTGCTCGACTCCAAATGTTTGTCTGGTTGTGATAAACTGTGTGTTTACAAAGATGAGGCATTCACCAGACTTGATAAAATGTGGCACATTTTCTCTTTTACTTGATTCAAAAAAAATTTAATGTGATAAAACTGTACTTTCAATTTTAAATCAAATCCTCCAGATATTGAGAGTTGTTTTTCTTACATAACAAAAAGGAAAAAAAAACAAAAAAACATTACTTTTATTGCTACATATGGCTCTGCAGACACTTGTGCTTTATTTGTCCAGGCATTGAGGTATCTATCAATATAAAAATAAAACAAAACAGATATAATGGAAAATAATTTGGCTTTGTGAAAGCTTTGTATATGTGAGAGCAAGAAAAAAGACAACAGATAAAGGGCTGAAACTGGCTGACAACACGACTAGCCTATAAAGCAGTTCAGCCATATAATAGGTTTTCATGTATGGAAGTTTTGAAAGTGATGATATGGTATCAAACATAAAAATATAAATCCATTTACTAAAGACAAATAACCCTTTCATAAGGGTACCAATAAAACAAAGCAGAATCATTTAGAGACTATAAAAGCATTATAAATGAGTGCAAATACAAAAGAGAACATGAAGGGGAAGAAAGTTTGGTGGTTGGCCAGAAGACAGAGAAAACTGTGGCTCTCTCCCTCTTGAGCCCTTTCTAAACATGGCACATGACCAGCTGCTGACAGCCCTGAAAGAAGTCGTCTGATTGTTTTTGGACAGTGCAGCATCAGAAAATGTGTCTCTTGCTGTCAGTCTGGCCGCAGTCACATCTCAAGCAGCTTTCGGCCTCTGCAGCATTCCAGTACTATTGTGAATAATCATAGGGGTGTGTGATGAGTGGCAGAATGTCTTTCTTTTCAAACCTGGCTTCTGCATGACCCCTGGGAGGAAGGAAGTGGATTTTTTTCTTGACTGACAGATTTTAAGAAAGATGACAGCTGACAGATGCATCGCTCTCAGTGGCCACTGGTGCTGTTGGAGGACTTAGTGGATCGGAGCGTGATGCTCATCAACCACTTGTCATTATCCCCTTCACAGAATACAGCTGAGCCGGGTCTGAGGGGGTGTGCAGCGTGTCATGTTGCCTCAAGAAAATGAGAAACTGTGTCTTTCATTTTCACACCCACTCATCTTTTATCATATGCCCCCTCTTCTGTTTGAGGACTTGTGTGTTTCTGTAAAGGCTTTCATGGTGGGCGGGTCAGAGGGACCATATGAGTTCCCATGGGAATGGTAGAGCTGCCCACTGCTCCAGAAAGGTGATGTAGTTCAGACATTTAGTTTTTTTGCTTTACTGCTGCAAAGCTGTCACATGACATGACCCACAGTTAATTTGGATTCTTGAAAGCCCAAAGCCAGCACTTTTTTCTTTCTTTGTGTTTTTATGTTCTTTTTTCTTCTGTGGAGCTGTTACTGAGTGGCAGAGCTTTATCAACCCCGCCTGCCTGCTGGGGAGATAAAAAACCTGTGGTGCCAGGTCTAATGAGTCCAGCTTGTTGATTTATTCCATCTCAAGATCCAAGTCCTGCATGTCTCTCTCCAAGTCTGCTCCTTTATTCTCTTTCTTACCGGTTAGGTTAGTGATGCAGGGCAGAGTAGATAAAGTTGTTATTATTGGGGGATTTTTAAGCAGCAGTTTTCAGTTTCTCTCAAACACACATACACACTTAGACTGACCACTCTCACCAGCTGGCAGCCTCGGACTGTGGAAGAAGAGGGCTTTGTGATTGAGGGAAGCCTGCTGAGCATGCTCTAAACACACCCACAGTGCTTCAGGGGAGAGGAGCTGGGAAAGGAGAGGCCTGAGAGAACACAGAGGACTCAAAACAGCGGCCAGTGACCTGGCCTGTTGCTAACACTTTACATTATCGCCCCAACACCACTACAATACACAAGGGAGGGAAAGATCCCAGTCACAGACTCAGACACTCCAAAGTAGGGGCCTACTGTAAAAAATAAATGTTACTAATGGTAAAAGAGGGAGGGGTCAGGGGTGCGGGGGTTGCTGTACAAAGTCAACCAAAGAAAGTTCTGTAAATTGTGTGTGTCATTATTGAGCCGGGAGGAAAAAGAAAAAGAGAGCCGGGATTTGAGGTTTGACAGACTCCTGTAATGTGTGGGGCACCTCGACATTTAAAAGCAAAACCAAATAAACCAAGCTTTGGTGCCAAATGTACAACTGGATTTCAAAAAGGCTTCATGCATTATTCAAAGATAAAAGACCACATAACATGTCAGAGGAAAAAGAATAATAAACTCCCTGCAAGAGGAGGCCCGAGTGCAGCAGAGAAAGGCCTGTTGGTTGTCTAGTGTGTATGTGTTTGTGTGTGTTCAAAAACAGCTGAAGATTGATGAGCCTGTCATCTTTGGTGGTATTGTGGTATCATGGTAACGGTTTAATAGTGTAATTAAAGGGAGATTTGAACTGGGCCAAGGGAGGTAATGGCTATCAGATGTGGATGTGGCAACATCCAACAGGTGTCCCTTTCCTATCATAACAATCTAATGTTTGAAATCCATTAGTGCTAAGTTTAGACCTGGATCAAGTCCTCCAACCCTGTCCCTGGGAGCATTTCCTGAAATACTCTCCCTAGGCACTAAGCAAATGGCACCGAAAAATAAATCAATAAAAAATCTTACATGTTCATCACATTTTTATACCAGAAATGTTACCTCTGGGATATGCTGTAGCACTTGCTACAGCATATCCTCACTTACTGAACTGAGGGCAGACTGAACAGTACAATGCCTCACTATTGTAGAGTGGCTTTATGATGCTAGCTGGTAAGGATGCCAATTTAAAGAAAACAACAACAACAAAAATCAGAAGTGATAGGAATAGATGGAAGACAAGAGTGAACATTGCCGCGTCTTACTGTTAATGGTGGCTATGTGGCATTAACAAACATTACATATTGAACCTTTAAAGACCTTAAAAATAATGACTTGCCAAAAACAGATGCTACGAGAGCATTGCTATTTTCACCTCACACCATTAATAATTATTATGACAAATGTATTAATGCCAATGACAACCCATTTACTGCTCATTTTCTATGTGAAACTATTGATGAATGATAATAGGTCAGTGTTGCAACCGATCTAAAACATCACAGGTTTCAGTGATTCATGGTGCTTATGTTTTTATAGTGGTGGTTTCACACCACCAAAAGTGCACCGAGAAGAAAAGTGTAATTTGGTGAAATTGCGGGGACAAAATGTAAAATGTAAAATTTAAAAATATCAAATATCAAGGAAAAGTTCTGAGGGCTATAGTTAACCAATACTAGTTAATGGGAAGGTGCCTCTTTCTGGCATATATCCAAATCCCAGGTGAGAAAATAATACTTTTTTAGGTACCCATTACATCAGTTGCCAAATGATCTCTGATATTCCATGACCTAATTCATCCTGCCAACTGGAATCAGCTAGTGTGCTTTTTGCTTGCATGACATTGTGGAAAGTATTAGTGCTAAGATGCTGCGCTTCAACTTCAATACATTTCAGTCCAGAAATTGTCCGTTATGAACAGTGGACCTTTCTGTCTCTCTGCCAAACTTTTTATATTCCCATGTTTGGAGCACAATGCTACCCTCACTGTTGTCTCCTTCACTGCAATTTTAGAAGCAGTTGTGTTTCACTAGCTCTGGTGGTTTCCAAGTTTTTCTCTTTCATTGAAATGTGAAATTAAATTGCAAAGGTTTTTTTTCCCTCAGTCTCGTTAAACAGGCTTCCTCGTTTAACTTTCCAGCCTGTTTTCTCTCTGGAGTCTTTACCTGGTAAACAGCAGAAACATCTAAATCAGCGGAAAATGTTCCTCATGGTGTTGGGGAGCACTGCTCCCATTTGCCCAGCATTTCTGCAAAGGTATTAACATTACAACCACATCATAGGTATTAAACACTACAGCTGGAGACCCCAGACTGAACAGTTATGAAATTTGTAAGTAAATATGGGAAGAGGGACTGCTAAAGAAGTTTTTTATTTACAGCATTTAAAATGCAGACATGGGAAAGTATGACCTGACAAAATAACCTTGTGTTATCCACACTCCTATACTGCAGCATTTTGAGGCCTTAACAACACAAATGAATAAAGACAATGTGCCGGTTTCCTGATTGGTTTTATCTTTGTCCAACAGAAACAGAAATCAGCAGGCCTCACTCTCTGCATGCATGCATGTCAGTGTCTATTACCATGTATGAGTGTTGTTCCCTGGGCGGCTGGAGGAAAAGGATGTTGGGGAAAGCCCTGGTGAGGTGTTTCCTCATGGAATTCCCTTCCAAACGCTGCTCACTCATTAGAGTTTCCAACCACTTAAGAGGAACACTGTTATTTTAATACACACACATGTACATGCTGCTCAGTCACATAACAGCCTACACAAGCATGAACAAGCCAAACTATACACAACCTTTTTATGATGAAGAAACAAAGAATTAATGTTCTCAGTTTTGTCTTGGCTTGTAATCAGATTCTGGCTTTACATAGAAGAGAAGAGCGTCTACGTAGACCTGACTGTTAAATTGTTTGCTCCTTGCAGTAATGCAGTGTGATGGGAGAATACTTTGAAACTAAAAAAAAGTAACAGCCCTCCTATGTGTTTTATAGCCACTGTTATAAGGTCACAGGCACAAAGTGGTCACGGCTAAGTAATAGTTGCATGGCTACGGTAAATTTCAAGGGTCTGATTGATGCTCTCCGATAATGATCTCCTTGTCCCATGCTGTGAGGTTCACTAATTGTTAAACAGACTGGAATATGTGTTTGTACTTTAGCATCAGCATGACAAGCTTTTGACCCAGGACCATCTGTTAGATTCAGCAAAAATATAAGGTCAGTGGCATAAAAAGATTTCTTACATTTTGTGTCTGTTCTTTGTAATATCACAGATGCGCTTGCACGTACAAGAAAGCATGAACATCAAAACAGACTATATCTTTTCCATGGGCCCCTGCTACTTCTTTCACAACCAGAATACTGCATGTTGACTGGCTATGAATGAAATTTGATTGATCATGCATGTGGGTGGAATGAAGAAAATGATGAATTTATTAAAGTATTTTTGCATGTCAGTTGGTAGCTTGCTTGACATGTGTGGGAAAATGTCAGGAAGATAGAGTAAGGTCACACTTGTACAGCCACTCAAACACATACACAGGCACAGGCACATACACAGCATAAAATACACACAATTTCATACACAACAATGTATAGTAATTAATGGCTGCACATACTGTCTTTCTATATATAACTCTGAAAAATGATGCTTTAAATAGGAATTAATGATCTCCGCTGTTCTTTCATACATGCACCTACATGGCAAATTGCATCCATAATGCCTCATATGAGAATGAAGATATCTAGCTGTCAACGAACCCCTGGGTGTTGCAGAAGCTTTTGTCTTCCTCTGCTTGCGGTCTCATTTCACATCAAAAATAAAAAGAGAAATGGCAATCTCCAGCTAGGATTTGCATGCAAACACAGCTTCAAAGTAAACATAATTTATAATTCTACTGCACATCCAAACCGACCAGCTTTGCTCTATTTGCACACCCTACTAAGATATTTACACAACAGAACTTCTTCCACACTTCAGGATACAAACTCATGAAAAACACAAAGATTACAATGGCAACCTGTGCCTCAAGATATACACATCTCTATCTTCACCAGTCTCAGGCACGGTCCTACTGCCCTCTCTTTGTGCTCTGAACAACATCCTTCCCTCTTAAAAGAATGCCTATGATGGGCCTCTTTGACATGCATTGTTTGTGCAAGAGAATTTAGACCCTCAGTCCCTGGCCTTGGCCCTCATCTGCAATCAAACTATAGGCTGGACTGCCACTGTGACTAATACCTTATAGACCTGCCTCTGTGTGTGTGTGTGTGTGTGTGCATGCAGATTCATCTTTGTGTATGTGCATGTGTGTGTGTGTGTGTGTGTGTGTCAGAGAAAGCGAGAAAGTGTGACTAATGTCTACAGAATGGTATTTATACATTAGGGGGCCATTAGTAGTTTAGGCTCCTAGGTGGACCAGCAGGGAGGGAGACAGGCATTGTCATGGCCCCCGTCCCCCCTATCACAGGCAGCTTCACACAGGCAGTGGTCCTGCAGCATACACTGCCATTTTTAGGATGTTAAGAAACAAACACCAGTGGTCTGTGCTTTACAAAATGTTCATCTTAAAAGAACTTTCTCAATAGTAAGCATAAGCACACATGGTTTCTATCAAAACCAATTCATATTTACATTTGAATGTAAATAAGCACACATAAGCACTTAAAGAGCCTGACTTTAAACATATATTTTCCATTAAAAAAAGAGAGTTTTTTGGGGGGAAATGTTACCTAGCAAGATTTTCAAGAAGATACCTGCATGTTAATCTGTAAACAGTTTGCTTTGCGTAATTTTCAACTCTGTAGTTGTATTCTTTCTTTCTTTTTTTTTTTTTTTTTTTTTTAGCATTTTCCTGCTATACTTAATTAATACATTATGTCAAAAACTTGTGGTCTTGTATTTTATAATGCTCCTGAACCTGGTAATATGGTAAGACTTCTAAGTATGACCATGTAGCTCACCTGTCTGTCTCTCTGTATTGCTCAGACTGCTGACTGGATTTTCATAATAAAATAATACATGGAATAAATAAATAAACAAATCAGTTGGACAAGCTGCAGTTACAGGAGGAAATACTTCAAATAGCACTTTATCCAACTAAAGAAAGATAATTAGCTTGGATCGGTTACGCAAAAGTGGTTGAAATTGCAATTTTGACGTGCTTGTACTGTACTTGAGTTTTTCCACTTCCTGCTAGTTTATATTTCAACTCTGCTACACTTAAGTGGGAAATGTTGTACTTTCTTTTCCCCACCATTTAATTGACAGCTTTAGTTAAACAAGCAAAATACTATAAATAGTGTCTTAGTAATACTTAAGTTTATACCAATACTACACTCTTAGAAGGGATGTGTTAAAAATGACACAAAAAATGTGTTGTTACATATGTAACACATTTTGTGTGGATTTCAACACAAGAAGTGTAAGAAAATGCACAAAAGCTAAACACATTTAATGTGTTGGACAGTTTAACACGATGTGTGTGTTACTTAAAGAGGCAGGAAGGGGCCGCCCTTTATGCTCCCGCCAATGAGACACAAAGGAGAGAAGATGGAGGCTGCTTCACCTGGTGCGGTGCTGTCGGACACTTTGGTAAGTAGCCATTACTGGTTTATTTCAATCTGTCTCATCGAGCTGTTTAGCATTAAATTAAATTCGATACGTATATAATCTACCAGCTAAATCGTATCTCAAAGAAAATCCACGAAAAACCCTCCAGTTTGTTCAGCAGGGCTATCTGACCGTAAGCTAACGTTAGCTGATGTAATGTAGCATTAAGCTACAATTAAGTTATACCAGCTGATGCTAAGCTACATTAAGTTATACCAAACTTCCATTGTGATCTGAAGTTAGTTTCTACCATGTTTGTTACTAAAAGTACTTCAACTAAAATTCAGCTCAGGACAGTATAGCAAAACAGTTGCTTATTTCCATAAAGTCGGCAGAAACCACAGCAATGCATTAACATGAACACCGCCATTTTGCTTCAGTTTGCTCGGCGGGGTCGGGGGGGGGGGGACTGATAAACCACAACCAACCTTTGAGACTTAATTCATGTTTTTATCTGTTTAAAAAAATACGTTTTAAAATAAGTACATTGATTTAATGATGCATGAGTCGGGAGGCAAGCAAATTCATTTGGGCTTCTGCCAGTTAGACGGACAGGCTTGCTTGTTATTTGAGTATTAACCGGGCAAAGTGAAGGTGTAGCTGTGCTGGAAACCAGCCATTGCGGATGTTATAACGGCATTGAGCTCGGGGTCAGGGTTAGTGTATGTCGGTGTGTGTGTGTGGGGTGGGGGGGGGCGCCCGGTAATTACCAGATAATGTAGACAAGAGTTCTATTACAAACATTATGGGGCTGTAGTCTGTAGACTGTGTTGACCCTGAAAATTATCTTTCTTATTAACTTACGTTTTCCTTTATTTTCAGCACACACAGGACTACCTGGAATCTATCAAAGTCCTTGTTGTCACTTTTAAAGAAGAGAAAGAGATATCCCCCCCCCCCAAAAAAAAAAATATATATATTATATATATTATATTACGATCTAATATAACACAGATTTTTTTTATTTATTTATTTATTTATTTATTTGAATATATTGATGTGGACAGCAATGTAGACATGAAGGACTTTGATAGATTCCAGGTCTTCCTCTCAGCCAGAGGGTCCCAGGCTCACGAGGAGGAGACTAATCCAATTCAGGTACACTTTGCAATTTAATCACTGGAAACTAGAGTAATGCAAACACAATGATTAAGCAACCCACACAGTATGCTGTACTTTTATACAGTTAATACCTTGTATTTGTACATGCAAGATGTAGAGTCATCCACTCCTGTGGTAACAGTTATCAAATGATTGTTAAAACCATATTTAGATGCATCACACTGTAGAGGTAGCATTAACTTAAATTATATTGAGATGAACTCTGATAATATCAAGCAGTAAGTTGCCGATGAAAGATAAGTATGTAATCAAGCTTCTTGAGCAAACGCATGCGTCTGACTTTGAAAATTATTGCACTAAGACAGGGTTCATCCAAGGTGCCTGAGGTACTTAAATGTGGCACTCAGACTTAAGTACTGGAATAGCTTGAAAATCTGACTTTTTTTATTTAACTTGCTCCTTGTAAAAGTTCTTGAATATCATTGAGAGGAGAATAGAATGATGCATTATTGGAAGCATAGTAGAAAAATATTATAAACCTGTCAAAAAATCTGCTGGAGAAATGCATGTTCTTAAATGCGTAGAAATTATTTGTTGTTGATAAAAGAGAAGAGTTTGAAAGTTTTACTAATTTTTTTTAAGCGTTTGTACACTAAGTGCATCAACAAGGAGGTTTGACACAGTGATTTTGAGAACATGTGAGTTAGAAACAAATAGTTAAGTGAGTAGTTTACTACCATAAAATTATTTGGTAACTATTTTGATTCCCAATTAATTGTTTGAATACATTTTCCAAGCAAAAATGCCCAAAGTTAATTTGGTTCTAGCCTCTCCAGTTTGAGGATTTGATGCATTTTTTTCAAAATAATGTTACATAAGTTAAACATTATTTTTGGTTGGACAAAATGAGACATTCCAACACTGTCACTTTGGACTCTTAGAAGTCAGATGGACATTTGTATCTTGATTTCTGTCATCATACAGACTGAATAACATAATTTGATTGAGAATATAATCCTCATCTGATTAGATTATCATCATTAATTAATATGAAAGTTAATTATTTGTTTCTGTAAAACAAAAGTGACTCACCCTGCTTGTTTTGTTTAATTGTAGAAAACCCAAAATGTATAATTTCTGATGATTTAAGAACAGAAAAGCATAAAATTCTCACACATGGGAACCTGAATCTATCAGCACTGTACTTAATAATGATTTAATTGGGTGTGGGGCTGACTTGCTTTGCTCTGCACTGTGTATATTTTCCTTCTTTCTTTCCTTTGCCATTCACATGTCCGAAGAATAAAAAAACAGTTATCATTATTAAAATGTAGGTCCTGGTAGCATGTGTTTGCTCCATTTATGATTTTGCACAATTCTCCTGCAATAGAGAATCCTTGAATTTGACTTACTCCTGTCTGGATGAATCCTGGTATGATGTTTCTATTTTTCCTCCGCACAGCCTACCACTAACACAGAGGAGCACCATCGAACCAACACTGACAAACTACTCTTCCTGATTCAAAAAAAAAAAAAAAAGGCCCCACAAATCCTTAGGGAGTACACAACAACAGGTGTTCTATCAGTGCCTTCAAGGAAACTCCTGGTAAAGACGTGCATCGGAGATCTGGTGGAGAGGTTTGGTTTGTAAGTATCCTTATCACACATTAAAGGAATAAACTTTAGATGTAAATTCAGTCATCATCTAGTCACCCTCATGCTGATGAGAAATCCAGTTTAGTTTTTTAATCCTCAAAACACTACTGGAGTATCACAGGGAGACATATGACATGGATTGAGGCATATGAGCGGTGAGCAGGATTTTAAAGTTTTTGGGGGGGTATTTTTATCAGGTTTTGTCAGTTGTCTCCATAGATGTTCGTTGTTTGTAAAAAATACTGGAAGCTGTCTCACATCTAATGTGAAATATTCTTTTAAAAACTTTGTCATTAAATATATGACTTAATTTTTTTAAGCGCACCAAAGCAATGAGGAAGTGGCCATGTTTTTGTACTTTTTCCAGTTACCCTCTTGGTGCAGAGAAGCTTGCTTTGGCAAAACACATCATCACCACCTTTCCATCCCTTAGTGTCAAAGTTGCAGGAAATGGGGAAGGATTTGTAAACTAGTCTTTTATTGTAAATTCTATGCTTCTCCTCTGTAATCCAATTTTGTATAAAAGTGCTGCCAAACTCATTAATGTCCACCACTGGTAAACAATCACAGAGACAATCTGACGACTTCAAGATATCGTGAAGGACAGTATGTTGAGCAATGTGTTCTGGAGCCTTACAGTAACTAAAATTTCAAAATCAATTCTGAAACAAGCTGCGAACAAGTGTAATGATGCTAAAATCAAAGTAATGTGATCATCTGTCAGTCAGTCAGCTGTGTGGTACCCCAGAACATTTGCCCTCTAGTGTATCAATCAATATTGTGACTAAAGCATTACTTGTAAAATCATGTCATGACTGAACAAGGTAGAAAACAGGTTATATACATAAAAACTGTATTTAAATAGTCAGGTTTTTGAGTAATGACATCAAAACCAAAAATTGTTACAATTGCCTGCAGTTACTCTCCAAACTGTTATCTCTTTAGATTTCCTCCATCTTCCCTGAACTCTTGCATCAGACTTCATCCTGTGTAAAACTCTACAATGGTGGACAGTAACTTAGGTACATTTACTCAAGTACTGCACTTACGTACAAATTTGAGTCAGTTAACTGTTGTATTTCCCGTTTATGCTTCTTTATAGGGTTAGGGTTCCACAACATTTAAGAGGGAAATTTTGTACTTTTTGCTCCACTAAATTTGCTTTAGTTTCTTTTCAAATTAGAATTCTTCATATCCTTGCTGTCCAGTGAAAACCATTTATCTCCAAATGTGCTGATATTCAATATTTGTGATGAACTGAATCATGAAGTGTTTCTTTATAGGCCTCTTAAGCTGAAGCTATTTAGAAAGCCTCTTGGATGAGCTGGAAAATGCATTGTCTTATCTGGTTGCCTGTGACCCACATGCCACTAAAGAGAAGGCCCAGAAGGTGATGTTCACCGACATCTCCTTTTCTTCCTCAGGAGCATTTCTATGATCCAGTCTCTCACTGTGGATTCCTGGAGACTAAACTGCACAACCTTAGATGAAATCTCGAGCAAGGCCAGAGGCGCTACAGGAAGCGAAAAGTGACCGATGATGACTGTAGTGGAGTCGACTATTATGATACCATGGAGCATGGGCATGCCAGCAACACAAATGAGTGGGTCACCCTGATCAAAAGGTTGCGTCCCCCAGCTGAGAATCTGTCAGCTATGAAATCAGACATGGAGAAAACATATACCCGTTGCAGAGCCTGGATTACCAAGGACTCCCCCACTGTTGCTGAAATATTCAAAGAGTACCCAAGGTTTTTGGACATGCAAAGTCTGGTAGTTTGCTAGGTTCCCTGGTAGTGGTTTATTTTGTTTAGCCCCGCTCCACCTAAATAGGTTTTACTTTAAAAGTTTTATGGTGAACATGTCAGCAAACACAAACAAACTTCTGTATACAGTGAGCACACACAAAGCAACATTATTATAAATTTTGAGTCATGTTTGTGTTCACTTGATACAAAAGTGTATAGCTGGGATGTTCACTGTACTATAAATATGTTTTGCCCTGTGGATGCAACTACACAATTGCTATGCCATTGCTGCCAATACATGTATATTAACAAGTAAATTTTTCTTTTTTTCCATAAGTTGAAAATGTTTCCACGTTTTTAATCAAAGTGGTTATTGCACATTGATCCTTCAAACACATTTTTATGTCAAAATAACCCATTTTTGTGCTTATTCTTTTAACACATCTATTCTGTCAAATAGTTCGACACATTAGTTTTGTCAAATTTGACACGTGTTGTTCCTGAGCTTATGCAGCACGTGTTAAATTTTAAACACATTATGTGTTGGTTTTAACACGTCTGTTCTAAGAGTGTAGCGAACACCTAACTCAGTGGTTAGAGTTTGCTTGATATTATCTCATTTGAAGTGTAAATGTTCAAATCACAGAGATCCTATATATATATATATATATATATATATATATATATATATATATATATATGAATTTCTACCATGTTTCCACACAAAGAAAGTTCCTGAAATTATGCATTATGACATCATAACATGAAAGACACTATTCTAGAATTCAGTCATTATTACATGCCACAGAATTTCAGCAGACCAGATCAGTTCGTCAAGCCTGCAAACAGAAGCACTTTACTTTCAGTCCAAGTTCGACTTCGACAAAACTACTCCTAAAGATGTTTAGCCTGTTTTCCTGTTTTAAAAAGGTATGTTTTCTGTCATTTCTTGAGTGCGTATTCATCATGGGGTGATTAGGGCAAAGGTGGAGCTATTTCAACCTCAAGAGCCACTCTGTTGAGTGGATGCTACCTGCAAAGTGAATTTATATAATCTGTTAAAATAATTTATATTTCCATTAATTATATTATTTTTTCTTTACTCTGAACAGAAATCAACAACTATTGTTGTATCCCTCAAACCCGAGGACACGCTGTCTTTGACCAACAAAGATGAAGGGACCCCGTTGAGGTACCGACTCTTCGGTTGGCCTTTGGTATGTTTGACAGTATCATGTCTTCATATTAAACATATTTAAGTAGATTGTAGGAATTATATTTTAATTAGTAAGTTGCAAATACCATAAATTATATTTGATAGTTTATTCTAACCACTGCTTTTTGTCTCTGGGGCCTTTCATACAGGGGAAGAGAAATGTTCCCAAAAAAGAGAAGCAAAGGTAAGGACATATCTACCGGCTACATTACATTTACTGCCTTAAGCCTTTTTGTTTAGTTACTGAAAACAATTTTAACTCTATAATACAATAATACTCTGCAACCAATCACTGAGTTCATAATGAGATAACTGTGTTTCTGTTTGTCACCAGTGACAAATTTTTGGATGACAAGACCTCGAAAAAAACTAAGGAGCCAAAGTGGTGGCATTGTAAGAAGGCAAGTATGCTTGATACAAAATGCATAATATGGACCAGGTATTTATTAGCCGATGAACATGTGTTTGCATGATTTAACCACACTATTACTTTACCCCAACAGAAGAGATGCAAAGTTATTCCCTCCAATAAAGAAACAACTGCCAATAAAGGGATCCCTCACCAAGAACTAGAGCTGAAGTTGGAAAGCTATGAGGAAGAGGAGGAAGAACTATATTACAACCAGGACACCGTCACTCACGTGCAACCGAATGCGACCCTCAGGCAACAGAAGATCAGTGCTCTTGGGTAAGTACATCTACATGTCCATATACACATAAGAAATGAGTAGAGAAAAAATATCTAACTTGCAGCCATAGGGACAAGGTTAATTTTAGTTTGTGAACATATCATTTCTGATGTGTGCGACTTGACTTGTTTGTGTTAGGTTCCCCAATCCAATACAGATCTGCTACATGAACTCCTGCCTGCAGGGCCTTCTGACACTGAAAGACTTTATTAAGGATATTGAACAACAGAAGCCTGTTTGGAATTTGATCCCAGATGTCACAGTCATGAAGTACAGCATCTCTCAGACACAAGCACTTGTTTAATGCTCCAGATGTATGATGAACAAGAAATGTCTTCAACAGTACATTTAATCCATCCTTTTACTTCTCCTTAGAGCATTAATAGATATCAAAAGGGCCCACTTCTCTGGAGACTTTCTTCATAAATTCAGACTTCTTGGTGCATTCAAAGGGGTGGTGGCCATGTTGAATCCAGAATTTAATGATCTCCAACAGAAAGTAAGCAGGTTTTGTGGTTTGTTGTTTCACCTCGTAGTCGTTCCTGCTTTTTGTTTAAACATTTGAGTGTGGATGCTTATCTACAGGATGCTCATGAGTTCTTCACCTCAGTGGTACAACAGATCAGGGCACTGGAATTAAGGCTGCAACAGCTTGCTTTCAGCAAAGGCCAGGTTTACAGTTGTCCAGTAAAGAATCACCTGGAGTTCAAAATGGAAAAAAATAGGAAGTGTAGAGGGTAAAACTACAGTTACACACATAGTATACACATTCACATGTCTTGCAGTATATGTCAGGATGTACATCAGTATCCACTATTTCTTGCAGATTTGGTATTCCCAAATCTGAAAAGATCACAAAAAGTCTTTTGTATTTCTGGTAAACTGATTTCTGAACAGGACATTCTCAACTGAAATTTGAATAATTGAACCCCGTACAAAAGGCATTGATCATGACCTCTATTAACTGTATTATCTGTTCAATGTGTAGCTGTGGTAAAGGAGCTATTTTAAGGGAGGAATTCACAAACTTATCCCTAGACCTGGTACCTAGAAGTACTGTACAGGAGATGCTAGAAGATTATATAAAGGTAAGAAATGCCTCTCCTCATCCAGTCACATGAGATTCTGTAAGTATGTGCATGAATAAGCATGTATATCCATTTTCGTGCTGTTCTGCAGGACACAGAGTTAGAATTTAGATGTGACTGCGGTGGTACCAGTTCGGACATATGCTCATCATTTGTTAATCTACCAAGGTGAGTGACATAAAATCCATCACACATGACCAAACTCATGGACAACATCGGTTCACCTGTCTGCAATCAAACTGGATTTGGACTCCTAGTCATGCTGCATTAAGGGATTTTTTTTCCCCCCCCATCACCTGTACTCAAATCTTTTCTTTGTGTCTGCAGAATACTGGTCTTACACTTGAAGCGCTTCAGGTACTCTCCAACATTCCAGCTCACAAAAAATCATGACCCCATCAACATTTCCCGGGACCTAGTGGTACCTTCAAATGAGGTAGAGAAACACTAAATAACTCAATAACAAACTAATTCATCAGACTGAGACTAATGTAAATAGCTTTTTGACTTGTGTGTGGATTAACTGGTTAATTTTGCTCCCACTCAGGGTGGTGCCTGCTACAGTTTAGTTAGCACAATCAGCCATATTGGTGACACTGCAACAGGAGGTAAAACAATGAATCAAAGCAAAATTACTGTCACTATACATCAGTTAAATCAAGATAACCCTCACTGAGCTGAGACAGCCCATGTAACAGAATCTGAATCAGAAATACTTTATTTACAATGCCTTCTCTCTGAACAGGACACTATATATGTGAAGGAACAGATACAGAGGTGGGACAGAAAGACCTAACTGACAGATGGTTCACCTACAATGACATAATGGTCACTGAAACAAACAGTGCCTCAGTTTGTAAACTTCGACAAAGGAGCTCCTACATCTTGTTTTACAAAAGACAAGTAAGAAGACAGCACTGTCACCACATCATGGAGATGGTGTGACAGAAAAAGAGACATAACGCAAATATTGCTTGTTGAAATTGTATGAATTACAGTATAGAGGTATTCAGAAATCCACCTCTATTTGTTTTTTCAGGACTAGATGGTAGGAGGCGGAGACTCTTTCCAACGAGTCTAATGGAACAACCATGGGACAGAAGACAGTAACCCTTATGGACCATACGGGTCAAATTTGACCCGCTTTGACATTTGACAGCAGAAAAAATACCCTAAAAATCATTCTTTTAGCCTGAAATTTGATGGCTTTTCCTTAAGTGACCCAAAGTACCCATAATTGTTGTTTTTAATTTTATACTTTTGTACAGGTGCTACAAATGTTTGCACATGGAGTCCGATCAGGGTCAAATTTGACTTGCACCTATTCAGATGGATTTTAGCTCCACCTCTGACACAGACACAGCAAGACTCACTGCACAAGTGGCCAGTTCTTCCAAAATGAGGAAGCTGATTGCAGAGGTTCACCTCTCTGCAATCAAACTGGACTTGGACTCCTAGTCATGCCGCATTAGGGATTTTTTTTTCCCCCCAACTGTACTCAAATCTTTTCTTTGTGTTTGCAGAATACTGGTCTTACACTTACGCGCTTCAGGTACTCTCCAACGTTCCAGCTCACAAAAAACCATGACCCCATCAACACCAGGAGGAGGTGAAGGAGAAACGGATACAGAAGTGGTTCTCTTGTTTTGTTTCAATGAACGTACACATAAGTATGTATATGAATATTTTTACCACTATTTGGACAATGTATGTGCATATCTTCTATGAACTTCGTGCAGCATCATGTTTCTGCCTACACCTGTTTGAATATCCCCTCCTCCTGCTCTCTTTCTCTCCCTACTCTACCCAACATTGTCCCCCCCTGTGTGTGTGTCTCTCTCTCTCTATCTCCCCCTCTATCCTTCTCTCAACCCAACCGGTCGAGGCAGATGGCCGCCCCCCCCCCCCCCCCGAGCCTGGTTCTGCCCAAGGTTTCTGCCTCTTAAAGGAAGTTTTTCCTTGCCACTGTCGCCAAGTGCTTGCTCGTGGGGGGGATCTGTTGGGTCTCTTTAAACAATTTTCTAGTTTGGTCTACACCTGCTCTGTATGTAAAGTGCCTTGATGTAAATTTGTTATCTATCTACTATTATTTATCTACTTTTTGCGTCCTTTTTTCCCCCTTCTTGTTGCTTCTTTTGCTTGCTCTCTGAGGAAGACAAGAAAAAAAAAAATTAATTTTGTAGTTATGCATATCTATATTTTTATACCAATGTATATATTTTATCCAATCATGCTAATGAAATAAAAACAATTCTTAACAAACAAGTATTTGTGATTTTTTTTTTTTTTTGGTAGCTAAATTGCTAAATTCACACCATTTTGCTGTTAAAAAGCTGCGTATGCTGTCCTTGATTGTTTACTTCCACAAACACACTTGCAATATTTTTCAACATAAATACACTCAAAATAGCAACATTCACTTTCAAATCCAAAACTTGCATGACATTTTCTAAGCATTCCTCAAAACTATTTTGATTTACTTTCATTCCAATTTCTAAAAATCTTTTTTTTTTCCCACCTGAAATTAAGCAGTGTACCTTACACAATTTGACTCTGTTACAACTTTCCTCATTTCATTATGAATATTGAAATTATAAAAAAAAAAAATTGGTGTGCAAAAAGTATTTAAAGAGTATTTGTTTATAGCAACAGATATATTTTTATTATAGGTAATTCTTTTTTCACCCACGAATGGGAAGAATTGCAGGTTCTAATGGCCCTTAATAGTTAGTGATACATTAACACTGAACAATCGATCTTATCAATTATTGTTGAAAATTGTACTTTAAAAACTCATTTAGATTAATTAATCCTTTGCAGGTCCTTTGAACATCTGCATTTCTATGATTGTCATGACTGATCTGGCAGGTATTATGAGTCTAGGCTGGCCCAGCCAAGGAGAACAATACCTTTCAGTGAGGGAAAGGTCACTTATTCACAAAATACACACCAACTTCCAGAAGTGCATTTAGATAAGGTGCTTGTGTAATGCCACTAATAGTAGAGGCAGAGAAAAACCTAAGCCTGTACAGACAAAGATAACGGACAAGAGACAAAATGTGGAACAAGACTGTGTACAATAAATAGCCTCAATTGTAAAAAGATCTAAAAAAACAAGAATTCATAATAATATGAATATAAAACAAATGTTAAAGTTAGACCTTCAAGCAGTGTTACCCATCGCTGGCTCTAATTTTAACATTTTGTTAAATTTTGCATAGGCAGGAAAGGATGTCTCAGAGCAAAAATGTTCAAGTGATTTGGTTGTTTTATGTCACGCATAGTGAGGTAGCACACCAACGTCAAGGTTGCCCTTCATTGGGTGGGTGGTGTTAGAAGTTCCAGTGCGTGTATGTGTGTCAGAGAGGCAGTAACTAAAGGTGTAAAAATACTGTACAGCTCCAAGATAAACCCTGTCTCCCACAGTCTGACATTTACAGAGGCCTGGAGCGTGGGAGTATGCGAGGGGGTAACCCTGTATCGTGTACACTATGTGTGTGCGTGTGTGTGTGTGTGTGTGTGTGTGTGTATGAGAGAGAGAGAGTCTGTATGATGTTTCCCTTCACCTAAAAGAAAAGCTCTATTGATGTGACATGGTGCTTGTGTCCATG
This sequence comes from Remorina albescens, assembly GCA_034769265.1. Classification (NCBI taxonomy): domain Eukaryota; kingdom Metazoa; phylum Chordata; class Actinopteri; order Carangiformes; family Echeneidae; genus Remorina; species Remorina albescens. The sequence goes on along the minus strand of CM068491.1, from coordinate 8,284,390 downwards.
TCAAGTGCTGACCAGGGTCAGAGGGAAACTTGGGATTTTCCACAGGTATACAGTTGTATGTTTGTGTGCATGTTTCCCGTGTTTGCCAAAAATGTTATGACGTTTTAAAATGTGTGATTCATGCATAATTGAGAGGGGAAATCTGTTTTCATCCAGTTGGCCTTCAGGAAGGGGACGGACGCCCCTCTAGAGGCCCAGCATGTCTCAGAGTAACAATAGTGAGATGTTGCATAAACAGGTTTAACTGAGGCCCCTTAAGATGCAACCCTTTTAGGGGGTTCTGGTAAAACATACATAAATACCACTGAAATATTGGTCAAACCAGTGTAAAAAAAATTAGAACAAATAAATGAAGAAACTATTTCATTTGGATGTCTGTTGTTGATTTTTTTCCCCATGGTTTTAATTGTGATGTAAACAATTAATCCACCATCAATTTATTGTCGATAATAATTTACTTGGTTAAATGAAATTAACGATCAATTGATGCACCTGAACACAAACCACTGGTGACAGCACACAAACATGCAATGGTCAAACAGAGCGCAGTATGGCACTATTTCAAACTAATAAATGATGACAAAGAAGCCAAATGAACACTATTTGGTACTACGCTTAAATACAACTCAACACCTTTGTTATGTTACCAACTAAAAAGCTCACATTTAGCTGTACTGCAAGGAGCGACTGCAATGGCTTCCCCAACTACATCACCACAGTGTTGGGAAGGTGAACAGACAACATGATTGAAAAAGACATGATGCCAAAAAGCCCCATTGACGGCAAGGGATTTGGAGAGTGAATAAACTTCACAGATAAATCAGTGGACAAATTATTTTCATATTAAAGTAGCTTACATATTTCATTTAATTTTCTATGCAGCATTTACCCTTTTACACTATAGAAAATGCCACTGTCTGCACTGTATCCCAAATGGTACAATAAATCACTGGTTAAGAAATGCAAGACACATTTTTTATTCCGTATATCATTAGCTTTTTATGTTTTGGATTGGAAAGACCCTATTGATGCTGAGGAAAATTCAGATTCTCAGGAAAACTGTGAATTGTCAATTATTTGTTAAATCAATAAGATTAAATAACTAATGATTATTATTATATATTAATAATTTATTATTATAGTGGGATGCATATAAAGCAGACCGCTAGTTTAAAAAAAACAAAGAGTGCAAATAAGAAATGTCGGCTTTTGGTCAAAATGCCTTCCACACTTACTTATTCACTTCTCACTCTTCTAAATAATGTAATAATGTGGCATTAGGTTTGGAGTTTGGACATGGATCATAACCAGTGAAAGGTGCTGTACACAAAAATCTATAAATTTATAGATATGAAAATATCTATATTTGGACCATTAGCAGAAGCTTCTTTACATGCACTGGAGTCCAGTTGCATTTATCTTGTTATGGGTCTAATCAGTGCATTTTTTTGCACTCAGGATTCATATACTAATTAAAACAGTGGTCAGTGGAGTGCTTTAAATTAGGAGTGACTTCAAACGTAACCATGTAAAAACACAAATCATCATTTTCTTGTTTAAATATCTGCAAATAATTAAATTTCACTTCTTTCCTAAACTTCTACTAATGCAAGCAATTTGCGTGTAGCTTGAGTTCATAATAAAAGAGAGAAAAATGCTTGTAAGCAGTTCTTTCTTCCAAACTGCCGTGTTTGACATTTTCATGTCCAACACAAACAGCCTTTAACCATCAGCCTTTGCTCCAGTCTTGTCACCCTTTCCAGCAGGCCCCTGCCAGAGACCTGTCAGGTCAATAAAATATGACCTTTGGCGGTATACATCTGATAAAGTTCCTCACTTTATGCGGTGACAAGCTGTATTGGAGTAATTTACCGGGTTTCAATAAAGGAGCACTCAGCTCTTTTGCCTCCTCTGGCTCAGTGAGTTCTGACAGGCAAGTGGAGGAGCAGCCCAGTCAGTGACCCGCCATGGTTGATGTTCATCACAATGACACTGACCTACTTAACTGCCATCTCCTCTTGGATGTCAAAGAAACCACTGCCTGACATTTGCAGAAAACCTTGGTTAATATTAGTCGGGCATGACAAAAAACCTGCACTCTGCCTGATAACAGTAACTACTGGCTGAATGAAACACAGACAAGAAGAATTACTTTAGTGGGTAGCACCCATTTCTTATCCTGCATCTCATTTGTGTTGTCTTTCAGAGGGTAGGTTAATTTGCTTACTAAATGTGCTCAGAGCATACACGCACGCCTAAGTAGCGGCCATCAAAGCTAATGTCTCAACTTGAATTAGACACAGATTGATGGTGGTGAGGCAAAGAAGGCTCCTTTGCCTTGTTCTTAGTGAGAGGCAAATGTGAGAGCCAGTGACCCGGAGCAAAGGTCTCATCAGTGCCTGTCCCCGTCTGAGGCCCCTCTGCCTGTCAAAGTCACATTTTAATCGCAAACATAATTTGAATTTACACTAATGAATACAAATGACTCCCAGGACTCCACAAGCTGAGAGTAATAAATTATTATCGCTGCTAACAATCGCATTTCTGAAGCCCTTTTTCAATTAGCTGACCCTGTGGAGATGATCATGAAGGGCTTGCTCAAATGAAGATAAACGACACTCCTTGCAACGCTGTGCTTCTGCTCCTCTGATTTAATAGCTTTCTAATTCAGGAACATCTTCGACGTGACGAGGTGTGAGGCTTTTTTTTCCCATTTCTAAGAAGAGCTTGATGACAAAGTCACCTAATTGAAAGCAGGTGTTTATCAACCTTGCTCTGATGTGGCACATGATTTAGGAGGGATTTGACAAAGAGAAGATCGTCCTTGCCACTCAGTGACATGGACCATTCAGTTTGCAAAGAAAGCTTTTTGTTGCACTTTCAGTTTTTGTAGTCTTTTCCATTCTACGCCAGTGCAGCAAATATACCATTATCTATGACAGTCTTGTGTTCCACACATTGATTTAAATGGCCACCCTTATAGAGGAATTCGAATTTCCATTGTGTATCTATACCTAGCAGATTATGAATTAATTTCTTTATATTTGATCATGAAAGTAGCCTCTAAAATAACAGTAAATTGTAATTTGGTTTTCATTTCTTGTGACAAAGTCATACTGTTCCCTCCAGTAAAGCCCATCAGCAAAACCAAAGTCTATGCCAATTGACAGGCACTCATTTACTCTGGCTGCTTTGAGAGTTCACATAATAATTACACAGAATTATGGTCATGGAAAAAGAGGCCTTTCCTGAGTTCTGTTGACGGATTTGGTACTTGCTGCTCCAGAGCATACAAACTGAAAACTAAAATACAATATTGTTCAACTTTCTTGCCTCTAAAAGGAATGAATACACAAGCTGTTTGCTTCTGATGTAGCTGTGTCATTAAAGCTAATTGCTAACGGGCTAACATATCTCTATGCTCCACAATACTGTTTTGCTGTACATATTAGCCCTTGGGCCCTCAGTTTGTGGCATATGAACGATTCCACAAAATTGACTTTTCATTCTCCATCAGCTAATCTGGAAATACCAAATTCTCAAAACACAAGAACTGAAAAGTTTTGATCTACAAAAACAATACTCATCTTAGCAGCTACGTCTGGACAAAAAGGACATTACAAAAAAAATGCTTTAACATTTTAACACTCCAACATGTGGTTGTGTCCCTGTTATAGGCCTTCAGTTTCTTGTTTAATTTGAGGATTTACCTGCATATTAGGCCGTCTGGCAGCCATGATTTTGGCCGGTGCTCCAATATCCACCTTGAATGTGATGTCAGTCCCATTCAAGTTGTAAGTTTCCTTCAATTTCTCATCCTCTGGTCTCACCCTGTCAATCGATCCCACGAAGAGTTCCTCCATATCCTCAACATCTGGATCTTATGTCAGGATCACCTTTTCTCTGTCTCTGTTGTCTGCATACACAAACAAAATGGCTTCCTCGTGGCGTGGAGTTCACATCCCTTTATAAATGTCGGGCGCTGTCAAGGCTGGTGCTCTCCTCCTCAGGTGCCTGTAGTGCTCCTCTTGAGGCCTATTTCCAATGTCTTTTGTGGTTTTCTGGGTGACTTCCCTGGCCTGGCATATCTGTCTGGTCATTTCCAGCATCAACTCCATCTGTCCCAGTAAGTTCTCCAGGAGTCCTCCATCTTTAACCGCCATCACTTGTGTCCACCTCTCCAAAATGACATGACTAGCATTCCGTTTCATTTCCGTGATTAACTCCTCCACTGATATCTTCTGTTGAACTCATGTCCCTCATATGTTTCATTTCATTTTGGTGTTAAAAGTTGTACTTTTTTTTTTTCCTCATCACCGAAGTGTAGTCCGTTAGTTCCGTTGAAAATATCTATGGCTTCAGTTCCGATGGCCGTTGGAAGAAGCGTTGTCTGTAACTCATCTGACTTCTCCGTCGCCGTTATCGCAGGTAGATAAAGCGTGAACCACTGTTTAAATCGTCACCATTGTGCTTTGAGCTCAGTGGGAGGTTTAAGCGGCTCCATTTTCCTCTCGGTGTCGCCCCTCTGCTGAGGTCCACACGGTCACTGTGCCGCTCTGTTTCCGGCTCATCAGGTGCGGCGCAAGCTAACGTTAGCTGTAGCTTCGGTGCAGCTAACAGCTAACGGCTAGTTAAAGTTGAATGTAAGCTACAGTACTGCAAGTCCTGTCTGCTGTTCTGTAGTAACACACAGAGGTTTCCTCCACAGCCATATTCACCTGTCTAACTGGCAGTTTCCCCCCCCCGTAGCTGGCGGCAGCCGAAATGCCAACGTTTAGAGGAGAAGACATGATTCAGCTAAATGAGTTTACTGGCACGTTGCTGCTTGGCTGGTTTGGAAAATATCTGAGTGATTTTCTCCTCTACTTGTATGAACATCGACAGTACCATTGCATAAACATTTAAGTATGATAACAATAACCCTGTATGTTTATTCGATCTAAGCAGTAAGTCTTTAATGCGTTTTTAATTCTGTAAGGAGGTAAACAGCTGCTCAATGTTTGAGTCTTAATAATTATTCCTTAACACAGTTATTATAATCTGCTGTGTACTTTGTCTTGTGTTATATAGTTTTCATATTTAGCCAAAGCCAATTAAAAAGTTAAAAAATTGGCACAATTTCACTGGATAACTAACACTCCCAGAAAATGAAACCCTTTTCCATAAAGCACCACTGGACCTAACTCCAGATTTGCTTGTACGCTCACCACAGAAAACCCAGATTGCCCTTTACATAACCAACTTAATATAATTACAAGTGCACATGCAAGAGGAGCCCATGATCATAATGGGCCTCCTTTGACCGGTCTGAGGTTTCTGAGACTTGGGAAAGCCACAGAAATGACATTCGGCTCAGAAAGCAAATGAATGGCTCTCTGTGTCTCTGTCAGTGGGCTGTCATCAGAGCAGCCTATGGAGTCGACTTACAAAGGGCATGATCAATAACAACTCAGAAAAACATTCATAATAATTTATTATGATGCTTGAAACTTAATCAAATACCAAACTTTGGAAGACAGACGCAGCTAAGTTCAGAGTAAGTGTTCAGTGTCCAATGTGTAATAGAGTTTGTATCTAGCGCAGGGAAACTTTGAGGGTTGTTTTAACTGTGTTGATGACATTGTGGTGTTTGCTGACTACCACTTTCTGTATTACGTAGGTGGATCAACACAGCCTTCTCTGCTATCATCCTACCCATCTCAAAGTATAATGCTTGTCTTCAGTAGCCGGCTTCAAATCTTCAGAGAACAAGTATAACACTTCTGGTCCAGCACCAAAACAGGCAACAGACAAAGGTGAGACTACATATGTTAAACAATGATGAGCATGTAGCATCTTAAGAACCAAATACTTTCCCCTGGGGTTTAGTTAAGATCTCCATGTTGCTGCTGTTGGTCCATGCCTGAAGGATACATAAATAAACAATTTCTAAACTGTACTTTTAAGTTGATAATATATCAGTGCAGCAAAGTGCCCAAAGAAACTGCAAAATTAAACTCATTGAATTCTCTCAATTTCTCTTTTGCACAGATAGGTAAAAAAAAAACCCTTTAAAACATGTTCTGCTTTTACATTTTTTTCAATTCTGATCGGTCTTATTTACTCTAAATTAATGGGGCATTGTAGTCTTTTAAGAAAACTACATAAAGGGTCTCTGCTTTATTCGTCATATGAAAATAATCAAAAACATTAGTGTCTTTTCACATTGGCACATTGAGGTTTTTTTATTTTTATTTTATTTATTTATTTTTGAACTGTGTGGCTTTTGCTGTGCCGAACTACACGTTGGCTCCCCTCCCTTCAGCTCTCTGGTCTCTGATCGTTCTCCTTTATCAGTTCAAGTTTAATCTTACTGGTCGATCAGCAAACACAAGCTGGAAGAATTCATCCCTGTGTTTTTCTGAGAACCCAAATGGTCTATGACGGGCCTATTTTGCAAGCATCCTGTAGGGTAATAATTCTCAGCCCTCTTGAGCATAGCAGCAGTGGTGGAGTCATAGTTAACCTCTTCAACCCTCAAGGCCCTTTCAGGGGAATCATGACAAAGAATGCACAGTGTGTACCCAAACCTTATCTTAATGCACACAACTTTCATTTATATTCTAGTCAAGATGCCAAAGTCTCTATAATCCCAGGGTAAAATTCAGGAAATTGTGCATTAAGTGAAGCTGAAGACCATCCAGAATTTTCCTTTTCATCAAATCTTCCTTCCAAATGTATGGATTTGAATATAGACCAATACATTCTATATATGTTAGTGTTGCACTGTGTGAGAAAAACTAAATATTATGTAACTTAAAATCTATTCAAGATGGAAATTTAAAAAAAAAAAATTCAAGTGGTTACTTGGATGGAGCTGCACGAGTCACAAAATAGTACAGAGGAGTCTTGCAGTTATTTGCCTGTTGGAAATTCAAGGAGAAATTTGTCAGGGAGGGAAGTGGTGAAGGAGGATGGGATGAAATCTTGGAGGGGGTGGTGATGGTGTTGGGCAGGTGTGTGTGTGGAGGGAGATTGTGGCAGCACATAATTTGCGTGCTATTTTTAATCAGTACACAGAGAAAAAGAAAGCAGGCCTGTGTGTGTGTTACACACTGAGCCCAGCAGAGAGCAGGAGGATTTACTGAAAGGGAATGAGCTCATTTCTACACGTTCTCCTGGCCTCTAAATCACACTCTCTGACTGAGCAGCTTTCTGTTAACGACTTTACCACCACTACTGCTCCCAGCTCTCTACATCAATGTTTACTATATTGTCAGACTGCATGGATGCTGCAAAAATGTATTCCACCAATACTCCTCTCATGCAACCAGGACAGGCCCTGCAGGTTTTCAATAATCACCCTCTGTACTTCAATATTGGTCTGAAATTGAGAAAACAATTGTTAAAGAGAACGATACAACCTTAAATGGTAATGAGTATTGAATCACCACATTGCTGTTGTTCCTTCCATAACTTACATCAGTAACAAGGTCTGGGGAAGCAAAGGGACAGAGGAGGGTGAGTGACAGTTTGTGTATGTGTGTGATTGGGGCGGTTACAGAGAGTGCACAAGGGCAGTGGAAGTTGTATGAGAGTGAGTAAATCTGCTCTGAGGCTTCCCCCAGCATCAGGTTTATATGTGTGTGGAGCATGCAGTGTGTTTTCAGGGGTTTCCATGCTGTCACAAAGACCCCTGTGAGACCAGCTTATTTACCCTGCAGTAAAACCCGAGAGGGAGTATACCCTGCAGTAAAAGTGGAGAGGGGGCTCAGTGGAATTAGATTTAGAGCTGCCTCTGGCTTTCTGTTCTGTGTGTGATGCCAGGGAAAACCCACTTTGCTGCTCTTGTTCCGTTTTTTTAAATTGACTTGTGATTAGAGTCAGAAGGTAAAACATGTTATCTAACAGAGAAACAATTTTCAGAATAGTTTTTAATTAAAGAGGGAGGTATTACATTGTTCTCAGTTATTGGTTACATAGTGGCTGGTACAGTGACAAGATATTAATTTAGCATAAATAAGCAGTTGTGCAATTAAGGGTTATTACATTTCACAATGCTATTGCATAAGCATTTGCTTGACTGTACAAGGTGCATTTTCACAGATGAATGCAAAATGTGCTTTTGTTTGTTCTCTCAAGAATAATCATTTTCTAAGATCTGAGGGAGAAAACATAGCGACAGCATCTCAAAGAGCACACAAATTTGCACGTAACAAACTTAAGTTTTATACCTATAGCTGGAAACCAACCAACCAGCATTGACTGAAAAGATGTTGCATACACAGTACAGAGGCTAATGGCTCTGCATAGCCATCCACATGGCAAAGGTACAGTACTGCATATGTCTCACCAACATGCTCCAGTTTGGAAGAAGTCATTGGGTGAGAGATTGACATTCTGACCTCCCCACCTCATGGAGAGTATTGCTTTGTTACATTCCGCATTTTGATCATGTTCAAGTCATTCAGCAGTCAAACTCCAGGCTCAGATCTCTGTATTTAATGAGTCTACATGCAATAAGAGAGCTGGTGTGTTTGTGTGTGTATTAGCAGCTAAAAGAACAAAGCTTACGAGCAGTTACATCCAAAGGTTGAGGTTGAAACCAGCAGCTATAAATTGTCTTTGATCTGTGACTTAAAGATGCAGCTCTGGTGCTTTGTACATCATATACATCTAAAGTGGCAAAATGGAAACTTTGTAAACCTTGAAATATTTTTTGCATTTTTGGCTGAGTTTGTATTAAAATAGCTATGGAATACAGATAAAGGATGTTATCACATAACAAATTACACCAGCAACTCATTACTTAAATGTATGTGTAAATCAGTTTCGTACATTTTACAAAAGAAACTGAATACTTATTGTTAATGCCTTGTCCAAATTTTAGAAAAGAGTGAATCGAAAATGTGTTTATCCAAAAATTTGTTACGTTGAGTCATTCTTTATCTGTATTAGGATGTTCAAGTTGTGATTAAGTGTAGTAAGACTCTCAGTGTGCTACTGTTTTGTATAAAATGGGCCCACAAAAAAAAAAAAAAAGATAAAACAGGCGGTGAGCAAATTTCATTGTTTTGACGTTACAATTTAACTAACTAAAAAGGTGACATGTTATCCTCTTCTGGTTTGGATCAACCAAACGTCCACTTCAAACCAAAAACAGACTGAAAGCTGCACATTCAAGCTAATCACCAGTCAGGTGCAGGTCCTCGCTCTTCATCCCCAACCACTTGTGACAAGCAGCGTGGGGTCAATACGGAGCAAGCAGCATGAAACTTTCCAAGGCACTTGATTCTTTTCATTTCCTTAGATGATGGACTGAAAATCAATAATGTTCTTTTTCTAATGCCCTTTTCTCCAGGGTAGAAATGCACTTAATGAAATGAAAACACAATGCTTACTCAAATACTAGTTGTCAAAGTTTAAAACAGATACTAACTTTGGTATGATGACCTTACACTTGTGCACTTTGTTGAAATTTGTGACATAACTGCCAGATAAAAGATGTTGGATATTACCAGATTTTAAATTCCATGCAATATGGATATTAAAAATAAATGCAGTATGTAATTTCAAGGGCATGGAAAAAATTAATTTGATACATTCAAATAGAAACACAAAAATTGCTAGACAGAAGGCAAATCACTAAGCCTGAAAAGGTTGAACAACCTCAGTGATCTAAATTAAATTGACATAATCACAGCACCGAGAGCACATATAGGAACAAAAAATTAAATAAAAATAAAGTTGAGTCATTGTAACTAACCAAGAGGCCTCAACACAAAGTATCAAAACAGAGAAGTACAGGTTCCATATTATAGCTAATTAAAGTAACTACAGCCAAAGAAAAGGTCTCACCAGTCTTGTCTGTGGTCGACTGCACATGGTTATACACATACAGCCTGTGCTTTACGGGCAGGTGAAGTGGAAACATTCAAACTACTTTGTGGTCTCGTGGACTTTCCGGTTGCCATTGGTTGCCGTGAAGCTGTAAAATGCCCTGTAAAACCTCCAACCAGACTTTGTAGCAGAAGAGGTATTGTTCCTGAAATGAGAGAGACAAACGCCATACCTAACTTTTGGGAAACTGTTCTTCTTCTTCTTAAATCTTGAACTTTGAACTTTGACACTGACCTTGGTTTGAATCATCCCATGCCGCTGAAGTCTCATTTCTTTTACAATGTCACTCACATTTATCTTAAGGCAGAGACACAAGCTTGTTAGGCACAACTACAACATTTGAGTGAACTAATCAGTTTTTTCCCTTGAATAATATTTCTAAATGAAATATTTGAATACATCTACATAGACAATAATCAAAGTTATTCTGTGAGCTTAATACTGAATTCAGATGTAATATTTTTCACCATATTTTTGCATGTTAGCATGCTAGCATTGGAAAATCATCTCATTAAGCCTCTGTTAATTTTTGTGGTATTATTCATAAGCTATTAGACAAATAAAAGCGTTATTATCCCACATTTAATGCTAAGTGAATTTTTTTTAAAAACTTTTAATGCAATCTGTCGAATAATTGTTGTGATATTTCATAAAAATAAATCACTGAAATTGGTCTGGATTCATCCTTTGGGATGAACACCATGGATGTGTTTACAAAATGTATTTGTAATTCGTAACGACAGTTGATACCTCAGTCTGAACCAAAATGGTGGACTTGCCAACAAAAGCATGGCTAAAAATACAAGAGGGGCAGTAAATCAACCTAACAAACTCTACTCACTGGTAAATCATTTTCAATGAGACTGAGGATAATGTCAGTGCAGATGAGAACTCCTGTGCGCCCGATGCCGGCGCTGCAGTGAACAGTGACTGGCCCCTTGTGGTGCACCGCCCTCAGGTACCGGATGAATCGAACCAGCTGCTCAGAGCAGTGTGGCACACCATGGTCAGGCCAGTGTGTGAACTTCAGGTGACGGACATAATGTATCTCACCGCTCTGCAACAACAATGTTGAATTTTATCAGTGATTGCATTTTAGAGTTTAAACCAGCATCATCAGTGTCGCAGACAGGCAGGCCCCCCCTCTCTGACCTCTGTCTCCACCATGCGGATGATCTTAATGTGGAAGTACTCCAGGTACTGTTGGTTCTCCAGGTGAAGCTGGTACTTGCCAGTGTCCAGAGGAGCACCCAGCTTCTCTGGCCAGTATTTGTGGCATTTAATCCTTCCCCGTTCAACTTCCTGGGTCATCATGGCAATGATGTCGGACTTGTTTTCCCAGATCATCTGCCAGAAGGCTGACACTGTGGAAGGCAGAGGCCCCTGGCAGGAAATATAGAAGAACTCTTTCTCGCCAACTTGCATGTGGATATAGCTGGCGTTGATGTAGTCCTGGTTCTGTCCAATGGCAACGCGTGTTTTGTCATCTATAGTAGTGAAGAAAAGGGAAAAAAAACAATACACTAAACTTCTTAAGTTTGCGCTTTCAGAGTGTGAAAGTATTTGAAAATTGTACCTCCAACGCTGTCCCCCCTGCAAATAGAAAGATTATCTCGATGTCAGTTTCTAGATGATAGTTCCATCCATTTCTTGAACATCAAAAGAGAAAAACATTGCTCCCTTGTTGTTTGGCCTAAGGTGTAAAATCTAAGCGTACAGTAAATAGGGGCGAGTAAACATGTCTGGGGTCTGGTGTTGGACTCAACAAACCAGCGTTGTGAGGAAGTTTGTTGGTGATGAGAGGGGTGATAGACCAAGAGCAGTTAGGAATGTTTTTTTGGGCTACTCCCCCACCCCCTGCTTCTGAGGTCAAAAAAGCCACAAACTGGAAATCTGGCTTTGCTAAATAAAATAGTTAAAGGCTCCAGGTAACAGATCAGATCAGCACATACCATGAGCATTTTTCTGGACCTCTTGCGCAAACAGCAGCTTGTTAACAGGCTGTAGGCTGCAACAAGGCATATGGTGAGGTGCAGGGGTATTCCGCTGAGGGTCACTATCCTTTTTGTTGTCCTCATCCATCTCAACTCTAACTGCTTTCACCCCAACAGACTCTGGGGTGGCTGGAAACTTAAAAATTTCTGTTTGTGTGTGTATGAGTTTTTTTCCAGCTTGGTTTACATCCTGAGATCAAAATGTTTCAGAGTAACCTTTGGGACTGTTTTTCACGATATAAGCATTTGTTAACCACAATTTAAGTACATTGCCATATAACTTAACTTACATGTTTTGGGGAGTTTTTCCTTTATTCTGTTATTTTAATGCCCTCAGATTCATGATGACAATAATCAAAAGGTTAAATCCTAGATGATTACAAGTTTCATAACAATCTACTTCACTATCACATACTTGGGCAACTCCAAGTTAAATTAAGGTCCACCAACAATCAAATACCAATACTAATGTGAGAAAATGACTCAGTGTGTAGAAATTGAAATCTCTGAAGTGAAGGCCTTACAGTCAGCTTGCACTGACCAACTAACAAACAGACTCTCCTATAAATGTCAAGTTTGTGGCCATCCAGCTTTAACAAGCTTTACCCACCAATAAAAAACTTCCAACAAAGAAACACAGGGTTAGAGTTTTGGTTTGAGCAAATGCAAAAAGTAAAGGTTAAGATTCTACCAAATGAAGTAAAAGTTAATGGTCCTTAACTTACAGGGCAAGATGTCTCTGTAGCGGTTCTTATCTCTGTTCTCTGTGGCTTTGCCCACCAGACAGTTGTCAGAAGGCTTCAGATGCTCCAGAGCCTGAAATTAATATAATAATCATAATAACCTCCTTTGCACTATATCATAAACAGCGTGGATACAAGACATTTATTGATTAGTATGTAATTTTACCTTTAGTTAATTTTACTGCCATGATTTACTGGTAACATTATTTCAACAAAATTTTGCACATTACACATACAATACACACCATGAACTCTTTGACCAGTTCCTGCTGGTCCAGTTGATGCTGCAGAATCTGGATGAGAGCCTTGACCCTGGAGCCTGAGTATTGGCTGCTTTTAGCAGGGCTAATGAGAGCTAAACTGGCCAGCTCCTCCTCTGATACTATGGGTGGGCCTGAGGCAGAAAAAGGAAGGTAAGGGTTTGCTTGTGTGGCTCAGTATATATTAAAAATTTCATTCATTAGCACAAACGTAGTGAAGTAGAAACCTGTTTGGGGTGAAGTCATTTCCTGATTGGTGGTGTCAAATACATCATCTTCTTCTTCGCTGCTCCAGCCGTCTGACTGGGTTTTTCGGATGTCTTTGCAGGACTGGTCCAAAAGTTTGGTCACAATTTGTTTCCTGGGGGAGTCAGGGGGCAGGGGTGAGACCAGACCATATTTACTCTTCGGTAGGAGGGGATGAAATCATGCAAGGCTGAGCTTCCTTTCCCTGCGAATTTTCCACCTAAAATACAGTATAGACAAGATGCTAATATATCTTTTTACTTCTGCCATACTTAAAGAGAGGCTAAAGAGAGTGGGACAATTACACTTCCTAACTGTCACACTATCATCTTTTGTCTCATTGGGGTTCACAGTGCTTAAGCAGCAGCATTTGTCAGTTTATTAATTGCTCTCTGTCGCCTCCTTGTGGTAAATGGCAACTCCAGCAAAACCTAAAAACATAAAGGTGAAGCAGAGGGACAAGTGCATGGAGAGAGGAGAGTGTAAGTAGAACACAAGAGGACAGAAGTTAAGGAAGTTACTACCTGTCAGAAGCTCCATGCAACATGTCAGTGACATTGAGGGATGGGCAGCAAGCTTGATGAGAAGGGGTGCTGTTACAGCTCTCCTGTCCAACAGACAAACAGCCAGAGGAGGCAACACATAGGAGGAGTAGGATGTTAGTAATAGATGTAAGTAAAGAGCTAAGGAGGGGTATGATCCAATTTAAACAAAAATACATTGGAATTATTAAGCTATCCGTGTCCTTTTGTGAGTATTGTGATTGTGCAGATTACCAGTGCAGCTGCAGTCTCATCTGTTACAACAGTCAGTCGGTGTGGTGGAGGTGGTGGTGTAGTGAGGACAACAGCTATTTCTTTAGCAACAGGGTCTAAAGTTGCCTCTGAAACAGGAATTGCAGCACACACTTAGTGCTAAGATACCCATTTATCAGGTCTCTAAATGCTCTCCATTAGAATATCAACATTTGTAAAACAGAATTTGGTTCTCATCGTAGAGTGATTTTACTACAAAGTGTGTTCATTTTGATCGGATAAACTGAAGCTCGTACCATTTGGGTGCTCGGCTGGCCTATTCAGTATGATGTCAGGTGAGGGACAGGCATCAGGAGCCGGCATCTCAGATACAATAGCTTCAGTCTGAGCGGACATGTTGGGTGGTGTTGGTGACTCAGAGTAAGTCAGGGGCAGGATGTCTCTGCAGATGGTGAGCTGAACAGTGCCCTCAGCTTTACGCAGGATATCTACCACCTTACTGTAGCTCAGACCAGACACAATCACACCGTTCACCTGGAATGTACACAGTGACATTCAGTTTCATCACTACAGGGGAAATTAAATGATCAAGAGATATAATGGGTAGTTACCTCTAATAAAATATCCCCCACTCTCAGCCGACCGTCCTGCTCAGCTACACCACCAGAGCAGATTTCCTTCACCCTGAGCATGCTGCCATTGGTCCCTCCAACCAAAGCAAAGCCAAGCCCTCCTCCCTCTGGTTTTTTGAACTCCACTTGCATGATGCAACTCTGAAAGGACAAGAAAGCAGTGGTTAAAAGAAGAATAAAACTAATTTATGTTGAGTAAAAAAAAATCCCATGCAAAGAAACCCAACAAACACATACGCATGTCCAGACAGTGAATGCAGTAACAGATTGACACACAGTAGACTCATGTTACAGAGTGTGTTTCCAAACACACCTCAAAAATGTGCAATTAAACAAAGAGAAGACACCACGCTTCTAACAGGTGATGGCAGAATGAACTTTGGACAAAGATAAACCATTTGTTCATAAACTTACGTCTTGTTCTTGAGTAAGAGAGAGACATCGAAATTTACTTGCATTCCAATGCACAGCTTCAGCTGAAAAAAAAAAAAGAATCAATGAATTAATGGCAGGTGGAGACAAACAACTCCAGTTATTAGCACTTACACGATGTTTCTAAAAAACTCATATAAGGGGAAATGCCTGGTGTTCGTTCCTAAGATGTCAATGGAAATTCTTTTCTGCACTGGTCTCCATCCACGAATCATTTTCAGCCAATGAAATTTCCAAAACAGATACACAGATAAAAGCAACACACACCAACCTCCCACCTCTTCAGCCATTTTGAGAGAGAAGTGTTGATGGGGTATGTCTTGTAAATGACAGGTGAACAAGGTTGCTCTTTTCAAAGAGACCCTGTCTGCTGTCCCTTACCGCTGCATGCACTGTCACCGGGCAACTGAGCTACCTGCCCTGCAGACCACCAACTGTATGGTGCTGTCCATCTCTGTGTGTGTGTGTGTGTGTGTGTGTGTGTGTGTGTGTCAGAGAGATGCCTTTGGCCCTGCAGTCCAATACACCAGTGGAGGGCCAGAGGCTTGCTAATTATTAATCCTGCTGTGAGAGCCCAGGATCTGTCTGTCAGCATTCAGATCACACACACACACAGCTGCAAAGAGAATTATCTTTCAGCACAGAGCTCAGGCTTCACACAGACAATAGGACACCGAGCAAAAGGCTGACAGGAAGGCAGTTATGGTTCTGATAGGACATAATGGTGGATAGAGTTGAGGAAGAGGAAGAAAAACCTCACCCTCTTCGATGGGAGAGTCTCTCTCTGGAGAGATGGACTCTTCAAAACGAGCAAGGGACTTTTTGTCCTTTTTCCAGTCAAACAGACCTAAAAGAGAAAAGCTGATTTAGATATGTACCACCATACATCGGACATGGAAATAGTTGTTTTAAATTGCCGACAAGAATAACCAGTATTTCCTCTAACGCTTCCTGGCAATAATTGAACTTTAGCTGTCATTGTTTAGCCCGAGCAACATATCTGGTTTCTAAGCAATCCATCAGTGCATATAACAACCAAACTAGCATGTTTATGTGTCCTTGAGTTAAGTGAAGCAGGCGAAACCATCCATAAATCCTTCAGAGGCCCTTACCATTCCACTTGGTCTTCGGGGTCACAGGCTGTTCCTCTCTGTGACAGACACAAACAGTAGAGTCTTTCAAAGGAACCAACACATAAACATCTGTCTCATTTTCTATCTCTGTAGCCATTGAGGGCACATACCTGATGATTTTAAGTTTAACTTTACGAGGAGCGATCTCACAGGCCTTGACTGCATCCTCCAGGGTCATACCCAGGGTGCACCTGCCACAGATGTAAAGGATCTTGTCATTGGGTCGGACACTCCCCTCTTCACTGGCTGGGGAGCCTGGCACCACCTCCAGACAGTAGATGCCCTGCCATTTGCTGCCAATGCCTCCAGTCAGTTTTATACCTGGGGAGTGCGCACATATAAACTCAACTCACTACAAATGACTGAGAAGACAGTTTGAGTTATGGTGTCTTTAAAGAAAACTTCCTACCAAGCTGTCCTGAAGGTGTCTTGTACAAAACAACATCAGGAAGGCTGTCGCACGGTGGTGGAGCCACCAGGTTGGTAACTGCCCTGCCCAGAGTCATGCTCAGTCTTCTCGGAGATGACCTGAGAATTGTCATGGCAACATCATCTGCCACACTGGTAACGTCATGCCCGTTAACCTGAAGGCACAAAACAAACTGTGTACAGTCAACTAACCAAACACATTCAGTATTTACAGCTAAAAGCAAGATGACGCTTTGGGGCAGCTGAAGATTTGGTAGAGTGGCTCCGTTTTCACGACTCCTTGTCCGCATGTTGCAAGTGCATGAAAGTGTGCTTGTGTTAGAAAAGGCACTATCTGTGTAGAAGGGGCAGTGAATGAATGTTTGTGTGAATGGCTGAATGTAGCTTGTAGTGTAAATCACTAGTTCACAAGAGCAGTCAATTCACCATCTATGTTTGGAAATGTGCACAAATGCATGCATGTGTATGACTATACTTACAGTGACGAGCCTGTCTCCTGCTCTGAGTCGACCATCTGCCCTGGCTGGGTTGTCCAGTATGTCCTGTATGTAGTAGCAGTTGTCCAGCTTGCTACGAGTGATGGTGAACCCAAAGCTTCCACTCCTGGACTTGGTCAGAACCACACTCAGTTCAAACTCTTTCACCAGTCCCTGAGAGGCAAAACCATAATAATTTATCTCTATGATGGATGCAAAAAATAGAAAAATAAAAAATCTGTGACCCCTCTGAGGGACATTTTTTTTTTACATTTTGTCAATTGTCACCCATCCAACTTGTTGTACAGTACCAGTCAAAAGCTGGGCACACTTTCCTATTGATTTGAATGAGAAAGTGTGTCCAAGCTTTTCACTGGTAGGGTATATTTGTAAAGAAAGAAAGACAGACATTGCAGCTTTGGAAGAACTAATTTCTACAGGCTGTTAAGTGACCAGGTGGATTGATGCAATAAAAGTATAAATGGTCAAGAGAACTTTCAGCAAACGGGTCACACTTGCCTTTCTTCGACTCTCCTCCTCCTCATCATCATCATCCTCGTCGTCATCATCATCTTTGTACTCACTTTCTTTTTTCTCTGGCTCTTCCCTCAGCTGTGTGTGACTCTGGGCCGGAGGGGCAAGCACTGTGGGTGGTAGCGCTGGGGTAGGCGGACTTACACAGGGAGGCACAGAGGAGATGATCTGGGCTGTGATGGGGGTTGGTGGTGGAGCAGGGGGTTTGGGTGGCGGCACAATGGGCCGGCTGTTGTGGGAAAAGGCTTTGTAGTGACTTGGAAGAAGCCCCTGCTGGATCAGGTGATGCTTAGCTTTGGGTGGCTGTGTTGTGAGTGGCTGAGACAGGTGGGCCAGGGAGCTAGTGGTTGGGGTGTCAGACGAAAGTTTCAGAGGTGAGACAGAGGTGGGGGGGGTGTAAGGGGTGACGTTTGGATTGGGAGAGATGAAACTAGAGGAGCTGTTGGAGATTTGAGAACTGTGGGCTGTGACTGAGGTGTGGGTGGCAAGAGTGGAGGGAAAGCTGTGAGGAGGCTCCAGGGTGGAACTGATGGTCAGGTACTCTTCATCTGCCATGATTGTTAGTCCGTTTCCCATGAGGCAGTAGGTCACACTTCCATCCGCCTCCTCTCTGACACCACTGCAGATAAACAAACAGCATATACTATATATAGTGTGTGCTTCAAATGATGCTTTCGGTCCTAAATATTAAATGACAGGGCAGCAGCAGCTCTGACCGACTCCACACATACATTAAAATTTCAATTGACACACTGAAAACTCTAAACATTAAATCAGGAGACAAATACATGGTGGTAGAATATGAGGGGCTAGATGAATCACTTTGATGGAATTCAACAGTTGCAAAAGAGGGATAATTGAAAACTTTTAAAAAAAATCATTATTAATGCAATGATATGTAAGAATAGTATTTTTTGGTAACATCTGATACATTACCTGGCATATACAGAGTTTGTAGCAGTCTTAGGATACACGTCCATAAGCATCACAGTTGAACTTGATGTCCTTCGAGTCTCCTCTTCCCTGTCCTTTTTCCTTGCCTTTGTTTCTACTCCCTGCTCCCTCTTCCTGCCCCCTGGATTCCTAGATGTTGATCGTGATTTTGGTGTAGCTGGTGGAGAGCCAGAAGTCGGTAAGGTGGGTGATGCTGGCGAGGCAGGTGATGCTGGCGAGACGGGTGATGGAGGTGATGGAGGTGACGTAGGTGACGTCGGTGAGGGTGGTGAGCGAGGAGCAGACGGAGGGGTCTGGTTAGACGGCACTTCACCGTCCAGATTCTCCTGCTTCTCCAGGAAAGCTGGATCTGCAGGAGGCTCTGGAGTTTTCTCCACTGTGTTGCTCAAATCTTCCTCCTGGGTGGGGCCTTGCTTCTGGGCAAGAATGTTGACATCATATTGAAACTTCAGGAGTTGGCTGTAGTCCTCTCCTAGTCTGATATCCAGAGAACGGGATCGAACCTCACGGATGGGTGCAGGACTCTACAGAGTCAAACAATAGGTAAGACAATCTGTCCAGACAACTGGGGGTAACTTAAATGTTTTTTCATGGTTGGTGTCTGCACTTGTGTTCATGTGAGCTCACCAGGGTGTTGTCATCTACATCATATAGTACTCCAGGACCTGGTCGACAGATCAGCAGATGAACTTCAGATGGAGCTCCGCGTAGTAGGAACAAGACCCTCTGAAAACAGACAAAAGATGTGGAAGTGTCCTTGGCAAAGATACAATGAAGATGAATCCAGTCTGATGTTTAAATGCAGTGCCATGCCACTATAACTGCTTGGCAGTACACAAAAGATTAAATGAAACATCAAACGCTGTGACACAACCAGCTTGCTATTTTCAGTACTATGAGATTAAAGGATTAACGAACCAACGACATGGCCAAGACCTTAAGAAACAGCAGGGCCAAACGGCTGCTCAAACCCCTCCCAGCCCATTCATAATTCTCTTACTATGTTGCCATTAGTACATATATTTTAAAGTCCTTCTGGAGGAATCTATCCTCTTGAGAACTACACTGTTGTTTTCATGTTTTGACCATTTTATGCACCCACTTTTTGTGTTGCAGTTTTAGCAAACCAACCTAAAAACGTGGGAAATCACTTGCCGTTAATTCACTCATTAATAATAATGCCAAAGCCCTACCTGGTAAGAGAGGTCTTTGACAGGCTCTTTGTTCACAGATAAGATGATATCTCCCTCCCGCAGCAGGCCACTTTCCAACGCTGGCTGACCTGGAAACAGACGTTTGATGCGGACGAAGCTCCCATGGTCTGGCCCCGAGTGCAGCTGTGAGATGTAAAAGCTGAAGCCGAGGCCGGACAAACTCTTCTTTAGCACTACTTCGTGTGTGTTTTCTAGGAAAGGGAAGAAATGGAAGGGAATCTTTGGGCATTAACACGTGTTGCATAATCATTTTAATCTGTAATGTGGGTTCAGATTTGGCGTATTGTGGTTTTGAAAATGCTTATTGATCCCTCTCACACAAAACCCAAGTGTTTATTTGGGCAGAAGGATCCAAGAGACTTTTTTTTTTTTTTTTTTACGTTTTGCCATATTTTCTTCCAGTTTTCAATATTGAGATGAAAGCTTTGAAGAGAAGAATGAACTAATCGCCTTAACTCAGCTCAGGCAGTTAACAGGCAGCTTCAAGCACTTTCAGCACATGTTGTCTTGGGGGACTAAGGCAGCGTCAGCCCTGGATGACTCTGACAGCAACCACAATGTAGCTGTCAGATGACTCACAGTCACCTCCAGGCTGTACATGTCTGTGTGTGTCTGTGTGACTATCTTTTTTTTTCTTTTGTGAGTGTATTTATCCCCTCATCTCCCCTCTCACCATCAGTAACAAAGCTGTAGTCCTTGGCACGACCACTCAAGGTCGTTTCCACAGAGACCTCAGTCCTGGGGGGCTGTGTGTGTGACGGACTGTGGACCAAAGGGGGGCAGGGTGAGTCTGGTCTGGTCTCCAAGATTACAGTGGGTTCCCTTTCTAATAGCAGGCTCACCACCTATGAAGAAACATTGTGTGTACACATGAACCTTTTTTACACTGCTAACTGTTCATACAGCACGACCACAGTATAAACAGAAATGTTGTCTATCAGCAGCTGTTAATACCTTCTTAATAATTAGCTATGAACGGAGAAAACTGTAAAAGCCTCTGTACATGAATTTAAACAAAGTCCAAAGTCCAGGGGTCTCAAGGCAGTGACAGGTCCTTGGATTAAATATTGTAATCCAAAAACAAATGTAGATGAGACTTTCACCCTTTAATGTTTCAGTGAAGTTGTGATAAAAGTACATAAACATGTTTATCTCGTTTGCAAGTCTTAGTAGTCGTGCAAGTCGCCTTGGATAAAATTTGTGTGTGTATACCTCCCCAGTCCTCTTCAGGCACTCGACAGCTTGTTGGTGAGTCACGCCCCTCAGGTTGGACCCGTCAACCTCCAGCAGTCTGTCACCTGTCAAGTACACAAACACAAATCTCATCATCATTAGCCACATCAACACACAAAACGGTTAGCATGTGTGTGCGCCTGTGCCTGTGTGTGTGTGTGTGTGTGCGCATGTGCATGTGTGTGTATGGTTGATGGGCACGTCAACAAAACAGTTGTTCCTGCTCATTGAAGCATGAACCAAGCAGACACAGACACAGCACAGTGCTTCAGTAGGACATTCAAACAAATATGGATGGTAAAAAAAAAGAAGCAGCAAAAGCCAGTGTCAAAATAAAACACCTGGTTTAGAGGTAAAAGTTTTCTCTTCTTAGAAGACACAGACACAGTTCTTCAATCTTACTTTTTTTTTTTTTTTTTTTTTTATTATATTCAACCACCTCACACTACATCCTTTACAAGTCTGTAAAGGATGTAGTGTGTATTTTCATTATGGCCTTTGAGGATTTAAACAGGAGTTTTGTTTTTGGCAGCCATCTGATCACAAGTTGAAATGACGAATCCAAAGATTACCTATCTGAACGTGCCCGTCCTGTTCTGCGGCACCTCCCGGCACCAAATTCTTGATGTAGATGCCTCCGTACCGCACATTAGTGTTTATTCCTCCCTTTTGGTGAAAAAGATGACAGGAGAAAACTGATCAGTCACCTCCACTGGCCTTAAATTACCCTAACAACTCACACTGACTCAGTGTGACTTTGCATTGTTGCTTGTTACCTAGTGGCCTGTCCCATTTAGTCCTACAAATCGGTTTGGCTGAGATGTAACACACGGCAGCATTGTCACTACATTCTTGGCACAACTAACTATGGTTTAATGAGCCAACATGGCATGAGGTACAAGACTTTCTATCAAGACACAGTAGTTTTCAGCTATTTCACCCTCTCCAGTATTATTTAGTTATAGTGGGGAGAAAAAAAAAAAAAAAAAAAAATCAAACTTAAGCCTGAAATTCTGTCGTAGAAAGCAACATAATATGAGATATATGCTCTTT
Organism: Remorina albescens; assembly: GCA_034769265.1. NCBI lineage: Eukaryota > Metazoa > Chordata > Actinopteri > Carangiformes > Echeneidae > Remorina > Remorina albescens. The sequence goes on along the minus strand of CM068491.1, from coordinate 8,262,423 downwards.
AATAAAAAGGAAATCATTCACTCACAGCAACACTGATGCCCAGACTACCACTGGTTTTTTTAAGCTCCACTATAAACCGCTCGCTAGTTTTTAAACTTAGGATCGATGGAGACCTGGAGCAAATGTCCTGAAAGAGAGCAAGAAACAGAATATCACAATTATGATTTGAAAGTTAGAATGAAATCATAATGAAATATGAATATTGATGAATATTGTTAATGCAATCAGCTAAGTTATTTGTAAAGTAGCTGCCTTGGCCCTTCTTTTGTTTAGGTAACATTTGTTATTGATTTTTTTGCCATTTTGTGTGTGACCACTATCTTATTAATGTCTGTCCCGGTTGTGATCATACCATGAGATCATATTCCTCAGTCATAAATGATCGAATGGCTGACCAATGACTGAATCAACTTTAAACATTTGTTTTAGAGAGGAATAAATGAGGCAAAGGACAGCAACTCAAGACCTTTATCACATTCATCACTGCTCCTAATCCGTTCAATTATTAACACTGGTTCAAACTCATTTATCAGCTTTAACCTCATGTTCTCGATTTTTCTTCCATGGAAACCAAATCACTTATCTCTAACTATTGTGAGATGAATGTTGACTCTAACCTGGGCGTCGTGTATTCTCACAACAGGAATGTGAAGCCTCCTGCTTTGCTTTGGAGTTGCCATGTTGGACAGAGTGATGGCCTCCTCAAGCTCATCCATAGCAGGACGAAACTCTACGCCACTTAGTGTGGTTTGCGACCCAAAGCTCCTCTCCAGTGCCAAACCCAGAGTGCTCTGACTCAAGGAACCCTTACTGTCCTTTAGAGACTCTGATGGGAGAACAACCATGTGAGATGTAAGACATTAGAAAGCATATAGGCAGTATGAAGTGTCACTGCTTTACATAGTGATGGTCTGAAAGTGATTTTTGAGTGTTTCCACGATCAGCTGTGCATATCTTACGTTTTGGCTGAGACACAATGAGTTCCACCTCCTCTGGGCTGCTCTGTAAGATGGCTGCAGCATCACTGAATGTCACTCCTTCCAAACTAGTCTTGTTCAGGGAGATGAGACGTCCACCTAGAAAGAAAAATCCAACAAATGAATAAAAAAAAAAAATCCTTATTACAGTTTGTGACATGCCAAGTTTAGATTCTGTATATTGCAAATTTTTGTTGTATGTTGAGTTGTATATTTGAAGTTCTCATTTGTGAGAATATCTCACCAGGTTTGATTCGTCCCTCTCTGTCCGCAGGCCCATCAGGCACAATGGAAGCAATGAAGATTCCAAGGTCAAGTTTACCTGTATTGTCCTCTCCCACTATCACAAAGCCTGAAGCAGGACCAGAGAGGGAGACAAAGGTCTCCTGTTAAACAAACAGGTACATGGTGCTCTGCTCATTCATTTTACATTAAGTTCACAGCTAAATCCTCCTTAACAAACTCACCAAAGCCCAGCTTGGGGTCTTTCTTCAGGGTCACACAGACTATCTCTCTTTCCGGTGGGGTTCTGGTTGGTGTATCTACTGTGACGCATGGTGACAAAGCGTATTTTATAAATATAAAATGTAAAAAAGTTACTTTAGATTGTTTTACTTATTTTTTGTCTACCTGGTCAAACATTCACTCAGACTATTTGATATTCTATAGATACTCTGCATGTGTAGATATAAATAAGTTCCCTGTTTACTCATTGTTTTTACTCGTTGTAAAAACAAGAATAGCCCTAAATTAAATGAAAAGACTTCATTAGCATAACAAATGTAGATGTTCAGCAGACCTCACTTAGACATGACATGTTTTTTCACCCTCAAATGTGTCACATCTTCATATATGTTTGCAAAAATGAGCTGAGTTTAAATAAGGCTGATGCATTGACCTCGTATGGAGGAGGAGGCATCAGAGTCCTGCTTCTGTAGTGAAACACTGGACATCATCCTGGGAATCGGCTCTGGAGTGCTAAAACACACGCACAGTCACATTTAGCCAACAATTCTACAGTCCGACTGTGATAATAGTATGAACATCATACTCATGGAGGTGTACCTCCAACACTGCCGATCTTTCATATCCCTGAGGTCTCCTGTTTCAGGGAGCTCCTTGTTCAGCTCTCGGCTCATCTCCCTCCTCATCTCTCTCTGCTGGCGGAGTCGAGCCTCCAGCTTGGCAGTCAGGTCATCACAGGACTTGGAGAGAGAGTCTGGTTGACCAGGTGTCAGGCCTACATGGTTCAACATGCCCTCTGAACAGGACATTCGCTTCAGGTTCAAGTTACGACCTCGGTAGACGGACATGTACTTATCTATGTTTTCATCTGAACAAACAGAAGACAATTAGGTGTTGGTCATTCAGTCCAACAATCACCAGCAATACAACCACTATGACTGTCCCACCTGGTATCATGGTGTGATTAAGTTGCCGTGATGTCATCTCACTATGAAACTTGTGCTGTGCTGAGCAGAGGTTCAGGAGGTACTGTGCTATTTTTGAGCTTTCTGTTATAAAACTGTGCTTTCTCCCACTTGGTCCACCACACTCGATTATAAGTTTACGTCGCTGAAACAAAGACACAAGTCATCATACATGTACTTTGACCTTCACAACAAAACAGAATGGATATATCACACCGCAGGGTCTACACTAAAGTAACACTTATTCTTACCCCAGTGGATATGGAGTCTGTTTCCCTCCAGAGGAAGCGCCTAGTTACAATCCGAAGGTGACCCTTCATCTCGTACACGATGATCCCTTTAACGCAGACGCCCAGCATCAGCTCTCCGATCACTGGCCTTTTTTCTCTCCCCACGCGGTGGAACATAACGCCATACTCAGGTAGCTGCTGGGCGATCTGAGTGGCACATATATTTTTTTAATTTGTGTGAGTCTCCGTGTGAGAGAGGATGCAATCAATTCTAGACAGGAAGTGTGTGAAGCATTTTTGTGAAAAAAAAAACAAAAACAAATAATAATTTGACGTAGTGCAAGATGAAAAAATAGCCAAAGGACAATGTGAGCTGCTAGAATCATGTATGGATGGATGCATTTCATGTCTGCATACCTTTAGGTACTCTGTTTCTGCCTCTTCAGGCAGCATCTGGGCATGACTTGCATGTAGTCTTGGCAACTCCTCCTTGACACTGGGCAGGGCGAGCTTCTCCAGCATCCTCTTGGACACATAATGCTCCGGCTGGTAGTAGTTCTTACCATACAACTAAAACAACAACCAAAAAAGCTAAATACATTGCTGTAACACACAGGCTAAATGATGCTGGTACTTAAGTGAATATTTTTTTTTTGTCCTGATTACCTCTGGCATATAGTCCCCAAACTCAGCCTGCAGAGCAAGAGCAGCTAAGAACAAGCCTGTCTCCTCATTACAGTACAGCCTGTCCTCCAGGATATCCTTACGCAGCTGTAAGTAGTACTGGTGACGAGTCAATCTGTGCCTGGGAAACAGGAGCAACAAAGTGAATCCTGGAGATTAATTCACAACACCCTGGATAAGTAAAATATCAGCACTGGACTTACAAAATGAAGGCGATATCATCAACAAAAAATTTGACCCGAAGAAACACCAAAAACGAAGATATCTGGCCTTTTTTCCAACTGTCCGGAGCAACTTTGGAGATTTTTGTTTCATGGTCCAAAAAGAAATATTCATCATCTGCAGGGGTGAAAAAAAGATAACTTCAAATTTAATTTCAGATTTCTGAAGTGAAATAACACCTCAGTCATAAAAAAATGGTAATAACCAACACATCGCAAGTTGGCTTATGGATACTATGAAATGTATTTTTATTTTTCTGTGCGATCAGTGCAGTCAAGATGGATTAGGATCCATATAATATATCCTTTTACCATCTAGGAAGGCGAGACCAAAGTAGAAGTGTTCCACCAAGTTTGCATGGGCCACCACCATGTCAAACACATCTCTTGCTCTGGACTTAATGTCACAGCGAACCACCACGTACTGTCCGCTAGGAAACACCACGGTCACTTCTCTCTGAGACGAACACGAGCGGCCCTTTCTAGACTGTGGGGTGCACACACAAACACACCGACACACATGCACATAAAGGACAACCTACAAACACTCACGTACATGCACAAGCATATACAAATACTATACAGTGCATGCAATTATGCAAACAAACATATTACAGCATGCAAGAAGAGACAAGTTAAGTAATGTGAGAAAGTGTTTACATTGAAAGTGATCAAAAGAAGATAGAAACAGAGAAGGTGTGAAGAAATCATAAATTTACCACAATAGATCCTGGAAGCTCAAGAACGATTTGCTGTTCATCCGGCATTCTGACAAACTCAGGACCCAAAGCCTGACAAGATGAAAATTGATAATAAAAACTCTTTCAGCAGCAGTATATCCAATAAGCCCTGTGAGTGTGGAAATGCTGTTCACTATACTATCTATTCTCATTCAGCTAAATACTACAAATACGTCATCCATGATACAGCGCATTTTTGATTTATATTCTACAGTAACATTTAAATCACTGAATAAACCTTTTTAAGAATCCCTGATCATACCTTAGCTTTTCTCTGGCTCAGGCTGAGCGAGGACTCACTGAAGGTGATGGAGGGACTGTGAGACCTGCCTGACGTTTTGGGAGAGATATCGTGGTGGGGGCTCCTACCAAGCCAACTACAGTTGCTGTCCCTATGACGTATCCCACGAGGGAGTCTGAGGGGAGAGAGAGGAGGGTGGGGAAGGACAGGTTGGGTAATAATTTTGTGGACAAGTTGTAAAGTCAAACTCGAGACAATGTCATATCCCCTCAAAGTCAGGACAGACAGTGAGAGTGAGGGAGGGAGAGAACATACCTGTCTAAAGAAGACTGATACAGTGGTGTGGGAGAGCTCCTTGGTCTTTGTCGCCAAGGTCTCTGAGGTAAACTCCCTAGAAAACACATAAAACGTGTTGCTGAAACACACTTTATCTAAAAGTAATTGTTAAAATTGTTAAAAATTTGACGAGGATTATGTCCTTATATATCCTTTTGTTAAACATTATATTGAAGAGTTTGGTTCTTTCCACCGTTCTGTGACATCTTCCCAGTTTTGGTTTCCTCTGCATCACAGTCCTACCTGACTTTGAGTCAGAGTCCGTTGAGTATCTTCTCCCTTCAGCACTCCCTTCACTTAAGTCTGAAAATGGCCCTCTTTTTCCTGTCAACCAGGTACAAGATGAAAGATCACAGCAATGTTGGATTTCTGTCCGTCTCTGTGTTCCCTGGAGATACTGAAATGTTTGGTCAGAACTAAGGCTGGCTGAGGGTTTAGCCTGGAGAGTCCACATTCAGTATCTGATTATTGGCTCTTGCAGGAAAAGTAATCCTGGACTTGCTTTAGGTTAAGATTTTAATCTTGTTGACCTGTGCACTATCTTGAGTTAAAAAAAAAGAGTCTGCAACTGTTTTCTACAAATATATAAACAACAATTTCTTAATTGGCAGATTTATTTCTGATGGCTAAATTAATTAAACCAACCGAGCAAAACAGGACAGCCTGCTCTTATGCAATTCAAATCATCAGGTTTATTTTTATGTTGCTAAATGTTCCAGAATCAGAAATGTTTCTGAAACATTGTCCTCACTAACAACAAAGTAAATCTGAGTCTTACGATATCACTTATTAGTGCTAGACTCACCATGAAGTCTCTCTCTGATCATCTGGCTCCTGCCGGTCAAAGGAACATTACTGTCTGTTAAAGAACCGTGCTCCACCTTGAGGAAAAGAAAGCAAAAGTTGTTTGCATTCATTTTCAAGTTTTATCATCATGCAGCTGATTATGCAGTTCTCATTTGATTTCTGAAAAGCACTCGGGGGCCTGCAGAGAAGCTGAAATACTAGCAGAGCGGACAGGAACACAGTGTTGGCGTCTTTACTCACTGAATCATGAAAAACCTCCTCCACCAGCTGTCTGATGACTGTGGTGGGTGGTGGCAGGATGGAGGTTTTATGCTGAGATTCGCAGGCTTCCAGGATGGCATTGAGATTTACCCGACGGTGGGCCAGGTCCTCACACATGCTGAGGAGGAGGCTGTTTAGATGGTCGCTCAACTGGACTGGCTGTGATTAATAAAAGTGGAAAATATCTATAATAACTGAGGCATGAGACCACAACAGCAGAGAAATAAACATTACAGGTTTCAGGGGTTCCCACCTGATTTTGAGGTAGGTGAAAATCAACTGACCAGTAGAGAGTCATACCCAGTGAATACACCAGCATCTGTGGAAAGAGAACAACTGGTTAAGACGACATGTTGCTATAATGAGACATACAAAAACATTTAAACCAATTTAATTAGGATATTAATATGATTTGGAGTTACTTTCGAGTATTTTCTATTCAGTGTTGATAAAGTGGGCAAGAATTCAGAGAGATTCATTTGCTTGGCCACTAGATGGCATGACAACATCTAAGTTGCCCTTCAACTCTGACATACTTCGATTTTCAAGCAATAACCATCAGGACATGACAGCAGAGACTTATGCTGGATTCAAGTTTAAAGTGGCAGCTAAAATAAGCCCGATTCTATATGATATCATTACGACCCAGTTCGACACATCTACCATCAACTGTCATGAGAGGTCTCGGGACTGAAATGAGGATGTATGCACTGACCCTCTCTATGGCAGGCTTGGTTGAGCTGGCACGACCCTGCAACATTTCTGGAGCAGTGAAGGTGGATACCTCATCTGATAGGCCACAGTTCTTAAATGCTAAGGTACCAGTGGCTGACAGCAGCAAAGAGGTGGGGCTTATGATGTTACACATATTGTTGTGACCTGAAAAAAACAACAACAAAAAAAACAAAACAGGAAGGCCATAGTATATGATGATGATGCTGACACAGTTCTATGGAACCGAGTGAAAGAGAAACACTCAAACATCGTAACATATTCAAATGTGCATGTTATGCATACACCGCAGCAACGAAAGGCTATGGCCATAACACTAAGTCATAATGTATGAGAGCTTAGAGCTGAAGTGCTTTACCCTTATAGGAGACATCCACTAAAGACTCTGCAGTGCCCAGCAGCAGGGACCAGACCTCCTCCTCCAGCAGAGGTCCCCCTCGTGCCTCCAGTACTTCAGCTAATGTAACAAAAGTGCTGCTCATCCTGCACTCATTCCTGCACTCCCAGTACACACACACACACAGACACACATCCATACAAAACACACATAAACACACAGATCCAAACCCAAAATATCACTTATTATAATGTTATTTCAAGGTCATAGTGAAGAGAGGTCACGTTGTTTCTGGCTTTGGGTCAGTGAACAAACACCTTTAAGTGTTGAATGAACATAATTTATCACTCATGGAAACTGTGTGCTGTATATGATTGTCTGCTGGGTGGCAGGCTTGGTATCCTCTGACTCACTGCCTTCACCACAATATTTCCTCTTCCTCTTTAAATTTCTCTGTGAAAGTATTACTGTTGGTGTCAAAGCCTGTCAGCAGCATTTCGTCGCCAGAGACTTTTATGAATGGTAGTTGTGAGAAACTTTACAGTTTCTTTGCACTGGACACTGATTAGATTATGTTAGTCTGTGGGCTTCGCCGCCTCTTGATCTCTCTGCCCCTCCCTCTTCTTAATAGGCTTTCTTCTTACCTGATGGTGGTTCTGCGAGAATTTTGCTTCTGGAATCACAGCAACTGTGTCCCATAGTTTTTATATACTGTGAGAGTATTAGCACAGGGACACACAGTTCAGAATGCGGAGGTGAAGAAATCTGACCCTATAAAGTGATAATGAAATTACAAAAACAAGGACAGACGTTCTCGCTTTGAGAATTATTAGTATTTAAATTATGCATCAATATATAACAATTATATGACACATATAGTGCTTTTTTCCCCGAACATGCCATTCAAAATATTTAAATTAAGCTCGAGCTTTTTTAGTCTATCTTATATCATTAAATGACCAGTCAGGTATTTTTACATGTTAGATGAGGTAGACGCTAGCACTAAAAATGAATTATTCATTCAGTTAAATGTCTTTCTGGTTCAGATAGCTGCTTTCTGACAAGGTACAGGTGATCAAAAAGACAGCTTTATTGTCAATCTGGGTTTATTACTATTCTACCTATGTGAACACCTACTTAGACTTAAAAATAGACTGCTATAAATTTGTAAGACAGTACAAACTAGCATTGAGACAGCTACTAGTGGAAGAAAGGGATGGAATAAGTCTGAATGTAAACTGACATGACATTTTCTTTTAGGTTCATCCTTTTTACTATAAACAGTTACAAAACACAGAAGGTGGTTCTTCCTCATGGATGCTGAAGGCTGTGAGACCCAACCATCATGCATTTTATTTCACCTGTTCTGTTTTGTTTTGGTTTTTTTTTCTCTTTTGGACTCCTCAAAGTGTTTGAGAACAGTAATACGATAGGTAGCTCACAGCCAAACACAGTGTACTGGACGAAGCAACATTTTCGGCTCCCTTTGATACACACCACCCAAATTACTTTAGGCCTGCTTAGTCGGTACACTCAAACTGTATTTATCCTCGGCTCGTGACACCCAGATTGACTGAACCCAATGAAAGCCTTAGTAGATTAAAAGTGTAGCGAAACCAAAACACATCTGAAACTCATAGGTTTTGAGGTCTTCTGAAACTTCACAAGACCATTTACATCAGTGATTATATCATCATGACGATGAGAAATGTTAAATAATCTGAATGCATCCTATGCTGGTTTGCTGTAAAAACTAAGACATTGGAGAAGAAAGCAGAATCTCTGACAGGTGATCCCACCTGTCCACTCCTGAGAAAAACTTTAACCGCTGTGATTTGTCTGCAGGTGGAGAACTACTGGAGTGATGATGTGAAGCAGCTCATTATTAGTGGTTTGATAGATTGATGGCAGACTGTTAAAATGGATTTCTGTGAGGAGACAAATGTCAAGACGGTTTGTTGTTTGTACATTTCTTAACATGGCTTTTCCCTTTACATTCGAATCTGATCTCTTCTGCTTTCATCACCAAACTTAATTGAAATGGATCTATAGTGAAATCAAAGATCTCATGTGCAGTTGCAGGATGTCTTTGGGTGTCAAGAACTGGCAATTTCTAGTAAATACTCACCTGATGCCATGATCATTTCACACACCAGTTGCCAGTTTTTGTCCCCTTGCCTCTCAGTGCTTAGAGACGTCTTTATTCATTGTTTGTACTCAAATACGATGTGTATTTGAGTGGCTTTCATGACTAAAATCAAACAAACCACCCTGATATAGGAAAACCTGTGTACTGATCCATTGAGCAGACAATCACATGATGTAGAGGAGAGGCTGTGCTGTATTCTTGGGAATTTGGGACAACATGCTTCTTCAGGATCTTGGTTTCTGTTTTTACGACCTTTCTTTCGCACTACAAGGTGACAATCATATACCATGATAGTCTAGACATTTAACTACTACAGCCAGAGTCTAGTTGATGTGGCTATGGCACAGGCAGCCACTAACAAACAATTTCAAGATGATGATTTGTGTCTCGCAGGCCTGAACATGAAGGCTACACTCTGCATTTTTATGATTCTTAAAGGTAAACCTCATCACGATGCTGTGACTGTTAAAGTGATTAGTTTCAATGTGAAATGTAACAGAACAAATCCATCCATCATATGAAAACACCCACGTCAAAGAGTCAAAGAGGACTAAAAGAGGAAGATGCAGAAACATTACCTGGTACCATATGTAGCCAATGTGAGCTGGTCTGATCCTTTGTGTTATGTTCAGAGCTCCCTCCGCGGATCCAAAATAAGCCTTGTGATCATGGCATTGCTGTTTTGACGTCCTCTCACCGAAGGCTGCTCGGTTCTGCCAGGTAATTCATCGGTGACATGAACCGAACATGGGGCTCCGTTCATTTGCTCAATCACCGCCGGAGCCACGCTGAGGATCTGAAACTTTTGACTGTATTTTGCGCTATTCTTAGCGTCTCGCCTTTAAACGCCTAATTGGATTAGCCTCGCGGTTTGACAGCGACAGGTCAGGGCCACCAATAGCGGCTGGCGTGAGATCAGCTACACCGATTTAACTAATCCGTCTGACGCCCGAAGGTGTGGTGGCTCCTCGGCGGTGTAGGTGCGCTACGGAGAAGCCGGGGAAGGACGAACGACCTCGGCCGGACGGGCGGACTGTAGCCTGCTGCAGTCGGGCTGCTCCCCCACAATGATCATCACACTGCGGGCTCTCTTCGGACAGGCGGTAAGGAGCCGTAGTACGCCGATCTGGTTGCGGGAGTCGGTGCGGGGACGCTCATCCATGCCGCCTCCCGGGTCTAGTGCGCGCAGCTCGCCTCTGCAGGCCCCAGGCTATCTGCGCAGCAGGGGACCAGGATAAATAAGCTAACAGGCATCCAGGGCTGTCAGCCGGCTGCAGGGAGAATTTAAACCACTCAGCGCGAAGTAAACGCAGTTTTGCCTCATGTCCCTTTTTTCAGTCACATGCCGTCGCAGAGCGCGGCACCGTGTGGACCTCCGCTGTTGTAGCGTACAGGGACTGATGGGTAAACTACAGATACTACCTTTACTACGATGCTATGGATCTCTGCAGAGCCACTGGCCGTCCCAGTCCACAAATGATACGAGTTTAATAGCAGCAGGGTCTGTCTGGGCTGACAGAAGATGCTTAATGTTATCACGGTGACACGGATCATGCAGTTTAAATCTGATCGTTCATTATAGTGATATATTATTACTGCAGCATCTCTGCTTTCACTGGACAAAAGACACTCAGCCTGAAAAATACCTCTATCCACCTTAGTGACTACATTAACTCACTAATATGTCAAAGTTAATATCATTTTTCAGGTACAATAGTGTAAATCATAAGTAGTCTTTACTTCTTACATTAAGTGCAAACTTGAATTTTGTCTGCCCTCCAAATGACCATAGACTTGTGAGTTCAACATTATCACTAATGTGAGAAATACCTTTTTGATTACATTGAAAACAAACAAACAAACCATCTTTTATAATCTACAGCCTATCTTGTGAATTGTAAAGGTGCAGGCCTAACAGAGGAAGAAAGAATATGATTCTATTTGTACCATAAGTGTGTCTACACACACATTGTCTATGTCAAATTGACATGTGATAAAACATTGGTCAATGTCCAACCAAAATCAGTTTGATAGATCAGATTATTGGGTTGATTGGTCACCTGACAAAACATGTCCATGCTAATTGAACTCCAAACTATAGCCTAAATGATATGTGCACATATGCACTGTCAAACTGTACTTTCCGATATCATGTTGCACTCCCTGTTGTTTGACTGTTGTTGCATTTGCTACTCTGATCTGTCCTGTGATCATTCTGCTGTTTTGTGTTTTTCAAATGACACTTCTGATAAACACTTACAACAAAACTGTCAAACAGCACAGTATAACAAGCACAAAAACAAAATCGAACGACAGAGAGTTGACTGCTTTATCTGTGCATATGCTTGACTAAATTCACTATATGTCCTTTATGTGAACATTTAGGTGTTTCATTTCCTCTATGAAGGTTTTTGCAGCGATGACAGCTTTGTTGGTTTGTCAGTCTCCAATGGATTTTGTTTTAGTCATAGAAAATATGTGAAATGCTTTTTGACCTGTGAGCTCAGTGATCCGTGAACCACACAGCCTGGCAGGCCCTCTCAGGCTTTCTCTCTGTCATCACAAAATAAATATATTTTTAGCAAATACAAGGCAGGGAAAGTATGCAGGCTCGTCTTTCTTCCTTCATTCCACAATTAGCTATTTAAAATAAGAACTGCAAGAATTATAAGTTATGTAATGTGTCCTGAAGCATTGATACGCCAACACTTCTATGTGGGTCCTGTTTGCTTGTCATACAGTATAAGGTCTATATTTTTAAAGTAGATAGCGTCATCCTTCTAAATGGAATAAAATGGCATATAAAACATGATATTTATAGATAGATAGATAGCGGAAGGAAGGAAGAATGGATGGAGGGGGGTGGTGGGTGTGTCTCGTGAGGGAGTGACGTAGATCTGGGACGCATGCCCCGTGCGCACTGCGCGTCCTGGCCTGTCAGCAGCGGCCAGATGGAAACGTAGGCAAGTGATTTTGGTGAGGTCATGTATTTTTAAGACGCACAACGGAATAAATCGTCCTTCCTCGGCGGCATAAACAAATAATCAGCTCCTCCGGAGCATTTCGCCGCCGATCAGACCGCAGTTTGCGGTGGAGGGGGCGGGGACCGACGGTGTGGATTGAAGACGGAGGTAAGATGAGGATTCGCACCTCTGCTCCTCAGACGTGCTCATTGTTTGGCTGTGGGGGAGGGTCGTGCGCCGCCGACTGCGTGCTGGTGTACCGACGCGGCTGTTGTTTCGGGGTTGTTACATTGTGTGTCCCGTTGTTGCGCAGCCCAAACACTCCCCTGATTGTCGTTATCTGGTACCGTGTGTGTGTGTGTGTGAGTGTGAGAGAGAGAGAGAGAGAGAGAGAGAGAGAGAGAGAGAGCACAGTGTTTCCCGTGTGGATCGGGGCGGCAGATAGTGTGACAGCCGGCTGCGCACTGTGCCCGGTGAACAGGCTCCGTAATGGCACATCACTGATTGTCATTATCTCCGTAATGTTGTGTTGTTGTGGGGCCTGCAGAGTGCACGGCTCCCTCCGGTGCAGCGGGCGTTTCGGTGCTTCACCTGCCGGCCACCGCTGCTGCCGACTGGGCGACACCAGGGGTCGAGTGGCCAAGGTTAACACCGACATCCAGCAAAAATAAAGAGGATCGTTATTACCCCCGTTCCCTCTTTCTAATTTGGATGTTTGCTCTGTTTCTCTGGTTTTCTGTGCCCTTCACACGTGGACTGGGCAAAAAAAAGGCTTCCTCGGCTTTGAATTGGAAACACAGTATATGTGCTATAATTTATATCATATATAAGGTGAATTAAAGCAAATGTGTGCGTTGTTGAGATTTTCCTGTATTTCCTTGTCTGTTAATAATCCCTGCATGCATCTGGGGGGCATGAAATGGAAATCATATGGGCTAAAGACATAATATAATTCCTTCAGGCTGACTGTGGTAGCTGTGTGTTATTAGTTTTAATGTGGTATGAGATGTTGAACATCAGAATGCAGTGAAACACTTTTCCAAGAATGTGTTTTTTTTTGTCTGATATTTTGTACAGCAGGCTGTATATTTATGTCCAACATTACCGCTATATGACTTGACCTTTCTGTGGTTTGGAAGCTATCCATGAATTCAGCAGGCTGAGACAAATTGATGAGAGAAGACAAAGGTTAAGTCACTCGAAGGTAAACCACTTGAGGAATTTCTGCTGCATTCTGCAAGATACTCGGGCACCTTGAGGTTTTTCACCTGCCGGCTCTAAAATCCATTCACAAGCTCCATATGTTTCCATGCTGCACGGAGCTACTACTACTGCAGTCTAATTGTGTGTTATTGATTCAGAGGAATCTTGTTGATGCTGCATGCACTTGTAAGCATCAATACTAGTTATTTTACAACGGGGGGCATTAATGTGAACACTGTGTGTGACTAAAGAGGAATTTCAGGGATCTGAAGGTATAAAACACAAGACCTAACCTGACCTTAATTATCCTCATGGACAGCCATAATTTGAAAAATGACCTACAACAGAGCAACAGATAACACCAAATAATACTGACAGTACAGCTGAGTGAAATGTCACCCAAACTTTCTTAAAACAGTTGAGTGTAATTGTCTTCCTGTCTAAAGTATAAAAAGATGTGCCATGTCTATTCTCACATTGTGAGGGAGATGGATGTTATGTACGTCTTTGTGACGTTGGAGCGACAGAAGGAGAGCTGACTCATTTTATTCTGGCAATTATACCCCTCATATGGACTCTGTGTCGGGAGAGTGGAGGAATGGGGAGGGTGACTACGTTTCTTATATAAGAACGAAATAAAAGGAGAGGAAGGAAGCTGACGTCAGTTTTCTCTCCAATTTTTTTCTTTTGATGCAAAATGAAACTTGTTTGGGAACATTGTGCTCACAAAATTTGCATCTCTGTGTTGTGTCTTATCTGGGCTCACAGCCTCTTGGTGCAACTTGACCCAGTTAACATGTGTCTGTGGAAGACCTGCATGTAGAGCTGGGCTGAAGTCCTGGGCTAGGGTCCAAACTCAAAGGAATTATCACTGGGCTTGGTTTTCCAGGGTGACAGAGTCACACTCAGAATCATGTTTCACATGATGGAGTAGACTTCCTCAGTTTCCTGCTGTTCTGCTATCCCTGCTGAGGATATCAAATCTTTCATCCTGATGTGTTTGGTGAGTTGCTGAGAAAGGGAACTGCGGTCCTCGCCTCAAGTGTGAAATTCAGCAGTGTCCTTTCTCCTTAACTCCTGATCTGCTTTCTCGGGAGCAGGGATTTTCATTGGACTTTCTAATTTTCACCCGGTCTGCTCAGCAACTCTTGAGGGATCTGTGTCGTAGTCCCAGTGCAAAAAAATATTTAAACCCTGTGTGTCTGTCTTTGTGTACACAGAGGACATTTTTGGATGCACAGAAAGCAGTAATTGAAGATTTCGCCATGAACAAAAACAAGAGAGAAAAAGAGTTCTATAGCCTCGATGTTGGAGATTCAACGTTTACAGTACTGAAGAGATACCAGAATTTAAGACCCATCGGCTCAGGAGCACAGGGAATCGTCTGGTGAGTGTTTCATCCTCATATTCGATCTACAACAGCTTGGTAAAAGATGTTTCACTGTTTCATTTGACATTGGCGCAGGAAATAACTGTACCAATGCCTGTAAATTCTAGGTCTTTGTACTATTTTTTTTTTTTTCCTCCCTTTCAGGGTTTTGTTGATGACAAATAGTTGTACATATCCATATTGCATATCTGTATGGTGTCTTCTGCCTGTTGTACTACATTTTTTTTAAACACATGATAAAATTCCTTGTAACTTTGGTCTTCAGCTCAGCTTATGACCAAATCCTTGAACGAAATGTTGCCATCAAGAAGCTGAGTCGGCCGTTTCAGAATCAAACCCATGCCAAGAGGGCGTACAGAGAGCTTGTACTAATGAAATGTGTCAATCACAAAAATGTAAGTATGCAAATCCGCCTGACTACATTGCAGTTCAGCAGTGTGAGAAATATGATGCTTTAATGTTAAAATCATTCTGATCCATGTCATTCTATACCCTTAGATCATTGGCCTGCTAAATGTATTCACGCCACAAAAGTCACTCGAAGAATTCCAAGACGTGTAAGTGATGTGTGGTATTTTTTATTTTTTTGTTTATCATTGTAAGGCATGCATTGTCTATCGTTCATAAAACTGGACCTTTGGTGTTTTTCCTTTTTTTTTTTTTTTAAAAGCAGCTTCCTTTTCACTCTCATGTAAACTGTTTCTGCTCTGTTAGATACTTGGTGATGGAACTGATGGATGCCAACCTGTGCCAGGTCATACAGATGGAGCTGGACCACGAAAGACTGTCCTATCTGCTCTATCAGATGTTGTGCGGCATCAAACACCTCCACGCTGCTGGCATCATTCACAGGGTGAGAACCATCAGAGCCTTCTGAAGGGAACACATTAAACCTGCTGTGTTACTTGACACCCAAGTACAATAGTTAAGCAGCAGACTATTAAATATAGTTCTTGGGTTATGAACAAAGGTCTATAAGAATTGATTGGTTGTCTTGTTTTAAGTATTGCTGCTAAAACATATTTTCACTATTTGTGCCATTTTTCAACTGTAAAACCTAAATTCAAAGTATTCTCACTGAGGAGTCTCTGACCCAAATGCTGAATTTTAAACAGGTCTCCAGACATTGATACAAATGTCTGACCTCCTCATTTATTGTAGCATGCAATTTATAACTGAGCCGTGTGACACATCATCAATGAAACGTTCGATTTCTCACCAGAATGAAAAAGCAAATATTTCAGCAAAAAAGAAAAATCACTGTAAAATGTTGCTCCTTGATCAGTCTGTAAAACTTGACATAAATTTGTAAGTACATGTAATTTGTTCTCCAAAGAAACATGATGTAGACAAATGTAAGTTGTCGAAAATTAGCTGCAGCAGAAACGGGAACCTTCAGCCTCCCAGGTTGACTTATTGACTGCTGTGCAGACAACAAAAATAATAAGTCATCACACTTAGAGCTGTGCATCTCCACACACATTTATTTTACAGCTTTGCTGCTTCTCATAGATAAAATTAATATCTAAAAACCCAGTTTTTTCGTTCTTCTGTAGGACCTCAAGCCCAGTAACATTGTTGTGAAGTCAGATTGTACACTGAAGATCTTGGACTTTGGCTTGGCTCGGACGGCTGCCACAGGCCTCTTGATGACGCCATACGTGGTTACTCGTTACTACAGAGCACCCGAGGTTATCCTGGGAATGGGCTATCAGGCCAATGGTTAGTGATTATCTCTTTTCTGTTGCTCAGCCTTTTTAACATTATGTGTCAGGCCTGTTCTAACCTAAATCTTGCTGTCAACGTCGTATGAGTCGTGTCTTAAATCAGTTCGGTGTAAGAAAATGCTCACTAACAAGTGTCCAACATCTAACTAACCTGTCGCATTCCTCTCACCTCTTATTGGCTTTGATTACCATGTTCGACTAAACTAGTGGACATATGGTCTGTGGGCTGCATACTGGCAGAAATGGTTCGTCATAAAATCCTCTTCCCAGGAAGGGACTGTATCCTTGGGTCTTTTAAATACTTCTTCTCCATGTTATTTGTAAGAGTTGTTCCAAGGTGTTTATGCTCTGCTTTGGCTTTGGTCTTTGGCTTGAATATAGGACATTGAGCCAGGCTGTGGAGAATTGCTATCATACCTTAATGGAATCCTTCTGGCTGTCATTGGTTGTAAAGTTTCATCAGGGTGTGAAGTTTCATTTTTATCTGCTCAACACTGCATTTCTCCCTCTGATGATTCCTGCATGCTATCCATTTTCATTTCCACACATCATCACACAACTGCCATTCTGTTTGCTTTCTTCTCAGTTTGCCTGTTGCTTTTTGTGATTTTTTTTATATTTTTTTATTTTTATGGGTTTTTTTTTTTAATTTCCTTTCACATCACTTTGTTTGCATGTCCACCTCCCTGTTGTCTAAACATCCACCTTCAGTGGACGTATGGTCAGTGGGCTGCATAGTGGCTGAGATGATCAGGGGAAGCGTGTTGTTCCCTGGCACTGATCGTATCCTTCCCCATCATTGATTGATCACCGTCATTACTTCATTCTATGTAAAGAGATCCAACACCGTCCTGATAGTTTTCCTCTGTCACTTTGTCCATGTTCAACTTTTTCACCCAACGAACATGACCTCCATCATTGCTCTTCTCCAACCTATTGTGAGAACTATATAAGCTGCCCTGATGAGCTCTCTGCTTTATATGTGTAGGGAGTGAAGTCTGTGTGTGTGTGTGTGTTGGCCCTTTTTCCTTAATGTTTGTACTTTAGACATCGACCAGTGGAACAAAGTCATTGAACAGCTAGGCACTCCATCTCAGGATTTCCTAATGAAGCTGAACCAGTCAGTAAGAACGTACGTAGAAAACAGGCCACGCTACGCTGGATACAGCTTCGAGAAACTCTTCCCAGACGTGCTGTTCCCTGCTGACTCTGATCACAATAAGCTGAAAGGTAGTGGTCTCTTTTGAAGTAGCGCCGTTATCGAAGCACATTCGTAGTGCTGTGATTAACAGCACAGCATCTTATCTGTTTGTTGTTCCTTCCCTCAGCGAGCCAAGCTAGAGATCTTTTGTCCAAAATGTTAGTGATTGATGCTTCCAAGCGGATCTCTGTAGACGAGGCCCTGCAGCACCCCTATATTAACGTTTGGTATGACCCCGCAGAAGTGGAAGCGGTAAGTGGATCGCTGATTGGAGTGCGTGATCCTTAAATGGGTCACAAGATTTTAAAGGTGGAAAGTTGGCGTCGCTCATCTATCACCAACGTGCCATTTAAGCCATTTTCTCTTTCTTAAGCCCCCTCCGAAGATTCCAGACAAACAGTTGGATGAGAGAGAGCACACCGTGGAGGATTGGAAAGGTTAGACAGCATACTAAGAATCTTAACACTGACTTCAACTCTTCACCTTTCAGTGTATTATTTACCTTCTGGCTCCCTAGATAGCTAAGGGCACCACCAAACCACAGCGCCAAGATGAGCTGCTGGTTTTATTCTCTTACTCACACAGTTTCCACATTTTTTAGGTCTTCACAACACATCGAGAAATTTTAAAAAGTCAATTGAGAAAGCTGAATTTTGTTTGAAGCAAACCAGCTTAATAATTTAACAAAACACTTTATATATGTTACCATACACATACCAGTCACTATTAGGGCTTTCTACCATAGTTTACTCATTCATTTTGTACAAGTCAGATGTGCTGGCAATGAGATACAGATGGTCCGTTGGTCACTTTTCTATGATTAGCAGTGACATCATCTTTTTTCTATCCATAGAAAGCACACAAATAAACCATGTGTAAGGAAATCCAGTAAGACGACCAGTTAATGTGTAGAGATGCCAGCCAGTTGTTTACAGATATTGTTTCCCAAGGAGCTCTGTATCCATAGTTGGGACAGGGGGTGCGGTGTGACTTGAAATTGCCTTTTTAAAAACACCTCAGTTAATGTTTTCTGCTGTGGGGAATCTGAGGCTCTGAAACACGGGAGGACCTAAGATTGTGAGTAAATATCACT
This sequence comes from Remorina albescens, assembly GCA_034769265.1. NCBI lineage: Eukaryota > Metazoa > Chordata > Actinopteri > Carangiformes > Echeneidae > Remorina > Remorina albescens. Next base: position 8,243,701 of record CM068491.1, on the reverse strand, counting down.
TTCAGTTGTGCAGCACGATGAGCTCATTCCAAACCCTACCAGGTGATAATGACCCCTCACTCATTTTTAGAAGGGTCACACCAGCACAGCCTGTCCAAATTAGAAACATGATGCTGTTTGAACTGCGCAGTATGCAATACACTCTGACTATACAGAAAAAGCGTATCGCATTCTGTGTGTCCATGCATCAATTCCTTCTGTCTGCCTGCCCTGCCCCGTGTAACCACCCTCACTTCTCTCATCTGTAGAGCTAATTTATAAGGAAGTGAGTGAATGGGAAGAGTGGACAAAAAATGGAGTGATAAGAGGCCAGCCACCTCCTTTAGGTGAGTAATCATCATAATTTTTGGAGAGGATGAATGTTAGCGGCGCATGATGGGTGTTTTTCAAAGGTTGATGTTATCCACTCTGTATAAAATAAAAGTGCTAATATTTTATTTAAATTCACAGCAGACTTTGTCCATGTATATAATTAGCAGATTTGCACGTTATACAGAGAGATCAAAGTTAAATCTGGAATATTCATTGAATGTAATTTCATTACACATAACCATTTACAGCAGTGTATTAGAGCCACAATCAAAGATTTTGTAGATAAAGAAAATTGAGACATTTCAAGAATAAAGCTTTGATATTTTGAGAGTCATGTTGAGAAACAGGCAGTAAAGAATGAGAGATGACATAGCCTGCAGTGTATGGAACAGTGACAACACAAAACACACAAACATGTCTTGCAGGTAAGACTCATGTAATATGACTCAAATTATTATGACTTCCTCAGATCATAGTTTTTATTATCATTAATTATTATTTTTTAATCTCAAAATGTGTTGTTTTTGTTGTCCCAACACCAATGTAGTGAGACAGCTCCTGTGTGCGACTGTGGTCTGGAACTGGTCATTATGAAACATGCCATGCAATGACCTCTGTTATGATTCAGTTCTATAGAAATAAAATAAATTGATTAAAAAGTGTTCCTCTGATTTTAATCCAGTTTTAACCTCGTTTGACCTTTGAACTACTTTAGAATGAATTTAAAGTTTTGTTTACATGTCCATTTGTGATTCATGACCCAATAACAAATTCCTGGGTATTTCAATCAAACCTATGCGTTTACATGTGTTTTTCGCAGCACAGGTGCAGCAGTGATCGACAGCCCCCCTCAGCCCACATCCTCCTCTTCTTCAGCCAACGATGTCTCGTCCATGTCCACCGAGCCCACTGACCCAAGCAGCGACCCCACCATGACCTCTGAAACAGACAGCAGCTTGGACAGCCATACCTCTCTGGGTGCACTGGCCTGTTGCAGATAATGGTCACATACAAAATGCATAATACACACACAGTCACACTTACACACACAAACACAAACACAATCCTATCCTCGTGAAAGGGTTTAGGCCAACAGATTTTCTTATGTTAGTTTGTAGAGTTGCGCTTTTAATGTACAGTTTGTTTTTATTTCCCCTCCCACTATACTGCTGTAAATGATTGTGGTTTGAAAATGTATCATTCTTCCTGTATTTTTGCTGCAAAGAATCAAAGTATGTTTTGACGTGAATCTGTGATGTGTTATGAAAGGGAGGGATTTGAGTGTATTTTACACATTGCTGTTTTTTAGCTACTGCTACACAGTTGACTATCACACTGTTAGCACTGCAATATTATGTTGAGAATATTTTTGAATTGTTCATTTGGCATTTTTGTATTACTCTCGGGACATTTGAATGAATCTACACATATTCTCTCTTTAAAAGTAGACTATAGCACATTTCTTCTAGGATTCTAATGCAAAATGGATGATTTTATTTATTCTTTTGTCATCTTTCTTGTAGAAAGCATCCCAAGTTAACTTATTTCTTAGTCACCTCTGATTGCGTGGATCTGGAAAAGCAGTCAAATGCTCCGTTGCCCTGACACTGAATTTCTTTTCTTTTCTTTTTTTTTACTATAGGATATTGTAAACTGACTGTATTATAATTTGTTTATTTACTTAGGTGTAATTTGTAGATGACGGTCTGTTGGATGAGGAAGAACTGGGTGAATGTAAGTGAATAGAAATGTGGCACTGTAACGAGCCAATGATTACTATTAGCGCTGTAACAAGTTAATATAGACAACTTCACTGGTTAGAGTGAGTGAGCTGTATTAATGGGCTGTCACCAGAGACCAAGTTGAAATGAGTCACTTTACCCTTAGACAGGTTCTTTCAGACATTATTCACAGCTGTCTGATATTTAAGATATTTCATTTAAGTGTCCTTACTCAGTTCGGTGATTTTTCAGTACTCTCCACGGCAGATGTTCCTCTCTACTGTGGTGCATCTTTCTGAGTTCTACCTCACATGTGCACACACACACACACACACACACACACACACACTCTCAACCACACATTTTTCAAGATACAGTATGTATATCATGGCACATCATCTGAAAGAAATGCAAAAAAGATCAACTTTTTTTCTGTATTTGTGTTATTTATTTATTTATTTCAAGCTAGGAGGTGTCTATTGTATGTAATGTGCACATGTCATTCAGAAGTACTATTTATACGCATTTTGTTTCATTCTTTTTGTTTGTTTTCTGTGCAATATAATTCATAGATTAGTATACATGGTAATTGATCTGTACATTTTTTATGTAGATGTATGTTTGTTTCTGAGCATCAGAAAACAGATGTTTGCTACCTGCCACGGTAACCTTTGGATGTACCTGATGGCTCAAATTTCCCAACCTGTCCCTTTGCCCTTTTCATGGTTGGGCTCTCCAGGCAGTAACCTCTAGCATCAGCTCCCAGAATGCACTTTGGGGATTGTGACACATGTCCTGACCCTTTCTGGGCCATGTTTCAAATTACTGTTGTGGCTTCCTCTTTTTGTGTTTTTGTTTTCCCCCTCCCCTCCATGTTCTCAAAAATAGAAATGTTAGAATAGACAACGCATGAGTTTTCTCTGAGCAAATCTGATTTTAGTGCAGGTACATTTAGAGGAACGCTAGGTAAGCCAATCAACACTACTGGGATGATGCTGCAGTCTTCTGATGGTTTGGCGAAAAACTAACAATAGAGAAAATCTTGTGTGTTATGAGAAGGCCAGCTGTGAAAATTTTAGCCTTGGATCTCGAATTGCCTCACTAACAGACCAATACTACACTTCAGAAATGGAAACTGTATACAGTACCTTCAACTCCTGTAAATAAAAGAGTTGAATTTTAATGTCTCACATTGTTCTTCCTTTCACAGACTTCTTTTTCTGTCAGATTGTTAAAAAGGAAGACTGTACCTCATGTCATTAATGAGGCTTGTTCTCATCTCCTAAACATGAATTTAGACAATCAGCTACATGACCTATGGTATATAGTATTAAGTCTGCGGAATGGGAAAGTTAGAGGCTCTTGGTCCGGAGGAGTTCTTGTTTGGCATTGGCACTGGTCAGTGTAGGCACAGGATGGCCATACTAAAGAGGATACGATGGCAAGTAGTACTGCCCTAGAGGTATTTGGTCTTCAAAGCTTTGGGGCTGGCTGGTCTTCCCAGTAATCAAGCTCCTCCTCCTCTTCTTCTGTTGGACCAGATGAAGGCAGGTTGGTCTGGTTTAGTTGGTCCGTGCTGCTCCTGTGGTCAGATCTCCAAGGGTCTTGAAGAATTCTTCCATCTCTTGTTGGAGGAGAGCATTTCGTTTCTCTGCGTCTTGATGCGCCCGCTCTGAGTTCCTGAGTCGGATCTCCAGCATGTGAAACTTCTTCTTCTCCTGGTCCAGCTCCTCCTCAAGGCGGGTTATCTGGGACTGGTACTTAGAGCAGGACTCTTCCAACCTTGAAGAAGAAGAGACAAAAACATTACACATAACACCTCATGCTGAATTGAATTAGTTATTTGACAGGATGTGACAAGTGACTTATTCTTACTTGCGAATGCAGCTTTCATAGCTGGTCCTCTGTTTCTTCAGCTCTAGCTTGAGCTCAGTCAGCATGTTGGCAAGACCTTCATTTGTCCCTGTGAGATCATCTTCAGTGCCACTTGCACTGTGATCTGGAGTATTTGTACTGTCCATCACCTCTGGGGCTCTTTCTTGACCCTGCCCCGATTTTATTGCCTTTTCCCTTTCCTCTGGCTCGGCCAGTGAAATCTCAAAGGACGTCCACATTGAAGAGGTGTCAGCAGGCAGGCTTAGACTAGAAGGGGCGACGTTGTCATAGGCAGACAGTCTGTGGGATTGGTGGAGGGCTCTGTGAGACAGGGATGTTCGAGAGGTGTCTTCATCAGAGTCTCTTTGTGAGTCCTTAAGTGAAAGAGTGGTCTCCTTTAGGGAGAGGGTTGAGTCCTTCAGAGACAGGGTGGAGTCTTTCAGTCTTTCACCCGATGAGGTGGTGCGTCTGTGAGCTCGGAGGGATGACAGCCCATTCATAAGCCAGTTGCTCCCACCAGCTGCGGACACATCCCCTGCTGATCCTCCTATTTTCCCTCTGGACCCCACAGATGTAGCACTGCCCTTGAAGGAGCACCTCCAGGAGGGCAGGGCTTTAGCCTGTTTACTGGGGCTAACTGCTACCTCACTTCCACTTTTCCCTTCAGTTTTGCTATCTACTTTTCCATCCACTTTTTCCTCGTTTTTACTTTTGCTCTTCCCTTCAATTGGACCGTCCTCACCCTTCTCCAATGCTATAATACTGGAGCTCTGTGTAATCAGCTTACTGTCTGAGGAAGGGGTGGATGATTGGGGTTTCTCTGTAGGAGATTTGGAGCCTGTGCCTGATGACAATGACGGGTCAATGTCCTCCTGGGAGAACCACTCCACCGTGGCTTGTTGGTTAGGACTCAGGGAGACCTTGGTCTCGGTTTCTGGTTCCTCACGGTTATAAAGTTGGGAGTGCTCACTGATCAGCACAGTCATCAGGTGCTGCACCTGTGAACTTCCTTTTTATGGAAAAACACACACACTTACAGTAAGTATAGAAATGTTTCGTGGCTTTGGATGTTGTTTGGAAAGACATTTTTTATGCTGCAGTCATCTTGACATTATTACCAACCCTCCATCATGGTAACTGGATCCTCCACTCTAGGCCGAAGAATATTAGGTCCAAACACAGTGGCCAGATTCTGCACGCTCATCTTATTCTCATTGGAGTGAGACTGAACCTCATCAAGAAACCTGAGCAGAAAAGAACCCACTGTGTGAGCATAATTTATTCCACATAAAATCCACAGCACTGACTACACTACTTAAAAGTTTGTAAAGCCCCTTGTTTATGTTTAAAGTATTATTTTTTGGGTCTTTTTATGCCATTATTCAATGACCTGCAGCATAGGTCCCCTGGTCGGATTCAAACAGGGACGCTGCAACACATGGCATGCATGCTAACTAGTCAACTACCCGTGCTGCTGCAAAGCTCCTTAAAAGTAAATTTCAAACTCAGGGAAAGGGTGGGCTGAGTCATGAGACTGGTGTGTGTGTGGGCTCTTTGAGTGGTATTAATATAGATGCAGAAGGCAGAGAAGACATGAAATTATGCACACAAGTCAGTCAATGTCATGTCATGATGACAAGGATGTGGGAGTAGTGTTAAAATGTTACTTCTCTGGTATTACAGAGTGACAAGTCATCAAACTGTGAATGGGAAACAGCAGGGACAGTGACACCCATCTCTGTCACATTAGTGAGCTTAACAACTGGCTGATAAACACAGGAGGCAACATGATGGCTCTCACATACCTGCAGATGTATTTAAGGATGTTGTAGTTGACCTGAGGAAGGGATTTCACCTGTTTGCCGAGCTCTATGATACCCTGAAATAAGAAAATTGTTTGTTAAACATTAACTATCAATAAAAACATTGTACAATTCATCTACAGTGACAGGCAGATATTTCATTACCATTTCTTTATCCTTGGTAAGTAGCTGAGCACAAGAGAGAAACTGTGTGTATTTGGAGAATGGGATTATAGGCTCTGGCAGCTCTCTTATGTACAGCTTCAGCAGGGATGCCACTGTGTGGACATCTGTGGTACTGTAAGAGGCGCAGAGCACACATAAAGGATAATGTCCTGCACTGAGTACTGTTTAACATGCTGCTACAGAAAAGAAGCATCCCTTCCCCCTGCCTCACCTGTCAAACACTGGCTTCTCGCCACGGTCAAACATGTCCTGTAGCTCTCGAACATGATTGTTCTGTCCAGGGGCCCTGAATAATCCCTCCTCATCGAGCCCATGTTCACGTATGAAACACACACACTGTTCAACGAGCACAGGGGCCAGTCGCTGGGAGCCACACTGGGCTTCGTACAACACAGTCTCCTCTAGGTGCTGCCCAAAGACACCTGCAGATGCAAAACACAGAAAATAGATACTAATCAGCTCATTAATAGTTGAGGACGCTTCCTCACAGCCTTTTGCATAATTATTATAATGAATAATTGTGAGACTATGTGTATGCATATGTTTCAGAATCACACCTCCTCCAAGTGGAGCCCATATTGCTCTCCGTATGGCTCTGACCCATTCCTCCATATCATTCTGGGAGTTGGCCATCAGCAGGAATGATTCATGGCTTATGCCTGTTCGATCTTTTTCCCCAGCACCTCCTAAAGACACAACCATATTTCATTATTTTCTGGACAAAAATGACTAACACATCTAAAAACAGCTGTGCTTTAAATGTGGGGAATCACAAATTAAACCGATACCTCTCTTTTAAGTTACTTTTCTTATCAAATGAAGTGTAAAACAGTATATTCCACCAGATGAAAACATTGGCCTTTCAATAACTTCATTAGCTCAAGCATCCCTGTAAAGTACAAAGACACAACCATGCAGCTCTGCCTCTCCTTCATCTAGGCTCACGCAGTTTGACACCACTGAGTTTGACATTTTAGTCTGACATTTTAGTTTATTTTAGTTTAGCTTTGATTATACTGAGTAAAATCCTCTCCCTTCATGTGACTTTTTAATCGTTCGCTTTTGAAGAGGCACAAGAGCTCAATTTAAAAGAAATATTCAAGTTTGCTAATATAAAACACTGCATTTCTGCCAATGGAAACTTTTTTCAAAACAAATTCAAAAGTAATGGGTTCTCTTGAGTGGATTTGGGTGTAACATCCAACACCTGCTTTCAGGTTTTGCAGTGTGGTGCATAGTGTCTTTTGTGAACAACAAATGACCCAGAAAGAGCAGCGTTCCCTGTGGACACCAGTAACTGCACCACTGCACACGGTGTCTTTTTTTCCTTCTGTCCAGGAGCTTTTCCTGTCTGTCTGTTTTTACTCAGTTCTTTCACTGACTTCCCCTACAAAGGGACTCTGGACTGCATTTTACATGTTAAAAGATGCCAACCATCTTCCAGCTCATGTAAATCTGCTGACATTAAAAACAATGGTAATTTGTTAATAGGTGTGTTCATATGTGTATGAACAGAAGTGAAATCATAAACTAGCACAAAAAGCAAGAACAGAAGATGTTTGCAGTACTGTTATCCAGCTCAATTTGCTTTCAAAACTACTCCGGCACACAGAATTTCTCTTTTCAGACAATCACTGCTGAGAGAAATGGAATTAATGATATCATTAATTGGAAGCTCATCCTCAGGATAAACTGTCAGGATGAGTCAACCTGCTGTAGTAATGATCCATGAGCTTGTACCACTCATAGAAAACAAGGGCTACACTGAGCAGTGCCAGTCCTTATGAAGAGCCAAAACTGCTGGCACGGCCACCTCATGTCTTCCAGCTATGATCTTCCAACTTCTTTCTGTCTGTCTTTCTTTCTGCAGATCAAGAGCAAAAAATGAATGAAGCTGTTGTTCAACCCTCAGGCACAGAGTAATGGCAAGCACATCCTTTCCAATGCGCTGCATATTTGATGCATGATGCCTGTGACTCAATTCTTATTCATCACAAGATACAGCTGCTGTATCTACAGCATGACCACAGTTTGGGGGATTTCAATACCTTGTGAACATCAGAAACCAAATTTTGGTATTCTTGGGAAATTGACATTTTTATCATATATATCAATCACCTAACCATAACCCTAACCCTGGCCATCGCTGTTAAACAGATGGTTCAGCCTCCCATGAAGAAGACTTCCTCACTTATCGACTCTCTTACACAGCAGCGTTGTCACCATGCCAAACCTACCTGGAACTATTTCAAAAAGGTGGCGACCAGGCTCGTCCTGATTGGCTGGCAACTCATTGACCTGACTGCCCTGAAGAGGAATACAACCCTGTAGGAAAAAGCAGAGGAAAGCATGAGATAGAAAAAGCTGACAGGCAGACATGAGGCAATCACCCATCAACTGTATGCAATGGCCAAACAAGAACACCACTAACAAGAACAGTTAGTGGCTCTTGACTTGTCTAGTGCATGTTAAACATGATGGCGTTCTGGGCACTCTGGGCATCTGCCCAGCAGGGAGAGGTAATGATGACGGACGGAGGGATGACTCAGGAAAACATCCCTTCATCTATTTATCCCACTGCTGCTTCCTGGTGCACTTTGCGTTTCTGATCCACTATAGAGGGGGAGATGTCCCCTACTAAGTGCTTACAGCAGAACCAGGGGTCAGCAAGTTACCACTTCGTCTGTGTGTGTCAGGGCAATTACAACACACAAAGGCTCAAGTGGAGACTGTGAGAATGGATGATTTAAGAGGAAAAGATAAAAGGATATTTATCCTTTGACACCAAAAATATCAAGTCACATAACACAGGAAAAAAATTCAAATAATATATATATGTAGATTATGTGAATATATATTAATAAATATATATTTTTTTGCCCCTATTTAAAAGAATAATTAACTATATTCACCGTTGGAGACTCACATTAGATCAACCCTGGGGGGAAAATACTCTTTAGATTTATTCATGAAGCTTGATTATATATCAGGCTTCAAACTACAATTAATCCAAACCTCTGGAGGCAACAGGAGACATCAAATACTTTGTCTTGTATATGTTATTATCATTATTTTGTGAGTGTTACCTGGGCCTTGGTTTCATCCTGGTCCTTGTAGAAATACAGCGCTTCAGATCTCAGGACAAACCACCGCAGCTGCCAGTTTTTCATGATACTCCGCTGCCTCTTCAGCCAGCCTGCCTTTAGTGCCTTCTCCTGATCCAGAGGCGAACAGGGCCTGGACACCCGAGTCAGCTCTCCGAGCACCATGCTCTTGGACCGTGCTGCATGGTCACACGTGCACACATCGTGAACAAAAATGACATTTCAAGATTACACGATTAAGAGCATCACAGCTAAAGTGAAGCAGGGAGAGAGGAAAAAATATAGAGCTATATAGAGATACAAGACGTGTTGATATTTTGGGATTTTCTTTTTATTATTCTCAATTCACAATCCACAATCTTTATTCACAGCAGTCTTCCTGGCGTACAGCTAACTACACAGACTTGACCAAGCATGCAGCTTTCCTATTAAGTCAATTTAGGACAACACAGCCTCCATTTTGTAGCAAAGATTTCCTGCTTTAAGATGAATTGAGATCATCCACCTATCTGTTATAGTGCTTTTTATAACATGGTTCAGATATTAATAAGGGCATATATTATTGGTTAGGTTCTACTTGAACTGCTACAGATTGATCAGAAACATGGATTATGTATTTGCATCTGTATGCCAAAGGTATAGAAGAAAAACAGGGACAGTAGAGTTGTCCCTAGGGAGTCAAGGCGAGGGAGATAAACAGAAGGAAAAGGAAGAGGAGAGAGAAATCAATGGTGTCTTTTTCCCTGTTAATTGCATCTCACTTTCTGCTGAGGACAGCAGGGAAGGAATCTGTAAGGGCCTGGACTGAAATCTCTCTTTCTGCTTCTCTCTCCTCTTATCTTGCTCTCCCTCTTTCTTTCTCTTACTTATCAGCTCTGTCTGGACTTTTCATTTTATTTCATTTTATTTCCCCTCTCTCTAGACACCCTTTATTTGTAGAGCCATGATTGCTGGGAAGGCAGAAGACTGAAGACCATGTGAAAGAGTTGGTAACAGAACTGTATGCTGACAGCAGAAACAAACAGAGCAGGAGCTAATGAAAAAATGGCCATATTGCACTCATCTTCGAGAAAAATAGGCAAGAAATCACTGAGATGAACAATTTTTTCTATTGTCAGCAAATGACTGTTAGTATACAAGGATCCAACCATCTTTCCAGGAAATAAATGAATTTACTCAATATGCAATCAAGCAAAAGTACCTAAATATTGTTTGCAAAATACCCTTGAAATCTAAAAAATATTGGTAATAATGGAGAAACATGACCCTGTAAGTGTTAAACATATATATATATTTTACAATTGAATTATTTTTACTGGTTCAATCTTGTGTAAGCAGCATTTTACTCTGGTGTTTGACTAAGGTGGTGTCTGTTACACTTGTGAGAAATTCAATCTTGTAAAAAGTGTAAAATATATTTTAGACATCATTTCTTGTAAAATCCTAATCAGCAAAGAAATGAAAAAGGAGCTGTAAAATAGACCCTTTATGAAAAGATTTACAGCAATTTAAAGCATATAGCTGAAATACAGAAGCGCAAATACACTACCTTAGTGTCTGTTTATTGCCACCACTGGACTATCAAAAGTTTAAATACTAATTACTCATTATGAATTAAATTGCTACTGTCACAACGCCATCAACATTGTACTAGAGTATTCCATAAACATGCTACAGTATAAATCAGGAGAATAATTCATAATCTTTTAATTGATGATCATAATTAACATGATGCAGCCATGTTTCCTCTAAGACATCGTCTTATGTATGAAACGTTATGAACATTATAAATGACAATAAGTCTTTATGGTAATTTTAGACATAAACAATTATTCCAATCTCATCAAATATATAATGGAGAGAAGCCTCAGCCTCATCTCATTACTCAGGGTTTTACCAATCACATCTTCCCATAAAACACACTCCACTTGACTGCTTAGGATTCAAGTCTGATACCGAGCGCAGATCCAGCTCTGTGATGCTGTCTGAATTTGGTCTGAATGATGTTGCATAAAAGCTTCAGAGGAGAGCTGAGCTGGGAATCTAACCAAAAGAGAATATCATCGCAGCAAATGAGAGATGGCAGGCACACAGGATGTGGCAAGCCAACTTAAGTGGCTACTGCACTTTTATAGTCTTACTTTTACAGCCAGTCTAGAATAAGACAAGGACAGCCAGGGGTGAAATGAAGAACTGTCTGTATAGAAACACAGACTAAGGGTTCCTGAAGCTGCTGCTGAACAATATTTCAATTGCAAATATTTTCCTGCTAAACAATACGAGATTCATTCAAAGGGATCAGCAAAACTCACAGACATTTGTTCCCAGTCAGGGTGGCAATGTCCCCATATCAGAAATCATGTGGAATCTCTCCTCTGAAAACCAATACAGGTCAATTTCAATGTGATAATTTGGCGGTCACAACTCCCCCAGCAACCTGAAGCATTGTGTGCTGTTGTCTATAGCAACCACCTGCTATTAAGAGCACAGCAAAGAGTTTATACTCATCGTGATAATCTCAGTGACAGGAGTTGTTGTGGTGGTTTAGAGCTTCCATATTCATCTTCACACAGTCATTTGAGAGGCATGCAAACGTGGTGTCCTGACTTATGCAGCCACAACTGGGTTTTACAAAGTGTTTAAGGAACTATGCTTGACACTCAGCTGTCGTAATTCACAGAAGAGAGCCGATGCATTTCCCCTCGGCACCTCTCATGTCTGAGTCACCTGCTCAGAACCACAACCCATGTAGTAATGTCTGCAGGTAACATGTCAGGACGTCAGGGTTCGGACCATAGTTAACCTTCCAGCAGCTATGCCGACTGCGACCCACAGTATCTACAATAGAATGACATTTTTGGTCTAAGTGGCAAAATCTATAGATGTGAGGGATTACATCACCCCGTAGTAGACCTGGTTAACTCTCAATGAGCACAATAGATAAAACCTCAGATCATGCAAGAAAACTCAGGTCATTTTCTGATAGCAACAGTCACTGGAATGCAAAATGAGACTGGCATTGTTACAGTGATGTCATCATCAATGAAAGCAGTGACAATAATATAGATGCTAGTATTGTTACAAAAACGGCAGGTCAAATGAAGCTCTGCAGAGGCAGTGAGACAGAAGGAGAAAGAGAAGAATGGAGGAAAAAAAGACAGCACAAAAGAAAGACAGAAAAAGACATGGAGCATATAGAAGGGACAGAAAAAGGGGAGGAGGGACCGTGCTTACCCCGGCGTGCCTGTTTTATCTTGGGGCTGAGCATGGTTACCGTTGCTGTGCTGCTCCCACTCACAGAGACATGACTGCATCCCTCTGCTCACACACTATTCCTCTTCCACTCTCACACACACACACACACACACACACACACGCGCGCAGACACACGCAGCACCTCACGCTGCTGCCTCGCCCTGTTACTCCTCATCCTCCTCAAGCATCTCTCTCCTCCTGCTCACTGTCTTACACCTGGACATTGTCTCCATCTGATTTCACACACAAGCACACACACTCACACAAACAGGCACACAGATGCTTACAACCACTTAACCATACACCCTCCTCTTCTTCCTCTAATTCCTTTCGTCTCTCTGTGCCACTGGCCCGGCGTGCTGCTGTTCTCACATACCTAGAGCCCTGCCCACTCTCTCTCTCTCTCTCTCTGCCTCTCTCTCTCTTTTGCAATCTGCCTCTCTGCCTTCTGCTACACACTGTCAGTATCAATTTCTCACCGTCTATAAATACGTCTGGCTGTATGTCCTATGCCTTGTCACTTTTTTTTTTCTTTCTTTTTTTTTTACTCTGGCTCTCACATTGCTTCACAATCCGTCCAGCTATTTGCTCATGGAGATTTGATTAGGGTCTGCTCTGTAACTGAAGTACAACCTCAAATCAATATAGTTGATTTAACTGACACCATTCTCACTATAAAATAATCTTGCGTACAAAGTGGACTTGCATTGTGTTGGCTCTGCCTAGAAGCAGTTCCAGATGTCTGGTAGGGATTATATTTTTGCCTTTATGAAACAGACATGATGGTGACTCATTCGTGGTGACAGATTTATAGTCGGAGGGGAATGCACACAAATGTGTATGGTGAAAGGCACAGCATTGAAAGGTGTGATATTCTTATTTCTAATCTGATAAAACACAGACGTTAAAGAGGCTTGATGAAACTCAGTCGCAGTGTAGAGAAACTGTTTCAAAGACGTCTCTTATGAAATGATAACCAACTCAGCTCAAACATTAAAATGAAACCGTGACAGAGAGTGAAAACCATGCACTGGCCCTTATGAAGGCTTTATAAGTTAGCAGCAGATTGGTGACAACAGTCACCCCCTGACAAACGTGATGACAAAATGGAGTGGACCCATAAATCATAAAAATGTATGAGTTTAGCAGCACATGAAAGCTCAGACAGCAAGTCACCCGAATCAAAAGTAGTAACACATATCAATCGGCATGCTTGATACAATGTTGCTCTATGCAAAACAAACCAAAAACAGACACAAACAATATTACCTGTCAATTCCTTTTGTTTATGAAGAGCCCTGGATAATTTCATGTCAGTGAACCCATCTGTATTGTGTGTCCTTCCTCACTGGGCCCATTTCTACAGCCACAAAACACACACTGGGTATAAACAATGGCAATACTGAAATCTCAATCCTCTATTTAATTAATAATCACAAATCAAATTACATTTGCATTCCCAAAGAGAAAGGTCTACTTTTCCCAGCATTAACACATCAGTGACATGTGCCTGAGGAATGCTGATGTGAACACATTCTGATAGAAGGCAGGAAGTAAAGAGTCATGCGAGTATTACTTGCCATGTCATCTTGGATGGGTGGACCGGACGACTTTCGCTAAACCAGGCATACTGTGGTGCACATGAAGGAATCACATAGCTCCAAAGCAGCTGCTGTGATTAGAACAGTTTAACTAAAGCACAGATGTGTGTTGCTGTCTCATGCTGTCCTCTCTGGATTTTCGCTCTGTCTGCCACTCAGGAAGCGCGCTGCCTTGATGAAGAAGTGAAAACTGCTGACTTCTGTATCATAAATGTTTAAAATTGCTTCTTCAAAATGTTATTACTGTACATTTTTGTGGTTTTCTTATGCAAATCATAGGCAAGTGATTTATTATCTTTTATTAAACATATTTTTCTATAGCATAAAAAATATCATGGCACAAATGAGTTATCAACTTGGAAACTAGTCACCACAGATAAAATACATGAATACATATAAACTATTCTGGGATATCCACAAGTGGTTGCCAGTTAAATATAATAATACTGATCCAAGGACAAAAACATAACCCAGAAGCTCTCTTTTTCACAGGCACCCATCTTAGCCACTCCAAATGCATAACAAGCGGTACAGTAGACACTAAATTATGTCACATGACATAGCCACTTAGATAGTCCAGACACACCAGCCTCTGAGGCGTGTGGGGAACATCATCTATAATATAGAAATATAGTCCCAAGGGACACATAGGAAATGAGTGTGTGTAATTGAAGGCATGAAAAGAGCACGTCCCATTAGTGAGAGTAGAGGAAGTGTCATGGCACAAATGACTGGGAACAGGTCACTGAGGTAATGACATTATGGTCGGAACAAAGTCTTTCGGTGCATTTTCCATTAACCATTAACACTAGCTAATCACAGAACGTACAATTTGTTTAAAAGCATAACATTCACAATTTTGATCTACGGTGTGCGTTTTGCTTTCATTTAAAGGACCAATAACGATGTTTAAAAAGAATTAATGAATAAAAAACAGGTATGATGATGACGATAAAAAAAACAAAACAGCGATGAATGTAAGCACTCATGTTATCAGAGTAGTTTCCTACAAAGTTAATAAACACTGTTATCTTCGAAAAAAACAAAAAACATGAACGAATAAACTAAACTCTTAGTAGTTATCCTGTTAGCCACAGCAGATGAATCTGCTGATGGATCTACTCTTCAGATCCACATAAATATTAAAATATATAACAATCTGTGGCAAGAATTTTCCATTCAAGTACAACATGTTATGTGGCATTCTAAAGAAAATCTATCACAAAAATTTTAAATTGAGAAGTAATCTTTTTAAGTTATCAATGATGAAATGGCTGTTTACAAGACAAAAAAACTTTTTCTTTTTAAATGTCGATGGCAGTTTTGTCCTGTCCTACCCGTCTCCGACCCTCCAGCAGAAACGACAGCACTATAACCCAGCGCTGTCCTAGCGACCTCTGCCGTGCTGAGCTTTCACACTGTCTGAAGTAGGTGGTCGTTCCCTTGGCGACGGCATCAAACTGCTCCGTCAGCAGCCACACCTCCCACAAAAGCGTCAGTGCGTTCATAACTACCATGACCGCAACCCAGGACTCTTGCCCTAACAACGTGAGCCACAGTGCCAAGCTTTGACTGCCTGCAGGCATCTGATTGTACAGGTAGCTTGTTGCCGTTGCAACAAAAAGAAGGTGGGCAATCACCATGGAGAGGATGAAGAAGAGGAAGAGGCGGAGGTTACCCCGGCCGACACAGCGGTTGAGGAAAAGGCAGTGATGGTCATATTCTTTGATGCACACGTCACACAGCTTGCAGTGTTTGGTGTAATCACGCTGAAACAACTATGAGGAAAAGTAGAGTCAGGCTGAGAGGCATCGCAAACGAGAACTAATCCAACCAGAAAATCCCTTCCTTAACTGTCAATTTATCATTAATAATGTATACAAGGTCTTGTGTTTTCTTATATCATTATTTTTGTCACATACGCAACTAACATGCATGAGGACATTTTTGGAGACAATGTAAAAGCACAGACCAACAAGAGAAAGCCTGTGTGTACATTTCTATATCCAGGCAGACAGACAGTTGCCAGATAATTTGATAACCAGATACATTAGGATAACAGTGTATGCTGTCTGAGCCATGACTGTGTGAATGTCTTACCTCACAGTATGGACAGAACCTGTGGGAGCTCTGGTTGTTCTCCACTAGGTCTGCAATACAGGAGAAGCGAGGATCTGCATCTGCTCTGTCCAGTGTCCCGGGGTCCTGTGTCAGAAGCTTACAGAATAAACCAAAGACTAGGGAGAAGTGGACCAGTGACACCTCAATCAGAGGACTGTTTGGCCACACACATATAAAAAGTTAAGGATGAACTATTATCATTATGATATCAATTGTTGAAAAAAAAAAAAGAAGCTTTTCAATCATATTTTGTGCACTTTGTATATCTGATGGGAAAACTAGAAGTTAACTAGGAGTGTATTGGCCAAATATTAGTGCTGAACATAGAAAAAGTTTTTCAAGTATATGACTGAATTTATTATTCGATGAGTAATAATGTGCCTAGCTAACTGCAGGACAATATGCTCATTCAATTTTAATCTTCATTCACAAAACTGAGTGTGGGCATGACTGCTTGTTTGTCTCCATATATCAGCCCTGTGATAGATTGGTGACATGTCCAGGGTGTACCCCCCCCCCCCCCCCCCACCTAATGTCAGCTGATATTGACTCGATCCCCCTGGGACCCTGACAGATAAGTGGTATAGATAATGAATGAGTGAAACTATAGATATTGACTCTGAGATGTGACCGGCAGACCACCCATCACCGAGATCCTGATGCCTCACAACAAGCAGGATAAAAATATGCATGACTGTAAAAAGCAATACTTTTGTCAAGGATATTAGGCATTATTTTACCATAGAAGCAGAGCAGGGAATGGAACAAGCCAGCTATGAGGGTGCCCAGGTAGATGGGGTTGGGTAACCTGGAATGAAATGATTTGAGTTATCACAAACACTAAAATACATTGATTTCCTAATAAACATTGCATATGTTCAGCAATATCTGTCAAACCTTTGATATGTGGTCATGCGGTGGTATTGAGTGAAGATGCTTCTGGCCAGCCAGGGGAATAGCAAGCCACAGATCAGGCCTCCGTAGCCACCCAACATGGCTGCTATTAGCAGGATGGCAGCCCCACTCAAAGATGGAAAAAACAGTGTCCAGCAGTATAAAACTGGTGTGATGGACAAATAACACACACAAAACCAATTATCCAATTAACAAATTATCATTACCATTGTTATAATTGTTGTTGTTTTCATTTCCAAGTGATTGATAATAATCATGATAATATTTACCACGAGACTCTCTGGGCTTTTCATGTATTGGCTCATTAATGTACCGACTCAGTAATTTGGTGAGCTGCTGATGTCTAAAGAAAAAACAAAACAAAACAGTATAGCCATGTATTAATCAGCATTGGAATCCCTAGAGAAAATGATCATCTGGAAAAGAAAACATACTTATACTTTAAAGTTACATAGTGGTGTAACGGTCCCGTGCAGTGGCCTCGCAGTTAGTGTTTTTCCAGATATTTCTAAAGATGACCGATTCACCTAAATGTTTTCCCCTGTTTGCTGAGATCCAGAGGTGTGAGGCCGCTGTGGTTCTTCTGATGGAGCATCCTGCATCCTGTCCTCTGCAGCAGCGTCCAGCACACCTCCACACCGCCCCTCTCTGCTGCTACATGAAGCGCTGTTGCTCCCTGCTGGTCAACTGCATCCACAGCACATCTCTGATACACAAACAAGAGGGTTGGGCTGCACAGCTGCTAGAGGTAGTCACATCTACACTAACTCTTCTTTTTCAAGATGTCACTATCTATATGGATGGATTCATCCTTCCAGTGACCACAGAAAAATGACCAGAAAACCATCATGATAACAGCCAGTTTCATTTTTCAACAGCTACCTGCATAATTTCTGAGTGCAGGTATTAATCTCATATCATTTGCACATAATGGACGGCTATAGTTTTAATGAAGTGATCAGAGAGCTTCAAATTTTATCTTGACAAGCTGATGTAGCTAAAGTCACACACTTTGTGCAGTTTTGTGGTCGTTTTCATCTGGACTCAATTTCACCATCGAAAACACTTTTACAGGTTCAAACTGTGAGATAACACTCCTCGGTCATACTATTAGTCAGCTAGAGCCATATGAACACATGAGAGTAAAAACTCTATCATACCTGGTCTTTGAGCAAATACCGGACCACCTCTGTGTTGCCTGTGGATGAAGCCAGATGTAGTGGAGTCACCTGGTACATATCTGTGTCTGAGAATCGGAACATCCCTGTTTCCCATAAATAGTGCACTGCAACACTGGGAATGATAGCTTACAGTTAATGTGTACATAATTCATTAGTATGATTGCGTCGTTGTACAATTACAAAAGACCACAAAAAGTGAGAAGTGTGTTGTTTCTCCACTCACATGTTACCCCCAGTGACTGCATGATGCAGTGATGTTTTTCCTTGCAGATCTATTAGACGTAAATCAGCTCCATACTGCAACATTTGGTGTATGATATAGATGTTCCCTTGCCTGATGAGAATCCAAAGAACAAATTGTTGTACACTTTAAGATCCCAGGCATGTTCACTGAGCGCTGGAGGTCTGCTACTCACCTGCAGGCAAAATGAAAGGCGGTTTGTCCTGCATCACATGTCAGGTTGGGGTCAGCTCCATTGGTAAGGAAAAGGTCAACCACGACACGGTTACCATGGAGGGCAGCATAGTGGAGCGGGGTGAAACCACCCCAGCCTGGATGGAGGAGCAAAATATCACAGGTTTGAAGATGTGGACCTTCAAATTTGATCTGCAGTCCATGAGAGAAACAGTAAAGGGCTGAGTGTTTGCAGTGCACGGTGTTTTAGCCTTTTGATCATTAAAAGCCTCTGGAGCTGGGGTTATAGTTTTTAGCACAGTGTGACTGTTTTGTGTTGTCACAGGATCTGTCCATCTAGATCTGGGCCAGACCATCTCAAAGAGGAGCAGCAGCAGGGTTAGGTTTCCCTTTGGCATTAAAACAAAATCACATCAGGAGACATTAAAGTATTACAAAGTTTAAACTGGTCATGAAAACATCAGTACTATCGTGCACATCTTAGTTAGCCTTTTATAAGATGCACAGTTCTACAGACAGGTTGTTGCGGGAATTACAGGTTTGCTGTCTTGGTGAAAGTTATATTCATCTCCATCTTTCTGGCGCCAAAACAGGACATACAAGCACTCACAGTTAAAAGCCAAAAACTATGCATCTGGTGACAGGAACACATTAGCAACTATAAGAGTCTGAACTATTAGTGGCTTATAGTTTCGCCAAAATACTTTAAATAAATGAGTAACGCCGACAAGTTCGGGATGTGATCGCTGTAGTGCATCTTACCTTTTTGCTTGAGGACCGATCGATCACTTTGAACAAAGTGTATGCACTGTTCAACATCTCCTCTCTGTATACAGTCAAATATGTCTCCGCCGCTGACGGAGCACAGAGGCATCGGGTGCATTGTGATGACCGAGCAGCAGCAGCAGCGGCCGGAAACAGTTTCAACAAACTGCAGCCAGATCAGCTCCTCTGCCGAAGCGCTACAACATCATAATGTCAGGAAATATAGGGGATGACCTTTCGCTTCAAAGTAACGGTGTACATTTCATTGTGCTAGACTGATTAGAGCAGATCACGCCCTGAAGATCTGATTGGCTACGGCTGGACATGTGACTCCTGACGTCAGCTCGTCTCCGAGAGGGAAAGCCTTTGTGGACACTGACAGAAAGAGAGCCTGGATATTAACGTTTAACGTTTATTTGTATTTCTATAAATTTTTAAATATTGATAACAAATGCAGTTTTTGCATTGGGGAGCAGAGTCCTTAACACATTTATTTTACCATTACTCTTACTCAGTCAATTTCTGTTAACTTTGTAGTTAACTGTAAAAGGGTCATCTTGTGTTTGGACCATGAAAAACATGATATTAAGTATAGCATATATCTATATATCTATTCGATGATCTGATCTATGAGGTTGCTGATCTACCAGTTTTCTGCCATGTACCTTGAGCAGCATGGTGGCGTAGTGGTTAGCGCGGTTGCCCCACAATACGAAAGTCGCGGGTTCGGTTCCCTGCCCGAACATGTGTAGGTGTAAGTGATGGATGGATCATGAGTGTGAGTCAGGACTGGGTACCTCCACAGAGACTAGATATTAGACAGGCCCCCCTGACAAAGACGGGATCTCTCCACAGACTGGACCCCCCCCAGAGACTAGACTAGACTAGACCAGACCCCTCCACAGACTAGAGAATAGACCGGGACCCCCCCCCCCCAAAGAGACCAGACCCCCTCAGAGACTAGAGACTAGACCAGACCCCGCCCCACAGACCAGACCCCTCCCCACTTGTTACTCCCGAGTCATACAAAAGATTAGTTCAAAATGAACGAATCGTTCACGAATAACACATGACTGCTAATTAGATAAGAGCCACAGCTGAAGATGGACGCAGTCAGGCCCTTCAGGTAGACGCACTTTTGTTTTGCAGTGTGCAATAAAACTACACAAATCGTGGTTTGTAACATATATTTCGTATTTATTGTTGGAAAGAAACTCCATTAATTTCATTGATTATGTGTCTCATCACCCCCATTGCTAGAGACAGAGGTAACACAGCATGGCTGCGGTCCAGCTTTTTGGACATGGACGTTTTAAAGTTATATAAAGTGAGTGGAGAGCAGTTTACAGCTGGAGTCAACACAAAACCGACAGGAGAAGAAGAGCAGTCCGCCATGAAGCTCTTCGGCCTCAGCAGGTGGCAGGTAACAGGTGGAGTTAGCTTACTTAATTAGAGGGGACACACTATTTTTGTTCACTTTTTGGTTCAGTTATTACCAATAATTAATAGCCTTAATTCCACCATAGACATATTAGGTGAAGCTGAAGGCCTATTTAAGAACATTTTAGTGAATTGTGGCATAATTCAGGAGCTACTGAGTTATCATTCACCATCATACCAACACGGAAACGGCAGATAACAACTTACGTTTATAATGGCTTATCATAGTATTATTTAGTGGACATAGTTGGTCGATGGTACATGATTGATCAAGATTTAAGGTTGAATTTTGACTTAAGAACAGTTCTTCTTTCGTTATGTTTGTTGTTGGTGTTTCTGTATTATTAATCCACACAAGATGGCGCTGTGTAGCTTAAGTGTTTTTGCTGCGATTTTTCTCACAATTACAATGCTTTGCCTTCATCTCATTCACATACTACGTCATGGCACTAATTATAAATAAAGGGAAGATATGATTGCTCAGAAAAAAAAAACAACAAAAATCTAAACGAAACGCTACTTTGAGGACTTTACCTACCAAATTGTTACTGCACTATCTGGCAGACATTTTCTTGCTTCCCTTCATTGTAAAAGACAGTTGAACTAATCTGTTTTTCCAGGTTTCATCAGCACACAGTCAAATAAAAGGAAGTTGTTTCTGCATTAATTATCTGCATAATCCAGGAATAACAAACAGTCTATTTCTTCTTTTTGTGACTCATGGGATCATGTCACAGAAATCCATAATCATGCCAGCCACGCATGACACAACTATAAAAAGCAAAGGGATTTTTTTTTTTTTTTTTTTTTTAGTTAAAGAAGGAGGGCCCCATCCAACCAGCTAAACAAGAGTTTTTCACTTCTGCTTCTCTAAGGAAGTAAGAAGGCACATGATCTGGGCCAGCTGATGTGAGTTACTCTGCTGTTCAAAGTTCAGTCTGCTTGGTGCAGATTAGTAAGGGGCGGGTAATTTTACAGAATTGTCTGCGCAGTATGTGCTAGTCCTGTTTTAGCAGGTCTGTGCTTGTCTATTCCCCCAGACATGTGAACAGAGACCGGGCGCTTACACAGCTGGAGTAACACCACCGAATGACACAGTCCCCTTACATCTAGGAAACTCCCAAATGGCTCTCACACAGCTGCAGGTAAGAATAGGTGGACTTAATTGTGTCTTGCATTCTTTTTCTCTTTTTCTCTTTTCACATGAGCAAATGTGTTTCTGTGGAATAAGTCACTCTTTCTAAACTTACATCATTGTATCTGAATGTACTACTTCTGGTTTATCAGTTTAACAGTCTGTATCTAAAAACGGCCCTCATTATTTGTCATGGCTGTCTGAAATTAGAGAGTGATCCAAATATTATCACTGTAATGTGGAAACACTGCTGTACTCAGCCTCAGTCACACACTATCATGTCTACTTCTCCTCTACATGGGGAGTTACAGAGAAGTGCAAAGCCGACTTTAGCAGCCTCCTGTGTGATGAAAGACTTGAGACTGAGGAATTATATCACAGTATTTAAGACTTGGTCAATAATGGGGAAGATATTGAGTCAGCCTGGACATCCTTAGTTTTATCAGTATCACATTGAATGCTGGTCCTGCTAACAACATCAAATCAATTACCAGCAGGCTAGGCAACCTGTCCTTCCATGTTAAACCCTATCTTAAAAACCTTTGCAGGTTTTAAATCTGACCAGCAGTTCAGAGTAGTAGCACAAACTAGTTTTTTCTAGCTGTGTAGTATGACTGCTGTTTTGTTTTTAAAACCCTAAATACAAGGCCCCTTGTCATATATTGAACATTTTATTGCTGTATTCCACACCCAGGTCTTTCCAGTCATCTTACTTGGAGCTCCTGACTGTCCCATGTTTTGTGTCTGAGATTAGTTTATTAGTAAAGGTTACTTGACTTGACATTAACATCCTCATTATCCATCTTTAGAACATATGTACCTCATAGTCTTAAACATTTAATTCTTTTATTGTCCAAATTTCAAATCATGAAACTGACACCAAAACAGTCTATGACTAAATGCTACACCGTTAAAAAGGAAAATAATATGACAACATGGTATACAACATTTTCTGGTAATTATGAAGACAAAAAGCTTACAAAGATGGCCTCAAATGACATCATATCCTCCGTTACTAAAAACTAGTTATAAATATATGTAATTCCGTACGTACGTACTTGAATGTTGAAAACTAGTAAACATGAGTGGCACGTGATTGTGGTCTGTTCCTGGTTTCTCAATGAAGATGGTGTGGTCAGTAGTAGGAATGAGGGTTTGTTTTGAAACTGAACAAATTAGACCTGGGAAATATTATTAATAGACCAAGTCAGAATATCAACAACAACAACATAAAAAAGAGAGGTGGAACAGTTTGAAAATTTTTCATTTTTGGCTCCTTTTTCCTTCCAGGACCAGTCAGTTAAAGGGGAAAGGATCAATAAGGAAACAGGAGAGCTGACTGCTTCAGGGGAGTTGCCTGTCTCTGGGGAGTTAAAGGAACTGAAAGCCGAGGACTCTTGCAGGAGCTCTCAACAAGTGCTCAAAGAACAACTACAGGAGCTGGGGATTCACACATACTCAACTTCTGACCACAAAACTGTCCCGGTTCCTTTAGAACAGAGAGAAGAACATCTACTTAAAGTCCTTCCTCTCTACATAAAGGTGTGGAAATGTAGGGCAAGAATGTGTTTCAGTTAATATTTTACTGTTTTTAAATTGACCAAGTTATTTGCTTTCTATTTTGAGTAAAGTGGAAGCTTTAACTTGTAAAACTCCTCAAACAGATACAGACACTAATGTAATGAGTCATTAATTGGTCATGGCAGGAAAATTTTTAGTGGAGCCCCAGTCCTAATTAATCCCTAACCTTGTGGAGGTTAAATGGATGCTTCAGGGCAATGTGATTTCAAACACTGTTCCAGTCTGCTTGAATGAACAATTAAATTATCATCAGTCAGCAGTCAGATGTTTGGGCATCAGCTGATCCCACTACTGCACTGAATGTGTGTATGCCCCTTGAGTAAACCACCACAGTCTCCAAGCCTTTCAAATAAGATACAGAGTGCATCAGATCCATAGTGCCCTAGGCCTCACTATTATTAGCCGTAAGAAGTGGAATTTCTCAATCACAGTGGCTCAACTTATGAGAATACGAGGATCCCATTGTTTTTGACGCTCATGCACACATTCTGTAAATTCAATCACTGATCTTTTTAAGTGTGCCTAACATCATTGATCAGGCCTACAGCGTGTGTTCGTGTGTTCGTGTGCAGCTCTGTGTGCGTATGTGTATGGGTGTACGGATAAGCCCCATGAGCAGAACATAGGGCCTTACTAAAGAATTGCAAACTCAGTGAAATGTGATATCCTCTTATGGAGCTGGAAAGACCTTATAGCATGCACTGGCTTTCTTCTTTTATGGTGTAGTGCATTAACAAAACCACTTGAGATGCAACTACAATGTGGGTTGGTAAAGACCTAAAAACATTATAGCAGATACAGATGAGATAATCTAACACAATAGATAATGTAATGTGCAATTAATGGTTAAAATTTTTTAAGTTTTAAAATACTTTTAATACTCTCAGTGCTATAGGTAAATGGCGTGGACAAGACACCTTTATATATCCCACACTAATCAATATATTCAAAGATTTTCCAAATAGATTTAACCATCTGTACTAAACCTGTAGAAACAACTTTTTCTTCAATATCCGTTAATTGGACATTTTCTCCTCTGATCACAGGTCCGTGAGGATGGTGGCAAACTTGAAGGTTTGGATGTAAAGGGGCTTGCAGCTCTTACTACTGACGTTGTGATCAATAACATCCACAGTAGACTGGCAGAAAGGCCTGCAGGTACTAACTGTTTGTATCAGCATGTACTTTTATTTTCAGGTATAGGGGCTTTCCGTCTTGTGCACTTCCTGTTTCTCAGAATGCTGTGTATTCTTTTTTTTTTTTTTTTTTTTTTGTTTGTGTGTGTGTATGTGGTAAACAATGCTTGCAGCTAGCTATTTCAAGGACTTTTTTTTTTTTAAATAAGCAAAAGTGTTACTTTTCTTTCCAAGATCTGTGCTCACTGTATCTTTACATTAGCAGAGTACTGCCATACTAAAGTTATTTTCTGTTTAACTGGTATGTCCAAAAATTTGTACCTGCCAAAACAGAAATGAAACCTTTTATGATAACGTGTTTTATCCCATGTTCTTTTTATGTTGCTTTGTTTTTGAATATTTGGCTGAAATATTGACTTAGTGAGAAACAGTAAATGTAAAAAATAAGGTGCTTTGGTATCTAACAGTCTTGCTGTTTTTAGTTTGACCCCTTTCGGGTCATAGCTCAGTAAATGTTGAGTCTTTCATGTTTGCAGAGGCAGCTCGTGAAGAGGTGGTCCAGTTCTTCCAGAGGTTTGATGAGGATTCTCAATGTGCAGTGGGAGGAAGTCCAGGATGGCTGCTGTTAAAGTCCCTTTTGCTCCTGACAGCTGACAGCTCAGTGAGTAATAACTAACAGTATTTGATGAGCCACTTCAATTTATGGGGAAATTGCTTTTAATATGTAAAGTGTTCAGGCAATGATTTATAGACAATACAACTCATAGATGATATACATTTATCATATACATTGATGAATCCAAACCTTTACTATGTATCAAAATTTCCTAAATGTGGGAAAACGGGTTATTAGTATGAGCATCATAAGTGTAAATATCTCCTTAAGATATGAACTTTTTTCTTGAATTTCTTTTGCTTTAAATTGTATTTTGCGTATAGATGATGCTTCAAGGTGTCAACAAGGTGTTTTTTTTGTATATGTGTGTCTTTGTAGGATATATTGTCCAGTATAAACCCAGGGCTCCCTGTTGCTTTGGTGAAATGTCTGTACCTGTTAGTGTGCCTTCCTGCTAAAAAGGAGAACACAGCAATAGAAGAGACCTTTCAGGAGCCACTAACACAGGTCAGCTTTGGAAAAAAAAAATTAAATGTTACATTTTTTACACGCCATACATTTTTCATCTTCTACTTGTCTTCACTGGATTTGGGGATCATCTTCCACTTCTTCCCCCTGTTTTTATCCAGGTTCTACTTCAGCTCTGCAGGCAGCCAATCATTGCTGAGAGACTGGTAGCAGCTCAGGAACTTCAGTGTCTTATTATTGGCCTCACATCACTGTGGGATCAGACCAGTGCCCCCTGGAGGCGCCAGGCCTCGCGCATCCTAAAGGCAGTCTCTGCTGTAGCAACAAGCAACGCAGTCATGAGCTTGTTAGGTGAGGTAATTCAAAACTATTGGGATAATTGACATTTCTGTTAAGGTTATAGAGTTAACATGTCTGCTTTCTGAAATAGATTCTGTTATACCAGTAACTCGTAGGGACAAGTATAGAACAGAAATCTGAAAACAGGCTGCACTAAAATTGAATAATTAGATTTCCTTAGATTATTTGTGCAGAAGGATATCTTTCTCCCAGTAATGAGTTGATTGTTCATGGCATTTGACCACATAGCTGAACAACACACACAGTGAAAGTATGTTTCACATGATCTGCCCGTCAACACAGATGATTCACTCAAATATTCTTCTGCACAAGTTTTCTTTCTTTTTTTTTTGACATAAAAACATTATCAGCATTTTCCATCATGATATGCGGCTCATATGATTGTAGTTCATTGCTCTTGTGTGTATATACATATAAGCGTGTGTCGTTAAGCGGTCTTTTATACCATGGTGAGGCTTTTTTTGGGGGAG
Source organism: Remorina albescens (assembly GCA_034769265.1). Classification (NCBI taxonomy): domain Eukaryota; kingdom Metazoa; phylum Chordata; class Actinopteri; order Carangiformes; family Echeneidae; genus Remorina; species Remorina albescens. Next base: position 8,217,242 of record CM068491.1, on the reverse strand, counting down.
GGGGAATGCCTCAATTCAACAGTGTGTTGACAATTATGACATCACTGCCAAAACACATTTTTTTCCACATTAGGCAAGAACTGTGTTCGAATCTGCATCCAGAATCTACAGCACATCTCTGCTGATGTCTCGGGGTCGCTCCTTGCTGAGGTGGCTGTGGCTGTTTTTAGCTTCATTAGAGACACCTACCACATCAATGTAGCCCTCTTTATTGAGTTTGACACCAACAATGGCTACCAGGTCCTAGAGAAAATCCTACAACGGTGAGTTAAGAGGACATGGTTAGACAAAAGAAGTATGTGAGTTCAAGAATGGTAATAATAAGTTTAAAGATGACATGCTTGTTTCAAACTATCAAATGAATTTGATTTTTGTATACTTGGTCTTTTTAAGGCAATAGTTGATAAGTATTTTTAGAAGTTAAATATTTTGTGGTGTGAATAAACAACCCCATCAAATTCATTCAGTATGAATGCGTTTTTCAGCAAAGTGCCAGTAAACCTGTCTTTTTTTTGTTATTCATTTGACTTTACCTTTTTTGTCTCATGACGATATTCTACCATTAGCTGTGAGGATGGTGTGTCGGTGGATTGCTTTCAGCCTGTGGAGGAGTTGTTGGCTCTCATTGCGTCTTTCACTCTGCTCGGAAAAACTGAACTGAAAGTGGCTCTTTGTGTGACCAACCCCCAGCCTCCAAACTTTAAGTTTGATCCACCACTCACCAAAGGTTGGTCAAGTCTTCAACATGAGTTCATTATTGTTATACTCATGTATACTCTGGGCACCTGTTCCTAATTAACTCTACTGGCTGACTGTACTTTGATGTTAAACTCTCAACATTTACCCTCCAAATGTACCCTCCAAACTATCTAATTATTATCACTATTCCTATTATCAAGGAACACATGGGGGGGGGGGGATCTCCTTTGCACTTTTGCCCTGATAAAATCTACCCAAATTGTACCAACCACTTTCCCCTTTCCCTGATTCACCCCCCCCCCCACCACCACCACCCCCCCGCTGCATGGTACAACACCCCTCAGGTTAACGGGAAGCTGAGGTGATTATGTCAGGGATGATGAAGTGGAAGCTTCCCCTCTAACTCTGTTAGGATGCCCCACATCTTTTCATCACTGGCCTACAGCAACCAGCCATCTATCATAAATGCACACGCACCTCAATCCAACACTCATAAATAGAGTCCACAATAAACACACACATACCCATCCAAATGTACACACAGATATGCACACTCAGGTTGCATCTATCAGATTGAGGACCAGGTCTCTCCAGCTCAGGGATTGTTTGTGTTGATCTGATTATATTCTGATTCAATTTTGATTAAATGTCAAAATGAATCCCATGACTAACCAGGTATATATTTATTCACAATGAAATGTGTTGTTGCTCTAAATATTTCGACAGTACACCAAATAAATGTTATCAAGGTGGATTACATTACTTTTGTTGTTCTTTTGTTTTCTTGCATGTTATGTTGTTTTGTTCAATCTATCTATGTATTTATAACTCAATTGGCTTCCAGGATTCAGCATGTGCAGTGCATTAAAGGTTGTTTGTGATTTATTGGGTTTCATTTTTCTCTGAAATTGACTGACTGACCTTGCCAGAGTAAAATTGGATAAATTGAGCATTAAATTCCAAACCTCTTTCGCATTAATTGACCTCAGACTGATATTGTTTTGTAGAGAGGTCTGTGACAGACTAGCACCAGCACATGTTCTCTTGCACTTCAAAAAGTTAGGACAAACAAATATACAGAAGGTATTCTATTCAATCAGGGCAGTTTTAAATGGCTGATGCTTCCTTTGACAAGTTAAGCGTGGTCATGTCTTTTTTCTTTTTTCTTTTGTCATCTAGTTATCTCTTTTTTTCCCTCAAGGCTTTGCAGTAAAGAACCTGCGGGCCTTCCACTTGCTGCAGGCCTCCTTGTTGCGTTCCCAGGATTGTCTACTGTGCTGCCAGCTTCTACGAACCCTGCAGACAATATGGGAGCGTGATCCAGCTAATTTCTTCCTCTTGGAGTGGACTGTCCAGTCGATGGCCCAGGTGGCTGCGTGTGTGTGGCTTAAACCAGCACCTGTACAAAAACAGTTTTTTTCATTGCTAGAGATGGTATGATTTCTAATGTTGACAGTCAACTCCTTTTGCTTGTTTTCTCTTTGATACAACATTCATAGTAGATCTGATAAAATGCTTGCTTTTCTACAGGTGGTATTTAAGCTGAACTACATCCCTCATGAGACACTGCGTACGCTGCTGGCTCAGCTGAAACAGATTTGGGCTGGGACACTTGCAGGAGGGTTGGCAGGAATAGAGTTTGGAGTGGTTGCTCTTAAGTCTTTTCACAGGTGAGCAGTGCTAGTTGGTAAAATATTGCTCAGAGTCATTCAGGGTATTTTTGCTTTATACCAAATGTATCCTCTGGTACTAGAAACTAGCCTTTTATTGTTCCCCTCTCAGCGTTCAGTTCCCCTCACACTTAAAGCTAGTTCAAATGAGAAATAGCAAAAATACATCCTTCTTCTAAAGGTACTGCAAACATTTGCTCAACCTAATCATCAAGACATACACATAGGATAAAGTTGTCATTTTGTGTATGAATACTGCATATTTTTATTCGCCTTTAGAGAGATTTTTACTCATTCAATACTTTGCACTCATAATCTCTGATAGACAAAAAAACCAACAAATAAAGGCATGAATGAAAACATGGACTCCTTTGTGGATGTAATTAATAGCCAGTACCACAGGTTGTATCTGCAATGCTCTGTTGGTACCAATTTTTCCCTGACACATGCTGAATAAGATCCATCTCCCACAGGATGACAGTGCACAGTGGTATGCTAGCTGAGGTTTTGAGTGACTGGGGTCTTCTGGAGCTGCTGCTTGGGGAACTTCGGAGGAGAGCTAAGATCCTCAGGAAGGCTGGAGCTATTTATTCCTCTCAAATAAGTATGGGCAGTTATTTCTTCTGCGTCTGATGTAATCATATTGTACAGCTGCTATGAACACACAAAGTGATTGTTTGCAAAACACATGATTACAGTGAAGTTGGGAGTGAGTAAAAGTCCCAGTTATATTTCAGTTCTGCAATTCAGTACAGTCACTAATATAAAGTTTATGTGGGCAAAGTGGATCAGCAACTAACTTTCACATTTGAAATGCCTTTCATCCTTTTTATTTGTATCAAAAGTGCTTTTACTCTTTAGATCCCCAGCACCCACAATGTGCAGAAGACAGTGAGAGACTGCTCACTACTTATATGCTTCAAGTTGTGTCCACTCTTACTCTGCGATCAATAAAAAACACAGGTATAGATATTTACTTCTTATCACTTCCATTTTTTTTTTCTGTTAAATGCTTTACTCTGTGACCATTTGGAATCGTTTCATGTTTTTAGCATGTGTATTCCAGTTTCAGTGCGAGACCTTGGTATGGTTCCCTACATAAAAATCTTCTTGGATGAGGATCAGTATCGAAGTCCCACTCTGAGCATTTTGGAGCAGCTGGCTGAGATAAACCCTGAGGAGTTCATGAGTACAGCCATAGGAGCCCTCTGTTCCTCAACACAGCAGGAGCTTGGGTTGAAATGGGACCTTTTACAGGTACTGGTCTGAGTGTATTTCTCAGGCACACACAGTAATTGACAACACACATTGCAGATATGCAATGATCTTAACTGAATTTAGATTGTAGTCTCCACTCTCCATCAAATCATAACAAATTGTAATGCACTTAAAACATAATAGGGCAGTGAATTTATTTTCTTAGCATGTGGGACCCCGATTACATTATAGACAAATGCAGATTGATTTGCTAAAACAGGTTTAGCTGTTAACTCTGGACCAATTTGATTAGGCTAGGAGCTTTGTGCTGTGGCACTATGAAGATTGCAACCTCTATCAGATCAGTGAATGGGACAGAGATGTGATTAAGCCTAACTAAGTTACACACCTACTGTATGTGTCCATTTTTATAGACAAGAGCAAGAGGATCACTTGCTTTCTGATAGTGTGTGTGTTCAATGTGTGTAAGTGTAAAATTACTTGTTTGTGCATGTTTGGATGGACGTGTGTGTGTGTGTGTGTGTGTGTGTGTGTGTGTGTGTGTGTGTGTGTGTGTGTGTGTGTGTGTGTGTGTGTGTGTGTGTGTGTGTGTGTGTGTGTGTGTGTGTGTGTGTGTGCGCGCGTGTGCGCGCGCGCGTGTGTGTTTTGTGCTAACATGGTTAAAGCAAGTGGCAATCAGATTGGGTACAACCTGGGTTGGCAAGTGTTGAGAGCCACTGTGATTACTCCAGTTTCAGTTAATCACATTTCCCTCTGCGTTCTGTCTCACACATTACCTACCTGATGGATTAGCTCTTTAAATTGAATAAGCCTAATGTTATTTGTTCACCTCCAAAAACTAGTTACCAGAAATGATTTATGATATATCTATATGTTTCATCTATTTTTCATGGCATTGTTTTAATTGACAAGCAAGATTCTTTTAAAAGCTGAGAGTTTGAGCTTATTGTCTATCAAAATATATAACTTAACATACACAACATACAAATGTAAATATAGTAACCAGAATCAGCTTTGTCAAAGGTATAATTAGTTTCAAGCCTATTTAGTGACCCATTGTCCGTCCAAATGGTCTATATGACTACTCTCTTCTGTATTTCAGTCTGTGCTGAAGGTGCTTGAGAGCCCCAACAGCTGGGAAGCCTTTAGGAGGGCAGGTGGTTTCACTGGACTGCTCTCCTTGGTGATTGACATGGAGGGAGCTCTGGCTAATCCTCCACAGGAAGAGGTGTGGAAGTCCTTAGGGTACCAAGCACTGCTGGACATCCTGCTCCTTGTTCTTCACATCCTGGCCTTGGCTGTGCATCTCCACACAGTAAATGCACACCATTGTGAAACTGGAGGCTTTTATGAAAAACTGGCAGAGGCTCTACTCCAACTGGGCTGTTTTCACACCCGGAAATATGAGAAAGAGGAGTGGAAAATTGAGGAGGGATCCTGTCCCAAAACAGCAGTGGACAACGAGACTCTCAGAAAAAGCTTTCATCAGTTTGTTGAGTTAGCAGAGGCCACTCCCAACATGTTGCATACGGATCTGCCTCTCAGCCTTCGAACATGTATAAGACTGCTCTCATATCTGGATCAGTTTTCCACTGGGGCCTACTCTCCTCCAAAAATAAAAATGGGATTGGAACTTGATGATGTGTATGATGTAGATAAAGAGAAACTAAAGGGACCAGCACGGCAGGATGGTATGTGTTCAACGTCCCCTCCTGTCCACCTGGGATCAATCCCTCAGTCAGATGGGGAAACAAAGGGAAGATCCAGAAGCGCAGCATCTAGTATTTCTACAGTCTGCACAGAGTCTCAGTACAGGTGGATATTTCTAACCATTGATAATAGTGGCATTTATTTCTATAAAATGATTTTTCTCTACATTCTGATTTTAAATTGTAATAATAATCGATGGGATCAATAAGGAGGATGCGTATTGTATCTCCTAAACATCAAATTATATTTTTCTTTCTTTGTCTTTTTCTCGGCCCACGATAGGTTCACCTGTGATCATATTATTCATCATCCGGGAGCAATCCGAGTTATAATGACTCTCCTTCCAGCCGTGTTTACTCCCAAGGACCCACAGGTACCTTTCTAGCCTGAACATGTTACTTTCATTTATATTACATACTGTTTAATAATAATGTTTAATTTTTAATACATGATAGGGCCTAGTGTAAGAGAACTTTCTTTTATTCTTTCCCAGCTCTCTATGGAGATCCAGTTCTCACTGGCACACCATGTCCAGGCGATGGTGAAATCTGAGCGAAACCGTCAGATAATGTGCGAGGCTGGGCTGGTCTCTACCCTCCTTACTCATTGTCGGAGCATGTTAATGGCTCCAAACCATCTATTACATCTACCAATTACACGTATCTTGGAAAAACTGTCTTCCCAGTCCATCACACATTCAGACTTCAGGTTAAACGCACTAAATCTTTGATATTCGATTACATTTGTTTTTCATTCAAGATCAATGTTTTTGGCAATGAAATGCTGAATGCACTTTTTTCCCCTCTCAGGAAGTTCCTGTGTTTAGGAAACCCTCTTATGTGCCTGGCAGACAAAATGACAACAAAATCACGACCACCTTCTGTATCAAATGGTAGATATTTTTGTTTTCACCTGCATGCTTTTTACTGGATCAAATTAAAATTTTTTTTGTCTTTCATACCAAAACATTAAGCCTATTCACACATTTGAGAATGTATTATCTTAACCAGGTCAAAGCACAGCTGACCCATCAGAAACTTCAGTGAAGACACTGAAGCGGACCTATAGCTTGTTAAAGTCCACAACTTGCAGTGAGTCTTCTGTTGGTTCAGCAATCCCTGTCCATCAGATCATCAGTCTGGTCTCCATGACTTCACCACGAACCTTCAGACCACACAGAGTCTCCTCCTCACCTGCCTTTGTAGAGTTTGACATGAGTGAGAGCGGATATGGGTGAGTCTTTATTTTCTTGGGTTTCTGTATTGCCTTGCAGTCGAATTGCAGCACTAAGTAACTGCCAAGACATTTAAAACATATAATGCATTAGTATTTTAAAGAAATAAACATGCTTATGTAAGAACTGCAGTTTTTAAGTAGTTTCTTTGAATATGTCGGCAGCTGCCTATTCCTGCCTTCTCTTGCGACAGTTAAAGGAGTGACTGCTGATTCAATCACAACAGGTGGAATTGGAAAAGGTAAGTGATGACTCTGAAAGTCTGATACACAATAATACTCATACATCTGTGATCAGAATAACATACTAATCATCTGCCTTTCCTATGTTAGACTGCCGGGGATTTCCCCCTGCAGCAGGTCTCTCCTTTTCCTGCTGGTTCCAGATCAACAGGTTCAGCTCAGCCTGTGACTCCCACCCAATTCATCTTTTGTCAGTGGTCCGCCACATGTCCCGCACCGAACAACAGTACACCTGTCTTTCAGTCTCCTTCTCGGCCTATGATGGCTGTCTTGTCATCTCCACAGAGGAAGAAGCATTTACGTACTTGGGTGAGACCGATCGTTCATTATTTGCTCCTGGAGAACATTTATTGATTATCACTAAATTAAAAGAACTTTAGATCTTAGCTTTCTTTCTAGTTTGTATTGTTAGCTGTTTGCCTTTTGTTTATACTATATACTAATTAACTTTTTTAATGCCAATTTTAAAAGATATGATGGAGCCAGAAGTTTCAACTCCCACTTCTTTGCCTACGTCACTGAGGTTACGCTGCTCTGGCATGTTAGTCCCTGGTCAGTGGCACCATCTGGCTGTTGTGTTGGCCAAAGATGTGAAGAAGAGCTGTCTAACCTCTGCCTACTTTAATGGCAAGGCCCTAGGGACAGGAAAGGTATGCCAAGAGGAGAGAAGCTGAAGATTAAATGGATCTTAGGTCCAATATGGCATATATGTGTTCATGTATAAAGCCTGTATTTTCTGTCAGATGAAGTACATTCAGCCGTTCCCTGGTCAGTATGTCTCCATGGACCCCACAGCTGTAATTGATGTGTACGGACTGATAGGAACACCACCTGTCTGGAAAATGCATGCTGCTCTAGTTTGGAGAGTGGGCCCCTCTTACCTGTTTGAAGAGGCTTTGAGTGCTGAGGCTGTGGGTGTCATGTACACGCAAGGCACTGTTTACTTGGGCAACTTCCAAGCTCTGCAAAATCCAGGTGAGACACAAGATTTTGCAAGACAGTATGTGTTTCCTTTAGCTTTTATAAACCACTCATGTCTTTCACCCATGCAATGGCATGCAGGAAATGATGTTATGTTATGGTGTTCATTGAATGCATGCATGATTTTCTGCGTTTCAATGCAGAAAAACAGTATACACTGAAACAAAACAACTCTGACTTCTTACCCAATATGGTGATAAGATTATGGGGATGTGGTCACACCTTGCTTAACCCTACTCTTTTGACTCATTTAACTTCTGGTTTCTTTTAATGCTTTCTCACCTCTTTTGTTGTATCCAGGCTGTAATTCAGATGCTGAGTCTCTCCCTCTCAGGGTCGTTCCTGAGGAGAGGATCTCATTTGGCATCAACCCAACAGTTTCTACATTAACAACTGTTGTGCAAATCAGAGAGGATTACAATGAAGTTGACTGCAGACTAATTGCTAAAGAGGTAGGGTGAAACCTTTAACTTGTGTGTGTGTGTGTGTGTGTGTTTTCTTTTTACAGAGTAGCAATCACTTTTTTTCATTATAGATGGGGATAACATCTCGGGATCAGTTCACCCCTGTGTTCCTTGCTCGAAACATCAGCCAGCACCTGAGTGGTACAGCTCGTACGATAGGAGCAGCTCTGGTTGGACATTTTGGTAAAAGTATTATTTTGAAAATTTAATTTCTGCCTCACAATAGATTCTTGCAGGCACATTTACTAAACTCCCAGGCCCTTGCCTCTAGGTGTCCGTACCTTCACTCCCAGCAGTGCATCCAATGGTTTCCTGTATGTTGGTGGCCCTGCAGTTGTTCTAAGTTTAGTTGCAATGGCTCCAGATGATAGCTCTCTGTATGCAGCTGTAAAAGTTCTTCTTTCTGTGCTGGAGACCAACTCTGCCATGGAGCAGGAAATGGACCGCATCAATGGATACCGGGTTTGTCAGAGTGTGATGTTTTACATTCACTGCAATGGCTAAAAAAGATTTATACACACACATGAAAATTGGTTACCATACTGTCTGTAATTGCCTTTCCCCGTAGCTGCTAGGTTTTCTACTGAAGATGAAGAGCTGTCTGGTCACCTACAGAACCCTTCAGTTGGTATTGCATCTGTGTAGTTCACTGGAGCTGAGCTCTGGATCTGGTTGCCTGAAGAACCTAACTGCTTTCCAGGCTCTGCTGTGTGATCTGGAGGTGAGAATTCAAAAGGTTCTGTGGATGAACGGATGAACCCTAACCCATAATTTATAGCAGAAGTTAAAATTGCATCTGAAAGTTAATTAACATTTTGTTGCCCTCCTTGTACCTTATTTTCAGCTGTGGAAGAGTACATCAGAAAGTCTGGACCTCACAGTTTTGAACCACATTGCTGAAATCTTGAAATGCTCAAGGTAATTTCCACAGATATCAGCGTGCGAACAGACCACAAATACTGTGTTGTAGCTTTACTCTAATCTACTTTTAACTTACTTGACCAATAACTTAGATAACACAATAAAGAAGCTCTTGTTCAGGACTTTTAGCTTTATTGTCAACATACCGTCACTAATATTGGATAATGTGCAACAGAAACGGGCAAGGGAATGTTGAAAATGTCTGTTGCAATCAGTTACAAAATCTGAAGAGAAGACCATGACTGAACATGTCTTGTGTACTGAACTACTGAACTAGACTAACTGCTTGTGGGAACAGATTGTGATTGATTTTGTGTGTTTATCTCTCTGTATCCTCAACAGTGACAGTAGGAATGCAGCCGTCATGCACACTGTAGGACTGCTACCAAAGCTTCTGTTTGAGCTTTCAAATCCTGCTGTGACATTTCAGCAGGTTAAGATCATTTCCTCTGTCATCGCATCCCTCCTAAAGGGTCACTTTACCCCAGTGGACATGAGCAGGTACAGCCTTGGAATACACTATGTGTGTGTGCGTGAGCAAGTGTTTCCCTCATACAATTTGTTCCTTAAAGTCCCAATTGTGCAAACTATATCCTTTTGTTTGGTCAGACTTGGGCTTTTTCTCGTCTTCACACTCCCTCCCCGTAGTGATATGACCGAAAGCGAGGCGACATCTGATGGTGATCTTTCACTGGATACACCAGGTACAACATAAAATACACAACCACAACTTACAAGCTCATGCATGAAACTAATTTTTACTAGGACTGACCCAGCAGTGTCCTCCACATGCTATAGCTCAGAGCTCTCGTCCAGCCAGTCTCATTTGGATCCGGAACCAGCTCCTACTTCTGCTTTGTGAAATCATCAACTCAGACAACGTGCTGATCAAAGAGTGAGGAACATCTGTTACTGTTTATACATATACCCTCTATTTTCATGTGCTATATGTCATGGTAGGAATATTAAATGAGCCAGTCTCTTGTCTGCACATTACCCGCTAGTAAGCAGAAGGCCGTGTTTGAATCCCTGGGCAGTGATTGGGTCCTCCACTTCCTTCAGCCCCACCTTCACCTTTCCACGTTAAAACTGGGTCTTATCCTGCTCACACAGTCTCTGTCCTGTCTGGACCGACAGAGCAGCTTCAGAGAGGGGGTGATACCAGGAACACTCATTGAAGGCATGGAGGAGCCTGTTACTGTCATGGGTAAAATTAAATCTCCCTCAGCAAAGCAGAATAATGAGTGTTGTCATTTTGCCTGTGTCCATGGAAACACATGATGATGATGATTTAAAATTATTTAAAATCCCGATTTCAGTTATTTCATACAGTTTAAATATTTTGCTTGTGTTTTATCTTTTTTCAACAGACAACCTTCGAGCTCATTCTTGGTCTTATGAGTGTGTCACCACCACATGCCGAGGCTTTGATGTTCTACAGGAGCTCCTGATCAGTCATTCTCACCTGCCTCAGGTGTATGAAGCCCTGGCTGCTCTGCTGATGGGGAAAACAATCAACACTGCTGAAGAAAAGGTGGGGTTTTTTTTTTTTTTTTCCTCTTATTTTTCTAAATGCTCACCAGAATCATCTCAAGAGTAATGTTCTTTTGTGTGTCATCTACAGGTGGATTTGGATGATAGTCTTCAATCACTGATTGACAGCCAAGAAAATGCTGCTCAGCAACTCTGCGCTGATGCTGCTTCAATACTACTGGAATTGGTGCAAGTTGTCATTACTCAGGTGAGAATGTAGTAACAGTGCATCTGAGTACTTTTTGCCACAGCTGCCCCAATAAAGTGTAACATCTAAAAGTATATGTATCTTTATTTATTTATTTTTTTTAAACAGCCTGTTCCTTCAACTATACATATGTCAAGCACTGATGCATCATGGGATTTGCAGATCGCAGCAAGTGTGATGCAGTTCTTTTGCATTCTCCATAGCCTTCGGCCAAGAGACCAATTGTGGGTATCTCCAGAGTTCCTCCATGCACTCGCACGAGTTGTGTACCCTCTTGATTGTTCAGAGGTTTGTGTGTTATTTTCAATTCCTGAAACCTCCAGAATTCAAATATCTCTGGTTATATTAATTAGTCAGGCGATGTCACTTAAGGCACTCACCTCCGAGTCAAGGAATAATGTATAAAAGCCCTTTATTTATATTAATTAGTGTTGTAACTTCTTTCAGGGTGTTGGCGAGCCTCACATTATGTGTGAAGGCGAGGATGCTGTCAAGAGTTATCAATCCAGGAAACCAGTGTGCGACTTCATCAGAATACTGCTAATGGACAGTCTCCTCAATGTTTCTGCCAGCACCAATGCAAATCCTCTTGTTCTGCTGCTGGAGGTGAATTCACATAGTTGCATATCTGCATATCACTCACTCATTTTCTACCGCTTATCCGTTTCCAGGTCACAGGGATATCTGCATAGATATACACATAAATTCTTGAATAACCCTTGGTGCATTTCCACTGATGAGGCTCAAAAGTGTAATACATTACTGCATGTCTCCAGAAGGTGCCACTCTTTGCTAAGTTACACAATTCAATTTCAGCTTGCCAAGCCCAACTTGCATGTATACTCACCGCCACTAGCCACTAAAGTGACACGACACCATAAGAAAATATGTTTCCCCTTATTATCAAGAGTAATTTAAAAAAAAAAAAAGCATCTTTACCTTTTGAAATTCCCTTGTCTTTATTGGATTGGATCTGTTTTTTTGAAGAATATAAATGTTGCAGTTCTCTCCTGATGGTGCATCGCTGGAACAGCAGCAGACTTTCCACACTGAGCTGCTGGAGTTAATGATGGACATCATTCACATGCTCAGCCACGATGAAGAAAACAACACTCATCTCAACTCACAAGGTAAAAATTCACAATTGCTGAAACTGGTTTGACTGTGTTAATGCAGAAAATTCACTCAACACATGACTTTTTACTGTATCTCTCAGGCTCAAATCAGAGGCCTGAAGAACAGTTGGTCACGTTGATGGAGAATGTGGTGCTCTTTAGTAAGACTTTACTGGAGAAACTGCACAGTGGTACCTTCCTGGGAGACTCTGAGAGTTTGCTCAACTTCCTCGCAGATCAGATTGTGGTGGTGAGAATAACACATTGGGCCTTTTTCAGACCTCATTTACATCCATCTCAGGTGATCCAATCACAAGTGTACAGGTGTGAATGCGCACAAGATGCATTGAGGCCACATTGCCCCACTCTCTCGCTCTTTCACATGCCTTGACTTGTTGCCTATATAAAAATAAAAATTGTTCTTAGAGCTGTTTACTTATGAAGGAATTACCCAAGACTGGCCACAGAGACACCTTGTATAGACACATGTAGAATAGCTACACCATAAATGTCATGTTTGAAATTCATAAACCTTCAACCAGAAAAGTTATGTATGTAAATAAATCAGTGGGGGGGGGACTAATGGATATCCTGTTGTATATTTCAAGGCTCTGGAGAAAAGCCACACTCAGAAGGAGAAGACGGTGTTGGACCTCTACTCATGCACCAATAAAGTCCTGCTTTATTTCTTGTCGCAACCGCGTCATTCCAAAGAAGAAAAGGATAGGGTCATCAGGGTGTTACAGACCTTGATGGAGCGCTGGGATGTCTTCATGGCAACTTACAATGCTAACGTGCACTTCATCACATGCCTTCTTCATTGTCTGCTGCTGATTCGATCTGGCAGGTAGTAGTGATACAAGAGCTAACTTGCAGACACACAAACGTGTTGTTGAGCGCAGGACTATCTTAATCGTTATTTTTACTATTCATATTTTATTAATCACTTTTTTTGTAGCTGCCCTCAAGGTTTTGGATATCTGCCACAAAAAGTGCGGAAGAGAAACCTGTTTGTCACTAAAGCCAGATGTTCTGCACGGGTCAGAAACAGAACAGACAGCACCGCAGGTACGAAGTTTCATTTGTGTTTACCATGTTATCCTGGTGTGTGGAGGGCACTAGAGAGTTCAAAACAAGTGTGTGTGTGTGTGTGTGTGTGTGTGTTCTCCAGATGACAGAGAACTATCATCCTTGGCTGAGACCTGTTGGTCAAACGTCATGACGGAGAGGAAACACACACTGGAAGACAACTATAAGATTGAGATCTTAGTTAAACACACAACAGGGCCTATAAGCATGACAGATATCAGCCCTCTCTGGGAGGAGACGGCACATAAGGCCTGGCAGCTGCATATAGGTAAGCTGTCACTGCACTAATAACTTCAAAGGAAGACGTTGCCTGGATGTTTCGGTCCATGTTCTTGACATTTACTTTTTGTTTGTCTGAAAAATATCTTTATAGAGTCTCAGAAGAAGAGGGCGGTCAGCAGCTCCCAGAACAAGCTTGATATGATCAGTAGTGCTGTTCGCTCAGCTTTGGGCAGACTTGGCAAAGAGTCAGTAACAGTAGAGGTAAATTCAAAACTCAGTCTTTGGGCAGTGAGATGTGTATACTTGTGATGAATGCTCCCTTTGAGGAGTGTAGAGTCACCTGTTCTCAGGTACCAATGCATCCCAGAGAGCTGCGCCCAAACACTTATCCCAAAGTCACTGTAGTGTTTGTGCTGTGGGCCGTCCAGCCCTTTGGGGATGTTTGATTATTTCTTTAAATGGATTTGGATTATCACAGCTGATTGCCCCTGAGTGGGCATAGTAATTGATATCTGTTAGGCCTATCCATGGGAACACTCAGTACAACACACTGTTTGCAGCTGAAGGTTAAAGACGCGTTTATTGTTGTTTTTCCCCCCGAAACACGTGGCCCACATCATTAGTTCCCCCACAACGCTTAAGACGTTGAGCCATCTGGAGCAGGGAGCGGGGACATATTACTCAGGCACACAGGCATGAAATTACCACGTCTGTGTGTCTGTCTCACCCCCACAAAGAGTGTGTGTGTGTGTGTGTGTGTGTGTGTGTGTGTGTGTGTGTGTGTGTGTGTGTGTTCTTGTTTGTGCACATCTCTTGCCTAGAGAAATCGGGTTGGCAATTATAGTGGTACCAATCTGATGAAAACATTATTCATTTGATGTTATTCTTTATCATATCAGTCTTTGACAGGCTATCAGAGAGGGTGATGAATTGTTTTTCCATCTGAGAGGTAGAAAAGTAGAGGGAGGGATGCTTGCCTGCTCACTCACTCTCTGCAGTGCGTTGCACCACTTTGCTCTGAGAAGGTTTCAGCATGCAGTGAGAGTTCAAAAATGATATTCAAATCAGTAATGGTCAGCCAGTCTGCTCATTTTCCTATGCATCCTTGTGAAGAAACAAGTGAGTCATTAATTAATTTCTGGATCATTAACTTATGACCTTTATTTGGCAAGTCATGAGCTTATGGGAGGTCTGTCCTCAGTCACAAGATCCATAGGAGTACGTTTCTACGGAGCATAGAACATAGTTTTGCGTCTCAGATGTCTACTTCTGAGATGCAACAAAACAAGAATTTTAAAGCCTACTGTAGGTAATGAATGAGAATATAGAGACTGATAGGCAGACTGTGTCCTCAGTCATGCTTCAGTGCAATCCTTCTTGAGATTTATTTCATCAGCGAATGCAGTTTCCATAATCATATCTGTGTCCTCATATTAGAAAGATAATTAACAGCACTAATGATCACGTTAAGTTCATTACACATTCACTGCCAGCCCAGAATGAAGTTGACATTATGTTGCCTTATCATCAAAGGTGGCGTATTGTTGGGAAGTCATTAAAATGGAAATGAGTGTGATGTTCTGATGTTAATTGCAGAGGGAAGAGATGAGTTATGTATTTAATGCAACATTTAAAAAGCCAATGAGGTTCCTATTTGCTAAATAGGGTAATTAATGCTATATATTACTTATGTTTGTCCAAATGAAGGAATGAAATTAGGAGATGATGACGCCGACTTGCTGTTTATCTGTCATAACACGGCTCTAGTTTGCAAACTTCATTATTACTCTCTTTTCTGTCTGTAATATTTCTATAATCTCCCTTCAAATTACTCCTTTATTTCTTTATCTGCAAAACTTCTCATTTGGAAAGGCAGTCAGTCATTTGGAGAAACAGTTTTCATTCTCCATAAGGCTTGTCAAAGTTTGTCAACTTCTATACATGGGTTTATTCTGAAATTGTTGAATTTTCGTATGTCTTATATTACAGAAGTAGTTGTATTTCTTTTATTGCACTTGAAACCAATTATTGCATTAAAGCGTTTGTACAGCAAAACCCAGAATTAACATCTGTAAATAAGGCTCAATATAAAGAGTTACTGCATGTTCATTCAGTCAATTAAATGGCTTTCCTGGGTCAGCTGTGAGGATGGACACATGTTGTTTCACTAGTCTCTCAGCGAGCACTGCTGTGATGATGGGCTTAATGAAGCAGTTAACAGTCAGAATATGATCCCAGTGTGTATGCTGAACATGAGCATCCTGCAGTGTCAACACAGCCCTGTTTTGGGTTTATCTATTTTTTTTTTTCCCCCTCTTTAATCGACACAAACATACTTACCCACACACAATAAAGGCGCGCGCACACTTACCTTGCCCTTGATTGTGGCGTGGCTCAGTGATATTAATGTTTATGTTAATCAGATCAAACCAGCAAATGATTACATTTCCAGACAGGGTTATTGTAACACTGTAGCCACTAGCTTATTTTGCCCAGTGAATGCAATTTAGAACAGATGTAATTGTATGAATGTATTGTAATTGCATGAGGAAACAACAATACCATTATGAATATACAATCTCTGTGAACATAATGTGTTGTGTGTGTGTGTGTGTGTGTGTGTGTACAATATGAGCTAGAGGAAGAGCGATTGTGCAGCCCGCTCTTTTCATTTGGACCCATCAGGTTACTCTCCATTCTTTGTAGGAGTTTCTGTCCTGCATGGAGTCGCATCGACACAGAGGCCACATGATATTTGAGAATATGAGGACAAATCACTTACAGGTTTGACAGCCATATGAGAATATACTGAAAAAATTTTGTCAAATTGAATTTTTAGTAATATTATCTCTAATTTCTTTCCCATCTGTCTTGTACCTCCTTCTACATTGCAGTTACAAGCAAGTGAGTGGGAGCTAGTGAGCTCAAAGTGGCTGCATATGGAGGCCGAGCTGCTGAGGGAGAGAGCTGTGTTTGGGCCTGGCCCAGGGGTGCTACTGAGACAAGACTGGGTGCAAGATACTGCTGAAGGACCCAACCGGACCAGATTACGCATACGCAGGAAGAGACGATCCAGACGGGTCAGTTGAGAACAGGGTCCTATCAAGGGTTCATATTAGTACAGAGTCTAACCCTAAACCAAATATGTTGTTAAAACAGGTGCTAGGAGCACTGAGTCTGGGATTAAAGACTGGGATGTCTGAGAAGGACAAAAATGGAACACATGGTGGCGCAGGTTAGCGGGTTGCCTGTTGAGAGATAGAGAGAGAGATATATATATATATATCTAGACCCCATCATTTGCTTTAATGTTCAGGCTGGGTGTAAGCTCAGTGGAGAGTGTTTCCTTTCTGACAGAGCCCAAGATCCTGTGTGAAGTTGGTGCAGAGGCTAAAGAGGATGAAGAGGAAGGACAGGATTGTGACCGTCTGACCTTCTTCCCTGTTTTGAATGAGACACCTGCCGTCACTGAGAGTCCACCTGACCCCTTGACCCCTGAACCATGTTCCCACACACAAAACTGTACCGACATACGAATCATTCTGCAGGAGCTGCGCTCTGGAGAGGAGGTACTATAGCACAAAAGGGTTTGTTGGTATGCTGGGCTTAAAAACAACATTCATAGCTCCGTCCCATTCTACTAATATTCACAATCATAATTATCTGATGTAGACTGAGGGATTCCAATAGCCCAGCGCTGCTATCAGAATTTCATCTTTCCTCATTAGTGTAATGTTTTAATGTCGAGACCCAGCTCAGCTCTTCTCATTTTTCCAGTGAGTTAGAAACCAAAGCACATGTTGACAAGGACTCTCATCGCTCCGGCAACCAGCCGCGGCTTTTAATGTTTCTGACAGAAGTATTAATAAAAACAGTAGGAGGTGATGCAAGCTGTCTTACATCCGCTTAGTAAGTGTGTGATGTGTGCTTGTGTGTCCTGTTGTCTTGCAGTGGTTCATTGTGAGTCCTGCTGAGCTTCCTGTCAAATGAACATAGTCATTAGCTCTGAAAAATGCACACACACACACACAGGCTAATACACACACACACTTATAGTTACACACAAAGGGAGACCCACTCATAATTAGCTTGCCAGCGCCAATAGTGTGATTATGACAGTAATGTGTATGGGGAGAAATCAATGGTCTGACATTAGGCTCTGTCAATAAAAGTCCTCCTTTTCGCTCCTTCTTCCCATCATCAGCTAAATCACCCTCAGACTGATAACGCGTATCTGTCCAGACCACAGTAAGGCGATAAAGAAACAGTTTATTACTATGTATTTAATCTTTGATAACAATAAATTTGACAATTTTCCCTGAAATTTTGTTATTGTTGGGGACAGTAGGTCCGATACCAGTTTATGTTCACTGTTGGGAAAATAAACTATCATATAGCTCAATGTAAAATTTCAGTACCATGTGGCTGAGCCTCATTCACCTTGACTCTCCTGAAACGCTTTCACATGACAAGTGATATTATCCATCATAGGTTGTCTCTACGCATGCATTCAAACAAGAGGTTCTGATCACTTAGCAGGTTTCCTATTGTGTGTGTGGCAGTGATTAATTCTCCTAATAATGGCCAGGCATGGCCTCCTCCTCCACCAAGTGTGTGACTGTGTCTGGGGGTAGGGATTCTGATTTGATTAGTATAAATTGTAAGGGGCCTGCAGGCATTTTGGGGCCCCATATGGTTTTTGGTCGCTGTGTCCCAGAGGGGCTGCAGGGGGGCCAACATAGGGAGACAGCCAGGTGCACACACTCACTGTGAAATGAGGGGAGACAATAAAATTAGCCACACATTATCACAATGCAGTTAGCATTAGCTACAACCAGTGCTAAAAGCAGCATGTGGGTCCACTTTGGCATTGGATGAAACACAGTCACAGTTGTGCAAAAGGGGCTGGGTTTTCTCCTCTCCATCAATCAGCTCTGATAATGAAGTGTTCAACTGTGTCTTTTTAATAATGATTAAAATATGTGATTAAAATGATCAATCAAGTAAAGCCTGAAGTGCCGGTGTTGCTGCCATGTCATGCCCCAGGAGGAAAAATGTGCTGATGTATATTATACCTCTCACACAGGACTTAATGTATCTCTCGCTTTCCCTCTTTAGATAAAGGCTAAGATGTGTGTAGTGATGGTGAGTGGCCTCAGAGTGACAGAGGGGGTTCTGCTATTTGGGAAGGAGAGTCTGTTCTTGTGTGAAGGATTCACTGTCAGCCCTACTGGGGATGTTTGTTGCAGAAAGCACCATCCTAGCAGGTACATGTGTGTGTGCTGCACATTTTCTTGCCACTGCAGAAAATTACACAAGCATGGCTCCTCATTTGGATCAAATTATCATCCGTCATTCTCTGTCCTTTTCTTTCTGTGCCAGTGTGAGGGATTCCTCCATTTCCTCCATGCTGAATAAGGAGCTGCCATCAGCTAAGTGCAGACACTGGCTCTATGACGATATCAAGGAGGCCCGCTTCATTCGTTTCCTTTTGGAGGTTAGATATCACAAGTGCTCATACAAGTTAAAATGGATCATCTATCCGAATTGGGTATATACAGGATTTACCTTAAATATATTGATATTACTACGTACAAATCTTTGTACATATATTGAAAGTATGGATTTTACTTGCTCTTGCAGTTATTTTCCCTTGCTTTCCATCAATCAAGAGTCAGTAAAATTGCATGTTAAGTCTGGATTTAAGCAAAAATGCAGAGAAATTTCCTTGTGACTGAATTATTAAAGAGCCACTGTGTCTATTAGGACAATGCTATTGAGGTGTTTATGAAAAATGGACACTCAGCCTTCCTGGTATTCCTGAATAAGGATCACGTTTCCGCATACAAAAGGTACCACATTTAAACATACTGTTTTGTTTGTTTTTTGTTTTTTGATCTGTTTTTCTTTTTAGGAATTCTTATCTTATGCTGATCTTTCTCTACCCACTCTTTCTTCTTGCAGGTTATGTACAGTAGTGCCAGCATTAAAAGGCAGAGGGATTGCTGAGGTCATTGCTAACGCAAGGTAGGCATCATCGTATAATCAGTCCTCAAAAGCAATATTTCCAGAAACTTGCATGTAATCAATAGTGAAATCCATTAAAAATGGTTCTGTGACAGATAACTAGACATTATGCAGATATAACTAGTATAACTTAGTAAGGTTTTGTAGGCTATTCAGAAACTCTGGTAGGTTGATGAAGAGTTTATCAAATAGGCTGTGTAGGGCAATCGTAGTGGGAAGCAGGGTATCCAGCTGGTTCATCCCCAGACTGAGACTATTCAGTTTGGTGAGGAAACCCAGTGCTTAGGGTATACCTGCTGAGTTCAGGCAGTTGTTTGAGAGATTGAGGTGGGTCAGTCCTACCAGGTCAGGCCAATGGAGTCTGGTGCAGACTCCAGCTTGTTGCTGTGTAGATCTAGCTACCTCAGTGATGAGAGGTTCCTGATGTTATCTGGGAGTTTCTGTAGCAGGTTAAGACTGAAGTCCAACTCATCCACATTGCTCAGGTTTTTGTTTTTTGTTTTTTTTTTTTTGCTCAGTTTTAATAGACAGTTATACCCATGTTGCTGAGGGTGAGTCTGCGTTGCCCATCTTGTGTCATCCGTGTTGCCTTTTTGGCAACCTCCAGGGTCACCTTTGTCCCTTCAGCTCCCTTTCTTCTGGGCATGGTACTACAACACACAGACTGTTACTGGTTTATTTTAAAATTTCTGCTTACTTTCACTTTTGTGATAGCTGGTCCCAAGAGACTGATTCACAATAATTTATCTAAACTTCACTACCACACAGTGTTATCAGAAATAAATGTGTTGAGTGTATGTTTGCGTGTAAGTATGCATGTGTAAGGCTGATGTGATTTATTCAAATACAAGGGCTTATGTATGGCCCAGGGCAGTGGGGAAAGCATGCTCTCTGAGGAATGAGCCTGAGTGGTATGTGTGTATCTCTGTGAATGCACGGGTGTGTGTGTGTTGCAGTGTTATGTCTGCGTTAGTGCGTGCTCACCCAGTGTTGCCCATGGGGGTATTTAAGAGCATGACTCTCTAATTAAGGCTAATACTGGGGAACAATAGGAGAGAAGCGACACTGGATAATACAGCAAAAACAAATGAGTGCTGATGCTCCCTCACCATTCAACTGATTGAGCCGTTTGGCTTTTTCCAGGCAAGGGGGGCATGTGTGTGTGTGTGTGTGTGTGTGTGTGTGTAGGCCATCCACATGAAAGTGTGCTGATGATAGATAGGGAGGGTTGGGAGTGTGATCAGGGCGCCGTTCTTCTTCCCTCCTTGTCTAAAAGAGCAAGGTGTGTCTGTTTGTGTCTATGTTACACCCCAAGGCCCTCTCTCGACTCATTCATCATCCTCAGGATGAGAGAGGTTATCCACTGGTGCTTGTTCCCATTATAACCTCCTATAGAAAACTATTGCATGAAATTATTGTTGGTGATTATATAAAACATACTGGGCCAAATGCAATGATTGATTTAGTGTAGTTTTACAAAATAATTTGGTAGGGAATTATTAGACAACAGGAGGAATTATTGGTCTTAGAAATGGAAAACATTTAGCCCTTCACTCTCTAAACCCAATTTGCTGTATATATCGTATTTTTCTGTTGGTATCTTATCATATTCATGTTTAAATTTACATTGAAATTTTAGATAAACATTTTAAACATGTACTCATCATATTTTGCCTTCTCTTTTCCCTGATGTGTCCTCAATCAAGTGATGAGATTGTCTTCAGTTTTTGAAACGTACCAACAGCTTCAGTTTCTTTGAAGTAGCCATTCAGCTCAAAGCTTCTCCCCTCCTGTAAATTAAACATTTCCAGTTTGGTCAGCAATTTGACGTTATATTAATGAGTCCTGATAATCCTATCTCGTGAATCGTGATGGTGAGGTTGAGAGAAAAGGTCAGGAATGCACCGTTTATGTATATCCACATTTCCCCAAGCTTCCCTACACCAAACGGGGAAAGTCAAGGTTCCTCTTGTTTAATAGCGTTACTTAGCAACTGTGGTGCTTGGCGCCAGGACTTTATTGCCATGTTACTGGCCTACAGAGGGAAAAGAGATTTCAGGAGCACTTGAATGCTTTGCCAACTGACATCAAACAAGTTTAGATAGCTATATCTTGAGTAAAATACATAATGAAATGTTCAGCAACAGTGTCAGTTATGTTTTAGATAAACAAGATTTAATTGATTAATCCAAACCAGACGGTTTGCGTACTCTTAATTTTTTTTGAAAGAGCAACATTTAAGTGTGTTCCCTCTATCTGAATGGATGCTTATTAAAATATTTACAATAGGAAAATAATTTATGTAATTAGTTATTTATTTATTTATTTATTTATTTTGGGCAAAGAAAATGTTTGTCTTAACTATGAAACAGGAAGAAATGGGAAGAAAGCAAGTTGTTGTTCCAGTTTGACCAGCAATAATTAACCTTAGTTTATCAAACCAAGTCTTTTAAAAAGTTACCAGAGGATGAAATGATTAGTTCTTCTGTGAAGTGGCTCACTTTGCTGTTGGAGACCAGTTCAAGTGTTAAAGTACATTTCGTCATAGCCTACAGATGGCACCATATGCTCCATCATCTCTATTTATGCTGCGTACTGTAGCTCGCTTCAGTCCCATAACTGCTCCTACAGCTGTGTACACACAATTTCTGTTTCCTGAATCACTCATTCACCTCCACTCTGCTGCTGTGTTTCATTTTAACACCAGTTACTGAGCAACAGAGGAAGCAAGAAAAAAAAAAAAAAGAAGAAAAACTTTATGTTGGTTGGCACTGCTCAGTAATCAGCCTCCATCATGCTGATTCAATGTGTTTGTTTTTATTGTGTTTTAGAAAAACTCCTGTGGTTGAAAAGACAGCCCTTGTGAAATGGCAGGTAATGCAATTAACACTTCTTGTCTGTTTCGTTGAAATTAATGTATTTTACTGGCTACTCGACTGTATTGCTCTATTTTTTTATTTTTATTTATTCTTTTTGTTAAAGCAATAAAGGATGTTGTTTAGTGCTTTCTTATGTCAATGATTCACTCTCTGTGTCTCTTTAAATTGTTTGGTTTTTTCTCTGTAAAGCACCTTGTGACCCTTGTCTATGAAGATTGTTAGATAAATAAACTTTTCCTACTAATAAACATAATAGGAGAAATTGGCACTCATTTTGTCAAAAAATGCATTCCTGTGTTTAGAAAGGGGACATAAGTAACTTTGAGTACTTAATGCATCTGAACACCATTGCTGGGAGGACATACAATGACCTGATGCAGTATCCAGTGTTCCCCTGGGTCCTTGCTGACTACCAGTCAGAGGTAGGCTCTCACATAACATTGACAAACTTTTTATTGTCACTAAGGCCTTGTTCATAAAAATGTCAAATTGTAAAATCTGTTGCTTTTAGGATTTCCCTTATCCCACCTTATTTCATCCTCAATAGACACTTGATCTGTCAAATCCTGCTACTTTCCGTGATCTTTCTAAGCCGATGGGAGCTCAGTCAGAGAAAAGGAAGCAGATGTTTATCCAGAGATTCGAAGAAGTTGAGAACAGCGAAGCTGATGGTATCTGTTTAGCTTGTCACTCGTCATTCCCCTCGCTCCTCTTCACTGTGCTTTTTATTCACCACACTGTGTCCTTTTTAAAATGTTTCACCATTTAGAAGATATGTCAGCACGATGCCACTACTGTACCCACTACTCCTCTGCCATCATCGTGTCCTCATTCCTGGTGAGGATAGAGCCGTTTTCACACACCTTCCAGGCTCTGCAGGTGAGGCCTTTCACAACAGGAAATGGAACAATATATACAGACTAAACCCACAGCTGGGAAACTGCTGATGTCAGGAATGCACCGGAATGCTAGCTAACTAACTGACATAATGTGTTGGTTAATTAGTTGTGTAATTAACCAATTTTCACAGAAAATAGTAAAAAAAAATCTACCTCTGTTTATAAAAATGTCATCAAATGGAAAATATTAGATGTGTATTAGAAAGTATTAGATGTGTTTCGGTATGAAACCTCTTTAGTGGTATGAACCACAACAGTAAATGCATCCTTCCAATGCAAAACTGAATAAGCAGTATATTGCTGTCAATTATGGAACATAAATTCACATTTTAAATCCAAGAAAGTCCTTTATCAGAACATCAAAAGGGCCAATAATAAAAGATTAGAAGATAATAAGTTTCAAGTTGCCTGATGATGGACAGGATGAAGTGTTTCTGACCTTTTGATGGCCATGGCAGTTTTCATGGCAATTGTGAACAGACAAAGTGACATTCATTACATTTTTGATTTTTGAACATTGCTAATTATACAACTCTTAGGATGAGTTATTGTCTGAATGGCAGATCCTGGATCAGTGCTGCTTTTTGTATGAAAGAAGATTATAGTCTAGTTTCAATATATATGCAAATAATTACAGAAAACATCTAAAAGAAGCCAATGAAAATAGTCACAGATGTTACCAATTTACAATGCGGCATCCAATTGATTAGAATGAAAAGGCATGCATTTGATAGTCAAAATAAAGCAATAAAAATATTAGGCTGGTGAGTTAGTGCTTTTTTGTCTTCTGAAACATGTAACGGGAGTGCAGTAATATCCATAACTGAATTTACATCTCTAACTGAGTTTACCAGTGTGAGTATATATGCTATTTTCATTCATTGGGGTAATTGTTTTACTCTAAATTACATTCTCTCTCATGAGACTTCCATTATAGATTATGGAATTTTACAGAAAGATGAAAAGCTCTCTTCAAAGTGTAGGAAATATTTCCTCTTTGTATAATACAATGAAGAATAAAAATGTAATTCACTGCAATGAATCAGGCAAACTATTTTATTAATATGCTCATTGCAAAGTTTGGTATAACAGTGTGCTGGGTATGTGACAGTGTCTCCTGTCTCATTCCACAGGGAGGGTTTGATATCCCAGAGCGGATGTTTCACAGTGTAAGGAAGGAGTGGGAGTCGGCCTCCGGAGACAACATGGGGGACGTCAGAGAGCTGATCCCAGAGTTTTACTACCTGCCTGATTTTCTTCTCAACTCCAATCACATTCATCTGGGTCAGGCTCAACAAAATGTCCTCTGATTACTGTATCTAAATACATGACTGAAAGTTAGTTGTACACTTCTTCAGGGAGATTTCTGTAAAAATTTTCTATGTTCTAAACAACCAAAGCCACTAATTTGTTAGTTTGTCTGTCAGCACTTGTGACTGTCTCGCGCTACCTGTAGTTTTCAGCCCCAAGCCTGTTTGGGCTGTAGTTTTTATTGTTACTTACACAGTACAGGAGTAAATGATGAAATTGTTTGATATTTTCATCATTTTCATATTAAAAAAAGATCTAATGAACATTTACAGGTGCAGCTGCATTGATGACAGAAAAAATAATGATAATAACAATAAGATAAACTACGGTTCACATATACAGCATGATAAGGAAACCTATGATCAAACTTTGTAACAATGGAGCTGTGTGCCACACAGGAATTTCTGTGTTCTGGGCAGCAAATGTAAGATACGACATTACCAGCTTTATCCTCTAAAAGTTTTTGTATAACACACCAACTTTTGAAATTATGTGGGTCATGTGCGCGCACAGAGATAAGAGGGAACCACTCATCAAAATGTTGCTCATTTTGATATGATGTGACCCAAAACGCTATATACTGTATGTCCATATCTCTGTAGGGTGTATGGAGGATGGTACTGCTCTGGGTGATGTGGAGTTGCCTCCTTGGGCGAAAGGTGACCACCAGGAGTTCATTAGAGTCCATCGAGAGGTCAGTGACCCCCCCCCCGACCCCATCATGCCTGTCTGTTACAATTGTCCATTCTGCCCCGCTACATACAGGGAGCTTTCCCATAAGACCTAATAATGTTTGTCGATACCAGCTGATGCATGTACACAGAAAATGTTTTAGTATCTTAAACAACTATCCACTGTAGCCATGTTGGTTGCTGGCAATTTGTCTCATTCTATCCACTAGAGTATAACAGAGACGGCTCTTATTCACCACAGCCACTGTCATAATAGTTGTATTCTCTGAAGGCCATCTTGTCTCATTGAGTTTAGTTCAGTTCCCTTTCTTGGTGTACTGACTGTTTTCAAATAGAGGGAGCGTTTGTTTTTTTTTTTTTTGTTTTTTTCCCCTCCTTAATCAAGAAAGAGCCCGAAAAGTTAAAGGACAACAAGCCTATGCAAAATATATTGGGAAGGCACAAGACACTCTTTTTCTTAATGCCAATATCTCTGGCAGCTCTTAATGGGCTGAATATTCTCTCTTTTCTCAGCTTTTCCTTCTCTTTCCCTGTGTGGTGTAATTGTGTAACTCCGGTCTGATTTCTTCAGTGTGACCCTCCCTTTTTCCATTCCTGGGGCCACAATGATGGTTATCACTCTGTAATCTACTGAACTACTCATATCGCCAAACATTCTCGTAAAATTAGGGACTTTAAAAGATATTTTTTTTGTTTGTTTGTTTGTTTGTTTCCTCCGTCCATAGACATATTAACTCAGGACAATATATCTTTGTTATGATGTTTTTTTAAGTTTCCGTTTATTCCAGGATGGGTTTATTAAGAATGGGTGGTAGGATAAGGCTGGTCATAATGCCCACTTTTCCTTATTAACTCTTCAAACCAATCTCTGGGTAATTCTAAAATCATTCTTTAATTCTCACATGAAGATATGCTCATAACATAGCTGTGCAGTTTCCTGCTGTTTTAGACTTCTAAATGGACTTTTGGAAGAAATTGTGCACTACCTGAATAATTTGATTGGTTTTACATTGTCCTATAAGTATTTTTTTTTTGTGTTTCTAAACTCTCATATTAAGAGTTTGATGGGTTTGGTCTCACTGTAATAACACTGAACACTACATCCTACTGTACATCTTCATTGCCTAATGCTCTATATTAGTTTGGTGATGTTACTTGTCTAGCTGGTCTTAGTTCATATAACAATCTCCTGCACTGTTTACCTTAGGCCTTGGAAAGTGACTATGTGAGTTCCCACCTCCACCTGTGGATTGACCTCATTTTTGGGTACCGGCAGCAAGGTCCAGCTGCCATAGAAAGTATCAACACATTTCATCCTTACTTCTATGCCAAAAGAGGTTTTCGGAATACTAAGGATCCCCTCATAAGGAGCACAATTTTGGGATATGTCAGCAACTTTGGCCAGGTTCCCAAACAGGTAAAAATAATCAGCATGGGGGAAGCAGAGGGCACGCAACTTCCTGAATGGTGTTTTATGTTGTTTTCACAATAAAACTTTAGGAATCATTTGCTTCTTCTCCATAGCTCTTCACCAAACCACATCCACCTCACAGTGCCTCTAAGAAAGAGGGATCATCACCAACTCCATTTTTCTTCAAACTGGATAAACTGAAGACCACTGCACAGCCTTTCAGAGGTACAGGCAGATAAGAGCTCAATTATTTTAATCTTAAAAGAATTCTTACTGCTCTCATCTCTTGGAATTTCATATGAAGCTACAGTCTTCAGTCATTTACCTTCACTTAGTACAAAATGTTGATACAGGGATACACAGCTTTACCAAAGATTTAAAAAAAAAAAAGGCTGCCACCATCAGTTAAAGCTTGGATTTACACTTGTATATTTTACATAAAGTATATAACGACATGTATATAACCAATTCATTGGGAAGCTTTGGAGCTGACAAATATTTTACCTTTTGGTTGATCCAGATTTGACGTTTGCCCATTTCCAACATTTATGCTAAAGTCAGCCCATCAGCTGTTGACTGTATATTTGACACTCAGCCAAAATGTTGAACAATTCCTTCAGCTGAAGGTCTGAAATTAAGTTTTTATTATTAAACTTCATTAAAAAAGACCTGAATCAACAAAGCTACCTTTGGCTGAATATACTAAATTCAATCAATTACAGCATTTGACGTTATAATGTATGGTTTTATTTCACACTGTATGATGTCAATTATTACACACAAAATGCGGCCAGTACTCAAGAGGATCATTGAAAGAGCGAGAATGTCCATAGATTAATTCACACTATGGAAGGGTGGAAGGAGCTATCTGTTAGAGCTACAATATGGAGATGACTCTTCCGCTGAGCCCTACTTAATAATCTGAATATCCCTACAGGCCCACTGAGGGAGAAGAGATGAAACTGCGAATGCTCAGGGAGAGATTCCTGCATATTACATTTCATATTAAATCTTAGAGTGTCTGATCTGATCAATAAGCAGATAGAGATGAATAGGAGGAGGAACACTACAACTAATGCAGACATGACTTCTTTCTGGGGATTTTAGAAGCAGAACTGTTGAAAGAATATAATGATAATGATGCCTGTTCCTGCATGTGAAGGTCAATTACAGGCACAATTACTGCTTCTCTCTCACTGCCTCACCTACACACACACACTCACTCATATACGTAAAGATATGGACAACCATACAACTTGCACCATCCAGGATGCTAGTGTCCCCCTAGGATAAAGTCTTGCTCAGCTTTTTGTAACATGGGAATAGCTGTTTTAATTGCCCAGTTTTCTGTGGTCAATTTAATGAAATTCTTTCCAAGTTTACTGAGCTACCAAACTCTTTAATGTGATGTTTTTGAACAGCCATTACGTTTATTTGGCCAAGCAACTTTATTCAGGTACACAAGACAGAATGAGGCCAACATTACTTTTTTATGGGTGCATATAGTTTAACTGACAATTTTATTTAAAAAAAAAAAAAAAAAGAAGAAGAAGAAGAAAAAAGTGTCTTACTTTCTTTTACAAGTTTTTTTCTCCTGGTGCTCCACTCTAAGTAGCATTGTAAACCATTCTGCAGAGCTACTGAGAGGCCCAGTAGGTCAAATACTTTGCCTGGAGAAAGAGGTCTTGGTCCTGGAGAGAAACCGGCTCCTCCTGTCGCCTCTGTCGACCTGCTTCTTCAGCTGGGGATTCCCAGACAACAGCTGTGCCTTTGGAAACTATGCCACTGACAAAGTACGTGTGTGGGTTAGATAGTAGTTCATGTAAATTCATACAACTTTTCAGGTTCACCCAGATTCATAAATCACATTGAAGAGACAAATCCAACGCATTATAATAGAGCATTGACTTTTAATGTGATCAATTCATTGCGTTTTAGCTATATTTTTACTTATTTTAAAATATTTTCATTTCTTTATTAACTTTTGAAGAGAGATTTAGCTAATTAGAACACAAACATGACGCATCTCACTAGGTTTGGATCAAGCCACGCACACACACACTAGCTGACAAATTTCAAGCCCCTTGAGTACAAATCATATCACCATGGTGTAAATGTGTTTCTCCATCTCTAGATCTTTGCTGTGTGTGAGAGTTTGTGTGACTGGGGCAAAATATTGTGTGCAGCCTGCCCCAATGCGACAACCATCATCACTGCAGGCACCAGCACTGTGGTGTGTGTCTGGGATGTAGCAGTCAGCAAGGACAAACTGTCTCACATGAAACTCAGACAGGTTAGTGTCTATGAGATTGTCTGCTCCTGGGATATAGCAGTAACATCCAGACTGCATTGGCACAGACACTTTCACTGAACCAATTTTACTCCACAGCCATTATACGGTCACACAGATTCAGTGACATGTTTGGCAGTGTCAGAGGTCCACAGCATGATAGTGAGCGGCTCCAGAGACCTCACCTGTATCCTGTGGGACATGGAGGAGCTAAGCTACATCACCCAGTTAGCAGGCCACAAAAGCAGCGTCTCTGCTCTGGCTATCAATGACCTCACTGTAAGTCCACCCTCCTAATCATCTTCTCTGTTTCTGCCTTTCTGCCTACTCTCCCCCCAAAATATCATTCCTCCGTTTCTGCTTCTTTTTTTCTTTTTTTGGGGGGGGGATTTTTGGCAAACTGCTCATTCAGCCAACATAATAAGGAAGGGAGGATTGTTCTTCTTGACAACATGCGTATCCTCTTTTTGTGTGTTTTGCCTTTATTGTGCATATCTGTGTATGCATGGGTGTCATCACCATGTTGCTCTTTTCAAGGGTGAGATTGCGTCATGTGCAGGACCTCTGCTCTATCTCTGGACCATGAAGGGTCAGCTGTTGACTTGCACGGACACTTCCTCTGGGCCTCAGCCAGATGTCCTGTGCGTAAGCTTCACACAGCGAAATGAGTGGGATGCCAGGAATGTCATCGTCACAGGCTGTGCTGATGGCATCATACAGGTTATCTTTTTGTTTGTTTGTTTTGACTGAAGTGAATTATTGTAGTTGTAGTTGCTGTCTCTAAAGTCCCAGTTTGCCAGTTCTTTATAGAGCTAATCAATAGCCAGAAGAGAAGCTGCTCTATATGGTTGCTACTCTGGGGTTAGCCTTGCAGGTAGCAGTTTGGATGTCTATCAAGGAATTAATAACAGCATGTGGGTTTGGATGTGCATTTGTGTATCTGACTGCTTATGTTAAGGATTAATATGAGCCTATGATGCATCTGCAATCAAAGCAGCAAGCTCTAAATTAGGCTTCACTTGGGAGAGGGTGCCCATGCCACACTCACACAAATGGTATTATTACATTATTACCCTGAGTTATCGGGTGTGTGCGTGTGCTGGTGCGCATGTGAGAGTGTTTTGTTATTATGTTGAATTATGTCTGATTTTGCTACTCGTTATGTGTCTCTCACACAGATATGGAAGACAGAGTACACCAGAACACAATTACCTGGCCCTCCAGAAGAGCCTGTGTCCTCAGGGCAAGACCAAACCGAGAGAGACGGTAATGTTACTGGCACTGTGATTGGATATGCATGTAGGTGCTGTATTCATAACAATACAGATAATGGGAGTGGCAGACAGTGGCACAACTGTGAAAGTGACAGAGATGCAGTGGCATTAAGAGTATCATGTTTGAAAAAGAAACCCATCACTAACTAATTGGATAAATCCTGAAGTGTGGTGATTATTTTTAACCGTTCATCTCAGAGCTAGACAGTGTGATTTCCAGATGAGAGATTGTAATGCTTTCCCTGTCTCTCACTAGTGTTAGGGCTAGCTGGAATTATGTTGTTATAAAGTTATTAAACATAGAGGCTGTAAACACTGATGAGTAATTCTGCTGACGTGTGTGCGCGTGTATAATTTAGAAAGCAATAATACCCAGATCCAATTTGGCATACGTTGGTTACAGCCCCACGTCACCTCATAGGAGTATTATGCTTTGCAAATTACATTGAGACAAGTCTTTACGTAACACTGGAGCATTTATATTCGAGGGATTTTTCTCCCTTTAACAAGCTGCTGACCGCATATAAACAGAAATACATCTTTTTTTGTAGGGACCACTGGGTCAGAGCAACAGAGCTTGGGCACCTGCCCTGTGATATAGTGATAAGTAGAGGCTGATATATTCTCATGATGTATCCACAGTGCGTTACTCATGCCAGGTTAAAGACTGGGAGAGACATCTGGTGTTATGTCAAGAGCTGAACAGAATTCAGGCTGTGTCAAAACGCCGCTACAAGAAAAATCCAGCCATCACAGCTCTGGCCATGTCCAGGTACAGTAAATACCCTGCACCCACACACTCAAAGAGAGGTGGGATTTATTTCAATACTCCACCTTCCATGTACTGCTTTGTATGTACAGTATTGTGTACTTTACAACTGAATATTTGCATCACTCTCTCCTGTGTAGGAGCCATGCTACTCTGTTGGTGGGCGATGCCTGGGGCAGAGTTTTCACTTGGACCTGTGAGTGAGAAGAGGCAATGTTTGAGACACCATTTCCATTCACCCTCTAAGAGAGACTGACACAGGAAATTCAGCAGAGTCTCAGGTCTGAGAACAAGCCCTGCTGTTCATCAGCTGTCTTGTGTTTGTATTCAGGGCAACTATGTTAAAATATTTGACACATAGAAGTTTCAAATAATATTTCACCTTTTACACAAGTATTTAATTAGCTTATTTTTCTGTGTGAATACTGAATTTCAACTAAATTGAATAAAACTGTTGTTGGTCATTTGCCTAAATCTTCTTCTGTGAGCCTTTATGATTTTGATTATGAGTAACATTAGAATTTACATTAACATATTGAATCAGACTAAATTGATTTAATCTAGGGTTCATACAAGTGAAACTGGGAGGACATTCCCTAGAATTACTGGGTTAATTTGGATGAAGAAAACTATAAAAAACACCACCATTCCTTCGAAACAAGTCGGCTTACTAGGGGAAACTAGGGAAAATGCAGTTTTCTAGTTTTGTGGAACTACTGTAGAGCAGTTTCTTTTCTCACAGTTAAACATCAAACACCCAGTACTATGAAAAGTACTGCACACACATAAGCATTTCATGCCATGGGGGTTATAGTGTTTTGCTTTGGTAAATGTTTGTGGTATCAACAACTCAGGATGTTTAGTTGGTTGTGAATAGTTTCCTGGCCTTTTGTTGTTTTTTTTTTCTCTGCTTTCAATTAGCTTTAGGACTTTTTTTGTCTTCTTACACCATTATTCTCCAGAAATTTACTGTGTGTATGTGTGTGTGTGTTTCGTGGGTAAAGTAAAATGTATTTGGTTTTTGTTGGAATATCCTCTCTGCTTGTACCAGCTTTTTATGCACAGTTCATGGTGAATCAAGGACAGATGTTCCTTTTTAGCCACATCAGACTGTTTAATGTCTGTCATCACTGCAGAGCCCCCAAACACACTCTTGGGAAGATCTGACCCATTTGAAGGAAGATGGTGTGAAATCTTTTAAATATTGATCTTGATCTTTCAGAGGAAAAATACGGCATTGATACTGACCACACCAATGCACTAATGTCCCAATAAATAACGTAGCATTTGAAATGATATTAAATTTTCAAGATTTGTTGTTGCTCGTTCTCTCCTTGCATCTCACTAGCTGCCTCATGCACATGCACTGCTGTTTCCTATCATAAAGGAAGAGGTCTCTCTCTTTAACCTTTGTGTGTGTGGCTAATTGTGCTAAGTGGAGTAGCTTAATAGAGTGGAAAATAGTCCTCATAATTTTCCCAGAGAGCGAGCAATGACCTTCTCTAAAGACAACGGCCATCTCCATTCTCTCTACACCGCTGGTTTTATGATATGAAATGTCAAACCATTGGGTTTTTCAGAATAATTAAATCAAATAAATTATTGCACCTAGGCAGAACCATCTTGTAGCCTAACCCAATTATAGTGCACTGTAAAGCTAATTATTAACCATGATTACAATTAGTCTAATTTGAATAAATGTAGTCATTAGCGGGTTCATCCTAGTCAGTGAGTCTGAACTGTGGGGGATGATGGTCTTTCTCTCCCACTCTCACAGCGATGGGTGTGGATGTGGATCGTTCTTTCTCAATGCACCTTTATCTTCATCCTTTTTTTTTTTTCCCCCCCCCACATACTGACCTTCACAAAATGGCCTACGCCCTTCACCTGTCTTCGGTATTAGAGCAAAATGGCTGCTGTTTCATATTTGATGTTTATGTCTGAGCCCCTGAGACTTTGAAATAAGAACTGCAACTCTGCCCTTTTACACTTAGATTTTTTTTTTTTATGGACTGAACAAAGGAGACATCTTGTTCATTACTGAGCTTTTGAGATATTCTGTGGAGCATTTTCTTACCTTTAGACAGAACCGCATTCGCTGATTACCTCAGTTTTCAGTTTTTCTGATAAGCTTAGCTAATGACTGCTACCTGTAGCCTTACATTTATCTGAAAGGTGTGTGTGTGTGTGTGTGTGTGTGTGTGTGAGAGATCTTCTCCTCAAACTGAAAGAACAAAAGCGTTATTCTCCTAACAGAAGTCATTCTTTTCTCAGTCTGCACTGCTGCCCATGTGAGACAATGAGTCACTACAGCTGTTTGTGATATTGTGCTGTTGTTTTTCTTTTGTCATCTGTTCACTTTTTTTTTTTTTTTTTTTTTTGAGGGTTACACGCGAGATCTGTTTCAAAGTTCCGTTCACAAGATAATTAAAAACAGCATTTATAGGAATCAAAGTCTGTCTTTGTTCAATGTCAGACTGAGTCATATGTTTATTAATTTGGGTGCATTAGTACTTCAATTATAAATGCATTTAAAAGGCTGAGTGTTACAGTGGCCTTATGACACTGCAGTGCAACAGACGTTGCACAGTCTCCTGAGTTTATACAGAATAGTTACCAGTAAGAGCATTCTTATAAACATCTGGCTCACAGGCCAGCGATGCCAACAAACTAAACAACAGAATTATAAGACCCCAAAATTGCTGTGCTGGAATGGGACTGTATTGAGAAAACACAAAAGCCTCATTTACCAACAGTTGTAGCATACTTACAGCCAGAAAGCAAATGTTAAATGCCATACCAATGGTTCATAAATATAGTCCTTTCTGATGCTACTTGGTTCAGTCTGTTGAGCTGAATCTCTGTCTTCGCTATAGGACGTACCAAGCTGCTGCATTTACAGCTGTTTCTCCTGGAAGAGGATCTGAGCATACACAGTGTCCGAGCTTGAGGGTGCGGGGTCTGGACTGGAGGAGGTGGCTTGGGGCTCCGGCCTCGGTCTGACCAGCTCCAGTTCTGCATATGTCAGACTGTCCTCCTGTCTTACTTGAGGCTTTAAGAGGTAGATAAAGGATGAGAGAAACGTTGAAAGAATTTTGCTTGGAGATAATGTGGAAGGAAAGCATTTCATTCATCTATAGTGAATATAAACCATCCACATTTTCCCACAGAGAATAAGTGCATGCAGCTTGTTCATTTAATCATCCCAGCAAACAGTAGTATCTTTCTGTAGTAAACATCTCCATAGTGCTTCTCAGCTGCAGAAAGTATTTGTTTACAGCTTTTTGCAGGACCTGTTGGAACATCCAGTTAAGTTGAAAAACATTTGATACAATCGAATCCTATCCAGCATCCTCAGATCCTTCTAGTTACACTAATCCAATCAGTATGCGTGTGCAAAAGAAATGCTCGCATTTTCATTTCATTGCAAAATCACAAGAACATCAGCAGAGCTACTGATGATCCTTAGTTTGAGTAGTTTTCTCCTGTGTATATATATTTGACACTTTTATTGTAGATATAAAACCAATGGAGCTCTCTAAATAAATAATTGTGTTTGAGAAGCAATAAAGCTAAATAGAATTATCAAGCTCATAACTGAATGAAGAGACGGCAATAAATTCCTGTAGACAATCATGCAGTCAAGAGACAAATTCCCTCTTGTGCATATCTCAATAACTGTACAGGAAAAAAACAAAGTCTCTTTAATTGTTAATAAATAAATTCCAATAAATATATTAAGTGCATATGATTCATAAATGGTGTTTTGGTAGTAGCGGGCACAGGAATAAGGGAGCTAGTGTGGTGGGTTACAACCAGGAGACTTACAGCAGCAGATCTTCTTGGCTGAGTCTTTAATCTTCTGGGCTTTTGAGGTCTCTTTGCAGCAACAGGCACTGAAAAACAAAGACAAGCTTAATTCACTGAAAACGGCAGCCAGGAGAAACAGATTCACAAAAACAACGGCATGACTGAAGTCAAAACCATCTTTCACAACTACTTTACATTTAACATAGTCAAAGTGAGGCTGGTGACAGAATTGAAAATGAATTCTGTCATTTTCACAGGATTGTACTGGAATAGTTTAAATTTCATTCTGTCTATTTCTGTTTGTCTTCTGGTGTTCCTCTGCTGCTTTTTCCCTCAGAAATTGAGTTTTGATGGGATATTTTCTGCTTTTTTACTTGCTGGATACTTTCTACCAATGCTGTTTTCTTCACCCATTAATTCCTATTCTCAGCATCTCAGGGGGCTGGAGCCTCTCCCAGCCCCTTGTGACCCCAATGCCTCATATGTGTTTGGAATTACAAAGGAAACTCTGCCCTACAAGGATGCAAACTGGGAATTGACCAAGGTTCTCCACACTGTGAAGTGACCTCTGATCCAATGTGCTCCCCCTAAACCAAGATATCAGACTGAAAGCTTGTGATCTTGAATGTCAATTTAAGTTCATTTTGTTTTCTTGTGTAAAATATATTCACACCTTAATGGAACGTTTCCCAATATGGGTCTGAGGAGGTTGGGGGTTTTTTTTTTCTCAGACTTTTCCCAGTAAAATTTGCTTCTCTGGGCCTTCTAGAAAAACCATCAAATCGTTTAAATGAAACAATCTGGGAGAGGAAAACACTCAGATATTTCAGCAATCTTTCCACACCGAGACGTTAGTAGGAGAAGATGGGTCATTTTAAACAAGTCCCCATCTCGCTCACTTTACCTTTGACTGGCATGTGCGGTGGTGGCTCTTCAGGTAGTTTAGGTGGCGTTACTGTGACCCTTCTGTCAGGTTTCTGTCTTCCATCCTTCCTCTGTGCTTTTGGGGAAGAACTGGAGGAACTGCTGGAGCTTGTTACAGTCTCTCCTGAGCTGTACAGAGCAGAGGCATTTTGATTAAGGCTGCAGCTTGCAAATCCCTTTAATACTGAGTTAATCTACATAATTTCATATTGTACCTGCTTTCTGGGCACTTGACCAGGAGGTAACTGGCTGTTGAAAGGATAAAT
The DNA here is from genome assembly GCA_034769265.1 of Remorina albescens. NCBI lineage: Eukaryota > Metazoa > Chordata > Actinopteri > Carangiformes > Echeneidae > Remorina > Remorina albescens. The sequence continues at coordinate 8,181,384 of CM068491.1, read as the reverse complement.
AATTATTTTTGTCTTATTTAGAGTAGGAATCATAAAGTTAGAAATAATTTACAGTATGAAAATGATATTTTACCCTTGAGTCTGTGTCTTCTGTGAAAGTACTGGCAAGTGAGAACCACCGTGAATAGGAAGATGGACAACAGGCCCAGTGAACAGATCAGCACCGCACACAGATACACATCTGCACAACAGACAGATGATAATCTCAGAAAAAGGCATTGACACACTGGAATAATTAATCTCATATGGTAAAAAGAAAAATCTACCTGCAAACAAACGCCACAGTCCTTTGCTGCTACCATCCTCAAGAGTAAAGTGCACTACAGAAACAATTATAAAAAAAAAAAAAAAAGAAGTCAGCAGAAACAGAAAACTGCACCCAGACAAAAAAATCTTTGTAAATTGCTGTTTTCTGAGGGAACGGACCCAACACAGCAGACAGCTTCAGTGGTTTCCAGAAATATCAAAACCGCTGTCATGAAGGGAGAGTCTGCTGCAGCATCAGCCAAGCCAACACACACACAGGCCTGGGTGTATTGCTGCTCTTGGACAGTAATTTGGGGTTCCCTGTTGTTTGCTCCTCCACTTCCTTTTGTTGGTCACTTAACAATTGTTTAATGTTGGATTTTTTTATTTTTTTTTTTTTTCGTCAGTTTGATAAGAGAACAAAGACATCATGAGAGTGTGCTAAAGAATGATGCGCTGTGTATAGGTCAGGGGTATCTGGCAAGGAGAGCGAACAGAGCCTCCGTACATAAATTACCCCCCTAATGAGATTTAAATATATGACTTCAACACAGGTTGATAAACATATTAATAAGAAATGATAAGGTATGTACTCTGATTGAATTCCAGCCTTTTTCTCCATGAAAACATCCCAAACAGCACCAATAATTGTAATATATACATTAGTGATCAGGTTTACATGATACACTTTACATAAGTTGAAAGTGATTGATTTTTCAAGAAACCACACGCAGTGTTTGATTAATTAATTTCTAAAATATCAATCCACTATCCTTAAGTGTAATTATAGATATAAGAAAAAGGCTTTACAACGGTCCAATTAAATGCTGCTTCTTTTTTTTTCAAAATCTTGAATGTATAATTTTGTTGAGTTGTAAAAATTCAATGCTACATTAATTATAGACGGCCAGTCTTTAGTTTTTTATTATTATGTCCACCCACAGTTTACAATGAACAACATATAATGTCTGCCTAAGGAACACGATAAATTGTTGCAGAGACTCAACAGGCTATATGTAACAGACATCTCATGGCAATGAGAGCTGTTAATAGTCAACGAAGATAGACCATATATCCGACCATCATGTTGTGGGAACCAACGTGCTAAACCCCACATCTGATTAAAGCTCGCTGCCCAGAGGTGTCAGGTTGGCTGCTTTATGAAAGTTCATGAAATAAAAATGATCATGAAGAGCCGAAAACAATCAAGTACAGATTTATATTCCTCTGTTTTTCCCCCAGTCCAGATGTGGATGTGAGATTTTTAAATACTGAGCTTTCTACCTAACAAAGTGAGATTTTTAATTGTACTGATTGACTGTTTGAGAGGAGCAGAACGTGTTCAACCACTGGGCCATTTAGAGATGGAGGAAAAGACAAACCATCTGCCCTCAGCACAAAATATTTTGTGACCCACAGATCTCAGAGGGGGGTGGGCTTTGCCCAGACAGCTATAGACTGAAATCGGAGGGGTTCCCTGGCTTACAGTTACAGTAAAGCGCAGCTTTTTCTTTGTTTACCCTTAAAATGTCAGCTCTTGTGTTTCTGGTTCTGTGGTCAATGCATGTCAGAGATGCCTGAGGTTGTGTGGCTTCCTTTGTGGGACATTGCCTTGAAAATAGGGCAGGGCGTTGTCAGATGGCTCTGTCTGACTTCAGCGTCTGGGCATACAACTAATGAAAGGTAAACTGTGCGGCTGAGTCAGGTGTAACCACACCTATAGCAAGGTACAGCAGCATCTTAAATCTCTTTATCCAGTCCACCCCACGGAGAAAGATGCAACCAAACCAGTTAAATCAGATCAAAGATTTCACAGTTTGAAGAAGAATATACTGCATGTGATTCAAATTAGTTCCTAACAGATTTGTTCAGGTTGTTTAGTGTTGATTTCTGTAGGAATCTTGGCACAGACTGAATAAGTTCCACTGCAGTCAAATTCTCCAGTAAAATTTCTCCTGAGGCTTGCAAAAAAGTGAGCCCAGAATGCTGACGTCATGTAATTCAGAGTTTTTGAACATAGCCAGCTCAGCAGCACTCCTCTACCTTTTGCTCCTCGTGTTCATACACAGAGAGTGATATTGTTGAGTGTGGTTTGGCTGTGTGAGCTCATTGTTTTGAGATGGAAATGCCAGACGGATTGGGGTCACCTTCAAACACATATAGGCTCCGTTTAAGGCAAATAGCTCAGTTTCAGTCAAAAAATACACGCTGCATTTTTCTGGTAGCTCTGGCTGGTCCATTTCTAAGAATTGGGGCTGTTTTGTTTAATCATTCATTTCCATTGCCAGATAACATGGACGGCGTGCCTCCTCTGACTGTGTTTGGCGACTGAGAGGGGATTCCTCAGAAAGGAGTATTCCATGGAAAACATTCCCTCAGAGTAACAGCAGAAATCCCTTTTGCCTTTGATCACCTCAAATGAGTGACCAGGGTATAAAAAAAAGCATAAATCTAGTGGATACACTGTCATGTTCGCATTTATGTTTTCCTCTTGCATTTGATCTAACAAAAGGCCAAAGAGTCTGCAAGAATTGGTGCAACACAAATATTTTTGTGGCTGTTTCACTGTTCACTAGTTCGCTTTTCACTTATCCCTCACCAAGAGAAATGGGCCCAGTGGGCCAACATTTTGCTCAAAGTCAAGCAGACAACATATTAGCACTTAGCTAATATGTTTAAATAAAATAAGAGATACAGAGCAAGTTTTCACAATACAGTTTCAGTTACCTGTCAGCTGAGTGGTGCTGGTGCCATTGGATGATGCTCTCCATGTGTTTCTATGTTTGCGGATCTCCTGAACCTTACACGTGTAGAAGCCTTGCTCTGTCTGTGTCACATTGAATATCCGCAGCCGGTACAGCTCCCCCTCTGTTTCCTCATGCAGATGAAACTTCGGCTGGGGGAAGCGACGGGTGTAGTTCCCGTATAGCTTCAGTTTCTTTATGCCCATCTTTACGATGAGAAACTGAGAGGACTCCAAAGCAGGAGCAGCAGGAGCAGGAGCAGGAGCAGGAGGAGGAGGAGGAGGAGGAGGAGAGGAGGGTGAAGAGGGGGATGGCGAGGAGGGAGGAGGTGCGAGAGTAGGAGCAGCAAGAGGAGTGAAGAACCAGCGAAGGATGAGCATGCTGTTGGTCCTCTTCCTCTGAGATACCAGACAGGACAGTGTGAAGTTGTCTTTCTCTGTTGCCATGACAATAGGTCCAGGGGTCACTGTCACATTCAGGGTATAACATACCTCTGTTGACAGAAGACACATAGCATGTTGAGTATGTCTGGATATATCCCGTCTTCCTTTTCTGGAGGTTTGTGTTTCTTGTGTTGTGTATCCATATTCCTTGCAATCACATTTTACAGCATTGCACGTTTTGACAGAATCAACCCAACCCATACCACTACAGTGCAATGATCTGGTAGCATGAGTGACTTCTCCCCACTTCTTAAATCAGTCATTAACAGTTGATAATGTCTCCCACATGGAGAAAGTCTGAGTTCATTTTCGCAAGATCTTTGATTTCCTCTCAGTTAAATATAATTGTGGCATTTGGACAAAGCAAGTTTAGATACACACCCACAGCGGCTACTGGGATTTATGGTGCTAGAGCTCACAGTATCACTGGTTCTACTTATCTATGTCGTTCCATCACTGGATGGGAATTTGGTTCATAATATCTCAAAGGCATAAGAGGACTGAGAAGAAGAGAGCGCTAAACAAGCCTGGAGGTGCATGTGTTTTGTTCTGCTGCCAGCTGGGTCAGGTCTATTTACAGGAGACTTGGCGTCTGGACACAATATGTGTGATCAGACAGGCAAAAAGAATCTACAGGTGGAAAACATTCATCTTCAGGACGGTTCACTCTGAAACAGGCAAAGAGAGACACGGCAGGATAACAGGGACCATCTGGGCTGACTTACTGCTTTTTTTTTTCTTTTTTTTTCTTTTTTTTAATTGTTATTATTTTTAGGGGGGGAATCTCCTTCAGGCTCGGTCCACCACTATTTAATGTGACAACAAAAGCACCAACAGGGACATATCCCAACATAATACAAAAATGGACTTAACCAATAGATTATAGGGCAGGAAGTAGGAGTTGTAAGTTGTCTATGTTTATAGAACGCAAATTATCCTGAGGTTTTCTCTGATCAAAGAATGGACTTGCTTTACCCATTTTAAACAAAGCCACATTGGCCAGGTTTTCAAAAGGCCATTTAATCACATTATATTGCCAACAATGCAATTGCAACTTCTGTTTACTGTAAAGGCAACAATGTTTTTCTTGTATGTTGGAACATTTGAAAGGTTTAAAGTTCCACAGTGATGCAAGTTCAATCGGATATGAAGTAATTATGTTATTAAGCTTTCTTTCTTGCTTGGCTGATCTCTTGCATTCTTACTTGTCTATAATGTTGTAAACAAGGTGAACTTACCTGTGACCAGAGCCTTAGTCAGGACAAGGACCACTATAGAGAAGTACATTTTCCACAGGCAGCGAATCCATAAACTCAGACAACTGCACAGCACTTTAACAAGCAGCTACATTCAAAACAGAGCCTGACTTCACGAACCACCAGAGCCTTTACCCACCATTAACTCTTCTCCTCTTTCTCCTCTTTTCTGTGTAATATGAAACAGTAAAGGTTCTGTTCCCACTTAGAAACTCCCACTCACTCTCCCAGTACTTTCTCGCTCTCTCTCTCTCACTCTCTCCCTTTCTGTGTGTCCTGCAAAATGTAGGAAATGTCATTTCCTGTGTTTTCGCGAGGAGTCTTGGAGCATGGCCCAAAACCCTGAAGTGATGGTCGAATCTCCTGGTTTGTGTGTGTGCATGCGTCTGTCTGTCTCGCGGGGTGTCATTTCAGGGAGCATATACAATAGAGCACTTCACATATATTTCCATTCCCCAAGTTCCTCCCAAAGTAAAGGGGTAGTGCTCACTGTACTCTGCATTCCCAGTAAGCCTTAGAAAGAGGAAATGTTGGTGTTCATAGATGTGAACGCATGTGTTCATGCACTTTTTGGTGTGTGTGTGTGTGTGTGTGTCTGGCTGCAGGACAGAGTGGCATGGGCTTGTCTTTGGCTGTGGTTGTCAGACTGTCCCAGTGGTATGAAGCCTGCTGCTTTATTGGGTAGGCCAAACTGCTGAGGCAGGGCTTCTGCTGGCGGTTTGAGCTCTGCCAAAGCCAAATGGAATTACACAACAGATTTAACCCTTTATGCATACGACCTGCTATGTGTCAGATTCTCTTATTGGATGAATTCAGTAGAAAATGTACTCACTGGGCTGATATGGGATCAATCTTTTCTAACATTAATAAGTAATTGTGTTTAAGTTTAAGACACAGTACTAGTGCTGTAGCAGTAGTTTTATCTATTCAAACATCACATGTTAAAATGCCTAAATGATATGTTAGTGTGACTGTGCAGAAGTAAAACTTATCCTTAACTGTTTTATATTTGGGGTTTCCCTTCCAGTCGGAAGTTCAAGTTTGCTCCAGTGGAGGAATCACTCTGCTCTGCCCTGCAGTGGTCAAAGCCAGTTACTGCTCCTCAGGGGGACAACAATACTACACATTACTCTGATGCTGGAGAGTATATAAAGGCTTCCCACCAACAGTCATGTACATTTAATTTGGCTTTGTGAATCAAGGGAAATCAAAGAAAAGACATTTTCACTCGGTCTTATTTCTACTGGATCCCACTGGTATACTAGGCAAAGATTTAAGCATTTTGATTGATTCATACAGCAACAGAAAAGACACATGCACACAAATGTCATCAACTGTTATTTTCTCTCTCAGGAGATATTATTGTGTTCTCTCAATAACACTTTGTGTAATGTACTCAGTAAAAGGACTCTTCATTTTGAGTCATTCAGACCCAGGGTACATTTCAAAAGTCAGAGCAGGAAGCCAAACGCAGTTATTCTTATTACAGTCTTTTGAGCTGTAAAATGAAATCAATCTGCAGTAACAATCTTTTTTGTTTCCTTTTGTTTATTTTTAACCTTTACAAGGTGATTTGAAAGACAGTCAATATGCTGAAAAAAAAAAAAAGATTTAAATTAATGGAGTTTGTTTTTATTGTCCGAATAAGTCCACATCCACACTACTCTGTTTCACAGCAACACAGAAACATTCTCACAAACTTCCAACTTTAAAAATGGACTACTGTATGAAATGAAACCTTGAAAAACAGCAACAGTCACATCACCATGTTTTCACTTTTACACTGTGGTTAAATACACAAACTATGCTTTACACCATCTTTGATTCATCTTTGATTGATGCTGTAGCTTTACCAATATTTCATGCATCACCAAATACAAAGAGTAGGATTTCTTCAACAAGAAAAAGCAAAACAATTAAAGTTCAGCAGACCTGCCAGTGTTCATAACGGAGACCAACATTTCTCCAAGCTACTAGATACTGTTGACATACTGCCGCTGCATAATGCATGATAACTTAGATTAAGGTTTAGGAAGCAACGGCATACTGATCACTCTGTATACACAAGAAAGAAAGCTTCTCACATTCAAACATCAAATGGAATGATGATTTTCTCTGTAACACAATAAATAGCTCAATGATGAATCTCCAAAATCAACGGAAGCAATTTAACAGCATGTGAGAGGGACTTTCTAAAACTTCTATCTGAAAATGTTCTGTGTGTAAAATAACGCTCGTTGGGCTGTCTTTATTTCACCACTTCTCTTATTGAGCCTCTTGTTTAATTTACATTTTTTTACATAAATAACACTATTGAGCCAAAGATTTTCAGTCCTTGTTCTCACCAGTCAGACACCTCCATAAAATCCTCCAGTTCACTCATAGTTATTATATCGCGGGACTGATATTGTGAGTGGGCTGAGTTATCATTTTCACACACTGAGCTTCCTGCAAGCTGGCTGTTTGTGTCACACTCTGGGAACGCCTCATGTGAGCCATGTGTGCTGTAAACTGTGTTATATGTTTTCTCTGTGTCATTAACTGTGTCCATGTATGGTGTCTTCTCCGGGCTGTAGCGATGCCCTTCAGAGTTCTGTCTCATTTCAGGGGCTGGATATCCGTAGCTCTGGTTCTCCCTGACAGGCTGTTGGTCCTGGTAGAGACTCCCAGGGGCTGATGATCTGTGGGGTGCCATTGAGCTGATAGTTGAAGGTCGGTGGCCTTGGGAATAACCATGGTAGCCTTGAAAAAGTACAAGGGGCTTTCCGACTGGAGAGGCCCGGGAGAGAGGCTGTTGGTGCTTCTGCTGGTGCTGGGGTTGGGAGGTGCCCTGGCCGGACTCACGCACGTTCAGCTGAACATACTTCCCCGTCTCTGGGTCAAAGAAAGTCTTTGTTTTCACTTGAATAGGTACATCCACCACAAAATATTGGCCCGAGCCGAGGTCTTGCAGCACTTTGCGCTGGGTCAGTGGGTAGGACTGCGGATAGCTTGACTCTACACGGTACTGTGTCACTGGAGCTTGATGGCTGACATGGTGGAGAGTGGGAGATGAGGGAACATGAGCAACTAATTTAGGAGCAGAAGTATGGGAAGCAGGGCCAGCAGCATGAGGTGAGGCGCTAGGGAGGGTAACAGGAGCAGTAGCGTGAGGCGAGGCAACGGGGAGGGAGATAGGACCTGTGGCGTGGGGAGAAGCATGGACAGAACAGTGGGGGGGCTGGAGCTCTGTGTGGGAACAAGGCAAGCTAGACCCTAATGCTGGAGCATGAGCGAGGGAGATGGGTGAGGAAAAGTGAGGGGAAGCCACCGCACGGTGATTGGAGGAGCATACCTCAGTGTAGGAGGAAGGAAGAATATCAGAGACTTCTTGAAGAGGTTTCTGAACTCCAGCAGGGCTCTCTGCTGCAACTTTGGACAACTCTTTCTTTATTCTCCGAGTGGTCAACCTTTTTGCTCTCCGCAGGGCTTTCTCGCTCTTTGGGGGAACAGTTGGAGGTTTGCCTAAAGAATGTGACACGTCACTACTGAAGCTGCAGGCGGACTCTGGCCTTTCGTACTCAAACAGTCCTCGCACATCTGCCAGGTCTGCAGCGCTGGTGGCGAAGCTTTCCACATCCTCTGACATGTTGCTGATGACAGAGCGAGAGTCTTCGTCATCCAGAGCAATGCTCCTCCTGAAGTAAGGCCTGTGATGTTGGAGATGGATGGAGTAGTCCTGTAATGAATGTGCAGATTGAATGGTTGAAGATTCCTTGATAGCAGCAAGTCTGTTTGACCCGGCATCACTGCGTCTCATCTCCCGCTCGTCCTCCCCACTCTCAGATACCTTCTCCATGGGTGAGCCCACTCGAAAGTCCTCTCCGAAGTTTTTATGGAAGCGCGGTTTGACTGACTTGGTGAAAGTGGAACCTCTGATGGTGTTATCCTTCACCCTGAACATGGAGGGCTTGGCTCCAGGAGCAGGAGAGGAGGTGTTGGAACGGGGCAGAGACGGAGCTGGAGATAGAGGCCCACGTGGCCTGTAAAGCCGACCGTGGGGTCCTAACTCTTCAGCTGACTCGCGCCCAGGTGGATTGGTTCTCTGTTGGGGAGGTGAAGGGGAGAGTAGCTGTCTTTCTTTGGGTTTCCCTTCTGGTTTTGTTGAGGTGATGGCGTAGTACTGGAGAGCATCCATCCTCTGTGAGGCTCTTCTCTGCTCCTCCATCTTGTCAGCACTTTCTTTGTCCTTCTCTTCAGCCCTTATGTCATCCTCCCCTTTTAGACCTAGTGGCCCCGTCTTCTCCTCTTCGTCTTGTTTTTCTTCTCTTTGTTTTCTAATTGCTTTCTCTTTTTCAGCAGCCTTCTCCTCTTTCTCTCTCTGTGCTCTCTTTTTTACCTCCCTAATTTCAGCAAGCATCTCCTCTTCAATCCGTTTAGCTCGCCTTTGTTGCTCCTCTAGTGCAACTTTTCTTTTCGGTTTCTGTTGTTCTGCTTGAGCTGCCCTTTTTTGCTGTTCCTCCAGTGCAGCTCGTCTTTGTTCTTCTTGTTCAGCTCTTCTTTGTTCTTCTTGTTCAGCTCTTCTTTGCTGTTCTTGTTCAGCTCTTTGTTGTTCTTGTTCAGCTCTTCTTCGCTGTTCTTGTTCAGCTCTTCTTCGTTGTTCTTGTTCAGCTCTTCTTTGTTCTTCTTCTTGTTCAGCTCTTCTTTGTTTTTCTTGTTCAGCTCTTCTTTGCTGTTCTTCTTGTTCAGCTCTTCTTTGCTGTTCTTCCTTTGCAGCTCTTTGTTGTTCTTGTTCAGCTCTTCTTCTTTGTTGTTCTTGTTCAGCTCTTCTTTGTTGTTCTTCTTGTTCAGCTCTTCTTTGTTGTTCTTGTTCAGCTCTTCTTTGTTGTTCTTGTTCAGCTCTTCTTCTTTGTTGTTCTTCTTGTTCAGCTCTTCTTTGCTGTTCTTGTTCAGCTCTTCTTCGTTGTTCTTGTTCAGTTCTTCTTTGTTGTTCTTCTTGTTCAGCTCTTCTTCGTTGTTCTTGTTCAGCTCTTCTTTGTTGTTCCTCTTGTTCAGCTCTTCTTCGTTCTTCTTGTTCAGCTCTTCTTTGTTGTTCTTGTTCAGCTCTTCTTTGTTGTTCTTGTTCAGCTCTTCTTCTTTGTTGTTCTTCTTGTTCAGCTCTTCTTTGCTGTTCTTGTTCAGCTCTTCTTTGTTGTTCTTCTTGTTCAGCTCTTCTTTGCTGTTCTTGTTCAGCTCTCTCCTTCCCCTGCTCTTTCAACCTCACCCTCTCATTTTCTTTCATTTGTTCTTCCTCCCTTCTCAGTTTTACTCTTCTCTCCTCAGTTTCTATAAGTCTCATTTCTTCTTTTTGAGCAGCTCTGTCTTCTTCTATCTGTGCTGCTTTTCTTTCCTCTTCAGCTCTTCTATCAGCTTCTCTCTGTTTCTCTCGCTTTTCCTTGATCCTAATAATTATGGCTTCTCGCTCCTTTACTCTTCTCTCCTCTTCTCTCAGAATGGCTTTCCTTTGTTCTTCAGCGAGAGATGCTCGACTCTCCTCTAAAATGTGCTTTATTCTCATGTCTTCTGCTCTTTTCTCCTCCTCTTTCATTGACACCTGTTCTTCTCCTGACTGTTTTCCTGTGTTTTCTTCACACTGAGTTGAAACTCTTTCTTGTCTCATCTTCTCCTTTGTCTCCTCTCCAATCTTAGCTAGGCTGCTTACAGTCTTGTCATCTTTCCTTGGAGTTGTGTTTACCTCTCTATTGTGTACTTGCTCCAAAGAAAGTTTTTCATCTGCACTAGTATTATCACTTGACTTTAAATGCTGTGGCGGAGACCTTTTTCTTGGCCTGGGCGGATCATGTGACTGAATAACTTGATCTACTTCACTGATTCTTTGAGTATTAGGTCCTGCCACTTGTTCTTCGCTTACATGGTTTTTGAGATGAATAGCTGGCAATTTGCTTTTGTCTTTGAGATGTTGTGCATGTTTTGCCCTGAAATCTAATACACCTGTGGCATCTGATGCTATTTTCTCTTGTCTTTCTTTATCTCCCAGTTTGAACATCCCTGTCTTTTGGTGTTCTTTCTCTGTAATAGGAAATACTGGTGCTTTAGGTTCTCTGTTAACTTTGGCACTCACCTCTGTTTTACTTGGCAAACTTTTCTCTTTCACAGAGATGTCTTTTATGTCAGTGGTGAACACTGGACGTCTGCTGTGACGAGTCTGTATTAGTGGAAAGAATCCTTCCTTTTTGTTGGGTGGGAATTCCTGAAATGTGTTTGCTTTGTCTTCTGAAACTATTACCTTTAATCTGGCATAGTCTGCAATTGCAGATATTTCAGGTATTGTTGATGCTCTTTCTTTCACTTTTGGTTTAACTTCAGGTTTATCCTTAATTACATTTTCTCTTGTTTCTAGTTTCTCTCTAGTTTCTCTTGGTGGTTGTGAATTTCTTAAACTCTGTCTTTCCTTCGCTGATAATCTGGATTGACTCACAGCAGTTTGTCTTTTAGTGTGATTATCTTGACCTGCTTCCATCAATTCATTATTACTCTGTCTCTCTGTGGGAACATTGCTTCGTTTTGAAGCCAGCTTATCTTCTGTTTCCATGTTTTTCCTTTCCATGTTCTGATGGTGAACATTTATTGAACTTGATTCCACTGTTTTCATTGTTCCTTGATCCAACACAAAGGCTTCATTTCTGACGTCTTCATATGGCTTATTGCTGACAGCGGCCTTGTTTGGGAGTAGCCCTATAAATTCCCTTCCCTTTGAAACACTAGCTAATGTTTCTCCAAAATTTACACAATCATTTGTTTCTGCTGCCCCTTGCACTTGGAAGTAATTTCCATCCATAAATTCTTCGACCGATCTCTCACTTTCCTGATGCTTTTGTTTTCCCGGCTCTTCATTTTCAGCATTGGCATTCTCAGTTGCTGCATTGACACTGTTCTCTTGGTGGCTGATTTTTGACGGATCAGACATTTTTTGGGCATCGGAAAGCAAATCTACCTGTTCTTTCTCTCCCAAGTTTTCTTTCATCGGGTTCTCACTGTATGATGGAGTGGGATCTTTGTTGTCATATGAAATGTTTGCTCCATCTTCGCAACTACCGGACGCAACCTGCTTATGTTCATTAGCTACAACCAAATCAGAGGAGACAGTTGAGACATTATGTTTTCCTGCCATTTTCAAGTTGTCATGCTCACTTACTGCGGGATCAACTCTGATGGCAATGCTATCTATATGCACATCATCATTATCATTCACTTGGCTATATTCTCCCATGTCGGTCTCTTTATGATTTCGTTTTGGGGCTGCATGTCTGTTTTGACTGGCAGTTACGCAGTGAGATGGTTTTGAAGTAGTTTTGCTGACTGGCTGTAGTGGTGTGGAGCCATGTCCCCTTTCCTCCAGTAGGTGTGCACTCTTGCCATCTAAACTCCTGCTGGATGAATTTATGACAGCTGACATATCTTCTGTCACTGATAGCTGGACATCATGTTTTATTAGAGAATTCCCCACTTCGGAGTTCTCGTTGGTGCATCCTGTTTGTCTTATTTGTGGATTTTTCTCGTCTGTTTTCCTTTTTGCTTCATCTTTCCCTGTGCTCTTTGCTGAGCTCTCTTTTGGATTTTTATTTGAGTCGTCTTCCATTTCTTTTGCCATTGTGTCCTGCTTGTAAAGAGAGGGTTGAGCCTCAGGCAGCACTTTATTTTTAGTAGGTACAGTGACTGCGGACGGCTCACCCTTTTCAGTCAGGGGTTCTTCAAGTTGTATTTCCGTTTGGAGCCTTGCATTTAGAGAAGAACTCTCCCGGAGACTTGTTCCTTTCTCAGTGATGTTCTCAGACATTTTGTTTTTTGTCTCCCGGGTTGACGTTTCGTGTATGTTTTCAGGATTCCTACTAACTTTAGTTTGACCTTCTGTTACTGTGGGATGGATTTCCTGTGCAGCTTTCTGCTTTGCTATGTTAACTTCCTTTGATGATTCCAGATCTGAGCTTTGATGACATTCATCTGTTTTTAGATCACTGCTCTTCTTCCCTTTTGTAATCATTTGATCATGAGTGCTGTTATCCCCCTGATCATTGCTCTCACGTGGCAGTCTTTCTCGTACAGTTACCATTATTCCCATGATCTGCAAGTTAACATCAGCCCCCGGTGTCTTGTTTTGACCAAAGGCCAAATGTAGTGAAGGTTCTGAGTCCTCATGAACTGCTTCAGTTTTATTCTCTGGCTTTTCTGTTGTCGTAGCTTTGACCAGAGCTGTGGCCAGTGAGGAGTCATCTTTGTTCTTGTTCAGATGCTCAGGGCTTATGGGCTTAACTTTAAGTCCCTCTTTGTCTTTTCGAATGTTTACTCCTTGATGAACCTCCTGTTTTCCTTGGTTGGTCTTTGGTGCTTGCTCTTTACTTGACAATGGTGAGATAATAACTGATTCACTCTCTTTCTTTTCGTTTTCTAACAAGCCTTCATCTGTGCTCTCAGTATGATTTCCCCTGGATCGTTGGGAAACGTTGCCCTCTCTCCTCACTGGGTCTTTGTGAGCTTGTTTCTGTGAACGGTCTCCTGGCAGCTCCATCTCCTGCCTTGGTGTTATGTTATTGGACATTGTGCTTTCATTCTGTTTAGACACTCCTTGTGATGGCAGCTTCTGTCGTATATTGATGCTCTGAGTACCTGATAGTTGCTTGGCAGCATATTTGGATATAAAACCATCTCTTAAGGCAAAACCCTTTTCTTTAATTGCAGAAATCTCTTTTTCAGCATGAGCTTTTATTTTAGAAGTCAGAATTTCCTGCTTGGTCTGCGCTCTCTCGTTATGGGACAACGCTCTGGGAGGAATATAATGTTGATCGTTTCCTGCGTTGACACTGTGTTCATTCAACATGGATTTTCTTTCAAAGGGGACCGGTTTAGTCAAATCAGAATCTTTTTGCTGTGAAACATCAGTATGTTTCCCAGGCTCAGATTTTTCCAACTTTTCCACTCCATCATCCTTCACTTTATCTGTAACAGAGTCACTGTTTGCTCTGTCATCTACATGACTAGGTAAATAATTAGCACTGAATAATTTGAATTCTTTAGACGACTCACTGTAGACGTAGTGACTTTCTGTCATTTCCGGGAATTTAAAGCTGTCCACTTCCTTAATTTCTGCGTTAACTGTGAGATCATGTTTGTCTTTTGATTTTGTGTTATTCATGTTCTTAACATTGTCAACTGTTTCATTGGCATCATTTGAAGAAATGTTTCCATCAGTTGCCACTTTGTTTGTGTTTGTTGAAGCTGAAGTGAAACCATCTTTCTCTCTTAAACATTCATCATCGTCCGCCTTTGTTTCGACTTGATCTTTGTGATTTTCATTTTCTGTCAGATCTTTCTTTGTAATGTCATCTTTAAATATGATTACGTTTCTGGCTGTCTCTTTTTGCTCTCCCTTCATTTTCTCTTTTATTTTGGCCAATTCTGCTTTAGCTTTTGCTAACTCCGTCTTAACTTGTTCGACTTTATCTGGCTCATTTTTGACCTGTTGCTTCCTTGTTAGTTCTGTTGAGGGTTTAGCTAAATTTTCCTGCAGGTTCTGTGTTTTTGGTAGTTTGGTTTGTTCCAACATCTCAGCGAGTCTTTCGTCTTTGGGATTAGGTATCTTGGTTGTTGGCAGTGCCACATCCATTTGACCTACTTGAATTGAATCTTCCTCAGCTCTCACTTTTCTTACCCCCATTTTTTCTTGTTCTCTTTTAGCATGGTTTTCTTGTTCTGATTTTCTAAGATCGGTTTGATCCTGTTCTGACTGAACATCGGTTTGTTTTGCTTTCACCTCCTCTCCCTCAACTTGCTGTATTCTTGCTTGTTCTGTCTTTGGTAGGGCAGTTTTTATGTGTTCTTCTTTTAGCCTTTCTGCTTTAGCGTGTTCAGCTTTGACCTGCTCACCCTGCTCCTCTTTCATGTGCACGGCTCCTGCTTCCTCTGTAATATGTCTTGGCTCTTCTGTTGCCTTCTGTATTCTGGTTTGCTCTAACTTTGTCTGCTCTTCCTTCGCACGCTCTGGTTGTTTTTCTCTGGATTGTCCTGCCTCTTCCCCTTTTCTCTTTTCCTCGTTTATATGTTCTGCTTCAGCCTGTTTTACTCTCCCTGTTTCTTTTTGTTCTGCTTTCACTGTGTCTGCATCAGTCTGCTCTGCTAAAATTAACCTAGCCAACTCTGTTTTGGGCTGCTCCACTTGAGCCCAGTGCTGAACCTTTGCCAGCTCTGCTTGGGTGTGTTGAGTTAAATGTTCTGCTGAGGCCTGTTCGGCCTTGACCTCAACAAACTGTCTACCCTTCACCTGGTTTTCTATTGTGTAAGCAACTGATTTGTCGAAATTTGACAATTTTTTCTGCACATTGTGTTCCAAGTGTGGTTTGGCCTGTGCTGGCTGGAGACTTTGAGTTTCATGTCCCTTTGGAGCTGGGGTATATTGTTTCCTCTGAGCTGTTTCTTGCATAGGTGTAGTTTTATCTTCTTTAGAGTAAAAGTTGTGTTGGTGACTGTATTCCTGACCAGTAAAGCTATTATAATTCTGTTGCAAATAATTTTCTTTGATTGTATTTTCCTTGTTATATCCATAATACTGTTGAAAAACATTTTTGTCTCTAATAGTTCCAAGTTGCTGTTGTCCATAAAAGGCCAGATTTTCATTACTGGGCGGGGCGTATTGTGGCAGCTGGTTTGAAATGTCAGGATTGACCAACCCAGTATTTTGATGAGATGTTCCAGCACTAAAACTCTGTCTCAGCTCAATTTTTTCATGGTCTTTATTTACACTTTGCTGCATTTCTCCTCTGTATTTGTCTCTGGGTATATTTAGTTCTTCCTTCATCGCAGCTGCTCTTTGATAAACCTGTGCATGTTTGTCTTTTTCGATTAAAGCAGTTATCTCTTGTTTCCATGGAGAGTTTGCTGCTTTCAGGCTGAGCTTTTCTGTGCCCTGACTGCTTGTCTGTCTCCACCTATCCTGTGAGGACACATTACTGTAATCGTGTTTGTTGTCTTTGAGCTGCTGATATCTAACCTCCTTTGTGTATTCCCTTCCCACTGTTTCATTAAAATGTTGCTCAGCATTTGCCTTACTTATTAAATATTCTCTGGTTCGATTGCTGTCAGCATTCAGCCTCAGTGTTTCTGCAGTAGCATAAGATGGGTTAAGGCCATACATATCCCCGCCCAGGGTTTCAGCATTGTCTGTTAAACCTTGCTTGTAGGGAGTAAATGACAGTAAGTCTTCTTGTCCATTAGCCAGCAGATTGGTTGTGTAATTCTTGGGTATGAAACCAGTGAACCTGGAGTGATGAGCCATCTCACCTTGCATCTGAGCTGTCTGGTAATCACTGAGAGTGTATCCTGAATATTGGCCTACATGTGCTGTTGCAGGTTGAGTATTTAGTGGTAATCCAGGGTTTGCATATTGATGTGGAGCAGCATTTGTCCTGCTGAATTCCTCTACAAACTGCCTGTCGGTGTCTGGAAAATTAGAAATATCTACTATCGTTTCTTTCGGCTCCTGGATGGAAGGTGCTTTGTTTTTCTCCAGATTTTCCAAGCCTTTAAATTTGGTAGGACTGTAGGTGTTTTTTACTCTCTTCCTGTTATCTTTCAGATTGAAGAGCAGGCTTGAGGCTCTGGATTTGTAGCTGGACATCCTGATGTCAGGAGTGGCTCCCCTGCTTTCAGCTCGCACTGGAGGATGTTCCACAGGTGAAACTGCGTGTTGTCCAACTTCTGATGCCTCTGTTGTTCGATGTGTGTTAACTGACGGTGTGAGCAGCTGACTGATGTTGAAGGGAGTTGTGCTTGTGTTACTTCTGACATGACTAACACTTGGCACCACTGATACTGCATTGTTGTCAAAAGGAATTAAATTATCATTGCTATAAAATACTTCTTGCTGATTTGCTGCCATTTCTATTGCCACATTCTGCTCGGACATCATTTTGATTTTTTGATGAAGGGCTTTCACAGAGCTGATGGTGTCCCGGACACGTCGAGACATCTCGATGGTAGGGGATGCAGTTGATGGACGCTGGGAAGGGAGCCTATTAGTGCCCAGGCTCTGTGCCCGCTTCCTGTGGGGGTAATGAACTGCCAATTCAGACTCGCAGCGTTTCTCCACAGGCAAAGCTTTCTGCTGCATTGTAGATGTTGCTGTGGAACGTGATGGAGTGGCAGGACCTACTGACGGCAAAATATGCCTTGGGTGCCTAAGATCCCTCCCGTCCATCCTGTAAGGCTGTTGTGGTTGGGCCTCCAGTGAAAGCTCCTTGTACATCGGTGTCTCGTACCATTTAGAAAACTCTGAGTGGTGCATAAATCCTGAGACTTCTCCTTGCTGAAAAGGAAACCTGTTATGGTCCCTCCATACCTTGAAGGGACTAAACTCACTGTGTATAAAGAAGTTAGAGCTACAGTTCACCTGGGTGGACATGCTGTGTTTACTGTGGGAAGAGCTCATGAAAGAAGATGCAGAGTTCATATGAGCCGCTGCTGCTACTTCAGAGGAGTACAAGCTGCTGTCCTGGGATGAAAAAGGGCCAGCTGAGGGGAAATGATCACTGTTAAAGTTTTGCTGGTAGGACGATGAGAATTCAGATAGTTCCCTTTGGATGCTCATCAGAGCCGATTTGTCCCAGCTTGTCTCATTATTCTGTTCTCTGAGTTGAACGTCCATTCCCATTCCATCCCTTTGTCCCTCAGAGTTAAAAGCTCTGATGAGGGACGAAACCCTGGAGTGACCTCTGTGTTGCTGCAAACTCAGATCCGTGCCTCCATTGCTGAAGAAGGACTGCTGTTCCTCCATCAAAGATTTCTCCTGTTGAGAGGTTTCCACAAAGGACTGCTGGAATGTGGCAGAAACCTTCCCCTGTATCCTTTCCCCATAAACCTCCCACTGAGGGTCTCTGTGGATCTCAGCTCCATATATTCCTCCATGGATCCAGTCCTGTCCATACTGCTGCACCCTGAGAGTGAAGCTCTCATGTGCAGTTATCTTAAGTTTCTCCTGCTCTGTGTTCTCCTGGTCTCTGTCCTGGCTACTCTGGCTGAAGGCCAGCATTTTGTCTCTCTGGCTGCAAGGCGAAGACAAACAGAGGTCTGAGTCATTATAAACAGCCTCATCTCCAATGCAGAGACTCCTGAATGCTCGATCTGTGAGATTGCTGACCTCTCGGTCAGTCTCATCCAGAAACGACCCACCGCTGGAAGTATCGCTGTATCCTCCATCACTGTGCTTTCGGTGTCCTCCACTCTTTCGGCTGGAGCGGCGTTTCTCAACTGAGGTCATGATGCAAGCTCACTAACAAAGAGCTCTGTCCTCAGTTTCTCAGTCATTCGTGCAAACACGGACCTCAAAATAATTCACTGCCTGATGCTGGAGCTGCAGGGCCCAGAGGCTGAGGGCCCTGGTCAGGATTTTGTTCAGACAGTTGCTCCTAAGGCATTGTGCCTTTGAGATGCGCCTCTGTCTATCCTGGGATTTGGTGTTCTCCTACAGGGGAAAGGAGAGGAGTGTTGTTGTAAAATAGTGTTTGCATGATCTATAATAATGTAGTCCAACCTAAATCCACAGCTTATGATCCGTTTAAACTTCCTTTGCTTTACGTAGCAATGTTCTGTATGTGCTTCTGAAAACAGCCCTGTAAATCCATCCACTCAATCACTGTGACCTTCAGAGACATGCTGTGAATAAAACTACACTGTTGCTAGGCACAGTCAAGACAGTCTCACGTGAGTTATTTTGAGGAAGCAGAACACATCCATACAAATTTAGATGATCAAACACAGATACACACAGACACACACACTTACACACAGGCACCTTTGGCATTCAAAGCTAGGTATTAGATGACAATGGGTTAACAATAATCATAGGTTGAACTAATTAAGTAACTTATAAGGTCTCCTACATGACATGTGGATAATAGCAGTCGGTAAGCTGAATAAAATATCTTTACATAGAAGATTTCAGAGTTAAAATTAGAATTTATATTTATGCTTTACACTATTATCTAAAAATGTTTAAAAAGTTAAAAGTATTTTGCACTACTTTAAGAAATCACCAAAAGGACCAATTTACAAAATATAGATTGTATAAAGCATCAAACAACTGGAGGATTGTTCATGATGTAGTTAGTGGCAATTTATTAGCAAATCCTTTTCATAAATAAAATCACTAGTTTTTGACCTGTGACACTTGAGCAATGAAGCTTTAAGAGTCAGCAATTAAGGCTATGAGCAAGTGCTGTGACACATCTGTTGACATAATAACTTTTCCTATCCTTGTTACTCTCTCTCACCACCAGTGAGCAGGCTGTTAGTCATCGCTTAAGGATGTACTTGTAATATGCTGGATTTGAAATATAAAAGTGACATAATGCAACTCCAATTCATCACTTGCTCCACATGTTATACTGTGCTTTTTATATTTGATCTTTGTACAATAAGAGACAACGAGGTAACGTCATGGGTACGTTCTGACTAAATTAAATGCAGCTGCCAGGCAGCCTTGTCACCTTTCTCAGAATATCCAGTAGTTCAATAATATCTTCTGACCTGGGGGCCACCCATCTCATACACATCTACAGAGCAGCCACACCGTAGTTTGTAGTGCCAGAGCAACCAGTGTCAAATGTAACTGGTACAGAGATGAGCTTAAAACTGTCGTGATGACTTTCTCCTTTTAGCAGCTGAGGATTCATCTTTTACAGTTGCACTCAGCTCCTTTCAGATTGTGGTGAGCAATGAAAAAACATTCAAAATACTAAACTTTGAATTCAATTTTCATGTCACTGTGCTGCGCCATCCAAAGAGGAATTCAAAAGTAACATAACTGACCCAGATTTAAGCACTTTTTGCAACAATGATCTCATGTTAAGCTGTCAGGGTGATTTCTGCTCATTCTTGCATGTGACAGGTTTATTTTTGTCCACTGACCGGCCTCCAACCCTAAAACTTGACACCAAAGAGGCTTCGTTTTCAGAGGATCTGTGGTTGAACAGCATATATGTCACTTCTCAGGTCAGAACATAATATTTATGAATGTCAGCAACTTTCAGAGCAATAAAATCAAATACAGTCAGTGGAGTATAACAAGATATGTCAATATCTTTATTTTGGCAAATGTATATGAATTTTGCCATATAGTTAAGTTTCTTTTAATTTACACAGATTTAGTTGCATCTCTGAAAATTAAACGGTTCAAGCAAGCATGCATGCATGCATGTCTGGAAGGATGATTACATCCCTTGTTTCCCTGGTGATTTAGTGCCCTTTTCTCAACAGGAGCAAGAAGGTAGAGCGAGTTTTAATCTTACCTTTAAGTTTTATAATCCATAGTGCGAGTCTTCCTAAGAAGGCCTTATAGATCTAATCCTCCCCTGTCACCCCACACAAGCCCTCACTGTCAGCTCTGGCTCTTCCTATTGACAACAATCCAA
This sequence comes from Remorina albescens, assembly GCA_034769265.1. NCBI lineage: Eukaryota > Metazoa > Chordata > Actinopteri > Carangiformes > Echeneidae > Remorina > Remorina albescens. The sequence goes on along the minus strand of CM068491.1, from coordinate 8,161,258 downwards.
AGCAAAAACCTCTTTATAGTCCACAGTCAGGTCTTTGAGCATCTGGCCAGAACAAGCAGCGGGGCTCGGGGGCTGGAGACCAGACAGAAATAGAGGACTTGTCCCAGAGAGAGTGTCCACGATAGCGAACAGAATGAGGGCCTCAACTAGCATGTGGGGTCTGTGAGATCCCTTGGTGTCGAGTGTCAGATGGATGAAACAAACAGCCTCTCAACTATTTATAAATCTGGACAGCTAACTGTTGGCCATTAGCAGTCAGAGCTAACTGTCAGCAAACTGGGAAAAAGTTAGAGGTACCTGAAGAGGTTGTGAGGTGTAAACCAGGAGGAAAGTCTAATTTCCTGAAGATGTGTTATCATTGTCTTGGTGGGGGTGGAGGGGGGGGGTGTATTTTGCTTGCCCCCTGCTGGGTGACATAAATAACTCTATTGCCTCACACTGAAGTGCCAGCCTCATTGCTGAATAAAATTAACAAGCACTATACGGGGTGTCAAAAATTGGCCCTTAGCCACTACACACCTGCTATCATCACTACAGACTTGTATTTAATACAAGGGTGAAATATTTCAGCAGATTTAATTTCATTTTCTTTCCACTGACACTTTGCATGTTGCTGAGAGGCTCCTTTCCACATCAATTTTACACTCACTTACAACATGGCCTAATCCTTCTGGCTACAGCTGCACTCAACCCCAGCAGAAAAGGCCATAAGGCAGGGGAAGGGGAGGAGCTGCACCTCCCCCTTTTACCCCCCCCCCCCCCCTCCCCACTGCAGCCCGCTGCTATAATAGGAGATTGCTGTAGCAGATAGTTTCCTGGGGTTCTTGGCAAGTGCAGGCAAAATGATGGACACACACACATGGTCCTTAATGGAGAAACACTCCTCCAAATACACATGCATGCACGCACAAACACACACAAACACACACACAGATGGCTTTACATACAGCTCACCAAATTTTGGGAAAGGCTGAGGTAATCCCTTTTTAACAAATCTCTTTCCTCCATGCTAAACTACCACCATCTCTGCCCTCACTGGCCCTTCTCATCCAGCAGTTTTCTCTCCACACTGGACTCTAAGCTTCACAGATCTCAATCATCATAGTCCTGATTTTGCATGGCTGCTTATATAAGGCCCTATCTTTTTGTTTTGCTGTTTACTTTTGGGCCTTCAATACTCAGCATTTGTTAAAAAGTGGTTTTGATTAATAAAATTAAATTTACAAAGACTTCCCTCAGCAAAAATAACAGTGTGTGTTCATCCAACGTGCTCAATTGTCCCACTGAGGTTTCAGATATAGCCTGATGTGTGAAGTCCGGACAAGTTTCCTGCTCACAAGGTCCCTCTAGTGGACAGACCAAGAACACCCACCCAACTGGTTTGTACTCAGCTAATACATACAGCACACGCACAAATACACACAACACACAAGTACAGTGTGTGTGTGTGTGTATGTATATATATATATATATATATATATATATATATACACACACACACACACACATACAGCGATACATATTCAGCATGTGTGTTTCCATATAAATGTATATTTTTTTCACAACTTTGCTTAATTTCTGTGTGTTGCAGCTGCTGAGGTCTATAGGCATTGATCAAGATCGCTGAGGATGCTCTTCCCTTTGCTGAGTAAGGATGAACAGAGTTGTGATTATGTGGCAGACAGCAGACAGGTACATTACTCGCTGCATTAAGATATGCTTTGTTTGTATTATCTCCATGCAGACATGAACTTAATTGATTATAATTGATTGGGTTATTGATCAGGTCTCTTGCAGGAATTAAAAGCAGAGATGATACTCTCGCGTGGTGTTTTGGTCCTTCAGTGGACAGGGCCTGAATATACTTGAATTGTAAAATGTAGGTGTTGCACTCGATGTCAGGCAAAGGAATTATATGTATGTGTGTCTTTCTTTATCATTATGTCTTTATCTGTGTTCCTTATATTGTCTCTGTGTGTGTGTGTGTGTGTGGATGGGGGCATGGGCGCCATGTCTCCCTGTTTCAGGACATATTTCCCCACATCCCTGCAAAAATATTTCATTACTGCAACAAAAGAAGCCCATTAACTGCACTGTAAGAACAGAGTTCAACTGCTGTCCCCCATATTCACCATGTTTGTCTGCTTTCCTGGCCGCTCTCCAGCTAATTTGATATAACAATGCTCCACAAAACCGCCTCAGGACTTTTTTTAGGTGACAGAGAATTATCAATGATGCCCATGCGCAGCTGAATGTCAACACCAACTTGACTTGTTTATGAAATATTAAAGCAGTGAATTATGGGTACCATGCAGAACCTAATGATGATCGGAGTCATTATAACTTCAGCATCCTTTGTTTTGGCTAATGATTAAATTCCACAACTACTGTATTCAATTTTGGAGAGATTGAATGTGTTTTTCACGTCTTTTGTATGAGTTGGCTGGAGTCTGTTGCCCTGATTGGTACATTTCAGGAATAGGAGCCGATTTGTACAAGGATATTGTGTTATCATTAGTTGCCATGTCACAGGGTTTAACATATTTGCACTGGAGCTCTCTCATGCACTTGAAGCAAAATCATTATATTAGAACAGGATGTTTTTGGTAAATTTATTTGGGACATGAATAAATAAAGTACCTACAATGTAACAGGCCTAGAATATTATGATACCAAATTTCTTAAAATAATGGACCACAATAGGTTCAGATTTTTTTTATTTTTCGAAACATGGACATTCGTGCCAATGATAATTTTTATTTTAGTGGCTGTGTTGTTGTTTTTTTCAGGGGAAATATAGTGCTCCAATATAATGTCCTAATAAATTCTTAAGTGTTAATATCACAAGTGGTTGACTCAAAGTCAGTGAAAGGGTCACTTTATTCTATTATTAGGGTATTTACAACATGCACACATAATAAAAGAGGATGTGAGTGTACAACCTGGCACGACTTCTGACATTATCTCACTCTTTTGTGTCACCAGGGTGTCGCCTCATCAATTATTGAACCAGTACTTCATGGTAATACATAATTTCTTATCAATTATTCATGGTAATGTGTGTGTAGTTTACTTAATTGTGTTATTGACTATCAAAAGTAATTTCCCAAAAATCCTCAAGGACGCAAATTGAATCAGCCCAACTACTGGTTGTGTCTGATCAGCTGATCCTTTATTCAAGAGTCATTCTGGTGCGGAGAGATATTTAGGAATAATGAATCAACAAATATATTGCCAGTGATAAACTGCGTAAAGAACCCTGAGGTGATAAGAGATGATATTTTCTAAAATGTAAATTCAACATTAATAAATAGCATATATCATGTTAAATGGGGTTTATTAAAAACTGCTCAGAGAAAGGGAAGAGAGGGAGAGGGAGGGCAGGCGTTCCTAAAAGTAAATAAATAATAAGAGTCACGATTGCTCTCCTCTCCCGGCTTTAAGGGAAGCTGATAAATAATGTATCAGAACAGATGGCTGGAGCGAGAGGCAACAGGAGAGGAACATGAGCGACTACATCTTTAATTGTTTTAAAGAACATGTCAAAACAGGACTGGTGTGTCTCCTGTCTGCTGGCGCTACAGATGTGCTAACAGAGTGAAAGGGACACCTAGTCTTTTTCAGCTTGCGCTTGGATATGAACATATTGTATTCTGGCACATGTACACATTTACACTGAAATGGCTGATTAATATTAAAGTGCACTTTCACTTTAAAAACAAAAGAATGTGAGACGATTGTTTGAGCCCATCACTGACCTGCTGGCAAACCATTATATTGCCAAACTCCTGCAAAATCCTCACTGTTCTACACGTATAGTTTACATGCATCAACATTCACAATGTAAGCATTTGTCCTCCTTATGAAAACAAGAGGAACTCAAATTCACATTATCAAATAGGTCTTTGTTGCGCTCATTTTGTATCTATGTTAATCCATCAAATAGAGTCCAAGAGTGCATGACGACAAATATAGATCCAAAACAACACTTGTGCTTTAATGGGGATGACAAAGCCCCCGATATTCTGTATTTCTCACAAACAATAATAATTTACTGCCAAATAAATATTTATCGTTTCCATCCATACACTGTGCTACCAGCAAAGTCTTTCCCCCGCTGTTTAGTCAGTCAGTAGTTGTGCTTAGTTGCTCAGGGGACCAGAGTAGAGTAAAGTAGTAATAACAGGCACGATCACACAGATTTAGAGTATCCAAGTTCAGGTCCAGCGTCTCACTTTTTCTCCAGTGGTTCCTTGGAGCACTGAGGGTGTTTGTCAGGATTGCCCAACACTGTGACTTTATTGACGGGGCTGGGACTGGAGCTGTCTCCCCCTCTTCCCACAGTGCCGGGCACCTCGAGGACAGGACCCATTGTGGGCCTCGCCACCCCAGCAGCGCTGACGCCGACTCCAGACAGGACTCCCACGCCGCCGCTGGGCGCATTTGCTGCACTGAGCAGGTTGGCAGACTGCAGCACGGCCTCCGAATGCTCACGGGCCTTCATGCGCAGGGCGGCCACGCTGGCTGTGCGGTTGCCCTGACAACCGTAGGGCGGCAGGAAGGACAAGCCCATGGGGTCAGAAACACAACAGGAGCACAAACCATTACCTGAAAAACAAAGATAGGTGGAATTAGCGTTGGGTCTACTCAACACCAGATTTGGCATTCTCTTATCACCATTATCACCAAATTCATTCAGCAGTTGATGAGAATTATATTTACCTTTCAGTGTGGCGACCTGTGAGAGGGCCTGGGCGTAGGTGGCAGAATTGAGGAGCGTCCCTGGTATACAAGAAGGGAAGAAGGGACCACCAGGACCGACTGTCCTGTTGATACTGGTGAGGACAAACAAACTATCTGATTATCTACAGAATATTATAAGACGACCTGATGTTCTGTTGACACACCTACATCAAACTCTACAACAGTATAATAACATTTTTAAAATCCTGTGCACTGAAGAGCTGGTTTCTCTGTGGCCATGGCTGTTTCATTATCATCTTGGATAAATGTATAAATATACAGATTTGTTTTAGCGTTTATTAACAGAAAGGATGTTGCTTCTTTTTTATTTTCAAAATTCAAATCCGCCAAGAATCTGGAGCAGCAACCTTTCTGTCTCCCACCGACAGGATACTGTTACACAACAATAATAGCCACAACGATCATCTGTCTGCTTCCCCCCCCCTCACCTCTGTTGCATCTCCAGTGGTTCTTTCTGCTTTCTGCTCTGGTCCACTGGGGACTGAGAGTTGATGCTGCGAGATGGAGGAGTGCCCTCGCTCATCTGCTCTTTCCCTCCTTCAGGGTCTGTGCTCCCTCGTTCAGTCTTCCTCCACTTTGCTCTGCGATTTTGAAACCAAACCTGCAATTAAAGATAGGAGAAGAAAGGGGAAAGTAAAGAAGACAAAAAGCAAATCACTTAATTTCAATTAGTTATTTTACTAATTGGAAGTCAAATGTTGTAGCACGTCCTGACACATTTGCTTCCATTCATTTTATTCTTTGACTGTAGCGTTTGACATGTTACAAACACACATGTGAACACGTAGAACACATTCACCGTATTTTTTTTCTGCCTTGTTAAGAGGTCTAGCTAGGTTTAAACAAATACTCTGCTTTGTTTCACAAATCAAGAGGCGTTTGAATGTGTTACACCAGCGCTCTAATTTTCCCACAGTCCCTGACATATCTCTAGAACTTCACCATCCACACAGCTAAGAAGATATAGGCTCGCCAAGTTCTGGTATCTTAATTGAATGAAGGTCACTGCCTATAACAACATTTAATTGAGCAATTTTTCATTATCATATTTTAATGACTTCCCACTGACAGTTGTGCTGCCCGAGAGAGAGGCAGCTATGATGAAGTCGTTTATTTCCCTATTTAGTGATTGTTTGACAACATCAGATTCGATTAGGACTTGGTTCTAGCAGGCATTAATCATGATGTGTGAATGGAGGTTAGAGTCGTGTGCATGTGCTCTGCATCCCTCCCATTGTATGGGAGGTATAAATGATGTCAACAGCCAAACAAAACACATGCATTCATTCGGCATAAAGAAAAGGACAACATTTTGGTGGCAGAACAACAATACAACCAATGGACTTATCTCACCCCTGCACCTTCCAGCTAGAAGTCGCGCCCCCCCACACACACCCGTCTCTGAATGGGCTATAATTGCTCCATTAATCTCAATTTGCGGCATGCTCTTAATGCAGGGGAGGCCCATTGACACTTTACAAAAAGGGGGGCAACAACACTACAACAGAAAGGAAATTTATTTTCTAATAATAATGTAAGTTTAATATCCCTGCATACTGCGGTGGATTCATGTTCAGATTTAATAATAGGAATGTGGTAATCGGATTAGGAGGGGAATAATTTGTTTACAATCCCTAATTTACAGCGCTGGATTCCATTATCAACCCCGCCATTGGGTTTAAGCGATAGTAAGATGACCCTGGGGAACAAAAGGCAAACTATTATATTTCACACAATTAGATCTGCGCGCACAACAAAACCCAAAAGCAAATCTGGAATGCAGGAAATTACATACAGGACACATAACTTAATTACATCTGGCCAAGTTTATAACCGCGCATATGTGCAGGGCAGGAGCGGAATATAAATGACCAAATTTTAGGCTTTCTTTCCTAGTGTGTGTTGGTGTTTTTCAAGTGTGTGTGTGTGTGTGCGTGTGTGAGTGAGTGACAGAGAGAGAGTGCGAGGGAGAGTTTTTGGAGTCAGCAGGCTGATCCCTCTTTTTAAAGCACATATCGTTTTCTGTTTGCGTTCCGGGAAAAGCGATCTTGCAGAGATGATGTATTCCTACCTTTGAGACGCGGACAAATTAGTGAGGACCATTATCGCTGGTTAATTATGAATGACCGATTAATCAAGCTAATCTAATATTCACCATTATGTTGATGTTATTAAAGTGCATCGCCGGAATGACAGAGTGCCTTAATTTACCCTCTCTCGCCTGGTCAGACGTGCCCAGGACAGCGCACACGGAGCTGCAGCTTACCTGCACCCTGGCCTCGGTCAGGTTGATCTTCATGGCCAGCTCCTCCCGGGTGAACACGTCCGGGTAGTGAGTCTGGGCGAAGACAGCCTCCAAAGCCTCCAACTGCAAAACACCAAAACACAGGTACAAAAGTTTTGATTTATTTTTTATTAGATATTTTTTTCTTCCTTTCCTTGTTGCGTTCATCATTAGGTCAATGCCATTAAAACAACAAACGAAAGAAAAAAGAAAAAAAACCCCCCCAAAAACCCAGAAATTAAACTTAACAGATTTAGCAGAAAAAAAAGGAAGAGCAGCCTGATCCAGGATCAGTCTTGGCCTAACACAATAAGCCTGTACACACAGTTTACAGTTTACAACTTGATCTGGAAAAAACACAAATATTAGGCCTCATTTCTTATATTTTCCCAACCTCCTGTTTTTAATTTAATCTCTGAAGTAATTATATATTTTCTTTCAAGCTTGTACCCCATCAAAACTATTACAATGACCTCGTTGTGATTATTATTTAGAGCTAGGGTTACTATCAATACCTGTATCTGCTAGATAAAAAAATCATTTTGAAAACTTGGTTGTGTTTTATCCATTTCCTACTTTTAATCCAGTTCCTCGAGGTGGTTTCGCTTTGAGTGAAGTTTCACATTTCTTTTTCTCCGCATTTCTGGGCACAAAAAAAGTAAAAAAAAAATTACCTGTTGCAAAGTGAACGTCGTTCTGTTTCTGCGCTGTTTTCTGCGGAGAAATCCATCATCAAAATCAGCCGCGGCGTGGCTGGCAAACCCGCTGGAATTCACTGGGAAAGAAAAGTTTAATGCAGAGAATTTAGTCTTTGTAAAAATGAGCTTTACGATTCTGTGTTTGTATTAAATTAATTTGGAACATATGTTTTTTTTTTTTACAAAGGAAAAACTTGGATTCCACGTTTAAGGAAAAAATAATGCGCAGCCTATAGGCCAAACTGAGAGGGAATTTTTTTCTCTGGCACATTTAGTATTTCCATTAGTTGCATGAAACGCTGATGTTGTGGGTGTCTGAGGGGAACCATGACGGACTAAGAGCCATGACACTCAACATCTGTGCCCGGGACAAAACGCCCCCCCCCCCCCCGCCCCGGGGCCAAACCACCAGTGCTTCACCGAAACAGGCAGCAGATTGACATGGCAGAGGCGAGAGCAAAATTAACCCTTTACATCCACAAAACGACACAATAGATACGCTTCGAGCATCCAAAATATATTTTCTTCCAGCACTGATAGGGTCATTACTGTTTGGATATTAAAATCTTTTAATTTGTCACTCCATTAAATGTGTTTTTCTTTTATAGGCTGGAGACACCTTCAAAATTCATGACAGATAATTAGATAAAATTTGAAAGGAGGAAAGAAAGAGGTGCGCACGGAGGCCTGCTCTCTGCTCTCTGCTCCACGACGACAACATGCAACGTTGAGCTGGCAGTTACACAGCCGAGCATCACCAAACTTTGCACACTCCGGTTTTCGGAGAGACGCGAGAAAAGAGCTGACAGCTGTGTCAATCTGACTGGAAACAAGGAGCGGAGAACTTACAGGTGTTGGAGCGGCAGCACTCTCCGTCCAGCTGAGGCGGACAGTGGAAGTAGAACATCCTGGCGCTTCTTGGAGCCGCAAAAACTGAACCTGGAACAGAGAAAAAGTTTCAACCCGGAGCCTCAGGGCGGCTACAGCAGCTGCTGTGATTCACACGTGAGGTGGGGGAAGAAAAAAAAAACTGATGAACACATGAAATGATCCGAAGGAGAGGCGGCACTTCGGCACAAAGTTGGAGATGCAGCGTCCTACCTGCGGTGAGGATGCTGATGATGCGAGTGAGTTCCCGGTCTGGAGAGAAGTGGCTGCTGCACTTCCACTGACTCCCTGACTCTGTCTGGGAGTGTCCAGATCTCTCGCTCTCCCCCTCTCTCTTTCTCTCTCCTTCACAAACACACACACACACACACACACACACACACACACACACAGAGAGACTCACACCACTCGCATCTCTCTCTCTGGGAGTGTCCAGATGTCTCTATAACTGTATAACTGTCTAAAGAGTGTTAAGGCTTTCAGCTACTATAGTGTCGCAGAATCTCACGCCTAATTGGTCCTAATCGGATTATCAGGGCTTTGTCTTTCTCACTCTCAACTCCTTATGTGCGTGTGTTTGCGTGTGTGTGCGTGTGTGTCAGAAAAAGACAGAATAACAGAGGGGGAGAGGGGAGATATACCCAGGGTGGCAAACGGCAGCTCTGCTCTGGTGCCAAAAAAATTCATCACAAGTGATTGTTATTCCAGAGTCAAGCATATTCCCTAACCATAAACATGCACACATACCCGCTGCACTTTTTATTTGGTTCTTTCATATATTAAAAAAAGGAGGATGACTGCTTTTGGGTTTTAGATTGACTGTCGGGTGGGTTAATTGCTCGTCAGGGTGTGTTAGGGGGTCCACTTTACAAGGGGTTGCGCATGTAGAACACTCACAAGGCCAAATTTTTGATTTTGTTCACAGCAAGGGGTCCTGCGATTTATTACGCTTCCTCAGATAAATGATCTGCTGCGGGACCCTTTCAATTAGTTTTAAAGCGCATCAGGGACGGCAGAGCGCAGACGCCATGCGTCTCTGAGGTGGAGGCAAAATGAGGCTTCGAGAAGCAGCTGAAATTTAGAAGAGGAGTGCGGGATTGGACTAAACCACATAAAGTGCAGAAAATCCCTTCTAATGGCGCGTAATTGGTTCTGTAATATCATTACAGGCGGATAATGGCCAGTTACAGGGCCCCGCGCTATTAAGGGTTTCCCTGGCGTGCAGCGTTTATGTTATTAAAGGGGGAATATAATGATATTTTAGTTATTAAATGCGCGTAATTAATTTATGCACCACTGAAAATAAAGTTGTTATTATGACCTCGGCGAGGTGCGTGGAGAAAATTGAAATCAAATAACGGTTGATAACTTTATACCAATATTTGGTCTAGACAACTCTGACAGGAGTGCAGGCCCAAGGTGTGTGTGTCTGCTTCCTGTCAGCGCCTTTCCTCTCCAGCCTCTGATGATTGCTTAAATGATTAAATGAAATTACACTCTCATCTCCGCTACTCACAAACTGTTTAACAAGGAAACTTTCAGTAGGTTTTGCAGATTTTGAGTCCCATCACTTCCCGCTTACAGAAACATTTCAGGACCTTGGTCAGCACCAAACGTCCTCCCTCCAGTGAATCCCTGACGTCAATAATTTAAGTCTGATTTTGTCTACTAAAATCACCATTTCCGTATTTACTACTTAAACTGTGGTAAATATGGAAAGTGAACACAAACTGAGAAAATGGGCTCAAAAACGTGCATTATTTTGCTTGATGACCTTTATTTAAAGGCTCATCATTCAAAATACTGCATTCTTTTTAATCTTACTTTATTTCAGAGTCATTCAACCGTTATGTTAATCCTGAATGCAGTTTAATAACCAAACCGGAGAATGCAAGCATCTGAAGAGGCCTATTCTATGCAATCTATGGCAGACAATGTATCAAGTAATTATTTTTTAAATTTTATTATCTTTTTTTTTTGTTGTTAGAAAACAATGCTGTTAAATGATTTTGCTTTTTGCAAATGCTTCACAAATAATTTGAGGCAGTCTATTTAAATATTACTTTAAAGCTCCCACACCAGCCTATTCATATACAGTACAAGAAAAGATAGCCATTACAAAATCTACTAAAACCTTAAGTGATTAAGTTAGATTTAGAAAAATATTTAGAAAATAAGACACGACTCCCGTTATATTTTACAGAAGCATATTACTAGATATGACACTGTTGAGGTACATGTTTAGAGAGTAAACAGTATGTATCTCTGAGATAGTAATAGTTTAAAGTTGGACGATAATACAAAGTGTATTCAAGTATGAGCAGGGACGAACAACAACTGACAAAAATAATGTAGGACGAGGCAGAAAATTCACAGCTAAAATAAATTAAACATTACAACAGACTTTAACTGAAAATCACATGAGTTTATAAGCTATCCAGTTAACAGTGATTTTTCCCATAAAATCGCCTTTACACTATATGGTCCTTCCACTAAAAACTGTAAAAAACATGAGGTTATTTTTTTCCAAACAGTGTGACTGTATTTTTGCATTTTGATAAACATCACCATTTGACACAAATTAACAAGAAGTTATTGTAGCTTGGATTCTACAAGAAAGTACCAAATAAGTATCACGGTTCCATGTGCGTTTTGTTCAGCGGAAGTGCTCCTTCAGTCTCCAGATGCCCTCCTGACCAGAGGTCCTATGGAAGTCACAGATGCTCCTGAGCAGCTCCCTGAAAACTGGTGCCTGTTCCTGGGTGAGTCTTGGTTTAAAATACTCTAACACTTCCTGCGTGGTGGCCTGTCCATCCACGTTTGCCTGAAAGGCTACGAAGTTGCGCAGATCCACCAACAGCTCGTCATGCTCAGTGGGCGGAGCTGGGGTGGAGCTCCTTCCCGGCGCTCCAGTGCCACCGTCATCTTCCTCTGTGTCGTCTCTTTGACTGGAGGGCACACTGAGGTGATTGCGGGCTCTCATCTTTTCCAAGAGGGAGGAGGAGGAGAGTGGGGCGGTGTTTGAGTCACTTTCTGCCACCCCGCCACTGAAATGAGCTCCTGAACCAGGTTTCTTAGATACAGCCTTCTTTACAATAGCAGCATCCTGAAGAGAGGAAAGAAAAGGTATTATTTACAAAACGTGGAATCGTTAATTAAAAAAAACAAACTAAAATATATTTTGTCTTTTCATAACAACACTGCTGTCACCTTGCATTTGTTCTGGGTAGGAACAGACTCAACTGAAGGTGTAACCAGAAGAGAATTTTTCTTTTGCCCAAACCGTTTCCTGAAAGAACATACGAGGAGTAGCTGAAATATGTTTCTTTGAAGTGACATTAATGTAGTTTGTGAGTCTGGGACTCCGTACCTCGCAGGTGGAGGAGGGGGTCTATTATAAGCCATTCTGCACTGCTGTCGAGAAACCTTTAGGGCTTTCAGGGCATCTTTAGCCACCCTGTTGGCTTCTGCCTCCACAAGAACGTAGTCAGGGTTGGAGGACTCCATGATGGAGTCATGTTGCATTACGCTGTGGATACCTGAGTAAGACCAAAGAAGATGATTGAGGAAAAACCAAAAGAATCGTGTTGTTTTGTGAGACTTGCTAAATTAGCTACATCTTATGTGGTTGTTGCAAGAGAAGCCTACCAGATTTCTTGAAGAGCTTCGCCAAGACATAATCATCCGATTTTTTCTGGTCATTCATCTGGTTATCTTCATTCTCGTCTTTCTTATAGGTCCTTTTCTTCACCAAATGAGAGATGCGGTGGCCTTCAAAACAAGCATCTTTGGAGTGTTTCCGTTTCTTATGTTTGTGTTTATTTGAGTCACCCGGTTCACAGTGCTTCCTTTTTTCGCTGTGTTTCTGGGGACTAGTCAGGACTGACTTTTTGTCTCTGTTTGGGTGAGAGCTGTGCGAGTTAGAGTTTTTGACCAATGGTCTGTTATGTTTCCCTGTAAGCTGCATATTCGGCGAAATATTTGGCTCAACGTCCATACCATTTTGGTTGGTGTTTTGACTATTTGTTGGGACACTTGATATACCCAGAGAGTTGTTAGTGCGCAAAGAAGTGTTTCCATCACTTGATGCAGGAATGTTTGTTGTCAAGCGTTCGCTGTCAGCACCAGTTTTGTTTTGATTTGCAGAGGAGTGTTTATACGTGTAGCTGCCATGTTTTACCATCTGTGATGGCCTTGGCCTCTCAGGTTTCTTTGGAACCTTAACATCAGAGCCTGTGCCTGTTTGAAAGCAAAAACAAAACTTTTCAGACAAATTCTTTGAATTCACTTAATTCACATATTTCTCATCATTATTTTTGGGCATTTATATCAACAGCCAGAGTGAGAAAGAGGCAGAAAAATTAGAGAGGGAGAGGGAGTAGCATGCACCACAGGACTATGTGTTGGACTTGATATGCTGAGGTTAGAATTTTGTGTAACTGTTACATGCTCAAAGAGGTGAGGCACAATAAGGGGACCTTTAAATGTTTCTATCGTAAGAACAATAAAAGCAAAACCTACAAACCTGCAAAAATGGCACTTGTCTCTGTTCCCTGAGCTCCATCAGGGTCAGACAGGGTGAAGAGTTCATAAATGTCATTAGACTTGAAGAACCGTCTTTGTTTGGGATCCTTCAGTACACGATTGGTCAGGAACTGTTTGAAGATTTGCCTGAATTACAGATACAGAACAGATAAATATAAAGAATTAGATACTTGTGTATAATTTACCATTTTACCTCAGCAGGCAACCCCGATCCCCTGTCACCACAGAGTAGTTTGGCTGATGGATGAGAAAATTAGTTAACTGCCCTACTGTAGGTATCAAAATAGAATCCCTGCAGTTCTTCAAACTTGCTGTTTGAAAGCACTTTACAGACACAAACCAAACAGAGCAACTGTTTATAAGTCCTAGATTGGCCATTTAATAATGCAGGAAAGCTTTTCAATTACTGAGAACTGAGATGGTGCAAATAGTAATACGGCACTGATGCAAGCAATTAGTCATGTCGTTACCAATATTTGTGAATGTATGAAGTCAATGGGAAGACAACTAAAATTGAAGGCTGGGTAAGTAAAGCATAAAACCAAGCACATAATATTTTTTAAATCTTTTTTTCCTAGTACTTTCTGTAATTAAACATCATGTGCAATATAAATGATGTGTCTACATCCAAACATTAAAACGCTGCTGTCTGACCTGTGGTAGATTTTCTCCTCAATGGTGCCTGCAGTCAGCAGTCTGTAGACCGTCACTTGCTGTTTCTGACCGATCCTCCATGCTCGTTCTCTTGCCTAATAATGTCGCAGCACATTAAAATCAAGGATTAAAGTATCAAATATTACAATATTTATTGTGCAAGGGGCAAAGCCTGTTTAAAAAAAAAAAAAAATCCAGACGGAAAAAATTTGATTTAATTTTCATAAATAACATTTCTTAAGTTATTGAGAAATAATGGACTTTGTAAATGTTGTATTTGAATTAATGTGTGTGTACGTCTGACTAACCTGTGTATCAGTACTGGGGTTCCAGTCTGGATCATAGATGATGACTCTGTTGGCTCCAGTCAGATTGACTCCCAGGCCGCCGACTTTAGTGGTCAACAGGAAGATAAAAATGGATTTGTCCTGTAAGAAAGAAAAATGTTAGTAATTAATAAACATCATGTTCATCGATTTATACTCTTTTTGAAAACCACTTTGGAGTATTTGCATGTTAACGCTCTTCCTTAATAAATTAACTTTTTATGCAATATAAGATGTTTCTGATATATCTAATTCAATTTCACGAGAATTAAATAAAAATCTTATACAAATGTGGCTTCTGCAAACTTGATTCATTCTATATAAAGAAACATTTACATTGGCATGAAATTTTTAATTAATACCTATTTGAAATTTTTGCATTAGATTATAATACATGAAATTCACAATTAAAATTTTAAAATCTTCTGCAAATTTACATTCACTGTTACAATGTCTCTATGTCTAGATTTCAACAGAAAAAAAATAAGGACATTTCTTTTTGAACAACAGATTGGCATCAATTAGTGTTTGTACCTCAGGGTGAGTACAGCTTCAGTGAAGCATTTTCGTCCCTCAGGATGGGATTTTCAGGGGAAACACTCAGAGCCATTAGGGATGACTAATCCTTACCTCGTTGTAGCGAGTGATGAGCGGCTGTCGGGAGGCTATTGTGGTTGTGCCATCCATCTTCAGGTAAGAGTAGTTATTCTCCGTCACAAACACCTCCAAGATGTCCAGCATCTGGAAAGGAGGGAGACAATAAAGATTTACAAAGTCAGTCAGCAGAAGAAGACAAGGAGAGAAGCAGAGAGAGAGAAAGAGGGGCTGAGGTTTGGATTATCTCTAAAAGGATTAGAGCAGATTAATATTACATGGACAGAGATACCGACAGGGAGGGTCTCAGGTTCCCTCTAAGGTATAATCTCATTGGTATTGACTGCAACAGCTGGGGCCTCACTCACTCTCACACACACAGACGTGCACACACACGCAGTTTTATAGATACATGGCTGTAGGTAGTCAGGAGCAAAACATTTAAATTGAGTGATACTATGGTTTAATTTATTTATTTAAAGCAGGGGAAGAAACAACACATCTTGCCTGTGCAAAAATCCATCTGAGGGCATTAATACAAACAATTCTAAAAGGTATCATATATAATCATTTGTTATGTGTATTAACTGCCATTTCAGCAAAGTGAATGAGAGTAACATGCTTCTGACCTGTCTAGACTGAGTGAAGAGCAGGACTCTGTGGCCCTGTTTGAACCAGAGACGCAGCAGTGACTCCACCACTATCAGCTTGCCGGAGCGTTTCCAAAAGCCAAAATGTTCCTCCTCAGTTAGCTGGTCCTCTGGGATTCCTCTCAGCATCCGGGGGCCGCCGGAGAAAAGGTCAGGATGGTTACAGATTTTACGTAGCGCTATCAAACCTGAGAATACCTAAAGAACAAACCAAAAGAAAGAGAACAAACACTTTTAAACAGATTATTTCTTTCAAGCGACAGCAAGGATACGAATCATTGACAGATTTCACTGCATTTTACTGCATTGCACCTTTAAACTAATAAACACATTTACTTCAGTCTACAGGAAAGAGTTACATAATTTATTTACGACAATAAAGGCAGTGTTTCTTGATGAAGGCCCAATAGTCACTGCATTAGTAATGGTGGTTAATGGACTGAGAGTGACCACTGAATATGTCTATAGGAGTTTGTGTGTGCAATCTGCTGTCGTCACCTCTGGCTCTCCAACTGCATCCATTTGGTCAGTGGTGATAAATTATCAAATCTCTCTCTCCAGAGTCTAGCTAATGTGAGAAGAGCAGCTGCATAACCTCCTTAGAGAGAGCATCTTAAAGAATACTGAACTCAAGCTATTCAGAGCTTAACAAAATTTACGTCATGAAAAACAATTGCATGCCACTGCTGATCTGAAAGTGTGCTTGTGAGTGAAAGGAGTGAACTTGAATCAGTCAGTTAATAGGTGAATAATGAATAGAGAATCTTATTCCTGGAAGTCTTTTGCACCCCTTGTTTTTGTAATGTAGATCCCAATGTCCCAAATGGGCAAAGCATGAGGATCAAAGATGGCGAACCAGCTTTAACTAAGGAAAGTGAAACTTACATGCATGTCTCCATTTAGTATCTGGTAGACTTCTTTGGAATCTAAGAAGCTCTGATACACCTGCCGCTGGTCCTCTGTTAATCTGCAAAAGAGAACCTGCACACAACACAGGAAGCATGAAACTGTGTAATAAGGAGTGAACATCTGTTTTAAAGCCCCTTGATGAAGTGCAGTGTGCCAAGAGAGAAATGAGGAGGCTATGCATTTTTTGGAGCCACTGCTGTCCTCAGGGACTGACTTAATGAACTGAAGTGGACCGATGATTCAACCAGCGTCAACCGCGAGGATAGACCAGAGGCCAGCCACCTTAATGAATACCTGCTCCTTTTAACTTTACTAGGACTTTATTAGCTGGCTTCACCTGACAAGGGCCATGTACATTCATCAAATACTCTTTAGACGTGACACGTGCAGTCACATCCAATCAGAAAAACACCTCCCCAGTTAGGGGATCCTGAGCATGAGAGGCTTGTCAATATTTACACAGAAAAGGGTCAAGTGTCTGATGAGTATGATGAATACCTGTTCATTTTTATCAGGTAAAGAGAGGTTGGCCTTGACGTCTGCCTTCATTCTTCTGAGCAGGTAAGGATTTATGGTGTCCCTCAGCACACATGCACACTTAAACGCGGTCTGGACCTGGAAAATCAACAGCAGTTTAACCTTTTACCAAAAACAAACTGCCTTTAAAACAGAACCAGCATTCAGTTAAGTGTGTCAACCAATCAAACACTTGAGCCTCTGAGTGTGTTTCCTGTGGCATGATTGTCATTCAGCCCCTCTTCTTCCTCCTATCATCACCTCCCTCATGTTGCTGTCCCTCTCAGCACTATGAGCCATTAAACATTGATCAGAGTGCTGTTGGTCTCGAGGGACAGAGCCCTCCTCTTTCATCACTACAACTGGCCAGTTCCATTGGAAACAGAGAGGGAGCTTTAGAAACACCCAGCCCCACCCCTTGCAAGGAGCCCCACTGGAAATGGCCTGCTAAACCTTATCCTGAGTCAGTGCTAAAGGCTAGTTAGGCTTTTAAACATGAAATCACTGGGGGTCCACAGAGGGATCAAAGACACCCTCTGCAAGGCTGGAGGGGACAATAACGTGGTGGGATTTAGCGCTCAATGTGGGTTAGAGTAGAAAAGAAACCATGGAGGCCAGCAGATGACCTGGGTATCCCAGCACAAGCTGCTGAGTGGATTCACATGGGGGGTGCAAATGCATGCTTCAGCATTTGGTCTCAAATCTACATGCTAACCCAGCCCCACCCCCCAAAGACACATTTTTACATACATCGCCTTGTACATGCACAAGAACATCAGCGGTGGGCCTGCTTGTTGCTTGGAGAATTTCGAGAAGAGGATAAAGCAGCAGAGCTTAGCCCTCTCTGACCATTTAATAACATTAATAATTAGTAAAGGTTTTTATTATCGACAGCGGAAGAAGCATCAATAGCTGGCTTAAATAATTAAATCCATACAGTCAGTGGGTTATTAACGATTGAACACTAATGACAAAGGGCTACAATTTAGCTCACTGGCTCTCCACTTTAGCCTCTTCCCGCCCCTCTCTCTCTCTCTCTCTCTCTCTCTCTCACACACACACACACACACACTAGGGATGCACTGAAGTTCCTTTGCATGCACCTACATTATCCTGCACTACACTTAATGGCTCTGTTGTTCCTCTATTGCTCCTTCTAACCTGCTCCCATCAAGCTCTTCAAAATTGTGCTTGTGCGCATGAGTAATACTAGTTTTGTCATGTGACACTTCATTGCACCTTCCTTATGCTACAGTTAAAGACTAATTTAAAGGGTTTGGGTATGAATTGATGACTTATTCTTGTTTGTGTGATATGTTTCGCTTTTTCTCCACTTCCTCTTCCCTTTGGACCAAGATGGAAATAAGCTCTTCTGCTCTTTTCCCCCCCCGTCTCTCCTTCGGTTTTATCCTCTCAAAATATGATCTAACTCTCAAATGATGTAATATTTCTTATTTTCCCCCAACCCATCACAGTTCACAAATGAGTAGAACTACTCATAAGTAATTAAAACTTATGATATGGAATCATAACTCTCCATATATGTCTCTGTGTTACCTGTACAGGTGAGGCATTGCTGTATCCCCCCATGGTGATTGGCACAGAAAACTGCTCCATGAACACAGGTAATGTCCCCAGTTTGCCGGGGAAGACAAAATCAAACAGAGACCACAGCTCCTTCAAATTATTCTGCATGGGAGAGCCTGATAGGATGAACCTGTGGGGAGTGTGAAACTACACAGTGGGAAAGACAATGTTACTTACATTTGGCCAAAATATGATGTACATATATGTTGCAGTATAAAAATGAATGCCAGTAAAACTTCCCCCAGAGGTAGAAAAACAGAGTCCAAAACA
Source organism: Remorina albescens (assembly GCA_034769265.1). Taxonomy (NCBI): domain Eukaryota; kingdom Metazoa; phylum Chordata; class Actinopteri; order Carangiformes; family Echeneidae; genus Remorina; species Remorina albescens. The sequence goes on along the minus strand of CM068491.1, from coordinate 8,142,573 downwards.
ATTAAGAACTGTGTATGTTTAAACTAGATTAATGAACAATACAATGCGGAACTGTTGTTGTGGAGGAAGCCAAATTATTACTATGATTTTCAGAGCAGGTATAGCTCTGTAAAGTATGCACAGCTTACATTCATTCTTCGGCTAAAGTCATTACTACTGCCTGGGCCCATCAGATGCTGTGTTGAATGTGGAGCAGGAATGAATGAATGTGTGTGAATACCTGTTTGCAGGCAGTGGTCACTCCAGCATTTGGATTTCTGATCTTATGGCCCTCATCTAGTATAATGTAGTGCCAGTCATATTGCTGCAAGGCATCCTGCATGGTCCTCACTGCTGAATATGAAGTTATCAGGATACCGTGACATGATGCTATCTCTGGAATGAGCCTTTCCTGTATAACAAAAAACCCAAAACAATAATAAAAGATTATAAATGCAAAAAAAAAAAAATACTCAGTGCATCAGTGCAAGTTTCAGTCAGAGCTTTTTTCAATCTATTTCCAGTATCCTGCACTTGAAAGAGTGACAGAGCAGGGCATCCATCATGTCTTTTAGAGAACATAGAGAGAAGAGAAGAGGTTAGGAGGTCTTCATAAACAGCCCTCTAGTGCCCTCCAGAGGAAAAAAAGACCCTGAAGAAAAACTCTGTAGGCAAGTTTGGAGTTTGAAAATCCAAAACCCATCAACATGTATCTACCTTGTTGCTGGTGAAGGAGCCAGTTTCATGTAGAACAGCCACTCTGAAAGCAGGCCACCAGGTGTGAAACTCCTTCACCCACTGGTGCATGACAGTTGCTGGGCATACAATAACTGTTGGACCCAGACCAGCATACCTAATACAAAACACACATGGTAGATATACATATTTAAATCCGGACCTGTGATTAAAATGGGTAAGCCAGAGAGATCAAATAACATCCACTCAACTCAAACAAATCAAAGTCATTATAGAAACCCAATGAAGAAAAGTATGAGAATTTCCTTAATTTGCATGCACATGATATGAACCATTCTAGCATATGAAAAATAGAGGAAGTGGAAGGAGGAAGCTGTGCGACCACATGCTTAGCTACTCTGTGAAGATTTACAAGAGCTTTGTCAAAAACACATGCACACAGAGAAAGAGACACTAATGGGCTAGTATGAAACTGCCTGGTGGAAGCTATTGATACTGGGCCATAATTGAGTTTGCAAGCAATCAATTTGTGGGCGTCTATGGCAGACAGAGTATTGACCATCAGGGAAGCTCCACCTCCTAAGTGCATGAGTGTCGTTGTGCAGTAAAACCGGATTACTGCCTCATGTTTTCCATGGTTGATTTGTTGCTGTACACCCACTTCATGGTCCAAAATTCACTTTAAGTGTTCACGAAGACACTGACTCTATTCAAGTACACTCTTACCCTCTCTCACTTACACACACACACACGTACACAGTCAGTATTTTCTCTGATGTCTGCAGTAAGAAAGTGAAGAGTCTGATAATTGAAACATGTTTAATAATTCAGATGAACACTCTCAAGCAGAAATCCCCCTGATCAAATATTCATACCATACAGACACACAGTCTCTGGCCACAGTTTGTTTGTACGTGTGCTTGTGTGTGACTGTGTACCTGTAGTTAGACCCTCTGGTCCTCACTTTGCTGTAGCTCAGTCCAGCCAAAAAGCTGATGACCTGGATGGTTTTACCCAACCCCATCTCATCTCCCAGGATGCCACCTGCCTGCTGACAGTGAAGTTCCCACATCCACCTCACACCTGTCTGCTGGTACCTGACGATGTGATCCACATGTAAGTAAAAACGTCAAACACGTGCATAACAGTGACTATGTACAAAAAATTTATAAAAATGACATGCTGGTCAGATAATCAACCCAGATATATTTTTATTTATAGACATCCTAAAATCTGCCAGATGCAGCAGTTTTCAGCTGATCCTTTACTTGTGAGCCCAAACTAAATTTCAGACGCGAGTTAACATCAGTTATTATCATTATTAATATAGTGCAGGTGAAACATACACACAAGGTGGAATGAACTGACACAAACAAGGTGCCTTGAGGAAAATGTGGCCAGGCAGGTCATTACAATAAAAACTGATTTAAAAAAAAAAAAACTACAAAAAATTTCAGATTTCTGGCAAGGCAATCCAATATTTATCAACTAAACTAAACAACAGTTGATGCCACTAGACCCCTTTCATACCAGTAAAAAATATATTGTGTCCTGATCAAACCTTTACCTAATCAGTGTTACTTAAGTATAAATGTCTGTAAGAACAAAGTGTGGTACAGACTAATATACAAGAATAAGTACTAAAGTAATATTTATAGCTATAGTCACTTATAATTTTCTCGGTTGACCACAATAATTTAAGAACATTTCTATCTGACTATGTTTGAAATAACTATAAATTTGTGACTTCAAACTTACTTGTAAAGTTTTTTCCAGAGGAATCCAGGCACTTTGAAGCCTTCATCAAACTCTGCATCACTGTCATCCGTCAGCTCCTCACCTCTTTCTCTCTTCTCTTCTCTTTCTCTAAGACGCTGTCGCTTCCATCTCCTAGTAAGACAATGGATACTAGTGTTATACCACTAAATTGTAAAAAAAATTAATCTATCTTACTGTTAAGATTGTGGGGGACTTCCAATAATAATAAAGAGAACAAATTGCTGAGCTAGAATTTTAAAAAGAAACACCTGCTTCAGACAAAAAGTCCCAAAACTCTAATATTGTGAAACAGACACAACACTGAAGTACCACTGCACTGCCTGTTTTAATTTATAGGTTTGACTTTTTGATAATCAAAGTTCAAAAGACATCTTAAGGAAGTTCTGTTTCAATGGATTTTCTTTTCTATAGGTAGAAGCCCTTTGACACACTAGTGACCTGTTCAGGTCCAGTTAGAAGCAAACCTCCACAGGATAAGAAGATGGAGCGAATGGATGTATGGATGGATGATCCATTCTCACCTACTGCACTCAGTGATTTATTTTAAGAGTTGCCTACATAGGTGTATGGACAGCAAATGTTTTGAATTGTTGGTTTTTCCCTTGAGCGGTGGAACATCTACAGCTAAAAGGGAAATGTAAAAGAGAACCGTTTTAATAGTGCAGGAGAAAGGGCAGTTAGAGGCACAGTCGTCGCACAGCAAATGAAGATTGATACAGACAATTAGTAGTGCGAGTTCCCCAGAAAGGTGTGAGGTGCAGAGGATAAGAATCCATCTTCATTTGGGCCTGGTCCTGTCACTCTGCCATGAAACTGGTCCTTTAGCTGGGCCTGGGAGACCACACTCTCTAATTAAGTCAAGACTAAGCATTGGTTCAGTTAATTACACTTTTCAGCCCCCACTCCGCTTCCCACCCAACTACAAATATCCCCCGCTCTAATAATATCATTCCTCATATAAGCTAGCCTCACCATCCATGCCTTGTCTATGCCGTTGAATTGACATTCAATCACTGTAGTGTAGAAAAAGGACACATGCCAACACAATTTATTTGGCAGCTATAAATATGAAATCTCATTAGGGCTGCTCTTCCATTAATTTGAGCATTAGAGTTAGTGAGTGTATAAAACCATGTGCAGGAGGATAATTAGGCCAGTGTGAGAGCAGACAGAGAAGAAGAGCAGGGAGAGAATTTGCTTAGTCAAGAAACAGCTGCCAATCTCATCTGGGATTAACTCTCCTCCTTCACTATGGAGCCAGCAGAGAACAACTGCTTTTCTCCTTAACTAAAGGAAAGAACAATAGCACATTTGCACCACTGTCATTACAAATGTGATGCAAAGTTAAAGGCTCAATCTGGTGTTTATTGAGCACATAATTCACAAGCCCGGACGTTTGCATTCTCTTTAGAAGAAGACATATAGATTAAAACTTTTTGCATCTCTGCATCCAACTGTAACTCCAACAAAAAATCTGCTCTTTAGAAATGAAATAAATGTCAAAATATTTTGAGTTGCATATTTCATGTTAATTTGGGAACTAAAATAGAATAATTACACAAGTTTAAAACAGCAACAACAATGCTCATACCTTATGCGCTGTCTGTAGTACTCCACATCTCCATCATCTTTACATCTTTTCTCTTTTCCCTTCCCACCTTCCTCTTCTTCTTCTGAACTCTCTGGACAGTATTCCTCCTCACTCTCCTCCCTTTTCTTTATTCTTTTCCTCCCTCTTCCTTCAGTTTTTCTCTTGAATGGTTTCAACTCATACTCCTCATCATCATCATCCTCTCCAAAGCCCTCCTCCATGGCTTCTCTTTCTTCTTGGTCAGGATCTATGCCCTCATCAGCGGGCAGGTACTCTGACCCTTCGCTGTCTGTCTCCTCTCCCTCAGTGTGATGCCTCCGCCGTGATCTAGGGACTTGAGGCTCAGTCTTAGGCCGAGCCTTTGGATGGGCCTTCAGAGCCGTGATCTGGAGCTTTCGCATGCGCTTTTGAAGCTTTTTATCCTTGGAAGAGGAAACTATTCTGTTTTTTCTTGTGACCTCCCTGTCAGGGCTCAGTCCAGAGCGCAACTTCTTCTTTAGAAGAGGGACTTTCTTCCTCTCAGTAGCCAACTTGGCCTGGTCTGCCAAGTATTGATCAAATGCAGAGTTCTCTGCAAGCATCACTTTCCGAGGCTCCTTCTTTACCTCTTTGTGAAGGATTCTGGTTCCAAAAGGAGTCATGTGACCTTTCCGGATGAGTTCTTCCCATTCGGTCTCCTGAGCTGGCATGAGCATACTGCCCAGTGTGGATGGGCCGGCTTCTGGTAGAATATACGTGAAGAATTACAGACATGGCCTTTAGCAAGAGACAGCTGCAACACTACTCTTTGTAGGTTTAAACTTTCAAATATGTTGCCCTAACAGCTACAACAGTGTGGTGGACCTGGAGGTGGTTTCTTTTTGGTTCAGCTCTGCCAAAACATAGCAAAATGGGCATCTCAAGCATGACTGGCTAAGTATCACACATCAAAGACAGACAATTAGTACAAAATGCCAATATAGCAGCTAAATTTAAAAATATGAAAGCTGTTTGTCAGTTCAGTTGTTTTTTCACAACAGATGTATTGAATTTCACTTGATACTGTCAAAGTAGAGCAAAAAACCTCAAAGGTAAACAGTGCTGTATTGTAGCAAATAATCTACAGAACATTTCAACCCTGAAAGTAACTCAACTGTCACAAGGAAACCACTAGACAGTTTAATGTGAAACTTTCTCTGATTATTGTGCATGTCTTTCAACAACCTTTGACACATCCTTTGGTGGAAGTCTTTGTATTGAAATCCACTAAAGATAAAACATATATGGTCACTTTGATTTTCCAAACAGCTATCATTGCACTGTGGATTGTATTTTTTACCACCCACTCAGAGTCTTTGCTTACTATCCTCTTTGTCAAGGAATGCAACAGCATAACCTTCTAGGCCACCATAACTGCAAGTGGTATTAATGCTCTGCATTGTTTCCGTCTCTGCTTTGTTTTAAAAAAATGTTGTGCCTTACTGAACATGACCCTGGTTTACATTATCTATAGAAGGCAGTACACCAGCACTTAATTTGCCTCATAAGACTCAATGTTGATTACCCCAAACGGTAATGAAAATGCTTTTGGACAACATACAAAAAAAATCATAGGTTAAAAAAAAAAAAAATTCACCTTCCTCCTCATCATCCTCCGCCAAAAGCTCAGCTTCAACTCTCAGGGTCTCCTCTCCTCCCAGAATTGCCTGGAGTCTCTTCTGTTTGGCTCTGACTTTCTTCAGCTGCTTCTCCTGAATTAAAAAAGGTTCCTCATCATCATTACTGTCATTATAAATACTAAATTTCTTATTCTGTCATTAGAATTGTAAATAGTGTAATTCTACTTTAATAGTTTCTTGAGAGCCGTTTCACCTTGTTTTCTTTTTGTCTTTTGACAGATTCAATCTTCCGACTGATATCTTTGCTGGAAGCAGCATAAGGAGACAGCTGCTCGATAATCTTGTTGATATGTTTCAGAGATGTTGTAACAGACCTGAAACACACCCCAGTGAAGAACTCAGTTAGATTTGGCTACTTGAAGATAAGTGATTTTGAGAGCAAAGTCACAATTCTATGAAGATAGTGGAGAAATCTGTTGTAAATTTATTTTTTTTCTTTTGTTTCATTCATCCAACCTTACATAATGATAACTTTACAGTCACTGAAGGCTTACCCTAACCATTTACAGATTCACTTCTAATGGGACATCAAATATGCTCTAATTAAGTCCCATGGAAACTGAATCATCATTAAACTTGTATATGTGTTCACCTGACATCATCAAGCACAGACTGGTACTCCTTCTCAGCCTCGGCTTTAACAGCTGCTTGACTGGCCTCCTGGATTGCCTCGTCCACCTGCCGCAGGACCCCTTGCTCCAGGACGTCCTGATCATATACAGCAACACCGAGGCCCTGGAGTTCATCTGCCCCCGAACTGGCCGATGCTGCCTGGATACGCTGTCGGTCAATCTGCAACAAGGCTCCAGACCTCTTGGCAGCTGTATGCACAGATGAAAACGAATCAGGTCACTTCATGTCTACCATGATTAGTTATTTCATTTCTTCTCCGTCCTAATGAGCGGCATAGCTCACCGCTGTTGCTCTCCCCGGGCCCGGTGTTGGCAGGGTAGGCTGCAGCAGCCTCAGAGCCCTGGTTGTTGCCGGGGAAAGCGCAGGCTCCATCCTCCTCCGTCCCTCCCGGGGTGAGGGCTGCACTGGCCGGGCTGGAGAGAGAGGAGGGCGCCCGGTCCTCTGAACCGTCTACCGGCATCACGGCGCTGCTGCAGGCGGTCCGTTAAAGGGTCATCCAGAGGTAAAGGACACCGTGGTCGGTCAGACCACCGTCTCCCCTTCAATGGATGATATGATGCTGACTTAATGAAGGTTAATCTGGAAATGTTCATGTTAATTGTAAACTGAATTAATTGATTGACACTCTCGTCGGTAATAAACGCTAACCTGCTGCTTGGTTTAACTGATTTTAAGCTAAGCAACTAACGCAGAAGTAAAGAAGTAAATATGTTATGTTACCTGATATAACCAAAGATTGCCCCACGACAGGTGGTTAAATAATTCGTTCAGGCACTGACACGGATTTAAGACAGTCACACAGTTATGTCAGAGGGCTCCTTTGTTTACGTGGCTAGGCTAGCCCGCTAAGCTAACATGAGCCAAACACACTCAGCTGTTCATCTCTAAAGAGCAGCAGCTTCAGCTCAGCTATACAAACACACGGAGACCTATCCGACAGCCGAGGACTACTCTGTCGGTCCTGCCTGGGTGAAATAGGGCACATTAAGCTGAAGAGACGGTGACAGAGATTACTTACAAAAACGTGCAGTTACACAACATCACCGGCCCGGTTTACGGTATATTTCTCGCCGTGGCGGTTTCCGGTGCCGGAGAAGTTGTTGTGTTGTGTTTTCAATGACTGTGAGACAGCGCCCTCTGTCGGCGCACGGCTGCAGGGGATCCCTGACCTCTAGATGGCGCCACAAAGCCGCTTATTTTAATTGAGACTGGTTGTTAATCTCTGTTTGTCTCTGTGTGTTGGCCCTGCGACTGCGAAGGACTGGCTACCTGTCCAGGGTGACCCCGCCCTCACCCAGTGTGAGCTGGGATTGGATCCAGCATCTCCCCGACCCGGAAACGAACGAGCGACAGAAGATGATTGAGTGAGTACACGTGGAGAAACACGCTCTATCTACACGGTGATCATAATTTGTAGGGCCAGAGTTTAATCAATTGTATTTGTGTTTTGTACGATCAGCTCAGTAACTCTCTAAGTGTTTGTGTCTTAAGATACAGCGAATAAGTTGTGTGTGTGTGTGTGTGTGTGTGTGTGTGTGTTGCAATCAGGATCAAGGTCAGACAAAACTTCCATAAAACACTTCAGAATTAGAACTACTTGCCATAAAAGCATCAGTTTTTCTTTTATGTAACTTTAATCTTGGTCATTGGTCTGGAAAGCCTGTGCTTGATGCATGTCAAAAATGTGAGTCGTGCCAAATATTGAATCTCATAGGAAGTTTATCTTCAGTGTCTTGCAATAACAAACGAACTACTTAATTAAAAATATCATCTTCGTCTCGCACGGAGCAAAGGGCGGCAATCTTTCCAAACAGTGTTATATGTGTAAACAGACAGATCTACATAGGGAGAGATGTTGCTGTTACCCTTGGCACAGAAAGTGAAGGAAGATGGAGACACTGGTCTATTTTATTTACTAGTAAATGTGGGTCACTTTCAGTGGAACCTCTCCAGAGACACTGGATGGGCTTTGAATTTAAAAAGTGTTGTACAAAAAAGGAAAGTGTTAGTGACATGAGAGGCCTTGTGGTTTAGTTGGATGATGCGCACTATGCGAAGGTCTGATCAGATAGCCAACAGAAACAAAAGAATAAAATTTTGGTTTTCGTCTCAACAGTGATAAACTGATAAACAATCAAGCTGCTAATGAATCATGTATGGTGGGAAATAAACTGATTCATTCGCACAATGTTGTGACTACAAGGCTGAGCTGCATAGAGGAATGAAAACGTTTTGTCTGTCTTCACCCTCCGTCTTTTGTGTATTTAAGCTGTGCTTGACGGCTTTTATCACATAGGAGGAGGAGATAATATGTATGTGGGTGTGTTTTGTGCACATCATAATTTAGGAAAAGCTAGTTGACAGACCACACCAAGTTCACAAGATTTAGTGGGTGGCAAAGCTGTCTACCTTTACTTTATGTGCTTGCATATATTCATGTGTGAGAACAGGCTTATGTGACGACTCCTGCTACACTGTGTATAAAGAGTTTGTAGATTTATGGGGTGCTGGAGGGCATACACTATCAACCCCAAAGGGTGTGTCAGTGTGGTGTTCACACTTGCCGCTGTTTTCCATCCTGACAGTAAAATAACAAGTGAAGCAAGATTTCAAGAGAAGACATTACAGGTTAATGTTTATATGTGCAAGACACAGTGGGATTGTTTTTTTTTTTTCAGAGTCTTTGTATAGAGTTATAGTCCCAAAACATGCTGAGTGTAAATGTGCTTTAAAAGGTAAGTAACACAAGTCGCTGTATCACACTTCCACAGGTGATATGTGGCAAATGCTCCATATTTCCCTTTTGGTGGAGTTGCGGTTGTGTAACATGTTATTGTTTCCACACTGTCCTCCTTGCAAGTGTGTGTGGCCTTCATTAACTGCCAGGAACCTGTTGATGCCTCAAGAATCAAATTATTCCACAAAGAAATGTGTGGAGTTTTTTCCCACAGTCATGGGAATGCTTTTTTCTGACCTCAGATGAACTAGTTACCTATTAGATTTATGTAAACATGTCTCTTCTTGTCTCTATTTTGGATTATTGTAAACTTTTTTTGTTCTTTTTTCACTTGGGCAAGCTCTTTCCTCTGACCTTGCGAGTCGTGGAGAAATTTCATTTCTACCTTATCTTTGACTTTTGCGTTCTTAACATTCTAATGATTTTTCTTTTTGTTGAAATACCTATTGCTGTATGTGCCCATGTAGAACAGCAAAATGTGCGGCTATTGTGTGGTCATTTTATTCCACAAATTTAGATGTGTAATTTGAGTTTTTGGTGTAGTCATGTTGAATTTGTTTTCTTTTCTGTGGTATAAACTCAACTGGAATTCCATGACTAGAGGGCGTTTTGTTTCTATCAAACTTCATTTCACTTTGAATGGTTGTTACTTAGCTTGAGTTTGGTTTCTTGTTACATATTTACATATGCAAAATGTCCTTTTGGATAGGAAGTGTGTGTAAATACATTCATATAAAAATTAGATCAAGCAAATTATTTACAAAAATTTGGTATTTTTCTATTTATGTGAAAGTAAATTAAATATCGTGGACTTTCGATGGCCACATGCTATAGACTATAGAGGGTAAGCAGTTACTTCTTTACAGTCATACATTAATGTGTTGTCATACATACAATTACCTTATGTTGCAACTTTGTATAATTGTGCTAGTAGAATTATATGCTTAGGCTGCAGTAAGAAATACTGTACTTTGGATTTCCGCACTTCTACGCCAACGCAGCTACACCCCTGCATGCGGTGACTTTTACATTTAAATTTTTCAGGCATACATTCAATTTTGTACAGTTAAGTGGAACATAGAGTGTTTCATATTTGGGATGAGTGAATACTTCAGTCTAACTGAGAGGAGATGGGAATCAAGATGTTTTCTTAAACCATAAATTGGTTAATAAATCAACATGAGCAAAGTATCATCGTGCCTTTATTAATGCATAAGCAAGCCATATTGTACTTTACATGTGGGGCCATATTGGCAGTGCTAATGTTTCCCATGTGTTGCCCTGTCCCGGTTAGTATATGTCTGCCTGTCTGTGTCTGATAGTAATTACTTGGGTGTGCTGGGTTCTCATCTGGGTGCATCAGACCACTGCCATGCTACAGTAGATGTCTAATCCATCTGCTTGTGATTTCACTCAGCAGCAAGTGTGTGATTATGCATGTTTGTGCACACTTAATCCCACAGCAACTGCACACTTCTGTGGTCTTGATGATCTCTACAAAAATTAGTTTTGAAGTGAAATATCCAAAGTATTGAGCTAAAGGAAATGGGTTTTAATCTTTTGCGCCTTAAAAAATGTTATTTTATAGTATAAAAAGGGATTCCCAGAGTGCACAGGAAAACACCTGCATGTAAATTGGTTCTGATCAAACACATGTCTACCTCTATTGAGGTCAATTCGAGTGTCGACACATTAGTGGGATTTCACACAGAACTGTGTACTTAGCCGACCTCAAACACAGCTGGAGCAAACCACAGCAGAAAGAATCAGGACAAGGTCTGTGTGGTTCGGTGACACGTCACAAGAAACCACTAGAACATTGCAATGCAAGCTCAGTTTACTCAATGTGTATGCTTGTGTGCGTGCATATTTGCGTTTCAGTGTGCAAGAGCTAAGTTGGGGTATACATCGTTCTCCAGTGATAGTCTTTGCTTAGATGTGGCTTTGGGGGAGTCCAGCCTGTGATAACTGTAGAACACAACAATGGGATCAGAACTGTGTTGGTGATGCACAGTGGCAGCGCTGTCCTGACACGGACTTTAGACTGAAACACAAACTGACACATTGCATAGACAACGTGGTTCAACAAATGTAGGGATGGCTAGATTTGTGACTTTAAAAATCAGAATTTTTGGTTCACAATCGATTAAAATATACAAATCCAGCTGTCAAGCCGATGACAGCGACACTCTGGATAGGTGCCCCCTGGAAAAAAAGCAGTATAGTCTTGAAAACAGAGAGCAGATAGAGAAGTTGGATGAGAAAGAAAATTAATGCACATCAGTCAAATGTGAACTTTCTGCAACAGGTACACTTTCAATCTACATAGTCTTGTTTTATCTCCCAATGGTTTTTAAGTGAGTTATGACTCTTCTTGCCTTCATACCTCACATGGCAGAGATACATAGTCTTCTGTCAAATTTTATGTTCAACGAGTTATAGTAAGTAATTAAAATCTTTTTGTGCTCAGGAATCAAAATAGACCCTGACTTATTCTTCAACTCTGTGTATGAATATTTGAATGTATGTTTGGGTATGTAAAAATCCACTTAAGGTGATGTATGTCAACCTGTTCCAGGCCTTGCTGCTCTGTCTGTAAACATTATGAAGTGAATCTTCATCTTAACTGCCTCCGCTTCTCATCCCACTTCTCCCCAGGCCTCTTCCTGTCATTGCACTGTCTGTGATATCTTTATTCTCATAATAAATTGCAGTAGTGTGCACGGGGGTCTGTCTTAAACCACACAAGAATCGAGACTCAAGGTAAATTAATTTTGACAAATTCCATCACCCGACTTTGGATCTACAATATTCAATTATTCACTGTCATGACTGAAATGCTCCCTAGTGTCAACTACAATACTGCTCAACACAGTATGATTTATTTGGTTGGGAGTTGGGTGATTTTCCATGCCTGTCAATGCTAGCAGTCAGATTCTTCATATTTCTCTGTGCCACCATCCTTTGGCTCTCGATAGGTTTGATTCTGTTTTGCCCACATGGAGTATTTGAGACATTTGAACAGCTCCTTTGTTTGCTGTGTGTTTGTTCCCTCTGTCTAATCTAAAACATGTGTACCATCATCGGAAATGTTTGCTGAATACACAGAATTTTAACAGGGGACCACTGCACACCAGGGACCTCGCCCACTGGACAATTAACTTGGGCATAAAACAGATTTGCAGTAAACTCATATAATAGGAGCGAAACAACAAGGATTGGTGATAGTGATGTGTTGAACCCACTCTTTGCTGAAGTAATCATCCTTAGCATTAGGGGACAAACATAATGCGGGGGGATAAACTTGTTATTCAAAAATTGATATGTCTAAGCTCATTTTGGGGAAAAGGATGAAAAAAATGATTTATTCTTTATCGGCAAAGACACAAAGTTGGGACAACAGGGTCAAAGCCAAGAGGATCAGTGAGTGCAACAACAAGCTGACAGGCAAATGTTATGTAAAGCTCTAAGTTCAAAGCTCTCTCTTTCTGTCAGCATATTAAGACACATTCTGGATGTTGTGGGAACAGGAAGTAGCTCAACACTTTTTTTTTTTTTTTAACCAACTCCACACTTACATTGTGTCCAGTAGATTGAACCCCCGGAGTGTTTAATGATCGAGTCAGGCAAAGTTGGTTACAGAAAGTTTCCCAATGACATATGAAATATAGCTGATTTACAGTAACATAAGTGTTTTTGGGTGTTTCACAGGATTTTTTGATTTCACCACTAATACATACTTTGTATTACATTTTCAGAAAAAGACGGCTGTCGAAAATCTTAAGGATCCGCAAACATGCTATAATTTTTAACAGTGGATACCATGGATGTATGAGTAAGGTTTTGCAATAACAGGTTAAGGTGTTAATAACAGTTTTATACGAGGACAAGTGGATGTGTGGCGCAAACAACCCACCATACAAACTTCACTTTAAAATGCTGTCTAGGAATTCCAGTTGTTAGACGTAAGCTCATAGTGGAAGGTGAGCTTGACTGATGGATATTAGACATAATGTCAAATGTCATGATCTTTTCAGCCGATGGAGACTGGTATTTTCATTATTTTGTCCAATTATGAGATGGTCTGCGGATGTACAGAGGTTTTCTGACAGCCAGTGTCTGCACCATAAATTCAACTAAAACCATGCATTGATAAGAAGCAGAGAGCTTTGCGTCTCAGAGGACCTTAGACTCAAGGGAGCCCTTTGTCCGTCACTCGGTCCATGTGCTTCTTCCTCTCTCTGACATCCAGCTGATTTATACCAGGCCAGTAGTGTAGCATAGCGATGATGGGCTGCCTCGGCAGCTCTCAGTCTGTCAGGGTTTTGAGTGGTTGATTTACTCCAGGATAGGATCATAGGGTATTGAGCCTAAGCGCGGCACCCCTCATGACTGTGGAGCTGGGACCAGGGCCCTATCTGCCCCAAGAGCCATAAATTAGTCAAAAGCTTTGTTAACAGCTTGCTCCTCTGCCCCTGCCCCTCTGATACACTTACCCTTTATTGTCACCAACTTGGACCATGTCCTCACTTAGCATAATTAGAAATGACCCGACAAAACGCAGCCAGGAGCAGCCATGGCTGCAGGGTATATAGCAGTGGCTGTGCTCAGGGGACAATAATGGAAAAGCTTTAACAGTTGCCCCAGTGGGACTCAAAAGGAGAGAAACTACATTACTCCTCACTCTCACTCTTGTGGTTTTCTGCGGGTGTAGACACAGATTTATTCTGAGTTTACAATAATAAATTTCAGCTACTTCTACTTTCAATTGAACCCCTAACACATGTATAACTTCAAGTGGATGACCCCACTTTAATCTATGTTCTGATGAGAAAAACTGACCAGGGAAGCAAAATGCACGAACAAGATTATCAGATATCTTTTGCAGACCAAAGCAAACATGCTGACGTTTTCTGAGACCCTAACTTAATCATGGACTAAGAAGTATTTCCAGCTGCAGAAAGATATCATGGGAGGCAATGACCAGTTTTGTAAAGCAACAGAGTGATGCATGTGATGAATGTGAAGTGCTGCACCAAATCCTTTTTGCATAAATCACTCAAATCCCAGATCAGCAGCAACTTACTTCGTTGAGAATGAATATGTGCTGTCACTTTCTCATAAAGTCCATTCTGTGCCAGTATGTTCTGGTTTTTGGTCTTACAACAAAGACTTGGCAAATCTACTGCACATCAGGCTCTAATTAAAAGTGTTTTATGTGCCCCTTCAATGGATAAAAAAAATACACAAAATTAGCAGGGTAAGCACAAAGAGTACTTTGTCAAGTTGTAAGGTAAGGTAAGGTTGAGACTATCATTTGACCCTTTTTCATAGAGTTTGAGGAAACACCACACCTCTTTCCAGGAGTGCAATAGACATAGCATAGCAGATTTATGTATATTCACAGAGGACAGATAGAGAAAAATGAGGAGTGTCGCTGGGAAAGTGAAAAGCTGACTCTGTAATAGATAAAATGTCATATCAGAGAGCCAAGAGTGTCTTATCCGCCATGCAACCCAATCTGATATGAGCGCTGGGCCGAAAAATCAGCAAAGGAGTCATGTCAGTGAGGTAAAATAAATGTACTCTCAGCAGCCTAGTATAAGTCAGATGGGAGCAATGAGACCACGCAGAAAGGGAATGAATAAATATAGTAACCATCAAATGCCTGCTTTTTTTCTCCATCTTATTGTGTTTGTGTGTCCTCTTTCCTCTACCCCATCCTTTGTTTGCCAGTTCTCACTTTAATGGGTGGGATGGCTCTAACCATGGAAAATATATGTCCTCTTTCTTTCCCCACACAAAACTGTCCTTCCTTCCTGAATTTTGTCACTTGGCTTAGCTGGCTTCCTGTATCCAAGGTTGTTAATTGATGAATTGGGCCTACTTTAGGATAAATGAAAGTTGGAGAGTTGGAAACTGCAAATC
Organism: Remorina albescens; assembly: GCA_034769265.1. NCBI lineage: Eukaryota > Metazoa > Chordata > Actinopteri > Carangiformes > Echeneidae > Remorina > Remorina albescens. Next base: position 8,127,572 of record CM068491.1, on the reverse strand, counting down.
CCTTAATTTATCCCAATCTAAAATAAGAAATCCCATCTTCAAATGTCCTTCAGCATGTCCAATAATTGTCCGTTACCCTTCATACTATTATAATTTTCTGATTGTCTTAGGTTAAAGCTGCTACATTAAAGTCATAGTTGGGTTATTTGACACAGAGTTGTGTGGGATCCTTAACCACAGTCAGTTTATTATCTCCGTTCAATTCAGTTAAGCACACTGTCAGCTTGGAGAAGCAGCTGGAAGCACTGGCACAGATTCTGGCACACGCTGCTGTGGTTGTGGTCAGCAAAAAATAAATAAATTGTAAAACATAGTCAGTGGAAAAAGCTAATATCCATTGAAATGTGTGTTAAATTTTCGCTATTTTTATCCGTTTATCTTGCCAGCAAACAGCTGGTGGAGCAATACATTGCATTCTAGTTTTGGATATTTTGATTGACGTGTATTGCATGATGCACTATTGCATTTTCACCACATCACACCCATTTTAATGAAAAAAACAACACACGTGTTTAATGTTTGTGACGAAATGCAACACTTCAAACAAACCTCTTCAAACGCTCCTTTCAAATCTGTCCAGACAGCATCATAACAAAATACTACAGACCTACACATATCTTTTCACCACTTTACAAATATATAAGGATGTCAAAAGTGGCCATGCCAGGAAACAACATAAACTTATGGTTCAATGTATTATTCATCCTGACACTTAGTTCAGTTTCTTCGTTTTAATCGCACAGCTTTTTCTACTCATCTATTCATTGCATGATGTCTCATTTCAACATTTAAACTGATTGTTTTGTTTTCGTGGTTTGTATTATTTGCCCTCTGTTGGAGACATAATGGTGTCAGTTTTTGACTTCTTGGTTATCATTAATCTCATCTTTGTGAGCAATGAACTTTCTCATGTCAGACCTCAGGACTGCAGTACCCATTTACTACTGCTTGCAGTGTAAAATTAGTAGCATGTGCTTAAGGTCATGCCATTTTTACTGTCATTTTTCAGCCGAGAATTTTGTGTTTCCTGTGTCAGAGCATTTTTTATTGTCCAGAACGAGTTTTGCCTTGCCCTGTGATATCCTGAGGGGAGCCGTGATCCTGTTTAATGGGGGTCTTGTTATCTTGCCACATGTTTGTGATGACCTCGGGTCTGTTCAGACTGGACATGCAGGGGAACTCCTAGCTGAGAACAGTGACACATGGTGTGAAGGAAAAACAGGAAAACTAAGACCAACAGAAGAATGCCACACTTCTTCACAGTGTAAACAACAGGATTCTTGGAAGAAACTGGCCACATAGCTGCAGAATTTCAAAGTCAAGAAAATATATTTTTGTAAAGCTGTGTTATGAAAGAAATGAGAGGTAGAACATGCACACTTTGCTTCTTGCTAATTGCACACTCATTGGGAGAAAATTTGTACAATATCAAACAACATTTAAAGCTGTCATTTACCTGATATTTATCTAATGGCATGTAGCGTATATGTGGACCACAGTAAATGGTAGTCCGTGATCCATTACTGTGGATTGGAAAGAGAAAATTTAAGAGTGAGGATGACATTGAGATAAGGAAGTGTTCTGGGCATTTTCATTCAGCAAGGTCAGCATATTTCATTGCAAATAAACTGTCTAATGTCATCCATATGGCCCCTGGGCACTACAGCATAATAAGGTGTTTGAAAATGAGAGTGTAGAGATTCCTCAGAAAGAAACGGAGCACATCAAGCTTATAGGGAGCGCAAATTACATAAACACAAATGTACGTGATAATTTGAAGACTTTGGACATTGACTGTAAACATTTGTGGGTCCAACAACTGGATGTTTATACAGGAATGTTTATGCAAAAATATAAAGCACTTAGGTTAATTAAATGTGTAAAAATCCTAAATTTAGCCTCACAATGAACACCCTTATAAACATTAATAATCATTTTTTGATAATTATTAGTCTGCAGTCTAACTAGTTGATAATTTTGCTTTTGATATCTTGCCATTTAATCTTAATGTCATACTTCACTGTCCAATTAACAACCTGTTACTTGTGGGTTATTTGCAGTTATTGTTACGAATCGTTTTTCATGAATAAATCATAAAATATTTGCTGCTGTAGAACATCAGGCTGTTTGTAACATATCTTGTCCTGGTGTTAGATTATCTGAAAGGTCTGTACTAATGCTGCAAGAGTCAGAGGAACTACCAACCGAAAAACATCAAGGGAGAAAGCGAGATAGGAAAAGCACCCAGTTGCTCTATGAAAAATGTAGAGTAGCTCTTTAAAAAGGAAAAAATCTTCTTGGCCTAATGTCACTGCAACCAGCAACTCTTCATCTTTCAGTAATGTTCACGGAGGATTGTAATAGAAGCAAATGTATGAACTTAAAAAAAAAAAAACTCACTTAAAATGATTTTTGTTGCTCAGGAAAGTAACTATAGTCTGAGCAACCACACATGAAAAATGAAGAGCTATTATATTCCTGTTCCAGACTTTGTTTAAGCACAAAAACATGTGCCTCTCTTCATCTTATGGCTGCCTGTTGTATTGACAGTTACACCACATCAACATGTGAGGCCTCACCTGCTCATCAGCTCTAAATGCTTTAACATGGAAATGGCTTGGGCTGACATTAACCAATAAAAAGCAGCGATTTGCCCTTACTAGCATCTGTTGTTTGGATGCAAAATAATTTTAGTAAAGCTGACAACTCTTTGGCTCTCAAAGAAATGAAACACAGATGTTTCTTTTACTTTGTTTGCATTTTCAGTGTGATCTAATAGGGCCTTCTCATCATATTAGTCAGTTAATAACTGAAAGTTTAAGTAGTTTTCTATGAATGCTGGCATAGTCGTGTTCTCATTGCTTCACAGAGTTGGCATTCAACATCCAGGACGTTTTCCAACGCTTTAATGGATCGCCTCCCTTCTTCAAAGGAAGCACTGCTGCTCTGGCTGCTTAATGCCCATTGATAAACCCCACCCGAAAAACATTTTCTATGAAGCATTGATGCTGATTCATTGAAAACTCAAATAGGTTGGATATATGCCACTTGGGCTGGGCAGCAATTATCTTTGAGGATAAACTTTAAGGGATTAGCATTTCATTCTCTGAAATCTTTCAGTTATTTCTTCACTAAAAAGCCGCTGGGATGCAAAAGTTTAAAAGAGTAGTTCACATTATAGAATGCATTTTTATGATAATGATTTTTATAGCTCTTGTTTATTGCTTATTTTTTTAATTAACAAAATTTGTTATTTATTTAAAGTTTTCCTTTTTTTTAACCATATTTTACAGTGTGTTTTTTTGTTTTTTCTTCTGATTTGGTTTCTGCGTTGCAGCAGCAGTGAAATTCCCCCACTGTGGTACAAATAAAGGAATTTGAGTGATAAATTTTCATCGTAAAGATAATAAACACGAGATTAAGATTGTGAACAGGCACATTTTGGTTCGAATGGGACACAAACACTACTTGGTTAGTTTTAGGAAAAGGTCACGGCACCTTATTAAGGTCAGAGGACCTTCGCCAACATGGTTACAATAATAAGCATTCTGTTAAGTTTGTTGAATGGCTGCAGATAAAACAAACAAGAATTATTGGCTTCACCTGAGAAACAAATAGCAGTCTGTAAGTCCTTTTGTCTCTACTAGGCATCAGCTGACTTCCTCCTTCTCTTGACATTGCCTGTTGTGCACAGATGATTTCCTAAATCATTTTTTCCAGGACAGTCCCTTGTTTTCAGAGCTAAGTGGCACTCGCTGTAACCTTATCTTTTACCTTTCTTACAGAACAACTGCATTTTCCAAAATGTACAGCTATTCCTCTAATACTGATGTCTGTGGATTATTCTGTCCTTGGTGTTGTTTAATGACATTCTTCTTTTGAGTTTTTTGATGGGATTTGGGTGAGATAACCCATCATGAATAATTCATTATAAAATACTTATTCAAGTTAAAACAGAGCACCATTGACATTTATGCATGCTAACAGCAGACTAGTATCATTTTTGGAACTACATCTGTGGTAGTTTCAGTCATACCGCTCTCATGTGATGTAGGTAATTTTAACGTGATATAAAATACCAAGTATCAGTGTTATCTGTGATGAGAGGGAATTTTCACACTTGGAGACACAACAACCTTCCCGTGGTGATGTTGTTGACTCAGCTGGGGTCAGTCAAGTGCTGCTGTTGGAGGGGACTTCTCATTTGTCCTGCTGTTACCCACCTATCAGCTGCTAAACCCTCTTAAGCCCTTCTTTATTATCCTTAACACTTACCGAAGGCCACACTCTGCCTTCCTGTCCTGCTCTCCCTCTGCCCTCCACTTCCCTCTCCCTCAGGCTCCCCCTGTCTCTCATTCTCAGTTTCCTTTGACTCTTCTTTTCGGTTTAAATTTAATATGTGTATCTTTTTGTTCAAATGCCCCAGTGTCCGTGTTTAGAGAGCCCCTCTGAGAGGTCAGATGTCAGCGGGGTTAGTGTCCTGCACTGCAAATTCTCCCTCCAGGTTTTGCGTATCCTAAGACTAAACATCTAAACATCCTCTGCAATGCCAGGCTCTCTGTATCACCCACAAGGTTCAAATGGTGTGTTTTTATGCATTTCTACCCCAGGCATAACACTTTCAAGGTTGTGACAAAGTAAAACCATTTTCATGATTTATAGATTTTGCTATGGGTTTTGAAACCATAATGTATATATAAATGCTGCAATTTATCAAGCTAAAATCATCCATCTTTTAAATATGATCTGAAAACAGCCTTCTAACCCTTCAGTGATATTCACTTTCACTGGATCCCAGTTCCCTTTCCTCTGAACTGGTGCCATGAGCCACTTTGTGCACATGAGTTGTGAACACAGCAGACAAATTGAATTTAGTTTAAAGGGAGCACTTTGTTATTTTGTGTTATGAGCTATATAATTTCCTGATGTTGTGCATTGCCAAATTTACGAAGTTCAAAAATTAACCATGAAAACTCTGCTTGATTAAACCTTGGTCTCCGCAGTATGACCCACAGCGTTTGCTAGTTATCACTTCACATGAATGTCTGCTTGGTTGTCTTAATGTGATAGCAGTTTGTGTTTGTTGAATCAGCCATCAGCCATCAGAGCCAACTATCTATCTGCAGGTGATATTTTATTGGATTATGATCAATGGCGAAAGCTGCTGGTGATTCTTTCAGACTTATACTTTAGTGACTGATAACAGCCTCTGTCACTGAGAAAGACAAATAAACATCCACACCAGATCCCCTGGAGTTACATCTGAAAACAGATCCTCTCTCCCTCCCGGAGCTAAAATAACAAACCCAATATCTGCTTTAACAGATACTCAGCTTGCCAAGGGAGCTCATCCCTCTGGAACAATGTTGAGTCCTGCTCCTGTGCTTCCCCGCAGTCACGACTGCAAATATCATAGACTGCATGAGGAGTTAGGACAATACAATACATATGGACATGTGGCTTTGTAATGTGGTTGTAATTGGTGACAGCATGCCACACTTTGAAGTTGTGCAGGTCATTTCCAGAGCGGTAATATATATGCTTCAGTAACCTGTCAGTTTTGACTTTGGTGCCTGATTTTGATTTAGTTTGAGTTTCACTGTCGGGGTTGAAACTGAGACACACAACTTAGACATCAGATACTCTATTATTTCTTTAGATTTAGTTTGACGGCACTTGTTTACTGTGGTATCCTAAAAACATGAACGATAGTCAATATTCAATCTACATTGTATTAATTTCTAATTTTAACCCACCCTTTAATCTACCCTTTTTCTTATATTCATATATTTCCACTATTGCTAGGTTATATGTCACATTATGGATTAATTTAGCCTGTAAATCAATTTTACTGGTGATGTTTCAGTTTTTAACTGGTATTATAATGGTAATAAATTTAGTTACTGTACAGTTACTGTTTTCATTTGCCTCTTTACTCCCTCTTTTCTGCTTTGGAAAGTTCCCTAAAGTTTCCTTAACTTTACTGTTTTTCATTATAGTTTTTGTCAGTACAGGATTGTGCTGAGTTTTTCAAATGCTTAAAATGCAATTGTAAGAAACACTAAACTCAGTGTTGGCCATTTAACTCATTATACATTTAACAAAAAAGTGCCACTTTTGTTTAATTCAATGGAATTTTTTTGCCGAATCAGTTGCCATCCCAAGTGCGGACCTTTGATCACATAAAGTCATATAAATATCCACAAAAATGGAAAATTCAATCCATAATTAGCTTTTACAAAAGAATATTTAGATTGCTTTATATGTTTATCAAATATACTGCTAATCCATGTGGACTGATACCTTGACATAACCTTCTTGGTGGTGGGAAAAAATTTGGTTCCTATTATGTGGATTTCCTTCCCTGCTCTGCACTTCTATAATGGCACTCTATTTCTTTTTTCATGCCGACTGCTTCATTTTACTTTCCCTTTCCCCATTGTGTTTTAATCCATGCTACCTGTGGTGGTCAGTTTGAACAGAGGCTGGTGCATCACTGTGAAACCTTTTTGCAGGCTCAAACAGTGAAGTGTTTCCAGACCTTAGAGTCTGTGGTCGTAGAGGGACAAGCTGTTGGCCTACTGTTGTGTTTGTGGGTGGATGTGTGCTGACTATTTCCAGCACCAAATGAAACAAGAACATTATTTGAGAAACAAGCCAATGAATCATCCCAAAACACTGTGCTCAATTTTCATGAACAGTCAAATTTTTATTCACAACTTCCCTCCTACTCAGTTCAATAGGCAACTCTATATTTTCTCAGAAAAAACAGCTCTTACATTTCCGATGGACTTTCATTCTAGTCTAGATTTTTTTGCTCCAAGATAGCAAAAGAGCCACTAAAAATGTTTTGCAATCTAATCATCAACCACGAAAGACTAGTTGGAATCCAGTTTCAGGAGTTGTGCTGATAAAAAAATAAAAATAAAAATGCCAGATTTAATTAAGCCATGTGTGTTTCTATAAATGTTTACTTCAACCGTACAGTAGTGTTCTGCGATTAAATTACTTTAAGTTTCACTTACAACGCTCATTTCATTCGCTTGTGAGTATATTTTCATTTTACATTGATAGAATCCTAATATCTACAGAAGGAAAAATTAAATAAAGTTGGCTGCATTTTATTTTTAGCGATGCTAGTGGCATAGTTCCAAGGATGGTAAAGACCGAATAATTTCTCCATCTACTGAGGGACTGCTTTGAGATTTGTTATCAACACATTAATGGTTCACAGAGGATGAATCCTAATAAAGACTTTGGTGATCCTTTGACGACTACCATACCGTTATTTAGTTAAAACCTCAAAATGTTGATGCACTTTTATCAAAAGATCAGCAACAAGTGCTTTTAAAATCCAGCCTGAGAACTGTAATGCTTTCCTTGGAGCTATGTGAGAGATGTCACGCTTTACTGGAAACAAAGTGGTGGGAAATGCCAGTACAGTTTTGGTTGGATTCACAATTGCACAGGCTTAGAATAATTTATAAGCATCAGGAGAAAGTGAATCTAAAGAATCAGACATAATGTCTCTTAAGACAAGAATTTCGAATAAAGCAGTCGTAAACTGTTACATTTGTTCAGTTTACTGTTTGAGCAGCTTGCACAACACCATTTGGATTCAGTTTCCATTTTATAAGCACCACTGTATATACAAGGTAATGAGTCTGTAGGAAATAGCACTTAGAGCAATTTTCAGGTGTATCCCAGGGGTTGGACAGCCTGGATTACATAGATGTAACTTTAAGCATTTTCTGGACTGCAGTGTAATTACTGAACAGGACTGCAATAACTGCCTCACTCCCTGGAGGAAAATTAACAGGCCTGAGAAGGTATGAGATGCTCTTCCACCTCAGAGGAAATTATACACAATGCAGACACTCATCTCTCTCTCTCTCTCTCTCTATCTCACACACACACATGACCACTTTCAGTTACTCAATGCTTTATATACTGTATAACAAAATCCAGATGGATTCTCTCTCCATCTGTCACTCTCTTTGTGTCTCTCATTTGCTTTATTGCCTTTTTCTTTTGCATCTTTTCTGTCAAGTCTTTCTCATCTTCCCAGTCTAATTCTGTTGGCCATTTTTGCATGAAAAGCAAACAAATTCCCTCTTTTTGTCCTCCTTGTGTCTCTGTCATACATCTTAAATTGCTACCCAGGGCTCCCAACCCTCAGTTCCAATAGCTCATTCTGGCTTTGTAAACATTAAATATGCTATGGAAGTAAATGTCAACAATCTAATCTTTTTTCAGCAGTTTTTTTTTTCTCGGGACATGGATGACGCCAGAGATATGCAATCAAATCTGCTGGTTATTTTTATTTTTTATTTTTTTTTTATTGTAAAATTAGTTTTACGTTTCTTTTGTCTTGCAAATTATAACCACAGCTTTCAGCCGCGTGTTAGTGTTATTGTGTTTGAAAATTCATTCATGACATGTTGACAACAGTCATTTTCTTATTAACTGTTGATGGTTGGATGCATGTAATAAAAACCCCTGCAGGGGGTCCAGGGATGAAATGAGCAATTGTGTACTGAGCTAACCATCAAACGCGCACAGAGAGATGGCTGCCACAGCGGCACATTTCGGCTCCATGAATATCCAACCAATATAAGAGAACAGAGAGATTTGTCTACAACTGTGAAAATTGGACCCTCTGGGGCCCTGTCTTCACATGGATGTCAGTGTGTGTGTGTGTGTGTGTGTGTGTGGTTCAGGAAAGGAGGTGGTCAATGTTGACATAATTGTTTGTGTAAATGGCCTTGAAAAGCTGGCAGTGAGTTTGTGAAACACGGATGTGGCTGGTTGGTTGTTTGACAGAGACACAAAACATTCATTTCTTAGACAGATACATGGCAAGAGAGCTGTAAGATTGATCTAAATTAAAAATGTATTTTTGGTATGCTTTTATTTTATGCAGCATTAGGCAAAATACCCATTTTTAACTGTGAGTTTTGCACAAAAAACACTGTTAATTGATGAGTTATGGAGTTGCTGAAGGACAAATTTTGTCTTCCCATTTCCTTTCTTCATATTAACCCCAGCCAGCTGACTGCTGGCCTCAGCTACATATTTACTTTCAGATCAGATTGGTATTGATCCTATGATCTTCTAAACTCCCAGCAACAAAGGCAATCATTTTGTTTCTCCAAACACTGAAATGATCTTTTGAGTGAATTTTCTGAGGAAAATCTTGTTGTGTTTGAATTTCACTGTCTAGTTCCCAGGTCCCAAGACTCTGCTTTTATTCTCCTGTTCTTGCTACTCCAAATTACTTGAAGTACACTGTGGCTTCTCCAGCTTTGGTTTGTCAAGAACAGTACGTTGAGTGGGAAGAGAACAGTGGTGCTTATTTTAAATGCATGGGACCGTTTTAGCTTGAGAAGAATTTGTAGAAGCGTTCAAGCTTTTGTTGCAGGTGGAGAGACGTCCTCTGATTCACGTGCTCGTTGCTCTGCAGGATTTGTTCATGTTTCTAGCTCGGGAAAGCAGAGTCACTGCATGATGTATATATGTGTGTGTGTGTGTGTGTGTGTGTGTGTGTGCGCGCACGTGTGTGCGAGAGAGAGATAGTGGTGGTATAACAATAAAGTACGAAAAGGGTAATCTAATCTAAACATTAAAATATAATTTAAAACCTCTGTTAAATCAAAACCATGACGTAAAAAGTGCCTGTGTGAAATTTCTTTTCCCTTGAATCATGATTTCGGTTCACTGACCATTTGATCCATTAATTCATTTGATGAGAGCAAATTCATGAAAAAAAGGTTTTATTTTGTTGTTTACACTCTGAGGGGAAAAATTTTTTTTTGCCGTGTTCAAATTTATCGAAACTAACCTACGCTGTTTAAACTTGTTGTTGAGCATATTTCAAGCTTGATGAAACTCACTATTTTCACCACTAAGATTAATCCAAACCATGTGTGAGTAAAAGAGGAAAGCACACAGAGCAGAAAGAAACCTTCAGAGGAATACCGATAGGTCTTTCAACTGTAAAGATGCAAAATAGACATGTTCCATGATTTATATTTATATCGGGTCTGTTATATCAACATAATGAGTTTGTAAATGGATGATTTATCCTCCTGATGAGAGTTTCCAGCTATGAATGTGTCATGTATCTGTAGCTCGTTAACAAAGCTCAGCTGCAGCTATTAAATGTCACAGATTTAAGTTTTTGGTTTTGGTTTGTGCCAATGTACACAGACTTTCTACATGGAAAAATAGGGTAATATTTGTTTTTGAGGGGGCAGCTTTATACTGCACATTTGGGATCAGTGTTGTTGAAACTGTGAAAAACTACGTCCTGATTTGTGAACTTACACAAAGAAACCAAAGGGAAGAAAATTGGTCCTTTGTAGCATCTTTAAAGACAAAGAGTTATGCTTTCTCTGCCGCGTCCAACTTTTTTTTTTTTTTTCTTTTTCTCCTGACTTCAACAACACTTAGTTTCATCACTCATACTCCTAACATGGACAGAACTGTATAAGTCAGACTTGTCACAAGATCACCCACTGACATACACATCCTCCAGTTGTAAGTCTTTGTCAGTGCAATTATTTTATTTGCGACTGCTATAAAGTCAATTACTTTATTGCTAAAAATACTTTCTGATATCAAAACTTAGTAGTCACAATTCCTCCTGTATACTTGGGCCAAGAATAAACGGCCAACTTACAACATTTCCTTTATGTACTGTACAATTCAGACCAGATTGATATGGAATTCCTTTCAGTCTGGCATCAGACACTCTTTGTTCTCATGTCTTTGATGTGTTTAACGTAAACTACAGCAGACAACTGGTTGTTCTGCGAGGTTGCGCTCTCCTTTAACAATAGATGTGATTCCAAGAAGGCTTGATGAAGGCGGCCAGATGGCAGAAAAAAATGCGACAGACAGAGGTGGATGCAAGGTGGATGGTCTCTAATGTTCCTGTGTGCTGATGCACAGCTTAATTTCACACCGATGGTGAGAGTGGGTTTGTTGCAAACTGAGTGTTAGGCACTCAAGAGCAGTGAAGTTGGAGTCTGTATATGTGTGATCATGTGAATTACTTTGGATGTTGCACTACTCTCCCAGCCAGAATGGGCAGGGAGTTCCTGTGTTGGCCCAGCTTTGGATAAAAACTGGCAAGGGGCTAAATGTGAATGAAAGGGGGGAAATCGTTCCCTTTTTTCTTGTTAAACATTTGTCTGTGATGTTTAGTAGTCTGATGTCTTCTGATCAGCATTCAAAATTGTAGTCTGTAGTAGTCTGACTACAGACTACAACTGACAAATGCTGGGTTTCTCACAGTACTGGAAGATTATGGTCATTACTGATTCAAAATTTTTCTAAACAATTACTAACATGATGCAGACACAGTAGCTGTATGGATTTACTTAAAGGCACAGTGATGCTTTGAGCCAAACGCTAACATCAGCATGTTAACATGCTGTCAGTGAACTGCAGTGGATTACCATGCTAACGTTTACTAATTACAGCTAAACCAAAAGCACAACTGAAACTGGTAGAGATCTTCATTATCATTATTGCAGTTATTTGGCCAGGAGGTTTTGCATACATTTAATTTTAAATGGATTGTGGTAGAAAGTGAAAAGCTGACAGTGGGCAAGGGCAGAGAACACCATGCACAAGTTATCAGTCTATTGCATAGGGACATGCAACCATTCACACACCTACAGGCGATTTAGAGTCACCAATTAACCTAAACCTAATGGCTTTGGAAGTCTGAGGACCTGGAAGGAATCCAGACAGGCACAGGAAGAAGGAATTCCACCCCAGAAAGGCCACGGGGCTTTGGGTTTGAACCTAGGATGTCCTTGCTGTGAGAAAACAGTGCTGCAGTGCAGACTTTAGCCATTACGATGCATAGGAAAAGACCCTAAAGCCTCAACTAAGGACAATCCCAAATATCTGTGGGGTATCCCTTACATTTAAATGCTCTTCAGATGTACCGTGGGTGAAATGACAATTTATTCATATTCTTTCTTGAAAATGTAATTGTTTAAGGATGGGTATTATTTTTAAAGGGCATTAGCCATCAGACCTCCCTGTTTGTTGCATCTGGACAACATGCTCAGGCACTGAGTCACACTGCAGCCCGACAGAGGAGTCTCTATAGTGATTGACCTCAAAAAAACCCTACTCTGTGGTACTGGAGATGAAACGTGTACAATATATCACTTTAATCTACAAATAATGGCGTAATTGTGTCTTTCTTCTTATGGTTAGTAACATCAGTCATGCTCTTCTTTTTCTTCTCTTTGGGTGTCACATGGCACTCAGAGCTTGATATGGGAAGACATTAAAAATGCCATTCATGTAGCCAGTATGGACCGACCCACCAATTAGGACGTGGGTGATAATCCTGAAAGGAATGGAGCAGAGGGGCAACACAGTGTGCGATATGTGGGTGAAGTTGAAAGTTGGTGGTATTTCTGCTTCTCTGGGCCCCGCAGACCGAGGCCTCCTACTGTCCCCTGAGAGTGTGACTCCTTTGTGTGTCATCCATACCTAAGATCCAGGGCCGGCTGTGGTTCTTATGGGCAGAATCGCTCTGAAGGAATGTCTTCAATAGCTACTGCTTTTATTATGTTGAAGGAAGGCCCCTTGTCCTGTGCAGCTTATATATGTGTGTGTGACTTCCTCACATTTGAACATGTGTGTGAAGATGGATTGTATCGGGACTCATAACCTCTGAAATATTAGCACATGAAAGGCAGACAGACTGCAGGAGGGCTATTTTAACTGCTCATATGGGCCCCTCTATTAGCCTCACAGTCATTCTGAAACAGACACACAGATGCCGCTGCTATTACATACTCCATGTTGGTTACTTCCAACATCCGTCGCAGTAACGAACCCTTCTGAGACGTACAGCTGAGTAATTTCTGTCATAATTGTGATTAATGTTCTGGTAGGTCACTGGCAGTGTTAAAGTAATTAACAACACTCAGTGCCCCCCCCCCCCCCCCCCCTTTTAAAAAAAAATCAACAAGTCATTTACAAATTATTATGTGGACTTTTCAGAGTATGAGTGTGCACTTGTGAAAATGTGCTATGGGTCATGTGATACCAGAACAGCTATGTTTCCCTTGGGAAGTGTGATTTTGGTGCACTCGATGCCCGAGGGCAGCAGCCTGGTCTTTGACAAATAACATCAGAAAGGGGGAGCAGGAAGGGAGCTGTGGTTGAGAGAGCACAGGAGTTGTGGATACACATTTCAAAGAGCTACATGTAGGAATAACATTTAAGTTTATTTCTTGTGCTGGGGAATTGACAACAACTGTATGTGTACTCTGATGAGAAGCTAGAAAGAATCAATGCCTACAAGCATCTATCTGAGTGAGGGGGGGAAAGACTGCAGACAGAACTGAATGCAAAATATGCAACTATGATGCATAATGCATTACATCTGGTAAGGAGTTTCACCTCATCAAGATTATATCTGAAGACTGCCAGTTTTAAAAGACTCTAAAATGCCCAGTATATGAATAATGTATCATCGCAATTCCCATTATTTTAGGCTCTTATAGGCCCAATCTAATCTTTTATCTAATCTGATCCTCATCTTTATATACTTACTATTGAGAGTCTGGTAGTGGGTCTCAAGAAATTTAAGAAAAAACTACTTTTCAAACCAGAAAAAGACAATGAAATTCTCTCTCTGTATTTCACTTTCTAAAGGCAACAGAAACAGAAAGGATGGTGTTCAAAAGTTCTGTAGAACAAAAGACACACAGCATGTTTGAAATATTTTTTCTCTCATGTGTGGACCTTACCAGTACTTTAGGGCAGAAAGGCGTGTAAGCCAGAGAGCATTTTCACGGATCAGAAACAAATACAATCAAATCTTCAGTGGACCACAAAGCCCCGAAAAACACCAGATCTATGTGCAGTCACATCTTCATCCTGCCAGTGCAAGCAGTTCTCAAGTTTAGTTTTCAAATTCACAGCTGCTCCACAACTGGCCTGATAGTTTTCATTTCCTTCGAAGAGATGTCGTGTTGCAACACTTTGCTTGTCCATGCTCAAATCTCAGGGATAAGATTTTGCATGCATTTGACCTCCTAATACACTCCACTGGGGAATTTTTAATCATCCCATGACATTTGAAATGGTGACAAACTTTAAAGGCCCTAAAACTGGCGCGTTCAGCTGCCAGACTGACTGTAGGTTCCAATGGTCCCTGAGCAGAGCCAGGAAGTGACATCATGCATGCACACATACTCACACTCACTGACACACAAAAATATTAAACCTGACCCCAGGTTAACTTTAACACTTTGTAGTTTTTATTAAAAACTGGTCTGACCAAAGAGAGCAGCATTCACTGGGGGATTCTGCAAGTGGCTTTCTGCGACCCCCCGTTACCCTCTCACACACACATGCACACAAAGACACAAAAATTTTCTATTTACGTGTTCACATTTTCATGATGAATTACCACTAAGTGGAATTTGACTGGCTGCACATCTGGGAGTCCTTACAGTGGACGATGGACGGAACATGTACTGTAGATTAAATGAGCACAGTCACTCGACTGGCACCTCATTTCTGTGTCATTCCCTGCGTTTCACATGACAACTCTTTATTCATCTGTCAAGGTGTCAGTCATCTGTCTGACATTGTGGTCAAACTCTAAACCCCAAAAGAGTTTCGGAGGCATCGCTGGATATGAAATTCAGATGATTTCTCCGGTCTTGTACATTCTTTAGCTTTCCAGAAAACTAATGTGTTGGCTGTACAGCTCATTCCATGGTACTGAGCAATATTTTGGTTTCTTTCTTTTTTCTTTTTTGATATATTATAATTTTTGGAAGGCCCAGTCTTGCAACACAGTTTACTAAACTTTTAATTGGTTGGAAATGGAGCTCTTTCCGGGATTATCTTTATCTGCGGCAGTGGCAGTGAGTCACTGCTGATATACTTGACTCTGTGGTGTGATGATGAATATGAGAAACTTGAACAAAGGTGTGTTTATTTAGGCTTGGTGCCTAGACAGCCTCAGGTACGAACATGGCATCAGGGGTATAAAACATCCAATAATTCTTTTGTTTGTGTTGTTCTGTTCCAGTTCAGCAAACCTGGTTTGCAGATGCATTAGTTCTGTAATGCATTGCATTTACTTTCCACAGCCTCTTGTTTAATGGAGGCTTGTTTCCAAAACCTCTTTATATGTTTACTTTTGCTGTGTTGTCTCTCACAAACAACACATTTTATATGAATGAACGAGTTTTACAAGATTCTCAAAAATGCCTTGCATTGTTTCCCATTTGCAGGGAAGTGTTATGTGCATATAGAATATCACGTTAAACCTTTTACATCCCCTTTTATTGCCCCTTGGGCTTCATGGATCCTGTCATACCACCTGTACAGTTTAAATGCTCGGTGTTGGCAGTGATCCCAAGAATAGCAATGAATTATGAACTATTTCATCTGCTTTTCATTAGGAAACAGATATTTAAATATGTTCCAGTGTCCGCACAGACAACTTTGTGATAATTTAGCATACAGTGACCTAATGATGATAGAAGGCAAATAAGATGTGACCTACCTAAAGTTTAATTGAAATATTTCCAGTGAGTGAATGCTTTATGACGATTGATATAGAACAAATACATAACACTGAGACATGTGAAGCTGCTTAATCTTCACATCACTATAGAGGAAAATACTTGCTACTACCTGCAGACTTCTGTTGCAATATCCACATTTAAGACAGTCAAATACAGTCAGGTTATACTGTGATTATATATAATTCATTTCCATTTCAAATTTGCTGCTGACTGTGCTTTTATCATGCTTATAACTTGACTTCAAAGCTGATCAACAAACATAGCAAAATGTGCCGTGGGTTGCCACTCAGGGGTCTTTATCTCTCCCTGATGTCTCAATCAGCGGAACTACTCATTGCACGAACTACTGTGCCTCGCCTCATACCCCTTGGAGGGAAGTTAAAAGTTCATCCCTTTTAGCTCTAATGTTTTCCTAATGGCTGCTTGTTGAGTTAATAGTTAAATAACAGGCAGAATCGCTGTCCTTGCCTTTTATTTGCCCTTGTGAGTAAAGCTAAACACATGTTCTCACATCAAAGCATCAAATTTACCCTCTGACCCAACAGTACAGTGAGACTACACCAGCTGTGTGATGGCCCTGGAAAGGCCTGCTGCTTTACGCTAAATTAAGAGTATTTAACTGAACCATGTGCATCAGCAGGTATAAATGTGTGTTTATGATGAAAAATAAAAACCATATAACCATGGATACATTATGAGAGTGACCATAAGAATGTAAAGATTTCCTCTTTTTTACTGTCCAACTGCATACAAGTTTAACAATAACACATTGGCTAGATGGCTCAATCGTGAGAGTACAGTTCCTTCATTTAAATGTCTGCATATATAAATGCATAAGAGTACAAAAATAAAACATTTTTATAATATTAATTTCACATATGACAAGGAGATTTGAATGAGTAAGTAAATAGATCTCCCAGACCTTAACAGTTAAATGCAGCTACACATTCATTGATCAATCAGAACAGAATGAAAACAGCAAGATAAACATAAAAAAATAACGACAAAAGACAGAAGTTAATGATCAGACTTAGTGAGTAATAGTAAATTTTGTGGTTAAAAATATGAATACATCAGATATAAAGTGCATTGCTATCTGCGTGACAGTTGTAGGTAGTTACATCTATTTATTGTCAGTAATGGTACAACCTCCTCAGGATAATGTAGTGTTATTAACTCCAGATTGGATTTCTGTTATTCAAATTACTCTTTTTGCCCTTCGTTGAAATGGACAGTGATATTAAAAGGTTATCTCTATCAGAATCCTAGCTAAATTAGTTAGTCTTTTAGCAATACCACCATTAACAATGGCCGGTGAGTCAGCATTTGTTTTTACTATCTCTTGTTCACTGGAACAGCTTTATGATTCCAGGAAATTTAGCTCAATTAAAATGATTTGGGTTTTCCAGATGTTGAGTTTTTCTCAGAGATCGAATAAAGCAGAAATGTTGGGTAACAAAGGATCACATAATCACATCCTCAGAGCAGCTCACTCTCTCTTGGCATCCTAATTTCCAACACAAAAACATTGTAATTGCAGTTTTTACTGGGATCTTATAAGCATCTTATATTCAGTCTGGGGGTGGCTGGCAGCCTTTGAAATTCCACGGTGCCAATTAACTTAAAACATGAAATGCAACTTGGCAAACTCCGCAGCGCTACCCATTCCTTTTAGAAAGGGAGCTGTGCTGTTACTCATAAATTAATACAGTTTCAAATCAGATAAGGGTTACCAATTTCCATCTTGAGGATTCGTTGAAATAAATCAAATTTCTGCCAGCTCAGCAAATCACAGGTATCTGCTACATGCAAGAAGGATGTTGACTTTTGTTTGTTGTGAAGGAAACCTTCATGCTGACCAATAACGTTCCGTTTAAACACAGAGATCATTTCTAAACGACAGAAAAACCAGAGGGATGAGACTCTAAAATTAGCTCTTTACAGCTGAGTTCCATTAGCAAAACATATTTACATTATAGTTAGAAAAACACAGACTCACAGATATACTTTCCACCCATAGCATCTATGACCCATATAAGTATTGAGGGTGATGACGGTGGCAGGGCTAATGGATTAGTGTTCACTGTGAAGATTTGTGGATTGATTCCATGCGAAAGGCCGCCGCAGCGTGGCAGTCGGGATAAGTGCTGACAACATACCAGATGATTTCATGGTCCAAATCTTCAGTGATGGCTCAGGAAGAACATGTAGGCATTTTAGTTGCCCTGTTTGGATTTCTTCATCCTGGAAAAAAAAAAAAAGATTATAATGATTTGTTGTAAGAACAAAAGTGATGTGAAGACAGCCATGTCAAAATCACATTTGGTGGTTAACAGACAGACAGAGAAATAACTCTGGCAGAGCGACAAAAAAAACATTTGTATCATGTCCATTTGGACAAAGCATCCAGCTGTTAACGTGTAAATAGTAAACACCAAAATGAAAATTAATGAGTATTTGTTTAACCGTGACTGTGTGCCAGAGTTACTAAGAGAAAGTGCCAGCATTCAGAGAAGACTCAGTTAGCAGCTGCTTTAAATTTATAGGGCCAAAAAATTTTTTAACTCTGTTTGTGAACCAAATATTTGGCTCATTAAAGGCAATTTTAGTCTACAGGTTCATGAGTCCCCCTTTAGTCCTGCAGGTAATTGGTCATATCTAACGCCAAGGGCTTTTGGAAACTTCATTGCTACTAAATGAAAATTTGGTAGCCACTGTTGGGATAGCACAGACCAACAGCATAAACACTTGATTATGAGTGGGCAGTTTATTGACTTTGGATTACACTCTGTAAATGCTGGGGCACATTTTCACTGATTCAAATTGGTAATCATGGTTTTGTTTAGCAGACTAAAGAGTAGCATTACAACCGTGTGCATTTCTACACATTGTAAATAAGTTTGTCCCTCCTCCCCTTTCACTGTTTGTGTAATTGGAAACACATCAAGACTGATCCATTGTAAATGACCACCATCTACTCTCTACATGACTTGTTTTGTTATGCAGAGGAACTGTTAACACCTCGACAAGTCGAGGCTCCACAACCATCCCCGAGACAGACAGTCTGACTGCGGGATAGCGGGCGGATCAGCCTGTGGATATTGAGTGTATATGTCAGAAGCTGGAGCACAAAAGACTCATCAACACTCTGCATTCATTTAGTTTTCCTCAAATAGAAAGATAGGAAAACCACTTTTTTATTTATCCCACATCCACAAAACAGTGCAGAGTTTGTTTCATCCGGCCGCTGAAGGGGTGCTCATACCCCAGAAATATATGACTGCACAGATTCCAAGATGGCAACTTGATCCCTTTTATAAACTTCATGGTGCCAGCACTTTTTGGTTTTTTTTGTCTTTTTGTCTCTTTCTTCAGGACAGGAAGGAGACAAGTGACTTTTAATCTCAGACAGTTTGCTGCATTAATGTTATATTATATGACCAGAGGAGAAAGGTAATCCTGTAAAGTTGCGTTCATTTTCCCATGATCTTATCTTTGAAGTAAAAACTTTACAAATGACATATTTCAAGTGAGGCAGTGTGTAGTTTACAAAACTGGATATGCAGATCTGGCTCTTCTATGAACTTTGATGTCCGTCAAAGTCCGTCACAGGGCCAACACACAGAGACACACAGAGACGAACAACCACTCACACTCATACTCAGACCTACAAACAATTTAGAGTCACCAATCAACCTAAACATGTGTGTCTTTGGACGGTGGGAAGAAACCGGAGTACCTGGAGGAAACCCACGCAAGCACGGGGAGAACATACAAACTCCAGACAGAAAGGCCCCAGGCACGGGAACAGAACCCGCGACCTTCTTATTGTTGGGCAACAGCGCTAACCACTATGCCGCCGTGCTGCCCAGCAGTATATCAGAAAGAACAAATTAAATGTGGTTTTAATGTCACACATCCCCAGCTTGTGTGTCAAAGTGGAATCAGTTTGTACTCCCACTTGTCATGTAGCAGCATGTCTTGACTTTAGTTGAGCAATTAAGAACTGTCACTCTTACAATGGTTTACTGATAGTTGCCCAAATGTGCATTTGGGCTTTTGTATTCCTGCATGGCTTACTTTAAATTTCTATAGAGTGGAAGTGAATTTACGCTGCTCCAGACAAGTTATCTGTTAAAGGCAGACAAATGACAGACAACAGAAGCTTTGCAGCTAACACACAACTCCTTACCCAAAATCAGCCTGATTACTCACTTGTTGATAGCATTCTTCAGGTACTGCTGCAGCCATCGGATCTCGGGGTTCACACAAACCTCTTTGTTTGTCTTCAGCTTGGCACTGATCAGAAAAAGGAAAACAGTTCATTTCAGAGAACCATCCAAACCTTAGCTAAAGATGAAAGGCAGAGGTCCGTAAAGCCAAACCTCAGATACCTTGACACCTTGTTATCAAACAGACTGAATTAGCACTGCCCTGTCAGTTTGACACATACAGAGAGACTTTTCACAGGAGTCTATAAGTTTGATAATGACCAGTGACTCTTTGCCCTGTTTGTGAAGCTGTTGATTATATCCATAAAGAATGTTTGCCTCAGTGCATCAATATATGGCTGCAAGCTACTTTCTAAATACAGAATAATCTTGTGGTTACCTGCAGATTGGGATTATATGTCCCTACATAGGAGGTCATGCTTTATCTGGCAGTTGTGTGCTGTGTTTGAGTGAGTTAAATCAGTTTTGAACTTTCCCTGTGTTCGTATTTTCAAGACCTCCCAGATCTATTTCCTCCTCCTAAAATTGAAATGTGCCTGAAGTTTTCCTGTCCCCTGTAACCTACCACACACTTTGATCTTTAAATTCACTCCATGTAGACTGAAACAAAAATGGGATCAGACCGAAACGGTTGCAAGTACAAGGTGGAAAAGCAAATGAGAAGCAAACCAAATTGCAAAACACACAATTGTTGCTTCTCTGCTTAAAATAAAATTGCATCCAATTTCTACCTCCTTTTCAACGTCTCACATTCTGTTGAAGTGTGTTGAGGGCGAGGGACAGAGGGGCGTGTGCGCACACATGCATTCATGACTCCTTTCTCTGGCCTGTCACCATCCAGAGATTGATGGTGAGAAATGTCCCAACGAGGAGGAAACCTGTCCGATTTTTTTAGTACCAGGGTATAAAGCGAGCCCTTGGTGTCTGTGTGAGCACCACCTACTGAAAAAATGCTAAAAACTACTTACATCACTTGGAAGGGGCAGTTAGGCGTATGGATGAACCTCAGCTCTCGGATGTAGGACCGTGGGAGGTTGCTGACCGTCGAGCGACAGTAGCATCTTTCCACCAGGCTGATGGGCTTGGCTGAGGAGATGACAAGCACCAGTTATAAGAAAGCAATGCTACAAATGAAGTATGACTCAAAGACAATTGAACTAACCTCTTCTAGAAACTACCTGAATTTATTCAATTAGTTGTGATAGCAAGCTAATAAATCATATCTAAAAGCATCTTTGACTAAATAGTTCCAGCAAGCCTATAATGTAGCACCCCTGCAAATGTACAGCATTACTTTAAATCCATCCATTTTCTAAACCCTGTGGTCTTTTGCTCAGTGGCAGGTGGCCAACACTGAATCAAAATCAAGTCATGTAAACTTCATGCATTCTTTTTCCCACACTGAATTTTAAGTAGCATTTATATCAGCACTTTAACATACACAAACATGGAGCTGTTTCAGACATACACAACTGTGTGGTCCCAAAACTTCATGATGGATGCGCATACTTTCCATCACAACCACAGATTTCAGGGCCATACACAGATGTTCACGGTTGATTAATGTGGAAAAATAAATAGGCCTATGCGTTCTCTCTCCTTTTTTTTTTTTTGTGAAACCTACAGGAAAAAGCAAAATGTAAAAAAAAAAATGGCTGTAATGTTTTAGCATCCGCTGGCTGGCCCAGATTTTAAAATAAATAGGTGTAAGAACAATACAATATCTCTTTACTTTGTGAGAAACAGTTTTAACTGATATAGGCCGCACAAACAGATGGTTAGAAAAACCGCTATTGAATAAAATCTATGTAAATTTTTTTTAACACCTGATCTAGAGACATTACCATGATAGAAGGCGCAACACCTTTCCGTTGGGTGACCGGTGTCGCCGTGCAGGCTCGCCGGGACTTTGGTATAAACCTGCCTCATTTGCGCGTAATTTAAAGAAAACAAATACACACGTTGATCCGTAACATAAAGAATTTCTGACAGAAAGAGCCTGATGTGCCCGTTGATTTCATTTTTTTTACTCCCTTTTTCGCAATAATAAAAATATTTCTTAATTAGACTGAAGAAAAGGCAACATTCGCACTACAATTGAAATTTTGTATCTCAACTGAATTGGCAATTACTTGGGGAGACTGATCACTGAAATCGAGGCTGTATGCCCCTGCAGGAAAACTGGGATTAAGATAAATAAATAACACCAATAACTGAAAACGTAGCTCGGGGTGTTATTTAAATAAGCCTGTTAAAATGCAGCTATGAAAACTGATTTATAACTTCCTCAAGCTCCCCCCCCTGCAAACTTTCTTCATTTCTTTTAAAATAAAAGACCAATCCTCATAAATAAAAACTACAATGATCAACTCCCTGTCCAAAACTGATTGAACGACCTGTTGGAGCTCACAGGTAATTATTTCTTTTTTTTTTTTTTTTTAGCAGAAAGTAGTCTAAACAGACCTGATTCAGGCAGCAAACTGAGGATAATGTCAGACCTTGTGATGGAGGCGCGTAAGTCACCAGCGCCAGCGCAGCCACGAGAGTCCACAGCTTCACATCCATCCTGGGTTAAAGCCTCCGGGGTTTTGGTCCTGCTCTCAGTAAAGTCCACAGAAGTTGTGACAGTCCGGGTCACTGAGGAGAGTTTACACTCCGGAGTCAAGCCCACAGCGCTGAGCTCGCACTGCAGGATTTCAAAATAAAAGCGCGCGCTGAGTTTAAACTAATATGTATCAGATTTGCGGTGAGATCACCAAGACCACCAAATTTACAACCAAACGAAACAACACCCCATTTTACATTCAAAGTGTGACGTCTGGTTGTCACCTCTTCATAGTGTGATTAAGGGCGTTATATTCACTGTTTCATCTGTGCGCTTTTATTTTCCAGCACACTTGTTTCCTGCTATACTGACCAGACAACACACGCGCGCGCATGCACACACACATTTTTCTTTTTTTCTTGCATGCACGATAAAAGAGAAATGATACGATGTCCAGTAATTCAGATACGTGTTTTGCTTTCCTTTTTTTTTTTTTTACATGTACAACTTCTTAATTAGAAGCTGATTTGGATTCTGAAGAAAAACCCCAAATGCCCCTGAACAGAGTTTTTTGAGCCCAACTTGCTCCTATAAGGCTGTCTGAGTGTATGAAGAGAAACAGGAGACATGCATACATGTGTTTGTTTTCAGTCATGGTTTGTCTTTTCAGGGCCCGCTTCGGCCTAAATTAATTAAACACTAAAAGTGAAATTGGAGATGGCCCGCAAATTTTCTCTTACAATGAATGATGGTTGGTTCCCACAAATATACAAAAGAAACAACACACACACACACATACACATACATACATACATACATATACAGTAAATCTCTTCTCAGTTTAAGTGAATCCCCAAACAGCTGCCTTTATTTAACCTGTTGAAAATCCCCCCTTTTTCTCTCTCTCTCACACTCACGCACACACACGCGCACACACACTCTCACTCTGTATGGGTGTGTGTACAGATCCCTCTCTTCATATTTGGGGGTATTATTAGTGTATTTAACAGGATGCAGATGTTGAGTCAGTTTCCAGACATTTGGCTTTCATCTTCCAGAGCAAACACCCCAAATGTGTATGTGTATTCATTGATTTCCACCGTCACGCTCTCTCCTTCTTCTGCTCTTTCGCTCTGTGTTCCTGTTCATGTTTGGACGAAAACATGAGCTTTGTATTTTTGCACTGATTGCAGACTGTGCTAACATCATGCTGTTATACCTGAAATACATTCAGATGCATGTTAAAGCCAAACACACATACGTTAACTTCTAATGTAAAAAACTGAAATCCCTTTACTCTGCACACATAAGCTTATAAAACAAAAGCTCGGATTTACGCAGAGGGAGGATGTGTTGTGTTTTTGTTTTGTTTTTTTACTGCATCACGGACCAACATTAATAATGCGTGCAAGTGGGTGGTTGTGCA
The DNA here is from genome assembly GCA_034769265.1 of Remorina albescens. Classification (NCBI taxonomy): domain Eukaryota; kingdom Metazoa; phylum Chordata; class Actinopteri; order Carangiformes; family Echeneidae; genus Remorina; species Remorina albescens. The sequence continues at coordinate 8,103,785 of CM068491.1, read as the reverse complement.
TTTTCTATCATTTTTTCCCTTTATTGGAGACATATTCTCTCATTACACAGCTCTGGGAAAGCAAAGCACCTGCTGACAGCACACTTTATCATGACAATGAGTGAGGAATAAAAAAGGGTAGTTCAAGGAGGATAACTGTTTTACGCTTGTGATTTACTGTGTCTCCCCAGCATCATTTAAGTACAACTCGTTATTGCACTCGTCATTGTGCAATGACCATTAATGATGAATACTGGGTGGTGATTAGGAACCGCTTTCACAACTTGCGCTTACTTACGTGTATTTCTGTGAACGTTTATCATTTTGTTTCTTATGTTTTGCTCCATATGGGACAGAGAGTGTTGGATCTCAGTCATTATTATAGATGATGCCATGGAGACCAGACAGACCACAGGAGATGCACAGACGGTGAAATCAGCTGACAGCTGAGTGGACACATATTGACTTCTCTCACAGACAACAAAAGCTAACTTTAAGTGTGTGTGTGTGTGTCTGAGATAGATGGAGAAAGACAGAGTTAGAGAGAAGCTAAAGAGAAAGGACGAGAAAGGGGTAAACCCAAGCAGTATGAAAGCAAAAGTATTTGTGTAAGTTTCTCTCACCTTGGAGTGAAAGGTGACTTAAGAGGCTTCACAACAGCTCTTCAACCTGCACACTCTCTCGCAGGCTTCCTGGCATGCCATTACAATACAGTCTTCATATTCACTTCTCTGTTTCTTCCTCAAACCTTTGTGAGCCTGCACAAACAACAAACGTGTGCAGCACAGTTTACGCAAGCGCAAACACAAGTGGGAATGATTTGTCTTGGACACACAGACACAAGGCGAGATGTAAATGGGGGCATCCTGTAACATGTCATGGGAGAGAAGTCAGTGGCGTTTCAAGTATTTCAACATCTCTCTGCCACAGTGAATGAGACTTTCTCTCTTCTGCTGAGGTGAATAGATTTTTATAGTACAGTTACACAATCAAATTTGGCAGAACATCTTCTTGCTCAATTGTTTCTTTCTTGCATTAACAAGTTTACAAAAATGTATTTTTAATTGTTTCATTTTTGAGAATATTGCCAGTAAAACTGAAAGTGTCAGATCTTAAAGAGTTTGAGTTATTGTTTTTTTGTTAGTTGTTTGTTTTTAAGATAGCTACATTTTTTGTGAAAATGTGTGCTTGATTTCTTTCCATCGATAGTGGAGGAGTTGCACACACACACTACCTATTTGCTCACACCTGTCCCGTGTTCAGTATATTTGAGTTGTGGTGTAGAGTTCTGAAGCCCATCTGTCTGTGATGGGAGGTCTCACTGCAGGGGTCCATCTCCTGCTCTCTGCATGAACCATTTCTTACTGTACTCTAAAAGAACATGGCAAAAGTGCCTTTTTGACTTCATGTGTAAATCAAACGTCAACTTTTTCTCTGAAGGACTCAATGTGCAGGAGATTTCGTCAAGGGTCTTTTTTTTTTTGAGTTTTGAAAACCTTAAGAAAATTTACAATGGCTAACTTTGATCAGCTCTCTTTGGTATTTCTCTGCTAACGTTTGAAATTGATCTCAAATTGTGCCATTGGTTTGGTAATTTGGAGCACTGTACAAAGCCAGATAAAGTACACTGCATTTTGGATTCTTCTATGAGCATTAGATATATCCTGGATCTTTTTGCACATGTGTATGCATACAGTTGAAGTCTTTACCCTCTGAATTTTGAAGCCAAAATAACATCTGATTTTGAGGTTTGTGATCTCAAGCAGTCTAATCACAAAAACATTTTAACAAGCTGTCTTTATGCTTTCCTTATCTAAATATTTAAAAAGCTCACGCTACACCAGGCTGTTCAACAACAGTAACACATCATTCCACATGGATCTGTGTGGGGTTGATGAGTCAGAAAAAACATGAATCTGTCACATACCAATAGATCCAATCTTAAACATTCCTTAACTGCTATTCACCGCTAAAGACAGACCATATGGCCCGGGGGGGGGGGGGCAGGAGTATGGATGGTTGAACGTATTATGGGGCAGTGGTCAGTTTCCATAGATCAGACTTTGGTTTGAGAATGTACAGGCAACTGGTCCCAGTGGGGGATCTGCCAGTGCCCCATTGAGGCTCAGGGTCTGCTGGCTGAGCTTTTGTCTGGTTTCCTCTGCATCCTCCAGAGAATCACAAGCCCTGTACCTTCACACCACCATATGGACCACCTCAACCGCCCCTCAACAAAGTCTTTAACCAAAGATTTTTGATTCAAAGAGAAAACAAAGTGTTGAACAAAAGCTTTCTAAGCACTTGGAGGTTTCAAGATCCTCCAGACGCAGCGGCTTAAAGGAAATTCACAGCCTCATTTTATCCGTTCAAATGAAACTTCTAGGTCAAATGACATGCCACAATTTCCATTTTTTCTTAGCTACAAATTCTGATTGATTCTGTGTATAGCATTTCACTTGGCTTTGTGAATGACATAAGATCCTTCTTGTATCACAATGCTGTTGTCACATAAATGTGAAAAACAAATTTAGAAAACCGCACATAACTCAAGATCCTGTTCCTTATCCCCACCATACACAAAAACATAATTATTGTTACTGCAGGCAAGAAACTAAAGCTGAATGTCACATTAATAAAAAACAGAAGGGTTGGGGTTTTTTGCCCCCTGATAATAAAAAATATCTTTTCCTTGGTCCTTCCTTGAAAAGAAAAACATGCTACTTTACTTTGGACTGTGAAACTGGATTTAAATCAAGTGTCAGTTGTGCTAGTTTTTATAGTCTCAGCTGTGAATTTATACCAGAATGAGCCGCCTGAGCCCCAGCTGGTGCAGAACTGCCTGGTTGAGGTTGGTGGTGGATCCGCTGGGTTGGACACCTGGTCCTGTCCAGCCACGGGAACAAAAAGCCCTCAGCTGCCTCTGTGATTTTGGATTTTACCCCGGAGGAGCCAATAAACACTGCTAAATCGTCTGTTTGAAGTCAGAGCTGATCAAATAATACATTGAATAATAAATATTCTATATATACAGTAAATATATATACATACATATCTATAGTACATTCACTCCTTTCAGTAGATTTTTTTTTAATGGGTCATAGAGATGTGTCAGTCATCTGTCAGCACAGAGAAATCAAAGGTTACCAAACTGACTTCAGCCTGTTTAGATAAGGTAACACAATTTAGCTTGATTCTGTTCCTTTATTTTGGATTGTCAATTCTGTATAGGCCAGAGGCAGTTGACCATAAACTTGTGTATACGGATACATTTGTAGCACAGGCCTTACAGTGTTGCAACTGTACATATACACAAACTGAATGCAAGAACAAATACACATTTGTAAACACACTTTTTCTCACATGCAACAAAAGTTCTGATGTTTATTTTGTCACTGAATCTGAGAACCACAATACAAACAATATGGCCTGTGCCTTTAGCCCTGACCACGTTTAATCGCTGACAAAGGAATTGACACACAATCCCTTTTCTCATTTATTTCCATTTTCTTTTCTGTTTTTTTTTTTTTTTTTTTTTTTTGCCTCTTTGAATCTTACATTAGTCAAAGCTTCATCACACAGTCAATGTTTTTGGCTCGTCTTTTAACCTGATCCATTTGTGTGATAAAAGAGCCTAAAGACACATGGAGCATGTTAATATTTCATTATTCATTCATTCCTTTATGTAACACAACAGAAGGTTTATCCACTCCACTACACTGATCCAGTCTGTCATCAGGCTGGTATGTGGTCATGTAATGTCTCTGGGTGCTGCCAGAGATGCTGAAACAGGTGAGGAAGTGCCAGAAACAGCTGAGAAACACTCGGACATAAATCACACATTTAGCACTTCTTGGTTTAATTTAAAAGTTATAAAATTCTTTTGACATATTAAGGAGACATGACAAGCTGTCTTTCAGACCCAGTCAGTCACAGGACAAAAAGATGCAGACTGGACTTGTGATATTTTTGGGAGGTTTTTACACCTGACAACAATATAATTTCAGAGCCACACAAATAGTTTCACACTTGGAAGTGAACCCGCAAGGAATCACTTCTTCAACCGCATCAGTCTGCAAAAACTTGGCTCAGCATTAAATATCAAATGATACAACAATACTAATACATGAACTGTCCTTGGCTGCTGCTTATTTTTAGCGGCATTTATTTTATTATGACAGGATAGTTATGAGTCCTTCTGCCCACTTCCTCATGCGTTTTGTATTTTTAAGTTCGTATCAGTAACTTGGCATAGGCTGATGAGAAAACTGAGAAACAGTTTTTTGTTGTTGTTGTTTTTTTTAAACAAAGACACAGCTCTACTTACAAAAGTTCAAAGTTCACTCAAACCTGCAGGTTGTCCAGATTATGTTTTTTTTGCATAAAAGTCCTAAAACCAATCTGATCTATTAACAGTGAATCGCTGTAAAGACATTTTGCCACATCTATACCTCTCTCCCTTTGCCACCTCTTTTTTAGGACAACCCCCCCACGTCTTTCTATTCTCAGTCCTTCACGGAGTCGTAACGCCACAGCTGCCATCTCTTTACTGCTTTTCCATGCCCAGGTCAACTACATAAAACACTTAAAGTGCATTTAAAGAGAGAGTTAAAGCTACAGCTGTCAATCAGAATGACAGAGTGACTTAACTTGACTGTCACTTTGAAGTACGCTCTTTGTAACTTAGCAGGCTATAGTATTTTGGTGCACATTGGTGGGCTTGCAGCTCAGGTCTGAAGCTGCAATCAAAGGTCTATTAATCAGACCAAGGAAATGACACGAGCAGAGAAGCAAAGACAAAGTATCTTGTCCTTTCTCCCATGGACAAATAAACGAATAGATATTGTTACATACTATTCATCCTGCTCGGCGCCTTTGAAGTAATTCCCCACTTGGGAATCAGAGAGTGATTTTTCATGGCGACATAAATTAATATGAAAGGGATTACGTTTGCAGATTGACTTGCATGTGCCCTCAGTCACATGCATATGCATGCAAAGACCTAATCAGCACACAAGGACAAACAAGGACACACATAAGGAGACAGAAATGGATTTCATGAGGAAAAATAATTTTGTTTGGTGGTATCAGAGAGTTGGAGTTATAATTGTTTCCTTACAGTGTGTGTGGTGTGTGCAATGTGTGTTGGCATGGTGTTTAATTGGCCAGGTTCTTTTTAATGGGCTGTGTGATCCTTGAGATCTCCTGCAGGTTCACTATCAGCAGCATACTGTGCACAGGTCATCCTTGTTCCTCAAACAGAAGAGCGGATGATAAACGTATAGACCAGGAAAGGAAAAGACCTGTAGAAGAGGGGGAAAAACAGGAAGCCAAGCCAGTGACAGGTAAGGAGAGAGAAGGGGAGATGTACAGATGATGTAGAGGAAAGACAAAGTAACATGAGGTGAGGGAGCAAAATGACCGGCCAACTAGAGGTCTGTTTCCAAAGCTGGCTTTGATTAGTGACAGAAACCAAGCTCTGTTCTTCATTAACTCAGCACAGTGTGGAAGTGTAGTGAGAGCGAGAGCGAGAGCAAGAGAGAGAGAGAGACTCTTTCGAGGAGCCCAGACTACCATCACTGAGTCTGAGACCCTGTCCCACTCACAAATTCATCCTCTGCACATTCCCCCTTCAAACTAATGTTACCATAATTCAGCAGCAGCTTCTGATCTCATTGGTGTGGGTTTCATGCTTCTTACTGGTGTAAAATATGTGTGTTAGGATAAAGTGATCTTTTCAAACCCTCACCTGCTTCATAACATGTTGGTGTCTTCATCAACCAGATAAAGCCGCAGTTCAGAGACCAGTAAGTGTAGAGAACATGCCAGTGGCCTACAATCACACATGTCTTAGTTTTAATGTGTGTATTATTCTTGTTTTTATTTTTATTATGGCTATTTTTATTGTTATTATTGTTGTTAATAGATTTCTTGATTGTAATACTTTCCATTGGAACATGAAACATTATTTTTAATAGCGACTACATCTGCTCCTAAAGAAAGTGTTGCATTGTGGGATATTTCCATCCTCAGTGTGGCTTGGCCGCTGAGGTACAAAGTGTGTTTATGAGTGCCACAGGCAATGTGGAGGTTAAAATGTGACTCATGTGATTTACAGACAAACTACACAAATGTTAGATTTATGTGGAGGTGTTTGATGGTCGATAGAGTTGTTTAAGTTTTACTTTTATGAGACATGGGGCTTCAGAGATGAGCTCTGTCTTCATCAGGCTCATCTCACATTTAGGTCTGCATACACATAGATAGTTCAATTATTGTTGGTCTTTGAAGTAGCCCTATCAAACACTACAAGTGCCTTTGTCAACTTTTCCACATGTGGTCTGGCAACTTGAGTCAGTCTGATGATCATTTTCATGCTTAACAGGCCATAAACCACTGATACACACTCACACACATCACATCCTGTCAGCACACCTGTCCGGTGCACCGAGGAATCAGTGTTGTGTTCACATGGGCAGGTGCTGCCAAATACTGTGATGTGGCACAACAGAAAGCAACAATATTTCATTGGGAGCAAATTTGCCCCCTTCGATGCCAGACTGGCTGCAGGATTAAATACATATTTTGCGATCACACACCAGTCTTGAATGAAAACAGAAATAAATGGTAAGTGGTGGTGAAATGAGATCTGTTCGTTTGGAACTTCAGAGGACAAAATGACAGATGAAAGGCAGTTAGATTTTTGTGTATGACTTTCCAAACCCACAATGGTACAGTTCCAAAAGTTCTAATGCCTTTTGTGTTCTGCTCTCGATTTTGCCACAGCAGGGGCTATTTTATTCACAGGGGGAGATATAGGATCAAAATGCAGTTTACAAGATTTAACACCTCATTCACGAGTTTTCTCTCCTCTCTTCTCCATCTATCGCTACACAATTCTCCAGCAAGAGTGACTTCACTCTGCTGTCCTTCTTACCGCAAAGAAATGAAGGACGGTTGTGCTCATTACAATTCACAAAAATTCCCATCTGTACAAAGGTATGTGCACTTTGTGTGCGCTTGTGTCTGTGTATGCTCTTGTATTTTCTGTCTTGATGAATACCATGTGAATATGAAAATCAAACACAGGGGGCCTGTTTCACTCTAATCTGATTCAGAGTTATCATTTGAGATGAGAATTAAGGTCAAGTGTACAATTAGTTTTAAATGAAGTCCCTGTTAATATAGATAAGACATCTTGACTATTTTGGCCCTGTGACTGTGCAACGGGCCAACTTTCTGCGAGGCGTTGTTTCCAGTGACATGTTTTTCTGCTTCTGTTGAACAACAGCTATTAAATATAAAATGATTTCATCAAGTGTTTCAGTATGGCTTTGCCAATGTTTTTGTTAGCCTTGAGCTACAGGTACCATTTCATTAAGCAACATCTCCGGCTTGGGAGATTTCATGCTGGTGCTGACACAAAAAGCAAGGGCCAAGCTTTACCCAGCCAGAGCTTAAGTATCTGCTCATGTTTGTCACAATGTCCAATCCATTTAAATGTGGTCCTGAACATTTGTTAGTGATAATGCTCCATCCCAGCATTTTCCAACCACAAAAGAGGAGAAACAAAGAGTCACCAGCATTTTTCATATTTATCGGCTGTGTGTGAATCGCAAATGAAAACAAAGTCTGACAGCCTAATGTAAACACAAAACCTTTATGATGGCCTACAGGTCAACAGTCAAGGGATACAGTGTTGATAGGTCAAAGAATGAGGCGAATGGAACCAAAGAATGCTCATATGGACAGTAAAGGAAGAAATCGTTTCATTAGAGTTCATCAGAAAGTAATCATGTTTTTAACAAGGTCTGCTTTTGTTGTGGTTTGTGTAATTTAATGTAAACTTTCCCTTGTAAGTATTTGTATCAGTGTGTGTGTGTCAAGGTATGCAGGTTCCCAGTGGCCTTGTCTTGGGACCCTGAGCCGGAATCAGTTAACCCCGGACTCCCCAGACAAAAGCAGCTTTGTGTCTGGGAGCTGTGTGTGCTGTGAAAAGGTTTTCGGGAGGTGAATGTGAAATAAGGTTCTCTCTTTTCTCCTTTTGCCACCACTGCTTTCACTCCCTAACTTTACAAATGCATGGGCACCATTAACAGGAGACTCAAGACCATTCAAAAGGTGTATAACGGTCAAGAAGCTGTGATAATCCGCTGTTCACATGTTGGCTGGCCGTTGAAATCTGAGACTGATTTGCCTAAAACTGTTTGTCTGTCTTCGGTTCTTTGTGGCCGCTATTCAGCTACTGTGGCTTTCACTTGAAACCCATTAGAAAGGATGCGGGGAATAAAAGTGCACAAACGAATCATTGTGGTAAACCTACGCTGTTCTTCCACTTCTCCTTCTGTCAGAAAGATCGCTCTCTTTGTTTTTCGGTCATAACACTCAATTACAGTCAAACAGGCAACAGTCATTTCTGCGTTTATTATGTGACAGTAGCGGAGCGCAGGAAACCAAACCAACGTATTTTCTGAATTTATTCATGACTCACACACACTCAGGTACAGAATATGAGGTGCGGGACTAAATGGACATTACTCTAATAGGGTTTTTGTCCTTAACTGGGCTTAATAGTTTGTTCAGTGATGAAGTTAAGGGTTTACTAAGAGCAACCCTGTGGTGAACATACACACATTAAAACTGTCTACCTTCCAGACCCCCCCCCCCCCAACAATGGCAGCAGCTCTCCATATGACAAAGTTAACATTAGCATTTGGGTTCGTTTCAGTGGACAATCTGAATTACGTTAAACTTGTACTCCAGGCATCAACACCTTGTGGTTTATGGCATTAGGGGTTACAATTAAGTTCCCAGATAAAACTCTTTGTGTTAATCTCCCTCTTTGATGCAACTCTTTCTTTCCATATTTTACTGCTTTGCTGCCTCTCTTTATACCCCTTTCCTTTCCTCTGCTCGTTGTGTATCACTGTTATCGGGTAAGGCTGGTTAGCAGGTCTCTGTCGCACTGTAATTTTGATAAGAGGTGTTTTGACCCCAGGATCCAACAGCGCAGTGCCATGTGGCCCCTTTATTGGCTGCCTGCTGTCAATCTGCTTCACCAGACCTGGGGACCTGCAGGGGGATTCTGGGAAGCATCTGAGCTTGAATGCACTATCTCAAACCTTATGAGGTCTGATAAGGCGAAGGAAGAGACAGAGGAAGGTGAGGGGGTAGGATTCTCTTTCATTCTGTCACCTTTTAACACATATAGTAGCTATAAAAGAATTAAAAGAAGATAAAAGGAACTGGTTTTAGACTGTGGAACATGCCTGACTATGTGAACTTCAGTGTGACTGGGAATGAAAGGAAGCAGAGAAAGTATGGCTCCATGGCTGAACGGTTTGTTGGCTTTACTGTTTGTTCTGGCTTTTTAAAATAGAGTGACTTACAGGACGAGGGTCCCTGCTGTTTGCTGCTGTCTGATGATTATGCAACTTCACCAGGCTTGAATTTGGGATTAAAGTAAAAAATATATATATACATAAATTATATATACAGTTAGTTGGGATGATTGATACCTTAAATATAAAGCACTATGCAACAGTGACAAAGTCTGTCACCCCACACCCCTAGAGCCCTTGAATAAATATAATCATTAATAAAAGCTGTAGCTTTATGTTTAACTGACAGATATATGATCATTATCCTCATTCCTCCTGGACTTTTCAGTAAAGTATTAAAAAGTGGTTGTCATCCAGTCGCCAGAACTTCATTCCACTCAAAAGATGAATATATAAATCCTTTGAGAGGAATATATATAAAAGCCTCATCACCATATCTGCATCTCACTCATCTCATTCCAAAATAAGCAACAAAAAAAAAACAACAAAGTATTCTTATTCCTCTGGAATAAATTAGAGTTTCCCTTCCCCATGGTCCCATGTCTCTTCTTGGCAGTTTCTGTTGTCCTGATATATTAGGTGTCCCCTCTATGTATTTCATTTCTAAGGTTTGAACTCTATCTGCATCAGCTTGTCTGTCACAGGCCTCTTGCATGAGATGAAAGTTATACTCCCACTGGGTAAATCATTCATATTTGCACAGCTGGACAAGGCTGTGTAGAAAGACTTAGAAGTATTTGGACAACAAAACAATGATAATTTGAAACCTATTAACATTCTACTTCAGTTCAGGTTGAGGAAGATATTTTCAACGCTTAACAAGTACCGAGGAGCGCATTTGTTTTCTGTTGAGGCAACTCGCCTTACGTTTTCATGCGTGAAATTACAATCACCATGCTGGACTCCACCACACGGCTTTCTAGATGAAATGAAAAACATTGACGTTTTCTGTGTGTTCTCCCGTGTTTAAATATTTGCCCACATGTCAGTCTGTGAGTGGTTAAGTGTCTGAGACAGAGCTGTTTTGTTGCTGCGTTATGTTATTGTGACAGTAGTAATTATTTTTTTCCTTTAATTGAATCTGTCTGGGGCTTAACGGACTGATCAAGATGGATTTAACTGGTTTCCTGTACCCCTTTATCTCCCCAAACTCATAAACTGCTGAGCACTCCACTCAAGCAGTTATGACTTGTAAAGACAGCCGGAGGCTATTTCATCCAGCCTTAATCCAACTTGTTCGTAGGACAAACACCATCAGATGCCGCTTTCCCCCACGTGCAACAGTTTGGGGCTTCTGGGTCCACACGCCGGCCTCACGACCACAGCTTAAGGTTGGATAATGGTTAAATGGACTTTCCAGCAGGGCTGAACAATGGTCCCCTGATGAATGATTTATGATGAGCTTCCTGAAAGAAATATAAGTGTTTCCTAATGTGATGATATACTGCCAGTGTTAGTTTACACCAAACACTTGTTTTACCATGATCCTTTGGATGCACCATTTCTGGAAATCAAAACAGAAAATGTGACACAAAAAACAAACAAACTATTACATAATAATATTTTTTTGTTATTATTTTTAAAGATGAAAATAAAAAGATGTATTGTAAATACAACATAGTTTTGGTGACTGAAGGTGGAAATGACCTTGATAAGTTTCAGTTTTCTTCATTTTCAGAATATCAAAGTGATTCACAAATTTTTCATCTGATTTGATTCATTCTAATGTGAATTTTTGAAGTGAAGTTGTTAACTAATATTGTGCTTTCACTTGTGTATTTATGAGCCTTTCTGCATTTCACTATATGTCTCAGCTAAGATACATGTGTGTCTGCGGCTGTGTCGGTGCTAAATGCTCACTGTGGGTTTATCTGTCTGGCATTTGCGTAAACTGTGGTCAGGCGTGTTTCATGGGGTCCTTTGGGAAAAATTGCAAACACAGATTCAATTTGTTTAACAAAGCTGCACTTTTTCACCTAAAAGAGAATCTGTGTTTTCTGTCCACACCGAGCATGTGGCCTTCTAAAGAGAACACACAAATGGCTCCTTAGCACACGAACCAACCAAGACTGGAATTAAATAGGTGATTTACTAAATGGTTCACCACCTGATGACTTGTTCTTGACTTATCAGTCAGAAGTTACTTTGCAAAATCTTTTATCTTCTTTTATCTTCATCACTAACTATGACGTATATTCCTGAAAAAATAAACATCCTTTTTGCCAAAAACCTACCACAACTATCATGCCAATTTTTTATTTTTTTTTTATTTCTTTAGTTGAAAATGTAAACACAGATACAGCAACATCAACAAAGCTGAGCACTGACGTAAGAAACTGAATTTGTTGAGCAAATTTTTTTTATCAAGTTTGCATCATTTGTTTGTGTTCTGATGAAGATAAAACAACAGGTCAGGTCAGAGACATTAACTGTATAAAACCCTCATTCATAATCATTTTGCTTTCTTTTGGTCACATATAACAAATGGTGCAGTGGATGCATACAGGTTGGCAAACGTGTTTATACAAGCAATACCACGATTTGTGCATGAGTTCTGCACATGTTGGTGCATGTATGAGGTGAGCTCAAGGCTCCGTATGTGTGAGCTCGGCTGTTTGAATCTGTGTGTTGGGATAATGAAATGAGTGAAAACTGTCATTCATCTTCACTCTGTTTGCTTTATTTTTCAACATAAGGTGTAATCGTTCTATTACCGTGTTTATGTAGCTGCATATATTCTGATGTTTGTGTTGCAATTATACTGTGATTACTATTCCATCTCCTGCAGTGATATGCTGAAGAATGACAGCGTTGAGTCAAGGCTCATGATTGCTGACCACAAACCTCCTCAAGTAATGTTTGGATCATTCATTTTCAGATTGTGTGTGGCTGTCAGAGGTCAGAGCTGCAGGGATATATCATAGTGTGGCCGCCATCAACAAAGTGACCATGAAATTTAGACAAGGTGCAGTGTCAGGCATCACTGGCCAGCTAATCGACCAGTTCTTTCTCACAGTGTGGTATGCACAGATTGAACAAAGTGTGCTGGATTTCCCTGAGGTCATGAGAAGTATTCTTTTGAAATGGAAATGTTTGGTGTTTAGACTGAACCCTTAAATTATATTTATGCAACAGAGCCAGAATGGGATTTGATCATGCTCATGCAATTTGCGAAATGAAATACCAGCTTTTTTTCTTCTTCTGTCATATCCCGAAAAAGAGCTTGGTGCAGCACTGGTTATTCAAATTACAAGCAAAAGTAACAACAGAAATACTTCACAAGTAGAATCCCTGTATTCAAAAGTAAAGCAGTACATGCTCCTGTCAGTGATATGTTATTCAATTGTATCATTAATGATGTCTAAGTAGTTTTTCAGTGTAGTTTAATGTTTTTCAGTCAAATTGGATTTAACTAATCCAGTTTGATTGTGTCCAACATGCAGCTGAGTCCTCTGGTCACATCTCACTGTCCTTCCTGACGCAGCAGAAACAGCTGTTAGCAGCACTTCCGACCGTATGTACCTGTCGGCCTTTAGGCATCTTTACTGCTCCAGCTGTTAGACCTAGCGAATACAAGAGTTAACAGCTCTGCTGAATCACACACCAAACCTCTGACCCCCAACTCTGGAAACAACAGGTTGGCAAGAGGACAAACTATAAACTTATCAAATGAACATTCAGCTTGAAATATTTCCCGTTTGATTTTGGGGAATGAGGAGGTTTTTCCCTTTTTTTTTCCTTTTAGTTTTATTCTTGTTGTTGTTTTTTATTGCTTCAGAGACCAGAGGTGATGAAATGTGCGATCGCAGCGATGCTTTACAATCGTAACTTTTTGTCTGGATGAAAACCAGAGCTGCTCTAATCAGGACCCGGCATTTTGGAGCTCAACATGGTGGGGGGGTGGAGTTCTGCCAAAGATTCATCATAACAGAACATATAATTGTAATTTTACTTTTCTTTCCAACTAAAAACACTTTCGTTTTCTGCTAGATCTCATCTGCCCCCTTGAATAACATCCATTGAGTTTCACTTCCTTGGGATCAACTGAAACAATTATACTCATTACTACTGATGTTACTGTAAGAGAATCGTGTTCCTGGATGTTTATGTAAGCGTTTGCATAGAGGACGTGTTAAATTCCCGCGTTAGTTGCTGTGCTTTGTTAAGAATAAAAACACATTTCATGCATGAATTATTACAGTGCTGAGTTTCTCCATTTAGACAAATGACCCCGCTGAAAGGGCACCCTTGGGATCTTGCACCTCATATTCACCACTTCCTCTAAAACCTAGAATTGAGAGCTTTTGCCATATTTTACAAGCACTTGGCTTTATAGAATCTTATTGACCTCACCGACTCACTGACAACCGCTCACCAATCACAGGAATTGATCCTGTAGTCATCCATTTTTCTGCATTCGATACTTCACCTCACATCCCCATCTGTGAACCCCCTCTCCTATTATTGTAATTATCTGACTGTTTAAATAACCCACCCCCTCCCTTCATGAACTCTAGTTTCCACAGTAACAAGGATGACCCTTGATGTCAGGCCCATGAAGAGACTTGTGAGTGCTCAGGGCGTCCTTGCACTTCCACATATGTCTTAGAGCTGTGAAGCTGGAGCGGTAGAGAGGGTTAAAGTGCGGCCCTGACCCTGCTGATGGAGGGCTTCTGTGTGGTCAAACAGGGTCACAGTTTCACTGCGGAGCAGTGAAAGGTCAAGCAGGAGCGACAGGCGACCAGCATATTGGCAACATAATCCATAACCAGGATCGGTCATAGTGTCCTTTCCCAGTTTGTTTACTCTTCTTTTCAAACATGATTCGGTTCACCCAAATCCTAAATATTTAGACGTTTTTGGTTGGTATTACGGAAACCAGACTTTTGGTTTCATCTTTTTATCTTTTCTGTTTGTTGGATCATAGAGCAGAATGTTTTTTTCATTCCCACAGCCCATCTGTTGTCACTCATAGCTTGTTAGCACATCCAACTGTGGAAACAGACTAATTAGTGAGCATTCCTTCTGTTTTCTCATGATTCTGATTTGATATATGTACGTGACAGGTGTACACACAAATACACACACTCATCACATGTTGCTGACATTATTACCATAAAGTCAAAGTCTTAGTCTTACCACAGAAAACCTTTAGTGCCCTTTCATTAGACCAACACATTTGTGGATGCCAGAATAAACAGTTTCTGAATTTATGTCATCAAATCTGTCTTTTCTCATAACACAACAGAGTTTTATTTTTCATGTGAAGTCATTTAAATTCATGCATGGGGAATTAAAGAATTTTGAGAGTACTCCGAGAGGATTCAGTTGATCTCAGGCCCATTGGCTGTGTGATATATACTGCTTTTTTATTATTATTATCTAATAATTAAATTAACAAATTCGTCTCATTATGATATCTGATTTCACTCTCATTTCACAAATTGAACAAAAACATTAATTTAGCTCCCTGGACATTAATTACATTCTTCAAAAACTCCATGGGCTCCATGCCATGGGCTGATCTGCACATAGAAGAGTGCTTTTGCTCGTACGCATGAAGCATGTGCATGCAGACTTGCACATCAGCTGCAGCAATCTCCCTGGCAGGCTGTCCTTGATCGAGCCTCCTCTCTTTGGTTGCAATTGGGCAAATAGCTGCAGTTAGCAAGACTGTGCTGGATGGAAACATTTAACCATGCTGAAGGATGGCCCTCACCCTGTTCACCCTACACACTCACAAAATACAGCCATATGTAAAGGATTGCAAGGATGATGACTTCTCTTTTGATACTTAGTATGAGGGCACTAAGCATGACTAATGACATGGTGTTTATAACGTGTCATATAATAAGACATGATTCTGCCCTCTTAACCTTGATCTTGCAGTTAATCATCCAATATATTAGCTGTCTTCATACACGACTGGCAATTGTAAAAGTCAACTACAGGATTAGGGGTTGCATTACTGGAAGCAACTGCACATTGGCTCTTATGATGTTTGGGCTTTTTTTTTTACTGCCTGAAGGACAAAGACACAACTAGACACAGTCCATTTTATCCTCTGGAATCTCAGCCATTCAAATATGTTTCCATCCAAATTCATGATTTCCAGTCAAATAGGAACTGTCCTTTGTCCTTTGGCCCAGAAATATGAAACTTATCACCATCTGTCTGGACCTCTGAGATTGGTAAATTTACTCCTGTTTTGTGGCCTTGACACACACAAAGGGGATAGACATACTTACATTAATACTTCATTATCAAGTAGGAGTCATTGTGTTGGATGCCACTTGGCTGTATTTGTACTTTACCATTTATTTTCCGCTTTGCAACACCAGTTTTTCTGCATTTCATTGCCGTGACTTTTCACTTTTCAAGGCTCTTTAACATCTTAGACTATCATCTTTGTTTTCCTATAGTTTTACTATTACACAATGTAATTTTTTGGTCACTGCATCCATGACTTGGAGCTGTGGGAGAGTCTTTACGTTGCATTGAAAAATGTTATATCAGGCTGTCACTGGTGTTAACTGAAACCTGATGACACAATTTTATTCGCTTACTTTGTCTGTGAAGGGCCGGCAGTAACCAGATTCAATTCACACATCCTTAAATGACTTGTTCACATATAGCCTTAACCTTAAAGCCATATATTACAAATTTTTCCACTGAGGGACTAATAAAGGATTATCTTATATGCATATAAAGCAAAGTGAAAAAGACGACCAAGGTCATGTTCATAACTATATTTTACACGGTCTCCAAAACTGGTCTCACAGCAAAAATGGTGGACACAGATATATAAAACCAAAACTTTACAAGGAGTTATGTATGAAATATATTCAAGACCATTTTGATACTGTCAACCTTTTCTTCTATTTCACACAATAATAATAATACTTATATGTGTCCTTTTACCAGAAGTGAGGCGCAAATTTGAGTACTTGTTAGTTGACTAAGCTTGATCATAAATAAATAAATAAATAAAACCAAAACTTGATAATATGGTATTATATCATATGTTGAGTATTTTAATATTGTTAAAAGACAAAACCACACAAAGCCACCAGATGGTCAAAGTCAGTGGCTGCAGCAACAGATCCAGATTCTACAATGCCACAAAAGTCTAATATCATTAAGTTTTATAAGGCGCAAGCAGCTGCAGCAGTTTTCATTAAGGCAGAAGATAAACTGAAACTTCTCACTGATCAGAATTTTGTATAAGTTGATTTATGACTTACTTGATCTTAGCAATACCTTGACCTTCTTGACTCTCAGCATAGAAACTTGGGATTTACTTAAAGACTTAAAGGTAAACTTATTTGTATGACTAACTGCCGCCGCTGTCTGTTTTCGTATTTCACTGCTCCTGACCCTCATACCATACTGTACTGTATCAGGGTTTCAACATAATGCCAAACAGACCTCCAGTGCATTCCTTGGTGAGAGGTCACCAAAAACCTCCATGTTATCTCTGTCCATCACCCAATAGACACGAAGATAAACTACAGAAGAAAATTCTTTTTAATGCAAAGCTTATCGCGTCGAAATGATCTTATAGTGTAATGCATTCGATGGCATGTTTATTGTTGACATCAGCTCCATCCTCTCTCCTCTATGAAATCTAAAGTAGGAATTCTGTCTCTGAGGGCCAATTCAGAAAATCTTTACAGCCAGGCCAAATTACCGTGACAGCTTTTCTTTACTCCTGGGTTGGAACAAGGAAGAAATGAGGAGCAGATTTTTATAACTGAGGTTTGGATGCCATTAAAAGAATGCTGAACTATCTCATGAAGCAGTTTTTCTGTTTACAATGAAATGCTGCACCGTCTCAGATACTATCACAGGGGAGATGATGCTACGCAGTTATATGTTTAAGGGAAGAATACTTTGTGCTGAGGGTTTTGTTCATATTTATAAATCATTTTAGGTCCGCTTTCTTCTGTCTGATTTTATCCACTGAAGGAAGCATGTGCAACAGAGTAGAAATCAGCCACATGTGAGGCTGCCACCCCTCCAGAGGGATCAGTGGAGCCTAGCGTTGTGCTGCAACCTCTTAGTAACAGGGCAAATACTCCATCTTTAATGACTTTGCACTCTAACCACAGAATAAATACTCATAGGACAGAAATTTTCTTTTGTACAGAATAAAAAAAAGGACAAACTTTGATTCTTTACAGTTCTCCTCTCCATTCACTATCAGTGTATGAGTCTAATAGTGTGCACTTTTTACGAACACTTGAGAGGCAATTCTGTCTCACTTCGTACTGCATTCCTTTACCTTGCAATTGCACGTAAGGATGATGCCGTCCTGTTAATGCTCAGGATAAAAACATCCAACTGGTGTGACAGGGTGCCTTTTTTCTTCTTCTCAATGGCCACAGGATAAATCCATCATCTGGACAGCTACTCTGGTTTGCTTGTCAGAGTCAGAAGAGTTAAGCAGTTTCTGTTAATTAGGCCCGTTTGGGAGCTGGTGAGAAGACAAGAAGGACAGATGAGAGACAGCAGACTTAAACACTTCACAGTGAGGAGGACAAAGTTCAGTGATTGGAACATGGAGAAACACTCAATGTTGCCTCAACATTTTAATAATCTGCTGTCATTCAAAGTGAAAGGGCTGAGAGTGATCTGCTCACACAATCACCACTAAGCAGTTGATGACCTCATTGTTTTGTGCTCAATGCGCACAGCACATCAAAGTTATATATTCTGCACCCTCAGACTCAGCTCTGCTCAAAGAAAACCAAATGACACTGAACTGAAACGCAGGCGATGTAACAGTTTAACATTAGCTTTTGATGGATGACTAATTATTTATATAATAATTAAAGATTAACACTCAGTAGCAAAATGCACACATAATGAACATGTATGTGCTGGTTTGATGGTTTCAAACTAAACATTTACATGTTTTCTCCAGCCAGCTCATTTGCATCTTTTGCGAAATCAAGACTTCTCACACCTTTCAGCTGCGTCACGCTCTGCCAGTCAAAATTAAGCACAATTGAGCACATAGGAAAACCCCACCAAATACTGTCTCTATTTAGTGTGTCTGCGTCTGCACTCTGAAGAATATATCAGCATCGAGCTAGTTTTAGTTTAGTTTAACTTAGCATTTAGCAGCTAGGGAGACACATTTGTGTCTGGAGCACAGAGGAAAAGGAGATTATATACTTTATTTACATTCAACAGGTAGACACAAATGCAACTCAGAATAATTGATAATGTTGCTCCATTTCTAAATTGGCAAAGAACATCATATAGTATAATACGTTCATATCAATTTAGAAGGCAAGTATTTACTGTGTGTTTCTTGCGTGTTTCAAATAGTGTGTTTACTGCAACCACTCCATGCTGAAGTCCAGCAGCAGGTAAGTGCTTAGCAGAAATGTGATCATGATAAAGAGAACCTGATCTAATGCTTTAAAGTGCTCCCGTCAGTATAACTTTACTTTAAAACTGGGGGGGGGGGCTCTGTTCACGTCTTTCTTTCTTTCTGAGAAATACAATCTGCCCTGACTGTTAGAGACAATAAACAGACTGATATTACACATCCTCACTATCTTCTGAAAATTTCGTCCATGATTCATGTCTATTTCACAACCGCACATTTTTCCTATTCTTTCCCATGTCTGTGCTCCTTCCCTCTGGGTGATGCTCCTGACCTTTTGCTTATGCTACAAATGGGATCAGAGCAAAAAAGAAGAAGAGGAAAGACAAGGCACTTTGTTGCTGGTTCGCTTCGCCATGAGAATGTCTAAACAATGTTG
Source organism: Remorina albescens (assembly GCA_034769265.1). Taxonomy (NCBI): domain Eukaryota; kingdom Metazoa; phylum Chordata; class Actinopteri; order Carangiformes; family Echeneidae; genus Remorina; species Remorina albescens. The sequence continues at coordinate 8,084,692 of CM068491.1, read as the reverse complement.
ATCACCAAAGTCACTTCATGCCTGCCATGTACCAACACATCTCTACCACTTGGTGGCTCCCTTCATTTGTAAATTTTGTAATTAATCTCCACCATAGTGGGGCGTCTGGTGATTAAAACTGCACGTGAGGTGTAATTGTCCCAAAGCATCCAGTGAAGCTTTTATCTTCAAATTTTAAGAAATATTAATGTATTATGTTGAAATTAGTCAAGGCTTTATTTCACTGCCCTCCTTCAGCCTTTAGATAAAACAGCCTGTAGGAGGTGATTATGAAGGTACTGCTGGAATAAAGCAAAGGAACGGGGTAATAAAACTGCTGGTGGTATTATGATTAGAGCTGGTTTCACTGGTTCTGACAGGCACCAGACGCCCATGTCTGCCTGAGAGAGGCGAGATGGGGAGAAGGGGAGGGAGAAAGTAGACAGAGAGGAAGAAAGTGCCTTAGCTAATCTCCAGTCCTGTGCCCATGGGCACAGTGGAGAAAGGAAAGGAGTGGGGGGGGGGGGATGAGAAAGACGAGAAAGCAGAAAGCAGAGATGATTACAAGTTAAAAAAATATGCGAGCAGGTGACAGAATGTTTGGAAGGAGCCAGGTCAGGTGGTCAAGCTGTATGAAGCTGAGAGGTGAAGGGTCCGTCCATATCTGTATTCTGCAGAGACCAAAATGAAAACAGGAGAAAGCATTTATAATGTAACTTTAAAATTTACAATCAGTAAAAGTTATTTAAACAACCGTCTGGTACAAATGTGACAATTACAGATACACTCACAATGCACAGCATCGCTCACTATACTGTGATTATTATGATACATTGTGTTTTTATCCAGTGGTTTTTCATGTCACCATCAGCGTCGAGCATATCCAGTAAACATAAACACGCAGCCTGCTGTGGCCGTGGTGGTGAGGCTCGGTTAACATATACATCAAACATTCCTGCAGCTCATCTGTGTCTGGTTTATGTGCAATAATGTACTGCAGTCCAAACATTCATGTGCTTTCACTAAGATGTCTTCATTTTGCTTTAATTGATCAAATCACTTGCAGTGGGTCATCAAATAATAGTAGCAGTAATAGTTTCCCGCATTTGAATGTAGTTGCTGAATTAGGACATCATATTGTGCATTTTTCTTGTAGTTAGTCAATCTCTTCTTTTGAGGATTTTCCTCAATGAATGAAAGATTACACGACAAAACTCTGTAGACGACTTTGTATTAAATTCATTAAATCCGTTGAGCCAATAAATACAACTTGTAGATTTTTTTATTTAAAAAAAAAACAACCCAAAACCTTTTTAACAAGAAGGCTGTACTGCATCACTGACTGTACATACTTGCACTATATATTATAAATACCACAAATAATCTAAATGTTAAGCCGGAAACAAGTGTAATGAGTACGAAAACACAAAAATGTCTTTGTTAGAGATTTAAGGAGATTTATGTAGCTTACTTTGGCCCCTACCAGGAGTCAGAGGGTGTGTGTGTAGCTCTAACTGTTCATTCCAGTAGGCCTCTGCTGTGCCTCAACAAAATTACACCTCAAACCTGCGTCAGGCAATTATGTTGACTTGTATTTTACGCCTGTCTAAGTGTGTCAAAGAGGCGGTCTGTTCTTTTGGCATTTTATCCCACATCCGTTGCGTTGTCACACAACAAGATACACAGTCAGTCTTGCATTAAGAACGATGAGGATAAATGAAGTGTGAAAATTGTTCTTTTTGTTTAGTGACGCAAGCTTCATCATGTTCCATCAGGATCGTCTCTATTTGAAACTGTCATTTAACAAATGCATACCAAACTGTAGGCTCCTGATGGTGACCTTAAGTGTTTCTGATGCTTTGATTACCACTGTCCACACATTACGGTGATGTTACACAGAGGAAAATAAAACGTGTTGGCAGCAGACAATAGAGGGGACTTTGGTTGGAAAGCAAGGTCACAGTTAAGCATACAAATTACTACGAATTCTAAAAAATGTGTGTGTGTATGTATGTATATGCATGCACACGCACGTGTATTAGCTAGTTTTGTATTAATCCTTCATAGATAATTTTTAACCACCCCTAATGATACATGTGATACAGTGAATGTGTGAACCTGAGCTATGCTGTTTCATCTTGACATAGACTGCACAGTGCAATGCTAAAGCAGCTGAATGTGCTGTTGTTATAGTGTGTGTGTGTGTGTGTGTGTGTGTGTGTGTAAGAGGCTGATTAGTACACAGGAGTTGGGTCACAAACTTTTCTGAGGTAAACTGGACCAGTTTAAGAGGCTCCACATCATAGCACTCATGGATTACCCGCCTCTGTTTTCTTTTTGTTTTTTTTTAAACTAACAATTATCCATTAAGATGACGGTATACTATGTTCCTCCAGCGGTGCTTTAGTAGCGACTGTGTCACCAGGAATTGCAGGCAACTTTAAAAAAGCAGCGTGAAGTGTCATAAATCTCAAATACTAACAAGAAAAGAAGTATTTAAGGTCATGGGGAACTCAGAAAGCGTATGGTGGATTGTAGTTGAGCTTTTCTGCAGGATCCTTGGTGTTTCCACAGCAACAGGTAAATCTGCATAAAAACAAACAAAAGAATTATAGCAAGATTCAATTTAGAGTCATGTGTATCACTTATTGTTTCAGTATGGGCATGATTGAGTTCTTTGGAAGCACTGGCAGATGAGCAACAGAGCCCAGACCCCCTCTGCCTATAGTTGTTCTGTCAGAACAGATACTTTTCTAAAAATGTAAATAAAGACTTCAAATAAAACATTAAATGTTATAAAAGGAGAAGTAAGAGTAATAGTAGCAATGCATGTTGTCTGCTTTGAAGTGTTTCTTGCGTTAAAAGCCTGACATCTGACTATTTATGCTATAGGAAAGCTTTTTACCCCATCAGTCTCCAAAATGTCATCTTTCCAGAAACCTCTAAAGCTGTCCTGTAGGGGAAGGTCACAGCTGCCATAAACCTGGGATGTAAGAGGGTCAGATGGTGATGTTCGGTCAATGTATTTTGGACTATCTCTCGGCTGCGATATGGAGCATTGAAAAAACATACTTGATCATACATAACCCTGCCTGCCAGCCCGCCCCCCCATTCCTCTGTTTTCCCAAGGCACAGTGGGACCGGTTGCATGCAGCTCTCTTAGCCACATTAAATCATCATGGGGGAAATGGCTCTCTGGTCGCTGCCTCCTTCAAAAAAATAAAATAAAATAAAATAGGAACCCCACCATCTGCTTAAATTCAAACAGCTGCAGACACTGAACATTTACTGAGACACATGTGCATCACATCACACCAAAACCAAGTCTCTGTATCAAGCTGGGTTACTAGGCTTACTTAATAACAAGCTGTTATAACAGCCACATCTACATGGGCTTTCTCTGCATTATTGTCTATGTTTTTGTGTGTGTACATTTATGGTATGTCTGCGTGTGCCTCTGTCTGTTCACACGTCTGCATGCTGTGGTTGGCCTGTCTGCCTCTGTGTGGGTTCCATAGACAGACATACATGCAGGTAGTAGATATATGTTAATACCCAGCTGGTGTGTGTGCAGCGTTAATTCCTCTCACACTCTATAAACTACCAGAAACCATTTAGCTGCATTCCCTTGATTTCCCTCCGGTGCTGATTCTATCTCTGAATTTCTGGTAAGCAGGCCAGAGAAATTGCTTCCATGTGTTTAGTGGTGATCACCACTTATCCACAATTACCTCTTTTATATCTCGCAGAGAAAATATTGGCCATTAAAAATATACTTCTTTGGATAGATTGTAAGGGGTTCATTGTTGATCACATTTTATGTCATTCTATATGTGATCAAATGTGTTTTCCTGACAGAACTGTCAGGAATATTTTAACTTGTTGGGTTTCTTGCAGGGGTTTGGTGAAAGGAATAACAGCATTCTCATGTCTGTCAGTCTCTGAAATCTAGAGCTAGTGATGGGCTAACCCCCCGTAAAACCACCAGGTCAAAATATGACATCAATTAGTGAGCTTTTGTGGTGCAGCCAGTTGTTGTTACTTTTGGACAGTGCCTGGTTTCCTCTTGGCAAGTATTTCCTGTCATAATGCTAAGCTAAATACCTGCTGGCTGGGCATTCACATTTGCCACAGAGACATTAGCAGTGGTATCAATCTTTCCATTTCAATCACAGCAAGTAAGCAAATACGAATATTTCCTATTATACAAAGTTATAGAAATTTATTGTTGCTTTCAGGGAAATTCCTCCAAGCTGCTCTCACAGCCGTAGAAGTCAGAGGGAAAAAAAATAGCCGCAGAGGACATTGAGCATTTTGTCCAAATGTACCGCAGCAAAGTTGATCCAAGTTTAAAAAAGCAATAAACTGGAAACTTCCAGCTGCGGGAAAGCATCCCTTTATTCAATATGATTTTGCTTTTGCCAACATAGAAGAGTTATAAATAGAAGAATGGATGTGCATATCTGTTGTGTATCAATTATCAGGATTTTAGATAGAGGGAGTGAGTATCAACACATTTTGGCATCGAATTTAGTCCATTACATGTGTCCATGTATCCATTAAGTGTCCATTCAGATACTGAGATTATAACTGAAAGCTTGAGTAAGCTATTAGCAAAGGTTCTGTGGCCATAATGGAAATAATTCTATAATCATCAGGCTAAAGTGGTTTATATTTATATAATGTATGTCATCAGTTCGATACTATGCCATGGAATGTAATGATTCGAGATAGGTCATCTTAGGTCGGCTCAAGTCAGTCTTTTATTGCTGGGTAAGGGAAGAAATGGTTCTTTGCCAAAACTTTAATTAGTTTCCCATAACTGCCCCAAACAACACAGCTTAAAATTGGTTGCAAGACTACAACAATAACTACCTTGAGAGCAATATGAGAAAGCCATATAAAGTAAATATGCCACAGCACAGTAAAAGCAGCACAACATAAAGTTCCCTCACAGGGGAAATGTCAACAGTATTCATGTAAGTTAAAGACAACTGCAACCTTTTTCCAGCACTAAAGTGAAAATCGTGAGCTAAGTCTGACATCTGGTGGACAGAATCTGCTCACCAGTTAAAAGAAAAACAAATGATTTAACTCTTTTGTTTGCAGTGTTGTGTGCTGTGGGAGTGGAGACCATACAGCTGGGAGAATTCATCAGTTTGGGCATCTACCTACTGTAAGTGGACTCTACCTTGTCACATAGTGTAGAAATGAAAACTTACCAAACCTACCAAAGCACCCCCGCCTCTCTTCTACTTGAGACTGAAGAGTTGGCGTTACCAAGTCAAAAGCAAGCTGCGGGGAATAATGTGTGGCCTGAGGGGCTTTTCGGCAAACAGCTACAACAGTTTATATACACACTTGCAAGGAGACATTGGGACGGAAACAGATGAAGCAAGGTGCAGGGGAGGCCAGCCCCTTAATGCTACTTCAAATGATCTCTGAGGTTCACAACAAAGTCCTTCAGAGCCAAAGGAAAACATCTCCTGGAGGGGAGAACTGGAAGGAAAACTGTTTATTCTGTCGGAAAACACAAATGCAGATGAACAACACAGATGCACACGCACACACAACTGCACATACATCTTTTTCTTACTATATTTGTGGGGACCTAACATGGCATAATGCTTTTGTAAGGCCTTAAACCAGAGGTCTAAATCTAACTATAAACCTAAAATGAATCTTGCTGAAAAACAGTTTTTTTTTTAATCCGGTGGGGTCCAGCAGTTTGGCCCCTCAAAGAGTTTACAAGCTCAGAGGACAGTAGACCCCAACAATATAGAAAAACAAGAACACACACACAGAAAAGCATAACTCTTCGGGGCAGTGTACAATGATAATTAGTCTGTGGCCATCTAGATCACTAGATTAGATGGTCACCAGATTATTTAAACACAAAAATGAGAAAGGGGTCCATATTTTTGTGATGATATAAAAAATCTTCTAAAAATCCCCCAAAAATGCAGAGTGTCCTGAACTATGGTTCCCATATTTCCCATACAAAAGAATGAAGTGATGCTGTCCTTGCCTCCAGCTGTTTAAAATACAAAGAAATCTAGTTTACATAGTTTCAAAACAGTTTACTGATCTTGTCTGTTTCATCTGGCTCTAACCTCTCCCCCCCAGAGTGTCATCTTTTGCCATCATGATGTTTGAGATGACATATTTCCTGCATGCTCTCCTGTCTCTCTGTCTGCCGTGAGTACACAATAATCGACTGCAACATCTGTGTTTTGTATGGTCCTTAAATAGAAAGAGGGAAACCCCCACGCAGTACAATTCTCTGGGCTCATTTTTAACCCACTATGTAGATTGCTAAATGTATGCATTGAATTTGTTTGTCACGATGTCAGATTTGCATTCCTGATATGTCCCTTTTTCACAACAGCTGTCCTCCAGACTGGCAGCTGTTTGTGCTTTGGGGGAAGATGGCTCGTATTGGAGGCTTCCACAAGTTCCTCTATTACTCCATCATGTCTCTGGTCTGCTTCTTGCACCCTGTGTTGGTATGGCATGCGATTATCCCAGGTAAAACAGCACTGTTGTAATCATTATAGCACTATTTACTTGACTAGGCAAATCATTTGAAGTGAACATTACAGTGAGGCACCATGCACAATACCAGGACGCTGAAACTGAAGCAGCTAAACACTAATAGCTGAAAGCTTTTTATAGAAAAAGAAATACACTTTCTGATTCCAGGGACAATGCTTCTGGTGACTGCCTTTTTCAACTTCATACTCAGCAAGAAAACAAAAAAGACCACCTGCTCAAAAAGTGAGAGTTACAGCGACCAGGGCCCGACCACTGTCTGCGTGACTCAGACACCAGACTTGGACAGCACTGTCTCATTCTTCCAAATGGTGATAGGAAGGAGAGGTGGGGGGCTTGTATTCTCAACCAGAGACCGCTGCCTCAGCCAGGGAGAGAGAGGAGAGAGCGTCCAGGCCATGCTGCAGCCGGAGCAGACAGCAGCACCTAAAGATACAGAGACAGGGAGAAGGGGGTGGAAAGAGAGGAGGCTAATAAGCTTTAGAGGTAGGGAGGAGCCTGTGGAGAGAGAGATGGAGGAGCTGGACGGATACTGTGAGCCAGAGGCAGACACCACCTCAGACACCGCACCTATGATTACTGACTGAATGTCCCCCTGTGCTCAAACTGAGCTCCTTACTGATAACACATGATGGAAATCATGTGTAATTTAGTCATACTGGCTGGGTAAAACCAGTTGGTTCTACCCTGTGGCTGATTTGTATATTTTTTACTTGAAAAAGATCCATTTGTGCACCATGAAAATCTGATGTATGAAATTTATAATCTAATATTAAGTATTTCCAGCAACATCAAATGTATAAATTCAAAGAAATTAAACCACTTTTACCTACATGTGCATGTGGGTGGCTTTTAATGTGATAGCCAGTTTCTTTTTTTTTTCTGCAGAGCCAGCACCGATTGAAAAGCAGACATTAGCGTCAAGTAATCCATTCAGTTACTGAAGCATACATTATTCATAAGGTGGTAAATTAGATCAAGTGTTTGATCCATTCAGCATCAGAGAGAATGTGTGCGAATGTGACTTGAGAGCAGCAGATTGTGCAGGTGCAATGTGTTTTAGTCGCATTCAAGTCTCCTCATTGTGTGTTTGTAATGTGTGAGTGGTGACCATGGAGACGGAGCTCTGGGAGGAGCGCCGGCACTATTATGGTGATGAGAGAAGCATCAGATCACCCACAAGAGCGCCACCATAGGCCTACACTTCACCGAAACACCTCTAATGTGCCAGCACACCAAAAATAATTACAAGTATTATTCATACACTAATGACATGTCATAGGTTGTGCATTGATGACATTAATAAGGTGTCTCAGACTCTATAATCTTGTGTTATTGTTTCATTTGTTTGTTTTTCCACAGTGCTACAGCGGATCCAATCATAACAATTGCCTCTTTTGTTCAGGTCATAAATCAATAGTATTTTTGTTCTGTCAAAACACAGGCACACACACTCACCACTGTACACTCATCGTATTCCTCGGTCCTTTGTTCACAGAACAGTAGGTGTGTAAGTGTATGTAGCCTTAAGAGGTAGTAGCTCTTCAGCATCAAAGCTGAAGAGAGAATCAATAACAGCAACGCGTCTCATTCATCAGAAAACACCTCACTGGGGTCAGACAGCAGACTTGTAAAAACACACATGCCTCAGGCTGAAACAACTTCATATTAGACATGATCTCTATCCCCAGCGGCTATGTGGTATTATTCCAAATATTCTCTCAACCTTTTAAATGTGTTTTTTTGCCCTATATATCAAAGCCACAACATGTGATTGCAGTCAGGAGATGCTTTGCTGCTTTATGGAGAGAACAGGGAGTCTTTGTGCAGAGTTTGCTCAGGCCACTCAGCGGGCCGTGAGCAGGGCAGAGCATTGTCCTCTTCAGGAGGATATCTGGTCAATTAGCAGCTGAGTGACCCAGTAATGAACAAAGGAGCGGGGAGAAGAACGTCATTATTTCCAGTCCACTTCCATAAATTCCCCACCAACTTCTTCCCCATATCCTTTACTATGAGCTGTTCCCAGTGAGGGAAGTTATTCAGCTGTTGGAACAACTTACTTCCTCTGTGCATGCTCAATCATAAATCCTTTTCAGACAGACAGACAGAGAGAGAGACTTCCTACCACTTCTGTTTCCACCCTGCAAAAGTTTCCTAGATGCCAGAGCCAGGCTCAAAAACAGGATGGGTAAAATAAATCTTAACATATAGGTCACATATACTTCTTTCTCTACCTCTACACCACAAAAAAAAAAAAAACCCCAACAACAACAACAACGTGACCGGCTGTTTTACAGGAATTAGATTTACTTAGTATTTCAAATGTGATATAAGGAAAATCAAGAAAGTACAGAATAGGTTCTTTTTATTGTATGTGTGTGCCACTTAAGAGGTTTGTGTCAAACATCATTTTGTGTAGTCACACTTTGATTTGGTGTTGTCTGATGATACATGTAAAAGCAAAAAAAATTCAAGACACTGCTGCGGACCCACATTCATCTCGATCAGGAGGAGAGAGGTATGCAGCCTTGATTGTGTTGGTCCCGCCCACTTCTAACGCTGATTGGCTGGAACGTGTCAGCGCCCGCCTCCTATTGGCTCATCCTGCTGTCAGCTTCACTCTCCGGCTCTGAATGCCGCACGGTAACGGGGTCGTGAAGATAAGGAGGGAGAGGCGGGATAGAGAAGACCGCCGGCTGTCATACGGAAGAAGACGGAGGACACGCTTTGATATGGTAAGACGCACATTGATCAAATTCACTACAGGCGTTTTTTTTTTTCTTCTAAGAAGACAAGTAAGATGGACTAAACACATGAAATAATCCTGTTAAAGCCTGAAAACAAACACAATTAAATGGGCTTCAGAAGTTGGATGCAGGTTATTTAACGGTAACAGTTGTTTATGTTTACATTAACAATAATAAGATACTGTGGCAACTGAGATTTAAAAAAGAAGGAACCTTTACTTTTCATCAGCTCTAATCTTTAATCCTAGCTATGTTAAACGTCATTTAAATAATGGCTGCAAAATTATTAGAGCATTCCTGGTCAGGTGATTTGCAGGGACATGTCCCCTTTTTCAGTCAGCGTTTCACTAAAATATGTAGACTTTTGTATTAAGGGCACTGTGCGCGCTATTTGGAGCACATTTTACGCATGGGACTGGATCGACCTGGGGCGCAGCTGCCAGTGAAGGTGCGATAATTGGATACGAATCTCGCGATGATCAAACTAATTAGCAGACCTGCAAAGAAGGTTCTTTGTCCGCCGAAGGAGCTTACACGCATCGAGGTGTGTGTGCGTGATTCAGCCACAGAAGAGGAGAGCAGAGAAAAGAAGAGACAGAATGCGTAAATTGACCAAAATCCCAGCATCTCCCAGAAAAGTGACTCCTATTTTTCTTTGCTCCCAGCCTTTGGTCCATCTCCTGTGCAGCCATGTGCACTGGCTGAATAATTCATAGTAATGGTGACAGACTGGAATCTTTTAAGTGATGGAATATTTATACAGCATATTATTATGTATAAATATGTATGACAAGATAGACTGACCATCCCATTATGCGTCGGCTCTATCAGCAGTTACCTTGGATGAAAGTGGAGAGACATTGCCAGAGGTCATTACAGGGAGTGGTGCTGAGAGGTGCAGCTGTTGCCTCAGTAATTTACAATAACATTACTGGATTGTCACATAGGTAGATGTTGACCAGCCCTTTAAAGGTTTTTGGATCCTTTAATGGATTTCAGTCTTAACCATGTGAGAATAATAAGAGGAGCAGCTGTGTGACAAGGATTCAGATTACTTGTCTTCTTTGTGCTCAGTGGTCATTGTTCTGCTAAATTTCTGCCTCACTTCCCGATGTCACTTCCCAGTCAGGCAGTTGTGTGGTCATTACTGGGCAATCTTGTTTCCTGGTTTGTTTGGTTTTTTTTTTTTTTGTGACTGGCTCTGCTAATGCAAGCATTTCCCCCCTCTTTTTCTTTCCTACAAGAAACTTCTCCTTCAGCCTAAAGAAAAGAGAAGAATAACCTTCTATATCATGTGTCCAAATGACACACACTGCAATTTCATTGCTCAGCAGAGACTGTAGACTACTGGGGAGTCCAAGCAAGAGCTCTGTGATTTCACACTTTGGAGAACAGACTACATTAAAGCAGTCCGGTGTCCTGCAAGTGTTTTCTCTGTGAAGAGAGACCAAAAACAGACTGAGACATTTAACCCGGTAATGAATTATCAGTGAGTAAAAGGGGAGCAACTGTTCAGCAGTGGATGAGGATCGAGATTAAGTTTGTTGTACATTACACTTTAGACACTAGGTGGAACCACTGTGACATCTGTTTCATGGCTACGTGTCCAAGTATTTTAGAGGCAAGTGCTCAAATGTAATGTCCAGTGTTTGTTGGAAGTAGAGGCTACAGCTGAAAAAGATAAAACACATGTTCATAAAATAATAAATATAAAGGAATACAGTTCTTATAGGGGAAAAAATAGAGCAATATCATAATAAGTAAGACTCACTGGAAAAAAATCTGACCTTTGAAACATTTTACTTTACCTATCACAAAGCTAATAGCTGTGAACACCACACCATGACACTTTTTGCTTTAATGCCACTAAAGGTTGTCGATGAATCCAACATCACATCACTTGTGTATTGAAGAATGTGCTTACTTTTGCATTACAGGTAGTGTATCACAGAAAAGGTGGACTAAAGCCTCAATTTGTGTGGAAAAGTTTGACAAAGATCATCATATAACCAGCAGTACATATGAAATCACGAGCTAAAATGCCAGAATGTATCCAAGTTAAAGTGCAGGGCTATTATTTATAAAAATATAGGCAGTATTATTTATAGCAGGAAAGGGTGTATTTTAACATTTGTATAATTGTATTGTATTATAATTAAACTGCATATTAATGTTTCTAATTAAGGTGATGTCCATTTTAATTAGTTATATCTAGCTTGGTAGCATGAACAAAGCAGTACCTGTCACATACATATAGTAATGTAAACTGTATAATGCCTATATTATTCATTAGATCCTGTGCTTCTGTTTCTGCTGGTGTCATATCATGCAGAAACAAGACAGCCATTTGGACAGCTGTTGACATATCCTCTCAGTATCATGTCTAATCCTCTCAGCAAAAAAACAAAAGGGTTCAATTCAAGTAAACATGAATACTGTGTTATGGGAAAAATGCCTTCGCAGCTCTGCCTCTGACAGAGGTCACATTGTTCAGCAGTTTACTTTCACTTTCTGTTTTACCCTCATGCTGGAGTGCTGTGACTGATCTCAGAGAGATTTCCAACTGTCCAAATTAATTACATTTGGAACAGGACACATGTTGATGCTTGCCTAGTTTATTCATCATCAAGTTCAGTGAGTGTGTGTGTGTGTGTGTGTTGGGATCTATCCAGTCACAGGATTTACAGGAAAACAAAGAGTTGTTTGGAGCATGGTTGTGTGCTGAACCATGAACACCATGAATCACTTTCACCGCTCTGATCAGTGTCTGTTGAGCAACACCAGACAATAAAAGTATAAAACATTCCAACTTTTGACATGAACCACCAATTGCGTCTCAAATTCCTTTATAATTGGTCACTTCTGTAGATTTCATAGAAGGGCTAAGCTCCTGTTATGGCAGATATTTTGACAAGTTGGTTTTTCTTTTGTGCCCACTGCTGACTCACATCCTGTAGTTTATTAAGCTCTCATGTCCTGCCAAGGAAATATCCTTTGGTTCTTCAGACAGGAGCTTTAACAACAAAGAACACACAAGGCCACACTATTGTTCAGATATTTATTTAAAAAAAGAAACAATATGTGGGAAAAAACCATATAAAAATAAATAACCAACAACTTTTTGAGTTTTACAGCTGCATATAGAAACACACAACAAATATACTGACCATTGGTTAGTGTCTTACTGCTAAATCTTAATGTTTTTGATAAGCCCCCAGGGCTTAATTTAAAGCAGTACATGAGTTATTTACACAAAGGTCCCCTGCTGCTGAGACACTCAATGCTGCAGTCATTGAGTGTCTCAGACAGAAATTCAGGGATTTTTGATGTCTGAGATGTTAGACATTTTAAGAGAGACAAGTGCTGATGTGCTGTTTCTTTGACAGCTGCTGACTTTCTGTAGTGAACAATCAACAATTTGACAAGAAACAGCATTTGGCCTCTTCTCTCCATGAAGTGGCTTAACCTCATTTGGCTGGATGGTTAATCATTGAGAGTTTAAAGACGAAGCTTTCGAGCTATGGTCACGGTTGCTGTGGCTGCCGGCGCTGACCACCTCTCCTTCTGTGTCTCTTTCTCCTCCTCAGGCACAGTGTGGCATCACGACCCAACTTGTGAACTCTAGAAAACAAAAACATAAGTTCAATCTTTATTGTAGAGGCAGACACTCCTGTTGTATCAGAAAGTGCATTAAGCCCGAATCAATGATCCATTATGGAATAATGCATTTGTGTAGAACTTTAACTTTCTGTGTGCAGTTGCACTGATGGTTCATGTAGGTGGACCCATCAAAACCGCCAAGACAGAGACGAAAGCTTGTATTCTAATACAAAAGCAATTAATTACCAGCACACTAGAAGCAAAAGTATTGGCCTTGGTCTTAAAAGAACTAGTTTGGGAGCAAATAAGATACTGTTACCAGGGATTTCCAGTAAATTGGATGGGTGGAACCCTTCTTTACCGGAACAGGATCTCACATAGTCTCTGTTGCTCTGTCGTGTGCAAAAGTCATTGCCTAAATGAATTTTTTAACTTAAGTTTAAGCATTGTGTGATCCTCTGCGGTTTACAAAGCTGTAGTGTACCTCAAAAACCCAAGATCTTATCCACATGGTCACTCTTCATGCCCCTAATGAGTTAATGTTTTTACTTATAGTTAAGTTTCATTTATCAAGACGCTCACCTATTCCAGCAGCGAATTAGTTGTTTGCCCATCGGCGCCTCTGGATTGAGACAGACTTGCTCATTGTTACTCTTCAGAGTGACTCTGAAAAATACATGTAAAATTGACACTTTTAGTGTCAAAGAATAGATGAATTTGTGAATTTGCAGGATCTGACACTCACATGACTGTGATCTTGTTGCATGTTGGGCTTTTTTGATAAACTGTCAGGCCTTTCAGCTGCCCTTTGATGCCATCTTGTGAAAGTGGGCATAGGCATCTTCCCGGGACAAATGTGCTGTCTGACTCTCTCACTGCACACACACAATTACAGGATTGCAGATTAATTCAATATGTGCAACACAAGCAGGGATTAAGTTCCTGCAAGAAAAGACATTCTTTCCATTACGAAGCAAAATTCTGAGCTCTTTCAGTGGCCAGATTTAAGCACAGAAAAATACTCAGATATAAGCACGAATCAACCAAATGATTCTTACCTGCAATCAGAGCACAGCAGAGGCTCAGGAAGGCGATCTGACAGACTGACGGAAAGGAACACTTCATAGTGGCTGCAAGCTGAATGTTGACACTGATCCTCTGAACTACATGCTGCTGCTTTATATCTGTGCTCCTCCCCCGCTCTCTCCGAGCTGGGCTTTCCAAACCAGGAAATTCCCGTGGCAGTTTCTTTCTGATTGGATGCAGGATGCAGGGATCAGGGACAGCATTCCTTTAGTTTTGTCTGAAGAGACTTGACATCCTGAAGGACACAGTGAATAATGAATTTCCCTGTTTTTTGGTTGTTGTTTTTTTTTTCTTTTTTTGTCGTTTTGGCAAAAAAGACAGCATTCGTTTTCTGTAAAGTGCCAGAAAGATACCAGAGGTGTTTTTCTTATCATGAAGAAAGTGTATTTGTTTCATTTGTTAATAAGCAACACACAAAGGCAGGAGCCTTGCTTGAATGAGTCTTGAAAAGACAGTGTCCATTTCCAGGCTTTGTTAACCTTTGCTAGAACAACATGACAATACTTTTTTGGCTGTGTGTCAGCAACACCATGTGATTTCTCCTCATTTCTACCATTCTAGGAACATATAAATCTCATTAAAGTGGAACATGGTGGGGAATTAAATTAATGTAGATTTGGAGATAATATGATCATTATGTCATTTCTAATCTTTGCAATATTTTCCTCCCACAGCTGTGCTCTAAACAGAATGGGGGAGCATCAGACCTGTGTTAAGCTCAGTGAAGACAAACTTATACCAAAGTAAGTTCTCTTAGTTTATGAACTGCACAGTAATTGCATGCAGAGGTGTGATAGAGATTGCATGTATTAAATTTCAACCTGACTTTAATTTGAAAGCAAATTTCTTTATTTGTGGTCTGGTGTTCGTAATCAGGTCTGACATCTTGTCACTGCTGAGGACCTACAACTGTTACCATGAAGGAAAAAACTTCCAGCTGAGGACTCGTGAGGTAAGAAAATCTCAGCTGTGGTCACATTACCTGACAGGGGGCAGTGCTGGTTATACAATGCTAAACGGGGAGTTAATGATTATACTGTTGAAGCATGTGGGTTGTGTTGCATGCATAACAAAACTGCAACCAGTTGGATTTTTAGGCCGATACTATGGATTAAAAATCTGCAATTCCTGGCTTCTTTTCCAACATACCAAAGAGCTGGCAAACCACAAAAAGTCCCCCCGAAGTCATATATACTCACTGCTTAGCAAAGCAATTCCACAGTAAATGCCTGCTGTTGTGGTTTGTCTAAAAAGCAGTTTGTAAGAGTTTGGTTATTTATTTACTAATTCTTCTGATTTTAAGGTTGGGAGTTCCCCTCTATCTTCACAAGTAGGTTTTTTAGAAATGGACTGTGTGTGTGTGTGTGTGTGTGTGTGTGTGTGTGTGTGTGTGTGTGTGTGTGTGTGTATGTGTATGTGTGTTTGTGTGTGTGTGTGTATGTGTGTGTGTGTGTGTGTGAGTGTGTGGGCACCACTGGGTGGTCATGATCTCTCGTCTTTTTTGGTCTCCCCCTAGCCACCTCACCATATTGTCTCATTGTTGGAAAATCCCCCACAGTCACAGATGTGATGTACACATATATATAGAGACACCAGTGATCACAGTGTGTCAAAATTTAAAAGGGATGATAATGATTATTTAATGAGAGGAAACAGAACTCAGTGTTCAAAATCATTCGACATGTTTTGATAAAATGCAGTAATTTTTAATCTGGGGTTTAATGTGGAACTTTGACAGAGTCTGTAATTTTTTCTTTTAATTTTCTTGATATTTTCTACAGAAAATTCAAGCAAAACAGCCGATGGCTACACAGATTCATCTTAAACTACAATTATTTTTATATTTTTCTAAAGTCTACTAGTTATACAAAGAGGCTACTCGTAGGATTCTACATGTTTATTTTCTGCATTATTACTCAAATTGACAAAAGTTTCAGTTTGATTAGAAATGTAAAGTTTAACTAAGACTTAATGGTCAGTGAGGATAATAACTTACTCATATAAGATAATAATTCATAGTACTACGTGTATTTCACCTGTATTTTGTCAAAGACAATATAGAGTATTTGCCATATTGGCAATCAAATAATCCCTGTCTCTCTTAGTCATATATAGTTTAGTTATACCAAAAATAGTGCTAAAGCTTTAAAGATATTAAGTTAGCAAGTTAGAAAAAGACAACATTGTCTGGTGTGACAGAAATAATGGATTTGTGAGGCGGAAATCTGAAAACAATCAGACAGGCCCAAGGATCGGCTATGTTGATTCTTTAAGAAGAATTTTATCCAGAAATATTCAGCCACTCTTTAGCGGGCAGAGTGAACAAACAGATCAGAAGTCAAACATCATTTTGGTTTCAAACTAGGAAGGCCTTGAAATGGTAGCTACGCTTTACAGTCTAAACATCAGACCAGAGATAGTACATCATGCAGACTGAACAAGAAATGAGACTGTCTGGTACAGAGTAGAGCCGGCAGTAATGTCTCTATCACAATCTGCTAATGAAAATTCAAACTTTGCTTCAGTTTCAAAGCTATACCAGCACAGTCTGATTACAGTTATGCATGGTGTGAAAATGGATCCTGGTGAATTGAGGTTCAGTTGAAGATGGAAACATAACACAAGTCTGTTTTTTGCTCTGCTGCTCAGATCGGTTTGGAAAGTTTTCCCATTGCAAAAAGAATGACCTTTGTTTTGTGTCAAAGTTCTATCGGCGAGGATGTTGAAGTGTCTTCAAAGGAGAAATTTGTCAGCTTTGCTATTACTAGATAACCACTATGAGCATGTTTACTTACCAGTCTAGAGAAAAACATTGTGAGTTCAATTACCAAACTGTATTCCCTCATGTGATCTCTTGTCTCTGATTTAGAACAGCTGTCAAATATTGCTGTATTGTTAGAGGAAGCTCCGGCACACAAGGCCCACACTCTTCTTGTTATAGAATGGAGCAAGCTACTTAGTACTATCAGGGATGTCCCCCCTCCATCTTTAACACTCTCTTGAAGACTCATTGCCTCAGGTATCACCGACTTTCCCAACACTTTTCAAACCCACGTGACTACGTAGCATTTGCAGTTTCCATTCATGTCTTGGGTTCCTTGCATTTTTTTAAATAGATGTTGTAGTTTTTTTGCATGCTTGATGGCCCTCACTTTTACCTTTGGATGAAAGTAAATTAGTGTGTCAAATGAATAAATGTAACGGATGATATGTGGTAATGTAAAAGCCCTGTGATAGTAGATTGCTATAATGGTGCATATGCGTTTTATGTAAACTTGATAAGTGATAAGTTGGTTTTTTTTTTAATATGACATGTATTGTGGTATTTCTCTTTAACCTCATGTACCAGTCATGTCTGACTGAGTAAATTCTTTGTGGCTCTGACCAAATATTACTCAGTGAAGAAGTTCTTGGTGTGTAAGCTGGCCTAAGGCCAGCATTGGTGAACGCATAATGAATTTGAGTGAGCTCCGATGAAAAACAGATGCAACCCTCTCACCATCACTTCCAAACAGCACTTCACTGTGTTCATGTGTGTTTTTCTCGACAAAGCTTTTCATCATTGGCTGATTGTGAAAACTCATGCAAACAGGTTCTGTGTGTGGGAATAAGACGTTGGACAGGTTGCCTGGATGTGTTGCAGGAATTTGACATGGTTGTTTTAAGATTATGATCAGGTGTCGTCAGGTGATATGAGTTATTCATGTTGTGTTAGAACATGTCAGGTGGTTCACCTCTGAGGTTTAGCAACAATCATTAACATTATTTTTTTAGGAGAAAGCAAATTTAAAACACTGTACACACCTACTAAGCACACTACTGTGTTATCTGTAAAAAAATATAGATGGTACTGATTGCTGGAGTCATATTCGTCTCTCTCACTGCTCTGACACCGAACTGACACCTTTGCTGGAGTATTTATTGGCTGCCTTGCTGAAGAGCACTTCATATGTGTCAAAGGGGCCACAAACTGTGGTCTTCCCTTTCAAGGATTGTGTGGCTGTGGCTGTAATTATGGATTGTTTTCACATTATAATGCAGAATAGTCGAAAGGTTTTATCTGTTAACAGGTCTGATCTGAGGCAGCACTGAGCAAACACATGAGAACGTATTTGCCTCTGCATGTCTGCTGTGTTAACCAAATGTTAGTGGATGTACATGCAGCTCACTCTAGTGGCTGTTTCAAGGATTTTTCTTGTTACAAATCCACCAGTGCATTACCTTCGATTACCCCCAGATGTCAGGGGCATGCTGGGATTGTTTCTGGGGTTTTGTTTGTTTTTTATAGCTCAACAGCAAAACACTTAAAGTATATTACAGTGTGTGTGTGTTTGTGTGTACATATGTATGTATGTATGTATGTATATATGATCCCTCTGACTTCTCTGGAGGAATAGAAAAACATTCTTCCAAAATATTTACTTTTCTTGGGATGTTTGGTTGAGTAACCCTGACCCTGACGCTGACATATTCATCATGTTTGTCCTTTAATCCGTCACCTGCCTATATATAAATTTCCATATATATCATTGGATTATTATCACTGATGCTTCAATATGGTCCGGTATCCTTTTATAAAAATAACTGAAAAAGATTGTCATGTGATTTAACGGTAGAATACTGGAATCAGAGTTGCCGGTAATTGGTTTTTGTATGTTAGTGTTGTATAATCCTAACCACGTACTTTTGATTTTATAGTAGACTACTGGCAGCAGGGTTGCCAGTATAATACCGTGCTCTGGTTATAGCATGTGCTAAAACACAGTCTTTTAGTATTGTGTGTAGTATTTTTTGTGTAGTATGTGTAGTATAGTGTGTAGTGTAGTATTTTATTTCAGCTCTTTGAAATATGTACATAGAAGTACAAAATGTTAATAGGACTTTTTCACGTAATGCAAAGATGTACTTAAGAATCTACAAAAAATAAAAAATAAAGTCATTATGTTACAATGGAAAATGGAAAAATAACTGAAAATTATGTTTAAAAATCTGGAATTGTTAAATAAAGGATGATCAGAGATTAAATGGTAATTACTAGATTTGTGGAGTAACTAGGAATGGTAAACAATATCGTTGTTCAAGGTTGTTGTAGTATTTTATTACAAACTCCATCCTTTACATCTTTACAAAATATTAAACAATGTAAACGTGTTGACTTGAGTCTTCCATGCATAGAAATAAATAGATCTTCACTTTTGGTTTATCTTAATTCAGGCATCTTGGCCAGTCCCATCCTACAGAACTGTCTTCATCTTTATACATAGCAGTCTTCAAATCTTATGTCACCATGAGATACTCCACCAAGGTGCTGGATGAAGCAATGTCTCCCCTTAAGTCCTTATTTGGCCAAACAGCCAGTCTACGGGATCTTTGTCCTTGCTGTCTCGTTCTCGGTCCATCTTGAGAGAAAAATCCTCTGTGCTGTTTAGACCCAGACTGGAAGGTTTGGAAGTCCTTAGTGTGCGGGGAGAACTGCGGGGAAGGGAGGCTGAGACAGAGAGCTTCATCTGAGCCTTTGAGAACTGCCGTAGCCTGGGGGACCTCTGGAGTCTGACAGGTCCACAGCTCGGGGGCTCAGATGGGCAGGCAAGGGCCTGGATACTTGTCATGTAGTCCTCCAGAGACTGAGAGCCCTGGGTAGACTGGGAGGATGAGGGATGCACAGGCAAGTCCTCCAGTGTCTCAGTAATTGTGGGCAAGTGCGGCAAAGAAAGCAACAGCCGCCTACGTTTCATGCTGTATTGGGAGAGAGATAATCAAAGAGTTAGATATTTGTTAAAAACTAATTTAGATTTAGTTTTATAATGATCTGTGTTTAATTAAAAATGTGTGGCCACAATGGTTGAGTTTCCTTCTCACTACTTAACCTGCTGAGCCTTATGTTTTAAAAGTGTCAGGTTTTTCAAAGGGAAATATGTTACGTTGCAACAATTCCTTTAAAATCAATTCTAAGAGCTTGAGTGAGAGTAAAGAAAAGCTGATAAAAGCGAAAAGCAGACTCTTACCTTTGATGTTTCAGTTATGTATCTGACACGCACAGTAAAACAGTGATGTCTAGTCCGCTCAGTTGAGTCTGACTGGACTGGAGGCTGTATCCAGGCTTTATAGAGGCACACTGCAGCTGAGCGATTAGCCGTGACTGCCAAAAATAGCCTTGACCTTACTTGCATCCATGGAAATGTGTGTGTGTGTCTTCGCGCACGTGCATGCATTTGTGAGGGTGTGTTCATGCCTGATCAGGAAACTGAGGAGTGGCAGGTTAACAAAGTTCAGTGGTGCAGCTGCTCTAAATGTTTATTTTACAGAAACAATGAAGCCCTGGGACCGATCTGACACTCCTCTACAAACCCACTGTGTCCCCCCCGTCTTCTCCCATTTACATAGATTTACTGACACATTAAGACAATTATAATCCATCCAAAAATGGCACTAAAATACAAAACTGATTATCTCCAGCGTTAGTTAAGCCTTTTATGTCTTAGGTGAACCATTGCACATTTATGAGATAAGAAATAAATCATCTCCACATGATATCCATACAAATTAAACTGTTAAAAGTCCAGGCTTTACAATCTAGAGTGCTTGAGTGTCCTCGGTGCAATATTTCACAGCTTTTCTGCCTTAATCCCAATTTATATGGCTATGTAATTATGATCACATGCCTGATGCTTTATTATTTCAGTGAAATATATTTTTGTCAGTTCTTTCTGTATAGCTCTCTTTCTCTCTTGCTTTATGTTTGGTTGAGTGATGTTTTTTCTACGTCCGGACTAATCATTTCTCTCTTTAAAGCAAAATGTTTGTACTTCATTCACGAATTCCTAAATCTATTAAATCTATGATTTCTGGTACTGCAAGATGGTCCACCAGAATGTACATACACACCTGCCGATGCCTGTATCTATCTTTGGTATATTGTCTGTTACAGCAGCCTAATGAGATGAAATGATCAAGAGTCACAGTTCTTTATACTTTCACACTACATTACCCTAAAAAATCTTTTCATCTTTTAAACAAACCATGAAATTACTTGGGTTTAATCGGAAATGTGACAGGATAACCACAGATGAAGTGTATCAGATGACACACTGACATTTGAGGTTTATTATAATGGATCAAAAGCTGCATTGTATTATGTCACATTAAATGGGACACAACGGTTAAATCTAGTTTCTGTGTGATAGTCAGTGATCAAAATCTTATTTACTACTTATTTTCAGCTATATTATTATATAAAAAATTGTCCGTCCAACCTCATCCGAGACACTGACTTGTTATGGTTTTACGTTTTGAAGCCAACAATCAGAAACATGGTGAAACTGTACTCTTCTCTGTTCTCCGCAGTGTGGAGAACAGAAAAAATTCTTCTAATTTTAGAGTTTCGGTTTTGTGAAATCAAAAGGGCTAACCCTCTGTGTACGTGACCCAGAGTAGTTGCAGCTCTGTTCCTATTATTGCTCGTTTCTCAGACGTGACTTCACCCTTGTGCTGTATAAAAAAAAGGGCGGGTTGGGGGAACTTACAGGTTTTCTTCAAGATGAGAGGGTTTACCCTGTAGAGTTGAGCAGCCGTGCCTGCACGTACACCTGATACTGAGCCACTATGGTGGACAGCCAGCAGGATATCCCATCTGATCACAACTGCTGATAATCATTGTTATATGTGTGCGTGTGTGTGTGTGTTTTTGTGTGCATATGTGTGTGTAGGAAGATGGGGAGCTCATCCTCGAGGGGTTGCTGAACATTTACTGGGGCCTACGCCGACCAATCAGGCTTCAGATGTATGATGACAATGAAAGATTCCATCTGAACCGGTACAACAACACTATCCATAATGTTATAACCATTATAACAATTATCCATATAATGGTTATTTTTAATGCTTTATTGCTTTTTATGGCTGAAATAACTAATATATTGCCCAAGATCATTTTTGGGTGGTGTAGTGGAGGTAAAACATACAGGAGTACTGGGAATTTCAACAAACAATGAGCATAATTTCCCTTTTTTTTATACAAAAACCATAGAGCTTCTGTCTCATCAGTGAACTCCAACAATAACTCGCTGGGCAGAGAAACTGGACCAGCAAGTGAGTAATGTGCATGTGCAGTCATTGTCACACACTCACAGTCACACTCACACATGTGCGCTCACACTTGATTGGTTAATTGAGATTATCCGCACATAATGAAACAGATTAGAGCTCCTCAAGTGCTTCATTTAGTGCTTCTAGTGGAAAGATTGGCTCACATGTTGAGCACAGATTACCATCAGGTACCAAGTCAGATCACCAGCACTAGAAATAAGCAGAGTTAGTTCCATTGATGGGTCAGACATAGGCCTTTTTAAGAAGCTTTGTCAACTGCAGTTTTCTTTTTGGGATCCTTAAATCACAGGTAGACAGTGAAGGAAAGGTGCTCAGATTATATTTACTCCCCTTGATGACATCAAGGTTTTGTCCCATGGTGATCTTGATACAGTTTTTTTTTTTTTTCAAGCACTTTATTTATAGACTTTTTTCAGTTTACAGAACACAACAATCCCACCAACCCACTCCCACAAGGCCAACGAAAACTATATATAAAGGATTAAATAAATGTATAAATGTATTCAAAAATAAAATAAATTTTTTTATACTGTTTTAGAAGATTTTTAGATGAACCCGACAGTTTAGTTGAAGTGCTTAGGTATTTTTATTTAATTTACATGCTCAAACTCTTAATTTGGGAACAAAAGAGGGCAAGCTTATAAAATTAAAAGACACGAAGGAATCACATACACAATTTATACACACACACACAAAAAAAGGGTCTTTGTGTATGCGTATGTGTGTGGTCATGTTATGGTGATTGTTTACATACAGCATGTGGTGATGATCTAAACTAACTGATGACTTTATGTGCAATTAATTGGACTGCCAGATAGAAGTGGCAGTATTATGTCTGACATATATAATAACAGCTGATGTTGCTAACAGGCGAGTGTTTTCGTTTACATGTATCTCTGAGGTGCTGACATTGGTGGTCTAGAGGAAGAGGATTCTCCTCAGCTGCTGAGGACAAGGAGTGATGCTTCCTTCATGCGAGTTCAGAGGAGGTCAAAGACACACACTGCCAGGGACTTGCAGCGGTTGCGCACCCACAGGTTCTCAATCAACGGACACTTCTACAACCACAAGGTACAATAAACAGAACACAGACACGAGGACACACATGTGAACATATCCAGTTGTTGACACATCTCCAGGTGCAGAGGGGAGGAAGTTTCCTGTGTGGGTGTGCCATCACATGTGCTCAGTTTTCACAATACCCTGCTGATTTTATTCATGTGCTACAGAATACAAGGTTACACTGAGTTCCTTCATCAGTTTCTCCTAAATACACTGTGTGTGTGCGTGTTATTGAACAAATTCCAGCTGCCGAATGAAGGATTTCCTTTCTGTTTTAGATTTCCGGTTCAAAATGTCCAAGGTGGTCAAGTCAAGGAACCATTGCTCAGATGTAATACTTTGTGTCCCCTCAGTTATAGATGCGTGCTTGTTTTGTTTTTTTGTTTTTCGTCTTGCCTTCAGACATCTGTATTTACCCCAGCCTATGGTTCGGTCACTAACGTACGAGTGAACAGCTCCATGACAACTCAACAGGTCCTTAACCTCCTGCTGCATAAATTTAGGGTAAGCAGTGAGACACTGGTGGAGTTTCAGTAAAATCTAAAACACGAAATAATCTGTTTTTATGTTTTTTAAGGTGGAAAATAACTCCGAGGAGTTTGTCCTTTATATGGTGCACGAATCTGGCGGTAAGTTGTCTTTCATTATGGTTGTGTCACTAGAAATGTTGAGTTATTTTGTGCATTGCTGTGAGTAAGCATGTATGTTTGTGGTCAGTTGCTTTCTTTGAATGTGACCTTGTAGAGAGGACCTGTCTGAGAGACAGTGAATACCCACTGGTGGCTCGGGTGCTTTATGGACCCTGTGAGAAAATCTCCAAGATCTTCATCATGGAGGCCGACCTTGGAGAGGAAGTCACGTATGATGTGAGTCTTGGCCACGAGCCGCCACTCTCTCTCTCTCTTCTCTTGATGATCTCATGATTTTTATCATGATAAGTGACCCTTTTTCTTTTTTATTATTTGTAAACCTCAACATAGACACACAAGGAAACAATGGATCAGTGAGAGACAGTTGGGTCAAATTTAGCAAGCTCAGAAAAGATATCCTGTTTTGGGACTGATGTAACAATAGACTAAGATGACCACCTATGTTGTGACTGCACATTTCAGATCGTCTGTGTAACAAAAAACATCTGCTTTACTCTACTGGTATCTAGATATCATGTTTGTGTCATCTGTCCTGGATTTGAAATATCTACCTTTTCATTCAGTATCAAATACAAAACAATGTAGGTCACTAAAATTTGATGTGTGTTACTATGAGCATCGAGGGATCACGCCTATTTGTACGCCTGTGTAGCTGCAGTATGAGTGTCACAAAACGTTTAGTGTAGCTTTTTCAATCTTTTTTCTCCACAGGTTGCACAGTACATTAAGTTTGAGATCCCTGTTTTAGACAGTTTTGTCGAGAAACTGAAAGAGGAAGAAGAACGTGAGATAAAAAAACTGACCAAAAAGTAAGTCAACATTCTCTCTCAGTTGCAGCACTGTAGCTTCCCCCCAAACAAAGCCTTGCTCAATGGCATAATTTCATTTTGCGAAACCAATATCTTGTGTCTCCCGCCGGCATTACACAATCAAAACAAGCCCTCTTCCTTTCAATGAGGACCGTGTTCATCACTCACTGTTTTCAAGATTGGTGTTCATGTAATGGTGACTGTTTACATGCAGCATGTGGATTCATGTGGAATCATTTTTTTACACCCAGGCGTTTTTTGCAATCTTCTATGTTTGAAGTCTTTGTTAGTGTTCATTAGATATATGTCTGTGTGTGTGTGTGTTTTGTAAGTGCTTGCATGTGTTGGTGGTGTATGTTTAATCAGGTCGGTCTCTAATGTGTGCCGTCCCGTCTCTATAGGTACAGTGCTCTGAGGTCTATGATTCTCCATCAACTCGAAGGCAGCGCTCACACCAGTGACAGAGTATAGAGCAGGAAGGGTATGAATGCTGTGTGTGTGTGTCTGTGTGTGTGTGAGAGAGAAAGAGAGGAGCGGCTGCAACACTAATGATTGTTGATGTACTGTGGGACCATTTCCAGATACTGTAGTGAATGTAGAGTTAAGGGTATAGGAGTAAAAGCAAAGGCTTCAGTAGAACCCTATCCTGCACCGATGTGCTTGTACTTTTACAATAACGCATCAGGAACAGTTTGTATGATCTCTTTCGATAATGTTATTACAATTAAGTATCATTGTTTTCATAATTCTGCAACTCATGTATTTGCATTTTGTATGAAAATTCTTACATTGAATATGGATATTTATACAAGCTGTTTTTTGGACCTTTTTATGTAATAAACTAGTTTTGATGGGGCCTTTATAAATGTTGCTGGATCTCTGCTGACACCAAATAATACACAGCTCAGACTGCTCACAAAGAAAACAGTCATCTTTATTATTTCCTGCACTTCCACTGTGACTGACTCAGATTAGCATTGTTCTACTGAGTGACCCTCTGTGCCAGCTAGTTCCCATGAGTTCTCTTTGATTGTGTGTGTGTGTGTGTTTTTCTGTGTGTATGAACTTATCAACATTACACAATGGGGTATCCTGAGAGAGAAGGACTGTTCCTTTTTCCCACAGTTTCACAAACATGTTTAATGTTTTGCGGACCTACCTTGACCTTAAACATGGACCTAACGTCAATTGAGTCAGAGACAATATTAATGATAATAATAAACACAGCCATGGCAATGACCACAGGCCAAGCTGGCTGGGTACATTTGGTTATTTCTAATTGTTAATGAAATTAGATTTCATGAATGTAAGCCAAAAACTTTAGAAGAATTAGTATGAATACCAGATGATGTAAGGTGAAGCATGAATTTCAGTCCTTAAAACACACATCCTCCCACTGACCTGTTTTAAATGTTCCACTTGGTTTAATTGTCTGGTTTGCAGTCTTTGGCGTCAAATGTGACAAGAAGCAACAACTTGGGTAAAAAAAAAAACATCCTGGGTTTTTTTCTAGAATAAGAAGAACTGGTTGTGGTAATCTCTTTGATACAGCGTGGCAGATAGCCTTTCACCAAAGCCAAGCCTGTACGGAGTTTCAAACCAGATCTGAGCCACTAAATTCACCAACTGAACTGTCAAGGCTCCAAGCGATGTACACATATTTTAACCATATCAAGCCATTCACTCAAAGGCCTTCCTGAAATGTTGCATTGTTGTTTAAATAGTGTTGAACATCAGCAGCATTGTAGGCATCACTGAAATGTGCAGGTCACATCCTGAACTTGCCAAAAGGAACAAGACGGTCCAATGTGGTGAAAATTGACCTTTCAGCAGAGAGCAAGAGAACAGCACATGCCCACAGTGTTATCAACTGCCCCTGAGCATCGCCCCATACTGCACCACTGGGGGACCAGGGACCAGTCTCATTTTGTTTAGGCAAAGAAAGGACATTGTAAGGGATTATTTGCAATGCAACTAAAGATCATCCATTCTTTTTTTCATATAGTACAATGTTCAAAACTAAATTTGACACTTAAATCCTCTGTAAAATCGCCATCTTGTGATGATTCTGAGAGATGATAATAACTCAATAAGTGATTGCAGGTTGTGAAGCTGATCACCTGCAGGAAACATTCATTAGATTCATCTTCTCTAAATGCTACAACACCCTGATGTTCTGAAGTTATTGTAAAATGTAACCGCGATGGCTCAGAGCCATTAAAACTCAAACCATATTAAATCAATGTTACAGATTAGGAGACAGTTTATTTTATTGACAGTGGTACCAATGAATGACCAGCAGATGTCGGGGCCAGTACATGGACAGCACATATACAGGACTTGTGGGTGTTTAAACCTGGATAGTCACAGGGTGCTTTATATATCAGCTTGTACTCAGTCCTCTGTGACTGATTCCTCTATATAACTTGAGAGCCAATAAAAATGCAATAAGGGATCTGAACATCATGACAGCTTTAACCTCAATTATATTCCAATATTCCACCCAAACCTTTGATGGGATGTAGTTCTCAAGTAAGACAACCATCATGTCAATGTTGAATTCAAATACAGCAAGAGGCACTCCATTTTTTCCTGCCTCTTCACGTACACTTTAAACATGATGTCCCCCTAGTCCCGCTATTGCCTATTCACAGTCATTATTTGTATGTGTATGAGGATGTACGCCATTTGTGACTCTGGCTGTGTAGTGTTGTGATGAAAAGCTGTGGGAGTGTGCAAATTGGGCCTGCCCCTCTAAAATTATATTAATTCAAAACACTGAATAAAAAATGTAAATACATGAAAGAGTCTGGCAAAGCACTGGCAACATCACTGTATTACAGAAGAAGAGAATAGTTGATCAGACCAATCTTGAGGGAAACATTCTTATATCAAAATAAGTACAACTAGTCTAATTTTATCTAATCTCAGATTCTTATAAAACTGCTCTAGGAAACAAGCATCATTCATTCATTCATTCATCGTCAAGCGGTTTCCGGGTCGATAGGGGTGATGGAGCCAATCCCAGCTCACATTGGGTGAGGGCAGGGTCACCCTGGACAGGTCGCCAGTCCATTGCAGGTCCAACATACAGAGACTGACAGAGACAAACAACCACTCACACTCACACTCAGACCTATGGGCAGTTTAGCGTCGACGAAAATATAAACAGATGGCAATTAGTGCTAAATCCTTTACATAATTGAACCACCTGTTTCCCGTTGATTGTTCAGCTTGCCTCCTGGCATCTCTTTCATAGATGCAAATTAATCTTTGCTTTTCCTTTTCAAACTAATTTTTAAGTTGTTCTTTTAAATCCTTCTTACTTCTTTCAAATTCTTGTTCTCTCTCTCTCTCTCTGCCTCTCTGCTTCTGTCTCCTCCCTTAGCCTTTTTCTCTCCCTATTCGTCTCAGCCTTTTCCCTCTCCCTTTCTTTCGCTATTTCAATCTTTTCTCTTTTTCGCTCAGCCTGGATTCGTTGGGTAATTTTCTTTATCTCGTTCTTATATTTTTCGTTAAGTTTTCTCTCCATTTGTTCTAGCTCTTTCCGTTTTTGTTCCTCTGTTTCTTTCAAGATGCGATTTTGCTCCTCTTCGATTTCCCTCTCTGCCTTTTGAAACATGTCGTTGGTATAGTGGCTTCCTCCATTCTTCTCAGCTATAGTTCTGATCTTCTGGAATAGCTCATTGACCTGAGTGACGTCCTTTTTCTTGTTGTTGAAGACGTGGTACTGACCGTTACACTGGGCTACAAGCTGTTTAAGTTCAGAGCTTTTAGCCAAGAAGTCATCAATGGTGTTGTCTAGTGAGTCACCACCAGTAAAGAGAACCATGCTGTATCTGTCTGCATCCTTGCCAAACATTTTCTGAATCTCCTGCACTGCCTGCTTTTCCTCATCCGTGAATCTTCCTGCCCAAACAACCAGCAGAAAGATATGGGGTCCAGGAGCAGCCAAAGTGATGCATTCACTCACAATTTTTTTTATTTGTGTCTGGTCAGTCGTGGTGTCAAACAGACCTGGGGTGTCAATGACAGCAACTTTTTGTCGATCCACCCAAGCCGTGCCCTTCAAACATTCTGCAGTCACAGAACAAGGACTGCACTTTGATTTAAAGTACTCTCGACCCAGAATGGTGTTCCCGGTTGCACTCTTCCCATTCCCAGTCTTCCCCACCATCACAATCCTCAGCTCCTCATTGTTTGTTATGTTAGATTCTGCAACGAACAACAGGAAACACTAAATAAGAATGTTACAGGAAGTTTCATGTACATCTTGAGACTCAAAAAAAGTAAAAATAAATAAAATATTACAGCTGTATAAATATAGGAGTAATCAGAATTTATATTTTAATTTCAATTCAGTGAGATTTTGAAACACAAATTATAAATAACTGCACTTAACTTGAAATATATATTAATTGGTCTATATCACCCTGCAGCAGTAGCTATATTACATTGAATTAACATTTGTTGCTGCTATTGTGATGGGAAAATTGTATACTGGTCTGTGAGATTGATATTTGATTCAAGGATGTCAGTAACCTTGTTTTTATTTAGTTTTAAAGAACAGAATCTGTTGTGCTACTCCTTTTCCTTTTTGTATCTTCATACCCTCTGAGCACTGGGCTCAGGTCCTACTTCCTCTCTCCCATGTTATTCTATGGTAACTTCACTTACCAGAGATGTTTGCCATGGTTGGGTTGTAAAAGATCGATCGCAGAAAGTACAGGTGAAGTTGGCTATCAGAGTCTTGTCTTGGAGAGTTTTCAGCCTCTTTTTAAACTGCTCAGGGTCTGAAATGAAAGTTTCTTGTAAATGGTGCATTTACAAGAAACTGAGTGTGTCAAAAGTTCATAACTTCCGTTATCAATATCAGGCAGACACTTTGATGATAATTAGATTGATGAACTGTGATTTGTGAAAATTAGTGATTTAGATTTTAGCAGTCAGTGGAGTCTAATCCTGACTTTTGGAAATTCTCATCGAATCCTGTAAAATAACTAAAGCAGTGGCAGTCTCAGTAATGCAGCTGTGTGGAGGCTCTTTGATCTGACCTAAAGTATATATTTTTATATTTCCTAATGAAATATTGACGTTTGAATAGCAAACCAGAAGTACCATTTTGACATTTGAATGGGGGGTGATGTCCATGAAAACAGCCAGATGGCCACACAGGGCGTGCACCCCCCTTTGAGGAGCCCTATCAGCAGATGACGTCAGATGACCGGACCAGCTTTAAATCCGCCACAGGACCTGCAGGAAAACCAGTCCAAACGTTTCTCCCTGTAGATCCTTTCCCCCTGCTTGGACTTGACCGCCTCCACGCACCACGTGAGCATCACGCACAACAGGTGAAGTAAAGTCACAGTGTGCATGTGCGTGAAAAAATTGGGGCGCAGCTTGAGCCACACCTTGTCCCTCTATTTCTATATAATTAATTTTTTTTTTAATGATTTAAAGGCCTATTGTAGTCAGAGATAACGACAGTATTTTATGTAATTCGGACTGAGTATGGCTGTGAGTGCGGACCCAAAGAGAGTGATAATAGGATGCGGGATATCAGGTAGGATCAGGATCACAGGCTCATTGGAGCTGGATTCAATAATGTCCGGATTCTGGAGGCGACTGGAAGAAGTGGAGGAAGAATAAAAACAGGAAAACTGGGTGAGCAGTGAGTTTTTAGAATGAACGTGTCTTAACACAGATTTCCCTAAACGTAACTGCCAGGAAAATACCTATTATATGTAAAACAATTTTCATTATGGATTTGCATGAATATTATCCAGTGGCGGCTGGTGCTAAAAATTTTTTGGGGTGGCGCAGTTTACCTTGGCCTACATAGGGATGTAAGGGTACACAGAAGTCAGGGTTCAGTACGAGCTTCGTACATTTATTTTAGTTTCCTCCGTATTGTTTGTGTCTGCCATTTCGCTCAGCTAAAAAAGAGCGGAAATGAGTTGTCGAATCACATTAGAAAAAAAAACAAAAAAACAAAAACACGCGACACGATACTGATCGCTGATTCGCTGCTGATGTTTCTTGGGCGTATACGGGAGGCACACAGCAGCGCCTCGTGAAGAATCTAATTCAAACCAATTAAAAGAGAGCCTCAGGTCACATGTTTATCAAATGTTGGAGCGTTTACACTGGATTCTGTTTTACCGGCGTCCTTCACTTCAGGAAGTGAATAAAATAAAATCCATTTCAGACCCAAATATATATTTAAACAACATTTAATTACTATTAACAGTCACCCACAGAATGAAATAAAACCATCTTTTAATAATTATTTGCATCTTACAGCATGTTTGTTTTTTCTTTTGATTTTCATCTCTTGATTTGATGGGGGCGGCGCCCTAGCGCCCTCCACTGACCAGCCGCCACTGATATTTTCTGAGATGTAAAATCCTGTTACCTGTTATAGTATTTTTTGTCAGACAGCTGCATTATTTTGCTTATTTTCAGTTTATAACTAACCCAATTATACATTTTTGATAAGTGGTGATAAAAAAAAACCCAACTTGCATATAAAATGTTTGTTTTACGTCCTTTATATCTTCAGGATAAATTTTCAGATTAGGTATAAAATATAAGCAAATACTGGATTAGGAAGATGTCAACCTTCACTGTGTTCAAACCTTCTGAAAGGTAACAAGTCCAGCACATAAACAGTTCCACAGACGTTCGTAAATTAAGAAAGCATTGTATGATGATAAATGTAATTAACTCTCAGATGTGGCTATGTTCTCTGTGGCTGGATTGCTGGGCGAGAGTCAGAGTATATGGAGACACTTTCTGAGCAGGAGGTCAGAGATTCCATCACAGAGCTCGTCCAGACGTTCACAGGTGAGTCTGTGAATCTGTCTCTGCTTCCTGATCAGCGGCATTGATGAAAATGGGCAGTAATACTTAATAATTTAACTTTTTTTACTTTAAAATAAAATAAGGGAATCACAACAAATTAAGAAAAACTACATTACTTGATAAGAACTGTGAGAATAAAAACTTATGAGAAAATTAAATTTAAACATGAAACGTAAAGTCAGTTTAACTTTTTTCGATCAATACAGTTTTCCCACATCAAAAGCTTGCAATCATTGCACTGTAACTCACCACTGGGATATCACTGCTGAGAGTAATGACAAGATCACCGTGTTAAATGTAAGAAACAATATGACCTGTACTATGCTGCCAGCTGCATGCCAAGCTGTAAATTGTACACTCATACTATGTTAATAAAAACAGATTCTCTTTTTCTTTCTTCTTCTTTTTCTTTTTTCTTTTTTTTTTACTTAAAGTTTGCTCGTTGAATTGAAACATCTTTTCCAATGGCCAGATTCACCAATTTCATGCAATGAAGATTGTCTAAAGGTCTCAGGGAAGAAAGTATGATTCATTTTGGGCCAAGTCTGGCAATCTGTGAAACATATAAATAGGTAAAATTTCAATACAAACAAAGTCTGCTTATTTGTAATATTTAAATCAGGACCTTCTAGAGGGAAAAAAATAAAAACATCAACAAAGCACTACCAATCTCTTACTGCAATAGTTCAAGGAGTTTTATTTTGAAACTGTAAACCGGAAGTGTGTTTTTCCTTCAAACCAGAAGAAGACGACAGCGGACACGAACTAACGGAGTTTGTACAGCTGTGATCATGAATATCAACTCTAATATAGTGATAATAGGATGCGGGATATCAGGTATAGCAGCCGCTCACAGGCTCATCGGAGCTGGGTTCAATAATGTCCGGATCCTGGAGGCGACTGGAAGAAGTGGAGGAAGAATAAAAACAGGAAAACTGGGTGAGCACAGCGATCATAGCCACCATAATCACCAAGATCTACGTGTGCTAATATACTGCCAGCTCTGAAGCAACAAATACTACTAACAGAATCACTGACATTATTGTTATTATTATCGTACAATTGCTTTGATTAAAAAAACAAAACAAAACATCCTTTTCCTGAAGACCTGGCGGCGTCTTCAAATTCTGATTCACAACTTGTGATCTTTATAAACCAAAGACGTATTAATAATTTACTCCAAGACAGACTCCGACAGCAGTACAATCTACAGTATGGTGCCTATTTGTATTCACCCTCATATATAACATGATGCTTATGACACAGTGCAACTAGTCTTGAAATGACCCCCTAATATATATGATTGTATTTTTAAATCCTTAATTATAAAATGACACTAAACCTCTACACATCACATTTTTGAAAATATGAAGGATTAAGCATTCAAAATTAGACAAACCTTTCATCCACTGATAAAGAGATAACAACAGTGAGCTCCATGTGAAGGGAATCTTTATTCCTCCACCCACGGCTTTGTTATTGTCAGCACCATCATCCCAAAATTATGAAATGGTACAACTAACATAGTAAAAGTAGTTAAAATTGTAAGTCGTTTAGTTTCTTTAGATGACCAAAATAGAACTCCGATCCAGGTGTGGTCTCACCTGCTTTTTAAGATGTGTTGTTTTTAGGACTCAGTCTGGCTATGTCCATTTCAAATGACATGACTAACTAACAAATACAAGAGATACATTTGCTAAAGTTATTCTGCTTTCATAAAATTATTGTGAAGGAGGAAAATAGAAAAATAAAAATCCCATAAGTGATTTCTTTTCTAAGATTTCTCAGTATTTTGAAGGTAATAGTATTGTTGAGATTGGGGCAAACTGGATCCATGGACCATCTGAGGGGAACCCAGTGTTTTGTCTGGCTCGGCAATATGGGCTCCTGGATCCTGAAGCCCTAACCCCAGAGAACCAGGCCATGAATGTGGCAGGACATCCTCCCTGGGTTCCTAACATCTTCAGCAGTTCAGGTGAGCTGATGCTTTAAAAATTGTGACTACACAGCAGACTGCAGTGATGTGTCATGCTGAGCTGTAATAATGTGTTGATGATTTCACAAAAGACTTTTGACCACTTTTACAGTACCTGACAGGTCTCAGAGAACAGTAGTTAAATATTGAATGTCCTATCTGAGCCTGAACCTGGGGGGTGTTTTGAGTGTGTTCTTTGTAGTATCCTCTGGAAATATGGGAAAAATAACATTGTTGAACTTAATTGATTGCATATACTCTTTTGTTAAAAGTACAATTACAGGATAGCCCCAAGTTTAATTAATTACAGCTTTGTTTGTATTACTCTGCAGATATATGCAGCCAGTGTCAGGTCAATAATTATCTACTCTGTTGTATGAGTGAAATAAAATGAATTGGTACACTTGATAATATTGGACAAAATTGATGTAAAGATATTTCCCTAATCTTTAATCTGTGTGTTATGTGACGTGTGCAGGTCGGAGGTTGAAGGCTGATGTTCTCTGGCCAGCTGTGGAAGTGTTTTTTGAGCTTATGCAAGAAAGTTCAGAGTTTCACAGTCAAGGAGGAGAACCCTGTGCCAGTGTGGGAGATTTCATACGGTCAAAGGTACAGGTCTTTCAGGAACTAAAGAAGCTATTCTGGCAAATTTCAGTGTCTGAGTTAAGATGGATAAAATAATTCATGCTGCAGATATAAAGAGTTTAATTTGCTGCTTGTCGGCTGACACAGTTGCAACAACGAGCAGCAGAGATCTGGAAAGATGTTGATGCAAACACCAGAACTCTGCAGATGGGTGCAATCAACAGCATGTTCAAGGCGGAGTGCTCTGTTAATGGTACGCACAGCCTGGATGAGGTGGGCCTGGGGGCCTACGGCCTTTACAAGACTCTACCTGGACTGGACTGCACATTCCCAAGGTTTGTTCCTATATACTACCAATAATTATTGTAATTTATGTAACATTCATTTATTTATTATTCCCTATATGAAATAATTAAAATGAAGTCTCTTCTTGCTGCAGTGGCTATGAAACTTTAATCAAAAAATTGATGTCGGAGCTCCCGAATGGTTCAGTGACCTACAATCAGCCGGTGCGATGTGTCCACTGGAACAACACAGAGAAGAGAAAAAGCCCCGTAACTGTTGAGTGTGAAAATGGGGAGAAGCTCTCTGCTGATCATGTTATTGTCACAGTACCTCTAGGTAGAATCATATGCATACATACACAAGCACTTGATTACCATTTAATCATTAATAGTGTAAATAGTGCAATATCGGGGCCATATTGGGGATTATATAAGGTCACCAAGTGCCACCAAGGTCTAACCTCTCCCAAGCAATGTAAAAATAGTAGGTGGTTCAGTCAAATGTCTATCAAGCATAATCTGTACATATCTACATGGTCCATAAAAATATCTAAACAGGCAATAAAAGCAAAAAAAAACAAAACCTATGTGGGTAGACATTGGGTTTATAGAAGCTTTACCATTGTCATCCAGTTACTGTTGCTAAGAGCTTACTGTATGTCAATAAGCACAACATATGCTACTCAATTTTCTTGTAAAAAAATGCTAGCATATAAGCACTTAAATTACTAATACATTTAATTTTTTTGTCAGGATACCTAAAGAAGCACCATACAACTCTGTTCCATCCTCCTCTCCCTCTACACAAGCTGCACTCCATCCAGAGACAAGGCTTTGGAACAAACAACAAAATCTTTGTGGAGTTTGATTCGCCATGGTGGGATGCTGACTGTGATATCATTTACCTTGTGTGGGAAGATGAGGTGAGATGTGTAGTCACTGAATAAAGGTGTACATTTAATATACAGACAAAACATACACACCGTGCTTATTGGCACGCTGAATGAAAATACTTACTGTGCTGTAACTTTGCTCAGATATTTTAACTTAGCAGGACTACACTTGCTTTACATCTAACCTAACAGGTCAGATGTAAAGCAAACAGGTCAAGTTTGATATTTGTATATCAAACTTTGATATAAAGTTTGATATTTGATATTTGTCAAGTTTGATATTTGTGACAGTGAGTTTGCAAAGGTCTCTTGCCATGTTTTAGGATGCCATTGTGGACCAAGAGCCAGATGTACAGAGATCCTGGATAAAGAAGTTGTTTGGTTTCACCGTGCTTAAACCCACTGAAAGGTAAACAACATCAGAAATTCTGATGTGCGCGTAGCTTTCTCATGTTATATTTAGTGCATAATCATTAGCAAATTCATTGATGATCATATATTAAGAAGTTTGTGGTTGAACTTTCAGGTATGGCCATATTCTGTGTGGCTGGATTGCTGGGCACGAGTCAGAGTATATGGAGACTCTGTCTGAGCAGGAGGTCATGTTTGCCGTCACACAACTCATTCATAGATTTACAGGTGAGTTGGTTTAAATCACAACACTCCTCAACTGAGAGTCTGAACTGTGTATTTTCAAGAATGTTCCTAATCTTCAATGATTTTCATGATCTCGCAGCACTCAACTCAACTTTGTGTTCTTAGGAAACCCTTCCATCACCCCAAGGAGAGTTGTACGCTCCCAATGGTTTCATGACCCCTGGACATGTGGATCCTACAGTTATCCTGGAAAACAATGTTCAATGCAGGACCTGGAGAACATGATGGAGCCCCTCCCCGTGAAGGGATTACAGTCACAGGTACGTACATATTCATAGTAAAAACACCAATGTGTACAGAATATCTCACATGTAATTAACCACTATTAAATAATCCCTCAGTGTAAATGTTTGCTCTGTTTTAGCCCCTGCAGGTGTTGTTTGCTGGAGAGGCTACTCATCCCAGCTACTACTCCACTGTGCATGGAGCTCTTCTCAGCGGGTGGAGAGAAGCTGATCGGCTCATTTCTCACTACTCTTCTATCAGTCCATCTCAGCTGGCCAAAGCAAAGCTTTAAAAGATCAATACTGCTTTTGAAGATAAATAAATAAACGTACTAGCACCATGAAATCTAAAATCTTCTCAAATACTGATCTCAGAGTTGATTTGTATAATTGTGTAAGAGGTGCTGTTTATTAAAGTCAGTCAAAGTGAATTGTAATACCACTGACTTTATGCCATGATGCAAGTTTCAGTGAGCTAAAATGCAACCACATTTTGATATAGCATTTATATTTTCATTAAGTGCAGAGCTTTAAATGTTAACTAAAGAAAGTACCTATATATTTTTAATAGATAAAAAATAAGGTATTAAATAAATATCAACATTTGTTGATATACTTATTTTAGAGTACCACTCACTAATCATTGTTTATGTTGCTTTAACCTTTGCACTTGCAGGGTTTTTGTTACTTAATATTTAATAATGAAAGATGTATTGATGAAAACTTTAATCCGTCCAACTCTGAGCAAGAAGAAACAAGTGTGATTTAATTTTGTAGTAATAAACACAGATTTTTGTTTGTCTCTGTTTTCCTGTGTTGGGTGTGAATGTGTCCATGTTCTGTTTTTTCTGATACTGGTAAGAATAAGAGGAAGAACAATGGCGAGTGGGAATAAAACACACGAAGAAGAAGTAAAACCGGAACTAGAGTAATTCAACAGCGGATTCAAGTCGGTGTGTAAACAGTGTTGCACACGGCCATGTCCAGTTCGGCATGTCTTACTGCTCGTAGGTCAGCAGAAGTGTTTCTTGAACACAAATGAAAGGCAGCTGTAGTCAGACCCAGTCGCCATGAAACTGTACCAGGCGCTCCGGTATGCCGACAAGTTCAGGACCGTTTTTGACTTCGGCGGGCGGGATGTGGCTCACTGGTTCCCCGGACACATGGCTAAAGGTGACGGCTCCGATCCGACTTACCTCCGGGCCAAAATGTAATGAAAGTGTCGGGCATTTAAATGGGAATGAGCTCATCTGACTGTTTGCAGGACTGAAGCAGATGAGAGCCAGCCTCAAGAGTGTGGACTGCATCTTAGAAATCCACGATGCCAGAGTATCCTTTCTCTCTTCATTTACTGGACAGTGGCATCTTTTATTTAGAGATACTTTTCTTTCAGTTGCCAACATACATGTCTTATTTAATACTAAAATGTGGATATGGAGGAATGAAAAAATCTTTTACAGCTGTCACTTCAGGAGGTTATACACACTCCAGATTATTGTCATCTACGAGCTTTATTGTCTGAAAGAAAGGTATGCTTCATATATGTCTCACTTTAATTTATTAAGTGCACAGTTTGTAAGGTTTTTATTAGTACAGTAACAAACCCCATATCACAATAAGATCATGTAAAATATTGTATATAGTTGTATAAATACGTTTGGGCAATATTTTTATCTGGGTATTCCAAGATGACACCAATATTTTTATGAAGGTGACTGTGATTGTTGCGAAGTATATTAGTTTGTTTATTTCTAATATGTATAATTAGGCCTACCTGACCACCGAATGGACAATGAAGTTAATGCTCTAATAAACGTCAAACTAAGGACAAAATAAGTTAAATTTCTCTTTAACACAAAGCAGATCCCCTTCACAGGGAGAAACCCTGTGTTTCAGGAGAGTCTAGATGTTAGACCACATGTGCTAATCCTCAATAAGATGGATCTTGCTGATCTGTCCAACAAGCGGGTAAATACTTTTGTTGCTATTTTTGCCACGTGTATTTATGTTTTAAAAATGATATTAACACAAAGTTATGTCTTTATGTTTAACCTCTAGAAAATACTGCAGAGGCTAGAGAAAGATGGAGTGAAGAATGTTCTCTTCACAGATTGTTTACAGCAAAGACATGAAAACATCAAAAAGGTAAAGGTCATTTTCACTGAACACTTAACATGTGACAATTTGCAATCCTTTGTTTTGTGTGAAAGAAAATAGAATTCTGACAATGAATATGCAATATTCTTTTTTCTTTTTTTTTCTTGCTGTAGTTGTTGCCAATGGTGATTAACGTTGTTGGAAGCACACAACGTTTTAACAGAGATGAGGTAAATATCTCAAGGCAGGTTAATAATATTGTTTAATTCATTTCAGCTCTGTGTAAAATCAACCAAAAGTTTTATCCCTGCAGATATTTACAGTGTTTAGTGCAGATAAACAGTATTCTCTCTCTTTCTAAAGAACCGCAAACATCTTTTGATACTTTTTTTCTTAGAAATATTGCCTTTCTCTCCATTACCAGTATCTAATTTATTTAAACTTTACACTGAATGTAGCCTAATTGACCTATAATATTTGATTTTGACTTATATATATTCTCAATATGATAATGGTGGGTAACTGTTAATATATTGTCCATTTTCTATTTTGGGGGTCAAAATCTTTCAGATGACAAATTACTCCTTGATGGTGGTTGGAGTGCCCAATGTGGGGAAGTCATCCCTTATTAACTCATTAAGAAGAACAAACTTGAAGAAAGGTAAGTATAATAAAACATTTGTTTGTTGTTGGACATTGATCCAGTATGATATTCATCTTAAATATTGTCATCATACACCAATTGCAGGTCGTGCATCTAAAGTAGGTGGAGAGCCAGGTATAACTAAAGCAGTCCTCACTAGAATTCAGGTGAGTGTAGATGAGATCTTTGTCTCTTTGTATGTGTGTTTATGCTCATGAGTTAATTATTTTTGTGTGCATTGGTACAGTATTAGAAGGAGTCTTTGTCCTCAGGTATGTGAGCGACCCGTAATACACCTGTTGGACACACCAGGAGTTTTTCCTCCTAAGATCGAGAGTGTTGAAACAGGCATGAAGTTGGCTTTATGTGGTGAGCCCTTCCAATATCCAGCCCCACATTTGCTCGTATAACAGATTTTTCTTTTGTGCTCAACAAATATTTAGATTTCTTTTTCTTTCTCTCCCAAGGAACTATTTTGGACCATTTGGTTGGTGAAGACATTATTGCTGACTATTTACTCTTTTCTCTCAACAGGCTGGGGAAGTTCAGGTGTGAATATTTTCCATAAATTATGTTTGAGTGAACTGTCATCTGGTCCTGGATTCCTTCTCTTTCACATTACTGTGATTATTTACTGAGTGTGTTTCTGTCTGAGCAGCTATGTGGAGAAATACGACCTCCAAGAGCCCAGTGATGACATCCAGTATGTCCTGAAACGCATTGCTGTAAAACTTAAAAAGACCCAGCGCGTCAAAGCCATTACTGGATTGGGTAAGAAAGAATTAATCCTACAGATACCCCTGCTACATGTACGATTATTGACTAGTGACTAGTTTCATTGATTTAAAGGAAAACTTAGATGAGAAGTATCACTTTCTGCACAGCACATATGATTCAACACCCAGCATCTAGTCAGCTTACCATAGCTTAAAGACTGGAAATGGGGAGCTAACTGGCCTCTGTCTACCTACCAATACCTCTATCACAAAATTATTGGCAGCAAAAACCCTGATGAGCAGTTTTCTGCTGCCAATTAATATTTAATGTGTCTAAATTCTATTAAAATGTATTCATTTTCTCTTCAGTTTGACCCAACGATCTGCATCATACCAACATCTTAAAGAATACTCCTTTAACAAAAATGTCTGTCACACTTCATTCTCAGGCAACATTACCATCACTGTCCCGAACTACACCGCAGCAGCTTATGATTTCATAAGGGCCTTCCGGAAAGGAGAGCTGGGGCAAGTAATGCTGGACTGACTTGAGCGTTTTTAATGAAGGTAAACGGAGACTGCTGCTGTATTCTGCCACTTTCAACCTTGAAGGTTTTCAGTTTCATCTAAAAGGTGTCAACAAGGATATATAGTCCATCTCAGTCCTCATGTCTAAGATATTTTGTAGACATGAGACAGTTTGTTATTGTTTGTAAAAAGTCACTGTAATCCTTTGTAAATAAAAGAATTGAACTTAATTCAGGTATGACATTTCTATCAGCTTTGCTTTAAGGAAACATGAGGCAGATATCTAATATGGTGTAAACAGGATATTTATTGTTATCATAAAGACAGCAATAACAAACTATTAATCATGTACATAAGTGTAGTAGCATATAATTGAGTTCACTTACAGATATGGAACAGTCTGTTGCTCCTGAGTTTTAACTGCAGGTAGAAAGCTCTTGTAGGATGACGGACGGACAGAGACATCAATAACAATGAGAACAGCAATTTGTCTCTCCTAACCATGGCATGGTTCATACACAGTTCTGAGAAATAAATTCACAACATTTCCCGGTGTTACAAAAGGGTATGAATTGCACAAAAATTTTAGATTATGGAAAGATGGAAAAAGCGTCTTAGCTGTCCAATGCAAGCTGCTCTCATTTGCTTAGTGTTACTGTGGAGAATCATGTTTATGACCACACCAGTGACTGCCACCATAAATCACTCAGATTTAGACTCACATTTTTAAGGGGGTAAAAAAAGAAAAAAAGGGTCATGGTGGCTCACAAATTGAAAAATACACAATTTTTAATCCAAAATTAAAAAAAACAATCAAATTGAGGATTAAAAAATGTAATTTAGCTATTTTCATTTTAGAATAATACTGGTACCAGCTTCATTTGGTAATTACAGAAAACAATTTAACGACAGGTCCCCTGCACTTCAGTGTTTTATGCAAATTACTGCATGTTTTTACGTTTAACCCCAAATTCTACTAATATATACAAATAATTTTACATAGTTGCGCAAAGC
This sequence comes from Remorina albescens, assembly GCA_034769265.1. Lineage (NCBI taxonomy): Eukaryota > Metazoa > Chordata > Actinopteri > Carangiformes > Echeneidae > Remorina > Remorina albescens. The sequence continues at coordinate 8,043,621 of CM068491.1, read as the reverse complement.
AGCAATATTGGTCATTCAATTTCTGTGCACTTTTATGAAAATACATATTTTAAGATAGAGTTGAGTTTGGCAGTATAATTACAACAGGCAGCCAACCCTTTGTTTACACGCCTTCTGAAGGCTGTTGAGATTTTTCTTAAAACCAGTTTTCTTTTATAGGAAATCAAAATGTAGGACAGTAAACTAATTCTTTTTGAGTCTGTCGCACAGATTGAAGAGATTAAAAATTTGACAAAGGTGCAATCTTTAGCAGGTGAGATGTCACATTGAACAGTATGCTGGTAATGTACAGTTGTCCGTTGGTATAGAGGATTGTATGTCTAAAAACATACAGTACAGTGATGTTTTTTGTTTTCATTTGTGATCGTGGTGTCCCACCACTGTGTTGCACCTCTAACTGGTCTTCCCAATGCAGGTCCTGCACATTTATAGTCAGATCCAGGGCAGAAGATTAGGCCTAAAGCAAATCCGGAATTTATCCTGAGAAATAGCCTGAACATCTACAGTATGCTGTCCAGAAGGATTCCATATTTTGTGGAAAAGGTAATAATGATTGAAACCAGCTGAGAGAGAGAAGATCCATTTTGAGTTGAGCCTGACATTTGTGCATCAAAGTAATTCGTCCTGTTGTAGTAATCCAGCTCTTCCTCTGAGCTGTCGGTGTTGCTGCGGCGGTAGGCAGAGGCGTACCATTTATCTGCCGTCAATGCCACTGCTGCCCCCGCCGCTGCTGCCCCTGCAACCCTCGCTGGGGAAGATCGCCCTGCCACCCTGAAGCGTGAGCGAGTTCCACCGTAGGCACCTCCTCCCCGGTAACTCCCTGCTGTGGAGCTGCGGGAGGGGGAGCCTCGAGAGGAGCCCCGGGACCCTCCACGCCCGCCCTTGGACAGAGCGGGTTCCCACAGGAAAGCAGAGAGCAGGAGGAAAGTCCAGCATGTTGCAACCACCTGGTTCATCCCTGATGTCTGTGCAGGAAAATGATTAGGAGAGGAACATATTTCAACCTGTCCTTGGTGATTACTTTCACTTTTTTAATATGTGGAGAAATATGAAAAGATAATCTATTCTCAGTCTGTGGTTGTAAAACAGAGGCCGCTGATTTTTATAGATTCTGTCCAAAATCCTGAATAATCCAGCTGCTTTGACAGAAAATGTCTTCACCATGAAGAGCCCAGTTGACACTCGTGTTCAACAAATGTGAAATGTCTGTGTGGTGTTCAGTGTTGAAGAATATATGGTCCTATCATACAGACACATTCTCTGTTCCCTCTCCCCTTTAAATTAGGTCAGTTTAAAAATAAATGTGCTGTTGCCTTTAAGCCCCTGTAAACATCAAATAAAACATGGTGTATGAATGATTATGAATAAAAAGCAAAAGATGGCATGTTTGTTAGTGGTGACAGGCCATCAGTAGACATCCTTTACTGAGGTGGAGCATGTAATAGAAATGTACAAAATATTCTCACTATTGCATGTAAAACATGTTATAAATAATATGTTTTACGAATGCATGGACAATGCAAGTGCAGGGTGTTCATCTGACCGTAGTCTCATACATTTTGCCTGTACGCTGTTACATTGTAGCCTGGGGAGATCTCAATATTTCGAAATAAATCCATTGTCCCCTCATACATCCACGTCCATGATCCCCACTGCACACAAATGGTTGCTGCTTACCTGATCTCACTGTGCTCTTATCCTCGGTGATGTTTTGGCACTCGGAGGAGAGATTAAATTGGATTGTCACGGACGATGCAGGTTCGCTCACACAGGAGACTGCGGGAACACGCGGCGCGCTCACGCCGCCAAGGAAAATCCCTTAAAGGAGCGTCAGTTGCTGTGACATAAAAAATCCAATTATGACTAATATAAACTGTTTTACAGATTTAGTCTTTTTATATTCGCTTTGGTTGAATATGCTGATTGATTATTTCTCCATCTCATTTATTTTGAAGTTAATCAGGTTAAACTGATCAAACGATAAAATGTTGATTGGGTTTATTTTTTCTGTCCTACAAAACATTTTTATACGTCGTTAAAAAGTTGGCTAATCATGCATCAATATCAATTTCCCCTTTATGTATAACACCAGATAATCTTATGAAAATATGCCAGAGCCGTCAGATTTACCAGGACGTATAAATATAAATAATCAATTGTATTTAAAAGAAAATAGTCTAATAAGTAACCACCACATGTTAAGATTTATATTTGAATATTTTTTCTGGAGCAAACAATAAATAGACAGTAAAACAATAACAGTAGTGATGAGGCCTGAATTTTAATGTTTGACTTCAGCTGTTTGAGGTCCGTCCTGCTCTTCCTTCCGCAGACACCAGGTAGCAGTCACGTTCCGCCTCCTCTGAAACACCAACGAAGAAGAAGGCGGAGGCGGAAGCAGCTAAGACCTGGGTCAAGTTCGCTGACAGCAGTCTGCCGTCGTCGGTGTCATGTCTTTCCTCTGCAGAAGTGCCGCTCTGCTCCTCCGGCCCTCCCGGGCAGCTCCGGCCGTCCTGTCCGCCGCTCGGCTCTACAGCTCAGGTGTGTCTCTGAAAACCTTCCGGCCTCAGTTTGGATCGGCCACAATGTCAAGAGAGCTGCGCCACTGACGGTGCGACGCATGTGCAGAAGACAGCTGCTAACGGACTTCAGTCTGTCCATTTATTTGTTATTAACAACACTAAACATGCTGCACTTCAATGGAGAAATATTTCTTAACAGCAGGTTCACATGAGGACCAGGAATGTGTAAAGGGAAAGAGGAATTTACAGGGGTCATATTGTACAGCCTAGATATTATGTGAATTTGAACCACTTGTTTATGAAGGACAAAATAAAAAAGTACAATATAAGACTAACCAATACAACCCTGCAATGCACAATTACATAATTAGAAATTAAAAAGGAATCTGCCACATCAGATCGCCTGTGATTTAGATTTCTAACAAAGATTGTCATCTTCATCTTTAAAACCCTGGAAGTTGGTCAGTTTAATGAGTGTTTACTATGATTAAGTCTTGATAATTTACAACCCCCAAGAGATGAATGTTTTTGGGTATACATAAAACAATTGGAGCAACTTTGAGTGTCTGTTTTTGGATGGATTTTCTCTTAAAGGCAGAACATGTATAAAGCTGAAATGCATGATAATAAGTGCACTAATGTGTTTCTATGCGTGCAGGTGGCCAGTATGAGTATATTCTGGTGGAAAAGCGAGGTGAGAAGAGCAATGTGGGTGTCATCCAGCTGAACCGGCCGAAGGCTCTCAACGCTCTGTGTGACGGGCTGATGAGGGAGGTGGGAAAGGCCCTGGATGATTTTGAAGCTGACAGTGACGTGGGAGCTATCGTGATCACAGGCAGTGACAGAGCTTTTGCTGGTGAGGAAATCAACCGGGTGTGTTTACTGTGATTGTGTTTGTGTCTTACATCCTGCGAGCTCACAGAACGTACCACAAACTATTTACAGTGACATGTTAGTCATAAGTTTGACTTTTGTGCTTTCCAGCGGGAGCTGACATTAAAGAGATGCAGAATCGAACCTTCCAGGAGTGTTATGGTGGCAACTTCCTGGCTCATTGGAACAGAGTGTCCACAGTCAAGAAGCCTGTGATTGCAGCTGTGAATGGGTTTGCTGTAAGTGTTTTTTTTGTTTATGTTTTTTTGCCACTTGCTTATATTATTATTGAGGGAAGGCAGTACAGTTTATGACAGATTAAAAATAGGAAAAGACAGATAATACATGGAAATGCCAATAAAAACAAAAAAGAGAAAATAATAATAATAATATGGAAATGATTAAGATCCTGTCCCACCACATCGTGTGTGTGTGTGTGTCTTCTTTTTCCCTTGAAAATTTCGTATCTCCTTTAATGTCCCTTCATCTTTCTTTTCTGTCTTTTTTTAAACTGATTCAACTCGATGCCACAGTTCAAGTTTCAGAAAAACAATGAAAAGAAATCTTAATCACTTCCTGTCCATCCTATTGTTTCAGCTGGGGGGAGGCTGTGAGCTGGCCATGATGTGTGATATCATCTATGCTGGAGAGAAGGCACAGTTCGGCCAACCAGAGATCCTGTTAGGGACCATTCCTGGTAAAGACTTGTTTCTATCTACTTTCCTCACCTATTCAGACTTCACCTCCTTTATATTGAAGTTATCAGATTGCTGCATTCAAAGCGGCTGGTCATGATGTGTGTCTACCTGCAGGGGCGGGAGGCACCCAGCGCCTAACCCATGCAGTGGGGAAATCCCTGGCTATGGAAATGGTACTAACAGGAGACAGGATTAATGCTCAAGAGGCCAAGCAATCAGGTAACAGCAGTGTTGGAAAGTAATAAGAACGAATGATGAACAATTTGAGCTGCTTACATTACACTGCTGTTCTCGTTTACCAGGTTTGGTGAGTAAAATTTTCCCGGTGGACCAGCTGGTGTCTGAAGCGGTCATATGTGGGGAAAAAATTGCTGCCAACTCTAAACTGGTTTCTGCTATGGCAAAAGAGGCTGTAAATGCAGGTGTGTAAAGTTTGTTTTTCACTAGATTTTAAAGTTGATTACGTTAAGACTTCCAGTTAAATTTCAGCTTTCGCTGACCATTCCTCTGTGATTGTAGCTTTTGAGCTGACTTTGGCTGAGGGGAATCGTTTGGAAAAGCGTTTATTCCACGCTACCTTTGCTACAGTGAGTAGAAGAGTCAGCAGGGTGGGGGTTGTAGAGGTCAACTCTGATTCTGACACTCCAGTTATGATATGTGTGTTTTGTTTTCACTGCAGGATGACCGTAAAGAAGGCATGACAGCCTTTGTGGAGAAGAGAAAGGCCAGTTTCCAGGACAAATAAAAGACGAACAGCTCAAGAACACTAGGTTCCCGATATAAACGAGACATTTTCTCGTCCGCAAGTTGAACGATGCAAAAAAAATCTGATTATAGTGGAACAGCGTTGATGCTGTGTAAATTAGCATCTGAGTGAGTGAGTGTGTGCACAAAAGTGTCTTATCACAGTGAAGCTCTGCCTGCTGAGGGAGCCTCAGTATCAAAAATCAGATGCAGTCAAGTTGCCGGAGTGCAGTGGGTTTGTCTGTAAATACAGTTTAGTGACATGGTATGATTTGTGTGCAATAAGAGAAATCAGCCCTGGTGACTTTTACTGACTGCCTTTTCATTTCCACTGTCAAATGTTTGTCTGCATCTCTGAAAGACTTTTTTTTTTTTCCTGTGAACCTTTTGCAAATAAAGCTCTAGACCGGTTTTGGGTCCTCCAACTGACATGATGATACCCTGCAGTTGTGTTGATTTCATCTTCTTTTTAACTCGCAAACATTCAGGTATCCTTTAGTACATGTCAGCCCCAGATCAGAAACTGAAGTGTCACCTCAGTTCAGCCCGTGTGTACTTCACACCACTAGATGGGGCACCTGTGTTGTACATAGACTATACTGCCGATGATGGGTCGAAATGCAGCGGGTTTGCAGATAAATGCCTGATTTGGTGCAAATGAGTGTGAAGTGATAGTAAGACAATAAGATGATGCGTTCACATGTCAGCATTACTTTTTGTAGTTGGATTAAAACATCTTGCCTACTCAGTTTACCAAAATTAAAATTTACGTGATTTCTTTATACATAATTATATAAATAATAAGGGCAATTTGTGCAATAGCTCTTGTCTTCTATTTTAGTGTATGATCAAAGTCTCTTTGTAAAATATAAAGCTGTTTTTCTGTCACAATAACTTGCTTGCTCAAGGATTAATGTTAAAGTTTTAGGTTACTATTAAACTTATAAGTTAAGAACTGCTCATCACGTTTTGTCTTAAAATATTCGGTAACACAAAATTTGGAAACCATCATTTTGTCTTAGAAAAAAAAGAAAAAAAACCCCACCAGAACAAATTTGGTTAGTGTGCGCTTTCTTTTGCCGCTCCAATCATCGCAAAGCACCTTTTTTCTCTGTGATCTTCACACGGCGGCGCCCCATATCTCCACAAGGCCATGGCCTAATTGATTTTTATTTTCATTCAATATTCCCCTGGAGCTCGCTTTCTTGTCAGCCCCCTGGAACAAAACTTTAAAAGGGACGGGGGGAAAAAAACTAAAGAAAAAACTCGTCTCCTCAGTCCGCAGGGAGGCACAAAGGTCTGCAGAGGGACTCCGAAAAGAAGCTGCTCTTTTTTTGAGGCTACCGAAAGGTCAAAATAATAAATGTAGACTCAATTGAGGCTCTCTGCACAGACAAAGGGGGCAAAACGTTACATTTTGGCAGCGCAGACCCTCATAGCGTGATAAACTCATTTAAAGAAGCTGAGATAAAAAAGAGAGCAGCATGAGTCCAGAGAGGGAGAAAGGAGCTTTGAGTCTGGCAGACAGGCCCTGCTCCTGAAGGGCCTTTTCTACTGCACATCCCTCTCATATTCCTGAACTGCACTGCCTCTGTGCTTCATTATCTATGCCTTTACATCCAATAATAATTTATTTTACTGCAGAGATTACTACAACAAGTTTTTTTTTTACTGTTTTGTTCTTGTAATGCGATGTGGGTGATTTCTCTCTGCGTAATTAGAGGAAAAGACTGTGTCTTAAAGGGCATACATGAGGAAATATTACAGGGAGCAAAACTAAATAAACTGTGAGGCTGGAATTGAAACATCTAATGAGCATGTAGGCCAAAGCAATTTACAATAAGGTACCAGCACATTTCTCCCGTTGGGCACATTATTAACAGCAGCTGAGTTGGGATTGTAAATTCAGTAATAAGACCAGGTCCGCAGTGCTACACTGTGACTTGACTTTTATAAAAACCTTTTTATATGCAGATGCTTTTTTTTTAGAGAGAGAACCAGGATCTGCGGTCATGGAAAGGATTTCTCAGCATTTTTCTGCCATCCAGCTGAGAATTTCTCTGGCTCTGGTGAAACAGGTCGGGCGGAGTGCGGTTTTCATCCGACAAATATTTTCATTATCTCACATTCTTTGCACCGGGGACCGTAGCTATACGTCGAAATAACACGTTTGGGGTGTCTGCTTTGGATTATGCCCACCCAAGGGTGTCAGAAATAACGCAGGCCTAAGATTAACCGGGTATGCAGCTTGTCACAGACTAAAGACACAAACAGGCTACCAACTTCTCATAACTTTGGCATGATATAGGCCTGTTTACAAATGTGAATACAAGTTTTTAATGGAGCACATGAATGAACTTTCATTTGTATTTATTTGAACTCCTCAAAGCTATTCACACGTTGTAGACTAAATGAAAAGCAGATCGTAATATCACATTTATTTGAATTAAAAAGTGGGATCACCGAACGACAGGTGTATGCTTTAATGCTGCCTTCACGTGGTATGGGAAAGATGATCCTTTCCATTTTTTTAAGTGGAAATTACGAGTGCATTGTGTTCAAATGCTTTTGTTGTCGTAGTGAAGTGAAACATGGAGGACCCACAATTTCTCCTGACTTGTTACTCGGGTAAAATAGTTTTAGACTTCCTAATTCATTTGCTACAGCAAGAATAGGATGCATCAAAACGCAAATCCTGGTCCATGAACAACCTTCCATCTCCTTCCCGTTGATAGAGAGTTTGGGGAATGGGCTGGGTCATCTCCTGGTCCCAGTATATCATGGTGTCACTGGCGTACACTACAGAACAAATAAATTCACGTGAGAAAATTGCCTCCGACCGCACAGTACCCTACTGTAGGCTATCCTCGACTGACTGCTAGCTAGCATTTGCTCTTGGGAGGTAAAACCAAACAATGTGGTTTTTTTTTAAAACGACACTACGTTTAAATGGCGATATTATTAAAGCTCCGTATGCCACAGCATTATGTAGGCTACAAACTAACCAGCTAACATCAGCAGAGAACTTTTAACTGAATGCAATGCTTACCATTCACGATATTTTCGTTGCTCTCCGCCATGTTGAAAGGTCAAAGTTTATCTCATCTCGGCAGCTCGGGTATCATAGAAATCTTCCAGCTTTCCAGTGGAAATTACAACGTGAGTGGGTGTTCATGTGCAATTTTGACGTCTATTTTTTGTATTTACCGTAATTACTATAGGACATGAGGGCAGCATTAAAGTGGCTGTTTACATTATTTAAAGTTCAATTTTGCGACTAGCCAATCAAAGTAAGAGCCCTGGCCTCATTACGCGTTGAAAAAAAGACGAGGTGGAATCAAGATAATTAAACAACAAAAAAAAAAAAAAAAAAAAACCCGTAACTTTGGAGAGGAAAAATAACATGAAACAAGAGACTGCAACACACCACAACTTCATTGACTTTAATCACGAGTTATTTTCTTTTCATTTTAATATTTTGGTTTGCCGGCGCAGTGAAACGAAAGCGGAAGTGGACGGAAGTGACTGCTCTCAGCTGTGTTTACTTCCGGTTGTTTTTTGTTGTCGGAGCCTTCAGGATGGTCGTGCTGAAAGGAATCCCCTCTGTTTTATCTCCTGAGCTGCTCTTTGCTCTCGCTAAAATGGGCCACGGCGACGAGCTGGGTACGACATTTAACCACACATGATACTGAACCACATTCACACATGTCGACTCTCTAATGTGCAGCCAATCTTTGTCACAGCAGGCTGCTCAAAGTTCAGGTCAGCACAGGTGTAAAAAGACAGCAGGAAGGAGAAGACCTCACATCTATCCGGCGTTTTTGTTTTCTTTTTCAGTTCTTGCTGATGCTAATTTTCCAACATCTTCCATTTGTGCTCATGGTCCAAAAGAGATACGAGCTGATGGTATGTAAAAAAAAAAACAAAAAACCATGCATCTGTAAATAGAAACTATGCAGTTTGTTTGTATTTCAGCTACATTTGTTTGATTTAATGCAGGTGTGGGGATCCCAAAGCTTTTGGAGGCCATTTTGAAGCTCTTACCCCTGGATACTTATGTCCCCTCTCCGGTACTGGACACATAAAGCCAGAGTTGGGACCAGCTGATGGGCATTTCGTTGATGGCTACATGATGAAGCCTGATTCTTTCTTTGTGTAATGTGTCAAAAATGTGAATAAATGTTTCCACAGGCTTCAGTCATGGATCTGGTGGACAGTGACAAACAGAGAGGTTTATCTGTCCCTGTGTGGGACACCTACACACAGCTTCTGGGGCAGGCAGGGTCGCAGGTAAAACAGCCGCTCCACACAATGATTACAAACAACACAAAAGGAATTTAGATTTTTGACCATTTTGTCTACATACAGACTCCTCTTGAGAAGGTGGACAGGTTTGATTTCTATGAGCGAGCCAAGAAAGCCTACGCTGTCATTGCAACGGGGTGTGTAGTTTCTCTGCCATGATTCAAACATGGTATTGTTTCATTTGTAACGTGAGAACAAATTCACGCATCACTTTGAGATTTCATTTGTTAGTTGTCTTTTCCAGAAATCAACAAACTCTGAGGCCATAAAATAGATATGTTATCTGTGATACCGCCATTATAATCATATTGAACTGCCATTTAGTTTTACTTGGTTAAATATGTGCATAAATATAACTTTTTGGTGATTAATCAGAGGTTTGAACCTAGATTGGTTAAAATGTGTTGCTGAAGAATTATAAAGTTTTCCTCTATTCTGTCCACACAGGGAAAAAGCGCTTTATGGTAACTTAATACTGAAGAAGGGGGTCATTCCTGCAGAGCTCCTACAGTAATACACACATTTTTAAGTCATTGTGATCTAATAACAAGTGAACATCTGTGATTGTGAATATTTTTGCATAAAACACATTCTGTTTTGCACAGCTAGCACCAAATGCTTTAATAGTGCTCAAAGCATGTGCTACACTTTTTAAGGTATAATTAATACATTAAATATGATCTGATTCATGTCCAAGTCTGGAGCAGATTTAGAGTTTGTATTTTTGTAAATAACTAGTTAATAAATGAAAGCCATAAAGCATTGTGTGTGTTGGAGTGTCTTTATCATTAAGACAGATGTACATGAAAGTGTGATTTAAAATGACAGGCATCTACACAGATTGTGTGGTCACAGAGGAATCACTGGTGGTACAGATCGTCCAGATCTTCCTCTGGTTCACTGTGCTGCTTCTGAGACGGGAAGTCAACTGGAGCAACAACTTCAGTATCAACCTGGTACGGGATGGGCAGCAGCAGGTCTTTGTGGTACAGGTCGTCCATGTCATCCTCTGGTTGAAGGTGAACGCTGACCTCATGCTCCCTCCTGACCTCAGGTCTCAGCAGCTCCGTCTGCACAGGTGAAAGCTGCTCATCATGGTGGTACAGGTCATCCTCATCCCTCTCTGGTTCAGCTACTAGTGGGATTAGATATCTATTCAGCTGCTCCCTGGCTTTGTTGTAGACTTTTTCCCAGTCCTGCTCAGGCTCCTGTGCTTCATCACTGAAAACAGGGTGGTCGATGTCTCTATCATCCTCTGGTTCCTCATTGTATTCTGACTGCATGTCGGCAGCTGAGAGGACCTCCATGTTTTTGATGTTGGGGAGCTCAGCCAAAGAAGGATGGTGCCGCTCATCAAGGTCTTCTTCAGCCTTCAGGGGTTTGTCCTGTTGGCTGCCTGTCATACTCGTCCAAATCATCATGCGAGGATCGACATCATAGTGAGTCTCATCCATGTCCTCTGGAGGCTCCACTTCCACTGACCAGGACATTTTTCCTTCATCATCTATAGACCTGAAACATATCAGGAAATTTCAGTCTATCTTGCTTCTGTCTTACTCTGTCCAAGAGAAGCCCATTATATATTAGATAATACACATTACAACTTACATAACAGTGTCCTGCAGTGCGTCACCTCTAAGCTTATTCTGAGGAAATACCACAATAATACATGATCATCTTCCAAATATAAGACAGTGATTACACCTTTTTAAATTGGTTAGGCATAATTTATCAAGTTTTAGATTTGACAGTGTAATATTGTTGATAGCCAGGAGCGATGTAAACATACCCAGGGTTTGTATGGTTTTGCTGTGATGCCAAATATCAGAGAAAAGCAGACAATAAGAGAAATCCTACAAGCAAAAAGAGTCAGGATTAATGTATTCATTCAAATCCTCATGAGTCATAGACATTACACAACAACTGGCCAAAGACAGAGACTCAGCCATCTGTACACTGTTAACCATTACAACCAAGTCACTGTGAGTAAAGTCAGAAACCCTTTAAAGAGAACTTAAGCCTTCTTACCGGAACATGGTGGCTCTTTTTTTCAGTCAGCTCAACGTTTTGGATCTGAAGAAAAATAATGTTTGACTTCAGTTCACCTGGAGCAAAGGACCAAAGTTCCACCTATAAACCTGTAAGACTGTAAGACCTTTGTATTCTCTGAGTACAGGCGCAGCAACTGTAATGATTTCTTCTCTCCCTATCTTCACTTTATTGTACATAACAAAGTGGCATATCAGTTGAAAAAAAATTAAATTGCCTTTCACATTTTATAAATATGATTTCTATGTTTTAGTTAACCATCACTAATTCACTACTGTGAATAAAATTGAATTTTTGTGTCTGATTTATTTCATGCAGATAAAATACAGAAATGATGCGGTATTACTAATATAATTTCTATAATGATTAATTTTTGACTAATGTTTTTGATCAACTATCAGTGATCAGTATCACCTCGTTCTGTAGGGTCAACTCCAGTGCCATACAGATAAAGTGTATTACTCTGTATTAGACAAATGTGTTCAATTAAAATGTTTTCTTCTTCTTCACCAGTTGTTTCCGTACTGGATTAGGTGTACATTAAAAGGCAGATGACATCACTCTTGTAGTTTGGCATTCACATAACCGATACAGTTGGTTTTCATTCAGGTTGGCCCTCTGGTGCATATTGTCAAAAGCATGGAATAAACAAACAGCTAATATCTAATCTCTGTTAGTTTGATTTACAGAAATCTACTTAACCTGCTCTGATGGCTTGTTTACACATTTACCTCTTTTTTTGTGTGTTTTTAAATATGCACTCTTTAACTCGGTGATGTCTAATCTTTATTCTTTGTATTTCATTTCTAGTTTGTTTACTGTTCTATTATCGGTCAATGTATAGTATTTTGTCCCAAGCTCTTATATTACTGTATAGTCATGGCCCAATCGGTGACTGTGTCAGTCTGTTGGTTGGACGGTTTACTGACAGTTTGTCCATGTGGAAATGTCAAAACCACTTGATGGTTTGCTGTGAAATTTTGTGTGAATACGCTACAGTAACACGCTACTATGTTGGACATCGTAATGTCGTAATATGCTAAATATTAGCATATTAATATCACTGTAAGTATTGGTGCTAATATAGAGTTCAAACCATAGCTGTACATCAGTACATCCCCAAAGAGCTGAAAGGGATGCAGGTCATGATTATATATGAATTATCTTATGACTTTCCTTTTTTGTTATTGCTGGAGTTGAGGAGTGACAATTGGTCCAATATTGTATCATATTATACGACCATAAAACAACAAGCCACATGTTCTTGTTTGTCTTGCATACAGCTTCAACCATTTAAAACAACTTCACATACACATTCACTGTAGGATGGGAGATTGAAGGCAGATGAGTGGTGGTGATTTTAGTACCAGGCGCCACACTGTGTGTGCATCAATTCTAATTTTTGTCTATGCAAACAATCTCTCACACTGTAAAACTCATTATTTCTGAATCAAGCAGCTTCATGTTTGATATAGTTACATATACACAACTGAGGGATATTATATCAATCTTTTTGACTATCTTTCCTACATCAAGCTGGTGTTGCTATGCATCATTCTAGGAACCCGTCACCCGTCATATGACAATGAGTGAGTCATTATGTTAACATATGGTTTACTAATGTCTCACAGCACGCACACACACTGTACAGTAGAACAGGAGCAGACAGACACACCACACATTTCCTGGCCTGTAGAAGGGATGGCTCCACACTGTCTGCTGGTTATCTGCCCCTTCTATCAGATCCATATGTGCAAGTCCAACATTGCCCCTCCACTAGCCTGACTCCCAGGTCACTGAGTGGTCTACTGTCTTCAACCCTGAAGGGCTCCTCCAAAGAATGCAAATGCCAGACATCTTCTCTGAGGGACTGACTTGCAATCACTGACTGGTTTGACTGTTCCTACGACATTCAGTCTCCACATTTAAATAAAAGGAATGAGATAAGAACATCAGTACTCCTGTCATGTTTATATGGCAAACATGAAAGTGCCGTCACTTTATCTAAAAGGGAAACTGCAAGGTTTTTTCCAGCCTTAATGTGATGCCAAGCTAAGCTAACCAAACACCGGCTTTGGCTTCATATTTAGTGTATAAATGTGAAAGTGGTATCAATTTTCTTATTCAACTTTCTGCAACAAAGCAAATAATCAAATTTCCCAAAATTTCAATGTATTATTTTATATCAGAAAGTCTTTATGAAGATAATAATAAACACTCTGAAGTCAGGTTCACTTTGATGACTAACTGGGTGGGGAGCCATCACAGAAATGGCTTAGAGAAACCACAACCCTGGGACATCCCACAGCTCCAAGCCTTGAAAGCAAGGTTTGATGGATAAAGTGCGCTGAAGCCTCTACCAATCCATCCTATATATTCTGCACACATGAGTAAAACAGCTTTCATATAAAGCCCAGAGGCCCAGCAGTTACCAATGCAGATTAGGCATATGACTCTCTGCTCCCTGAACTTCTCATGCTCCCACAGCCTTCCAGGAAAACATGCCCCTCTGTGGTTCATGTGGCAGAGTGCTGATGCTTGGCAAATGAGTCGTTCTCCATCAGACTCACTCGTGTCCTGGTCACTCCACTAAGGCGATGAAGTGTCAGAAAGTTTAAAAGCTCCAGAAAAGCTAATTTTTCACAGCCACACTGAGAAGGAGAATATGAACAAATACCAAAGTCACATTTTATACAGTATTTTCATATTAAACCTTTTAAAATTTACACTCAGTGGTTTCTGCACATATTTAACAAATACAATATAACATGTTATTAGGGAGTTTAAAAGGTCTCGGTAGATGGATTTTTTTAACCTTTGGACAGAACCAGGGTGGGCATTTCCCCAGCTTTCCTTTCTTTGTGCTAAGTTAACTGGCTGCCTTTTTTGGCATGATCTTTAACTCTCAAAAAAAAAAAAAAGTGACCTCCTGACGTGACATGACAAATGCTCATTCAATATTACTGCAACTTACATTCATCTCCGAGGTTAAAGTAGCGTGATTTTCCACTAAATTTACAACATAATATGAACATGAACATTTATTTCTCTGATAAGCTTACACATTAATAATATACACATTTCTACGTTATTGTGTCTCATTAGATGTAATGATATATGGCTTTCTATGTGTTTATTTAATTATCTTAAGTGGTGAGGAAATGTATGTAGGGTAATCATTGTGCTGCAGGCAAAGCAGCCTTTCTTTGTTCAAACAGGTGGCAGGTTATAATTGAATCTTTACATGTGGTGCGTACAGATTGTACCCTGATACCTCTACCACTCATCAAAGGATTGGTTTAATCTGCCAAGTGCATGAGATGCAAATCTTTCCTCTTCCGAGCACAATGTAGTTCCTCTTGTATCTTCCTGTTGGAAAGGTGCATGTGTTAAGTGAGTGGCAAGAATGAAAATGTAAGAGCAACACCAGAATGAATGGGAGCTGTCAGCAGGTAATGATTGCTCCCAATAAACTGTGAAAAACACACACAAAAACACATACGCAGACACAGTGTTATTGCACAAAATGTAAAGAAGGAGCCAAGAATTAAATGCCTGTCTGTAACAATTTAAATGCCACATTAAGTCATGATCTATGGCTGTAATTTTGACTTAGAAAACATGCTCCAAATGTTGCAGCTTGCAGCAGTTTATGGGGAAAACAACTAAAATGAATACTTGACAAAATTCCCATATTCAACTATCTTGACTTCATTTTACTTCATGTTTCTGTTTCACAGTTGATGCATTGGGTGTATGAGCATGAATCCATGCGTGCAGACTTTTAAACATATGTACAATGCGCAGTCAGATACAGTAGATTAATGTGTCATTGCTACTGATGACAAACCCTTCTTGAAACTGTTACTTAATTTTAGTATCTGTTGTCATGATGCTGGCCAAAAACCAAAAGCAGCTTATTAGTGTTAAGGCCGTGAAGAATGCTGCCGTCATGTTTGTACTTGACTTAAAGTGTCATCTTCATCATGGTTTCTTTTCTATAGTTAAAGAAACAAACAGAAAAAAGGTTTTTTAACGGGCGACAATCAGTCGTAGACATCAGACTCCACGCTAAACCTCAACACACACTGTATCGTTGTTTGAAATGTAATCATTAATATTACATAATTTTAATGAAAACAGAAAAGTCTCTTCTCTACACTAAAACAATAATCAGTACCGAAAACCTCATCATCGTCGTCATTATCATCAGTAAATCCAATAAAGGTCATCCTGGAGTGTGGGGCTGTAAGTCAACCACCACTACTGTCTTTACACACACACCCACACAAAAACACACACGCTCACAACATTTAGGAAAGCTGGGGTTTTCTAAATAACTAAAATTAACTCAATGATCTACAATTAACTTAATTGATGCTTCACCAACACCCATTAAACACACATTAGACATCTCACGGTGGAGTTTAACCACACAAATTACAGGGCTGAGGGAAGGACCTCCATGGAAGAGCAGAGGCGAACATGAAATGTTGTGACGACGGTCTGTTGAACGGGGGAGTCCTCAAACTCATGAAGCCGCCACAGAAAGAATTAGCGAGCCATCTGCGCAACAGTTAGATGCTGGCACCTTAGCTTTTGATTGTGTCTGTCACAGGTTTGAATGCTAAATGCTTCATAAAATCCATCTTCTGTGAAGAGGAGGGATTTTTTGGGGAGGGTGGGGGGACTGATGAGCCAGTCAGTCTGGGGCCCTGAGCCACCTTACTATGTGGGTAGACAGGTAATGTCTGAGACAGTTATTTCTGCAATAATAGCATCGAAGACAGCTGAGGCAGTCGGGGGAGATGGACCAGAAGCTGCATAGGAGATGGGCAGGAAGAGAAACTTTCCCTTTTCTGTTATGTAACTGATGACAGAAGACTCTGAAGCTCTTTGTGTGTTTCACAGGAGGTACAGGAATACGGCTGAATATGGTTGACCTTGCTGCCCAATGCAGCTAATGCTCCGTCAGCGGGACGGTTGGTTATTGGTGACTCCAGCAGCTCAAGCTGACACAGAGCCACCAAAATGCTTCAACAGCGAGTATCAATCATGGAAATATTACATTATAGACGCAATAATGAAAGGGAAAGCTCAGGTGGTCCCTCTAGTTCTCTCGCACACACACACACACGCACACACACAAACATATCTCACACCTTTTATCCTGCCTCAATCACACCCCTTATAAACTCAGTAAACATGTGGAAGCTGTTAAAGTAAGTTTAATGGCTATTTACTGTGTTTTGTACGCTTCTCATTAAACACATTTTCCACTTCAGGAGAACTAATGTTTTGGAAAACTCTGTTAAATCAAACACACATCATGCCAACACTTGGCAGATGTGGCTCATTAATTAAACTATTTGCCCTCTACAGGGTAAACCCAGGAACTACTGACGTGCACACACAGACGTGTTGGGCTTTTTAACCCTGCAATAACTGAGGCAGCAGAAGGCCCACTGGGTAATAATTATCGTTAGTTTCATCACTGTGAATGTCCCTTTTACATACAACCACTCAGGGGATCCATTGTTAATATAAATTCTTGATAACAGTTGTGTTGGAATAAAGATGTATAAAATGTAATGATATGCTTTTTCTAACATCTGAGTCTGCTGGTGACTGATGCCAGAAATGAAGAAGTCCTTGAAGGTAGAATAGCAAAAACAAGCCATAGACGGAAACCTCCTCTGCCGCCCCCTTTCTCCCTCCTGTTGCAGCCACTGAATGCCTCCTCACTGGAGTCCACAGCGGCCCTGTCTGCCAGCTGGAGTAGCCCTAACCTTTAACCTCTGACCCCCGGCACCACAGAATTCATCATAGCTGTCGCCTCATTGCACTCAGTGGGGAGCACATCTTGTGAAATAATATCAAGACAACAGAGAGGGCACCGAGCACAGGTGCTAACAGCGAAGGCAGGTGTCTTCGCTGTTAGCACCCCACAACACACACACTCACACATCATATATGCATCCATAGTATCATAAAAATCCTCCCAGATTCTGTCATAAACTGGACTTTTGTGCTGTATCTGAGTTTGCGTGTCATGGTCCCATCTGTCCTGATGCTCCTGGGTTAAAGAGAGGATCCTGCTGTTCCTTGATGGAAAGCTGCCTGCTACAGAGAGATCCGGTTACAAGAGTGCTGCGCTTTCATCATTATTAAAGAAACATGTGCCCGCTCTGTGCAATTATGTCGGTGGATGAAACTTTTTTACGCTCTCAGCTTTTCTCAATACAGATAGAGATATTGCAGTGATAAGATCAGTTGAGAAAACTATCATCTTTTGAAGTCCATGTGCTCCTTCATGATAAAAAGGAGAAAGTTCAGTCCAGATAAATGAAAGACTGTTATTTGTATCTCATTGAATGTGATTTATACTTCATTTTTGTGCTTTTTGTGCTCTTCATAATTCAAATACCTGTGGTTACTTTGCTCCACAGTCAAAGGACAATTACAGACTGCCTGGTGACAACAAATGTCATATCCACCAGCTGATTTAATTAAGATGATTACTTAATATTTGGTCCTCATCATTTATCCACAACTAATTGGACCACAGCTTCTAGGGCTAACACTGCTACTGTGATTCAATGTCATTATACTCAACGTGGATATGAACAGGAACCTTGATGCTCAAGCTGCTGTTTGTAGACCATCAAAGACACAGAGAGAAGGCTGATACGGGAAAAGTGGGAGAGGATCTTAACATTTACTTAGTGTTAGTCTTGTAAATTTCATAAAGTGCAAATTTTCATTTATATGACATCTTCACACGGTTTGATGACACATTTTTCATTTATTTTCGCCATTCCTTCAGTAAATTTGTAAAAAAAAAAAAAATCTTCCAAAACTAAAATTAAAACACTCCTAATTGGTGCACTACCCATAATACAGAGGCAACTATGATAAAAAAACAAAAAAAAACAAAACAATTGTCTCTTTGGTTTAAAACATGGAAGTGATCATTATGAGGCCATCCTGATGTGGATAGAACAGGATGTGGACCGATATAATTTTACCCTAAAATGCTGCTGTAAATATTTTTCTGGGAGGAATCTTTTTGTGTTTTGTTCCTATTTTAATAAAAATAAAAACGATACATTTTTGTCTATGTTTTATCTCATAAAAGACCTGACACCGTGTGCATTTGCCCCACTGTGTAACTCACATACTATTATATTTTTTTTTTATGTTCAATAACTGCAGTGTGTCACATTAACAAATTGTAATTGAATTTGAGGAACCCTATTACATGAAATAACTTGTCCACCAGCCACAGCTACTATAACAACTTCCATTCAGGGCAGATTGTAAAGTTGCTCATTTCACATCATTCAATGCCACATAAACTATTCCTGGCACAGTCAGGGGATCTGAATCAAACCTCTGAATTGGTGACTGTCGCTGAGATGTCTATCTCTGTAGTCTGAAGGCCCCGTGCAGCCACTGTGCTCCCTGACCTCCACTCCCAGACCTCTCTTTGTTCCCATGCTGTGCCCTATGGAACGTCTGGCTCCAGCCTTTTCAAACCATAATTACATACCTGCAGAAGGCAGACAACAGCAGAGTAAAAAGAGACACAGCATGAAAGAGGAAAGGGTCCCTCTCAGTGCTATGTGATAAGTTGTTGCCATGTATATGCTGTATCTACCTTAAAGGGGAGCACTGGCAGAAAGTCTTTCATATTCAACCTAAACTAAACTAAAACAACATGAACACTGAGTTTCTCATCAGGTCCAGTGAATCCCACAGTTCAATATATAAAACAAGCGCCAGTGTCACACTGTTACATACAGCATCTCTCCAGTGATAAGATTACTGCTGTTGGACATGTTTACGCAATGTGGTTAAAAAGACAACTGCCGATAAAGTGCAGTCAAACAATTCAGACATAGAAAAGAAGAAGGAAAAGCAGACGCCATATGAGGAAATATACTGCAGGGATGTTTATGCAGGGTGCCGCTACAATATAGATATCCAGTGCAAGAGTTAAGAGAGTGGAAGTGAAACTAAACTTTGAAGACTGGCTGTTACAGTTTTGAGATAAAAAAATTTTTTTCCCCTAAGTTCATCATATTAATATCAGTGAAATAAAAATGATATCTGATATTTCTTACTAAACTCAGTTTCTTTCACGATGACACATGCAGTGACTCACTTTTATAATCACTGTTTAAGCATCCTTTCAAAAGCTGTTTTACTGTGTAACGAGACGGCAAAACAAAATATTTATTTTAGATCTTATTGGACAGATTTGATAGAAGAGAGTTTTATTTGGTTTGTTGAACTTTGAAACTGTGAAAGTACAAAAGTTACAATAATGAATTCTGTTCAATAATACATATCACAGTCCAGTGAAGTAGAAGCTCCTTAGCTGTGTAAGTTAGCGTGCCACAGGTTATATTTATTTCAGCAACTATTCAAACATATCACAAATAAGAGTAGAAGAGTGTACCAGGAGAGGTAAATTCTAAACTCTTCTTAAAAATTGACCTAACACAATAATGATGCCCAGCATGTCCTTCGAATAAGCCAGCACATGATGAGTCTTACTAAAGAAGGTTGCTGTTACATTATTGGTTTACATAGTCCTATGAACTTATCCTTGAGGAAAGATGCTTGCCAGAATGGGATTTTACTAATGTCACTAAATTACTCCCAGCTGGCCTGAAAGCAGGAAATGCTTCTTTCTTTTCAAAACCTCAGAGCAAATAGTACATGAAGCATGGTGCATTCATGAGCATGTCTGTCCTCAGAATTTATGTTGAACTGTCTCTGCTGGATTTCACAGCGTTTAATGTCATCCAGGACTGCGGTCATAGTCTGTCTCTGTCAGTGTGCTCAGCCTTCTGAGCTGCCATAAGAGCTCCTATTCACTACTTAACCTTTAAAAAGTGGTCGACTAACTTCAGAGGGGAAAAGCAATTTCTGGCTTAAGAAGGTGTGAGGACCCCCAGATCAGCGAGCATTGATTCCACAATGATGGTAACAACTGCTTTAAGGTCAGCCACACAGTGACTGCAGGTCTGGGTGGGTGTTTAAAGGGTCTAATAGACATTTGAGCAGGCTTTGGTCTCATGCTTGTAAAAGCAGTTTAGCAAAGAGGTAAACAGCCCGGGGCCTGCAATAACAGAGTGGAACTGATTAGTGGAGGAGAGATAAAGAAAAGAGAAGAAAAATGAGACAGGGACTGATAGCATCTTTTTACCCAACTTAATTATATTAGACGGCTAGGACTCCATAATCTCTCAGACGACAGTGTGTTTAAAATCTGAAATGAATAACAAAAGAATATTCTGTAGAAATATTTCTGTATTTTGTAGCAGGGGCAGGTAATATGGGCCAAATTAAAATGACCCTCAATCATTTTGATAGGAATTTTGATAAAGGAGTCATAACACTGAACATGTGGGCGATCAACAGTTTTGTTTTGTTTTTTTTATTATTTAATAAATATAGTTTTCAGGAGTGAAATCATTTTTCATCAAATTGAATTGCCAAGCTGGCAATGTTGGCTTGGCTTCTAACTCTGCTTTGAATAAAGGAAAACATTTTTTCTTTCTGGACAGATAGAAAACAGATCAACTGAATAATCCCGAAGATACAAATTCACTGCTTGAGCACAGGTTAAAGAAAAATAACTTTAGATTTTTCCCTCCACTACAGAAGGCAAGTGACTAATTAGAAGCACTAATTTAAAAAAATGCAGTAAATTATCATCCACTCACTGTTAAAAAGCAGAGATGCAAAAATCGGATTTTAAAGATCAAGTCTGGTTGTACTTCTGTTGTTTTGTTCTGCCTTGACAGGACACAGATACTCTGAAATTACCAACCCTGTCCTTCAACGCTACTCTTGATCCCCACACTTTTAGACTCTCCTTTCTATCTCTGTGTTGCCAACTCTTCATGTGTCAGTGAAAGCTGTTGCTAATGAAAGTTAAAAAACAAACTATGAAAAGGAGGTGAGAGGCAGCAGAGGGAGGTGCATTCATTCCACCCTGCATGTGAAGAGTTTTGCCGGGGCAAAAGGGAGTTCCAGTGGAAGGGAGGGGGTAGAAAGAGGGGCACGGATAGGAGCTGAGCGCGACCCCCATTGCCCCAGGACATGGAAAAAACATTTTGTTTCGTCAAGTTTCAAAGGAATGGTGATTACATCAGAGACACAGGATGACAGGATACCCCTGCATGGCAGTGGCCTAACTTAAAAAAAAAAACAACAAAAAAAAAACCCACTGAGGGGAAAGAGCCACGCCTTCAAAAAAATTCATCCTCTCATCTCTTCTCTCATCACCTCTCCTCGCTATGGTTATAAGCAAAACTAAAACAGCACCCCAATAGCTCATCTCCATCTTCTCTGTGTCCAGTGAAGGCGGCCATTGTGTGCCCGTTCCTCTCTCCCCAAGTCAGTTTCCTATTGAGGCTCTGAAAGGGCCTTTCAGGGGCCCTGTTTTGGCTGTGCAGCTCACCTGCAGAGGGGAAACTATGGGTCTATTCTAAAGCCCAGCAGCTGCCAGGGCAGAGAGGCTGGCACCCAGTGGGAGAGAGAATAGCATCTGCAGAGCCTTTCAATATGAAGCCACTTAGTAACAGAAGGCATGTGCCAAGCCCGCAAAGCCAGAATGAAGAGTCACCCTTTGGTATTCACTAAATATCAGAGAAGAGTTAGACTCATCTCCTATTCGCTCCCTTTCTTCCTTATCAATATTATATCATTGTTCTGCTCCTTGTCCGGCTTCAGTGTTTATGGAGTAATAATCCACAGGTAGCAGTACACAAAGAAAGGACTGCCTAATATCCAGGTCAGGAGGATGAAAGTGAAAAGGTAAAAGCTTTTTTTTTTTCCTTGGAAAATGCAGATCAACAAGTAGGATAGTCAAATGGAGAAAGAGAATCAGACTGGCAACCAAAAAGTTGCCAAATAGCTGCGTTGCCCATGTTTAGAAGTATCCGCTTAACTCACTTGTCATGCGACAGATCGAGCTGATGCTGCTGTGAGGATCCCAGTGGCTGCAGGCCTGTGAAGAAGCCTTCACCAAACAAAGCCCCTTTTCTGTCAGCTTGCTAGCTCCCACACTGGCGCTAATTTACGATGCCCTCACAGCAATTTCCACAGTCAGAGAAGTTCAATTGTGTTTTCCGGCTCATTAAGCATCAGCACAACAAAGCTTTCATCTTCTCCCTCATCCCCCTCTTCTCTCCTTCCACCCATCTTCCTCACTTTATCTTGCTGTCTACTAATGTGCCTCTTTTAGGTATAAGGATAAAACATCAAATATACTAGATAGAATGGACTTTGTTATTCTAATAATTTCCCCTCTTCCTACATTTAATTTGGATTTTTTTTTTTTTTTTTAAATCAAAATTATTTTTATTTGTTTAAAACGCGGCACTAAGTCTGAAGGTTCCCCTCATGCAGACCTAGGGAGAATTTAATGGTTGTTTATTCAGGGGCCTCTGCTGTGCCCTCCCATCTCTTTCAGACCTTCATGAGCCGACGTGGAATCTATTGTAATCTCTGAGGAATCAACTCAGCATATTTGTTCAGGTTGTCACTGTGCTGAGATCACAGGAGCGCATTCAGCTTCACACACAAATACAGATTAGTGCCCTAAATATCTTTTAATTAAACAATAAATTTTGAATTCGGAATCTGTGTTTGCATATGAGACAGGAGAAATAAAACATTGGTCTAAGGTTATAAAAGCGTGTAACCACAACATCACAGTGCCTCAAATCCTCTCATGGCTTGAAAAATCTGCATGAGGGATTAGTGAATGGAAAGGGTTATTCCCACAGTCAAGAGCCATTGCAAAAATTATGCTGAGCAAAGCCCTCAACCCCAAGTAGTTACAGTTTTGACCCTTTTGTGGAAAACACTAACAAATAAATTATGTCAATGTAATTTACTGTAAAAATTGATTCAATCTTTTCATTATCAAGTCAATGTGAGACATAAGGTATTAAGAAATAGACATATTGCATCAGAAAATGAGAGATACTGGGTATAGTTCAAACAAGTCACTCTTAAAATAATCTGTATTCACACTTAATGCCATCCAAGCATTCATTCATTAAATATGAGTTAAAGTACTGTTCAATGTCAAATCAAGCGATGCCCAAAGGTTTCGCCTTGGTGGTAAAAAAAAAAAAAAGCCAACTTCAAGTCAATATCTTGCATTGCAACGTTTAGTAGCATATCATTTTTAAATTATTTTGCAGCAATGGGTGATGTTAGGAGAAAAACAAAACGTTTTTTGTGCTTAACTAAGCCAACTGTCAGCTGATTCTTTGCAATGATCACTCTAACAGAGGAGAGTTATTGAGCTTCTCATCCAACACAAATAAGCTTCTTCCCTAAAGCATCATATCGCTCATAGTATCCTTTTGAATCTAAGGAGCTATAACTTAAAATTAAATCTATAGTGGACCAGTTGTTTTCCAATGAGTGCTGCAGTGGGGCTGCCATCAATGGAGAGATTTTGGACAAGTCTTTTTTAACATTGTTGGGAAATGTCATATTGGAGAAATGTGACCCTATTTCTCGAAGAGAAATCAAAGTGCCATTTTCAGCTTCGCCTCCACCAAACTGTGGTCACTGCCATCTCCCAGTGTGCTGTGGCCTGACCTCACTCTGCAATTTACTGAAGGCAAAGGCTGTGACTGACATCTGTGGGATTCAATTTGCTGTAAATGTATAGGCTGTGGGGGAAGACAGGGCAGCTGAAGAAGATAAACGAGAGAAAATGATGCAGTAATGTACAGTATATTGTGGTAAGACTTCTTCAGTAATTTGTAGTTTAGCTTCTCTAAATTTCATAGTTCAGACATGACATGGGGAGAGCCGTGCCCCTAAGTGTGTGTGTTGTTTTTCAGTGTGTGTCAGGTTTCTCCTACCTCCATTAGTCCTGTTATGTCCTCTGCTCCTCTTCTATCATCACCCTCATACTAGCGACGCCCACATCTGCTATCAAGGCCAGACAATAAAGAGCCTATGATAATTTGACATCCCATGTCTCTGTTAGTGGGGTAATTTTCTAACATCATCATCATCATCATCATCATCATCACTGAGCGCAGGCTACCATCTGAGTTCCCCCTCTGCTGTCAGCGTGCTCACTGAGCTCACCCTAACCCCTGGCTCGCTCCAGGTCCAGAGAGGGTGTCCGGTTCCCTTTGTGGCCTTCCATTCCCTCCAAACTGCAACAATAGCGCAACAATATCTCTATGTTCACCTGTTAGCACCTGGCACTGCAGGTAAGACTCACTGCCGAGTCCTTGACAGTCAAACACTCTGATCATCTCTGTCAGACGCCATGTGGAACGCGCCTTCCTGTCACCAAACCCAATATCCTACATACAAAACACACGGACACATAATGACCTGTGCACCACTTGCCTGTCAGCACTTTCCCCTTACAGCTGAATCTTGCTAACATATAGAGGATAAATGAAAAGCACTTAACCCATCAACAACCCATCAGGTAATTACGAAGGTTTCAAACATCATCTGCTATTTGAGTCTCTTGTATGTCTTCAAAAAGGAAATTACCTGAAAGAGAGGGCAGCAAAATGTATATTCAGGTTAATGCACACCTGTATTGGGTTTCAATTGTCTGAATTCTGGCATCAAACGTTACAAAATCAGATATGTCTATGATTATATTTTAAAGATCTAATTTTTGCCTCTGTGGGAGGATGATAATAATAATACAAATAGGGATAATAAATGCTACTGTAGGATGGTTGTTCCTGGGCAGTATTCATACTGTTGTGCGTATTTGTACATACAAAAAGTGCAGGTGAATGATTGAAAAATAGGAAGATCCAAGTCCTTTTACTTTTACAGCTTCACACAAATGGCTAAACACTTTAAGCAAAGCTGGTGTGATTTACTGAGACTGCACCCCCAAACCCCCTCCCCCCCACCCTTAGTGCCGTTGACCGTCTGACAAGTACTCTAACTTAAACATACCGATATCTGTAAGAGGCCTGTAGTTAAAATTTCCTGTATTTTTTACTCTGTGACACCCTGTGAGATGTCCTCAGATGATATGTGAAGTGAAGAACATTTAAGTACGTTCTACCAGTTGGGGGCCACACTGGTGACCCACCAGTGTATGTTGACAGGTTAGACCTGCCTCTCAGCGGGTGCAGAAACCGGAGCAGCTCACATGACACAATGTGCTGATGGTGGGAAAGTTGAAACAACTAATCAAGGCTAACATGTTGTGGCACTTCCCTTCAAGCTCAGATCAGTTAAGGAAAAACATTACTGAGAAGACCCCGGGCCTTGTACATCCTCTTCGGTATGATTGGCATGACTGGGTCTGAGTGAAACTGAGCTGGAGCCAAGTGACCCTGTAGGCTTCACTTCATTACTTCTACAACTAAAGCAACACTCATTTCAATTCATTTTGCAGTGTGACTGCTGTAAACAGGCCATGTAGCTGGTGTTTAATAAATAGCCTTGGAAACGCAATGGAATCTGTTAAAATACAATTAGCTTTACCTTTGCTCATATTAATGTCCTAAATGTATCCCCCTGATTCTTCCACATTTTTTGCCAACATGTTATTAGGTAATCATAGAAAAAGGTCACAGTTAATATTCCTCAGTGATGGACTAATAATGCACAAACTATAGGTTTTGGGTCTGTTTGGAGTTGTGGGGAAAAGTCAAATGTTGCTGGTTCAATTCTGCCTGGAATCTCAGCCGTACTGATCTTATTCTTGAATTGCGCATAAAATCAGGGTTAAAGCAAAGTAGCTTAGATTCTTTTCAAAATATTATATGCTATTAAAGTGTCAGGATATGTTTTATTTCAGACATTAAAGTGTCCAGTTGACTGTGGAATATTTACGTTTGAGATCGGGGCTGAGACTGTACACATGATATTTACATTAGAGAAAAATTTCCAGATGAGGGACCGATTTAAAGACACCAACAAAGCAGAGTTGTGGCTGCATGATATGAACCAAATCATAAATATGCTAATACTTGTCTGAGGTTCAGTCAACACTTCATTTTGTCTTTAAAGATAAAGAGAATTCATATGAGTGTGATTTATTGTAAATGTCAGCATGGAGAGGAAAGTTTGTGATCTCACATCCATCGAGATTTTGACACACTGTACCAAAGTTGGCAGGTCTGCTCAGACACAGGATAATACTCTGTTATGCTTCACCAGGCAGGCCTCTCGTCTCTTTTAAAGACGATACACTCTCACCACACAGTTCCCTGCTGTGTGTTTCATAAATGTTTATCCCACATGACTCCAACCCCCTAAACAAAGTTTGCGTTGAAGGCTCTGCCAACTCTTATGAAAAGGAATGTTTTGGGTTTTTTTTTAAATGAAATATATAAAGCATGCTCAAACATGTTTCTTCAAAGGGAAAACTCTTTTGGAAAATACAATTACCTCCTTTCTTACAATGTCTTCAATTTGGTAACCCAGCAAGGACTAGAGATGTGTTTGTGCACTAGTCAGACTGACAGGCAGACAGATAGATGGACTATTGGTAGGTTGGTAGTTGATAGCTGTTATACTTTCCGAGAACTTTTTTACCATTTGCACTTTTGACATTTGAAAATGATAAATGTTGCCGCTTGTTGGTGTTATGGCTCTACATTTGGCATTGCGTTGGTCTGCTGCTCCCCCACATTTCAAATCTCTCAACAAGCACTGCCATTAAATTCTGGCCCGCAGACTTTTTCTTTAGCACCATCGGCAGATTGACATTATTGGGTTATAGGGAAATGTTTTGTGTAGTATTGGATGAATTTTCCTGATACTGGGTACACGCATCCTTGATAGCCAACTGTTGATTTTAAATAACTTGTGGATATTTCAGGTAAACTGATCAACAAATCCTGAGAATTAAGTCAACATCAATGTGATGGATTGGTATAAAATTGTATACAAAAGAAGTTAATTGTTTCCAGAAAAGGAATCCTAATAATCTTCAGGTTGTGTCATCCTCAGGTCAAACTTTTTACTCATTTAAAAATGTGGTTTTCATTCATTCATCTTCTACTGCTTATCCGTTTCTGGGTTGTGAGGGGTGCCGGAGCCAGTCCCAGCTCACACTGGACGAGGGCAGGGTACACCCTGGACAGGTCGCCAGTCCATCGCAGGGCCAGAGACAGACAGAGACAAACAACTACTCACACTCAGACCAACAGACAATTTAGAGTTACTAATTAACAGAAAGTCCCCAGGCCCGGGAACCAAACCCGTGACCTTGTTGTGGGGCAACAGCCCTAACCACTGTGCCGCTGTGCTGCCAAACTTTGGTTTTTATCTTTCCCATTATGCTCATCAGTTTTACAACAAATTTCTAACTATTGGCATGCAATAAAAAAAAATAATTTTTTTTTTAAATGTACGACAATGGCAGAGTTGGGCTACCACTTTAAAAATAAAACTTCAACTCCAGTAAGATGTAGGAAAATCCATGGATTCAAGTCAACTTTCTCTATTAGAATGAAATGAAAATAGTTGAATGTAACAAACCCCATATGAATGGTTTTTGGGGTCTGTATGGAAACTCAAAATTACCAAAGGATTGGGACCAAGAAGTGATCAGATTTTCACTGTTAATGCAGATATATTCAAAGGGTACACAGACATCACTGAAACACACAGCTACTCCACTAAATATATATTTTCATTTCACAAACCTGTACTCAAAATACTGTACTCATTGTTGACTTTTCTGGCAGAGCTGTGCTACTCGGAGAGAGGCAGGAAATATCATTTACTCATGCATCATAAAACAGTGAAAGAGAAACAAAACATTACAGGCAGCCCTTCATCCCTCTTCAAACACGGGGAGAGTGACAGTGATAATATTCAGAGTAAGTAGAGGAGAATTAAATGTTGTGGGGCACTAAATTACAGTCATTGAGAGCTTGTATGGTTACCCAGCAATCTATCACTGTCACACAGAGTGGGAGGGGGGAGAGAGAGCAGACAGGCGCCAGGCGCAACAGGATCAAAGCAGAAATTTACCTTGGGGAGAGAAACAGTTAACTTCATTTAACCAATTGTCCAACAGACAGAGTGCACTGCTGTGAGAGAACTCTCACATATTGGGTTGCACTGAAAGTGATTTGACTTGATACGAAGAGCTGCAAAACAAGGCCAATTTAAACGAACCCCTTCAATAAGCTTCTGCAACATTAGTTGGGGTTTTACAGTCTTTCAAAGGGAATACAATGAACACAATAGGTTGAAAGATAGCCCTTCTACAACCATAGATAATTTGATTTCAGACCACAAGACAGAAATTTACAGTGGTCATAACTCTTGGGAGTATACAAAGTACTGTACGGCAGGATTGTCTTACTGCTTTAATGAAACAAAGTGATAATATACTGTCAGCATTTTCCCAAGCATAATTTTCCAGGCAAGGACAAGCACAACGAGAAGCAGTACTATAATTTGGCAATGTAACAAAAAAGTTTATACTAGCAAACTTTTGTAAAGTGAATTTTCTTGGACATTGATGTCTTTCTGGGGCTGTTTTTGTTCCTCCTTTATTAATTTTTTGGCCGCATGGGGCAGCTGAATTTACATAATTTCATTTTACATACAAGGAAAGTGTTTCCTGAGGGCACGGATCAACATTGGTCATTTGAAGTAAATACTGTGTCCATCTGATGAATATTAGTCCAACATTTAGTCTCCTTTTAGCGCTGCTGATTTCAGTGCAGGTACACAAAGTAGGTTTATAAAGCTTTAAAGCAGCCACCTCTTGCTGATGGGCATAAGGTTGAAGAGGCCGGTGAATGAAAAGGTGTTAAGGTTCTTTCACATGCGATATAAAATAGTGATCAGTGCAGCTTTCAACTTTTTAGGGTATTTACATAAAGAGTTCTGAGAGGAGCTATAATGTAAAATTTTATCACATTTAGTCAAATTAGCTATTTCCTTTATTCCCATTAACTGAAAGAAGCTCAAGTATCTAAAAAGCACATGCACTTGGTGTATTGTAGCCTAATATCTATAAGTGCAACTCAACCTGGTTACTGTATTTTAGGGACAAACTCCACCGTGATCAGCAGACGGACCTATCAGAAACTGTTTTGGTTGAGTCACGTGGAAACATCCACAGACTGATAGGTGGGCAGCAAGATGAAAGACGAACTTGTGGCACATCACTGTGGGAGAGGCAAGTCTGAGAGTCTAATCTGAAGTTGAGCAGGCAGCAGTGCAGCATCAGTGAGCCTGGGCGGTATCACACATTTCCTCACGGAGAAAACACCAAAGTGTAAAAAAAAAAAAGGCGAGAAGCGCGGCAGGAATACTGGTTGTATGGCACCTCAGTCGTGCGTAATGAATCCTGCGCAGGGATCACCGCCCTCGACCGCTCCGGAGGACCCCTCACCTGAGGACCGAGCTGCCGGAGGAGGCATGGGAACCGACAAGCTGGATCTATCACACGTCAGACGATGTAAAAGCAACACTTTAGATCTGCCCTTCAGCGTCGAATCGCTCATATCGGACAAGGCGCCCGGCAGAAGCCTCCACTCCCCGGAGCCCGGGTCCGGAGGCGCCCGGACAGAGGAGACGGAGTGTCCGTCACCGAGGGGACTTCATCGGGCCAAAGCAGAGGTGGTGAATTCCGGTGACAAGGAAACGAGCTCCTGGTTTGAGGCTCCATATGCATCCCCTCCAAGTGAGTGTTGGAAATCTACCCTCTTTTTTAATGTTGATGACAGAGAGATAAGACCGTTTCTAACTTTCCTATTCTGAAAATTAAAACAACTGCAATGCTTTAAGGTTAAAAAGGTATGCTCATTGTTTGAGCATTTTAAATAACTAAGTATGTCATTGTAAACCCAAAAAGCCACAAAAAGTCTGGAGGAATAATGGAGGAATAAGACTTTGGGATGTGGCTGAGTTGCGGTTGGGAGGCAGCAGAAACCTCCGACCCAGCAACTTCTCCTCTGTTTGATGTGTAAGTTTTGACATGATTCACACGCTTTTTATTCCGCTGATGTGATGTGGCTTTCTAACTGTATTTCCAGGACTTCCCAGCCCGACCCCATGCAATCTACGGAAACACAAAAACAACAGGAAACCCAGAACTCCCTTTACAACCTCTCAGCTGCTCTCTCTGGAGAGGAAGTTCCGTCAGAAACAGTACCTCTCCATCGCGGAGAGAGCGGAGTTCTCCAGCTCCCTCAGCCTCACAGAGACCCAGGTCAAGATCTGGTTTCAGAACCGCAGGGCCAAGGCCAAGAGACTGCAAGAGGCCGAGCTGGAGAAGCTCAAGCTGGCAGCGAAGCCGCTGCTGCCGGGCTTCGCGTTTCCCTTCCCCCTGAGCGCACCCATGGGCGCTCCGTCCCTGTACGCGGCCCTGAACGGACCGCGGCCGGCCTTACCCGTCCCAGGACTATTCAGTGGACCATATGGGATGTACTACTTGTCTTAACCCTCAGTAACTTTGAACTCCATCTGATGGGAAAGCAGCCTCCAAAATTTCTTTTAAACAGCGAATAACAAAGTCTGCAAAAAAAAAGAAAAAAATCCCACATTAAATTTTGTGTAAAATTATTTTCGTTATAGTGAAAAATATCCCGGCGTGAGAAGAGAAGGCTATTTTCCAAACAAAAATGTTGGCAGAACAAACTGGTTGAATTTCAAAATCGCCGCTTCATTAAGAGGAACATGTGGACCGGAAACAATATATTTTGTTATATTATAACAAAATATATGTCATTTTTCGTTTCATTTTCTATGGAGTACTTCCCCTTTATTTTATGGTAAATTATTTGCTAACGTGGTAATTTTTCCAGTGCAATCAGTAAAATCTTTTTTTCTAAATGAGCTCATTTTCTGGGTTATAATTTTCAGATTTCACATAAATTAAATGTGTAATTTACGGTGTTGTTTTCCAGTATAGGTGCTCTGCCATAAATATTAACAAAGTAATTTTAATGTGGCAACAAAAGATGACAAGATTTTTTCATGGCCGTCAGCTTTGGATTTAAGTGACTACATGAATGTCTTATTTCCAGTCCAGAGGCCTTTCTCAATTTCTCCCCTTAAATAGAGAGTTTATAAAAAAATAAGGTTTACTTCAGGAGGATCAGCATTTAAATATTCACTTTCCTTCTAAAAAACATTTCTGTATAATCTGAAGGACTTTAATTTAACCATCGACTGATACTACAGGCTTTCTTTTTATCAGCTGAGGGCTGAAAAAAAAAGTTACCAATTAAGTCTGACTTGTAGATTGTACCTAAATTCCTACCTAAAAATCAGAAGTTATAAGGAGGCAATCTCACATATCAAAGTCATTCAACAAAAAACACGTCACTAGTTCAAACGTATATACATATTATATATATATCGTATCCAAATATTAAGTCTAAAATAAGTCTTTAGCTACCATTTTTTTACATTACCTCAAAATGAGAACTTTTTTGCACAGATGTTCAAAGAGCTCTTAAAAGTCCAAGCTCAGTTTCATGACGCTATTTTTGCAAATACCCCAAAATGCTAAACAAGACTGAGAGATGCGTGTCAGTCATTAGTGTACAGTGTATTTTATATTTGATGAGTGAAAAGGTGTTTTGTAAAATTATTAAAATCACTTATGTATATTCTGTCATTCCTCTCATTTTTCTCCACACACAAAAAAAAAACATCCATATGAATTGTAATTTCAACCTAACCTTGAGAAACGTATTTCTTTTAACCTACAAAGGAATTGTGATTTAAGTCCAACTTTCAGCTAGTATACCAAAACTGATGACAAGGTGGATTCACTAAAGCAAAGACGGACAATTTGAGAGCCTTTTTTCTGCAAGTGCCATTTTATTTTAAGTTAAAGACACGTGTTGGTAAACATATTAAGTTACAAGACAAGTGTATTGGAAAAAGACAACAAAAAGAAAAAACAATGCTATCGTTTCATTTTCTTCTCCCCCGCTGGGCTCTGAAGCCTCGGACTGAACCTTGGCCAAAGCACACCGTTGTAGGGACCCTGAACAAAAAGACAACAGTTGTTGCTTTCTATGTAAAATAAGAAAAACTTTGGCTACTGAGATTATATCAATCCAGATAAATTTCAATAATGTATTAGCCTACACTTATATGATAGAAAGAACATTTCTTGCAGGTTGTTTTAGCCAGACATAACTACATAACCACATGTTTTTACCTTAGGAATGCTGATATATATAATAGTATAGAAATGGCTTAAATTCACAGTTGACCAAAAAGTATCTAGAAAATGGCAGACTTGGTCTCTTTTAGGTCTTCCTTGCAAACTCATTGAAATTTTAAGACTAACCTGTAGGTGTATCGAGGTTTTTGTGTCCTGGTGCTCGTACACTCAAATGCTGCAGAAATATCTGCTTGCTCCTCGGCAGTACCAGACTCTGCCATGTGAACAGCTTCTTCCTCTGACACGTGCGTCTCTATGGACTCCTTTTGCTCAGTTTGGTGGGTCAGCACATCACACATAGCCTCACACATACCCTCAGATTCACACACATCATTTACAGCCTCCATGGCTGTGTCTTTCTGCTGTGGTCTCTTTATCTCTCTGGTTCTATTAACAAAAATAAGATTATGCTAAAAATGTAAATGTAAAATGATAATATTAAGGAAAATAAATCCTCTTATTTTCACACTTGTTTGGACCAGAAAATGTTTAATTTAAAACTGTTATTGAATGTAGTTGAGTTTTTTTTAGATGTAAAAATATGTGTCAAATACATTAAAAAAAAAAATCTAATTCTGAGACTTCAATCCCATTTACTTAAAAAAAAAAAAAAACTGGACTGGACTTCAAATTTGCAGAGTATTATTTCTACTAGTACTTTGCTGCCATCTGTTGGACAAATTGTGGAAGGTGCAGTCTTACCTTTTGTCTGTTTTAGTTTTGTCAAATCTGAAGTCTGGAGGATACTTGTGAATGCTTATTAGATGGTCTTTCCTATGCTTGCTAGTCCTAAACTTCTGTCCACAGCCCTCCACCAAACACTGGTACTGAACAATGGGAAGGAAGCATCAGAGAAAGCTTACTGTCAAAACTTTATCATTCAAAGAATGTTCATAATATTTTGAATATTTTGGGGAATGTGCAGCTATCTCTCAAGCCTAAGTGTATATCACATATTTTCTTATTTTCTTTTCTGCCGCTTACCATGTCTTGCCTCTGTGCAAGGATGGTAAAGAGGGAGTCGTGCCACTCCAGAATGTGAATGTCTAGGAGCCGGGCACTTGGGAGGGAACGGCGGCAGGAGCAGCAAACATGTCTGTGCAGGGAATTGTAGTGGTGCTCATATTCCTCCAGTATACTGAAGACTGCACTGCAGCCAGCGATGTGGCAGGCAAACTCTGACACACTGAGAAGAGACAAGAGGCAGAGGGATAATCACTGACAGCTCAGCCATTTATCACACGTAGGTGATGGCAAGTTTTTATTTCATCACAAAATTAGTTGCTGTTTGTGGTACTGCGTTTGCATTGATCCACACAGTTAAGACATCTTAATAACTTCATGAAATTTCCTCACCTATCTGCTATTTTCGTATCTGTTGGGGTTAGGGTTAGGTAACCATAACCCTTCGTGTGTGGTTAAACTTTGTGCATACAGTATCCCTCCTTTTCATGGAAGATCATTACCTTCCCTGCAGTATAAACTGAGCGTTTTATAGCTGTAGATAAATCACATCAATTAATTTAACGGTTAAGTTTAGAATACTTCATCAAATAGCATTCAAAGTAATTTCTCTAAAAACCAATCAAAGATACAAATGTCTAATTTACTATAGAAAGTGTTGTGTTGAAAATGTGCATAAAAACATTCCCATATTCGGTCCTGGATAACGTGAATACATTTTTGCTTTAAAACTTAACATCTAAAACGATTAATCAATTATTCATAGTCTATTTACTTTTCTATATACTCGTTTCAGCTTCAATCTAAGTACAGAGTTCGTTTGCTGCCTGTTGACAAATACAACTCAATCACAAGCAACTTTAGAAAAAGTCCAAGTTTTTTCATACCTGGGTGTTGCTTTGTCGTCTGCCTCCGAGGCGTAGAGGTCTTGCAGGTACATGTGTCTGTGGACGTCTCCATCCTGTAAACAGCATGTTACAGTGGGTGTGTTAGCCGGTTAGCCGCCGGTGGTGGTCGGTTGGTTCAGTTCGTTGTTGCTTCATTACCTCAAACAGCTCGTGGTCCTTGTGGAGGTGGACAACCTGCGGGGTGAAGCTGAACGGGAGCTCACTCTTTCTGAGCTCCAGTTCCTCTGCGTTTCCCCACAGATAGCTCCCAGACGCGTTCATCCTCACTGGAAGAAGTTCAACTGTTGCGGCGTTTTCTGTTTTGGTCGTAGTTGTCGCAGAATGACTACGTCATCTCGCTCCCTTTCTGGCGGTTGTCAAATGCTGCATTCACTAACGTCAAAAGAGTGTAAAAGCAAGAATCAATCTGATGATTAGTCTTAATAGGTGAATGAATTTTTATTTTCACATAACTTCCGGTGGGGTTGAAACTGTTATCACTTTGCCCACAGTTTGTCGAAAGGTGTGGAGTTTTTTTTCTATAAGTGGGAGACTTATAAATGTCGCTCTTAGAGTCTTTTTTTCCACCGATTAACTTGTGTTGGAAAGTATCCCATACTAACGATGTGAACGTGAATCAGTCTGGACAGAAAATGGTGCTTTGCTGCCACCAATTGGTCACATTGACTCAATATGGAAAAGGTTTTATCCAGGCAGGGACTAAAAAGTTTAAAAGCCAGTAGTATGTCTGCTGTGTCCTCTTTAGAGCAGCTTAAATCCTCCTCTGTTTCCTGATTTGCCTTATTATGTGATAACGGAAATTAACCAGTCATCTTTACCTTTATTTCCAAAGGGAACTGGTTTGTGCCAATTTGATTAGATTTGTTTAAACCAATGATCATTAACTCACATATAAGGGTCGCCAGTCTTGTACACAAGCCGTGTGTCGAAACAATTACTCCTTAATGATTAAAGATTGAGTTGATATTTTGCAAACACCGTGCATATTTAGGTTGTTGCGATTAGAACAATAGATGGCAGCAAAGGCCACTAAGAGGCTTCACTGAGTGATTATCGTTGCTCAACTAAACAATTTATTAATAAATGAGGGGATTTCAGGTAATGTTTCTACGTTTGACTTCTCAATAAAACATGCCCACATGTGTTAACTAAATCTGCCAACCTACTAACCCTAAACCTATGTGACCGCTGAGCGCTTAATGGTAGTGTCTGTTGGGTCTCAAATTGATGTGAAAAAAAAAACTTGTATGATGTAAATAAAGTACAACTTTGACTTCAACTCATTTATCATGTGAGATAAGTGTGTTAAAGTGACTTTACTTTCTCTGTGATTTTTTGGCTCAATCCGTTTAAAACAGCAACGTTGAACTTTTTTCGGTGACTCACAGTTTTATCAGATCTTACACAGCAGAGGGGCGGAGAGACGCTCATGGTGTTAATTTCCACCTCCGGTGAAGCGCATTGCCGGAGTCCGCCCGACGGAGCAACATGCTGGTTAGCGGACTGTGTTGGGGACTTCTTTTCTCCTCCTGGGGTACGACTTTCCCCTCTTTCTATTGTTCTGTCTTTCTTTTGTCTTTCTTTCTGTCTTTGTCTCATGAAATGTCCCTACCTGCAGGAATAATTGCGGCCAGTGTTAGCAGTCTACCTCATGTGATGAAGTACCAAACGGTGATACCTCAGAGACTGAAGGATCTGTCTGTCACCAAAGATGCTGCGACCCATCAGGTAACCCATACACTGCTGTTCACTTTTACTTATTTATTTAAGAATCCTTTGAAGAATACATTAAAGTCACCTATGCTCTCACTCTCCCTCTCTCCCTCTCTCTCTCTCTCGCTCTCTCTTTGTGTGTGTGTGTGTGTTTGTGTGTGTGTCTGTGTGTAGACGTACCCTGATGTGCTTCAGTACTCTTTGATGATTTCTGGGCAAAACTACACTCTGCACCTGCAAAGGAACAAGTGAGAATTTTTTTAGGTTGTAGATGTATCCAGATTTCTTGATCTAACAATATGATTTACATTAAGAAAACAAAACTTTTCTTTTCAGAGATTTAATTGGGAAAAACTTTTCTGTGACATATTATTCTGATCAGGGGACCCAAGTCACAACTACTCCAGATCTTGGGGTAAGTAGCTCTGTATTCTTTCACTACAGTTTAACTAACAATATGATCAGCCTGCATTCTAATTGACTACAACTGTGTATTAACTGGGTCTATCAGAGACAGATGTCTGTATGACTGAAATTTGATTGTAAGCATTTCCAATGGCATATACACATATATAAAGAATATTTACTCAGATAATCAGAGTGGATCATTGCCTAAAATGGATGCATTGGTGAATGAGATATTGGATACCAGGCAAATCTATGGTAGAAAAAAATTACACACTACCAGTGAATAAGGTACAGGATATCCTGTGTTACCTAAAAATCCAGACTCGGTGGTTTTGTTTCACCTTCCGTTGCTGAGTGCACTGTGAACATACAGGAAAATGGATCTGTAAAATCCAAATTTTCCATTGATGAGATCGATCTTGAAATTTGAGCTGTTTGGCCAAAAGTATCTCCAAAATATACCAAGTTTTCTAACCTTACCACTAAATTAATTTAATGCTCTACAAAACAAATAACAGAATACAGAAATGAAGTGAAATTAATTGATTATTTAGTTTCTACAGACACCATTTCATCATCTTCATTGACAAAAAAAAAAAAAAACACTTTATGTGATGCATGCCAGTCTTGTCCTCTTATTTCAAGATTTCAGATGTCATAATGAACTTTTCAGTTTTTTGGAGTTTTTCAACCATGACTAATTTTGATTGAGACGCAATTCTTCTATACGGAGGGGAAATAGACATATATGGTCAAGACTGTCATTCCCACTGACAAAGACTCACACATACAGTTAAATAAATGTTCTTTAGATTAGATGAGATTTAACTGTACTTGAGATATTTGGCTGATTAAAGAAAAGCAAAGTGCGAGTGTGAAATCTCTCTGAAAATTGATGAACATGTGTTCAGGTTCACTGCTACTACCATGGACACATTGTGGGAGTAGAGGCCTCCTCTGTCAGCGTGGGACTGTGCTCAGGAATAAAGTGAGTGATCCTAAATGCAAATTTATTTCAGCCCAAATCTCTAATTACAAAAAGGTTATTGTTTTCGTAAATGGGGTGACGAATTGAATTAAACCCATGATGATTCTGGACTGTAAGTGTCCTGCTGTGACTCATGACCAGCGTGCCCAATCCAATGAGAGTTCCTTGTTGTATTAAACCAGCTTGGATTGCTCCTTCAGCATTCATTTGGCCATCATGCAGACCATTAAGACTGTATGTAGTGCTGAAACCTATAACTGAGTCATGCAGACTTCCTTGATTATAGCTTCTTTTTTTCAGCCAGAAAAAAATGGTTCAAGAACACGTAAAGTAAAAATATGATGAAAAAATACATGTTATGTTTAGTAACATTGTAGGAGAAAGATGAAACGCTTGCCCTCATCCACTCTGAAGTTCCTGTTTTGCACTGCAGGGGGTTTCTGCTTCTCCAGGATCAGATGTACCTCATTGAACCTTTGGCCGTCACTGAGGGTGGACAGCGGGACAACAGGCAAAGCTCAGAAGCTCACAGTGAGGATGGTCCTCATGCTGTTTACAACTACAAACACCTGAGGAGGAAGAGGAGCTCCTGTTCCCATGGAAACACAACCACTTTCTATGATCATGGAGCTCGTCAGTCTGGACTGTTCCAGCTCAGCAGTCTGGTAAAGAAGCACAGTGTGCACACATACACAAAGTGTTTAAAACCTGCAGCTGATATCGAATATTTTGTGCTGCATTCTTATATTTGACAGTTTGATGTAAAAAAACAAGAAGCTAGCTGCTGTAAAGTACTAATGTTTACAGTTCAAAGCCATGATGATTAAAAAAAATCAGTCAACATAAGAGCTAAAACATTAGTTCAAATAATAATTCAGTGATAAACAAGTACCAATTAGCTTCAATATGTAAAGATGATGAATGCACACTAACACGTACACATACATTTGTCTAATATCTTACCATTTGTGCCGTTCAGAAAAGCAGAGCCCAGACCAAAGACCATATAGTAAGACGCAGAACAGTGGAGCTGGTCCTGGTAGCAGACAACTCTGAGGTTTGATTTCCTATATATTTTTTTTTACCACTTTTTCTTCAAAAAGTGGGATGTGATTATATTTTATATATGGGATTCTTTTAATTTTACTAATAAACTGACAAATTTCTTTTTAGTACAAGAAGTTTAACACTAAGAAGACAATAGAGACCAGAATGCTTGAAATAGCAAACCATGTGGACAAGGTATGATTGTTTCTCTCAGTTACAATGATTTAAATTTGTCCTTGCACAGCAAAACGACTATCAAGATAAGACCCCTTTAAATTTAAAATGAGTGGAAAAGCTTAATTTTGTGTAATTTCTTTTCTGGGTTAACAAAGCATTCCATCTATTTTTACCAGTAATTCAGTAACATAGCTTATTTTCATTGGCTGTATGTAAGACCTTCTCACAATGCATTGCAGTGCCCAGTATTTCATCAGGCTTCAGTTTTACCTTTGATTAAATGCAATATTCTTTCAATTTCTCTTTTTTTTTTGCTTTGAAATTTCACCAATAAAGGGAATGACAAATTCTCTCACTATGAAAATCGAACTTCAACTGTGAATCTTCACACCTTTACTGAAAAATTTTCACACATATCACAGAGTTCCTCTTTGCATACTCTGAATAGGACCAACAGGAATGACAGCACTAGGCCCACATTAACTTCCTGTGACTATATTATATATGAGATTATTGACACTTATTTGTATTATCTATAGCAGTTCACGTTCAGAAATACTGATATGACCTATTTACCTAATAACGCATTCAGTTTTATGATACTTTTTTTCTTTCCACACATCTTTTTCAGCTGTATCGCCCTGTGGGTGTTCGTGTGATGTTGGTTGGTCTAGATATCTGGTCATACAGAGATAGTATAGAAGTGAGCAGAAACCCTGAGCTTACCCTCAATCGCTTCCTTGCTTGGCGTCAGCAGAATCTGCTGCTGAGGACCAAACACGACAATGCACAGTTCATCACGTAAGATGCAGCTGTCTTCAATTTGCTGCTAATGAAAAATCTTTTAATCTATTGGAGCTGGTTTTTTAATTACTTATACCTCTTCTTTATTCAGAGGTGTGGATTTTGAAGGCTCCACTGTTGGCTTAGCAAACACCAATGCCATGTGCACCTCTAACTCAGGAGCCGTCAATGAGGTAAGCATACATTTTTGTTTGATTAATCTATAACACAATAGTTTATGTAAAGGAAAATGATTTGAATGATATTAAATGTAGATATTTGTCTACTATCCACACAGGACCATAACACCAACCCAGTGGGAGTGGCATCTACCATTGCACATGAGATGGGTCACAATCTGGGCTTGTCCCACGATACTGAAAACTGTGTCTGTGGCTCCTCAATATCCAAAAAAGGCTGCATCATGGCTGAGAGTGTTGGGTAAGATCAGTTTCTCATCTGCACAAAATCTCAAATCTTTCCTCCAACGCCCTAAGACTAACATATGCCTTGTCTTTTCTTGTTCTTGTTATGTCTTCTTCTAGCCTTGTGTATCCACAGCAGTTCAGCAGCTGTAGTCAGCAGCAGCTTAACAAGTTCCTGGAGGAAGTGAACCCTACCTGCCTGCTGGATACTCCCTCCACTGACCGCATTTATGGTGGGGCAGTTTGTGGAAACGCTTTCCTGGAGCCCGGAGAGGAGTGTGACTGTGGCACTGTGGAGGTTTGTGCATGCCTCATTCATACATGGTGCATCCATACAATCATACGGACAAAACTTAACCATAATACTCTGGACCCCCCTGCCTCATAGGAGTGCAATAATCCTTGCTGCAATGCCACAACCTGCAAGCTTAACACAGGAGCCCAGTGTGCAGAGGGAGAGTGCTGCCAGAACTGCCAAGTAAGTCACACTCACCATGTTCTCTCTGGATGAGTGTTACTAAATGTGTTACCATATAGCTAGACGCTGTCTGACCGTACCGTCTGGCGTGGTTATGTATGAGTGTCTGTATTTCCGTAGTCTGTACATCACCATCTGTGTTTCTCTCTGCTCTGCAGTTGAGACCGACAGGCACTGTCTGCAGACCAAAATCAGGAGACTGTGACCTACCAGAATATTGCACTGGCTTCTCTGCCTCCTGTCCAACTGACGCCTACACCCAAAATGGCCTGACCTGCAACCAGGGAAAAGGATACTGCTACAATGGACAGTGTCCTTCACGGCGGGAACACTGCAAAAGACTCTGGGGACAAGGTGAAACAGCAATGGATTAAAATCTGGTGTAGAACTGTTTTGATTCTGATACATCCAGACTTAACTATGTATTTTGTCTGTTATGATTCTTTTTAGATGCTGAAGTAGCTACTGATGTTTGTTTCTCTCGGGACAGAAACTGCAGGAAAGCACGCTTTGGCCAGAGATGTCCCGGCAGGTAAGGAGCCAAAAGCCAACACCACTAGAATAGCGCAGATTAACAGTGTGATATTGTTAGATTTTGGTATTACTGTTTTGTGTCTTTCCTGTTACAGAGATGAAGCCTGTGGGACACTTTTCTGCTCTGGAGGCTGGGAGTTTCCATTGACACTGAAGAAATCTTTTTACAAACTAGGAAATGGAGAAATATGCAATGAAGCCACTATGAATCCTGAAGATAACTACCCTGCAGATCTGGGAATGGTACCTACCGGCACCAAGTGTGGTAACAAAATGGTAAGAAACCTGGCATCAAAAACCTCCATGGACTGCAGATCTGTCTGTCCTCACAATGTCTACTGTGTCTTTCAGGTATGCTACAATCGACAATGTCAAGACATTAACAACATTAAAGTGTACAGAACAAATGACTGCTCTGCCAAATGCAACAACCATGGGGTAAAAATAAATAATCCTCACAACACTTTGAATCACTTTGAAATTTAGCAAAGTTGTAGCCACCATTACTGATTCGGATCTGATATGATCCTTTACAGGTTTGTAACCATGAGAGTAAGTGTCACTGCAACCCTGGCTGGGCACCACCTTTCTGTGATGTGCAGCAGTCTGAGCTGTCTCAAGGTATTTTTTATGTCATGCTTGTCTGTACTCACATGCACATGTAAGCGCTGATGTCATTGATGAATGTATGCGCCTCTTTGTATGCTTGACCCTTTAATGGCCGTGCTCTACACATGACCGTCTGTGTCTGTTCCTTGAAGGCTCTGTTTTTCATCAAGACTTAGTAACTGGACTAAATTTCTCATGAGTTCAAATACAGTTGTGCTTTGTTCTGATGAACATAAACAGTCATTTAATGGAATTCCCCCATTAGCTTGTAGAAATGCATTAATGATGTTACACTGAATTTTGTTGTCTAAGCAAGTGACGTATGCTCATCCTTGGGCAACAAAACAATACTGTATAGTCAATATCCTCTTGTTTGTGTGATTACAGGGGTAAATGTGGTGGTGGTTATTGTGTCACTGGCAGTTGGCTTTGTTGTGCTGATGGGCCTGGCTCTTGTGACTTTGATTTGCATCAGAAAACAGCAACCTGCAAAAAGGTATAGGAAGAAGTTCATTCTCTCTTTTGCTCTCTGTTAGAGTTCAATGGTATATACATGAAGCCATGGAGACAAAGCAGTTTTATCATGTCCATTTCAGCCTCTACATGTAAACCTTTCTTCACAGATTCCTCCAGTCAACCTCAGGACAATCCAACCCGTTGTTTCGGTCCAGCAGTACACGAGGCAGTCCTCGTCTTGGGAGCAGACACATCAGTCAGCCTACATTTGTGGAGTCTTCGGCCACTCAAGCCTGCAAACCTCTGTTCTCTGCTACTCACAGACAACATACCGGAGCACCGAAACCCAGCAGAGCAGCTCCAGAGGTCAGCTTCCATTTTGATCCAACAGCCTCACCACTGGCACTGTGGATATGGTTAAAAAACAAAGAAGCAATCAAGCTTTACATTTCACTCCTCTCACTTTTTGTCCCTTACAGCCACCGAAGAAAGTGCCAGCTTTACCTCAGCCAAAG
This sequence comes from Remorina albescens, assembly GCA_034769265.1. NCBI lineage: Eukaryota > Metazoa > Chordata > Actinopteri > Carangiformes > Echeneidae > Remorina > Remorina albescens. The sequence continues at coordinate 8,001,236 of CM068491.1, read as the reverse complement.
ACGCAACAGGTAATCTGATCGACAGTTTTATTCTTGTTTCAATGTACAAAAATGTATATGTAGAATTGTCCTTGTTGTTCAGCTGCCAATGGTTTTTCAACCACTAAATAAATCTTTCTATTTAGGTGGTAAGGCCATTCATGCAGCCACTGAATGTTTCAAGAAAGCCAGATGATACTGGGGTAAAATTACACACAAATCACTATATTCTTTATTTTCTTTGTGAAGACACCATGTGTTTGTTAAGTATTATAGTAATTGTTGTCATAACTTGATAATTAAAATTTTTTAACTAGGCAAAGCCACTTCCACCATCAAGACCTCTGCCACCACTGGCAACAAAACCGGTAATTTGCATTGCAAGTCATTTTACTCTCAGTTCTCATATATTTGCACTTATACATTCAACTGGTCTTGCCAATGTAACTTATTTTAAATGTGAACATCTGCTCTCCGAGGTCATGAAGCAAAAGCCTCCAATGCCTCCAGCGAAGCCAAAGCCCGGTGTAGTCTCATCTCCGCTGCCACACACTCAGCTGGTATGTATGTATTCAAACAGCAGCCAGAGACAGCCAGACTAAATCTGTGGCATTCAAACATTCTTAATGGTTTTCAAGGCACTGACGTTTACAAAGACTGGTTTCGGGTATCGCCCCAACATAACAGTGTTATGAATAAGCAGTGGCTCACTGTTAGTGAGTTAGTAAGCACAAACAGCTCCTGGGCCACCAATAAACAGCCAAGACGCAGACATAGTGAAATAATTATCTACATATAGTTTTGTAAAATAAAATTGCTAAGATTATGTTCAATATGTTCAACAGAAGTATGCGGACTAACAGTGTTTGTTTTTCTAGCTTTCAGGGAAAGCTGCCCTGATGCCCCCGAGCAGGCCCAGATGACGGAGGGAATAATTCAGCCCGGTGTAAAAACGGAGATGTCCTGACAGAGGACGATGTTTGTGTCCCACCTTGTAGGACCTTTTAAGATCCTCTCCAGAGACAATTGTCTGTGGAAACAAGATCCGCTGAAGGATCAGCAACGTGAAGTGACAGGGCTTTCCTGTTATTTACAGTCTCCCTGAGGATTACTGCCGTCTGTGTCTTGCTTATTTGGCCTTCAGTATGTTGATCCAAGCCTGAGGTCTTGATTGATAAACTCCTGTGCTTTATAGATGACAAATGGCTAAAATGCCATGATTGCTTTTAAAGTCTTTTTTTTAAGGGAAATGTCACACTCACTGCTGTGGTCCTTGGATATGTAAACACTTTGGGAGGCAAACGTGTTATTTTACTTAAACCCTTGTACTGTTACTTGTCCCTCACATGGTCATGGTACTGTTTTGTTTGTTTGTTTTTTTAAGATATAATGTTAAGGGATTTTAAAATGAGGCATGGGCACTTTACATGTTCTTCAGATTAAGGACCTACCAGGTAGTGATGACTTTTTATTTAACTTTTTTTGTACTAACTCTGTTTGACTTTGTGGCACTGACTTATTACATGCAGCTGTTTTGTCTGGTGAAATAGCTTGATGATGATTGTAATTCCACAAGGGATCTTAAATTGCATATTCTATGCAGCAGACATGATGACACTTATTTCCATCTTGTGGTTCTCCTGCCTTGATCTTTCCTGCGAACTTTGAACTGAAAATGTACTCTAAGTTCCTATTTATTGAGATTTCTTTTTGTCTGTTGAAAGTAGCTGGAATTAAAAGTGAATCATCTCAGTCAATTTAATGTAAATTTGTCTTTTCTTTCTGTCAATAAAAAAGGTATTTTCTATAACTACTCTCCTTGTTGCCGTGGTAAATCAGTGGTCGCCTAGCAACGGCATAAACAACCTGTAGTGCAGAGAGGCTAAGGCGCTAGCTCAGTAAAACAGCTCGAAATTTTACAAGCTGTCCCCAAAACAGATGTCCTTTATATAACAATGGAGCGACAGCTGAACGAAGAGGAGCTGCAGGATCTGTACGCATGGATAGACAAGATACCTCTGTCCCGGCCCAAGAGACACATCACAAGAGACTTCAGCGACGGAGGTAGTTCACCTTGTATTTAGCTTTGCTGCTTAGCCGTCCAAGTTGAAGGCTGAAACGACGTATACATTTTTCACGTTTGTATTTACAGTTACAGTTATCTGATTTATGTTTTACCAAGTCGTGCATTTCCTTGTGACCTGACTGTGCCCCTCTGCTGGACACCTCTACAGTGATGGCTGCTGAGGTAGTCAAACATTTCTTCCCAAAACTTGTTGACCTGCACAACTACATCCCTGCAAACTCCACAGCGCAGAAGCTCAGTAACTGGAACCTCCTCAACAGGCAAGAAACCTGCTGGTTTTACTTTGTTATATGTATATGTATATGTATAACTGTAGTGAGGGATCTGGACAGAGTGGTTGTCTATGAAGTAGATGTTACACTTTATTTATGTAACATATACTTCACAAAACATGATGAATGTTACACAGACGCTACCAGAGAAATGATACGCCTGAACAGAAATATTAAAATGTCTGACTGTTAATACGTCCACAGCCTACCAGAACATTTTACACAAATACACTTCCAACAATAGGTAATAAACCAAACTAATATTTCTGAATAGAAACTGAGGACATTTCTTAAGATTTTGTTTTGAATATTGCTGTATGGACTTTAGTTGACTGAACCCACCTCATTCCCACTCCTGCTCTCCCTGCTCTCTAACGTAGACAGTTACAGTTTTAAAGGCCTTCACTGAGACCATATTGACCTCTATGTTGTTTCTCATTGAGATGCATCATCACTTATATCCAATTCAATCTACAGTTTCTTTTGTAACAAATTTTCTAAATTGGAAACATCTGGATCTTTCCTTTCTTTCTTTTTCTATGGACAGGAAGGTATTTTCCAAGCTAAACTTTCACGTGCCTGAGGAGAAAGTGAAGAGGATTGTACTGAACACTGCAGGAGTAATAGAGCCTGTACTGAGCGCCCTAAGGGAGAAGATAGAAAAGAAACTGGAACACGCCACAGACAACATAGTGGTGCGTACTGTATACCCAGGCATGTGTGTGCTTAGGAGCCTACATACCACAAGTCACCTTTTGTTTGTTTGAATGCTACTTATTTAGTATTTATTTTTCTGATTTATTTTCTCTCACATGAACCATGAAGATGCTTTGACTACATCTGAGTTTTTCCAGCTAAGGTGTAGCCACTAAAATTATGCCTTGATCAAACTTGCTTTTAAATTGGATTTTAATGTTCTATTTTTAACACTCTTCCATACTGCTGTAAAGCTATTTGAATTGCCTTGTGTCTGCATGCTGTTATATAAATTATTTTGCCTTTCCTCACTGTATGTGAGTAAATCAATGGAGCTTGAACAGTAACCGGACTTTGAACATGTTTCTTTTGAACTCAGGATCTGGAATACTTTGATGCCAGGAACCACAAGAAATCTCATACAGGTAGAGAAGCTCTTCGGGATGCATTTCAAAAACTAGAAACACAAACCACGAATGAGTGAACTTTCTGCTCTGATCAACATATCTGGGTCAGATTTGATCTTATCTCACATTCAGTCAACAGAGAAAAAAATGTTTTTAAGGTTATAAAACTTTGATGACATGTGTAAAATTAACCAGAATACAAAAAGTGAAACTGCTGAATTAGCAGGAATATGAGGTATGTGTTTTGACATTGCATCCTTGGCATGATATATCCATTTTTGGAGTGTATAAGCTGACAAAGTCAGTGTGTAAACCTGACTAAAACTGCCTGTGCCTTTTTTAGCACAAGGAAGGAAGTGGGTATCATTTTAGACAGTTTTAGACAATTTTCTGCTATTTCTACAAGTCAGAAGAAAAATATATAATCAGCATATTCACTGTTTTTGTGTCTGAGAGGATTGTTTGACAATTGCCACAAAAGCTGATTCTTCCTCCGATATGATAGGTTTTCAAGATTTTCTCTGACCCTTGCTGTCCCTTCTCTTGCTTGTCCTGATACAGTTGGTTGTGCAGCACTAAAAACTCAGTTAACTGTTATCTGTCCCAAAGATAGTGGTGACCACACACAGACACACATTTAACAACAGCAGAAAGAACTGATTACAGAATGTCACAACCTTTAGGGGATGAATCTGTGACAAGTTCCTTTACCATTTCCCACACCTAATCTGTCTCTGAAACCAGGCTATAAAGCTGACTGCAGGCTGGAACCCCCTCCCTTTGCCATCTGCACCTCATCCGCTATCAGACCCACAAGTCAGGTCCTCATATCACTTCCCAACATCACCAGATGGCCTTTATCTTTGGCCTGAGCTCAGCACTGCTGGACTTAAAGGCCTCCTAATTTTTCTCTTTCTCCATTTTTCTAATCTTACTCCCCTGTACCTCCCCTTAGCTTGCGGTCATCAAATAGCCAACAATTTCCAACAACAGCAGAGTTTTCAGTCACATTATAGTTGGAGAAATGTTTTTTTGTTTTTTGTTTTTTTTACTTTTTTTTTCGTCTTCAGAATTTCGGCAGACTGAAGAGAAACTTCTGGCTCAGCTGGCAGGAGAAGACATGAAAAAAGATGAGAAAAGCAGACAAAGAAATGGGTATAGCTAAATTATGGCTTTGAATTTTAATTTATAAATAAATAATGGAGTTTATAGTAGTCATTATGTGTCTTTTTTTGTATATTTGTCTTTTATTGAATAGTAAACCACAGCGGAAGGTGCAGTTTTACATAGACATGGACCCATCTTTCCGGATAATCCTGCAGGAAAAAGAACAAGCTGTCATGGCTCTGCAGGAAACTGTGGAGGTATGCACACACACTGCTGACTGGTAGAACATCTGCAAAGAAATTAATTTTGATATCCTGCAGTGGAAAAGCTTTGTCATACCACCTGTAACACTGTTGCATGTGTGTGTCTGGGTGTGTTTAAGAGAGAGAGAAAGAGACAGAGAGAGAACGATATACATGCATCATGAGCTGTGTCAGCAGTGGTCAATGAGTCAATATTTGCTCAGCGGATATAATACTTTTTTTTTTTTATACTTCCCATCTGTTACCACATCTTCAAGTGCAGCAACATATTAATAATGACACAAATGTGTTACACTTCAAAATAAAGGAAGTTTCATCACTGAGACAACTAGAATTTTAGTTAGAAATCCTTTTTGCTTAAAACTTTTTACATTCTGTGTGTGTGTGTGTATGTGCCTATATATGTCTATGGTTCCTTTTTCACTGAAAATATAATAATCTTATATTATATAAATATAATATAAGATAATATCTCATATTATATAAATCTTATCAGGACCAGTAATTTAAAAATGCAAAGTGTCACTTCTGAGATCCTGGTTAGGGTTCAGGGTTAAGAGTGAAGTAGGGAAAGATTTAAAGTCAATGCAATGTCCTAACAAGGCAGCCATTCAAACATGTATGTCTGTATTTGTACAGATCTTGCAGATGAAGGTGAACAGGTTAGAGCATCTGGTGCACTTGAAGGACATGCGTATTGAGGACCTTACACACCATCTGGAGACGTACAAAGCCAAAGGCAAGACCAACAATCTATAACACACAGTGTAACAGGATTTGTTACAGTGGCTGTTAACTTGCAACATTAACTCCTAATTTGTTACTTTAAGGTAAATGCTCATTGTCCTTATAGTTGAAATGCATAACATCTGTTAGAATACATCAGTTTACCATCTTTTCAAGATTCTGTGGTTTGTCATCTAAGTATTTTTCAGTGCAAGAACTGTTTTCTCTCTCATAGAAAATATTTTCTGATACCAGAAAATTTTGCAGAGGTCTGGTGTTTCATAACATGTTTTTCTGTGCTTGGTAATGTATCTACAGTCTTTGACTTCTGTTCCTTTACACAGTCCAGTAATAGTCTGACTATTAAGTACTCAGTAAGTCAGTTTAAAGTGTTGGCTTTAAGAATCAATGTACATTGACACTGAAAAAGGACAACACACTGTAAGGCAGGGATGAGAAATCACACAGGGTTTAATTTTTTTTACTTTTACCTCCTGTCAGAGAGATATGTATAATTGGGGGACACTTGGGGTGTGTCCTTTGATCTTGCTCCTTCTGTTGGTATAACAAGAGACAGACGACCTGCTGAGTTATATCAGGGGCAGCTGATCTTCTCCAGCTGCCTGCTGCTGTGACTGAGCTCTTTTGCATCGATCACCTTCAAATCACCTTATCAATCAGTTTTGTCAGGTTTGAAACAATAATGCAAGGATCTTACACATTTTATTTTCAACACATCTTTCATCATTCCATGTAGATCGCATGTAGGCTTTCATTACACTTTTCTATATAATTACTAATCAGGTTAAAGGTACATTCAGGACATGACAAACAACTGATATACCATTCTCCTCATGAGCTGATACTGACCAGGTGGCATTGTCCATCTGTAATATCAATTACAAGACTGAAACGCCTGCAGTAATATGTCACTCTGATTTAACTCTCCATATGGAGTGATATGGAACACTCTTGTTGTTCCCTTCATTGTTTTTTGACAAATACAAAAATTTGAGTAAAACTAAGGAAATATTTAAGTCAATATTTAGTAATCAGAAATTTTAAAGGTACTGCAGCGATTTAGTATTGTACTAACCGCAAGGTGCAGGACTAGTAAGACACAGCTTTAAAGAAAATAATGGTCGCAAACGAAGCAGTGGAGACCAAAGTGTCCCTTATATGAGTAAAACTGCAGAAGCACTGACTCCGAAAGCTCCTATGATGCAACTCAACAGCTGCTTTCATTAAACCTTTTCAGTCTGTTAAATGTCCTCATCATCATCTATTCCCCGAGCTTCTAGTCACTTTTTGTCCAATATTTTAAGTCTAAAACCTAAAGGCCTGGACTTTATTGGTCTCAACTGGAGTCGAAGGGTTTTTTGGCCCAAAGAAAGCCCCTTTTAGAGCAACAGAAGGCACAATACAATTGTTTTCACAGAGTGAGCTGTGCTCCTCGTGATGAGGAAACTGACCTTTATACGTCAAGATTCAGGACTCAAGAAACACTTGATTTGTCCCAAGGGGTTGACTTAAAAGGCAAACAGAGAAGTGTACTGTCAGGAATGCCCCTTTTAAAGAATGTTACCATTATAAATAAATCATTACAAAGAAAAATAACAAGAACAAATATGTTGATAAAAACATACAAGAACCACACACATGTGGAATGGATTAGATTTAGAACAGCTGACCCACGTGATGACTACAAAATCCATCCGGGGGGGCAGCACTCAACTGTAGGGGTCACACAGACCTTTGAGAAACAGTAAAGGTAATACCCATTGAATGACCATATGTGTGGTGCCAACTAACACACACTTACACACAGAAGAGGAATGTGAGAAAAAACCTGCAGAACAGAGCAGCTTTTGATGCCTGCACTGTCTGCTGCTGATGAATCATACTCGGGATCACACTGCTGTTCAGGGACTAGATTAACGGTCTTTCACTCGGAGATGAGGAACCACACCTTCATATCTCTGGAGAGAGATCATGATGATTTTAAAGCCAGGAAGTGGAGGAAAGAAAGGAGAGCTGGCTCATCCAGGAAGCAGCTAACCTGACCTTGACCTCCCTTCCTGAGGTTGGTGTTAGTGGTGGGGAGTGTTAAAAACTTGCTGACTTTGTGCCCCATCATCATCCATTAAAATATGCACACACCACCAAACATTTCTTCAGTTATGAAAACAACAGGACCCATATACAAACACCCAAATGATCACATTTCTCACAAATACTGACAACAAAATTAAACACCCTCCCTTCGAAAGCAAAGACTGATTTCCCCATAAAGACGGAGAGTACATGAGAGGAAGCAATCCTTCACTCAGGCTGTGGTCACACGCACACACACACCCTTCGGATACTTCCTGGAAAGCCTTTGTGACCAGCTGACCAGACAAGATTTGAGGTTAGGTTTAAAGGAATTCTCTTTGGAGGACTATTTCACATGTTTATATATATATATAAACATGTGAAAAAGAAAACTGTATATATGAGCATTTTGGCATGTGTTGAAACCATTGTCCCAAATATGTCACAAGCAGTTGAACTTGCTTGCTTCATTTTTCACGAATTAGGGAAGTGGTATGTCAACGCAGACATACTGAGATTAGTTTGGATTAGTGTCACGTTGAGTGGGAATTACGAGATTTGACTTTTACAGTAAGCATTTTAAAATACTTTTTAAATTTTAAACTAAATGTAAACTTAAAGCCTCACAGCTAAGTTTAACTTCCTCAAACGTACAAGTTACAATGATTCACAAGAAGTTCTCTCATGTATGTTTTTTAATTCTAACATCTTACCCTTTTCTCAGGGAAAAAAACAAAAAAAACAAAAAACACCTTGAAGTTTGGGACCACACTCAAATTTCTGCACATCTTTGTAATGTATTTTATTGACCCTTTCTCAAACCCCTTTATCTTCATGCATCCATTTTGCTTGGCTTAGTCTTAGCCAAAAAAAAGTCTGAAATCTGTTGCTGAGGAAATGAGTCAGAAAGATGTCATCTCCAACATAGTGTCAGTGCTCCTCCTGTTGGCATTAGGGCGTACTACAAAATGTACGCACAAACAGGGAGAGAGGAGAGGTACCAAAATAGGTTTTTATTTTAGAACATTGTCAAAACTTCAAAACATTTTTGCATATAAACCTTTTTAAAACAAGGACACAAAGTTTAAATTTCACAGATTGTACAAAATATTGACAAAGAAAAATAATTTTTCACTAGCGAAACCCCTCTGTTGCATTTTTATTTAAACCCACCACCAAAAGCAAGTGCAGATTGCAGCATTCAACTGCCACCTGAAGGTCAAGTAAACATGTCAACATACTTCGCAAACTAATAGTGTCCACCGCTTGTTGCATCTTTCACCACCTGATTCAACGATGAAGCTGTACAGTTAAGAACAGCACATCCAGGCTCTAAATGAGTCTCATGGCCCAGTTCAGGTGGAAACTTTTAGTTTAGACCTTCCTGTCTTGGATGCCCCATTATTGTTATTAAAGGCTTGAATTCTGAAGAGTGGAAGAATTTCTAAACAGAGAGCTGAACAAAATCAGAAAGCTTCAAACAAGAAAAACTAGCACCATCTTCCATCTGGTTTGAGCCCAAATATCATCAACATTCATCTTTAAATAGAATAATGTTGTCATCACAAATCTAATCAGAGTTTAAACCAATTCTCACCAAACAGAAGCTGCTGTTGTAATACATAGCTGTGTGTTGCCTTTAAAATCTTTTAAATTTTGTTTAGAAAAAATTTACATCAATTTGTGAATTACGAAACAGCATAAACCCCGACAGAGGCAGGGATCTTTTGTTTGTCTGGATCATCAAGTCAGACACCAATTTTAAATAAGTGGTGTGATAAAAGGCAATGGTGGAATAAAAATGTCACCTTAAATAACTGGAGGAAACACTGATTTCAATTTCATTTTAAAGTTGACTTTAACTCGACATTGACTCAGTGTGTTCATTATCCTAATATTCACTGGCTCTTTTCTTATTCCACAATGTCACAGCTCAAAAACTGAATTCATTTTTCTTACTTGACTTCTGAAGTGTAAAAGCTCTGTCCAACACCAAACAGCTGTTCTGTTTAAAGAAGTCAATTTCCTGAGAATTTACATTTCGTCACATCTCAATAAGCTGTATAACAGAGTTGGCGGACAAACACAGGCACGACTACTATCATATGAATAAAGTCAATACAAATTTGCACATGCATGGTCCTGATTATCAAAACCAGAAGGATTAAAGCAAACAACATCTTCCAGTGTAACAATCCTTTCACTAACAATCATCTTCAATTCATTAATAATCATTTATTAGAGAAAAATCAGATTTTCCTTTAGCAGCACTAGTGGCTTCACAGTAAATGCCACAACAGATCTTAGTGCAGCTTTGCAAGTTGTTGTAGTAGTCCCACTCTCACCCACATCTCATGTCACCAAAGTAACATAAGATATAGTACATGACAATCAATGTGACTCTTCTGTAAGTTACTGATTAATGCGTAGCGGCAGCTGTCCACTGTCAAAAGACTTGAGAGTATGTAGTGAGAAGAGAACAAAGTCAGGCCACTTTTTTGTAAGACACCAACATTAAGAGACACTGGGATGGATCAGTTTTCAGATCTTTCTGATTTTAGTTAACTGTAAATGTAGGTGGGCTCCATGTAGTGGACACTTCTGCTGCAACAGCCACATTCATAAAGGATTTTTGAACAACTGAATTAACCTATCAAAACTATTTCCAAGTCATCCAGTGGCAACACTGGAGCGGTGGTGTGACTGAACAGCACTCACGCCGGCTTGTGTTGTCAGAGAAAAGCCAACTAGCGATTAATTGTGAGATGACTTAACCAAATGACACACTCACACAAACCATCCTGCTTTTAATTAGTGTTGCGGATCAGATTTCAGTTCAGCTAAAACAGAAATTAATTATCAAAAAATCGGGTTCATTTTCATCACAAATCATTCTTCTTGCATACAACAAACAAAATTAAATGCAGATCCAAAAGCAAAATTTCAACACTGCACTAATTGCAAGCACGTTTAAATTAGGGCAACACTTGTTGTCACCTTCCCAGGCATAAGCATTTCATATGCTTTTGATTTTTAACTATGGCATCATTATTTCCCAGAACTTGTCTTTTTCAAAAGAGTTCAAGGTGAAAACATACTTTTCCCTTTTATTTTGTCCTTCCTATCCTTGTTTTTCACCTCACCTTTTCTTCCTTTCTTTGCAATTTTGATTTAAGACTGAAGTGTGCTGTTCATCAAATTAGCTTGCAAAGCACCTTCAGTTCAGTGCTCTCCACTTATAAGTTTCAAGTCCCCATCAGTTTCTCCTATCCTAAGCAGAGGCACAGCTGTTGATTCTCTGCCCTTAAAGCTATTCTTTATGCAAGTCTACCTCAACATTGGGCAGGTTAGAGGTGTGCACGGACTTAGGCGGACTGTTGGTTCCCTCTACAAACATGTTAGGTATGTCCTGGCCAAAGTAGATTTTACTGTTACCCGCTATGGCCTGGTACTTCATTAGCTCCAGGTACTCTGGGGTCAACTTCAACTGTAAAGATTTGGGAGAAAGACAGAAGTATGTGAGGATTAAATGTTATTGTGTGGTTGTGTGTATAAGTACAGAGCTGTGCTAACGCTTTTTTTTTTACCCTATTTGCTTCAGCAAACTTGGCAGCAGTGTAAAACTCTGCGTCAGCTTTAGCTCTCTCCCTGGCCAGGAAGGCAGCATCTGAAACAAAGAGTCAAGTGTTGAATGAGACAAATGACACCAGCTCTCGAGAAGCAACCACATACAGAGACACAAAAGAGTCATTTCACAGAATAAAACCCTTTAAGGTATGCTGACCCTCTATTTCAGAGATCTTCTTCTCTGTCTGTTTCTCCATCACTTTCTGCTGGAATTGGATCTCTGCTACCTGAGCCACTTTCTGAGCCTCTGTGGGACAGAGAAACAGGAAGGGTTTTAACAACTGTGCAGTAAGTGGAGGCTGAGAAAAAGGTCACACATGAGTGCCTGAAAAAAGGAAACTGCCAAAACTGTAATGATGGTCATGCAAATCGAAACAGAGCAAGCTGAATTACGATAAATACATCACATTTACCAATAATGGCCTTCTTCCTTTCCGTCTCTGCTTCCTTTTCCACCACCTTCTGAGTCTGAGCTGTTATTAACAGACGAGTCTTTTCTGCTTCCCTGAGTGCGCGCACACATGCCCACACAAAAAAAGGTTGAAAAAATATCATCTCTTCTGTGTGCTTTTACTCGAAATAAGAGGGTGGTGGCTCACAGGCAGTTTGAAATGTTCACAAAGACAGTGCCAAACAGTGTACAGATTTAAAAACTCACATGAGTTCAAAGTTCCTCCTGATAGCCTCAGGGATCTTTGGCTTGGTAACACGGACTGCCTTCATCATGATTGTGAAGTGAACAGTGAAGAGGGGACGAGAGAAACAAAATGAGGCTTTACTCACTTTCAATCTGCAATTGCATTTCACATCGTGGGTGATCCAGAAAACCTGTTTTTAGCGTCAGGACTACTGCAATTACTATGATGATCATACGATTCCTTCATTCATTCATTCAATGAGCTGTGGGTTTGTCAATAATTTTGCTGGATGTGTTACAACCAGCAATAGACTTGAATACCTGTATCGAAAGTCCAGGTGCCATAGCGTTCAGATCTTTCTGCAATGCAGTCTTCAGGTTCTCATCTATAATGTCTGTAAAGACAAAAAATAGCAGCTGTTTCACTATATACCCTGGGGATTGAATTTTAGGAATTTCAGAAATTAATTCACACCACAGATTCATTCCCATAAATGAAATAGTACCACCTGTATTATCACAAACATGTACTCACCAAACAGTTCAATGTAGACCTCCTGTAGCGTGTGCACGCTACAAAACTGGTTCAGTTCATGGTGAATCTTGTTGAAAATGAGAGTTTTGTCATAATCTGCTGTGTAGTTCCTCACAATGTCCACAACTGCAGACAAAAAAATGAAAACACTTCTTGTAATGCCAAGCAGTTGACAGGATTCATGTCTTAACACAATGGGGAACCTATGCAATGATGGAATGAAAAAAAATGTCATGCCTGCTGAAGGGACCAGCATGTTGACGACCTCTATTCTGTCAAAATAGATCATCACACCACCGCTGTGAAAAAGAAAGAATCTGTAAGTACATAATCCTTTTAATGAAGAACAGTTTTTACAGCTACATCACTGAGTTCAGTCTTACCTGGTTCCACAAGGCACATTCTTGATTTCATCAGTTTGGAGAGTAGTCTGGAAGAAAAAAAAAAAGGGGGGGGGGGGCTATAAATGACTGTGATAGGTTATATTCTTTATTAAGAAGTTTATTTTTTTGTGGTGCAATGGTGCAAAATCTTGCACTGAACTGCAGCCATGGTTGAATGGCATCTGTTTGCATGTGGTAGCTGGCTTATTTATGGAAGGCCATATTCTGATTTCCATGTGCAGCACTGTATAGCTGACCCTTACTTTCAACATGCCTGTGAGAAGGCAAGTTTCAGGGAAAAAAAAAACCCAACAAAACAGCTTACCTGCACTGATCTGTAAGTGGTAATGAAGGGCAGCATAATATGATATCCAGGACCATTAGGAGAAGTCAGCAATGCCCCACCCCTGAAAAAAAAAAAAAAAAAATACACAAATTATTTGGTCATTTAACATTTTATTAACTAGCAGGTGTAACTAGTTTAGAAACGTGTGGTTATGTTTTTTTAAAATGACTACTTTCTTCTGTTTAGTCTCCAGGTTCGAGTTATATGCATTGTTATAAGGAAGCAAATGATGATGGGCCATTCACATTCAAACAGTATAGATGTGTCCTCGCTGTCACTGATGCCAGTATTGTGATACCTGTAGTACACAGCGAGGTGCCCTTCCTCTATCTTGTGAATGGAGGAGTGCAACATGATGGCCATCACACCTGCAATTGTTGCAAACACTGCCCCTACGTGTGGCATCGTCATCCTTGCTCACATTCACCTAGAATCAGAGAGAGAAGAAATAACTGTGAAATGAACGGAAAATTAAATATTGATGCAACCTAATTAAGTCAGGGCACCATTACGCCTAAGGTCAAGCCTTTACTGTTACTGACAGACTATTGCAAAAGACCTGCAATAAATTACACTTGTGAGAAGGACTTAGCGTTCAACTTTGAAACCCATTTAAAGTTTATTCAACTTAATCATCAAAACTTTATGGTCCTATTATAACTTGTGGTGCCATCGGATCACATTGTTCTACACTTGGTGCTTTACATCATTTAGACTTCTCTCAAATGTTTAAAATGTCATTCTTAAGCATTTGATGCAATAGCCTAATTCTCATGGTATGCAACTGCAGACATCTTCATAAAGGCCTTGGTGCTATGAAGGAACTCAACGTTTTTGCCCTTTCCAGCATTAAAGCGAGTTTTTCCACAACCTGGTCTTTTCCTTTAAGTCTAACATCACAGCGAAGGTAGGCGAGTCAATCTGGTGAAATTAGGCTATATAACACATGTGTACAGGTTTAAAACGACAAGCGAACCCAACACATCGTCATTCAATGTAGAAAAATGAAACATGTACAGTACAAAGTGAGATCATTATTGATGCATTAACCATTTCCACTGTCTACTATATATACACAATGGCGTGTTTTATTTACCTGCCTCAAGAAGCCTGAACGTTACACGGCTAACGCTAACTCACCATTAGCTTGAATGATGATTTGTAATTCGGGGTTAATTTCTCAGAAGACAAAGCGTTTGCACTACGAATACATTATAACTATCACACCTGCAGTCTAAATCAAGTCAAATTTTAGCTCGACATGCCATTTAAAAGGTAACGTTAACCCAGCTAGCCGGGTTAGCCAGCCACCCAGTTCTGGTTATCGGGTGGGTCAGTTACTTGGGGCTTCATGCTAACGCTAGCTCGCAGGGCAGCGGGAGTAAAAGCCCGTTGACTCACCTTCCTCCGCCGATATGAAACGATCGATGTGTAGACGTCTCTGTCGGTTTTTGCCAAATAAAACGAGCACTATGTCGAACAGCCCCCGTTTCTGATCATACCAGTCATCGACCCATCCCCCTTCACCCCGCCTCCAACAGCTTTCGCTCTCGCTGTTACTCTTTGCATGAGGCTGCCTTCACATATGCCTTCATATATCACGTTACCGCCGAGTCCAACCAAACGTGTGCAACTCCCTAATGGGAGAAAAATGAAATTCTCACACTAAGTTAAAGCTTTAAAAAACAACAAATTGATAAGAAATAAAATACAGTATCAATAATACAAGCATGTATTACACAATTTCATTTGCACAATTGCACAATTTCATGTTCTTCCACATTTCTTTCTTCATTCTGTATTGATGTGTTTGTGTCTCGTTTCCTTGTTGTGTGAATGATATATGTACGTGAGCAAAAAAATGTTGAATTTCCCTCTGGATTGATCTGTCTGTCTATCTATCTAACCACACTGTGAAGAGGTCCTTTTGACTCCAATGGTGGAGTCCTTTTGACTCCAAATGGCTCGAATAACTATAAATAAATTCACATTAAAAAAAATTCACATTAAAAAAAACAAACAAAACAAACAAAAACCATTTAAAAGCATAATTAAAAATTTAAAAAAAGAGTTATTTATTTGGGAGACAAATAGACAGCTACCGTGACATTATTGTCTTGGAAATTATAGATCGTTAAATTAAAATGGAAAAAGTAAGGCAGACTGCCACGTGCAGCGCCGTACTTGGATGTGCCTGAAGCTTGGAGCTTGACTTCCCTACGTTTCTCCTACAACTGGGCCTTGATTGTTTGGAGGTTCTAGCAGGGGAGCGCAGCTACTGGTATACCGATGGATGGTCGTCCGCCGGGGGGACCTCGTCCTCTTCCACCGAGCGCGGAGCTTCGGGAGGGACACACATGGAGCGGTGAGGGAGGAAGGGGACACCCGCCTAGCCAGCCAGATCAGCCGAATCAACCCTAGCGATCAATGGGGTGACAGATGTCGCAGCCAGATCGCCCTCACATCCGAAAACAGCGAGTAGGGCGGGACGAATATATACAAGCACGGAAAAGTACTGCTGTCTAACATGGTGTCGGGTTTTTACACGTCAGCCACGGAGCGCACAGTTTGGCGGCTTTCTTTATTTGACAGCGAGACCGACGGTGAGATTTTTGTATATCAGGCGATTTAAGGTCGTTCGAGCGAGTAGTTAAGAGATTTCCCAGGATGTTTAGCGACTCTATGTTAATCTTCCGCGTTTCTATTGGCCAGAAACAACCAATCGGGCTTCAGATGTTTCGCTCTTATTATTTCTAAAGGAAATTTAAGCGTTCTACTGAGCGAATGCGTCCCGAACGCGACTGAATTGTGCGCATATTAACAGTTCGTGTCGCCACTGATAGTTTAAATCGGCGTCATTTGCTGTAATTACCATTCTTCGTCCGTTTTCATGCATTCGTTCAATGTTTTGTCCAGCAGCCAGTCTTGGGGGTGGGCGTCTACACGTGATGAAGGGTTGGATCTTGTTCATGGCGGCCTAAAGATCATTATCATAAAGAATCAATATTGACGAGTGAAGAAAAACACGTGTTAATATTTTGGTTTTGTAAAGTTTTCATTTTATGGAAAATCACATCAAATAAAAATAAATACATTTAAATGTTTTCCAAACTATTTCCTGGCACATGTTCAGATTGGGTTCATAACAGATAATATGACAGCTTGATATCATGTTGAAAAATTTGCAGTGACAAAATGGCCATATTGTTGTGCACTATCTGATATATTCCATTCAAACATGTTAACATTGCCACTATATTGGAACTACTATTTCAGATTAGTTGTTCGAGGCGTTTGAGGATGACTTGAGCAAATACAAAGAAAGCTTGGAAACAAACCCCATGACTAAACCCATGACGTGTCCTGTTCCAATCTTACTGAACAAAATACTTCTTAGGAAGTACCAACTTTAAACAGATTACAAAAATAAATATACCATAACTCTTTACCTTCAGGCTGTTAGTGCGTTATTATTTCAGTGTCTCATATTAACTACAGATATTTAACTCATCATTCACAATTGACAAAGTCAGAAAGAGTGCTGATGTTGTTGATTGAAGTGTGAAATGTTTGCCTGCTTTGCTCAGACTGTGGATCTAGTTTGTGCTTAACTTGTAATCTGTAATGTGGAAACTTCATTAAGTCAGAAAACAATGTCTGAGTATAACAGCCACAAATGCAGAATTATCTCATACAGGATTAATATTGTGTAGTTACTCTGAAATCGTTAAACATAACAGAAAACACCAATTAAATACAGACCCACCCTGTTGTTATCTAAGACAATGTTATTTAACTTCTTATTAATTGTTGCTTTTGACATAATTCACCCATTTCGCTCTGTTCCTCTTGATGCTAATCGGGTTTCAGTAGCTCCCAAAAGGAATTTGAACCCCGGGTCTTATAAACAAGCAATTTCCTGCATGTGTGCAGACAGCTGTCTGGTCCACTGTGTGAGTGTAAATATCCTTATACTTCTTATCTTCGTTAGTTTAACACGTGCAGAGAAAAGACAACCATTTTCTAAAACATTTAAACTGCTTGGTCAAATACTAAACATGGTGTTTGTGTCATACAGTAGTAAAATTTACTCACATTCCTTCATGCATAGATTGTTAGCAGCAGCAACAACAATATTATCAGTACATAAAATAAATATGTTTTGGTAACAGCTTGATATTGTTTTATAATTCAATACAATTTTAAGTTAAAACCTTAATAACGTACCACATCATGCTTCACAAATTACTGTTGGAGAGCATCATGTGTTTAAATGACAGTATAGAATCACAAAGCTATAAGATAGTGTCACTCTGATAAGGCACTTGTATACAGTATATATTTGTGACTCCAAACACTGAGATTTTAGTCCCTTCTTAGAGCTTCTGAGTTTCAGAGTTCACTGCTCCATACTGAGTCCAGCTCCAGTCCTGATCCTGGAGAGAGAATTGACAGATAAAGTCACTGTGCCACCCAATAGATTACTTCACTACTCCACAAGATACATCATTCGCTATCATCTTAAAACTTGATGAACATGATCTTGTAATGACTCAATGCAAAGGTTTATTTTGGGTAAAAACAAAAATAAGCTACAATGACAGACAATTACCACATACTGTATGTGGTAGGGGACTAATACTAATCTTAATAATCAAAGATGTTTAATGTTTAAGCATCAATTTCAAATGCATGAACTTGTTTCTTCACACCCATGTACCGTACCATGACACTGCACTCCATCTCTTGGGTGGCATCTTGCAGTAGAGAAGTTAGCTGACTAAGATAATGTTGATTTTCATCCAGTAATTGATGAACAGTTTCACTGAAATAGAGAAGAGACTAAGAATTGTCTGTGTGGTGTTGTAGTAGAAGTAGTAGTAGCAGCAAACCTTTATATCCCTGTAGGGAAACTTTTTCTCAGTGAGATTCCCATGGTATATCAGAGTAGAACAGAATAAACATACAACATCTATCTAGTCAAAGAAAATATCCATACAAGACAATACAATTCATCTAAAAGAATATGACACTGGTAGACATGGTGAAATTGTTACAATCACAGACATCAATGGCACAACTAGCATTGTCTGTTGAAGGTGTTTTCTTACTTTTAGTTATCCGAAGAGTATAATTCTTTTTCCAGCAAGCTGGTATGCTTTAAAGTGAATTGGCTGACATCTAGTGGCAGTTTTGAGGCTTGTGCAGCTGGTTTTAATCAGACAACTAATGGTGCACAGTAAAGACTTAAACTTCCAGTTGGGTCTGAGATCACTTTAAAGTGGGACTTCCACTGCATCTCCCAAACTGCAGCTAAGCTAATTACAGAGAAACAGCCACATGATGCGTATTGCCTGCTGCCATGACAGTGCCCTTAAAATATAATTGTGCATTGGGACTTATATGGCTCTTACCTGTCGGTGGGTCGTTGCATGAGTGGCTGTGATGAAGGAATGGTCTGGGCCTAAACAGACAATATGTTAGCTACAGTATTAATTGACATAAACTTTAAACATTGTATCAGGAACCTTCAAGCTCCTACAACCTGACTAATTGTAATAATTTCTGTTGTGCCATTTTTCATACACTCACACAGGCAATCTTGAGGAGATACCAGAACTCTTTCTGTCGCTTCATTTGCATCTGCATTACTGCTGCTTCTGCAGTTTTTATGTTCTCCACTGCCCTCTCCAACTTTGGGAACAAGTCAACGATGCGCTGTTTACACACCAGAATTGTACTAGAAAAAAGAGAGATTGAGAAAATCACAAATGACACTCAGGACAAACAACTCAGCTGTGTTGACCTGTGCATAGTTTGGACTACACTTGTGGATAAAATACCTCAGGTGAGTGTACAAGTCTTTGAGCACTCTGTCTTGGTTCTGAACTGTTTGGAGTATGGTCTTCACCATGTCTGAGCTGTCACTGTAGCCATGTGGAGGATCAGGGCCTAAATGAACAGATATTTCCCATGACTATTTATGTATTATTGTTTGACACAGTCATGTAAAAACATACTATATGCTAGCCATCTATTCTATTAATCATAGCACTGGGACTCCTAGCATATATAGATTTGTTCAATGAATCTTTTTGCACATTATGAGAACAAGCATGTATCTTCTAGCACTGAATTGTATTGACAATAACAAGTTTGATAAGATTCCCCAGTTATGATTAGCAAAAGAGCACAACCATTAAGTAAAGCAGTGAATAACTTTATCCAGTGCTGTAACCCTGGAAAGGGTTAGGACTAAGCTTTCATGGTACCAGGAAACGCAGGGTGCCCCAAGCTTTTCATCCTTGAGTGAATGTTTTTTCCAGACAAAACAAAATTCCCCTTGGCTGTTCCTGATATGCCACATTCACAAGAATGTGAGATCATCATTCTTTTAAAATTTGACATTTGCCCAGAAAATCTGTTCATCTTTTAGTCTAAGTCTGAGAGATGACATTCAAGAGACTTAAAATGTCATTTCTGAGGTCATGGGGACCTTCAACCCTCAAAAAGACATCTGTGTCCAATTGAAGGGGATTCCCTCAAGACATTATTGGGATATCAAATTCACAAGCGTTGTGGTACATTGATACAGGCAAATGGATAATCAGAAAACATCAACCCTGGCTTTTGCTGGCACAGTGTGATAAAAAAAATGGAGCTGCTACTATTGAAATCTGAAATGATGGGTACAAACTTTTGCATTTAGCTTTCAATTGCTTGTAGAGCTCAATAGCCTTTTCCTCACTGAAAAAAAGACCAAAAAAAAGTTAACTTTTGCATATAACAGTTATTTTAAAGAACTTATTATAGTGTAAATATAACAGAGATACTGACAGTTGTTCCATTACATCCCCTTGTCTCCTGGCAAATGGACTCCTCTGCAACTCCACAATCTCAGAATGTAGAGCCACTATCTCCTCATCCAAATACCCCACATCTGCAACCTACAGCAGAAAACACCCCTGATTACATGCTGCTTTCTTGTTAAAAAAAAAAAAAAAAGCTAATAATTTGGCATAGAGTTACTATGACATTAAAAAACAAACTAACTGTCCCACCTTTGTATACCCATCAGCTTTGTCCTCATTTTCTTGCCAAGTCTTCAACATTTTTTCTGAAGCTTTAGACGAACACACCAACAGCAGATAGTTAAATTCAGAGCTTCAGTGGTGCCTTCAAAAAACAATATCTTTCACAGCAGTAGGTTAAAACTAACTCACAGATGCCGGTCTGCCTCTGCTTGGTGTATTGCTCAAGGTCATGCTGGATGCTGGTCTTAAAAAAGGCCAGTTTGGCACGAAGCTGCTGTGACTGGGAGAACAGAAGGTTCTTGTACCGAGTTAGGTTTGTGTTGTAACGCAGCAGACTCAGCCTGCACAGACACAAAAACAAGATAAGGATATTTTGCTAGAGTGAGTGTATGTATATGTATGTGTATGCACTCACATGGCAGCTTTCTGTCCCTGGTACAAACGAATATAGTCCTCTTTCAGTCCACAGATGTAGCTGACTGCTTCTCCCCACACCTTCCTCAGTGCTGACAGTGGGAGCTGTGTCTTGGTCTCCCTGACTGTGACAATACATATTTCATAAAAGATAAAATGATTCTCTGTTTAAATTAAACAAAAAAATCACAATGTAACTATCAATTGAAGCCATAGACAAAGATCTTGCCTGTTTTTTCATTTTCAAGGCCAAAACAAACCCTCCAGAGAAAAGGTGGCTAGCTGACATAGTTTTCCTTTATATATCTCACCTATAAAGTTGACACTGTCTGGCAGGGGTCTGGCAGTCAGTGGTCCAGAGTACTTGGTCAGGCTCTTATCGAACAGGAACACTATGGAGCTGTCCCAGCCTTGCTGAAACAGGGAACGAATATAACTTTAGATACTGTTGTGGGTGATGGTGGAGGTTTGCTCATTTGTAAAACCAGAAACTCCAGTGGAAATTTACACTGAACTGATATATTTTTCCCTAGAACAGCCAGAATATTGGAGGGAAGCAGACTTCTTGCATTCATTCACAGTCTCCAATTTATCAATGATAACAAATCAACTAATTTTCCTCACTTATTTCTACTCAAGGGACCCATTGCAAAGTAAATTTCAAACTAACTGCACTGTTGAAATATGAACGTTACCAGAAGAAACATTGACAGAACTACCCCAAATTTCAGAACAAAATAATCTGGAAAATATGAAGATTTAAGAAAAACATTTGGCTCCGTTGTCCGATGAGGTGTATGTACTTTTGGCTGGGACTGATTGACATGAGAGACTTTTGTTTACGTGTTTCATACCAGTCCATCTGGCAGACAGTGTGCAGGTGGTCTGCGTGGGTCGAGGGAGATTCCTGTCTCCAGCAGCAACTCTTGACTCAGTGGGGAAATGCGTGTCTGTGTGTTTGTCTCCAGTCGAAGCTGCAGGGAGTGCAAACTCTCCTCAGCTCCCAAAACCAACGAATGCAGCTGGGCTGACGTCATGTCCAGCACATGAATCACCTGGAGAAATCAAAGGAGAAGTTTGCATTGCTTGCTGTCCTGTAGTCTAGTGTATAAAATCATGAAAGCACTACATAAAATGTGCTTTCCCTGAATCTAAACACAGTCATGGTTCATGTTTTTGACCTTCATGTTGAGAATATTCTGTAGAGTAGTGTAGCAGTGTGGCTTGTTTGTCTCAGGATCCTGCCCTCCACCACGTGTTACAGGGTCCCACAGTAACAACATCTGGAGCAGTGACTCAACTGGCTCCAGCAGCGGCCTTTTAACACACAGCCACGCAAAAAGGTGAGGTGTAAGTTAGAATGGGGTGCAAAGCTTGGCATGAAAAAGTGTTTTTGACCCTTTAAAGATCTGGCATTGGAATCAACCTTGAGGGATTAGCTCATAAGTGAAGTTTAGAATGCACCAAAGACACACTGGCAGCGTGTTTGAGCTCTTAATCACTCAAACTACATTCGGAGGTGGACTCCGGATATAGCCACATTTTTTCACCAGTGTTAACATCACACATTATATTTTATTAGTTTCAATAGCTAAAACCTTATTTTACTGTAGAGGTGCACTCAGTACATTGATTTGCTTACACTCTCTTTGCCCTGCTCTTACAGTTATAGTCGCTTTGGCTACAAACAAATATGTTTACATGTTTATTGACCTATAAGGCAGTGAAGTTTCAAAAATGGTTACTCTGAAAACATATATGGAGATCATTCGAATACCAGGTGTGGAACTGACCTACTTGGAGCGGCCCACCTGAGACACATGTTAATACTGGATCTGAACGTGGCGTCTGTCTCTACCTGCTGACATTGTTGGGATATGGGAGATGTGTCGAGAATCTGACTTCTCCGTTCATGTCCTCTACTGCCATGATGTCTTTCGGACCTTTGTTCTTGACTTTACTTGTCCTACAAAAGCAAGAAAATGTGCAACCTAAGAGAATTGAAAACAATGGCAACAGAGTAAAAGCTACATCTACAAAAATATATTAATTTAGTAAGTAACATTGAACACACAGATAGTTTGCAGATTAATAAAAGTGCTGGTGCTGACTCACCACTGAACCGGCTGCATATGGTGTAAAAAGGGGCGAAAGCCACAAGTGCATTCAAAGATTACTGTCCCAAAGCTCCAGTAGTCCACAGTTACAGTGTAGGGTTTGCTCTCAAACAGCTCTGGAGCCTGGAGCACAAACAGACAGCTTCATAAGGGCTTGATGGTTAATATGTAAAAAAAAACCAAAAAAAAACACTACTTGCAGAGCACTGATCCAACACTTACCAGATACTGAAGGGTTCCAACAAAGGATGTACAGAGACTGCCCTGATCTAGATCTTTGGCATAACCCAAATCAATGATTTTATGGACAAGCTGTAGGAAAAATAGTTTAATAGTTAGACCAGTGCACATGAAATCATGCCATACATGATGTCATAGATTATACAAGCTTTTGCATGTGCAAAAAGGAATTAGTTCACCTTCCCACCCATTTCCTGCAGAACTATGTTCTCTGGCTTTAGGTCTCTGTGAATGATCTTGTTTTCATGCAGATACTGGATCCCAGAACCTGTTTTTGTAAAATTTGTATTTAATATGCATTACATATTAAAATGTGATAACTGTACATTTTTATCAAAGTAGAATTACCAAGTAAAATTACCAATGTCACTAAGCAGCGAGAGGACTTCACTCTCCTTCAGACCACAGCAGTTTTCCGGTTTATTCAACACCTAAATGACGAGGTACAGATATTAATAGTGTTTAAAAACACAATAACCTGATGAGAATAATCATATTCTACCAGTATGATACCTTCCGTAGGTCTCCTCTTGAGCAGTACTCCATGGCCAGCAGAGGTAGATCATTTAAAGCAATGGCGCTCAACTCTTCTGGTACTTCTCTGGCCTGAACAACATTCATGTGGTTCAGCCTATTAAAAAAAGGTAGCCATACAAATGGTTTGACAAGAAGAAAATAAGATACTAAACCTAAGATCCTTTTTGAAGACAAACAGATGATTTTAACTCACTTCTTCATGATCTGGATCTCTCTGCTCCAGCGGTCTTTGTTCTTGGAATTCAGCTCCAGGCGGCAAAGTTTAACAGCTATCTTCTCTCCCAGCTCCTGCTTTGAACACGGACAAGAAATAAAACCAAGTCAAAGACAGTTTTAGAGTCCATGTTCTCCTCTGTGTACAGGTGGATAACAGAACTCACAATGTTCTGGTACAGGTAAACATGCCCGAAACCTCCCATCCCAAGTCTTTCCTTCATCTCCCAGGTGCCCCCAGGCTGGCTCTGTTTCAGTGCAGTCCGGTCCATACTGTGAGGCCTGCTGGAGACGCTGGGCAACACAGGTAGTCTGAAAAACAACAAATATCACACTGTCCATTCACTTCTTGATTCATTGTAGGTTATTTAAGCTGTCCTTAAGCATCAATAGGAGAAATGGCGCCATTGCTAGTAGTTAAATGGTATGAATCTTTTTTTTTCCTAATGAGACAATATCACAGATGTTAGCAACCTGTTTTTCACTCAATCTACAGTATATTAACTGCTTTCAGTATTCAGATTTTTACAGTTTTTTAACACTTCAGTGTTGCATAGCCGTTTGTCACGTTGCTGAATGCAACTTGTTGCTGCAGTGACCTGAACCTTGATGTCGAGAGCCAGTTGACGTCTCTGGATTATCAAAGTCATGTTCAGCAACCCAAAGACAGCCTGACAATGTAAATAAAAGGTCAGCTCAGAACAACATCTCGCTCCAAACGCGTTTCACTCACCCGATAATGGCCTTTAGGTGTCACACCATTGTTGTTTCAGAGTTAGCTAAACGTGTTGTTTATGCTCCGTTTTCTTGTTTGGGGGTTTGAGGGAGAAGCTTGAACCGACGAGCTGACACTTTCAGACCTTAAGGTCCATAGAACACAGCTTTAAAGTGTCTCTTTGTGTTGTGTTTTAGTTGTATTTTCGGCCTTTAGTCGGAGCTGGATCTCTTTCCTAAAAGTGAAACTACATACTGGCAAGCGGGCGGCGCTTGTGCGCATGCGCTTCTTCCTGCAATGTGAGACAGCACCGGACCGGACGGAGTCTCTGCAGGACCAACCGCTCCCTCTGCGGAGGATTTCCCTCCGATCCACATCCAGACCAGCACACCGAGGCTGCTGCACTGATGGAGGACATGTAGAACAGGACTGTGAAGTAAGTATTTCCTCATTTTACCACAATAACAAAGGTACAAACTTTCACAATGTCTCAATTTGTCCACCACATGGCGCCATATGCACGGTTTCTGTCACATCCTGAAGTCGTGGCAGGCCAGTACGGAGTTTCTGTCTGTTTTATGTTTTGACTGTTTTAAGTTAACCCCACTGGTGGAAAACCTCCAGTGCACTCACTTAAATTTATTTAATTTTTTATGCACTTACAATACAGCGATATAAAACCATGAAATTGAATATAAGGGATGTGATAGCAAAAGTCAAGATGCCTGGCAAGAAAATCATGGACCCCATACCCCCAAATGCATCAATAAAGATTTTACACAAACCAACAGATAATAATCTTAATCAACCAACAGTTCTTCAAACACAGTTTCAAGATGCATTCGTAATACTCCTCAAATTAAATCTTTGAAAAAGAGTTAGAGGGTTGTTAAAGTGTGTCGTATTTTGCACACAACTTCCAACACTCAGAACTCTGAATTAAAGAGATAATAACTTTTTGTGTTTTAAACTTCAATCTGATGGCAGATAGTCTACAAACACATCAGTGAGTTGTATTCTAATTTTATATCAAAGTTGGTTTAAAAAAAAAAACAAAACTGCAAATGAATCATACTCAGGTTTTTGGCTTCTCATGTTCTCCTTCCCCAAATTTGTGGGTTGATGTCATTCTTGGTTTCCGATGTTCACATTTCCATGGTCTACAGAAATACAGAAGCTGATGTTAGAAATAAATAAGACAATTATAGTTTATATTTTCATTGTCATCAAAAAGAAGACAGCACACTAGGACCATGGTAGCTCAAAAAACAACTCAAACGTGGGGTGTTCAGATTCTGTCCCCTTTCTCTTAGTCAGAATCAGAATCAAAAATCTGAAATAATTTCTTGCTCTCCAGAGGCAAATTCTGCAATTAGTCTTTCCTTCTCCATTTTATTTGTACATAAAATTATTATACAAAGCTGAGTAAGATAAAAGGAGTCAGATAGGTGCCTTTTGAACCATTAAAACAATTCAGACAGACGATTTCAGACAAAATGACAAAATCAAGCATTCTTAATGGCATGTGATTTCAACTACCACTACCACGTGTTTCCCTATATCTGGTATTTTTTTTGTAGTAGACTCTAATATGAGACAGCTATTGGAATCACTAAATGAATGAATTCATACGTGTTGTTCATTTTCTTCATTCTTACTGACTTATCATCATCATTGTTGCTCAAATCTCTTGTGTCCGCAAATTTTTGCGTGTCATTTTTGTCACTGGAAATATGAGTGGCAATTGCGAAAATTCTTAACAAGATCATCTTTTTGTTGCATCATAAAAAATTCTCATGAAATTCATAACAATACCCACTGTTTCTGAGGAAGTTATGCGTACTTACTTAAGATTTCTTGTTTTGAAGTATAAAAAAGCAAATACGGAGTGGTAAGATTATAGGTATAGGTTAGTATAGGTTTTTATAAAAGTATAGGTTTTTATAAAAGCTTTAATAGTTTGTAGTAGTCCTATCTCTGATTAAAAGTGGTAAAAATTAAGTTGATATCATCTGCAAATGGTGTTTGGGTTTAGACCAGAATAAAACGAATTGTAATAATCCAGACAAACCCAAACTAAGGAATTTGCCCCGATTTAATACATGAAAGTTTGGAGCTGATTTTACTTATGTATGGAATTGTACCTCTTATTTTTACTTCTGCAATTAAGATAATGTGGAAATATCATCAACAGATGTTAACTTTTAAGGAAATCTTCCCACCGTCGAATGGGATGTGCACTTTTGCAACTATAGACTATAGATGTATTAAATGTTACAAATTTTATTCTCATGCATATTTGTGACTGTAAGATTGTGGTTTAAGGGGGATGGTGGTGTGGAGGTGGAGGAGGTGTGTGTGTGTGTATGTGTGGAGGGCGGTGTCACAGGACGTGACAAGAATTTTCAGATCTCCATTTCTGTGTCAGTGATGTTTTCAATTTCTTCTCATAAGCTCCTCCCACTTATATGTTTTTAAAAGCAAGGTATTGTTGGGAGGATCAGAACTGCAACAACACAAGCGCTAACAGCACGAGTGAGTCCTCCCACAACACAGGTGCATATCAGACGCTACAGAGAGGAGTCCCTTCACTTCAGCTGGAAGAGATAACAGGCAAAAGAGCTTCTCCAGGTTTACAAGGTTGGCCAGAAAGGTAAAACAAATCTCTTAAAAAGTTTCTTTAGACTGTGACAATTAGAAAAATGTATGCAGATGTTTAATTCTAAGACTTATCACACTTTCAACAATGGGTTAAATATATTTGAATACAAAACAGTTACAAAATTAAAGTGTTAAAGTTTGATTTGTTTGGGGGGGGTTTTTTGGGGTGGGGGGTACAAATTTGGCAATGCATATTTCATTTGTCATCATCAAGTTGACACTGTGTCCAAAAGATAGTATCTAGATTTTGTGTTGGAACAGTATTTTTCAAATGTGACATAATGGTGTGCACATGCTGCGCAAATAATCAACTAATTCAAATTGATAAAGCACCCACTCACAGATAAAAATTATGTTTACAGAACAGAGTGCCTACAGTGAGCATGCTACTCTGATGTAAAAACTTTAATACAATCAGCAGAGATGTAACATTGTGTAACCTGAAGACAGGCACCACTTAAACCCAGACAAAGAGACCGCGTGTCTCTTCAACAGTCACAACTGTGTTTGTCCTGTCATGAATTTAAAGATAAACTCCATATAAGGGAAGATGAGCTTTGAATGCACTGGTCTTATGCTCCTTGTTGGTTTTTTTTTTTTTTTTTCAGTCTATTCCCAGACAGAAATAGCTCCAATAAAGAGAAGTGAGACGAGAAGATGAAGCACTTCGTCATCCTTGCCATCCTTGCAGCATTTGGTGCAGACATGGTGAGAAACAATGAGAGGAAGTAACCTCAGAAGGTTTTAGTAACCTGTATGTCTAAGTTTGTCCTTGTTCTTTTCAGGCTTTTTCAAAAAGATGGTCACTTAAACAGCGTGATGCTGATGAAGGTCAGTCAACTGTCCAGGTGACTTTTCACATTCACAGTTTTTTAATAGATAAAATGAATGTTTCCCTTTATCCTTGCATTTTAATCTTTAGAGATGTGTATGTCTGGAGATGGGAGCAGTTACAGAGGATATGTTTCCACATCTTTATACGGCCACCGCTGTCTCAGGTGGAGCAAAATTAAAGCACTGCAGGAAGTTGGCAGACATAATTACTGCAGGTATGCTTTAAGTCACCCGAATTGGACTTCCATATGTTAGAGACATGTGTCACATGTTTAATACTGTACCACTTAAACAACAGGAATCCTGACCAGAGCTTAATGCCGTGGTGCGTTGTTCGAAGAGGCAGTGGGATTGTGAAAGAATTCTGCAGTATTCCTAAATGTAAGACTGACTGGGACTTTAAAAAAATCCCTGAAATAGCTTTTGGTTAATTGGACTTTTTCTAATAATCTTTTTCTTCTGCTTTCATGCAGGTGCCACACCAGCAACAAAACCTATGCCAGCTGATAATGGTAGGCTTGTGGTTTAAATGCAAATGTTTTTTTTCCAGTCATATCTTGGTCATCAGCATTCACTTAATTTCCCTTTGTGTCCCTGCAGAGCTTACATGTGGTGAGAGGTCAGAGCGGAGGATGAACAAAATTGTGGGGGGATCTTTCACAGCCATAGAGTCGCACCCATGGGTGGCTGCTATCTATTACCAAGGCCATTTCCTTTGTGGTGGCTCTCTCATTTCACCTTGTTGGGTTCTATCAGCTGCACACTGCTTCGCTGACATGTGAGAAAAACACACACCAAGAAAACACAACAGACTATCATTTCCTCTGTTGCACTTCTCATACAATTACAATCTTAACATGACTCATACAGGCCTATAATATGTTTGCTTACTATTGTGTGTGTGTATTTTGTTTAGTGAGAAGACTGATGTCCAGACTTTGTCTGTTTACCTGGGGAAGACTGCCATCAATGAGACAGATGCTGACAAGGAGCAGCACTTCAATGCAGAAAAAATGATCATCCACGAAAAATATAACACATCCAGCTTTGACAATGACATAGGTGAGCACAAGCATCACTGTGTGTATCCTTTAAGGATGAGAAAAAAAAACAAAGTGTACGACTACTCTGTGTTTAGGACTCAAAGTTTGTCTTCATGTTTTAGCACTGCTGATGGTTAGAAGCCGAAATGGAGGCTGTGCTGTGAAGTCAGCGTCTACCCGCACAGTGTGTCTTCCTCCATCTGACACCCGGCTTCCTGCAGGATTTCAATGCAGCGTTGCAGGATTTGGGAAGGAAAGCTATGGTAAATACCGCCTAACTTCTTACCTTTAGACTGATGGCTGATCCCTCAGTGATTCTCACACCTGGCACTGTGTTGTCTACAGGGGCGTGGCATTACTCACAGTATTTGAAACAGGCTAATGTGAAGCTGCTCTCCAAGACTGACTGTACAAAAGAATTGCACTATCGAAATCTCATCACCGGAAATATGATATGTGCAGGGAGCCCTGACTGGACCAGTGATGCCTGTGGGGTAAGCAAATAAACCAGCGTATGAACATGTGTGCAGTAGGGAAAATGTCCTGGTCAGGGTTTAAAACAAAAACAGAAGCAAATGAAGAACTGAACTTGAGAGAAGTTGTAGTTTCACATGCAGATACACATGTGAAAGTACTTGTGTTTTTAAACCTCTGTGACCTTTGGCAGAGTTAAAGTCGATGTGAGGGCTATTTCTTCCTCTTCTTGAAAATGTGTGGAAAGAACTTAAATGTATTACAAATTATTGTCACTTCTCAGAGAAAAGATTTTGACTAAAGTATATAGGATCTTGTCACTCAAAAAGTTTAATGATTGTGATGCGAGGAAAATCCATCTTCTGACCATTTTGTATTTGTAAAACATAGTGACAAAAAATGGAAAAAATAAAAACATAAAAGTAAACAAATCTAAACACACCGAGATATATTAACTGTTATTCTTTGTGTAGTGACAGTATACAAATGAGCCTTTAAAACCAACATGCTGCGTCCTTTCCTCACAGGGTGACTCTGGGGGCCCGCTGGTGTGTGAAGTGTCGGGCCGGATGTTTCTGTTTGGTGTGGTGAGCTGGGGTGAACACTGCGCCAAAATGAATAAACCAGGCGTTTACACACGTGTCACCAACTACAACAAATGGATTGCAGAACAGACAGGGCTCAAAAAATATACTACAGGAAAAATGTATCCCACAAAATGAAGCTGTTGCATGAAGAATTTCCTGACCTGTTGCAAATTGCATATTTCAGTAAGCACAACTTGGCACGATTTTTTTTAGGACTCTGCATGTATGGAAGCATGTATGAATGAGGCATTTTTGAGTGAATGGGGTTTTTTTTTAAAGATATCTTTATTGATATATAATATATAATACGTTTGTATCCATACAAGAAACAAGCTGTTAAAAAGATGTTTATCTTATTTAATTTTGAAAGAATTTCCTGATCCTGCTGTTGGATATTTTTTAAATAATAAATTGTTTTTATTATATGTTAGTTGGTTTTCATAAAAACATACACAGCTGTATGATATACAAGATAATTAATTTATCTCATATATGGGATTAATTAGATATACAAGATTAAAAAAACTAAAACAAACATGAAATCAAGGAACATGGAGGAATAAATATTGTCATTGACGCAGAAATTAAGAAATCTAACACAACTGACTCTAATTTGTCTGCACACAGTTATTAGAGTTTGAAATGGCCCTCATTGTGAGGATACCTATATTAAACACTGGAGGGCACTGGTGTGTATAAAGCAAATAAATTGCTTTCACTTTAGCTGTTTAGCAAAGTGGACGTGATCCCTCTCTGTGCCCTGGGTTGTCTAAATGGTTTCTACTCTGATTTTAAGTGAAAGGTAGTGTCGGTGAGAGAGTTCAAGACGTGAATGAAGCAGATTATGGGGACCAATGGAAGGAAAGCAAATGAAGAAAGATGCAGTGATGTAAATGTGTAACATGGTTATGGTCTGATCAGGAAACAGGTGCAGAAAGTCTAAACTTGTATTAATGGCTCATTGAACCAACAGGAGTATGCAAACATAAAAATAAAAAAAAAAACAATGCTGACAAGCTGATCTTAAGAATAGCTTCCATCATGTTCATATAATTCCTTAATTTTTCACTTTAGCATGTCAACATTTGCTAGTTAGCACAAGCACAAAGTGCAGCTAAGGATTATAGGAATGATTTAAAAAAAAATAAACCAAAGCTTTGGACAACTTCACCTAATGTCATTTGGAATGGATGCAAATTATTAGCCTATGCTTTAATTTCTATGCACTTTATGAGGAAAAGTCATTAATAGAGACCGGACTCCCCCACCTTCTCACATGCACAGCGGTCATGTGACAAGTGAACGAGGGACTCAGACCCGAAGACCTTATTTTATGAGTCGTGAACGAATCAGCCATTCCTACACTGAGAATATGCGGCAGAAAGACCCGTTCGTGAACGAATCTGAGCCTGTGGCGCGCTTGCGCAGACTAGGGAAAAAAGGCGGCTAGCTACACTAGCATAAGCTGGGCTAGCTAAGGTCCGGAGCCGCGACTCTAACTCACTAATTCTCACCTCCATTTCTGCATCATCCTGCATCTATGACAAGAAGTACTATTATAAAAGGAGGCAGAGGAGGAACTAGACATGTAGCACACAGGACAGGAGAAGGAGAAGGAGGAAGAGAGAGTAGAGACAGAGAGCTGGAGGACATTGCTAATCGTTTAATTAGATTAGCGGAGCTACAGAATAATCTGAACAGTTTAGGGAAAGAAAAGACGTTGAATTCTTAGCTAAGTATAAGTTTGATAACAGTTTACTGTCTATTAGTCAACACGAGGTAACACACAGCACAACCAGCAGTGACTAGACCCCCCACAGACCTCCACGCACTGGACCCCCAGACCCCCCCGGAGTTTGAGACTGTGTTTATTGTGTCCATATATGTTTTGTGACTGACTCCTGCTGGATAGGAAGCAAAAAAGCAGAAATTCAAACTCCAGTTTTCTGCTTCTTTCCTGATCCCCTAAAGAGGAGCTGTGTGGATATTAACCAGGTGTTTTAGCA
Organism: Remorina albescens; assembly: GCA_034769265.1. Taxonomy (NCBI): domain Eukaryota; kingdom Metazoa; phylum Chordata; class Actinopteri; order Carangiformes; family Echeneidae; genus Remorina; species Remorina albescens. The sequence continues at coordinate 7,969,203 of CM068491.1, read as the reverse complement.
CAATATCTCATAGTATCAATATACATTTCAATATAGTTCCCCATTGCTGAGCCTGTTTTTTGTTTGTAAACCTTTCATAATCTAATCTCTACAAAAGCAAGCTGTCTGTCATGTTGGGAAGTACAGCCTGGTTTATGGTCCTGCGTTAAATCAACGCTGTACCTACGTCGTAGGGTAGGGAGGCTATCCGTAGCCCCCGGCGTAGCCTGACGTGCACCTCCCAAAAAACGTAACTACGCATCGAGGCGACGCAGACTGAGAGGGCTGTGATTGGTTTACTTGGTAGCAACGCATTTCCGGTTCTGTATTTCCAGATTAATTTTCTTCTATTGCGATGTAGATGTTGTAAGGATACTTTCTGCGACATCCAACAACTCCAACTCCAGCAAGAATCTCTCTCTCGGCTGCCATTGTTCACTGTGACCGGAAAAGTCGGAAGCTAAAGAAATAATCAACTAGAGACGACGATAACCATTCAGGAAAGGAGCACAGCCTCCTACCGCTCTGGTGGTGAATTGCACCACGATGAAATGGAGTGACGGAGAAGTTCGAAGAGTTTGTGACGGCGTGACAGCAACGGCGTTGATTTAACGCAGGACCAGAAACCAGGCTTAAAGGTGAGGCTGTATGTCTTATTGTTTGCCTGTTGTGGGAATGAAGCATGTAAGTGAATTTCCCTCAGGATAAATAAAGTATACATTATCATATTTATAATATCGGAGTAATGTAATATAGCTGTATATGAACCAGGATGTAAATGAAAAATACAGATGGAGGTTGCTGATCTACCAGTTTTCTGCCGTGTGCCTTGAGCAGCACGGTGGTGTAGTGGTTAGCGATGTCGCCCCACAATTATGAGGTCGCGGGCCCGAACATGTCTAGGTTAATTGTCCTTAATGTGAATGATGGACTGGGCTACAGCATGTAGATGGTAGATGGATGGATTGTGATATGATGTGAGTTTGATCGGACTGGACCCTTCCAGAGACTAGACCAGACGAGAGACCGGAACCCCCAGAGACCACAGACCAGACCAGAGAGACCGGACCCCTACACAGAGACATCAGACTAGACCAGAGACCAGACCCACCCCAGAGACTAGAGACCAGACTAGACCAGAGACCGGATCCCCCAGAAACTAGAGACTATACCAGACCAAAGACTGGGTCCCCCAGAGACTAGAGACTACACCAGACCAGAGAGTAGACCAGACCAGACTGGACCACGGAGACCACAGAGACTAAAGACTAGACCAGAGACTAGAGACTGTGGATCTCTCCACAGAGACCGGACCCAGAGACTAGAGACTAGACCAGACCCCCCCAGAGACTACAGAATGGATCCCTCCACAGACCAGACCCCCCTACAGACTAGAGACAGCATTGGTCATGTTACTGCTGTAACCACATGAATAATGAACGAAAGACCTGAAGACCCGTACTTTTGAGTCGTGGACGAATCAGTCATGCCTACAGTGAGAATGCGCAGCGGCCATGAGACAAGTGAATGACAGACTCAGACCCGAAGACCCTATTTTTTGAGTCGTGAATGAATCGCTCATTCCTACGCAGAGAATATGCGGCAGAAAGACCCGTTCGTGAACTAATCTGAGCCTGCGGCATGCATGCGTGGACCAGGGAAAAAAGAATGCATCACCCACTGAGATGACTTGTTACTCCACAGTCATACAAAAGATTAGTTCCAAATGAACGAATCGTTCACAAACGACACATCACTATTTGCAATAAATCAGTGCAAATGCATAAACAACAGACACACAGAGATCCAAGATTGATTGTGGTGCAAATACACTTTGTTGCACCGAGCAACCACAATTCAGCTGGTCATCACGTCATTATTGAGAGCATATATCAGAACCTCCCTGAGAAAACCTGCTGCAATGTTTTCTGTCAATGTCTGTTTGGACAGGTCCACGTACACAGACATTTCACAGCAGGGCTACTTGAGCCAACCAGAGTCCATCCTACTCCCCCCCATTAGTCACACACACCAGTTTACTTTATTGCTTCTCTCAATCCATATATGGGTTTAAGATGGTGTGAGTATGAATCTCATTCCTCTTTAAGGACAATTCCTAAGGGAGAAGATAGGAGAGGAGAGCAGAGGAGAAGACAGGAGAAGCAAGGAGGGACAGGAAGGCAGTAACAGGGTCTATTCTGACGAGGTTGACCAGACTGTCCAGTCTCTGTGGTTTAGATAGCAGCTTGTCATCTATACCCATATCACATAGGCACACACCCACACACACACAAGGGGAATCTCTTGTCTGCAGACTCTTCAGCCAACACAGGACCTCAGGGGTATAAATACCTGTGTTTTTGCTGCTGGGGTCTCTGGTTTCCCCAACACAGATTCAGATCTGAGGAGCTTGGACAACCCTGCCAACAACCACACACACACACACACACAGTGTCAGAGACAGGGACACCAGATAAGTGTTGATGCACCTGTAATCTGAATATTTCTCTTTAAAGTGTTAATTGCTTTTGTTTCCACACCAATAAACATTTTCTACAACCAATCAGGTGTTTTGTTTTTTTTTTAAACCAGCCCCACAGCTTTTCACCAAGGATCCTCAGAGTTAGCCTCAAGAAGTTGGAGAAACAGTATGTGGGTGCAGAGCAGGATCTCTTCGACTCCTTCCCTCAGCTGCAGCCAACAGCAAGCTGAATCCTTGGTCTTTATTTAGACCTGGACATTGAGGCCTTGAGACATGAACTCCTGACCCACCTTATAATGAACATATATCATATGTCAGATGCAGGTTTGAAATTTAGTGAGAGAAACAGTCTTCTTCAACATACATTCACCTTTATGTTGACCTCCCAGACTAGCCTCTGCTGTGGATATTGCACCTTATACCCCCTCTCTCCCAATACCCCTTCCCCCCATGTCCTGAAATTACCATCTTTTCCCATTAAGTTACCCCAACACTTTCCTTTTTTGGGCCAATCGCTTGCATGACGTAATTTGGGAAGAGCTCTCAATTGCACTGTGTGTGTGTGTGTGTGTGTGTGTGTGTATGTGTGTTTGTACGATGTGCGTACGTGCGTGTGCGTGCAGGGAACGCGTCAGTGCACGCCAACACCAACCCCGCTTGGCAGCTGCACTCCTTCGCTGTGATTGGGCGGAGGGCGGTGATTCCTTCTGTCACGATTTGGGTTGCTCCCACCGGAGGACACCGACCGTCTGAGCCCAGCCCGGACGGAGGCGCTGAGCACAGGGGACCGGCTGCAAGGCAGGAGGAGAGCCGCAAGGAAGGCTTCATCTGCGGGGCTCGGACTGGCAACTCGGGATCCGCATCTGTGAGGAGAGGAGAGGGAAGGAGAGGAGAGAAGGAGGGGAGGAGGAGGAGGAGGAGAAGGAAGAGGGGGGGTCTTCAGTGCTGGAGCCACCAGCCGCCTTTCGTCTGTCGGGGTTGCGGTAAAAGTCGTTCACGATGCCGGTGTTTCACACCAAGACCATCGAGAGTATCCTGGAGCCGGTGGCCCAGCAGATCTCCCACCTGGTCATCATGCATGAGGAGGGGGAGGTTGACGGGAAAGCCATCCCGGATCTGACGGTGCCGGTGGCTGCGGTGCAGGCGGCAGTCAGCAACCTGGTGCGGGTGAGTCCTGAGTTTGAACCGTGAGTCCACCGAAGCTCACCGGCAGAGTGACATTTATCAGCCAAACTTCCCAAAGCACAGAAACTTGCGCGGTGACCGCTCTGACAGTGACAGTGTGGCCTTTATTTCATCTGTGTCATAACATATTTGAAGAGCAAGTCAGCCGTCTGTCCTGCGATGCACACATTTATACAGCAGTGAATTATTTTTATGTTTGGCTTCCAGGTACATTTTATGGCAGTTCCAGCTTTGATCTTTGCTCGCCATTAAAATGATCTAAAAGTGCCACACACAGCCCAGCTGACGCTCATGCGTGATTCACGAGCTCCTGCAGAAGCTTTTTTTGTGCATGTCAGTGCAACAACACAACACAAAACATGTCAACCTCGGGTCGATTGATAATCAGATGACTGCCAAGCTCAATGAAGTTTGTGGGGCGGAAGAAGCTGATTGAATGAACAGGGTGCGTGTATCTCTCTCTCTCTGCCTCTGCGTCACCTACTGGCTGATCAGTCCAGAGGGAAATGTCACCAAAGGGAGACAGTCACTGTAGGTCTCTAAGGCCCCAGCTTCACTCATCTCAGTTAGAATTATCAGTTAATGAAACAGTTAGTTCGACAAACTCATTCATTCATCGTTTAAACTTTCACAGAGAACAGACACTCTCTTAGGCCATCTATCTGACGCCCTTCCTCTTCCCAACATCTCACTCTCCTTCCCTTTAACTGTCAGTTTGGCCTCCTCACTCCTTCCTTCTCTGTCATCTTCAGTCTAAATGGTCATTTCAGGGAAGCCCGCTTCAGGCAGACACTGATGTCTCTGTCACATGAACTGACTGGAAAAATCGATAGAGGCCACACCATTAAGGCTGATCCAGGGGTCATTGTTATTGATGCAGAGGCTTCCCTCACGCGGGAGAAATCGGCAGCAGACAGGAGGAAACGCTTTGTCACCCAAACTTTAATTATTGAACCCGATAAAGGGAAAATAAACGGGTTCCATGTTAATTTGTGTAAAGAAAGTGTGGGAGGCCACAGACTGACTGATGAGACACTGTGGGCTTGTGGCAGACAGGGAGGAGCAGAGTGAGTGAGTCCTCAATTATGCCTTTGCTACTGGGCACACTTTTCCCTCTCGCTCTTTTTTCCCTGCTCGTCCTTGTTGATCTATTCAGTTGATCCATTCTGGCAGTGAGCAGAAGGGGGCTAATAGCTTGCCTCGGGTACATCACTGGGTCTCAGATGACGGAGATGCGAGGCTACAGGGAGAGAAAAGGGCTGAAGATACAGTGATACTGGATGGATGGACTGACTCTGTTATAAAAAAGTATTTCAAAGTAGGGTGCTATAAAAAGTCAAAATGCTCCTCTCTCCTCCTCTGCTGTTATTTCATTTTCTTTCCTTGCGTTTGCTGGTTTATTTTTGAGGATGTAAAATTTGATCCTCAGTGTGCTGACACATTACCAAATTAAAACGCCAGCGACTTGTCTAAATACGCATTGGAAGAGGAGATTGTGGATGGTCATTTAGAGCACTGGCTGAAGACAGGACTTAGTAAGTGAGTGAAAAGAAGGTCCTGAAAGAGTGCTTGAGCACAGGGCTTGTAAAATCAGCGTTAGCTTGTTGCTGGGTAGATGAACCTAATTGGATAAGGATATCTAACACTCAAATACGCACACTCTTTGAGCACACATGCTTTATTTTAGAAAGCTGATTCATTTCTAACTCTTATTGAGCTAATCATGCAATATCCAGAAACATGCCACCATCACCACAAGAGTCCCACTGCACGCTGATACAATTACACCAGTAACCCCGTCCAGGGTGGGCTCACTGTGGGGGGTACTTAAAATCTAGGTCACTGAGACACTTAAAAACGCACACACTCGTGATGGTGACAGTCTCAATCTGTTAGAGGTGGCGCATGGGTTGACACTGATTTAACAAAAGCTCTGCTGTTGGAGTATTTGGTTGAAAGTGTGAACCTGAAGAGCAGCTTTAGTTGTGTGCGAGAAGTACTTGCTCCTGAAGGAGTCAACATGGACTCTGAGTGTGTTTGGGGGAGGGGGAAGGAAGGAATAAATAGATTTACCGTTGAGTGAAGTGACTACACTCTGACAGGACACAGCAGAATGCATGTGAGCGGAGGGATGTGGAAAGTTAGACTCTCAACTAAAATTGTCGACCAGCATGATGCAGAGTGAGGAAAGTGGAGGGATGTAGAGAAGAAGAGAAATAGCCACTTACAGTCCGATGCCAACGCCCTGCGAGAGAGGGAAAGTGTTTCTGTCATCCTCTGACTAGACTCTGCCAAGTCCCATAGTCCTCCCTCCCACCATCATCCTCCCATTGCCCCCTAAACACAAACACACTTGCACCAATCTTCACCCTGCTCTTTCATCTTGGAGAAGAATGATATCAATTATTAACTTTATTATTGAACTCCACTACCTTTATTGTTTTTAAGAGCTGGTAGTTTGTCGTCTGGCAGAACGCAACAATTAATTCAATATTTAAATCATTTGTGTATGTATTTAAAGCTGCACTATGCACTATTTTTGTATGAGTACAGGGTCAAATGATAAAGTATGCTTTTAACATGGGAGCAGCGAGACCACAAAAACATGTATTCACCCACTCTGCAGTTCCCCTCAGTATCTGAAAGTATTCTGGTGCCTTTCAGATCATCATTTTGGTTTAAGACCCACAAAAGTTTTCTGAATAAAGCGTTAACTGTATGTCCAGCAGGTAACAGCAGTTTAGCAGAAAAATCAAAGCAAGATATTAGCGCATGACTGCAAGGTAGCATTTTGCAACTACAAATATTTTTGCGGAAGCTAGTGGAGAGAAAAATGTTGTAAAAAATTAGATTTTATAACGGATGGTCGAAAAGTGGCATGAAAAGAGGTGACACCGGAGGGACAGCATTGTTGAAGGTCTCCAGCTAACTTGGAAACTGACGTGACATATGAAAACATTAAGTTCATTAAAAAACTGTGTGATAGACATCCCCAAATCAGAGCTGATGCCTGTAGGTTTTGAGGAACGGGCTGATTATGTTGTTTCAGCTACGATTGACAGCTGTCTTGTTTCCTCAGAGAGCTGTCACACCTTTAGTGCTGTTCAGCAACACACACACACACACATACACACACAACAGCAAACCTCTTAACGTGGCATCAATTATGCATTTTGCAATCAATGCCAAGTGCCGCTGCTTACAGGAAAACCTTTGATCGGTGACCTGAGGTGACTCGTTGTGGTTTTCCGGAAAGTTTCTTTCAACCTGCACCCTACAAGTAGAGCTGCATTCCTCACATTTCACAGTTGTGAATCTTGCAGCTTTTTTTTTGTGAAGGAAGATATCCACCAAGACACCTTCATATAGTTAAATCATATCCCTGAAGACCTTTTGTAGTGTTGCAGTGAATTCATTACAACGTTTGTTATCAACAGAATTAACGAACTACAGATTTATTAAACAAATGTATAGCTACACAATGAATGAGGTTAAAGAAAAGGGGCAAATGACAATGTGAAGTATGCTTTTAGTTTAGAAAGAAGCAGAATAATCATATGAAGACAGTTTACCAGGGTAGAAAAGTTCCTTTTCTCTATATCTTTTCTTGCTGTTTTTCTCTAAAAGTGGAGGTTTACTTGTTGAACTGAGAATCAAATCAAATGGGCCTCAGTTTCACTGCTGTTTTTACCTAAAAACTTAATCTTTTTGTTCCTTTTTAATGTGAGTGATTTCATCTTACATTAGATACATCAGGCAAAATCCTGATGAAATGTCTTGTTCCTGTGGGTAATACAATACAGTCTTTGATACTGACATTTACCGTAATTATAAGCATCATCAACAAAAAATTGCTGTATTTCAGTTGTAACCAGCCACAGTGTAGGATGGGAAGAGAAATCTCCAGCAGCATAAGCAGATCTCAGTGTGTAGTAGGGGAAGTGTTGTGCGATGGTCTCTGGAGCCAGAAAGTCTATTAACAGACTTTCATCGATGCAGCAGCAAGAGACCGATGTCATCATCTCTTGTAATTGCATCTCAAGTGTGTGTATGTGTGTGTGTGTGTGTGTGTGTGTGTGTGTGTACACATGTGGGTGGATGCTTGTGTGTGTGAGTGAGAGAAATAGAGACTCAGCATCATGGTGTTTTATCCCATCATCCCTGCATAAACATCTGCAGAAGAAGCGAGTGATGTCACCCTGCCGTGTTTGCTCTGTCAGTCAGCTCTCCAGTTTTGTAAATAAAACTTCTGCTTGTTGCCTGAAGCAACGACATGTTACTTGATTACAGTTTTAATTTTGAGATTCACATCAGTATGGTTCAGTAGTGTATTCTGCTTCCATCATCAGAGGAACTCTTGCCAAATTCCCTTTAAGTTTGAGCATAAGAGACACAGAAACCATTCTACATGCTTTAATTTTCTTATGATTAACGTACTGCTATGGTGTCACAATTGGCACATTTCCCCACAAAATTTGTAGACTTCAAATGGTCGGTAATACAGTAGCTAGACTACTAACAAAAACTAAGAAAAGAGATTATTAGAGATTATCTTGACATTGGCTACACGTCCATTATACAATAAATTTTAAGATTCTGCTCAAGATTCTTAAATCACTTCATGGTCTGATTTCAAATTAGATCCCTCAATTAACTGCTCTTTATTAATGTATGTAGTCTGAGGTTTTCAGACAGGAACTTTGTGGTGTTCTAAATTCAATATGTAAGATTAAAGTCAGAAAATTTGCTGTCTGGAAGCCACAACTTTGAAAAAGCCTGCCAATTAACAGTTTTTGAAAAATTTGTATCCTTCATTCTTTAAATTTCTTGTAAAAACACTTATTTTGCAAGGCTTTTGATTTATCATGTTTTAATAGTAATCCATTGCATGCCAGCAAATTTGTGGAAAAGTTTTTATTATGGTTTTATTAAATTACAAACATTTTAGGGCGTGAAAAAATCAGTTTTTAATTGAAGACATCATCAGAATGAAAAAAACATTCAGAGGAAAAAAAATCAAGTGTCTCTAATAGAAAAATCATTACTTTCAATTAGGACTGTCAAGTTCAGCCTGTGCAGTAAAAAAAAAAACAAAAACTGGTTGTTATGCTTTGCCTTATTTGTACTGTACTGATGCATGGTGATATTAGAGACCTCACATTTATGGCCACGTGACGGTGAATATAGAGCAGAATAAATGTCTTTCTCCTGACCTTATTTCATGTGGAACAATAGACAGGTGAGTCAACCAGACCCTGAGTTGCTTCCCCCCAAAGTTTGAAAAATATGGCATACACACATGGTTGAAATAGGTGTGAATTGATACACACCCACTCACCCTGCAGGCTATTGATAGTGCAGCTTGAATACTATTTCATCTCTTGCTGCTAATGCTAATACAATAAATGGTCCATCTGTGTGTGTCACAGGTGGGGAAGGAAACAGTTCAAACCACCGAAGACCAGGTGATGAAGAGAGATATGCCGCCTGCGTTCATTAAGTAAGTCTGTGTCTGAAGCAGCGCATGTGCTTCAGGAGAATAAGAGGCACTCTTGTTTCTTTGTGTAATTCCTTCTGTCCTGCTCTCACCCACAACCACTCACAGAAAAATATGGAAATTATCCATTTTATCTCAGCAGACAGAGAACTTGTTAAAAAGAGGATTCCAGGCGATTTAATGTTAGGAAATGTGGCTGCGTTCCCAGCTGCAACAAAGAGCCTCTTCTGAGGCTGAGCCTGTGTGACTGTCCAGCTCCAGCATCCAGGCTGCTGAGAGGCTGTTTGTTGTTTTCCAGCTTGCATCCACAGAGCTGACATGAGCTCTTGGGTGCCCGCTGAGAGCTGCTACTCAGTGATCATGGGACTCAAACATCAGGCTTTACTTTCTGGGGCTGTATGTGTGTTGCACTTCTATATGGAAGACATTTGATTGTTTCCAGGTTGCTTTCTCTCAATATACTTAACAATTTTTGCATTTTTTTAAAATTAATTTTTACAAAAAATCTCCAGACCTCAGTAAGATCCACACACTGCTCACTCGCACATACACCGGACACTACACCATAAATCTCACTCACAGGGCTTAGGAGGGGGCATGTGGGAATGTGAACCTGCCTAAATATAGATGAACCAGCAGCCATTGATACCCTGACCAATCAGGGGTCAGAAAGAGGAGGGACTTGCCTTTATTCAAGTGCTCATAAAGTCCATCACCTTTTTCTGGCTAAAAAATAATCACTGACCTCGAAGCATCAGATTTGCAAATTTTTTATAACTCCCATTATCACACTCTGATTTAGGAAAAAGAAACTTTTAAGTTTTTGTGACCCTTTTCCTGTGTGGAATCTTGCAGTGTTCTTTAATGCAAATGTTCTGGTTTTTTTATGTTGAATATCAGATCGGATGTGTGTGATAAATTTGATTCATCTTGTTTACACTATTTGCAGGGTGGAGAATTCGTCCTCCAAACTGGTCCAGGCTGCTCAGATGCTAAAGGCAGATCCATACTCTGTTCCTGCACGAGATTATCTGATTGACGGGTCCAGAGGGATACTATCTGGAACGTCCGACCTGCTCCTTACCTTTGATGAGGCAGAGGTGTGTGGGTTCAGCCTCTTTATCTCCATGTGTGTGTGTCCTCAGGATTGCTTTTACTTGAGTGGTCTACACTCTTTGAGGGAAATAAACTTTATATAGCTCTACAGAGAAAGGATCTCAGCTTCAAGCAATCTAGCAATCTAATCACTGAGATCAAATGACTTCCCTGTGTCATTACTCAGGATGTGTGTCTGGCTGGCTCTTTGTATATCTGTGCTTATGTATCAACTTGCATGGTGTGTGTGTGTGTCTCTGTGTGTGCGGGTTTTTGACTGCTGCTCCATAAGTGGAATCAAATTGGCACGTGATTATATTCACCAGGTCTCATCACTAACCTCATTTTTGAAAGACAAATTCTTGCAGTCACAAGACGTACATCACAAGACTGTACACACAGACACACAAAGCTACCACACAAACAAGAGGGTGACTTTAACGCTGTCTAAAAATAGCTTGTGCATCCATTGAATTATGTTCTCGAATAAACAATTTTGTCTCATCTGGTTGACTTTATGTGTGTGTTGTTTTCAAGGTTCGTAAAATAATCCGAGTGTGTAAAGGTATCCTGGAGTACCTGGCTGTAGCTGAAGTGGTGGAGACCATGGAGGACCTCATCACTTACACCAAGAATCTGGGACCAGGTCAGCAGGAGGCTATTGAAGACAATTTAAATATGCCATTCTGTGGGAACAACTTAGTGTGTGGTTTCCTGTGGTTTAGCCAGGAGGAGGAATGTAGAGGTTTATCTGAAGAAGAACTATCATGCCTTTTTGAGAAAGGCATAAAAGCAACTATCTTGCAATATTTCATGGGACCACCACATAAAAAACAGCTATCTAAAAACGATGAATTCGCAATGAGAACTATCTACACCTAGAAAGTGCAGCAATTTTTCACCAGCATCCCTGTGTTCTAAAACACCAAATTTTTTTTGGTTTAAGATTTGGTGAATGAAATTTTCAAGAAAACATTCAGCACATTAAGTGATAATGAAAAATAATAATAACATTTGTTGGCATCAGTTACAATGATTTGGAAACTCCGGAAAGTATATAAATCAATGTGTGAATAATTAGTCATCAAAAAAACATCAGGCTTTTTAGCTTTGGCAATCCTTTCTAATCATGTACCGTGTAAACAACTTTTGTTTTGGACTCTTCTCTGAGTTAAAGATCTGTCAGGGTGAAAAACTAAATGAAATGCTGACTGCTCCTCTGACAATAAGATGCTGTGATTAAGGATCAGACTCTTTTCATTGGCAGGAGAGACGAACCATAAACAGTCTGTTTATCATCAGAGGTAAAAGGTCAATCGTGTTGTCAGAGCACCAGGGCATAATGAGCGCTGGAGGAAATTTGATGCTGAGGTTTTCTCACACTTGAGCGATGCTGTCATTGTCCAAGATCAGATGTTCATGATGTAATAATGTTTGGATGTGTTGGAGCTACTCATTTGGTGAAAATGCAGAGGAGTGCCCTGCAGCTTCTGGTGGTTCAAACTTACTTTAAGTGAAGCTGATTCCCATTTTTTTGCTGTCGTTTGATTTCAGTACCCTCTAACCTTCAACTCTCTCTCCTCAGGGATGACCAAAATGTCAAAGATGATTGAGGAAAGGCAGCAGGAGCTGACACACCAAGAACACAGACAGATGCTAATCAGCTCGATGAACACCGTCAAAGAGCTGCTGCCTGTTCTTATATCAGGTGTGTGTATATATGTGTGTTTGTGCAGCCAACTGTGCAGGTCACTGAGCATTCAACAGTTGTTATAGCAACCCTGATAATTGCAGTCATTATTTGCTAGGGATGTCAGACTGACAGACAGACAGACACACACGTTGCCCACCAGCTTCTCTACTGGTGTCTCTCACACTGTATGCTGCACAAGCATACAGAGACACTGTCACAGCTTTTGAACACTGCACGTTCAGACTTGAATCTTCAACAAGGATGTGATGCTGAGGTAGTTTGGACCAGTGGTTTATGGACTAATATCACAAAGTAGCTGTAGGCACTACTGTAATGTTAAAAATGGATCGCATGATTACGAATACCAGAAACATGTTGGTCACACCAGTAAAGCCACAGTTCCCCTCAGGCCATCATGTTGGTTTTAGCTGCATCAGGCAGCTGTTTTCTGGGGAAAGCTCTGACAAAAGCTCTGACTGTACCGACTGTACAAATTCCCAGTACGAGAAAGAGTAAGTTAACAACTAAAGCATTTAGAAGCCAAACAGCGAGATATTTCCCAAAAGGGGAGGGTGGAGACCAAAAACAGAGCTAAAAGTGGGTGAATGTGAGGCTTCATTGAGATTCATTGCGCAAGAAGAGCAATGAACAATGCGTTGCATCTGCTGCCCCCATCTGACCAATAAAACTGCTAATACAGCTTTAAAACCACAAGAACTTGTGGTGATTTTGAATTCCACATTATTCTGAAGGCAGTTTTTGTTTGTTCTACTGACATCTTATAATAGGGCACCTGTCCTAATGGATGGTTGATAAAGAATTGCAAATAAATAGTGAGTCTGTGAACAGATTTATATCTTTTGTCATAAATCCATACTCCTCTATGACTGGAATCATAAATGTGAATATATTTGTCCTCAGCTATAAAGATTTTTGTAGCAACCAAGAGCAGTCGTGGTGCTGGTGTTGAGGAAGCAGAGAGGAACAGAAGATTCACCTTTGAGAAGTTGAGCGCTGAAATCAATGAGATTATAAGAGTGTTACAGCTCACCACATGGGATGAAGATGCATGGGCCAATAAGGTATGACCTGCACTGCAAACTCGAACTGAGATGTTCACAATTTAATGTCCCAAACCCCAACTTAAAAAAAACAACAACAACAACAAAAAAAACCTCCCCACTTACTTAAATCAAACAGTCACTTTTGCTTTGGCGTGCACACACATAGCCACACTCTGTCCACACGCTTCTCTGTGCCGTGGAGAGCATCTTCAAAAAATTCACACTTTACTTTTTCTCCACTTTTATTTTTGCTCGCTAGTATAACTCCTGGTTTTTCTTTTTCTTTTCCTTCTTTACCTTCTTCCTCCATTCTTTTCCTCCCTGTAGAAGGTAAGCCTGTTTCTCTCCCCCTCTGCAGTTTCCAGCATGCAAGTGTGTATGGGTGTGTGAGAAAGAAGGGAATATGTCTCCAAGTTTACATTGCAATTATATATATATATATACACACACACACATATATATATATGTACTGCATATATGTATATCTCTGTCATGCTGGTATTTAACAGTAAGTATGTCTTGTGTTTTAATCTACTCTGTAATTGGATGTGATGATTTACAGCACACATGGTCCATTGCTGTATTAATATATGCGTATATGTTTGTCTCTAGATGTCTATTTAAGTCAAACGGCATGGAACAGATGACAGTCTTATTTAAGTTTCCAAGCATTATAACTTCTATTTTTATATGTATTTTAACAATAACTGCTTCTGTGTTTTCAGTCATGGTATTTTCATTCTTGTGTTGCTCATGTATAATGTGCAACACAGCTGTCAATAGCGTAATACGATGCTGTTCAGGGCAGAGTATAACCCCTTGAAAATATTTTAGGGTACATAAGTTAGAGATTGTGCAATAGGATCCTGCACATCTTCATTTCAGATCTGTTTCAGTGGTCTAAACTGTAACCCTGCATGTTTTTCTGCACACAGCTGCCCCAGACACTGATCTGCCTGTCTGTCTTTTGTGTGCGTGTGTTTGCTGTGGAAATTCTGCATACTTTGTGTATGAACTGTTAAAATAATGTGCTGTCAACGTGTGAGGGAAACCATTGTGGTGGCACACGATGACCGTCCTCTGCTCAGGTCATGAATTATAGAAAAAAACTGGTCAGTGTCCAGACACATCCATAATAGATGGGCTGTGTTGAACGGCTCCGCCGAAGTGCATCTTCTTTTCTGAACTGGAAAAAGATTGTTTTTGTTTTGTTTTGCTCAATGTGGTGTAAAACCAGTGAAAAGTGTTTGTGGCATTTTAGATGTAAACTTGTCATCCCTCCCTAAATATTTAATTTTTCCTTTTCCAACTAGTAATCATGATTTATTTATTTATTTATTTTTTAAAATATCAGCTATTTACCTACAAAATGCCTGAAAGCTGATAAATTTTGTTGCAATGTTTCTCACAGTAATCATTTCTCTTTGGTCTTTTAAAGATTAAACTATATAAATAGTTAAATACGTGAATTAGTTAGGTTTGCAGATATAAATGTTTGTAGATCGTCAATTAATTTATATATATTTTTTTAACAGTTCTACTTTTAAAAGAAAAGGTTGTTAATAGTATTATTGTTGACAAAAAGAGTGAGTAACCAATATAGCTTGTGCATACAAAACCTGCTATATGTTAGAGGTCTTAGGAGGGAGACGAGCCCTAACACTGTATTAAATGTGGAATCAATCCCAATTAAACCAAAGCTTTACATTTTAAGTGAGACCAAATGGAGAGTTGGAAAACATCAGGAGGAAGACGCGTTACATTTTTTTCTAGTCTTTATTAACAGTAAGAAAAATATAAGCATAAAAGCACCAGCCTCTAACTTTAATAGTAATAAATTAGTTATCTAATTAGTTTCCACAATGTGATGAGGTACTTTCATATTAAATGCCAATGCTGTTTGTATAAAAGCTATACACAATGTTGTGTCTTCTCTTTTTCCAGGATATGGAGGCTTTGAAGAGATCTCTGGCGTTGATTGAGTCAAAGATGGCGCAGGCCAAAAGTTGGCTCAAAGATCCTCATGGACAGCCAGGTAGCTGTGTGTGTGTGTGTGTGTGTCTTTATCAGCTCTTTAGATCATATTCCAGAGTTTCATTCTATGGTTTTCTGTCATCTACAGGAGATGCTGGTGAAGTTGCCCTGCGTGTGATACTGGATGAAGCTGCTAAGATGGGAGAGCTGTGCGCTGGGAAGGAGAGGAAAGATATACTGGCAACCACAAAGGCTCTGGGGCAAATGACTGACCAGATTGCAGATCTACGAGCCAGGTAGTGTGTTTGTATGAGTTTTTATGAGTTAAACTGTTTCCTCTGCTTTGGTGTGTTAATGTAAAGGATCACATATGAGCTGTGTGTGTTTTTCATTGATGACAGAGGGCAGGGCACGTCGCCAGGGTGTGTGCAGCGTGCAGGCCAGTGCTCACAGGGCTTAGATTTGTTATTTGGCAAAGTGGACAGTGCTGCCCGCAGACTGGAGGCTTTAATCAGTGCCAAGCAGGCCATTGCCAGGAGGCTGGACGCTGCACAGGTCAGATAAAACAACAACACAGTAATCCATGTAAACCCTCTCCCTAGTGATTCATAACTCCTTTGCATTATACTTATCCTATTTCCTGCTCTATTGTCCTGTTCATGACCAAGCAAGTGGAGTGGTATTATAAGTGAAGAGTTTAATTGAATTGCACTGTGACCTTTTCACATTGTTGCATTGTTTGTATACAGATTTATGTGAAATATCTCATCAAAGGAGCTCAGTCGTATATTTGTGCTCTTTAGGCCTGGCTGGCTGATCCTAACGGTGGTCCTGAGGGGGAGGAGAACATCAGAGCGCTGCTAGCAGAGGCCAAACGCATTGCTGATCTGTGTGAAGACCCCAAAGAGAGGGATGACATACTACGCTCCATTAGTGAGATTGCAGGACTCACCGCCAGACTTGTGGAACTACGCAAACAGTACATTTTTCCCTTTCTGACACTCAAGCATGACAAGTGATATTTTCTGATCGCTCTTAGTAACTCTTAGACCCTCTTTCTCTAGGCTCAAACTGCAACCTCATGCCACTAATAGCTGGCATATTTTACCTGCCTGGAAAGTGTGTTGTTGCCTGTCAACCTTGGGCTTCAGTCCAACAATAAGGTTTCAGTCAGTTTGAATACGGTGTGGGATGGATGGGGCTTTATATGGTGGATCAGCAAAAGCAAAATACCACTCATCTAGAACTTCAAGCCACTGAAATTTGTTTGGGTTTGGAAATGATGTTACTAAAACGGTGCTGCTGTTCAGTGAGTCACAACAAAGATGAGTCACTATGACATATATATGTTGTGTACTGCACTTCCACTTTATGTTCTTACCATAAAAGGAAACCAGCGATAAGCACGATGAAGTAAACTAATTAACTCAGCTGTTATACAAATATACTTAAGATTTATGGATCTGAACCTTAAAATTTAAGAAAATGTGGCTCTGTGAGTACACTGGAAGATTTGGGGAGATTCTAAATTATTTCCAAAAAAGGAATAGATCGAGCTGTCGTATGTGGTTTAGGAGATGTATCATTTCCGTATTATCTCATAAAAAATGACTGTACAAGGTCACAAAAGAATTGCTTAAAAGAACCTTATGAAGTCTGTAAGCTTTCAAACTCTTGTATTTTATTCTATATAGTATAACTCATTCTTTATCCTCAGGAATAATAAAACTCATTAACAAAGTTCTTCAATTGTGCTAAGAGGGCCTTGATTTACTGTCATGGATGAGAATTTGTACTTTATAGGGAACACAAATTCTTCCAGTTCAGGCCAGTAATAAAAGCATTTATCTTATTTAATAGTTACACCAGACAAGAACTAATGTTTAAAAGAAGATGGAAGTGGCATTAGCCTTTGATGGTGGTATTTCTCTTTGTGGTTGGTGTCTAACAGGGGTATGGTGAAATTGTGGAAGAAAAAAAAAAATCAGTCTGTAATCATCTCTCTGTCTGTCGTTGTCTCAGAGGTAAAGGTGACAGCCCAGAGGCCCGTGCACTGGCGAAGCAGATTGGGGCCGCGTTGCTTACACTGCAGTCCAAAACCAACCGGGCCGTGGCCAACATGAGGCCGGCCAAGCCTGCAGTCACGCTGGAGGGCAAGATGGAACAGGCTCTTCGCTGGGTGAACAACCCAGGAGTGGATGACAGAGGAGTCGGTGAGGAACAGCGACCTTGTGTGCCTTTTTTTTTTTTTTTTAGCTTCCTGTATGTGGTTGATGGAAGGGGCTTTTGGTATCTTCTGTGACTCTTTGACAAAGAACCAGAGTCTGAATGTGATACAGAAATGACTGTTTTGGTTACTGATGGAATTCCTTAAATGCCCACAGTATTTCATGCATTAATCAGACTAACTTAGTCATACAATGAGCTTTACATTATTTCAATACTTTGTTTTGTTTGTTCGCTTTGTTTGTTTTCACCCATGCTTCCCTATGGGAGCAGAGTGTGAGAGGCTGCAGTGGAACACAGGTATCTGCCTTGCTTTCCTCCTTTCTTGGAAGATATAACCAAACAATTTAGATATTGACAACACAGTCACTTCCTGGAAACCATGAGGTCAATGATGTGCCACAAAATACACCAACCTCTGAATACAGATATTTCAAGCCCTTTCCTCCACTCATTATTAATTGGACCATGTTGCTAGTAAACACAAATATTTAAAGTCTAAATACATGTTATTGGAGCTGTGTTTTTACTGAAATATTGGGTATCGAGATGCAATGTAAAAACGACTGTGTGTCTCCGTCCAGGTCAGGCAGCTATCAGAGGAATGGTCAGAGAAGGCAGAAGGCTGGCGGGTGGCTTGTTAGGCCCGTATCGTCAGGACATGATTGGACGCTGTGACCGAACAGAGGCCCTAATGGTATCTTTGGCAGACATGGCTGGTAGGGGAGAGGCTGAGGCTCCTCATGCACGACCTACAGCTGCACAGCTACAGGACAGCCTAAAGGTAGTTCAGCTGAGTCACAAACACACACACATGAGTTTATAAATGATCCTCTGCCATTTGAAATATATGCTGTGCAGAGGTTGTTTTTAAATCAAAGTTAAAATTATTAAGTTTCCAAATGTGCCAAATATGTATTGGCTTAATTTGGGGTGAAATGTGAATAAAATATTCTAATTTGATGGACTGGTTCAGCCATAAAAAATATGGAGTCACACAGAGTTATAATAAATGCAATAAACTGATCATAAAATATGGGCTTGTAAATATGATTAATGCAGATGGATAATTATTCAAAGTGTTGGTGCACAGCCCCACCTAGTGGACTTATACAAAAACTCTTCCAACACCTACCAGGACCTGAGACAGCACATGCAGGAGGTGATGACCCAGGAAGTATCTGATGTTTTCAGTGACACCACCACCCCCATCAAACTCTTGGCTGTGGCTGCAACTGCTCCTCACGATGCTCCTAACAGACAAGAGGTCAGTGACGTACACAAATCTGTGCAGATTACAAATAATAGTGGCAGGAATCAATACTCAAACCTCCATATCTGTTGCTCTTTCATGTGTTAGTCTGAATATACCAACATTAATGTTTGCTTTAGGTTTTTGAAGAGCGCGCAGGGAACTTTGAGGCCCACGCTGGTCGGCTGGGGGCGACAGCAGAGAAGGCTGCTGCCGTGGGAACAGCCAATAAGAGCACAGTGGAGGGGATCCATGCTGCTGTGAAACATGCCAGGGAGCTCACACCACAGGTGCTTCTGTTGGTTTTACTATTTGCATAATTGCATACGCCGATGAAACACAGAGCTGTCAGAGTTTTCCATGCGCTGTCTGACATGTGTGTGAATGATCAGGTCACCTCTGCTGCACGGATCTTGTTGAAGAATCCTGGAAACAAAGCAGCATATGAGCACTTTGACACCATGAAGAACCAGTGGATTGATAATGTGGAGAGACTCACTGGTGAGGATTTCCTTACTTAAATTATCAACAATTTTAACTATTTCACATAGTTGGGAAGTAGCCTAGGACAAATAGATTTCCCAATCTACATCAATGTATGAGTTGAGTGTGTGTTTGTTGTTTGAGGTCTGGTGGACGAGGCCATCGACACCAAATCTCTGTTAGATGCTTCTGAGGAAGCTATAAAGAAAGACATAGACAAGTGCAGAGTTGCCATGGCGAATGTTCAGCCCCAGATGCTTGTTGCCGGGGCAACAAGCATAGCAAGACGAGCTAATCGGGTCCTGTTGGTGGCTAAGAGGGAAATGGAGAACTCTGAAGATCCACGATTCAGAGACACCGTAAAACATGTGTCAGACATCCTCTCACACACCATCTCACCCATGGTGATGGACGCCAAGGCCGTGGCTGGGAACATACAAGATAAAGGTACAGCAATATGCAAACACATTCAACATACTCCGCTGAATGAAAAAGGAATGCTGGCACAATTTCTTTGAAATGGTCACATATCTTTCCCTGCAGCTCTGCAAAAGGCCTACTTGGACTCATGTCTGAGGATCCTGGCTGCAGTTGGAAAAGTTAGAGAAGCTTTCCAACCTCAGGAACCCGACTTCCCACCTCCGCCTCCTGACCTGGACCAGCTCCATGTATGCACACATCCACACATTAACATTTTAGAACTACATTTCAAGGACCTATTTCTTATGTTTGTACTGTAAATTTAAAGTTGTAGGTGCTTCAATATCAATGCAGACAGTGACAAGGTCATTTCTCATCCGCGTTGGTTTAGACAACGAACATGCTCAGTATAGAATCTGACCGGTTAGGGAGGAAAGTCAGCATGTCTAATTGTAAATTACTTAGATTTTTGTGGATGGTTGAAGGAAATAAAATGAAAGTTAAGCCTGAATAAGTAATAATAATATAAATAAATCATGGGACAGCTTTACAAGATAATAATTTCTCAGCAATTTCCCACAAGATATTTTTTCATCGTTGTTAACGTCTGTGCTTATCTATCTAATTTGAAATAGAGGAACTCAGAGTGACGCAACATCTGAATCACAACCTGGTGACGATTGTTCAGCTATTTGCTTAAGTTGTTGTTTCTGTGAGTTAGGGATGTGTCATTCATTTTGAAATAATCTTTTGTGTGACTCTGAAGTAACAAGTCATTTCAGTGGGTGATTTGTTCTTTTTTTCCCTGGTCCGTGCATGCGCGCCACAGGCCGTTGCGCAGGCTCACTGTAGAAATGAGTGATTCGTTCATGACTCATAAATACGGGTCTGCAGGTCTCTCATTCATTTTTCACGTGGTTACAGCAGTAACATGACCAATGCCGTTATTACTGGTGAAGAGAGCTATCTGACGCCAGCACGAAAGTTAACGTTAGGGATGGATGTTTAATGTGCCTTTCCGTTGGAACGAATTCATACACTACGGGTCTTCAGTGACCAAGTAGGCTAAAGTGAACAGCCATCATAAAATGAGAATTTTTTAATGATAGGCGGAGCGCTCTCTTACCAGCAAATGAAGTAATCAGTAATTTCAACTTCAGTAGGCTTTGGCCCAAAAGGGTGCTCAATAGTTTAATTACCTTAATTGCCTTAATTACCTTTCTCTCATATCACCCTGAGCTATTGAACTTCTTATATTGACAAGTATTGGGTGTATTTGTCTGTGTGTATTTTTCAGGTCAGTGATGATCAGGCACCACCCAAGCCCCCATTGCCAGAGGGCGAGGTGCCCCCGCCGCGGCCCCCGCCCCCAGAGGAGAAGGATGAGGAGTTCCCAGAGCAGAAGGCCGGGGAGGTGCTGAGCGAGCCCATGATGGTGGCAGCCAGACAGCTCCACGATGAAGCGCGCAAGTGGTCCAGTAAGGTTAGTCTGCACAAACGCACAGAAATATCTAGTTTTCAGTTTCACCCCATCAAATGTGTGTAATTTCATTATCAGTAGCACACACACAGTTATTGGAGCTTACATTTTCCCTCTATCTGTAATGCACTTGACCTCTGAAGAAACCTTCTCTGTTATCCTGGGAATATTCTGAAATCAATGGTTTTTTTGCTTGAAATAATGTTGATCCTGAAATGTGGAGATGAGTGGCCTCATTCCAGTTTCAGTGGGAAACTGGAAACTGTCATCTGTTGTCAGACTCTTAATGTTTTAATGCACATGCGCAAAGTAAATATCAGTAGAAAAGTCATGTGGAGAGACAATCTAGTCTCTCAACGACAGCAGAAAGAGAGATGGGTAATATATTTAAAGTGGATTGGATTCTCTACACTCTTGTCTCTGTTGGTGTCTATGTTTCTCCCATATGTGTGTGTCCAAGTGTTTTTGTAGAGTAAAAGTTCTTGACAGTGTGACTATAACCATCTAGGATTAATGCCCTCTCGCTCTCTTTGTGAAGCTCATTACTCTTGCATGACCTATTGGAAACCAGTCACAAAAAATGTCTTCACTCTAAGCACTGAGTTCATTTACATATGTTAATGCACCAGAACGATTCCAACCACTGGTTTGGGTTGCACTACACTCTATTTGATTGTGCAAATGCTTTACAAACTTTCAACTCAGCCACAGCCTCAAGGCACTTCATCCACCTGCTTTCTGTCCAAATCAGCTTCTTTACTCTTTTTCTTTTTCCAAATATCATCTTTGCCTGTGCAGTTTCACCCCCTCCCCTCTCGCTGCTCCTTCACAGTGCTTCCATTCGCTCCTCCCTCTTGCAAATGTCCGGTCCTCTCTTCTTCCATTCAGTGCCTCTCATACTGTACTAATGCCTCCTTTTGTCATGCTTCGCTCTTTCCTGACATTCCTGGCTTTCTCCTCCTTATCCACTTTCCTCCTTTTTTTTCCCCTCCACCTCCCACCCTCTTTGCCTTCTTCCCTCTTCTTTTCATCCCAATCGACCCCACTCCAACCACCATCAACAACCCCAACCTTGCTCCCAACCCCCCTGCCCTGCCCCGCCCTGCCCAGCCTGAGGATGAGGAGGCAGTAGAGGAGAGGGAGGTAGATGATGAAGATGAGTTTACTGATGGTGAGGATGACTATGAGCCAGAACTGCTGATGATGCCCTCCAACCAGCCTGTCAATCAACCCATGTTGGCAGCTGCCCAGTCTCTCCACCAGGAGGCGCGCAAGTGGTCCAGCAAGGTCTGCGCACATACATGCACATGAGTGCACACACACAACCAGATGTGGGTCAAATAGTATTTGTAAAATGATTAAGTGTTTGAAGCTGCTGTGAGGATCCTAAAGTACTGTTTGACCCCGTGCACACACGCATCCAAGCATGCAAACACATAAAACAGGACAAATAAAAACCCTCTGGAGTACTAGCTGACAATCATTGTGGCTGGATAAAGTGACGAGCATCTGCATCTGCCGCCACCACGGAAACCTCCGACCAGCTGTGCCTGCTGTTTTACCGTTGTTGCATCACACCCAATTATGCTGATGCTAAGGTTGCACTTAACGTGTAGGATTGTTGGAATGGTGAGTATGTTGTTGCTCCACATGGATAAACTGGAACTGGCTTCACAAGCCCCCCCCTCTCCTCCCTTTATGCTCATGATTAGGTAAAGTGGTTTAAAGGAGGGGGCAGGCTCTCTGTCTCATTATTATCAGTCATTTATTGTCTGGTCAACCTGTGAAGCCAATGATGACAGTTTCCAAAAGACTTCTGGGTAACACAGCTTTGACACTAGACTGCCTGCTTGGCCCAGTGTGATCACCTGCTTGTGCTTTTTAGTCACTTTCCAACACTGAACTGAACACTGTACTAACGTCAGCGGACTGTGATGTACGGGAGGGGTGAGAAACTCAACACTGTTTTCCTCTAAAAGTATGATTCTAAACTTCAGAATGATCTTCCTCCATGAAGATTGAAGAGTATGTGCTAATGTGCACAGCCACTGCATGCATGCTTTGTAATCACGCTTATAAATTTAGTGCCTGTTTTGCATTTTTAATAAAATTCAATGATAGAAAGCAGTATTCTTTCACTGTTTGATAGCACTGTTTTCACTATCCTAAAGGTGTGGAAACATGACCCGTAGAATATGTTTCTCTTGCATTCTCATATCTTATCCAAAGAACTGCTTCTCTCCAGGATCCTGTTTGCTCAATGCTCTCACTGCTTCCTCCTCTGCTCCTTCCTGCTTCTTCACAGGGTAACGACATCATTGCAGCAGCCAAGCGGATGGCTCTGCTGATGGCAGAAATGTCTCGGCTGGTGCGCGGTGGAAGCGGGAACAAACGAGCACTGATCCAGTGTGCTAAGGACATCGCCAAGGCCTCAGATGAGGTGACAAGACTTGCCAAAGAGGTGGCAAAGCAGTGTACCGACAGACGTATCAGGACTAATCTGCTGCAGGTGAGAACATAAAGCCACCAGTACATACTGAAAAGTCCTCTTTGTTCTTTGCAGCAAGTGCTTTACTTTGTCTTCCAAAGGTGTGCGAGCGCATCCCAACCATCAGCACTCAGCTGAAGATCCTCTCCACTGTCAAAGCCACCATGCTGGGACGAACAAACATCAGTGAGGAGGAGTCTGAGCAGGTAAACTCACAAATAAAACTGCTTACAAACTAGATAGATGTATTGATAGAGAAAAATCAGTGAGAGTCAACACTGAAAGTGTCTAAATGAAGTGGTAAGTGCAACTTAAAATCAATTCTGTAACAGGAAGCCAGGCTGCAGAGTTTTGAACGAGCTGATGTCTCTTAATTTTTTTTTATTATGAAGCTGGTAAAAAGAGCATTGTAGTAATTGGGTTGGCTTGAAATCAATGCATGAATCAATCTTTTAGCATCTTTTTGATTTATGTCCGCACTAATAAACTAGCTACATTTGTTTTATTACAGTGGAATATAACACTTAAAAAAAAAAAAAGAAACCAGGGAGTTAATTTTCATAGGGTATTGGTTATCATTTCTCTTTTTGTTTTGGGGCCAAGTCGTTTGATTTCTAGTGCCACTGTTGCCATTTATTAACTGCTTCACTTGTCCCCCTGACTAGGCCACAGAGATGTTGGTCCATAACGCACAGAATCTGATGCAGTCAGTGAAGGAGACCGTCAGAGAAGCAGAAGCAGCCTCCATCAAGATCCGCACAGATGCAGGATTCACCCTTCGCTGGGTGCGTAAGACCCCCTGGTACCAGTAAACAGATGTGGGGAATCAAACCAGTTATGCTCCTAACTTGGCACCGACAGCGCACACCTCATGTAGAAGTAGCATTGTGCTCATCTTCACAAAGGAAACTACAGGTGATTTTGATCTGTCCTCTGCCGTAGTCTGGGTGTGTGTACTGGGACCATTTGATTTGGTACTGAGCAGGTTTCATTTACTGCAGTGAATTCAGCTTCCTTTTATCTGTAACTTTTTAATATATATTTTTGGTATGTTGTGTTACAAGAGTTTATCCAAATCCCAGGTATATATTTTTTGCATGGAAATTTTTTGTATTTTCTAAAAGCAAATTATGACATTAAGATATTATCTCCTAGAGGACATTTGCTTTTCATTCTTTTTTTTTTTCAGTGAGATTTTCTTATTGTCTGTTGTATATACAGTAATACTTTGTTTTATGGCCAACACTCAGCTTTGAGCTTCATTCACTGAGTGTGACACTGATTGACTGAGTCTTGGTTTAGCTGATGAAGGGCTCTCCTCTCATCATGTTTACTTTTCGTGGTAACACTATTCTTAACTGTGGATCTACAGAGATGATACATCCGCACTGCAGCCTAGTGATGTTTATACTTGAAGAACTTGAAGGTCTTCTGGATTAATGGTGTTATTACTGCTGGGCAAATGATACAGATTCAAAAAGCAATTGTATTTAGAAAACATCAGTTGATGGTGGAAGGGATTTTTTCTTTTTTTGTTCTTGTTGACTGCAGGAATATTGTAGTTGGCAGTGTGAGTGACAGTAAAGCAGAAGTGAAGGTTAGGTCAGATGTTTTCATGTGTTTTGAGTTCTTTTTTTTTCCATTTAGTGGAACTATCACAGTGAACAATGCCAAAGGATTTGTTTTATTACTGTAAGCTTCATGAAGTTCTCTTAACACAACCGATCCAGGTTATTAAAAACAATGCAGACCATTTTTTGTGCAGGCCCTGGAGTACTTTTTGTGGTCTGTTCAATTTTTTTAGAAAAAAAAGAGAATTTTTTCTCTTGTGCTGCATTTTTTTAACGAATTGTATTGTTTTGTCTCTGTGCTATCACTAACAGTTGAACTGTTGTTTTTTTGTTCCCACAATAAATCTAAAACAGCGATTTTTTTTGGGGGGGGGGGGTTATTATTATTATTATTTTTTTTCATTTTTATTTTTCAGCATCCATCCAACTTCCTGTTTTTAGACATGTTTGAGTGAAGTAGTCCCACTCTGGATGCTCTGAAGCATCATTTTAAGATTTTCTAGATGACCCCGTTTGGGGTTACGGTTTGAGAACAAAAACAACCTTTTAATCTGATCTCAAACATTCTTTGCAAGTCCAACGAGCCAACTTATTTTCAGGTTTAACTCAAAAAGCTATTTAAAGAAAAGTTTTTAGTATTACAAGCAACCAGAGAAGTGAATGCACTTTTCTGTCTTTTTTTTTTAAACGATGGGTAGGTAAATTTAACAATTAAATGAAGAATTTTTAAGTGTGTGCCTGTGTGTGTGTGTGAAGTCTCTTTAGTACAAGTGAGCCGTCTCTGTAATGGCTGGGGACAGAGCTCCGAACAGCAGCACAGAATGTACAACTGCATTTTCATTTTTATTTGGGCCATCTGAGCATGTAGCAGTCACAGACCCCTCACTGAGAGTGACAGGGTGTAGTCCTGTGTGTACTTGATGTGTTCATTCGCACCCTGAATGTATTCTTATAGCTTCTAGCCCTGCCAACACATCTGCTGTGCCTTGGAATAAAAAAAAACAAAACAAAAAAAAAAAACAAGAATTAAAATGGAACTTGGCCTCTTAAGTCACTGATACCATTATATTTAATGAGTGAGTGTTGTGAAAGAACTTTTGAGTTATTATTCATCTATTCATGCTGCAAAATATGAATGTAAATCAGATTTCATGGGAATCAATCACATAGTTATTCACCAAAACACAAATGTCATAATGCTCCAAGACAAGTTCCCAGCCAATAGGATTTGTTTTCTGGGTGACATGAATAAGATTACAAGACAGAGCATTTGTGAGTTGTTATGTTTAAGTCTGGATGAATCTCCTAGAATGAATAGCACACATAAACACATTGTTTAAAGCTTTTATAAGACATGATACAATACAGATTCAACTTTATACAATAGCTTTACGTACTATTTTCCACGTGGACAATTGATTGTGCAAATGCTGTGCGCAGTAAAGAAGTTGCATTCAAGATTATGTGAGGATAATTTCTGGGTTTACACAACTCTTCCCAACAGACTGCCTGAATCACTATCCCGTCTCTGGATCCTGCACATCATTGTACTCCCTTCGTTAGTCAAATGTACCTCTGATATGATATTCTTCCCTCGGGTCTAAAAAACACGCAGTTTGTGCTGTAGGGTGTGCTTTACAAAGCACTTAAATCTACTATTAGAAGGCCACATTAGAGAGTGAAAGTGTGCAAAAATACCGGCACTAAAGAAAGTGTCTCAAGATATAACACGGCTACTCAGAAAGTAGATATTCAAGATTTTTAAAAAATAAACGTGTGTATAAAATTGGCAATTTTTTATCGTGTAAAATGATTTTCAAAGGCATGGTTGCTTATTCTTAAGCAACATCCAAGTAAGATTGGAAATCTGGGTTGAAGATTTGAGAAGCAAGGCAGCGAGCTGTGAGTGCCCCTTTTCAAAGTAAAATATTCCCCAAAGGTAAGACTCAGAGGACTTTCAGCAGAAAAAAAAAATATATTCAGAAGAAATAAAAGAGGAATGCTTCATAAAATACAGCACGATTAAACTTGAATCAAACCAAGTAGCACTTTAACAAGGTCACACTGATTATTAAGGCATCCCTTTACAAATACCATCCAGTCATATATATGTAATGGCAAACACATAATAAATAATGGTTAGAATGCAAAATTGTTCATTAATAATGATGAGGTGGAGGGCATATCAGGCTCACTGGAGAGCTGACTGAATTGTGTGGCAACCTTGCCTCCTATTTGGCATAAGGGATTGTTGAGCTATGGCCTCCGACAATCTTTGCTCAGGTCCGCACTTGGAATTTCCCAGCTTTAGTCACATATTTAACACCTTTAAATGGCTTGTACTTCTCTCCATACATGTCAAGGCGACTGACCTTGAGACCTGTACAGAGGGGAGAGAAGCAATGTGAGACATGGCTGAAAAGCAACTATATTAAATCAACCAAGTCTTGAGAGAGAGAGAGAATGTGGACTAGTTTAGAATTACAATAGTTTATTGTCATTACCTGATATAGCCAGCTGCTGTATCTTCAGCTCAATGTTGAGTGAAGGGTTCTCTTCAGGTCTAGGGACTCCGGTCTGCATACTCAGGCTGCCCCTCAGGTTTGGAAGCTTCTGGGGATTCAGTTTCCCAATGTCCCAAACCAGCACCTGAGAAAACAAACAGGTCGGAGTAATAACAATGATACGAAACATTGTTTTTGTTTCATTTTCCCCTCTAACGTCACACTTCCAATTAAAGCTTTTTAGAGTGTTCATAATGATGTGTAACAGGATATTTCATATCTTTAAATAGAAAATACTGCCAGTTTTAGCGTTATATTGTCTACTAATTGAAACAGACCTACTTTATCACTGTTCAGGGAAACCTTGATGTGGTTGGTTACCTTGGTTGCCAGGTCATAGCTGTAATTTCCCTGTGTGGCTGTTAGGTTGGCACTGAGCACAGCTTTAGGCATGTGGATAGTGACCATCAAGCCCTCCACCATCTTCCCCATGGTCTGCTTGGGTCCGATCGTGATGTCCAGGCGACCACAAGGTCCAGTCTCAAAGAAACTGATGTTCTGCTTCACATAAACTGGAATAGCTACGAGACTGTGGACAGAAAAAGACTTGACTGACCGAAACATCAATAAACACTCACATATTAAAACTACACAAATTGCATGTGTTAATCCCACCTACTGACAAGTCAAATATTATCTAAGTTCATTTTGCTTACTTTTGAGAGCTGACATGATAGGTCATGAGTGTAAAGTTCCCATCTGGCGGGATGAAAGAAAGGACTCGCTCTGACTCCCAGCGCTTAAACCTTACGCAAGGGTGGAAACTCACGTCATCAAGAAGACGAGGATTCTGTCAAAAAAAAAAAAGAAAAACAGAAAAAACAGCCAGAATTTTCACTTGCACAAACACACAAACAGACCCAAATAAGTACAATGTTATGAGGAAATGAACCCACCATAAAGGAAAGAGTCAGGTCAGGCATCCCAGTGAGTCTGACACAGGCTTCAATTACACCCTGGATCTCTGCACACACTGTTGTGCCTTTAAAAAAAAAAAAAAAAAGGTGCAAGGAGATGCAAGAATGTTTACAGAATCACCATCCAATTACATCCAATACCATCATAAATACACTTCTAATCTATGGTGATCAAAAAAGTGCTTGTTTTTACCTGATTTGTCCAGAATGGCATCTATTTCCTCTATCACATCAAAATATGCCTCATTATTGGTGTATTTAACACCAGCCCGCCTCCAGGGGATATTGGACAATTGACCTGTTGGCAGTGTGTCTCCAACATTACTTCCTCCTGGAAAACACAGAAAGGGGGAAAACATCAGTGTGCGCACAGGTTTTATTTCAAAGTTGGTTGTGAGATGTCTGGGCAACATTTACTTACCTGTGAGCGTATTGACAACCGATCGCAGGATGGTGGGAGGCCTGATCATCTCTTTGAGGACGTTGGACTCAGTTGCTAATGGAAAGCCATTGTCCAGCATCTCCTCCAACAGTTCGTACACCGTCACCAGATTGTCTTTGATTACACCTTCTGAGCATTCTCCAAAGTAGTCCTGTTGACAAAAACAGCAGTTACACTAAAACCAACACTAGACTTGTGTGTGTGAACAAAACTTGTGTGATTAAAAAAAATGAGCACACATTTGTATGCACAAATGAATATAAAAAAGTGTCGAAAATAGGAAACTGAGTTGAATGACTAAGATTTGTGCAGCAAAAATAAATATATATATATATATATATGTATACA